>JAPVLO010000097.1:4875000-6332500 GCA_027257055.1 Cephalopachus bancanus | reverse complement strand
CTCTCTCTCTCTTTCTTTTTTTGAGTCAGAGTCTCATTCTGTTGTCCAGGCTGGAGTACAGTGTCACAATCATGGCTCACTGCAGCCTTGACCTCCTGGGCTGAGGTGATCCTTCTGCCTCAGCCTCCCGTGTAGCTGGGGCTACAGGTAAAAATCACCACACCTGGCTAATTTTTAATTTGTAGAGATGAGGTCTTGCTATGTTGTCCAGGCGGATCTTGAACTCCTGGTCTCAAGCAATCCTCTTGCCTTGGTCTCTCGAAGTGCTGGGATTACAGGCATGAGCCACCCCACCTGGCCAAGGCCAACCCTCTTGATGAGAGGAGCTTCAACGTCATATTTCAGAGGGCGTAGATACAAAGAAGGGAGAAGTGTGGTCATTTACATCATGGATGTTAGGAAGCTGGGGAAGATGGGTTTGATTTGCTGTTGAATGAGTGGGCAGAGAAGTAGGAGGAAATAAAGACAGGATACAGGCAGAGAGAAAGAAGGGCATCAAAGAGCAATGATTGGTTAAAACGTGATGCAGATAGCAATAAGGAACCCCAGAAGACCCTTAAGCAAGACAGAAATGTAGATGAAGCAGAGGGCATGTATAAACATCCACTGAGTTATAGGAGACTTCTGGCTGAGGGCCTAGCAAGATAAGTAGAGCGTTTGTGTCTCTGGGTTTCCTAGTTAATGATGCCAGCAGTCTCTGGACCAGCCAAATTGTGGTGGATTTATTATTTACATTTCAACTACGTCTTAAAATGAAAACATATGCCTGCATTTTCAGTGTGTTGAAAATATCATTGAACATGCTGTAGAATTTTATATCCAGTATCAGGATGCAATTTCCCTATCAAATAAAATTGTTGTTTGCTTTCTGTATTCTGCATTATTATGGAAATTTCACAGTTTATCAGCCATAGTGAAGTCGGCTGAAATGAGTAGATGACTTAGTTTTTCTCACCCACCCCCAAATATCCCGATTCTCTTTCTATTTATGTTGATATTGTTTTATACTAATATATTTTCTTTGTTTTGATGCCACCCAACAGTATTTATAGCAGAAAAGCAAGTGTTTTAAAACTCTGGGGGAAATGGTAATGTACGGAGTGTTTTGGTGGCATCCTAGAATTTCGCTTTTACACCTTCCTCTGTTGATAACGCACTGCTGAAACCAGCAAATAAATAAACCAGCTCAGGGCCCTGTTAATTTTGCTGACGTCTGCAAAGTATGCCTGAGCTTGTTCTGAGTGACCGTAAGAGTAACGATGACTTACGATACAACTGGGTCATTTTATGAAACACCCTCTACAAGGAGTAATTAAGACATCCACACTCACCCCACTTTTTTTTTTTTATTGCAGTGTGACAACAGCAAGTACCCAAATCCTGTTAGCAAATAATGTGGTTTCTGGGCTTGGGTTCTGGACTCGTAAAGTAATAGTGTATGTGTCACCAGCTATGAGATAAAGTTAATAGTTGCATGTTTTGAAAAATATACAGCTTTAGTGTCTGGTAGTTCCTGTTTTCCCTTCCTTTCTTCCATTTCTTCTTTCTTTTGTTTTTTTTTTTTTTTTTTGAGACAGGGTCTCACTCTGGTGCCCAGGCTGGAGTGCAGTGGGATGATCATGGCTACTGCAGCTTCGACCTGCTGAGTTCAGGGAACCCTTCTGCCTCAGCCTTCCAAGTAGTTGGAACTACCGGCGCATACCTCCATGTCCAGCTAATTTTTTTAAAAAAACATTGTAGAGAGGATGTCTCACAAGTTGTCCAGGCTGGTCTCTAGCCATTGGACTCAGGCAATCCTTTCACCTTGGCCTCACAAGGTGCTGGGATTATAGGTGTGAGCCACCATGCCTGGATGTATCTCTTTTTTAATACATTTTTTTTTTAGTTGGGGGCCTAGGCTGGAGAGCAGTGGCACAATCATGACTCACTGCAGCCTTGACCTCCTGGACTCAGGCGATTCTTCTACTTCAGCCTCCTGAATAACTGGGACTATGGGGATATGCCACCACACCCAGCTGACTTTTTGATTTTTGTTTTTTTATGCAAACAAGGTCTCCCTATGATGACTAGACTGGTCTTGAACTCCTGGGTTCAAGCAATCTTCCCACTTCTGCCTCCCAAAGTATTAGGATTACAGGCATGAGATACTATGTCTGTCCTGTGTGTGTTTCTTTAAAAGGAGGATTCAACCCAACTAAGTTGATAAATACTTTTGATGACATATACTTGGAGGAATGACTAGTCACTAAAAACTTCTTTGCACCAGGGATTTATTTATGTGTTTGAAAATCCTAAATGGAAAACCAATAACAAGTGGATAAAAGCAGAGCTGCCCCAGGCAGCCAGGCCCTCACTTGGCTTATCTCTAACTCATCTCTTAAGACTGCCCCAGGCCCCCCCTTTGGAATTCTAGGGCTCCGAGGAGCTCAGAGTGGAAACAAGTGCCCTAAAGACGCATTAAAATTAATGTCTTTACTGTTTGCTGTTTGACTGTTTTAATACATATATATATATATATATATTTTTTTTTTTTTTTTTTTTTTGAGTTGGAGTCTCACTCTGTCACCCAGACTGGAATGCAGTGGCCTCTCCCAGTCACCGCAGCCTCGACCTGCTGGGCTCCGGCGATCCTACCGCCTCAGCCTTCCATATAGAAAAAAATATTTTTAAAGGGCCATTGTTCACAGCTATAAACAGAATTTCAGACAATGTATGTTACATAATTGCAGACGTCTCAGCCATCATCACCTGGTTGATAATACGCCTGGATTTTTGGGATAGAATCTGAGGAAAACTCTAAAATTATGAAGTACAGAAAATGTCAGATTGTATTCAAATGTGTTGAAGTCTCTGACTTTCCACACTCTGGTTTCTGATCACCCTCTCTCCAAGACTTCCTGGGGTGTTATCTTCTTTCTAATTGGTGCAGTCTCCTTAGTACCCCTCATTACACAATCTCCTCTTGCTTTTAGTGACCTCTCTCCTCTCCTTGTTTAAATCCTATACATCCTTCAAGTCCTAAGACAAATTCTCTCTCTTCTAGGGTACAGTTTTCTACCACTCTCACTTATTTAGATCTACACGGTGTAACATTTAATTGTTTTGTGTTAGCTTTGTCTTCCTAAGTAGGTCACATTCTCCTTGGGGCCAAAGATTGTGCTTTAGTTTCCCTTGTTTCTAACACTTGGAGTGACTGGGAGTGATAGATACATAGTAGGTGCTGATTAAATATTTGTTGATTGATTTTCTGCAAAGGGGTAGCTTCAAACTAAAGTTAAAGCACTAAGCAAACCAAGGCAGTGATCTGAATCTCCCTTTGGGAAGATACTCTTGTGGGAATGGAAAAAATTCTTCCAAGATCCATGTCAGCTAATGTTCTTCTTTGAATGCCCTCCTAATGAGATATCACGGGGGTGGCGCAGCACTGCAGGAGCACTATTCTCTGCTCCTGAAGAACTTGGGGTTAGCTACCAAGAGGCACAGGGACTCTGGGACACAGGCTTGCTAGTGGGGCATAAAGCAAAAAAGAAAGGGGAGTGCTCACCCAAGTATGTGGAATGCACATCTCTTATTCACAAACCAGAATAAAGAGAGATTTGACTCTGAAGCAAGAAAATAAGAGGGAGACGGCGTGGGCCTGGCTGGCATGGTGGCTCATGGATAGGCATCGTGAGGAGGCTGGGGCAGAAGGATCGCCTGAGCTCAGGAGGTCAAGGCTGTGGTGAGCCGTGATTGTGCCACTGCACTCCAGCCTGGTCAACAGAGTGAGGCCCCAACTCATAAAGAGAGAGAGAAAGAGAGAGAGAGAGAAGAACTCCTGATGCTCTTTGGCATTGATAATATTCTGTAATGTTGGGGAGGGGAGAGCTGATGGAAGGTGCTTGTTTGCACGTGGCAGCAAGAAAGGTGACCGAGAATTAGCCTCAACCTCTGTGCCTAGCCTCTTTCCAACTTACTGAGAGTTTCATAGCTCTTTCTAGGGCAGAGATTGGGCATGGTGCCCCTAAGCTATTCTTTACGGGACTAAGACTTCAGGAGGAGTGGATGGACAGTGAGTCTGATGATGGGGAGTGGCAGAAGTCACTTGTGCAAATATTCAAGCCACTGCTGTGAGCTGAGGCACGTGCACTTCTGACAGTTCAGCCATCAAACTATCCATAGGGAACAGTAGATGTCATCATTTTAGAATTTGAGGTGGGGGCTAATTGTCTTGCTTGAGATATTTGAACAAGTATTTGTTCATTTAGCTAAATATTCAATAAAAGTGTAAAGCAATGGATTCTCAGGTCATAAAAATCAGTGATATTCTCCAACAGAAATTGGTATCCTCTGGTCTTAGTAAGTCATAGGGCTTGACCCATTGGCTGATGTTTTGGCAAGGGTTAGTAAATGTAGATTGCTTATTTATAAGATAAAATGGTCCCTGATATGAATGTTATAATTCTTGGCACTTAAAGTCTTTTTTATTTTAATTTTTAAAATTTTTAGTCTGGGTCTCACTCTGTCTCCTAGGCTGGAGTGGAGTGGCTCGATCATAGTTCACTGTAATCTTGACCTCTTGGTTTCAGGTGATCCTTCTGCCTCAGCCTCCTGAGTAGCTGGGACTACAGGTGTGTGCCACCACACCTGGCTGGATGTTATAAACCTTAAGTAGATTGTTTATTTCTACTCTGGGTCCAAAATACTTCCTTTTGTAAAGCTATTGTGTTTGAAACAATTCCTTTGTAATTACAGTGGAACACGTGAAACAATCACAAAACACACACACACACACACACACACACACACACACACACACACACACTCCATCTCTTCTCTTGGATCCTTGACCTTTGCTTCTGCTTAAAATCTCTGAGGATGGTTTATGTATCCCTTTCTGGGGAGCATTGGTTACCTCTTCAGACTAGACTCAACCATGAATTCTTAAATGCCATAAAACCATCAATGTCCCAGAGGCAACCTAGGGAGACTGTTGAGTGACACTAAGAAAGGAAAACCAGATGAGGAGGAGAGGTCAGGACATTTTTGATGAGAAGAGACATAAGCGATGCTTGTATGGTTGACTGTGTAATAAGCTGCCCGCTGCTGCCCTGCGTTTCCAGAAGACACACACTGCACAGAGTATTCCAGGAGAAGTGCTAGTTTGGTTTTACCCATGCTTTGCTTGGCAGTTTAGAGTGGGAGGGTGGGGGAATCTTCCCAATGGAAGACACTCTCAGATGTCTCCTCACTACCTGCATTGCAGAACAGGATGGAGATCAAAGAGTGCAGCACAGAGAGGACAAGATGGTGGAAGAGAACCCAGCTTCATCACTCTCCCTTATGAGTTCCAGAGTCTGCTAAGGCCACAGTTCCCAAGGTTGCTCTGGGACCCTCTAGAGGTCTGGAGGCTTCTTGGGGAATGTGTGAAACCCTCCCTTTTCCAACTGTTTGGTCATGGGAGGCTGAATTTTTCAGATACAGCTGTAAAACGGCATACTGCAACAAAGTGAATGCAGAAGCAGATATGAGAAATTTACCTACCTTTTATTAAGATAGATGTACTTTTCTCACTCATTGTTTTGGAAAATACAATTTTTAAAAGAGAATAAAATGCTATTTATGTTATCTACATGCTACTTTTGTTAGCATGTAATGTGTTTTTGTTATTTTAAAATAAATTACCATCTATATGAAGATATAAATTTTTTTCAGCTTTAATTTCTAATATGGACATTATAGATAGGTATAACCTACATAAACAATGGCTCTTTGGGGTTTTCAATAATCATTAAGAAGGCATTTATCATTTTTTTTTTGAGTTGGAGTCTCACTCTGTCACCCAGACTGGAGTGCAGTGGCCGCTTCCAGCCACTGCAGCCTCGACCTGCTGGGCTCCAGCGATCCTTCCACCTCAGCCTTCCAGTAGCTGGAACTACAGGCTACCACGTTGCTACCATGCCTGGCTAATTTTTTGATTTATTGTAGAGATGAGGTCTTGCCAAGTTGCCCAGGCGGGTCTCGAACCCACGGGTTCAGGCAATCCACTCACCTCAGCCTCCCAAAGCGCGGGATTACAGGCTGAGCCACCGAGCCTGGCTGCATTTATCATTATTTACTATCATTATTTTTTAATTTTTTGTAGAGACAGGGTCCCCTTATGTTGTCCAGGGTGGACTCCTTCTCCTGGACTCAAGTGATCCTCCTGCCTCAGCCTCCCAAAGTGCTGAGATTATAGGCATGAGGTAACGTACCTAGACATTATTAACAGTATAAAGGGGCCTTAAGACCAAAGAGTTTGAGAACTGCTGCCTTAGGGAAGAACTTATGAATTCCAGAAACCTTGCAGGAGTAGTGATCTTTGGAGAAGGCAGATTCATTTCAGTGACATGTTAACTTTAAAATGATCGCGTCTTCTTGTCTGAACCAACAGTTGAGTTTACTCCCAAGTGCAAGCATCCCAGGTACACTGTGGCTGCAAACTTGCCTAATTGCCTTCCTTCATTTCACAGTGCTGCTTGCTCGCAAAATATTCTTCCTTATTGACTTTGAGCACAAAGGCACCACCTACCTCCTGCCTTCCTTCTTTCTGTGGACATCTAGATGAAACACTCCTTTGCACAAGATAAACAGGGAAGACCTGTGCTTAGTCTAGAGGCTTAATCAAGAGAAAAGAGAGAAGAGACTCCAAATTTTAGTCTTGGTTCTCCTATTGGCTACAGAATGAGCATCTGTTCTGTTGCCTGGGCATGGTGACTCATGTTTGTAATCCCAGCACTTTGGGAGGTGGAGGTGAGAGGATTGCCTGAGCCCAGGGGTTCGAGACCAGCCTGGGCAACTTGGCGAGACCTCATCTCTACCATAAAATTAGCTGGGCATGGTGGCGTGCGCCTGTGGTTCCAGCTACTTGAAAGGTTGAGATGGAAGGATCCCCTGAATCCAGTAGGTCAAGGTTGCATTTCACTCTGTCGCCCACTGCAATCCAGTCTGGGTGACAGAGTGAGACTCCAACTCAAAATAAACAAACAAACAAAAACCATATATATATGTTCTGTGAGCGAACTTATGCCTTAAAAAGAATAATTGTAGGTCATGCTGCTGTGAAGTTATGAAGAAAAAGGCCCCTCTTCAGATGTATCTATGTCCTGGCCCTTCTGCTTCTTAGGTGGAGCTGGAGATGCCTCTGCCTTGCCTCTGAAGGAGGAGTGTGGCCATGCAAACGAATCTCATCTGAGAAAGTGTGCTTTTTAAATTTTTTGAGTCGAGGTCTCACTTTGTCACCCTGGCTGGAGTGCAGTGGGCATGATCATGGCTCACCACATCCTCAACCTCTTGGATTCAGGTGATCCTTCTGCCTCAGCCTCTGGAGTAGCTGGAACGACAGCCACATACCACCTCATCTGGCTAATTTTTTAAAAATATTTTTTGTAAAGACGAGGTCTCACAGTGTTGCCCAAGCTGGTTCGAACTCCTGGGTCCAAGCAATCCTCCTGCCTCAGCCTCCCTAAGTGCTGGGATTATAGGTGTGAGCCACTGTGCCCAGTCATGGAGGTGTGCTTTATTCTCTGAGCAGGAAGGCTTGCAGATCTCCAAACCCAGAATCTGCCAGATTTACCCATCCAGCACAGGCATCTCTGAAAAAGTGATGGTCTCCCCCTTGGGTAGGACCCTTTCGCCAGATGGCAGAGAGGTAGATGCTGTTGGTACATTATTTTCCCTGCATTTCCCAATTAGAGGCTTTAGTCTTTGCTGGTGAAGAGTGAGAGAGGTAAAAGATGTCAATGCTGTTGCAGCTCCTTCTGCATGGAAGGGGGCTCAGGAGTCAGGTACAAGCCTTGTCACCACACACATGCCTTCTGTCATCCAAGGATCACTGGTGCCTGCTCTGTGGCACTGAGTTACATGCTGCTTCTGAAAGAACCAATCTTGAGCAGGAGGCTTCTACTAGGCACTGGAGGAGCTGGGAGACAAAGGGCCAGCCTGCTAGCAGGTTAGAACCATCCAAGGCAGGGATCCCAGAATAAATACCAGGAAGGCAGGCTCAGAAGTGGGCATCAAGGTCAGCCTATAGAGCCATGAGCTCCTTGAATTTGTAAGGAACACAGAAGGGGAGTGTTCCAGACAGTTGCCTCGCTCCCTTGCTTGCACACTCTCTGCTTAGGAGCCAGCAGGTGCTTTGTGGACAGATGAGTATGGTTTGCTAAAAGGGCCAATTTGTTTTACAGGTAGCTGCTGCGTGTGAGGTGGAGGTCCTAGTCCCAGTGTCATTCCTGGGTCTCCAGATTCCCAACATCCTTCCCTTTTAGAGGATTGAGTTAGGGCTTTTGATAATAATCTCACTCAGCTCTGAACCAGGATCTGGAAGTAGATTTTGTGTGGAGTGATCATGAATTATGGTCCAGGCTGGGATTTTGAGAATGACTGGAGGTGCTGTGAATAATGAACAGCGGCAGGGGTCACTGGGATTGCCTTTCTGTTTTTTATTGTGCCTGGCCATTTTAGGGGTAGTGTTCAGGTGTCTAGTTTTTCTCCTCCTCCTCCTCCTCTCTTCCTCCTCTTTTCTCTTTCTCCTCCTCTTCCTTCTTCTCCTCCCCCTTCTCTTCTTCTTCTTTTCCTTCCTCCTCCTCCTCTTCTTTTTCCTTTCTTCTGAGACAGGCTTTCATTCTGTCACCTAGGCTATAGTGTAGTGGTACAATAATAGTTCATTGTAATCTTGATGTCCTGGGCTCAATCGATTCTCCCACTCCAGCCTCCCAAATAGGTGGGACTACAGGTGCATGCCACCATGCCTAGCTAATTTGTTATATTTTTTTGGAGAGGAGTCTTGCTAGGTTGCCCAGGCTGGTCTTAAACTTCTGACTTCAAGTTATCCTCCTGCCCTAGCTTCCCAAAGTTCCGGTATTACAGCATGAGCTGACCACGCCCAGCCTGATAGTTTTCTTCTTATTTTCTCCTAAAAAGACTGAGGAAGCTCTCAAGCAAATTGTACTCCCACTGAACTGCTCTGATAAAATAAAATTAATAGCTAACACCTACAGAACACTTACCATACGTTAAGCACTGCTGTATGTGTTTTACATTTGTTAACTTATTCAATCTTCACAGCCTATGAGACTGATGCTCTAATTTTATTTCCATTTTACAGATAGAAAAACAGGAAAACAGAGGTGACATAGCTCGTGTAAGTTTGCAGAGCTAGTAAGCAGCAGAACCAGGATCTGAACCTAAGAGGCTTCAGTGCCTGTGCATGTGAAGACTGCACCACCCTGCCTCCACCCTGCAGCCTTGTAATAGTTCAACTGACACTTATCGGGGACTTCCTACATGCCTGGATGTGTGCTGGGTACTGATGGTGCCAAGGTGAAGGGACACGATGTCTACTATGGTTCAGGTCCCCAGCAGAGAAGATCACCAGACACACCTTGGTATTGGGAAAATAATCTGTAGGCTGTCCTCTAGGGAGGGCCACTACTCCATCATGCAACACGCAGTTCAATAGTTCGCAAGTTATCTTATTTGGATGGGCACCACTGTGTTACCTTAGTTCTCCATTCTCAGACTTCCTTATTATAGGTGTCCTTTGAACCCACCATTAAAATCTTTCAATCAGAGGCAGTGGTCCTAATGTAATATGCACTATTTATGAAACTGCTGGAGGAGTGTTCTCAACAGGCAAGCAAGGTTAATCAGAACATGCTGGTGGCTTTGTCTGTGATTGCCAACGTATCATGCTGTTATCCTCATCTCATTTGGGGGGTACTCTGACTTTGCAGAAGGAAGACGGAAGCAGACTCTCCAGGGACAGCATGTTTTCAATTTGCTCCCTCAAGAAGTATGATGTATAGGCTGACCATGTGCAGTTTCAGCTACCTTAGTACCATTTCCTCCAAGAATTCATGATGTCAAAACATAGGCATTCAAATAAAACAAGGGGGTGGTTTTCATCTTGGCATGGCGCAAGGGCTTTTTTTCTTTTTTCTTTTGGCACCAGCACATCTGTGAGAGACAGTGCACTTATTGTTCAGTGTGTCAGGTTCTGTGATGGCCAAGGAAGTGCTGATGAAGTACTTACAAATGGGGTGGGGGTGGGGGGGTTAGGAGGGGACAGTCCTCAGGAGAAAAGACCAGAACAAATGGGCAGCACTGTTTATCTAGCCTGCCCTTCAAGACAGCTTCCCTTCAAGACAGCCTCCCAGTTGTGTAAGGGTAGCAGTGTGTGTGTGCATGCCTGTGTATTTAAAATGAGAAGAATTACAAGATGATCAAGGAACATAAATGCCCCGACTGCCCCCAGCTTGTGGTATTGTTTTGCCTGCTTTGAGTTCCTTGGTGCTGCATTCTGTACAAAGGACATAGACATGTTTTTTTATTTTTTATATATACAGTTTGTTTTTTTATTTTATCTGAAAAACTTTGAAAGAAGTTAGGATGTCAAAGCAGTGTGTTTCCAAATAGGGCATTTCTCAAGCACAGTTTTTCCCTACTTGAAGAACTATCCAGAGTGTTGAAGCTAAAGCTAACCTGTCATCAAATCAAATTGGGTGTTTGTTGAGTTCTCATCCCTATAATAGGTTCATATATTGAGCACTTTGTAGGGATTAGGGGTTGGCATGGATCATACTGACTGATACCAACTCACAGAGGTGGGTGATATTGGGCCGTTTTACAGATGGGGAGAGTAAAGCCCAGAGAGAGCAGACAACTTCTTCTGAAGTAGGAGAGCCAGGATCCAAGCCCAAGCTGGTCAGGCACAAAATCTTTCCATGGGTCCACCCTATTTCTTTCTGTGTATGCTGAAAGGATCCTTAAAATTCTCACTTATATGTTCACATTCAAATTAATGAACTTTACACCTGAGACTGGAAACTCCTAGAGACTAGGGTAATGAGTGTTTGTGTGTGTGTGTGTGAGAGAGAGAGAGAGAGAGAGAGAGAGAGAGAGAGAGAGAGAGAGAGAGAGAGAGAGAGAGAGAGATTTGCTGATATATATTGAGCACAGTCCTAAATTATAATAGATTTATTCCCCACAATTTATTATTAATTTTTTCACACAGCTGGGCATGGTGACTCACACCTGTAATTCCAGCACCTTGGGAGGCTGAGTTGAGAGGATTGCCTGAGCTCAGGTGTTCAAGACCAGCCAGGGCAATATAGAGAGACCTTATATCTATAAAAAATTAGCCAGGTGTGTTAGCCTGTAGTTTTATCTGTCTATCATTTATCTATCCATTCCTTTATCCATCTATGAGTCTATCTTTTTTGATGCATCTCAAAGTAAATTGCAGACATCAATACACTTCCCTTTATGTATGTACATATGTACCTAAAGTTCAATATCTTGTTACAGTTCTATTCTTTTGATGTAAGATTTACAAGCAATGGAATGCACAGATCTTTAGTACACATTTGCTGAGTTTTGGTAAATATATATATCTGTGTAACCCAAATTCTTCTCAAGTTATAAAATATTACCATCACCCCAGAAAGCTCCCTTACACCCCTTCTCAATTTCTCACTCCCCTTCCTCAAAACAGTCACTGTTCTGATTTTTCCACCAATGACTCTTTTGTGTGAGGCTTCTTCCACTTGGCATGTTTTGATATTTGTCCATATTGTTGAGTATCGGTAGTTTGTTCCTTTTTATTGCTGATTGATATTCCACTGTATGAATATTCTATAGTGTGCTGATTCATATTTTTAACAGATGCACTTTTCTCAGTTCCTGGATTTCATGCATAAAACTGTTATGAATATTCTTGTGTAAGTCTTTTTGCAAACATGTTTTTATTGCTCTTGGGCAAATGCCAGAGAATAGAATTGCTGGGTCATAGAGTAGATATATGTTTAGTTGCATAAGTAACTGTCAGAACATGTCAAAATGGTAAAGCCTTTCAGTACAGTCCTACCAACGATGTGTGGTGTTAGTCCATGAACTTGCCAATGTTTTATGCTGTCTGTCTTTTCAGATTTAGCCATTCTGGTGGTGTATAGGTAGAAACTTTATGTTGTTGGTGATGACAATAGTTATGACAGATTGATAGAAATCTTCCTAGCATAAGGTACAGTTGATATTGGTTAGATTTCACTTGGAAACTCATCACTTCTGCTGTTGGGTCTGGTTTTGGCTCCTTAAGTCCCCACCTGGATGCTTTCTTTTTTTTGAGTTGGAGTACTCACTCTTGTCACCCAGGCTGGAGTGCAGCAGCACAATCACGGCTACCGCAGCCTCCACCTGCTGGACTCAGGCGATCTTTCTCCCTCAGCTTTCCAAGTAGCTGGAACTACAGATGCATGCCACCATGCCCGGCTAGTTTTTGTGATTTATTGTAGAGACGAGGTCTCACCAAGTTGCCCAGGCTGGTCTTGAACCCATGGGCTTAGGCAATTCTCTCACCTCAGTTTCCCAAAGTGCTGGGATTATAAACAGCCACCACACCTGGCCCCTGATGTTTTCTGATTGACAGATGGAGGTGGTCTAATTTTCAGGCGAATACTCCTGGTACAATAAGCTCACTTAGGGCTTCTTTGTGTAGCTTGGATGCTTAGTTTTAACCCTTTGACATTTCTTAGCTTTACTTTGTCAGACAAACTTCTTAGGCCAGATTGCAATTTCTCTTCTTTTTCAGATTTTTCACCCTGCAAAAGGTCAATGATTTAAATGTCAAAAGAGGCCCCCTCCAAATAAAATGCAGAATAAACCATTCTGAGAACTTAGACTTTTTTGTTGTTGTTCTGCCATTGTTACTTCCCAAGCCTCTTCTGATTCCCAAAGAATGGTGTGGAGAGCGGTGAGCTTTGGGCTGGAGGAAATGGCCTCACCCTCAGGTGTGCAGCTCTGCTCCAGAGCCATTTCATGCATCTTGATGGATGCCTGGAATTTGGTGGGGGCCTCAGTTTCCTTACTTGTAGAACAGTGAGGCTGGATGAATGAAATGGGAAGGCATTATGTCTTTTTGGAATTTTTAATTTTTTTTTTTTGAGTTGGAGTCTCACTCTGTTGCCCAGACTGGAGTGCAGTGGCCGTTCATAACTTTCTATTTTGTTTAAAAGTGGACAGATTTTTTTTTTTTTTAAGATCAGAGGTAAAGATTTTACTTAAAAAGCTATGTGGTCTTTTAATTTTTTTTTTTTTTTTACCGGGACCATAATGATATCCTGATATATTTAAGGACGTAAGTCTCATATATTTCTATTTCTACTTTATTCTATTCTATATTTATTTTGTATTTTGACTTGAAGGTGTCCTAAATTATGCCCCCAGCTGTTATCAGCTGCTACAGTCAACGCTGGTAGGATTCTACCTCAAACTTGTATTTATTTTGCATTTGTTCTGGGATTCTTTTGGACGACCTGGGTGTTTGCATTGGACTCATTTTCCCCCACCACTTACATTGTCATTCTGTGCCTGTCAGTCGTATTTTTTAATTGGCTGGAGGTGGTAAAGAGAGAAAAGAGTGTGAGAAAGAATGTTTAGGTGAGCCTGTGCTTCTGTCTGCAGGCAATCATTTAGAAACAAGAAGGAAGGGGAAGGGAATAGCTAGAGAGGATTGGCTTAAGGGGAAATAGCCCAAATCTCAGTTAAAACAAGATAAGGTTTGAGGAGATCAAATCTGCTGATAAAGGTGTGTTCCCTTGCACTGCTGCTAATGCCTTAAATGTGTGGGAGATTTTCCTGGGGTTTTATTCCCTGCAGTCTCAGAAGAGAAAGTATCCCAGTCACAGAGGAAATCTTCAACTACAGAAAAAAACCACAGTCCCTAAATCCTCTCAAGCTGTATGGTTTCAAGCACAGAATTTTTGCGCAAACACACCAGGTGCCTCCCTGCATTGATTGTGATTTTTGGTGCTAAACAGAGAGCACTGCAGATGATACTGAAGGTCAAATGAAGGTGGAGAAACCGCAAAACAGCACGACGCACCACCCAACTGCAAGCTAATTGGGAAGGAAATGGTTTCAAACTGACAGACTGTGGCCTGATAACTGAAATCTCATAGGGACCAAAGGTTCCTGTCATTTAAAGGGGTAGCTTTGCCTATTTAAATTGTGCAAACAAAAGAAATGAAAACCCCCTCCTGGGATGGGAAGTTCTATTAGCAGATATTACCATCCTTGCTTTTATGCCCTCCTGTGTCACAAGCCCTGAACATGTGCTGTGTGTCCTCAGGCATTCATTGGTTAATTTACTTATTCAAAGTAAGGCAACAACAACAAAAAAGCAACAGAAAAAACCCAAACAAATTACATACTGGGGCACAGGCGGCATTAAGATGCAGTGCACAATTTTGATATGTGGGTTTTTAAAAGAAATGTGTTTGGTCTGAAATTGTACATGTGTTAAACTCCAGAGAAACTCCTGCAGTGGCTCTTTTGGGAAAATTAAACAAATTATTTGAGGTGTCACCATACTGAGAACCAGGGACACTTGATCTACTATCAGGTCCTGTACTATAGGCGACAACTACCCGTTTGGCCTTTAATCAATGTTCCAGTAAAGACCACTGGAGAAAGTCAATTTTTCTATCATATGGATGTGGTAGAAATTATATACTTAATTATATTCTTTGGTTTTGAAGTCTTTATAGAATTTCAGCAAAAGTAACCTTGTGTATTTTCCCTTATGTTTTAAAGCTGAATTTTAATGAGTGAAATAATGCAAAATAAGTAATACTTTAAATTTTGTATTCAGTTGAGTCTTCAAAACAGGCCATTTGGCAAACTATGATGACACTACTTTGTGGTTGACAAGGCATTGCCTACATTTTGCTTGTGGAAATATTAAAGTCTGGAAAGGTTAAAGAACTTATTCATGACAACCGACCTTTTTCTCATGTCTTAACTATTACCCCATGAGTTTTCCTGCCAGGGACTATGATAGTCCTGCATAATTTATTGATCATTAATAGATTTAGTTTGGTACCAGTAATGTCACAATATTTAACTTTGGCTTGTTGAGAAGTACCTGTGTTTAAAAGAAATGAATATGAGCTACACTAAGAAAATTGTAAATCCATAGTTAATTCTCATTTTATGCTTCCAAATAGAACATTCTTTCCCAAGTAATGCTAGACTAATAAAAACATAATGAAACAACCTTAATGTAAAAAATAGACCTGTTGTTATTGTGATTTTTTTTAGTTGAGATTTCTTTTGTGATTTATTTATTACTTAATCATTGCTTCACAAGTCTTCACAAACTTGAGAGCATTTAGAATCAAGAACTTCCAAAGTAACGTACTATTTATAGTATTTTATAGTATTTTATAGTACTGAAGGGACTTTCTCATTCTGTCTAGCAGGCATGACAAGTTCATGGCACTTAAGGGACAGGTCTGGCCTATGTAAAGCTAGCAATTGACCTACAGAGCATTTAGAAACATACCAGGAATTTGTGAGTAAGTTTTACCTAGGTACCTGTAGTTCAGATGGCTGGCATGTGAATACTAGCATTCTCATGAGAAATATGGCTTACCAGGCAAATTGAGTTTTATTAAACTCTGAACTTTGAGATGAGTACCAACTCTACACACAAAGAAAGGTGATTTGAGGGAAAACTTATCTGCCTTAGAATTTCTTCCTTACCAATTTATCATAGTAACAGAAATGACCAGTATCTGCAGTCATTTCTTTGGTTTAAGGCTCTATGTCCAGAAGGTCCCTATTAAAATGCAAATATGTTACTCAGAAGGGGCTACTCATCAATCCATTTGCACTTTAGCAAGGATTAGTTTATCAGATCAGAGGAGAGAAAATAAGGCCCCAAGGAATGGGAGATAGAAGGCCTCCTTTGATTGGAAAAGGGGCTGGGTAAAGTACTTTCAATAGGCCTTTTGCTGTCTTGACTATATTGCTTTGTGAATGTATCTTCTATTGCTTTAAATACACCCTTGCCACCATTGACATTCAGCTCTATCTTGACTGTCCACTTCAATTCTTATCTTTTCCCTGCAGTATTTTCTGAGCTGCATGGGAAGAAGTAAGCTGTCTTTCATTTGAATTCCTAACATTCATTCCTTAGTCAAATCTTGTGTTTGTTGCAGATATTCTTTTGTGTACAATTTATTTGTCAGTGGGATCAGCTCCTTGAGTGCTCAGAAACCAGGTTAGAGACCTGGAAGAGAGAGGATAACTTGGGTGGGAGTGGAGAGCAGTGACTTCTGCCTCTCTTTTTTAAAAAGAGAGGGTCTTGCTATGTTGTCCAGGCTGGTCTCGAACTCCTGGACTCAAGCGATCCTCCTGCCTTGGCCTCCCAAAGTGCTGGAATTACAGGTGTGAACCACCATACCCGGTCCTTTTATGATGCTTTTACCTGGATATTCTTCCCTTTGCCACTTTCCTTTGAATTGATGACTTCCTGGCTTTGGTTTTGAGTTTATTGTTCAGGTAGTCCTCAACCTCTTGATTCAGAGGCCACACATGTTGTTGGTTGTCAGCCTGGAATCAATGCAGGGCCATTCTGCCAGTAGGGTAGTTGCGCCAGTAGGGCCATTCTGCCAGTAGGGTAGCAGGTCTGTGCAAAGGATGGAGATACCAGTACCATTCTGGAAACCAGTGCAGATCTGGCTCCTTGATCATAAAAATGGATGTATTCTGGTTCCGGCAGGACACTAAGTGTCAGGTTCTGGCCACTAGGCTCAGGTCCTGACAGAATCATGGAGAATGATCCTACTTCTGGTCAGCAGTTACTCAACCAACCCAAAGATAAGGAAAAAAATGAAGAATAAGAACAATGAGTTGGAAGTCCAGTCAGCTGGTTACAAAATTCTGGCATGCAATGATCTCTCTGATAGGAAACCTGTGTTGTTGACGAAGTTATTTTAAATATGTCTTACCTGAGTCATATTTATATGAGTACACAAATATATGGGCCTCTTCAGCTGATTGTATAGTAGGATGTTGAAACCTTATAGCTCTTGATATTCTGCTATATCAGTTAAGATTGGTTGCAAGGAAGAGAAATGACTTGGGCTAATCTCAATAAAGAGACTACTTAGAGGCTTTGTTTGTTCCATCAAAAGTTTAGGAGTAGCTCAACCCAGTACTCACAAGATGCCATCAGGAACTTATGTCTTTCACTTTCAACTCTTCTCTCTCCTGGGTTGGGTTCACCCTCAGGCCCAAAGATAGACAGCATACATGTCTGGCTTATGTCTAGACATGACCATGCAGCTGTCTAGACTCAGTCTTCGCAGCAGTCCTAGAAAGAACTCTAATTGGCCTCACCCGCGTTACACAGACAACTACCCTAATAGGCTTCCATGAACCACAAGGCTACTACCGGTGAGATAAACATTTCCCTTGGATTGACAGCTCCACCAGAACTGCATGCAATAGGATTGAGAAAGGTTCACTATGACACAGGGTATCCAGAAAAGTAACAAATGTCCAACTTACCCCAGAAGTGCCTTTACTTGATACGTACTCAACTCATGTTTGTTGATAACGAAGGTGATGTGTTTCAAGGATCAGGAGGACCGGGGGCTCCAAAGGGGAAATTCTGGGACCTGGGGGTGACAGAAGGGCACTAATGGGAGTGTGGACATGGTCAGGGGTCCGGAAGATGAGCCAAACTCTGCCCAGAAAGGAGGCTGGGGTGAGGAATGTTGCAAATAGTGCAGATCTAACCTTCCCTATTTCACAGTTTTGCCTGTGGCTGACCCTGACTGACAGGGAAGTATTTGCTGAGCCAAATGACTCTATAAAGATAACATGCTTTCCAGCAATTTCCTTTTGTTGTGGGGAGGGGTGACACGGCACACTTTCTGGTTTTGATAAATCACCCCAGATAGCAGGAGGCTTTAGTCGGCTTACATAGTGGATACATTTCAAGGTCTCAAACTGTGTATTATAATTATCAATGCAGACCTCCAGAGAATAATCTCTTAGTCTAAAGAAAATATTGTGTGGACATAGTAGAGTATTCTTGTAAGCTTCCCCCTCTGCCCCTTAGTGGGTTTTTGGTGTCCAAACTGAGTGAGAAAGTCACTCGTTAGAAGGTGGAATCTCTATTAATAAGTACAGGGCAAATGATAGGAGACGTCTCTTACATGTTTAATGGTCCTTTATTAATTAGTCTTCAGTATCACAGAGAGAATGAAAATGCAACTATTGTTCTATGAAAGAAGGACACAAAATCTCTTTTGGGACCATCAGAAGCACTGAGTCTCAATACTCTTTTGATAGGGCTCTCAGGAAAATAAATGATCACTCCTTTCCATTGGCTGAAGGTCTGAGTGTGTCAGTTCTGGAGTGAGGTGAGTCTCTGTGAGCATGGAGTCAATTTGGAGGAGAAAAGAGTCAAGAGATAGAAAAAGGGACACTGAATCTTTGTGACATTTCTGAAGCCCTGAGCAAACTTTGACTGAAGTCAACTTCTGTGTGCTGTGTCCCTTTTTCATAAACTAGTTTGAGTTTTCTTTTACTCCCTATCAAGACTTCTAATAGTCACAACATATGAAACCACTTTCACCCATGAAACTGAAGCTATGATGGTGAGGAATGGTTTCATGGGTTAAGATGGCTAAGATAAACATTTGTTTTTCTTTGTTTCAATAGCTTTAGGGGATACAAATAGTTTTTGGTTACATGGTTGCATTGTACAGTGGCAAAGAAATCTGGGCTTTAAATGTACCCACCACTCTCACCTCTGCACATTGTACTTGATAAGTTATATTTTGTCCCTTCACCCCTTTCCTCTCTCCCATTTCTACATCTCCAGTGTTCATTATACCATTTTCCATACCTTTGCAGATCCTTAGTTTAGCTCCAATTTGTATGTGAGAACATGTGGTGTTTGGTTTTCTGTTCCTGCATTAGTTCAGGAATAGATGTTCTCCAATACCATCCAAATTGTCGCAAAAGGCATTATTCCATTTTTTGGATAGCTAATTAGTACTTCATGGTGTATATATACCACATTTTCATTAGCCACTGATCTGTTGATGGGCATTTAGGTTGATTCTACATCTTTGCAATTGTGAATTGTGCTGCCATGAACATGCAAGGGCAGGTGTCTTTTTATATTACAACCTCTGATCCTTTGGGTAGATAACTTGTAGTGGAATGGCTGGATCAAATGATAGATCTATTTTTAGTTCTTTAAGAAATCTTCACACCGATTTCCATAGAGGTTGTACTTATTTGTATTCCTACCAACAATGTATCTGCGTTCCCTTTTTACCATATCCATGCCAGCATCTATTGCTTTTTGATTTTTTGATGATGGCTATTCTGACTGGTGAAAGGTGGTTTTAGTTTGTATTTCCCTGATGATTAGTAATATAAGCATTTAAGGTGTAGCATTTACTTTCCCCTAATGACACTCCTTGCCTTTCATATATTTTTAGGGTCCCACCCTGTTTGAACCCACAGACAAACCCTAAATGAGCAAAATTCCATGTCTGGGTTGCAGCGTGTTCAGAGAGTGTTGGATTTCTGCAGATAAGAGATGACTCTCCAGAAGCAGTGTGTTGGGTTACAAAGAGCCCTGGGCAGGAGGCAGGAGAGAATGGGGTTGTGCCTCTATTAGCTTGTGACTTGAGGATAAGGAATTTAAGTAGCCAGAGCTCTTGGCATTCTCATTTGTAAAACGAAGGGCCTGAATGAAATGGTCTGGAAGATCCTTCTAGCTTGGAAGATGTATGACTTAATGAATTGAAGCACCCAGCCAACCCTTCCAGGGCAGCGAGAGGCTTCTCAGCCTCCTGGGTGGCCCTGATTGGGGTGTGTCTCCTTGGAAGGAGGTTTCCAGGTTTGCAGTGGCCCATCTCAGAACTGGTAGGCCGAGTAGCTATGGATGTTACACCCACATTCAGTGGCTGTTTGAGTTTTTATTTTTTGTTTGTTTTAAAAAGTCTCACCCTGTCATCCAAGCTGGAGTGCAATCACAGCCCATTGCAGCCCTGGCTAAAGTGATCCTTCTCTCCTCAGCCTCCTGAGTAGCTGGGACTACAGACATGCACCACCATACCTGGTTAACTTTTTAATTTTTGTAGAGATGGGGGTCTCGCTATGTTGCCCAGGCTAGTCTTGAACTCCTGAGCTCAAGTGATCCTCCCATTTCAGCCTCCCTAAATGTTGGAATTACAGGCATGAGCTACCGTGTCCGGCCTTGATGTTTTAGTATTACCTAACACTATGTAGGCAGCTGCCGTTTTATGAGAAGAGAAAGTTTACTATGGATGGAACTCCTTTCTGCATTCGTTAATTTGAGGCAAAAAGTCTGCAGTGTTAGCTTGTTTGAAAGAGCACTAACACTTGTCTGAATCAGAAAGCAAGTGAGTGACTGGGCTGAGACTCAAGCCAAGGTTCCCCGACACTCATCCCAGGACCAGTTGGGAGGACAGGCAGCTGGGAGGTGGAGAGACCAATGTTATCTGCTTCTGAACTCTGCCAGGGGCTGCCTTTTCTGCGCCTCTGTGATAAGTGACCTCTGCTTCTTACTGGGGGTAGCAAAAACAGCAGGAGTTGGCAAAGGGGCCCTTCAGTGAGACTCTTTTCTTTCTTTCTTTTTCTTTCTTTCTTCCTTTCTTTTTCTTTTCCTTCCTTCCTTCCT
Organism: Cephalopachus bancanus; assembly: GCA_027257055.1. NCBI lineage: Eukaryota > Metazoa > Chordata > Mammalia > Primates > Tarsiidae > Cephalopachus > Cephalopachus bancanus. The sequence goes on along the minus strand of JAPVLO010000097.1, from coordinate 6,311,970 downwards.
TCATGTTTCTTTTTATCATTTGTATACATTCATTTATTTTAAAATAAAAAAAAAATTTTTTTTTTGAGTTGGAGTCTCACTCTGTCACCCAGAATGGAGTGAAGTGGCTGCTCCCGGCCACCGCAGCCTCGACCTGCTGGGCTCTGGCGATCCTTCCGCCTCAGCCTTCCAAGGAGCTGGAACTACAGGCGCGCACTACCATGCCCGGCTAATTTTTGATTTTTTGTAGAGATGAGGTCTTGCTGCCCAGGTGGGTCTCAAACCCGTGGGCTCAGGCAATCCACTCACCTCAGCCTCCCAAAGGCGCAGGATTACAGGCTGAGCCACCGAGCCTGGCTAAAAAAAATTTTTTTTTGAGTTAGAATCTCACTCTGTCACCCAGACTGGAGTATAGTGGCATGATTACAGCTCACCACAGCCTCTATTTCCTGGGCTAAAGTGATTCTCCTGCCACAGCCTCTCAAGTAGCTGGGACTACAGGCATGAACTACCACACCCAGCTAAATTTTTATTTTTTGTAGAAATGAGTTCTCACTATGTTACCCAGGCTGGTCTCAAACTCCTGGGCTCAAGCAATTTTCCTGCCTCGGCCTCCCAAAATGCTGGGATTATAGGCATGAGCCACTATGCCTGGCCCATTTGTCTAAATTTAAAGGGTACATGTGCAGTTTTGTTGCCTAGATATATTGCATAGTGGTGAAGTCTGGGTTTTTAGTGTAACCATCCTTGAAGAGTGCACATTGTACCTATTATTTCTCATTGCTTATGCCCCTCCCACCTTTCAAGTCTCCAATGACTATCATTCCACTCTTTGTGTTAGCTCTCACTTATAAGTAAGAACATGGGATATCTGACTTTCTGTTTCTGAGGTGTTTCACTTAAGATAATGGCCATCCATATTGCTGCAAAAGACATGATTTCATTCTTTGTATGGCTGGATAGTATTCTATGGTGAGGCTCTTTTTGAGCCATGACTGTGGTGAGGCTCTTTTGGAGCCATGACTTGAGTAGATTGCGGGGAGGTAGGTAGCAGAATCCTCACTAACATCTTGACCCATCATAGTCCATTCATCTAGCTCCTTTTGTTTTTTTTATTTTTATTTTTTATTTTTGAGACAGAATCTGAATCTGTTGCCATCACAGTTTACTGCAGTCTGGAGCCATCACAGTTTACTGCAGGCTAGACCTCCTGGGCTCAAGTGATCCTTCTGCCTCAGCCTCCCAAATAGCTGGGACTACAGGTGTGTCCCGATACCTGGCTAATTTTCATGTATTTTTTGTAGAGATGAGGTCTCCTTATGTTGCATAGGCTGGTCTTGAATGTCTGGGCCAGGTGATTCTCCAGTCTCAGCCTCCCAAAGTGCTGGGATTACAGACGTGAGCCACTGCGCCTGGCCCACCTGGCTCTTTTTAAATTGTGATGTAATTTACATATCATAAACGTTGTCACTTTCAAGTGTACAGTTCAATGGCTTTGCATTTATTCACAAGTTTGTACAACCATCAGCACTGTCTAATTCTAGAACATTTAATTCACTCTAAAAAGAAACTTCATAACACTAGCAGTCGCTCCTCCTCCCAGCCCCCGCACCCACACATCCACTTTCTGACTCTGTGGATTTGCCTATTCTGGACTTTCATATAAATGGAACCACACAGTCTGTGGTCTTTTGTACTTAGCTTCCTGCACATAGGTTTGTCCATGTATCAGTACTTCATTCCTTTTTCTGGCTAAATAATATTTCTTGGTATGGATATATCCCATTGTATTCATCCATACAATATTTGATGGACATTGGATTGATTCCATTTTTGGGGGATAGTATGAATACCATGGCAGTGGACATTCGTGTACATGTTTTCATGTAAAGAAATGTTTTTGTTTCTCTGGAGTGGGATTGCTGGGTCATGTGGTAATTATGTTTAAGTTTTTGAAGAACTGCCAAACTCTTTTCCACAACATTCATCTTTTTTTTTAACCACAGGCACACAAAGAAAAATCGAAATTGCTGTCATCTTTGGCTGGAAAAGATGGTGCTGTGATGTTATTTTTTATGTTTCTCACAGCACATCCTTTGCCTTCTTATGCTATAGTCAATAGTGAGCTGGAAAAAATGTTTTTCTTTCTTTCTTTCTTTCTTTCTTTCTTTCTTTCTTTCTTTCTTTCTTTCTTTCTTTCTTTCTTTCTTTCTTTTTTGAGTTGAGGTCTTACTCTGTCACCCAGGCTGAAGTGCAGTGGTGAAGTCATGACTAACCGCAGACTCAAACTCTTGGGCTCTGGTGATTCTGTCACCTTAGCCTCCCAAAGTGCCAGGACTGCAGGTGTGTATCTGGGACTACAGGTGTGTGCCACTACGCCTTGCTTATATATATATATATATATATTGTATATATATATATATATATATATACATATATATATTTTGATTTTTTTGTAGAGATGAGGTCTCACTATATTGCCTAGGCTGATCTTGAACTCCTGGTCTTAAGTGATCCTCCCTCCTCAGCCTCCCAAAGTTCTGGGATTACAGGTGTGAGCCACCGTGCCTGGCAAAAATTTCAGCACTGGCTTTGGAAAGCCCTGGGACAGTGCCTTAAAATTTCTGACGCTTCATTTTCTTCATCTGTAAAATGTGCCTAGGATTGCTGTGAGTTGTGAATGAGACAATGACCACAGAGCTCTTGGCATGGGTCCACTGCTGAGCAGGAGTCAGCTCAATGCTATGCCCCTTGACCTTCTCCAAGCAAAGGATCATGTCTTGGCTCTCTGTATGCCCAGCACCCGGCAAGGGTCCTGACACCAGAAAGCTGTTCAATCCTTAGTTGTTCAGTGAATGAATACATGACGAGGGCGAGTGTGAGAGTACCTGAGTGCAAGAAAATGTCTGCATATAGTAGGTGCTCAGTAAATGTCAGGCCGTGGAATGAATGAATAAAGAAGAAAAGAGCATTACAACTGAAGGAAAAATGCTATTCTTGAAAGAAGTTTCTAACAGAAATATTTTTCTTGGCATTTGGGAGACTCTGCCTAAGATCACTCGTAGGCAACATATGTTCAGTTGTCTCTTCCCCGTTGAAATTAATTGGTCTTTGCTCAGCTGCTGTCTGCCTCTATCTAGGAAGAACAGCCTTCTTCCTTTTTATGGAGAGGTAGCCACGTGGCATTTTGCTGTCTCTGATCATTGGGAGCCAAGTAGTGAGAGAATCAGAGAAAGCCTGTCTGCCCTGTCTGAAGGCTCTCGTTGGCTGTTTTTGTTTGTTTGTTTGTTTGTTTTTAAGTCGAGGTGTCACTCTGTCACTCTAGCATCCCATGCAGGGTTGTGGTTCTGGACGTGCCAGGGACAGCCTGGCACACCAAGAGATAAGACACTTTAGTTTAACACAAATTGAATGATTTCAGCCTCAAGTCCCAATCAAAGAGATTTACTGTGTTTTTAAAAAGACAGGGATGTTGACTTGACTAGTGAAAAGACGCATGGAGATGGTACCGAGCATGGAGCCTTGCAGGAACCATTAAATCAATGTGGCTATGGCATATCTTAGTTGGGATCACCTAGAAATATAAATCAGTCTTGTACTCTGAGATTCAGATATGCCTTCCAGATAGCTGGTACTTTTAAGAATGGCATAAATTTTTGTTTTAAAAAAACCCCACAAAACTTTAACATGCACAAAAAATATATCAACAAGAACCTCGATAAATTTCTGTTTATGAGTGGGGATAATTTTCTCTGCTGTGTCTACAGAGGTCTGGTAAAGTGTGCTTATTTATGTAATTCAGGCAGAAATGTCCTGTTTGGGGGCGAGGGTGGGAGGAGTATCCTAGTGTCTTACAGATGGTCTGTCCCTATTGATCAGGTTCAAATGCTTGACTCCCATTTCTTCTTCCTTGGGAAGAGAGGACTCACTTGTCAATTCGCCACAAAGTCTGTGGCATGGCATGAGTTGGGCGTATGTTTCTGATGGCAGCAAGCTGGAGTGCAGGGTTGATGGTGAGGATGAGTGACTTTCCGAGGAGCTTTGTAGGCTTTGTTGGAGGGTCTCTGTGTGTAACCCCTTCATGATAATCTGGTCTCTTATGGGGGAGAGAACTTGGGACTGAAGGTGACACAAGTCACTCTTTGTCCAAGAAGATCGTTGTACTTTTGCAAATAACACTTAGAGTCCATGGAGTCAATATGGAGCTTCTGTCTGGTGAGGGGAGTAGGGAGAGTTAGATTACAGGCCATGAGTGTTTTTGGTTTTTGCCACTTAGGAAGAACTCACATTGTTCGACCTTGGAGGAGTCACTTCATTTCCCTGGGGCTCTGTTCCTTCTCCCCCAGTAACAGCATCTGTCTTATCAGCGTTTTCTAAATTGCACCAGGAAAGACCTAGATTTACCAGAGAGAATTCTCCTGCAGTGTCCTGGGATGAGGCAGGGGGATGGAGGGAAGACTGATGGGGGTCTGGGGCCCAAACTCTCCTTTAAAAAGATTTTGCTAAGCCGGGCTCGGTGGCTCAGCCTGTAATCCCACGCTTTTGGGAAGCTGAGGTGAGTGGATTGCCTGAGCCTGCGGGTTCGAGACCCGCCTGGGCAGCGAGACCTCATCTCTACAATAAATCAAAAAATCAGCCGGGCGTGGTAGCGCATGCCTGTAATTCCGGCTACTTGGAAGGCTGAGGCGGAAGGATTGCCGGAGCCCAGCAGGTGGAGGCTGCGGTGGCCGGGAGCGGCCACTGCACTCCAGTCTGGGCGACAGAGTGAGACTCCAACTCAAAAAAAAAAAAAAAAAAAGATTTTGCTTTTCCTATTTTATACATTGGAATTTACTCAGAGATGTTATTTGCAAAATGAGACTACAGGTGTTCAAGATCAGCCTGTGCAACATAGTGAGACTTTGTCTTTATTTTTCTTTTCCTTCCTCCTTTCCCTCCCTCCCTTCCCCCCATTCTCTTTCTTTCTTTTACAAACAAGGTCTTGCTTTGTTGCCCAGGTTGATCTTGGACTTCTGGGCTCAAGCAATCCTCCCATCTCAGCCTCCCCAAAGTGCTGGGATTACTGGTGTGAGCCACCACACCTGGATCCATTAAAAGAAAATAAAAAAATTTGAAGCCCCAAGTCTCCAACAGTTCCTTGGTTTTCTTTCTTTGTGCTGGAAGAGGTAGCCCTTCAAGATGAGGCTGTGAACCCACCAAGTCTTAGGTCAGTGTTATCGTGAGAACCCATTTCCATAATTCAAGACCTGCTGCGAATTCACACGATGTAAACCCATAGAAAGGGAGCTAAGAAGCCTGCCAGATTTAATGACAAGTTCCACACACTCTGATGACCTCATTTACGAATAGGTGAGTCTCTGTATCTGGCTGTTAAATCACACAAAACCAGAACTTGTCATTCTTTTAGGGCTTCTTAAAAGAAATGGCTGCTTTCTCATACAATAGGCTTCCAGAGTGATATGAACAGGCTATTTTTGGCTTAAAATATATTGTCTGATAGCCTGAGGGCTGGCTCAGGACGAGGGGTGAGGAGGCCCACAACACCCTGTAACTGGCTGCTTGCTATATATGCTAATGAAGTGACCATCTGCATCAAATAATTATAAGTGGTCTCCCCTGACTGATCTCCATGTGCTGACACAGACTGAGAGGAGGCGTCCCCTTTCCGCCCGCCGCAGCCTGGGGAGGGGAGGCTGGGGAGGAGATGGTGTGCACTCCTCTACTCCAAGGCACACAACCTGCTGAGTGGACAGGTGCTGGCAGTGTGATGTCCATGGGCAACGAAGCCTGCCTGTCCTACGAGCTGACATCTATATCTCCGTCTATCTGGATTTCCAAACTGACACAGCATAAGGAATGTCACTCTCTATTACTCCATAGTCGTCTGCGTCTCTATTGCATTGAGAGTACTGTGAGCAAATGTCTTGATCACAACTGCCCTCTTCCTTCAGCCAAGCAGGATCAAGTGCTGCAGGGGGGGCAGGGATGTGTTACTAGCCTTCTGATCTTGTCTCTTGGCTGTGGGTCTGTCCCGCATTTGCTGGAATGGTGGAATGATTGCAAAGTGGTCTTGAGTTTTGATGATTCTGGCCAACCTTTCATTTGTCAACTAAATGCAATGGGCATTTCGACCTGATACTTGCATGCTTTTGTGTGTGACCAGCTTTACTTGCTAACTTTCAGATGGTTAGTATCCCTCTGAAACAGCACAGGGCAACAGTAAGTCCCGTCTGCCCACGCAACTCACTCTTGTCTCACGCGTTGCCTGGTTCTGACTTTGGCTTGCTGATACTTCTTTCTCCTCTGGCAGCTTCTCCTGTCCTGAGAAAACCTCTGGCCAGGCAACTTCAGGCCCCACTGGGCATACACAGTCAGGTGAGTGTTTGTGGTTCAATTTTGTATAACTAGGAGCAGAGAACCCACTTCCACTTGCTTAGAGCAGCTAAAAAAATCTTTTGAGGTTTTGAATCTGTATTTTATGACCAAGAGAAGGTGACAGATGTATTTTCATTTGTGTTTTAAGGCAAAATTTTAGACGGTCACTCCAGGGGAAGAGTTTCCTTAGGTACTCAGTGGCAGTTTCATTGCTTTTAAATAAAGACATTTATCTGTATATCTAATATACCTTTCAAAAACAGAAAGTAAGAAAGTCTTTTATTTATATGTATCTGTCTTCTATTAGTTTATCTAGTTATCTAGCTAACTAGTTCTATCAGTTATCTAGCTAACTACTTCTATAACATATAAATAATTCTAAAAATCTAGCACTAATATAATTTGTCTTTCTGAGTAAATATACTTCTCCCTGGGCAGAGTGGGAGACCCCAAGTAGGACATATGCAGATAAAAAATATTTATTAGTGAAAAGAGTCAAATTCTTTTTAAAAACATTTCTTTTATATACTTTTTTGTTTATTGCAGACAGGGTCTTGTATGTTGTCCAGGTTGGTCTTGAACTCCTGGACTCAAGTGATCCTCTTGCCTTGGTCTTCCAAAATGCTAGGATTATAGGTGTGAGTCACTGCGCTCAGCCAAGTTACATTCTTAATAAGAAATCTCATGTTTGCAATAGCAAAATCATGGAATCAACCTAAGTGCCCACCAACAATTGACTGAATAAAGAAAATGTGGTGTATGTACTATGGAATGCTATGCAGCCATAAAAAAAGAATGAAATAATGTCCTTTGCAGCAACATGCATGGAACTGGAGATCATTATTCTAAGTGAACTGACTCAGAAGCAGAAAATCATATATGGGAGCTAAGCGCTCTCAAAGATGAAAATAATAGACACTGGGGGCACCAATAAGGAGGAAGGTCGGGGGAGAGGTTAAGGTACAAAAATTAACTATGGGGTCCAACATTCATTGTCTGAGGAATGGATCATGTGAAACCCAATCTCCACCACTATACAATATGTCATGTAATGAGCATGCTTGTGTAACCCTTGAATATAAAATAAAGATGAAAAAAAAGTCATGTTTGACTTCCAATTGAGTCTAAAAAATACATTGGCTTTGATTATAAGCCTTCATTTGTTTTCCATGTGCAGTTTTTAAAATCTCATTATTTGAAACTGGGCTCTGAGATGTACAAGAAAGTGGATCTAAGCATAAATATGTTCTCCTGTTCCAGGTCCTTAGGGATGATAGACACACACACATGCATGTACATGTACATATGTATGTATTCAGAGACAAGAGCAGGAATCTCCCTAGGGACCATAAACTGTGAGGAATCCTATAAAGGGAAAACAGACAGAATCAGATTGAAGAAGGAAACCCCAAACTGAGATGCTCACAGAGTACCTTGCATGGTGTCGGAGGTGGAGGTGGAACTGGAGGACCCTCAAAACTGGGAAGATTTGGAGGCAAGTAACATGCCACAACCCATCTGGTGTAGGTGATGATTCCTGGAGTGAAACCCAGACCCTTTTTCTTTTTCTTCCTTCCTCCCTCCCTCCCTCCCTGTTTCCCTCCTTCCCTCCCTTCCTGTCTTCCTCCCTTCCTTTCTTTCCCTCCTTCCCTCCCTCCCTTCCTCCCTCCCTTCCTGTCGTTCTTTCTTTCATCCCTCTCTCTCTTTTCTTTCTTCCCTCTCTCCCTCCTTTTCCTTCTGCTGGAGTCTCACTCTCACACCAAGGCTGGAGTGCAGTGGCACAACCATGGCTCACTGCAGCCTGGTCCTCCCGGGCTCAAGCAATCCTTCTGCCTTGGAATCCTAAAGTACTGGGACTACAGGAGTGTGTAATTACAGGACTGTGCCTGGCTCAAGCTTTTTTTCCCTAATGTATCACTTTCTGCCACAACTTCTTGAATAGGCACAGAAGACTCTCTGGGTCTACACAGCACGCAGTGAGTAGAGACTGGGCTGCATCATGTTGATTGGAGCACTGTATATTTTTGTAAAGTGTATAATTCAGGATTACTATGATTAATTCTTTTTCTTTCTGTTTGATTTCAACTTTTTTTGCCCTCAAAATTTAGCTTTGGCCGGGCTCGGTGACTCAGCCTGTAATCCCAGCACTTTGGGAGGCTGAGGCGAGTGGATTGCCTGAGCCCAGGGGTTCAAGACCCGCCCGGGCAAGTTGGCAAGACCTTGTCTCTACAATAAATAAAAAATCAGGTGGGCGGGGTAGCACACACCTGTAGTTCCGGCTACTTGGAAGGCTGAGGTGGAAGGATCGCCAGAGCCCAGCAGGTCGAGGATGTGGTGGCCGGGAGCGTGCCACTGTACTCCAGTCTGGGTGACAGAGTGAGACTCCAACTCAAACAACAACAAAAAAATTTAGCTTTGTCAAAATGTAATTGGCATGCAATAGATTGACCAATTTTAAGTGAACAGTTCAATAAATTACTTAATTGTGATTTAAGTGTACAGTTCTGACAAGTATATACAGTGTGTAACCATTATTGCAATCACATATACATATAGATGCAATTATTTGAAGGTTAAAATGGGAGTTATTCAATTCAGTAATTCCACACCTAGGACTGTACCCAATGTACAAAAATACACATTCACACAATGACTTCCACACAAATGTCTATAGCAGCATAACTCAGAACACCTCAAAAATTCTCTTGTAGTCTTTTGGAGGCGTGTCTTTTCTCCCACTTCTTACCCATGGCAATCACTGATTGGCTTTTTGTCAATTTAGTTTATTTTTTTAAGAGTTTCATTTAAATGGAGTCATGCAGTATTCCATTTTTTGTGACTCGTTTCTTTCATTTGGCATCTATTTTTTAGATTCATTCATATTATTGCATGTATCATTAGTTTGTTTTTATTTTTGAGTTGTAATCCATTATATTACTATACTATGATTCATTTATCCATTCAAGAGTAGACATTTGGATTGTTTCCAGTGTTTGGTTAAAATGAATAAAACTGCTATAGATATTTGAGTGCAAAACTTTGTGTAAATGCATATTTTCATTTCTTTTGGACAAATGTCTAAAAGGGGTTACTGCTGTGTCATACAATGTATGCATTCTTAACTATTTATTTATTTTTGAGTTGGAGTCTTACTCTGTGGTACAGGTTGGAGTACAGGGGCACGCTCACGGTCACGCAGCCTCTACCTGCTGGACTCAGGAGATCCTTCCGCCTCAGCTTTCCAAGTAACTGGAACTACAGGTGTGCATTACCATGCCTAACTAGCATTCTTAACTTTTTAAAAATTCTGTTCCAATGTGGCTGTACTGTTTTGTATTTCCGCCAGCAATGTACAATTGTTCTAGTTCCTCAATATTTTTGGCATCATTCTCGTCAGTGTAGTCTTTTTAATTTTAGCCATTCTGTGGGTGTGTAATGGTATCTCATGGCTTTAATAAGTGTTTCTTTAAAGACTAATGATGTTGAGCATCTTATCCTGAGTTAATTTGTCATTTATATGTTTTCTTTAGTGGCATGCATATCCTAATTTTTGTTGTTTTTTTAAAAATTGGTTTGTCTTTTTAAGTATTGAGTTTTAAAGATACAAGTCCCCTATTCTAGGTGTATTTTGCAAATATTTTCTTCCAGTCTGTGAGAGAAACAAATTCACCTTGTTCCTGATCTTTGGGTGAAAGCATTTAGTCTTTCACCAGTAAGCACAATGTTTGCTGTAGGGTTTGTATAGATGCTCTTTACCCAGTTGAGGAAATTTCTTCATATTCTTAGTATGCTGAGAGCTTTTTATCATAAATGAATGTTGACTTATGTCAAATTCTCTTTCTGAATCTATTAAGATGAACTTGTGGTTTTTCCTTTTGCATTTGTTAAGATGGTGAATTACATCAATTGATTTTGAATGTTAGATCTTGCATTCCTGGGATGAATTCCACTGAATTATTAGATATTATCCTTTTTTTGTATTGATAGATTTGATTTCCCAAAACTTTGTTAAAATTTTCAATGTCATATTTTTGAGATACATTGATCTGTAATTTTTTCTTATAGTATATTGTGTAGATTTGGTATCAAGGTAATGTTGGTCTCATAAAATGAGATGGGAAGAACTCACTTCAATATTTCTGGAAAAATTAGAGTAGAATTTTTATTATTTGTCTCTTAGTGTTTGGAAGAGTTCATCAATGAATTCTCTATGGAAGTTTTCTGGAGCTGTCTTTATAAGAAGTTCTTAAACTATGGATTAAAATTTTAAATTGCAAATAGGGCTATTCAGGTTATTGATTTCTTCTCTTCCTCCATCTCTTCTTCCTCCTCCTCTTTCTTTGATATGGGATCTTACTTTGTCACCCAGGCTGGAGTGCAGTGGTACAGCTAAAATCATAGCTTACTGCAGTCTTGAGCTCCTGGGCTTAAGTGATCCTCCTGCTTCAACCTCCTGAGTAACTGGGACTACAGATGCCACCTCACCTGGCTAACTAAATATAGATATTTAGAGGTAGAGTCTTGCTATGTTGCTCAGGCTGGCCTACAACTCTTGGCCTCAAGCAATTCTCTTATTCCGGCTTTCTGAGTAGCTGCGACTATAGGCACAAGTCATTGTACCTGGCCCTGATTCCTTCTTAAGTGAAATTTGGTAGTTTGTCTCTCAAAAAATTTTTTTCCATTCTATCGAAGTCGTCAAATTTATTGGCATCAAATTCATGATAATCCTTTATTATCTTTTTAGTAACTGTGGTATCTGTAGTGATGTCCTAGTTTTCATTCTTGATATTGGTGATTATATCTTCTCTTAATTTTTCATCAGTCCAGCTAGAGGTTTATCAACTTTGTTTATATTTTCAAAAACCAACTTTTATTATCATTGTTTTTCTGTTTGATATTTCATTAAGTTATATATTTATACACACATACACACTTGTTTTATGGCCAACAATATGATCTATCCTGGTGACTGTTCTAAGTGCACTAAAAAAAAAAATACATTCTTCTCTTGTTGAGTGGAATATTTTATAAATGTCAGTTAGATCAAATTCATTGTTGGATGTTTTCTAAATCTTCCATAGCTATGCTGATTTTCTGTTTACTTGATTTCTCAATTACTGAGAGAAAAGTGTTAAACTCAACAGCTGTAATTGTGGATTCATTTATTTTTCCTTTGAATTTTGTCAACGTTGCTTCAATTTTTTTTAAACTATTATTAGGTATATACATTTAGGATTGTTGTATCCTTTTGATAAATTGAACCCTCTGTCATTCTAAATTGTGTCTATCCCATGTGATAGTCTGTGTTCTAAAATTTACCTTGCCTGATACAGACACTCCTACTTTCTTTTCATTAGTGTTTTTATGTATACAAATTTCTATCCTTTTATTTTGAACTTAACCCTGTTTTTATATTTAAAGTAGATTTCTTGTAGACAATGTATAGCTGGATCTTGCTTTTCCATTCAATATGTGAATCTGCCTTTTTGTCTGAAGTGTTTGGATCTTTTATGTTTCATGTAATTATTCATTTGATTGAGCTGAAATCTTCCATTTTGCCATTTGCTTTCTATTGTTCCATTTGTTCTTTGTTCCTTTAATCTTCTTTCTCTGTCTACTTTTAGATTTATTTATTTTTATAGTTTCATTTTATCTTTACTTTTTTCTTACTAGCTATAACTTTCCATTGTACTATTATAAATTGGTTTTAATGCCCTTGTTTCATCATCTCTTATTTATTTGCTTGTTTCCATTTATTAATTTTCTATTGCTATAGAATACTTTCCTTGTCTCATGCTTTGTAATTTTATATATTTTTAAATTTTTAATGTGTATTTTTTGTAGATAAGGGCTTACTGTGTTGCCCAGGCTGGTTTTGAGCTCCTAGCCTCAGGTGATCCTCCTGTTTTGGCCTCCCAAGGTGCTGGGATTATAGACATGAGCCACCATGACCAGCCTGTGTGCCTTGTGATTTTATTTTATCAGATATTGTACACTGTAAATTTTTCTTTTTTTTTTTTCTGAGTCAGAGTCTCACTCTGTCACTCAGGCCAGAGTGCACTCACACGTCCATGGCCACCTCAACTTCGACCTGCCGAACGCAGGCAATCCTTCTGCCTTAGTCTTCCAAGTAGCTGGAACCACAGGTGTGTGCCACCACACCCAGCACATTTTTTGATTTATTTTCAAGACGCTGTCTCACCAAGCCACCCAGGCTTGTCTCAAGTCTCTGGGCTCAGTCAATCCTCTTACATCTGCCTCCCAAAGTGCTGGGATTACAGGTGTGAGCCATTGCACGAGGCTCATTGTAAATTTTTCAGTGTTACTTGCTGGATTTTGTTGTATCTTTGTATTTCACTGTATTATCTGTATTTTTAAAAATATTGTTGGGTTTTTTTCTGGTGTACTGTTAAGTGACTTTGAATCACTGTATCTTTTTAATTTGCTTTTAAGCTTTTTTGGGCAGGTCCATAGAAACCTTTAATCTAGATCTAATTTGATACTATTATTTAGGCAATGCCTTTTAGTGGATTCTACCTGGTGTCCCATTTTATGAACTCTTTCAATTCTGTCTAGTGAGGCACAGACGCTTTTCAGTCCTGGAGCATTATTATGTGGATTTGTTTCTGGTGATTTTTTTTTCACCTCTAACAATTTCTCATTTTGCATGTGCAGCTTAGTTCTCAGCCAAAGATTTGAGGAAGTTCTGCTACAGACACTGGAGTCATCTTGCCACATGGTCCTTCCCTTCAGCCCCAGTTCTCTGCCCCTCAAGTTCTAATTGCCTTGGTTTCTTTGAGCTCTGGTCTCTGACTCTTCAACTCAGGCGCTGGTCTCCGTCTGGGTTCTCCCTCTCTACCCTGCAGTCTTAAAACTGCCTTCATGAATTGTAGTCACTCACTGTTCTCTTGATATTACAATCTCATACTGCCTGCTGTTGAATGTCTGAAAACCAGTCTTAGGTTTCGTGCTGTTTTCTTCTTGTTGAAAGCAGAAGGATGGATGCAATTTCCGGTATTTCATCTAGAAGCAGAAGCCCTTTCTTTTCTTTCTTTTTTTTTTTTTTTTTTTGAGTTTGTGTCTCACTCTGTTGCCCAGGCTGGAGTGTAGTGGCACACTCACGGCCACTCCAGCGTCAACTTGCTGGGTTCTGGTGATCCTACTGCCTCAGCCTTCCAAGTAGCCGGAACTATAATCATGTGCTTACCACACCCCTCTATTTTTTTATTTATTGTAGAGACGAGGGCTCTTGAAGTTGCCTGGGCTGGTCTTGAACCCACAGGCTCAGGCAATCCAATTGTCTTGGCCTCTCAAACTGCTGGAGTTACAGGCTGAGCCACTGAGCCCAACCAGAAGTCCTTTCTTATGTGTTATTTTCTCTTGTCAAAAGTATGTTAGAACCGGGCTCTATGGCTTAGCCTGTAGTCCCGCTTTGGGAGGCTGAGGTGAGTGGATTGCTTGAGCCCGCAGGTTCAAGACCCACCTGGGCAACTTGGCGAGACTGCATCTCTACAATAAATCAAAAAAAAAAAAAAAAAAATCAGCCGAGCGTGGTAGCACGTGCCTGTAATTCCGGCTACTCAGAAGACTGAGGCGGAAGGATCACTGGAGCCCAGCAGGTTGAGGCTGCAGTGGCCGGGAGCGGCCACTGCACTCCAGTCTGGGCGACAGAGTGAGACTCCAACTCAACAGCAACAACAGCAACAACAACAACAGCAAAAAAAGTATGTTAGCATCAGTAAGGGTACCTGATCTCAAACCAGGCAAAGTGGGGACCAAAGGGAGGCCCAAACTTTACCTGTATGATGTCCACTTGTATACCTAATCCTGAATTTGTACCCCACATTTTTCAAATAAAAAAAACAAGTAAAAAAATTATGTTAGAGTTGGAAAATAGCAAGTTCAGAAGAAACTTAAAGCCAAATCCTTTATCTTCCATGTCTCTGCTTCCAACATGAGCCTCCAATGTAACCCATTCGCCTGCCACAACTCTAGGATGCTTTGAACTTGACTCTTGATGGGTAGATTGAATGTAAAGAATGGGCTGAGTCTGTTTGTTATACTGAGTTCTTCATAGGTGCTTGCTCTTTCCCTCCAGAAATATCCCACAACACAACACGATGCTTCGGAGGACCTACTGGAGGTGGTCATATTTTTTTGGCTTGACCAGTTTGCATTTGTTTCTCAAAAGAATGACGATTAGCACTTTCTCCCTGTGCCTCCATGAAGATCCTCTCTGAGGATCTGTCTGTGGAAACACTTGAGTGACTGGTACCGTTGGTGGTATCAGAAAAGCTCAGGAAATAAAGTTCTCAAAAGTGAATGTGTCCCCTTGAGCAGAACAAATTGAAGCAGCACACTACAAACATTTTGTTGAAATCTCATATTTTATACTAAAAATCCACGAAGAAGTCTGTGGACTTGACTACGCAGGCTTCAAATTTTGAAATTGTATATTCTTCCTACTCAGTGGTTGTGTGCACCACACGCCCCACTTGTTTCTCTATTACCACACAATGAAGGCCAAGAGTTAACCTGTGTATCTCTCAATACTTTCTCCATTTCTGACAACCACACATGAGATTGAGCATAATTTTTCCTCACTCTTTCTCCTTCACTCCTTAGCACTACAGCAGAATAGGAGCTGACAACTCATGACCTCAGTTTTTGAGAGTTGCCCACATCTGCTCTGCTGGCTTCATGAGTGGATAGCTTCTCCGTGGTAGGATGTGGTGATTATGTCTACAGGATCTCTTGCATTTTTGTGCAGAGGCCAGTAAGATGCTGGGGACAGAAAAGGCACTGGGCCTTTTTAGTGACTTAGAAAGTTAGATCAAGGGCCAAGCATGGTGGTTCATGCTTGTAACCCCGTCACTTTGGGAGACTGAGGCAGGAAGATCATTTGAGCCCAGAAGTTTGAGACCAGCCTAGGCAACATCGCAAGACCTTATCTCTAAAACATATCAAAAAATCAGTCAGGCTTGGTGGCGCATGCCTGTAGTACCAGCTACTCTGGAGGCTAAGGTGGAAGGATTGCCTGAGTCTGGGAGTTCAATGCTGTGGTGAGCTGTGATCTAACCACCGCATTCCAGTATGGGTGACAGAGAAAGACCTGAATTAAAAAAAAAAAAAAAAAAGAAGTTAGATCAAGCTAGCTAGGAGTTCTGAGTTTTCTCAACACCATTAAGGATGAATTGATTTGATTTGTTAACTTCTTTTTTTCTTGGTACCCTTTGTGCAGACCTCTCTTCTACCTCTCTGCCTCTCCCTCTTAGCTGGATGGAGTGATAGGAGGGGGAGGGGGATTCGGGAATAGGGTAAGTAGTCAAGTGTATATCCCCTGTGTGCCCAAGGTAAAAGAAAGAACGAGGCTGTTATTTTCTGCTAGCCAACCAGATGTTTTTGCGTGGTAGGGGAGAGCTGGAGTCATTGCTTTCAATTTACTAATGGGAAACAGAGACTCAGAAGGGCTAAGTAATTAGTCCATGGTTACTTGGCTAGAACTGAGAGAAGGAGAAGAGGGGAGCTCCCCTAATCCCACTATTCTTACATTGTGCTTCCTGTGTGGTCCATCAACCCAGCTAAGTGACATCTGCTCTTTAAAAAAAATACAGCTTTGCCCTTCCAAGGGAAGCACACTTTATAAAATGGATAAATCAATTTAAGATATTTGGTCACATCAAAGAATGAGGAGCAATAAAGTTAGCCCTCAGAGTACAGCATAACAGCTAGTTCACAACAGGCCTTCAGGATCTTCACGGACACCACATCTACTCAAACCTTCTCTCTTTGGTGAAAACAGTCTCAAAGTGCATTTATACCAGAGTAAGAAATAATTAATGCCATTGTAAGAATTAGTTATATGGAAAAGTATAGCATTTTAAAAGTGTCACTTAAGAAATTACATATACAATCTTTAGGGTAAAATAAGCTGCTAAGGATATGTAAACCATATACCATTTCATAATTACAACCACTCTCCTTACGTAGCCTTAGAAATCTGAGATGTGCACTGCATGGTGTTTCATGATTAAAAAAAAATCTTTTGTGATTCAGTGAAAGCAGGAATAGTGGCAAAATTCTGAAAAAGCCCCTTTGATTCAGACTTCTCACATGGCTATGTGACTGGGTCCCACACCCAGTGTGCAATTAGTCAAGGTGTGTGCCTCCAAATTCTTCAAGGATCAAAATGCAACATCTGGCAACTAGTAGCAAATGGAAAATCAAGTTGCTTTTTGTAGACTATAAATCTTCCTGTTTTATAAGACTAACAAGTCTCATTGCCAGGGCAATCCTAAACTATTAAATAGTGGCTAGCATTTAAATTAAGGTATAAAAATGTAGGGCTTGGGTAAGATGCAGGGAGTGGCTTGAGTTTGGTTTCTTTTGGGAGGCTATATTTCTATTGTTTTGAGAATCCACCCCAATTTCATCAGGGAACTGTCTTATACTCAAGAAGATATAGGGGGATGCTTTAGAACTGAGCTGCAGCAAGAGGCAGTCATTAACCACCTGTAGCTATTAAGCACTTGGAATGTGGCTCATTCAGATGGATAGCACTACTTTAGACAATCTTGTGTAGGGCTGGGTTCATTATCATTGTCAGAAAAAGCAGGAATCTGAAGGGAAGTGGTCAGCCAGGCCAGACTCAAAACAACAGGCAGACTGAACTCATAAGCATGTGGACTCCAAATTCTTTGAGTTCTACCCTTGGGCTGTTGGTGAATGTGGCAAACATCTCACCTTTTGTGATTCCTTTGGGATATCTCTGGGTCTTTACAACTCTAGATTAACACTGTCTAATAGAAATATAACATGAAACAGTCTGGGCGTTGTGGCTCACGCCTATGGTCCCAGCACACTGGGAAGTCAAGGCGGTAGGATTGCTTGAGCCCAGGAGTTCGAGACCAACCTGGGTGATATAGTGAGACTTTGTCTCTACAGAAAAATTAAAAAATTAGCCAGGGGTAGTAGTGCATGTTTGGAGTCCCAGCTAAACAGGAAGCTGATATGGCAGGATAGCTTGAGCCCAGAAGGTCGAACCTGTAGTGAGCCGTGATCGTGCCGCTGCACTCCAGCCTGGGTGATAGAGTGAGACCCCCGCCTAAAGGAAAAAAAGAGTCATCTGTGACTAATGGCTATTTTACAGGATGGCATAGATATTTTGGCTTTAGTTCTCAAATAGGTAAGAGGAAGATGTAAACTGGAATCTAGAATAAAGGAAAAGTTTATTACTGATTGTACCAAAATGCAAGTAAGAACTTCCAAAACTCTTTATAAACCTAGATTGATGTATATCTCTAAAAGTCTAACTGGAAGTAGAAGGAAAAATAACTGGCTATCTATTGATCACCTAAAATATATTAGGAACTCTACTCATTGCCTCATATACAGTATTTCACTCAATTCATGCAATAACTTTATGACTTAGTATTCATTCCATTGAAAGTTAACAAAACTGAGATGCAGAGAAAGCTGGAAGCCAACCCAAAGACATACAGCTATAAATCAGTACTGGGGCTGGGATCCTAACTGAGCCCATGTGGCCAAACTAGATGACATAGCCTCATTAATCCTGAGATCTTAGGTCATTTTATATCCAAATAAACTGAAACTTCATTTGACAAACACTTGACCATCAAGCCCTTAAAACAAGTCAAGAAACTATGCATACCACATCATTTCCATTTGTAGTTTTTATTTTCTAAGTTTTATGACCTTTGATGTATTCAGGAGGACATGAAGAAAAACAAAGACATCCATCTTGTAAGTAAATAAATAGATACATGGAAGTATAAATAGACTATAATTTGTGGAAAGGAAATACTGTTGACACACTGCTTACAGCTAGATGCTATACGTTTATTACAGATTGTACAAAAATGTAAGAATTTCTAAAAATCTTTATAAACCTAGATTGATATATATCTCTAAACGTCTAACTGGAGGCAAAAGAGAAAAGAACTAGTTATCTATTGATCACCTCTGGGCTTATTTGTTCTAGATGTGGCTGCTGTTTGAATATTTGTAATTCCTTGCTGGTCTTGCAAATATAGTCATTCATGAAGAAAAATAAAAACCCAGACAAAATGACTCCTGATTCAAACCAAATTGCCATGGTGTTTTGGTGTGTAAATAGAATTATGTTCTTTACAGAAGTGATTTTTAGTCACGTGCACTGGGTTAGATTGATTGTCAAATTTGGGGAAGGGAAAGAATTTCCCTCTGGGGTGTACTGGCAATTATTTTTCAGTTGTTTTTGCCCTGCCCTGGAGCATGAAGCCAATATCATTTTTAGGATCAGGTGAGTTTATCCAACATGATCAATTTCCTGTGATTGTCTGCCACTGTCACTGAGGGGTGGGGGAGAGGAGAAAGCAGCTCTCTTGATCACTTTGACACTAAAAGCTGTCATTTGGAAATTGACCCTCACATAAAACTCAGAGCCCCTAATGACATCCCACAAAAAGATCAAGAGACTAATGAAATCATGGAGAGAGTCAGGGTAGTACAAAGTGGGTTACCCCTCGCTCATGCCTTTACTGCTCCCTCTAATGAGGTACAGCACTGGTAACTGGTGTCAAGTCATAATGAATCACGCCTCTAGAGTGTTCTGTCAGGGCCTGAAGAGTAATGTGACATGACAGATACAATGGAAGATAATGAGTCAAACTCAGCCCACTACTGAACATTACTCGATAGGAACTGCAGGTGCTGAAGAAGACTGTGATTCACCATTTAAGGGAGTAACTGGACCCCATGCCCACATTTGTATGGGACCTTATTTGACAATTTCTTAGCTTTCCTGCAACTTGGCTGAATTTCATGGGTGAAATAGTTCCCTCACTGTTTTTTCTTTTTTTTTTTTTTTGAGTTGGCATCTCACTCTGTTGCCCAGGCTGGAGTACAGTGGCATGCTCACAGCCACCCCATCGTCAACCTGCTGGGTTCAGGCAATCCTTCCACCTCAGCCTTCCAAGTAGCTGGAACTACAGGCATGCACTACCGTGCCTGGCTAATTTTTTATTTATTGTATAGACGAGGTTGCACCAAGTTGCCTGGGCTGGTCTCGAACCCTTGGGCTCAGGCAATCCACTCACCTCGGCCTCCCAAAGTGCTGGGTTTATAGGCTGAGCCACTGAGCCCAGCCTCCCTCACTGTTCTATGAGCACTTTATCTGCTGTTTGGAGTTTCACTCTTTGGGTCTATTTCTGTCCTTCAGACATTTCTGCTTCCTGGTGCCTTCCCTTTCTTCTTCCCAACTCAAGTCAGTAAATACTTAGAATTTGTTATGAACCTTCAAATTGTCGTACCTGCTCCTACTTTCATGACTGCATGGTCCACTTGCCACATGGCTGGAATGCCCTTTGTAAACATAAGATAAAAGCACATCGATCACCTGCTTAAAATTCCCTAAAGGCTTCCCAAATTCCTTCCCCTCCCCTATAAGATACTGAGTGATGCTGTGTCTCCCTAATGTTTCACGCTTATGCCACCCTGCTCTGCCTTCACTCCATATACTCCAGCTACTCTGGTTTTCTTTCTGCTCTTTGAATTCACCCAACCTCATTCCTTCCTTGGTGCAGGAGGGCTTGGTGCCATGGGGAGTAAGAGATGAGTTTTTCAAGAAGGAGGGCATGATCAACTGTGTTGAGAGTGATTGAGAGTTTGGTTGAGATGTTGGTTAAGAGAGACTTGCACTGACTTGGGGAAGATGGAGGTCATTAGAGTCTGTGACATTAGCCATTTTTGTGGTGGGATGGATGCCTCATGGTAGTGGAGGAGCAGAGGAAAGGAGGGAGCAAGAAGAGGAAGTCACTGAAGGATACTCTTTCAAGAAATTTTGCTGTGAAGGACAACAGAGAAGTGGGGCAGTGGCTGGAAGAAGATGTGTGGTAAAGGGCAGTGTTGTAATTTTTATTTATTATAAAAAATAGATAATAGAGCCTGCTTATACGCTGATGATCTACTTTAGTGGAGAGTCTTGGAGATGCAGGGAGAAGCAACATTATGGACAGAACAGAAGAGTGAAGGAGTGTTTGTGTACAATACACCATACATCACAGGAGTCCTCTTTAGTAACAGGATAGAGGGCAGAGAGCGTTGATAGAGGTATGGTTGGATGGACAGATTTGTTTGGGGAAGGCAATGGAATGCCCTCTGATGGCTTCTATTCTCCCAATAAACATGAAGCAAAGTCAACATTTATGAGAAAGATATGTTTAATTGACTTCCTTTTTTTTTTTTTGAAATGGAGTCTCACTCTGTTGCCCATGTTGGAGTGCGCTGGCACCTTCATGACCACCACAGCCTCTACCTGCTGGGCTCAGGCAACCCTTTTGCCTCAGCCTCCCAAGTAGCTGGAATCTCAGGCATGTGCCACTACGCCTGGCTAATTTTTCGATTTATTGTACAGATGAGGTCTTTCCAAGTTGCTCAGGCTGATCTTGAACTCCTAGGCTCAGGCAATCTTCTCATCTCCACCTCCCAAAGTGCTGGAATTACAGGGATGAGCCACCACAGTGGCCTAATTGACTTCCTTTTGAATTGCTGGTCTAATTTGGTCCTTTTTATGTATATTCAGTCAAGTTCAATCTGATTTCCATAGGTGGAAGAGGAGGATGAGGTAAATCTGTAGAGGAAAACCCTATAATATTTGAAAGCAAGAGAATTAAATGTTTTAATTTGTAAAAATATATGAAGAGAGTTTCTGGAGAAAAACATTGGTGAGCTGCCAGGCAAGTAAAGTATGACTCTCTAGTAATTTATACTGAGGCTACTTCACTATATACATAAACATGCATATATATGTGTGTGTGTCTGTGTGTGTGTGTATAATATACATATATACACAAATACTAGACTGATAAGTACCATTGATATTCACATACCTATCATCCAAATTCAACATCTGCTTCCTACAATTCTACAGTATTTTTAAGGGAATCTCAAACATCATACTATTTTATTTGAGAATACTTTTATATGGTTTTCTAAAAGATAATTACTATTTTAAAAAACACAACCATAATACCATTATCATACCTAAGAAAGAAATTAAGCAACCATTCCTTAATATCAAATATCTAGCTAGTGTTCACATTTCTAATTGTCTTATAATTTCTTTTACAGTCTTTTTAATACTAAGTTTATACTGTCTTTTAATTCAAATATAAGACTAAAGGATTTTTAATTCTTTGGTATATTTTCTTTACAATAGATATATCATACTTTACAATAGAAGTATTTTTGGTCAGATGGAAGTATTAAAATGGAGATGGTTAAAGTGGAATTTTTTTTTTTTTTGAGTTGGAGTCTCACTCTCTCGCTCAGACTGGAGTGCAGTGGCTGCTCCCGGCCACCGCAGCCTCGACCTGCTGGGCTCTGGCGATCCTTCTGCCTCAGCCTTCCAAGTATCTGGAACTACAGGTGTGCGCTACCACGCCCGGCTAATTTTTGATTTATTGAAGAGATGAAGTCTCTCCAAGTTGCCCAGGCGGGTCTGGAACCCGTGGGCTCAGGCAATCCACTCACCTCAGCCTCCCAAAGGCTGAGCCACCGAGTCCGGCTGTTAAAGTGGAATTCTATGCTCAAGAACAGTTTACTATATGTATTCATCCTCTGGATGATGTGAACTTTCTGATGATGCAGGGACCTCATGGAATTAAAGATTCCATAATTGAGACCAAGACTTTATGGTTCATGGAATTATAAATCAACAAAACAGAGAAATGAACCATTGTCACAAGAAAATAAAATGTATTTAAAGATCCCTGGAAAGTTTTGCTGTAACTAATTCATAGTTTTGCATAATTCCTTACTGTTTATTCAAGTCAAAGCATAAATTTTAAAAGAGGTGCTTCTGTATTCTTGTGAATGAGACTTTAATCTATTGGTTGATTTTGTTTTGAATGTTGATGCCATTTAGTTTTAGTATTTAGTCATATGGAGTATTTCAACAAGGGTAAAAGAATGTATAAGTACCATTTTAGTCAGGTCAAAATCAATGCATGGAGGGTATTTACAAAGGAAAAAATATGAATTTGGGGGAACAATCTGTTTCTGATCTTAATTGATTTCATTTTTAAGGTTATTTTAAAAATATCAGGCTGTTCCATCAGTTTTTATCAGACTTTGAGAGCTCTTGGTGATATATTCAGCCTCTGTCAGCAGTATGACTTGAATGAGCAATTATACAGAAATTTAGAAATACAAGGAGTACTTCTGGAAAGAAAGAAAAAAGGAAATTGCTTGGGCCTATCTTGTTTTTATCCTTCACATTCTGTGTTGGCTGCTAAGACACTAAACTTCAGATCCAGCCTCAACCTTGTCTTTAATACTCATATATCCTTAACTGGAGACATTCAGGATGTCCCAGCCCAGGGCTCTCAGACCCAGCATGAGAAAACATGGTACAGCACCTTTTGCAGTGTATGTGTTCATTATCCACTGAATATGAACTTGGCCATACTACTGGCAGCAGTTCTTTGACTTGAGACGGAATAACTGGAACTTATAGCACAATATAAGGAGTTATGTCGGGGAATACGACGGTGCAGGACAAGCGGGTTCTCTGTCTTCTGGAATCCATGGTATTGTGCTTTGTTCGCTACTTCTGGTTTTTAATTTTTATAATGTGCTGAAAAATCTTTCTCTCTAGGGCTTCTGATTTGCTTTGTTTTGCCAGGCCCTTTCTCTGGGATAAAAGTTCTACCTCTGAACTTCAATTTACTGTCTGGATCTTTAAGATTCTTTAAAGCAGTGATCCCTAACCTTTTTGGCATCAGGGACTGGTTTTGTGGAAGACAATTTTTCCACAGACCAGGGCAGGGGTGGGGATGGGTTTGGGTTGATTCAAGAGCATTACATTTTTTGTGAACTTTATTTCTATTGCTATTCTATTGTGATATATAATGAAATAATTGTTATGGAATTTATTATTTTGGTATTAGTCTGCAAGCCATTGATTTCTTATGGTCTCTGGGCAGTCAAACCTCACTGCTAATGTTAATCTGTATTTGCAGCTGCTCCCCAGTGCTGGCATCACTACCTTAGCTCCATTTCAGATCATCAGGCATTGGACTCTCATAAGGAGCACACAACCTAGGTACCTCACATGCCCAGTTCACAACAGGGTTCGTGCTCCTATAAGAATCTAATGCCACTGCTCGTCTGACAGGAGGTGGAGCTCAGGCAGTAATGTGAGTGATGGGGAGAGGCAGAAAATACAGTTAAAGCTTTGCTCGCTCAACGGTCACTCACCTTCTGCTGTGCAGCCTGGTTCCTGTGCAGCCTGGTTCCTAGCAGGCCCCCATGGCCCAAGGGTTGGAGACTCCTGCTCTAAAGGATTTCTCCATTGATCTTTGGTCAGAGCATCATCTACTCGAGATTTCCTTTTGCCCTGCTCGGTGAAGCCTGGACTTCTTGAATGTTTGTTTGTTTGCTTTTTTGAGTTGGAGTCTCACTCCGTCGCCCAGACTGGAGTGCAGTGGCACACTCCCAGCCACCGCACCCTCGACCTGCTGGACTCCGGCGATCCTTCCGCTCAGCCTTCCAAGTAGCTGGAACTACAGGCGTGCACTACCATGCCTAGCTAATTTCTGATTTGTTGTAGAGATGAGGTCTCGCCAAGTTGCCCGGGCAGGTCTCAAACCCGCTGGCTCAGGCAATCCACTCATCTCGGCCTCCCAAAGCGCTGGGATTACAGGCTGAGCCACCGAGTCCGACTGACTTCTTGAATGTTGATGGCCATCCATAGGCCGCCTTGCCTGCTGGGCTGGATGTCCCTTCTGACTCCTGTGACTGGTGTTCTGAACCCTCTGGTCTCAGGTCAATACACCATGGTCAGCCTTGGCCTGACCTGAGACAGTAACGTGGAGAAGGCAGCATATTGTGGAGATCTTTTCAAGAATCTGACCCCCTTGAGTTCAAGTCCCTCTCCTGATATATTTATTACCAAAACATATCTGGGTGACAGTACAAACATTCTGATATAGAATTTGATGTGCATGTGGTCAAACAATGGAAATCCAGAGACTGCCTGGCTCTTTGATTTACTGGCTGTGTGACCTCTGGCAAGTTACTTAACTTTTCTGTACCTAAGCGCCTTCATCTGTAAAATGGAGATAATAATAGTGTTCAACTTCTACACTGCAGGTGGGAATGCAAACTAGTGCAACCTCTCTGGAAGACAGTGTGGCAACTTCTAAAGAACTAGAAATTGACCTTCCATATGACCCAGCAATTCCCCTATTGGGAATATACCCAGAAGAACACAAATCATTCTACAAAAAAGGATACCTGCACACATATGTCTGTTGCAGCTCCGTTTACAATAGCAAAAACATGGAATCAACCATGTTGTCCATCGAAGTTGGACTGGATAAAAAAAATGTGGTACATATATACAATGGAATATTATGCAGTCATAAAGAGGGACAAATATATGGACTTTGCAGCAACTTGGTTGGATTTGGAGTCGATTATACTCAGTGATCTATAACAGAAACAAAGAATAGAGTACCATATGTTCTTACTCATAAGCGGATCTTGAACAATTATAATACTATAAGAAAGTGATCAGCAGTAATGGGAAGCTGTCAGGGGAGGGAAGTGGGATTGGCAGTTGAGGGTTGCTAGGGGAGGGAGGGGCATACCTCATCAATATAGGTACCTGCATAATCAATGTTTGTATACCTAACCCTGAATTGTATTCCACATCTTTATAATAATAAAAAAAATAGTGTTCAATTTACAGGACTGCAATGAAGATTAAATGCGATAATCTGCATAAGGTGCTAAGAATATTGTCTGGCACATGGTAAATGCTCAACATTGTCAGCTACTATTGTTGTCATCATTCTTATTAGTCAAATGGATTAGACGATGGATTAGTTTTCCTTTAGCTATTTGGCATTCATTCAGAGCAGCTGAATGTCTCTAAACTACAAGCTTTTAGAGAAGAACACAAAAGATTAGCAATGCTGATACTAAAGTAAGATGAGAACTGACATTTGAGCAATGGATTTGGCAACAGAGAGGTCATTTGTGACCTTCACAAGAGCAGTTTTGGTGGAATGATGGGAAGCAAAGCCTGATTAAAGCAGGACCAAAGAGAGAATGAGCCAGAGCTCATGGAGTTCTGCACAGAGTCAGAAAACGTTCCAGCCAATTGTCATTTGGGTTTCAAGTAGAGCTGCTTATCCCCTCTGTCCAGCCTGCTTTCTATATCTCCAAGGGACACAGATCTAGACCATGTGGCTGGACAGAGGAAGCATCACTATGCTATCTTCCTACAATTTCTTCCCTCTTCCTTCTCTTCTCTGGTCCTGTCTCTGGGTGCCCACTCAGAAAACTTCCTACAAAGTTTCCTTCCGTGCAAACAAACCCATTCATGAAGATAGAAGACTGGAGATACATTTACCAGTTATGCTCAGATATGTGACACCTTTATATAAATCAGTCCTAAATTCCTATTAGTATTGCTGACTCATGCCCTTTCACTGAGCCAGTGAATAATAATCTAGTGTTATAGATTATTATTGGTAGTAAATAATCTAGTGATTATCTAATGAGTGCCTACTTAGGATTCACATTCACCTTCCCAACTTTTTCTCACACCAAGTAGATCTTTGATTAGGTTTTCATTTAATCTCAATTAGGAACCCTTCAGGAAAGGAAATACACACTTGCTGTTTCAAAAAGAAGGGGATTTAATAAGGGAGATTGATTTTTACAAAGATGTTCAAAGGTTAAAAGAGAAAAAAAGGTGACACTCAGGTAAACCATAGATTGTGAGCTGCTAAAAGGGCCTCACATATGAGACTGGGGTGGGGGGACAAAAGGGAAAAAATGTGGTTACCAGAATCTAAGAGGTCAACATATAGCTCAAATGAGACTCAAGAGACATTAACATGTAAGTTTCTGCTAGAAGTGCCATGAGATCCAAAATTTCATTTTGTTTTCTTATGAATCACAAGTGTCTGTCACATAGTAAGTCTCAATAAATATTAGATGAAAGAAATGAATACAAAAGAGTTTTTGCTGGGGCATTCTGGGGGCAAAAGTCTTCTCACTCTTCTGAGAGGCAGCAGAAAAAAAGATTGTATCTTCTAGCTACTGTGGCATGTTCACGTGAAGCCTAGAGCTGCTGCTGCTATTTTGTCAACATGAAGAAAAAACATGGGGTGATGTTGAATGACCTGGAAGAAGCAGAGAGGAGAGATGGGAAGAACCTGGATCCTTTCTTAATGACTTTTTTTGGTTGCTCAATCAAACAGACCCTGAAACTTATCTTCCCCTTGGACATTCCAATGGTAAGAGACAACTTCAGTCCTTGATTATTTAAAACAATATGCCGACTGATACAATAACCTAAGTTTCATTCCTCTGATGTGTTGTTTGGTTTCCACTTTGATTTGAGGGCAAGGAGTTGGTTTGGAAATGAATCCAGTCATGATTTAACCTTGGCTGATCTATTACAGAGGCAAACCTCAGTCATAAAGTTTGACTGAGAATGGGTGTTTCTCTTCAGGTGAAAGAGATAAATATTTGTATTTAATTGGTTGAAGTCACTTAACCCAACTGTCCTATAATAGAAATAAAGCACCTAGCACATGTTCAGTATACATCGATTTTACTTTCCTTTATATCCACAGCCTTTGGTTCGGAAAGATCTCCGGAAATTGGAACTGGGGGTCAATTTCTAGGAAAATTTTTGCCATGAATTTTATTCTCACTTTTAATCTGGACCTAAAAAATATTTTTTCCACTAAGGAAGCATTATTCTTGCATTTTTCAATATTTTCATTTAGAGGGACACCATTAAAGGCATAAGGACATTTCAGTTAGTACAAAGCTTGTAATTTATTTGGTTGATTTATTAAAAATATACCCTAGCCCAAGGGTCTTAGGGTGTGCATACAAAATACTTCAATTAGATTCAAACCAGCAGCTATACTTTCCTGTTAAGAAACTAAAATATCTAAAAACAAAACAAAACAAACAAACCCCAAACACACACAAACTTCAAACCAAAAAACCCGCCCGTATGGAATGCAGCAAAAGTACAAGGATAGGCCTGGTGCCATTTCTTCAAGGTCAACAAGCTGGCAGGCTGGTGACCCAGGAATGGGAGGGAGTTGCCAAACAGGACTGGCCTCGTGCGAGCTGAGTATTTGTTCCATGAAGTTGTTGCAATTTAAAGGGCACTGATCATTCACTCCTCAAACTCACCCTCAAAAATAAAAACAAGCAAAAAGACCTTAGTTTTATTTTGACACAGTGCTTGAACATTTCCCAAATAGAATTCTTTAGGGGGAAAAACCCCTTTTAAAAAATCATATAACTTGAACCAATTTAGGAGAGGAGGCCATTAACTATAAATATTCTAATTATAAATTAATCAATAATTCCTTCAAATACTCAGTTGAGACTGATCTTTTGAGCGACTGAACATTTTATTAAAGGGAGAGAAGAGGAAATTTTGGATTCTGGGATATGATGGGTTAAAGTTTTGATGGAGCAGTCTGGTGAGTTGAGTAGACATTCTGTGGCATGAGGCCATCTGCACCAGGCAAAAGGGTGATGCCAGGTGTGGAGAAAAGTCCCCAAATCTCTGCATTCCATTCACTTGCCATTTTTTAAATCACAGAATTAAAGGCCCTTCCAAAGAAACTGTTGGGTCTTTGCAGATTTAGTTGGAGGATAATAATCTGAAAACTGTAGTTTATTTTTATTGTAATGATATTTCAGAAGATGAATACTAATCTCTAATATTCCTTAACACTTGGAATAGAATAAGATTCAGGAGCAAAATGAGAATGGCCGATGTATACAGGAGAGCAGAGGTTTTCCAGCCAGAATCACTGGAGGGCTTGGCTCACACAGTGTCTTTATTTATTTATTTATTTATTTATTTTTGAGTTGGAGTCTCACTCTGTCGCCCAGACTGGAGTGCAGTGGCCGCTCCCGGCCACCGCAGCCTTGACCTGCTGGGCTCCGGCGATCCTTCCGCCTCGGCCTTCCAAGTAGCTGGAACTACAGGTGCACTACCACGCTGCGACAATTTTTTTGATTTATTGTAGAGATGAGGTCTTGCCAAGTTGCCCAGGTCAATCCACTCACCTCAGCCTCCCAAAGCGTGGTATTACAGGCTAAGCCACCGAGCCCGGCCAGTGTCTGCCTTTAGTAGATCTGGGTGGAACCTGAGGTTTAGGCATTTCTAACAAGTTCCCTGCTGATGCCAATACTGCTGGCCCAGTGACGACAACTTGAGGACAGTCACTACAGGAGAGAAATTCACTTGGAGGTTAGCTTTAATCAGATATTATTGCCAAGAGCCACCCAGGTAAGGCTTAATTTAATTTAATTTTTAAAAATTTTATTGTATTAAGGAGATGTGAGGATACAACTAAGGGTTAACTACACAAGTAGGCTGTGTGCAGAGGTAGTTTGGATCCAACTGGCCCTCACTTCTAGTTTGAGACCAGGTAGGTACCCTTTGTGTTATGTACCACCCTCTCCTCCCTCCCCTGGCAGTGCCCAGTGACTGCTGATCCCTCCCTTGTGCTAATGTGATAAATGTTGGTGCAGTTTAATTTTAGAAAAAAGGTTATAAACTTACACTGAAATTGAGAGCATGTATGAGTTTATGAGGGCTGCTATAACAGATACCAAAAACCGAGTGGCTTAAAACAACAGAAATTTCTTGCCTCACGGTTCTGGAGGCTGGATGTTCAAAATCAAAGTGTTGGCAGGGCTGTGTCTTTTCTAATGGCTCAAGGGGAGATTCCTTCCTTGCCTTTTCTAGCTTCTGGTATTTTCTGGCAATCCTTGGTGCTCCTTGGCTTGTAGATAGATCTCTCTACTCACCTGACCACCCTCTCCTCATATGTCTTTCCATCATATTCCTTCTGAATGTGTCCAAAATTCCTCCCTTTCTAGGGGCAACAGTCCTATTGGGCTAGGACCACTCTAATGGCCTCATTTTAATTTGATTTCCCCTGTAAAGGTTCTCTTTCCCAATAAGGTCACATTCTGAGGTACTGGAGGCTAAAACTTCAACATTTCTTTAAAGGGGAGGAAACACAATTCAACCTCCAATAATGTGTTGAACCATTACTATTTCCCACCATCAAAATAATACATTAGGTTCTCTAGACATTTGGCATTATGCAAAGTAAATTGATCTACACAGAAATGTAATGCTGAAGGCAGGCTTTGTTGGTCGCAGAAGATATGGTGGAAAATATACAATTTAAGGAATACAACCAGATTACCAGACTTTGAACTCTTCTTTTGTTCTGTCTGAAATGGTTAATTGCCACCTTATATGTGATATCTAACATTTTGCACATCCCTCTATTATAAAAGTTATTGCATTCTATTATAGCTGATTATTTGCATTCATTTCTCTAAACGGTGAGCTGCTTGGAGGTAGAGACTTATTTAAATCATATTTATATTCATGGGGCCTGGCATATAGTAGGTGCTCAATTTGGTGAGTGAATAAGTTGTTAAATAAGTCAAGAGCAGTCTGGGATTTTGGCAGGTGTCTTCCAGTGCCTCTGCTCGCCCCTCAGGTAGAGGAAAGTGAGAATGTACATGCGGAGAGACCTGCTGGTGCCGCCAGAAGCCACCCTCCACAGATGCTGAACTTCTTTGAAGTCTCATTTTCATTTTAAAAATTAATGTAGATTTTGCATTCTACTCTGTAGTACATCCATGTTTGTTTTAATACAAAAATAATGTTTCAAATGACTTAGGTAAATCCCTTCCCCCTCCTTCCACCCATCTGAAGTTTGAGAAAAATGGTCACCCCCTGGCACTCCAGTAGGCATCCACTCAAAAGTTGAGGGCTATAACAGTGGGGTGGAGGGGAGATGGGGCCACGACAGACAGCAAGGAAGTGGTGGCTGAGCAGCAAAATCTCTCAGGGAGCTGTTGAAGCTGCCAAAAAGAACAGGTCGGGCTCAGGCAGTATTTACCTTGGAGACTGCTGGGTGAGTATACAAGCTGATGTCACTG
The DNA here is from genome assembly GCA_027257055.1 of Cephalopachus bancanus. Lineage (NCBI taxonomy): Eukaryota > Metazoa > Chordata > Mammalia > Primates > Tarsiidae > Cephalopachus > Cephalopachus bancanus. Next base: position 6,281,589 of record JAPVLO010000097.1, on the reverse strand, counting down.
GGTCAGTGTGACTTAAACATAACTGATGGCAGTTTCTTTTTTCACCCATGTCAGCTGTGGTGTGTCACCCTTTCTTTTCTCCCTTCTTTCTCGAATAAACTTTGTCTTAAAACTTAAAAAAAAAACCGCACAACTGGTAGAGCACTAGGTATCTTTCCTTTTTCCTCCTTTTGTGTGTGTGTGTGGGGGGAGGTGGGAGGAGTGAGAGCAGAGAGTAAACAAAGGAAGGGAGAAAATAAGGAAAGTAAGACCATTGAGGTGGGGCCCTTGAGGAGCTTTGAAGAGTAGGGTATTATGGTTGTAGAGTCTTTGGAGAATGTGAGGACTGAATTTCTTGACTAAGAACTTAGAGACCAAGTCTTTTTATTTTTTTAAATCAATATTTTTTATTATGATGTTGTGGGGTGCAAGTTAAGGGTTAGGTATACAAATATGTTTCATTCAGGCACCCTGTTGATAAGAGGTGTTTCCCCGTCCCCAGACAGATATTAGCTACCGTTAATCCCATCTCCCTCCCCCCCCCATAGTTTCCCACTACTGTCAGTCATTTTCTTATAGTATTACATTGGAGACCAAGTCTTGATGCTTAGGGCAGTGGGAAATAGCTGTAGGATTCAAGTGTGAGAACAATGGAGGAAAGATAGCCTTTGGCAGTGGTATTCAACATGTACTGGAGAAGAAAGTTGTAATGGTCCAGTCTTAGGGTTGACCAGGGAGAAGTCCTACAGTGGAAGGTCTGAGGAATGGCAGAGGGACTGGGCGGCTCCTAAGCCTTTTCACTACAAGACTTGGCTCTCTGAGCTTTACTCTTGACATATCAATATCACCTGGCTTATGATGTCTACCTCCCAAAAGGAGAGTGCTTCTGTATCTCCATGAGACATTTAAATGCTGTAATTCATTCAAGAATTTGGTTCTGATTGCTCTGTTCCTGAAAATCAAGGAATGACATTAACAAATAAGTTTATCATCAGATACTTAGCTGTGATCTGGGAAAATACCTTAAAAAAAGATTTTGTTTTTTTGGTTTTTTTTGGTGTTTTTTTTTTTTTTTGAGTTGGAGTCTCACTCTGTCACCCAGACTGGAGTGCAGTGGCCGCTCCCGGCCACCGCTGCCTCAACCTGCTGGGCTCCGGCGATCCTTCCGCCTCAGCCTTCCCAGTAGCCGGAATTACAGGCATGCGCTACCACGCCCGGCTGATTTTTTTATTTATTGTAGAGACGAGTTCTCGCTGCCCAGGTGGGTCTTGAACCCGCGGGCTCAGCCAATCCACTCACCTCAGCCTCCCAAAGGCACGGGATTACAGGCTGAGCCACCGAGCCCAGCTAAAAGATTTTATTTTATTATTTTTTCCCTCTTTAAACCAGCTTTATTAAAGTATAATTTGAAGTATATTGAAGTATAATTTATATACCATAAAATTGTCTACAAGTCAATAATTTTGAATCAATTTACAGAGTTGTGCAATGACAAGCATAATCTAATTTTAGAACATTTTCCATCACTCTCCCCCGTTGGACCTAATTCCCATTTGCTTTCACTCCCTGCCTCTCAGATTTGTTGATAGGAATAACACTGGGAAATCATTGTTAACAGCTAATGTCCTTAAGTAAACATTATCTTTTTTTCTTTTTCTTTTTTGAGTCAGAGTGTCACTCTATAGCCTGGAGTGGAGTGCAGTGGCACACTCACGGCCACTACAGCCTCGACCTGCTGGGCTCAGGTGATCTTTCTGCCTCAGCCTTCCAAGTAGCTGGAAACACAGGCATACATTCACCAAGGTGAATTTTTTTGTTTATTGTAGAGATGCAGTCAGGCCAAGTTGCCGAGGCTGGTCTCAAACCCCTGGGGTCAGGCAATCCTCTTGCTTTGAACTCCCAAAGTGCTGGGATTATAGGCGTGAGCCACTGCCCCTGGCCATCTTTCTGTTTCTTACAGTTTTAAGCTCAGTGCTCAGCATAGAAATACTGCTCAATAAATAATTATTGAATGACTATTTTGTTTAGTACTCCTTCACTACGAAAGGTGTATAAGTTTAATGATAATAGAATCTCTTCAATTTTATGGAACTTTTTTTTTAAAAAAAAGGAAAATTTAAGCCATTGTTTCAGAAAGGGTAATTGAAATACTATATATGCATATATATATATATTTTTTTTTATTTTATTTTATTTTATTTTATTTTTATTTTGGAAAGCAGGATTTATTGAGAGGACAGAGAAGGTCTCACAGTGAAAGGGGACCTGAAGGGGTTGCCCCTATACTTATATATGTATATGTATGTATGTGTATATATATATATACACATACGTATATATATATACACATACGTATATATATATACACACACACAAACATACACACATATATATTGCTCTGAAAATATGGCCCAAGGAACTTCTCTTTTTTTTGAGTTGGAGTCTCACTCCTTTGCCCAGGCTGGAGTGCAGTGGCATGCTCACGGCCACCCTAGTGTTGACCTGCTGGGCTCCGGCGATCCTTCTGCCTCAGTCTTCCAAGGAGCCAGAACTACAGACACATGCTACCACACCTGGATAATTTTTTTATTTATTATAGAGACTAGATCTCACCAAGTTGCCCGGGCTGGTCTTGAACCCATGGGTTCAGGCAATCTGCTCGCTTCGGCCTCCCAAAGTGCTGGGATATCTGGCATTTTTTAAGTTTTATCCTAATTTTTTTAGAGACAGGTTGTTACTCTGTCATCCAGACTGGAGTGCAGTGGCACAATCACAGCTCTCCACAGCCTTGATCTCCTGGGCTCAGGCGATCCTTCCACTTCAGTCTCCCGAGTAGCCAGTGCAGTGGCACACACTGGCTAGTTTTTAAATTTTTTTGTAGAGATGGGATCCTGTTATGTTGCCCACGCCGGTCTCGAACTCCTGGACTCAAGCAATCTTCCTGTCTTGGCTTCCGAAAGTGCTGGGATTATAGGTGTGAGACACCACACCCAGCCTTATAACATTTTATATGACTTTTCAGAAGGTGCTACTAATATTTTATCCTTGTAAGACAGCCAGATAAATGAGCAAATATTGGAATTTAAAAGAAATCAATTTAGTTCAGAAAGAAGCCATAATATGAGGAAGAATGAGAATTGAAAAAAAAATGTGGAACCCATCACGTGATGTCTGCTAGCAGATGTGGCTCATACTGTTGGATGTGATTCTGACACTCTCTGTGGTAGGGCTGGTTAGAACTTAAAGTATTTTATGGGTCATGAGACTTCTTGGCTCTGTCTGCAAAGCTGCCCTAAGGAATTGTGTTTTTATGCCTTAACTGTTCCTTCCAAAGCTTACTTTTCACTAAGAGTGGGCAACCAGAGAGGTCTTTGTCCAAATCCATTACATAATCCCTCCAGGAAATGCCGTGACAGTGCACAGTTGATGAAATGGAAACCCTGGTACAGTGACCTTTCTTCCAGATATCCTAGGACATACTTTCTGCTTCACTGGTCAAATATCCCTCCTTCTAAACTGGATTCAGTTCTAGAGATTTCTTCCCTTGCTAGGGGCCAGGAGACACAATAGCATGCAGAAGTGTGAAGTGTTTTTTTTTTTAATAAAATTATCTAATGTTTCTACAAGTTGGAAGTGTACATACATTGCATGGTTAAATAGAGCTGTGCCAAAAAATAATAACCTAGTCCTTGCCCTGAGGAGGTAACGGTATGGATGATGCAATCAAGGAGAAAGGAAAAGACATTGTCAGTATCTTCCCATCATGCTGCTATGCTTTCATCAGTGTGTCTGTGTGTTTTCTCTTCCTTCCTTCCTTCCTTCCTTCCTTCCTTCCTTCCTTCCTTCCTTCCTTCCTTCCTTCCTTCCTTCCTTCCTTTCTTTCTTTCTTCTTGGAGAGACGAGGTCTCACTATGTTACCCAGGCTGGTCTCAAACTCCTGGACTCAAAAACAAATTCCCCTGCCTCGATTTTCATGGTATACTAGCGAAGAATAGGAAGGGCTATTTTTCTGAAAATTACCAGCATTTCTTTTTTCCTGGATGTCCAATGTGTGACACTTGTTAACCTACTTCTTTTTTGTGAGAGACATATAAAATATATGATCTGGTTCACGCAAAATTTATTTAAGCACGTTAACTTTGTGTGTATTTACTCATGAAGCGTCAGGGCTAATAATCAGGAAAAAACCCAAAAAACAAAAAACAAAACTTCTTGCTTCTGGGGACTGTTACTTTAAGAGTAATTATCCTGCTGGTAATGATGACAATGACTGTAACACAAATGCTTACTTTGAAATGACAATGGAATCTGTGTGTCCTTGAAAATTTTATTTCCTGTAAGAATCCTCCAAAATAGATAAAACTAAGAGCCTGGTTGTAGTTGTTTATTTGTGGCTAATTAGTGAACTATATTCTCTCCAAAGCTGAAAGAAGACAAGCTGTCTCTAGGATACTAAAAGGTCAGAAAGTTCTAAGCCAATTTTCCTCATACTTGGGCGATGCACCTGCTCTTTTAGAAGATAAAAATGATTTTGGTTCCACAATGTTGACTTAAATTATTTTGTTACAATATGACTCAAATGTATATGGGCATTTCATATATGATGAAAAAGAATATGTATTTTTAAAAATAATTGAATGCAGAATTGTGTATCCTCCCACTAGATAAAAATTACTAATTATAGTGTTGAAATTTTTAAATGTGTTGTTATTATTTTTTGTCTGTTTGATCTACCAACTATGGAGAGAGAGGTATGCATTAGTTTCTTAGGGCTTCTATAACAAATTCTCACAAATTTTAAGCCTTAAAACAACAGAAATGTATTCTCTCATAGTTCTAAGCAGAAGTCTGCCATCAAGGTGATAGCAGGGCTATTCTCCCTCTGAAGGTGATTCTCTTGGGGAGAATTTTGTCTTGCCTCTTCTAGTTTCTGGTGGCTCCAGGTGTTCCTTGGCTCAGAGTTCTGGTCATTGCTTTCCTCTCCATATGGCCTTCTCCTCTACTCTGTGTCTTTTTCTCCCTAGCCCCATCAGAGAGGGTGTTGCTCTGTTCCCCAGGCTGGAGTGTGCAGTGGCACAATCTTGGCTCACTGCAGCCTCAAACTCCTAGACTCAAGCAATCCTCCTGCCTCAGCCTCCCAGGTAGCTGGGGCTATAGGTGTATGCCGCCACACCTGGCTATTTTGTATTTTTTGTAGAAGTGGGGTCTTGTTTAGGTAAAATATGATGCTTGAGAAGTACTTTAAACTACTTTTACAAGGAAAACAAAGCAAAAAGAAAAAAACTATTGTTAAAGAGTTAGAGGAAGCAATTGTGATAAAGTCTAGATAACTGATTAAACTGGTTACATGGGTACATGGGGGTCCACTAGACTATATTTTCTACTTTTGAATACATTTAAAAAAGACTTTAGTCCAACTGCAAGCTGTTGAACAGGCTGACCTCAAGCTCCTGGGTTTTCTCACTTCAGCCTCCCAAAGTGCTGGGATTACAGGCATTAGCCACCGTGCTGGGCCTCTTTTGTCTGATATAAGAACACTTATCAATGGATTTAGGGCCCACCCAGATAATCCAGGATAATATCATATGGATATTCTTAACTTAATTACATCTGCAAAGAGTCTTTTTCCAAATAATAATAATAATATTTTTATTTTTATTTTTTTTGAGTTGGAGTCTCACTCTGTCCCCAGACTGGAGTGCAGGGGCCGCTCCCAGCCACCGCAGCCTCGACCTGCTGGGCTCTGGTGATCCTTCCGCCTCAGTCTTCCAAGTAGCTGGAACTATAGGCATGTGCTACCACACCCGGCTTATTTTTTGATTTATTGTAGAGATGAGGTCTCACCAAGTTGCCCAGGCGGATTGCGAACCCGTGGGCTCAGGCAATCCACTCGCCTCAGCCTCCCAAGGCGCAGGATTGCAGGCTGAGCCACTGAACCCGGCTAATAATAATATTTTAAAAGTACAAGGTCTAGACATATCTTTTGGGAGGCAACCATTCAACCGTAACTATATATTATAACTTCCTACAATGCCTGATACGATGCCTGATTTTCAACTCCTTATACCTCTGCCAATTTACTTTATATATTTTGGGATGATGCTATTAGGCGCCTGTAGGTTTAGGATTTTCCCCCATGATTAATTTTTCCTTTTTTAATCGTTACGTAATGACCTTCTTTATTCCCCTCAAAGTTCTTTCTCTCTTTTTTTCTTTAAGATCTGGTTGCTTGATATGAATATAGATTTTCCAGCTTTCTGTGGGTTGCTATTTATTTGTTGCATTGTTTTCTATAATTTTATTTAAATTTTTTTGTTTCATTGTTTTTAGAGGTGTTTTTTATATTTGATCTTAACCAAAAGGCTGAGAAACAACTAGAGGTGTTTTTTTTTAAACAGCTTGCAGTTGGACTAAAATCTTTTTTTCTTCTCTGCTATTTTTTTCCCAACTTTTAAAAAAATGTTTTTTTCAACTTTATTTTATTATAAAGATGTGGGGTGCAAGTCAGGATTAGGTGCCTAAGTAATACATGTGCAGGTGAAGTTTGAGCCTCCCACTGACCTTCACTTTCCCTGGTTTAGGACCAGGTACGCTTTGTGTTGTTACGTGTCCCTTCCCTCCCTCCCGTCTCCTGGCAGTGTCCTGCAACTTGCTGATCCCTCCCTTGTGCTATTGTAATTAATCTTCAGGTCCCACTTATGAGTGAGAATATGTGATATTCAGTTCTTCATTTCTGTGACAGATTGCTAAGAATGATCGTCTCCAACTCCATCCAATTTGCTGAGATTTTGTCCTTCTTTATGGCTGCATAATATTCTATCATGTATATCAGACTAAAATCTAAAAACAAGCCCTGCCAAGTTTTATTATAAAGAACAATTTTGTGTGGCTTACTTTTCACTGGTCTGTTCTGGCATGCTTCTAATGATATCAGAATCACCGGGATCATTGGTAGCCAGAGTGCATACTCTGTAGTATTTTTCACATGCTGTGTCCAATTCAATATTATTGCCAATGTAGTGATGGACACCAGTTTTGGCCTACATTGCATAGTACTCTAGTTCAGATTTCCTCAAAGCCGGGCAGTTGTTGGCGAGGATGACCAATTTCACTTTGCCTTGTCAGATCATCTTCAGAGTCTGCTTTACCCCAGAGCATACTTTCCGCTTTTCATAATGAGTTGGAGCCTTGAGTTGATGGACTCCAGAGACTTTTTCATCTTTTTTGCAGCCACCATGTTCCTGCCTTAAGTGCGGGATTGCCCTCAACCAAAAGCAGCTGCCAAGAAAGGCTGATTGTTGTATCTCATAATTCTCTTCTAATATAGAGCAGTTCCCCTTTTTTTTCTTTTATGGCACTGACTTATTTTAGAAATAAGGTATTTTCTTGTAGGATGTCACTAATTTTGCATTACCGAAGTCTATGCTTTCCTTTGTGACATCATGTGCCTTATTCTATAATCCCTTATATTTCCTTTAAATGGAAATAAACCAATCTGAGAGTGTTTTTCTTTTAACTGAAGTTTGATCCATTTACATTGATTGAGATTACAGATATTTAAAATTTATTTCTACCATCTCGTTTTGTGCTTTCTAATTGTCTGCTTTTCCTATTTTTGAATCAGAGTCTCACTGTTTCCCAGGCTGGAGTGCGGTGACACACTCACAGTCACCATAGCCTCAATCTGTTAGGCTCAGGTGATCCTTCTACCTCAGCCTTCCAAGCAGCTGGAACCACAGGCATGTGCCACCATGCCCGGCTAATTTCTTTTTTATTTTTTGTAGAGACGAGGTCTCATCATGTTGCCCAGACTGGTCTCCAACCCCTGGGCTCAGGTAATCCTCTCGCCTCCACCTCCCAAAGTGCTGGGATTACAGGCGCTAGCCACTGTACCCAGTTCTTTATTTATTTTTGCCATTTTCCTACCTTAATTTTTTTCTTTTTATTCTTCATGAATTTGATTTCTATTCTTTCAATGTCTGTTCCTATATTTTTAAATTTTTATTTATTTATTTTGAGTCAGAGTCTTACTCTGTTGTCCTGGCTAGAGTGCAGTAGCACATCGTGGCTCACTGCAAGCTCAACCTCCTGGGCTCAGATGATCCTTTGAATCCTTCCACCTAAGCCTCTTGAGTGGCTGATACTACAGGTACATGCCACCATGCCCAGCTAATTTATTTTTTGTAGAGATGAGGTCTCGTTATGTTGCTCAGATCAGTCTTGAACTCCTGGCTTCAAGCTGTTGTCCCACCTAGGCCTCCCAAAGTGCTAAGATTATAGGCGTGAGCCACCGTGCCAGGCTTCTTACATTTTAAAAATGATCATTTGACCAGACCAACTCTGAAGTAATCAATATCTTTACCATTTTCTTTAAAATAAAAAGATCTTAGAGTGTATTATTACTACCCTTTGTGTTGTTTCTCAGTTTTTTGTTTGTTTTTTTTCGAGTTGGAGTCTCACTCCATCATCCAGACTGGAGTGCAGAGGCATGCTCACAGCCATCCCAGCGTTGATCTGCTGTGTTCAAGTGATTCTGTATTGATACTGCATATGTGATGCTGTATTGACCTGGAATTTCCCAGTCGTTTTGAATAGCAGCATTCAGACTTGAAATCCATCAGAGGTCCAGGCCAAGTCTTGTGCTTTTTCTTAACACATGTTTTCTCTACACAGAGATGAAGTGTGGATAGTCTCTGTCAGGTTCTTGGGCAGCAGGCAGAGTTTTTATAGTTCTACTTGGCCAGAAGTATAGCCCTTCAAGACCTGACCTAATGTATGAGTTACACTTCCATCTTTCCACATTTTATGACTGTTTATTCATTATAAAATCCAAACCTTGGCCAGGCATGGTGGCCTATGCCTGTAGTACCAGCTTTTCGAGAGGCTGAGGATAGGAGGATTGCTTAGTCCAGGAATTTGAGACTGCAGTGAGTTATGATTACATGACTACACTCCAGCCTGGGTGACAGGGCAAGAGCCTGTCTCCGAAACAAAACAAAGCTCTAAATAAAACCCAAATCTTTAGCCTTCACTGCCTTCACTCCCTTCCCCTACCCCCACCCCAAATTCACTCATCAGCATGGACGCTTGACAGAATAGTTTCAGTTTCTTTTTTATTTTTGGTATCAACAGCCTCCCCGTCCACTCCTCTTTTCTTCTTTCACATCTCAACTATTGTATTTTTATGCAGGATTTCTAGGTGTCTATAGGTAAAGAATTTTTATTTTTATCTACCTTTTTTCTAGACTTATTGAGACATCAATACCTATTTTAAACGTTCATGTGAATGAATTTGTGTGTGCATGTGCATGTGTGTGTGTTATGTTTACATATATGTACCTCTCCTTAACCTGACTGCTGGGTCTTCCAGCACAGGTTGTGCCATGTGGTGTCTGAATTCTCTCATGTCATTTGTAGATCCCATTTTCATATGATTTCTTGCAGACTTGATCATAGGCATAAATGCAGTTGAAGATGCTAAAGTTATACAAAAGTACTTCGTTATGTAGTTATCCAGGTGATACCAAATGTGTTTATGGTAATCTTTATAAAGATTATAAAAATGGAAATACATAATGAAAAACAATTATTGAAGAAGTCTTTGGATTCCAGAATATTTGTCTGGTTGTTGGGGACTGGTTTTTAAAAAAAATTTAATTTAATTTAGTTTTTTTTTGAGATGAGGTCTTGCTATGTTGTCTCAAACTCTGGGACTCAGGCAATCCTCTCGCCTTGGACTCCCAAAGTACTAGGATTACAGGTGCAATCCATCTTTCCTGGTCTTGGGGACTGGTTTTAGAAAAACTGCCCTTTGACTCAGTCCCCAGGTTAATAACTGGCCAGTTTTAGGACATATCCAACTCAGACACCAGTTATTCTGAGAAGCCTTCTATAATTTTGAAGGGATAAAAATCATTTTTTAAAACCTACTGTATTCATCAAGGTTCTCCAGAGAAACAGCCAACAGGGTGTGTGTGTATGTATCCATATATATGTGTATATATAAATACATATATGCAAATATATATGTGTGTTCACACCATCCCCACACACATATATAAAAAGATTTATTTTTAAAAATTGGCTCACAGAATTGTGGAGGCTTGGTAAGTCCCGAATATGATAAATCTGGTGGAGCAGGCTGGTAAGCTGGAGATTCACTGAAGAGTTGCTTTTGGAGGCCAAAGGTGGAGTCTACTGGCAGAATGTCTTCCTACCTAGGAGAGATCAGGCTTTGTTCTATTAAAGTCTTCAGTTGATTGGATGAGGCCCATCCACATTATGCAGGGCAATCTGATTTACCCAAAGCCCACCCATTTAAACGTTGACCTCATCCAATAAACGTCATCACAGAAACACCCAGTATACTGTTTGACCAACTATTTGGGCACGATGGCCCAGCCAAGTTGATACATAAATGCCATCACACTGACATGGCTTTTGTCATGTGTTTTTATGTCTGCCCCATCTCCTAAGCTGTGACCATCTCCAGGGTAGGCTTCAGTGTCTAGTGTGGTTCCTGGAATTTAGTAGATGCTGGAGACATATTTATTTAATGAATCGATAGTAAAAAGGGGCAACAGGGAGGGAAACTGAAATACATTTTAGTCATCTGACCTTGACAAGGCATAGGTTTTCTGAGTTCTTAAAAACAATTTATTTGCAATATTTGTGATTATAAAGCCTATACCCATTTCAAATCATATATTTTTTTATTTATATTTATTTTTATTTTTGTAGAGACGAGGTCTCACTATGTTGTCCAGGCTGGTCTTGAACTCTTGGCCTCAGGCAATCCTCCTGCCTTAGCCTCCCAGAGTGGTGGGATTACAGGTGTGAGCCACTGCACTCCGCTCCAAATTGGATATTTATAATAATACTAAAGTTTCCTGAGGGAGCCAATTATGGACCGGGTACTATGTCAGATGTTTCTTGGAGATATCCGTATAAACTCAATAAACTCTTACCTCCTTTTCCTGTAGAAAGGATGGGACGTGATTCTTTGTGGTTGTGTTTAGTTCTGACAACATTTCAGGGTTTAATTTAATTTTTTTGGAGGAGATGGGGGAAAGCAGGACCCTTGAATGTTTTGTTCTCAAGTGCAGGTAACTTATAGCTGCATACATGGCAGATTGAATAGTTCCAAGGTAATCACATGGAGTTCTTCAAGTTTTGAGTCTGCAATCTCTGCAGTAGTTCTTTGTGGGGGATACCAGCACATTTAACTGTTACTATGAGCTGACTGTGTCCCCCAAATTCATTTGCTGAAGTCCTAACCCCAGTATTCTAGAAAGTGACTGTATTTGGAGAGAAGAATATTTAAGGAGGCAATTAAATTAAAAAATGAGTTTATTAGGGTTAGCCTTAATCCAATATGACTTGTGCTCTTCTAAGAATAGAAGATTAGGCACAGACACACACAGAGGGAAGACCATGTGAAGACAGGAAGAAGATGGCCACCCACAAATCAGGGAGAGGCCTCAGAAGAAACCAGCCCCACTGACACCTTTATCTCAGACTTACAGCCTCCAAAAGTGTGAGAAAATAAATTTGTGTTATTTAAGCCACCCATCTGTGGAACTTAATACACCTGCGGATTTTTCATGTAATTTTTTTCCCATCACAATCAGATTCTTCATTGTTTGCATTCCTTTTACAGTCAAATTTGATCCCAGCTGGGTTCTCCGATCAATATTCTTGCAAATGTGTTATTTGGAACAGAATATAAAAGCAGAACTCTTTAAAAATTCTTTTCATTATTTATTTTATTTTATTTTAAAGATTTGGGGTACAATTCAGGGTGAGGTATACAAATGTTGATTATGCAGTTACCCTTGTTGATGAGGTGTGCCCCTCGCTCCCCTAGCAGTTTCCCTCGACTGCCAATCCCACCCCCCTTCCTCTGGCAGTTTCCCACTACTGCCAATCCCTTTCTTATAGTATTATGATAATTGTTCAAGTCCGCTTGTAAGTGAGAACATATGGTACTCTGTTCTTTGTTTCTGTGATAGATCACTGAGTATGATAGAGTCTAAATCCATCCAAGTTGCTGCAAAGTTCACGTTTGTCCTTCCTTATGGCTGCTTAGTATTCCATTGTGTATATGTACCACATTTTTTAAATCCAGTCCAGCTTCGATGGGCAACATGATTGGTTCCATGTTTTTGCTATTGTGAATAGAGCTGCAACAAACATACGTGTACAGGTATCTTTTTTATAGAATGATTTGAGTTCCTCCAGGTATATTCCCAATAAGAGAACTGCTGGGTTATATGGAAGGTCAATTTCTAGTTCTTTCAGAAATCACCACACTGTCTTCCAAAGAGGTTGCACTAGTTTGCATTCCCACCAGCAGTGTAGAAGCATTCCCCTTTCTCCACATCCTCGCCAGCATCTGTAGTTGTTTGTTTTATTAATGATGGCCATTCTTACTGGGGTTAGGTGGTATCTCACTGTGGTTTTGATTTGTATTTTTCTAATGTTGAGTGAGGCTGAGCACTTTTTCATGTGTTTGTTGTCTGCCTGTATATCTTCTTTTGAGAAGTATCTATTCATGTCTTTTGCCCACTTTTTTTTTTTTTTTTTTGAGTTGGAGTCTCACTCTGTGGCCCAGACTGGAGTGCAGTGGCCGCTTCCGGTCACTGCAGCCTCGACCTGCTGGGCTCCGGCAATCCTTCTGCCTCAGCCTTCCGAGTAGCCGGAATTACAGGCATGCGCTACCACGTCCGGCTGATTTTTTGATTTATTGTAGAGATGAGGTCTCGCTGCCCAGGCGGGTCTCGAACCCGCGGGCTCAGGCAATCCACTCACCTCAGCCTCCCAAAGGCGTGGGATTACAGGCTGAGCCACCGAGCCTGGCTTTTTTGCCCACTTTTTAATGGAGCTGTTTGGTTTTTTTCCTTCTGGTGCATTTGAGTTCCTTGTAGATCCTAGATGCTAGGCCTTTGTCAGATATACAATTGGCAAATATTTTTTCCCAGTCTGTGGGCTGTCTCACTGCTCTTTTTATAGTTTCTTTTGCTTTGCAGAAGCTCGTCAGTTTGATGGGGTCCCACTTGTCTATCCTTTTTCTAATGGTATGGGCACTTAGGGCTCTGATCAGGAATTGGTTGTCAGTTTCAATTCCCATAAAGGTGTCTCCTGTGTTTTCTAAGATTCTTATAGTTTGAGGTTTTATGTTTAGGTCTTTGATCCATTTAGAGTTAATTTTTTGTGTATGGTGTTAAGTAGGGGTCCTGTTTCACTCTTCTGCATGTGATTAGCCAGTTTTCCCAGCACCATTTACCTAATAGGTTCTCCTCTCCCCAGTGGTGGTTGTTGGAGGTTTTGTTGAAGATGAGTTGGTTGAGAAATTGAGACTTTACTTCCGGAATCTTTATCTTGTTTCATTGGTCTATATGTCTGTTCTTGTACCAATACCCGGCTGTTTTGATAACTGTAGCCTTACAGTAAAGTTTGAAGTCTGGAAGTGTGATACCTCTTGCTTTGTTTCTTTGTTAAGGATTGAAAAACAACTTTTAAAGTCAGATGAATTTTGACTTCAGACATTTCCTAACTACTGCAAATGGCTACAGGGTTTAGGATAAATTTAAGAAGGACCTGGCACTAGTCTGCATTCAATTAGCAAAACCACAGGAGACAGAGGGAGTATCTTGCTGTGTTTTCCTTGATGACTCTGGTGTAGTTAAGGGTGCTTAGGAAAACCAATCTGATGGTTCAGATCTGGGCAGGCACTGCTCTGCTGTGCTCTCGATCTGTAGACTGCACCCCAATCTTTTATTGTTTCTCATAGAAATAATAGTACGGACAGGTCAATGTGATTTTATTGTCACTGTTGGAAATCTAAAAGACTATGATTCACCGGAGCAGTGATTTTGTCTTTCCACCAAGTTTAATATGTTATATTATTATTATTATTATTATTGAGTTGAAGTCTTACTCTGTCACCCAGGCTGGAGTGCAGTGGCACACTCATGGCCACTGCAGCGTCAACTTGCTGGGCTCAGGCTATCCTTCCACCTCAACCTTTCAAGTGGCTGGAATTACTGGTGCGTGCCATCATACCCGACTAATTTTTTATTTATTGTAGAGACGAGGTCTCTCCATGTTGCCCAAGCTGGTCTCGAACCCCTGGGTTCAAGCAATCATCTTGCCTTGGCCTCCCAAAGTACAGGGATTATAGGTGTGAGCCACCGTGCCCAGCCATGTTTTATTATTGTGAGTAATTCAATGTGAACCATACAGGCTCTCTTTCTTCTTTCTCAGTGGACTTTATCATGTACTTTAGAAAACATGCAAAGAAAGGCTAGGTTCTGTGGCTTATGCCTGGGCCTTTACTTTGGGAGGCTGAGGTGGAAGGATCACTTGAGCCCAGGAATTTGAGACCAGCTTAGTCAACATAGTAAACCTCAAAAAAATAAAATAATTAGCTGGGCATGGTGGCTCACGCCTGAGGCCAGCTACTTGGGAGATTGAGGCAAAAGGATCGCTTGAACCCAGGAGGTTGTGGCTAGTATGAGCTGTGATCGTCCACTGCACTCTAGCCTGGGCAACAGTGGGTCTCTGACTCAAAAAAGAAATAAATGAAATAAAATAAAACATGTGTTAATATAGTCATATGTTTTAAGAACATATAATTTTGTGTTCTTTCAATATTTAGGTACAGCAAATAATCAGAACATAGCTTCCTTTTTCATACAACTTAAGCTATAATCCATATTTTAGATGATTAAGTTTATATAAAAAGTGTTACGTGTTCTCTCCTGAAATTCTTACATATAGACATAAGTCTACTTTTTGATTAAAAAACAAAAAACTTCCTGGCTCCTCTTAATCCTCAATGAAAAATTATCTCTTCCTATCCTTGATCAAACAGCTTAATCTTCTTCTGCCTATGATTTTCAATTATACTGTCTTTGCAAGGTCTGAGGATGTTGTATTCAAGACACTGCAAACAGTCTAGCATTATTGTAAGCTATGCGAGCTCAAATCCCACATGAGGTCTAGATCTCAATTTATCATAACCTCTGGGCATGGCCACATTTTTTATAAACAAATTGGAATTATTTCCCCTTTTGATCTGGATATACTAAAAAAGAAATCTTTCATTTTGGGATAAAAGCTTTTTTTTTTTTAAAGTTAAGGGAGCTTGTTCCTGATTTTTTTTTTTTTAAAGGTGGGTTGGGAGCCCACCAGCTCTTGTGCGAGTTTCCCACCTCTCTCTTCTTAACTGACAGAAGGACTATGGAGATCTCACCCCAGGCCTCTTTTCAGCTTAATTCCCATGGACATCTCCCATTATGGCAATGGCAGCTGATAGGAAATCAGAGATGAAGCAACATTAAATGTTACCGAGAGGATCTCTCATTTGTAGTAGAGAACGAATTACCTTTTGTCTCCTTTTCTCCGTCTCTGATACCTGCCAAGTGCTGCCTGGCCTGTCGGTTGCTGGCTGGAGCATGTGCAGAGTAGGAGCTTTGTAAGCATTTCTACTCCTTCTCCTTGGTTCCGAAGTTTGTTTATGTTTCATTATCTTTTTCATCCAAGGTGAACATGAGCTATTAGGCAATGCTCGTAAAGCAATTGTTTGGCTGATATACAGAAATTTTCTCACATTCTTGCAGGACTGACTTTTTTCCATGCAAAGCACAAAAATTTGCTGTTCAGCAAACTTTGTTTTCATCTCCTTGTAAAATAGAGGACATTGAGGTGATGCCCCAAAGGGAGCAGCTTGGACACCAAAAAGCAAAATGCTTTTGTTTCTTGGGTTTATAATAAAGTTCTTCTTTAGACCAGAGTGTGGATGCATGCATACTGTAAATGCAAAAGACTGGAATGAGAAAAGGCGAACCGTTTTTACTCAACAGCATTCTCTGTACAGGTCAAGGAAATGCCAAACTTAACAGATGTCTTAGACTGTGCCCTGCAGGTCAATAAATTAGAGTTTTGTTGAACCAGGAAGAGGAAGGAATTCCAGAACTTCAGGTCCCCAAATGGAAATGCCCCTTAGGACAAGTCTAAACTAGGGAAATAGCACTGGAGCCCTTCCAAGTCAGTTGGCCCAGTCTCGTGTAACTCATTTCTGGGCCCCCTGAAGCTGTTTGTTCAACTCTGCCTTCTACAATGCTACAGTGTCAAAGGGAGTTAATCATTAACAAGTGTGAATAATGTCAGTATAACAGCATGATTGCAGTTCTGTCTGTTCTGACAAAATTTTAAGCGTTTGTCAGAATTAAAAAAAACACGCACACACACATACCCAACACGACCACAGAATGTTAATGTACCATGAGGTTTCGGGAGCAGTTAATTCACTTTTTTTTTTTTTTTTTTTTTACCATTTTTGAATTCATTGCTTTCCTAGAGGAGGGTGGGGTGGGATGCCCTCTAGGTGATGTTGTGTTCCTGACCGGCCTGGAATAGTCTGATCTAGCTCATGTCAGTTTAATGCGGCTCCAAAGAGCCAGTCTTTGGAGAATGATCTAAAGGTTCAAGTGCAGGGCCCTCTACCTTCCCATCCTCCCACTCCTTTGTTAGAGCCACGAAGTACTAGAGAAGCCACCAAGTAGCTATAGAAATCATATGGAACCACCTGTGACCCAGCACCTAATAGGCCTCCTGCTTGTCCCTTGTTCTGGGGACCCTAATGAGTTCAAGACCTCTCTTTGAATCATAGGAGCTCTGGGTTTTGGAACTCTGAAGTTGGGAATAGGCTATAAGGCAACATTGCAGCAGGCATTAAAGGATTAATTGAGGTCATATGAGTTCTGGCAACCTCTTTGGGTCCCCTCCACTGTGGGAGCTTCTCTGTCCTCTCAATAAATCCTGCTTTCTCAAAAAAAAAGAAAGAAAGAAAAGAAAAGAAAAGAGAGTGACCATTCTAAAACATGATTCAGAATTCCAGCAGTCACACAAAATGACAATGCAGTTTGAGAGTCATGGTCACAGCTTGGGGAGACAGACACTCAAATAAGTTCTCCTTGACAGTTGCTGGGTCCCAGGCCCTGCAGTGTCTCTAAAAATCAGTCACAGGTTACAGCTATGATAATTAGAACGTTCTTCCAAAAAGAGGCACAGACTCATCTTTTCTGGAAAATATTTTGCGGAGTTCCTCAAATATGCCCTTCTTCAGTTCACATATCACCATCCATTCACCCTGTTGCTCAGTCTGGAAAGTCAGGGTACACTGGGTCAATCATGAAATCCTGTTCTCTAACATCGCCACTTATCTCTTCTATCTTCCTGCCTCCGTCGGCTTAATTTGGTCCTCTTGGACACTATTTAGATCGTCTTTATGACACTCAAATTTAGTCAAGATGTTGCCAGAGTCACCTCTTTAAAATACAGAATTCGGCCAGGCATGGTGGCTCATGCCTATAAACCCAGCAGTTTTGGGAGGCTGAGGTGGGAGGATCGCTTGAGACCAGGATGCAGAGCTGATGCAAACACTGCCCTGCATGTACAATGTACCTTTCTGATGGTAAAGCACAGCCATTGGACACAGCCTGCCCTTCGCTTCCTAACTGCGGCTCTGCTTTCCATTGCAGCCCCAACTCCATTCTCCCCCGCCTCACAGCGCACACTGGAATTTTATGTGTCACGGACTCTTTTGCTTCTTGGCTATTTCAAGCTCTTTCTTTGATTTGGGATACTCCCTGCTTGCTGCCAATTTGAAACTCTCTTTGAGCTGTCCTTAGGAGACTGTTTACTCCCATTCTCCTTGTCCTCTCCCCACCACCTTGAACTAAATGCTACTCTTCTGTATCCCCTTAGGTCCCTGCCTATTGTGTATTAAAGGATTTACCACAAGGTAGCAGCAACTTTGTGAGAAACTGTGAATCAGAGAACCCAGCTAAGTCGGTCTCCTTTTTTTTTTTTTCCTGAGTTGGGGATCTCATTCTGTCGCCCAGGCTGGAATGCGGTGGCACAATCAAGGCTCACTGCAGCCTCGACCTCCTGTGCTCAGGAGATTCTCCCACCTCCGCTTCCCAAGTAGTTGGAACTACAGGCACATGCCCAGCTAATTTTTTTATTTTTACTTTTGTAGAGACAAAGTCTCACTATGTTGCCCAAGCTGATCTCGACTGCATGGGCTCAAGTGACCCTCCTGCCTCGGCCCTTCAAAGTGCTGGGATTACAGGTGTGAGCCACCGCACCAGGACTCCTTTTCTGCTTTACATGGTTCTGGCAGTCAGAGCCCATGTTATTCATTTTTGTATTTTCATCTTCTGACACATGGGTATTGTAGAAGTTTGTTGGAGTTTGCAGAACTGAAGGATAGGCAATTGTCAGCACCTGTGGTCACATAAATAACCTTGACTCCAAATGCCTTGCATGGTTAGATTGTAAGATGAAATGATCCTGCTTGGTAGGTCTCAACCTTGCTTCACTTTGTAATCGTCTGGGGATCTGTTGAAGGGAGGCTGACTCAGTGGGAGTAGGGCAAGTAGGGAGCCTTCTCAGGAGAACACCCTGGGCCCCACTCCCTGAGGGTCTGACCTAGTTGGTCTGGGGCATAGCAGGGTTTAGAACAGTTCCTGAGGAAGGCTGACGTGTACTAAGTTGGAGATCCTCAATTTTAATAAGACCCACCCTATTAAGGATAAACAGGTGCACTTCGTGTTAGACAAATTGCTGTTAGTCTTTCTGACACACTTGAAAGTTCATCCTCTTCCTAGTTCTCAAGCAAAGGTTTTCTAATTCTTCAAACAATAGGGACCAAACACAGTTAGAAGATTGGACCAAGTAAGGGAGAAG
Source organism: Cephalopachus bancanus (assembly GCA_027257055.1). Taxonomy (NCBI): domain Eukaryota; kingdom Metazoa; phylum Chordata; class Mammalia; order Primates; family Tarsiidae; genus Cephalopachus; species Cephalopachus bancanus. Next base: position 6,262,854 of record JAPVLO010000097.1, on the reverse strand, counting down.
CTTCAATTCTGGTCTCAAAGTAGAATAATTACCTAAGAAAGAAAAAATACCAATGCCTGGAGTAGACTCTGGAGCTTAAAGAGTACAGTGACTTCTTTGCATTGCCCTGGACGGCAGCATCCACAAGCCATCATTGCACTTTGGGAGAGGGGTCTCCCTTTTGTTAGGAGAGAAGAAGGGAGAGAGATTGGGAGAACAGAGAGGAAAGAAATTGAAAAGGAGCAAAAAAGTACATATGGCCTTTATTGGGGATATTACTAATAACAGATTTGGGTTTCATTCAACGATGCTAAAATAAATCATGGGAAATTGCTTTCACTTCATGCTTCTTAGCTTCCAATCCTTGCATTTGGTAATAATTGTTATGCTGCAAAGGGATAGCCAAGTCTTACACTGTACGATTTAAAAATCTCCATCCTGGCTGGGTGTGGTGACTCCTGCCAGTAATCTCAGCACTTTGAGAGGCTGAAAGGGGAACATTGCTTGAGCCCAGGAGTTCAAGACCAGCCTAGTCAACATTGTGAGAAATCATCTCTACAAAAAATAAAAAATAAAATTAGCTGAGCATGGTAATCCCAGCTATTCAGGAGGCTGAGGGGAGGAAAGCTTGAACCTAGGAGTTTGAGGCTGCAGTGAGTCGTGATGGTACCACTGCATTCTAGCCTGGGAAAATCTTCATTCTTGGTGAATCTGGAAAGGAAGGAGAACCAATGGAAGGTCTTCATTGCCCAAGTGGCAACCCGACACTAGTGGCAGTGATTAAGTCATAGCAGTGATGCTTTATTCCCTATTAGTATGTCCCATAGAATTCTAAATAGCTTGCTTTGGGGCAGGAGGGAGGAGGGAGAAACAAATGTTCCCTTTACACTTAGGGAAACAGAAGGTGTAGCTGGTTTCAACTTGCTGCTTGTGGATATGACTTGTATCTCTCCAAGCCCTCACCACTGCCCTCTGCCTAATTCATTGTATATGTGCTAGAACACTTGAAAGCAGCAAATGAAATGGAGAGGCCAGCTTTTAAAACACAAATCTCAGAGAAATAGTTTATAGGGACAGAGTGTTATGATATTTATTTAGGTAGAAGACCTAGCTTGACAAAAAGCAAATGTAAGTACTCCCCTGACTTTTGTATTTTTACAAGGCTCAGTTGTTGATGATAACATTAAGAAATGGTGAGCACATGTGTGGCCTTTTAAATCATGAAAAGTTGATGAGACACATGCCTTTTAAGCTGGAGCTTACTGCTGTAGATTTAAGGAGATAGAAGGTTTTAATCCCCTAATGAGTTAGGGAGGTGTCTTGAACTCTCATTTTCAAACCAAAAGTTTACTTTTCTTACAATGAAATGAAGTACCTCCATGATCTTACATCTAGTTGATGCTTTAGGTACTCAAGTCCTTAGGGGCCCTCTCTCTGAGTCATGTGGGTAGATGGTGACTTCTAGAGTGCTGACCTATAGAGCCATACTCAGTAATGGTTTGTTCCTTCCTCCATTCTTTCCTTCTTATTTTCTTTCCCATATGAGGGCACCTGTAGGATAATTGTGATTCTTATAATTATAATACCAGGGTGAAGCAAAGATTACTGGGGTTTTTCTGTTTATCCTGTTTTAAGCACTTTATGTAATAAGGAAAAATGTTGCACAAACTTGAGTGGGTGCCATTTTTTTTTTTTAGTATTTATGTTTTCTATTTTTTCTATTTTAACATTGTGGTAGGTAGTTTCTAAGATGGCCTATAGTGATCCCTGTCTCCTGGTACTCATTGCCCGTGTAATCCTCACCCCTTGAGTAAATCACTTCTAGTGAATAGTACATCTAAATCTTGAGGGGGTGCTAATTCTAATTCCGTGATCATATTACAAGAGATTGTGACTTCTGTCTTGCTAGTACACTTTCTTCCTGATGCTTGATAAAACAAGTTGCCATGTTTGGGAAGCCCATGTGGTAAGGATGTGAGGGTGGCTTCCATCCAATAGCAAGCTAGAAATTGAGGCCCTCAGAAATTGAACCCAACAGAAATCAAATCCTGTCAACAATCACATAAGTGAGTTTAAAAGCTTTCTTCCACTATTGGGCTTTTAGATGAGACCCCAGCCTTAGATGACTCCTTCATTGCAGATTTGTAAGACTGCAAATCAGGGAACCTAGCTAAGTTGTGCCCAGATTCCTGATCCACAGAAACTATGAGATAATACATATGTATTGTTTTAAGTATTTAAGTCTGTGGCAATTTGTTACATAGCTAATCCAAATACAAACTTTATAATATTGTGCTGACATAGGCAGTTCTTTCATTGTTATTGATGTTTGGGTATTATTCTATAAAAATATTATAAAATGCTGGAGAAGAAAGAAAAGGTTTCTCAAATGCTGTGGCATCTTCCTCAAGGTGTTTAGTGAAGAGTTTTGCTTATGGCAAATACCCGTTAAATATTTTTTGAACAACGAACAAAAGTATGTTTGTCTTGATATTTTAAAAAAGTAACTTGGATTCATGCCTTATGATATTTGGTATCTCTGTTTCTGCTATGTTCATGTAGTCAAAAAGTTCATGCTTACATCTCAGTTAATAAAGAAATATCAATTACATTACAGTTTTTTTCCTAGAATTTGGAGACTGAGTAGTTCTACTCTTTTTAAGTTCATTGAAGAGTCAAGTTAGATATAGTTTAGAAAGTGTGGTAAAATATATTTGATCTACAAATTCTGAGTCCTGATTATTTTCTGACTGCCTTTGCCCACTTTTTTCATGCTACTCATTTAAAAAAAAGATGCATTTTTTTTTTGAGTCATAGTGTCACTCTGTTGCCCAGGCTGGAGTGCAGTGGTGCACTCACAGCCACCACAGCTTCAACCTACTGGGCTCAGGTGATCCTTCCATCTCAGCCTTCCAAGTAGCTAGAACCACAGGTGCACACCACCATGCCCGGCTAACTTTTTGAGTTATAGTAGAAACGAGGTCTCGCCAAGTTGCCCAGGATGGTCTCGAGCCCGTATAGTAGAAACGAGGTCTCGCCAAGTTGTCCAGGCTGGTCTCGAGCCCGTGGACTCAGGCAATCCTCTCACCTCCACCTCCCAAAGTGCCGGAAAAAGATGCATTTTTATTGTGTTAAATCTTTTCTTTTGACTTGCTGAGATCTGTGTTAGGAAGGAAATGCATCAATTACATATTAGTAAGACCTACTCAATAGGAAACATGTAAATGCAAATAAAAAACAATAACCCATATTGTAATTAATCATTAGTTTGCTTTTTCCTGACCTCTTCTGTTTTTTTGGCACAACTCTTTTAGACACAGAGGTAACCATGTGGGAGGTGAGAGGAAGGTCAGATGAAGGAAGCCTTCCCACTCTTCCCTAGAGGAAGTCATCCTTGTCTTTATGTTTCCTTCTTTCCCAGGAGGTTTTCAAAACATACCACTGACTTCCCTGGGTGGCTTCCCCCTTCCTACTCCATTGCAGTAGCATTTTTGGGTCTGGACTCTGGACTTTGAATTTATAGCTGTCTTGTGTTCTCGCTCTGGCAGAAAGACATTCTCTCCCTCAGGCACCTTGCCTCTTAACTCACTGCTTTGAACAACAGCCATATGGGTGTGTGACCAATCTGTCCTCCTCAAGAAATCCAACCAGGGCAGGCAGGGGAATCCATCTGGACCCTCTGTGGCTCTTGGAGAGGTGGGAGAGAGCCCATCAAAAATGAGTAGGCAGTAATTGCCTCCAGATATAGCCAGGGACCCCTCATAGTCTAGATGGCTCAAGACACACCATCCTGAACCTTGGCCCTGGGCCACATTCTTTCCTGGTGGGTAGAGGAAGGTAAAATTAATACTCATGGGAGTATTGTATCTCCAGTTCTTAACTGTGTGCTGACAATACACACAGCACAAGAACTAAATGGTCAAAAAACGACCGAATTTTAGCAAGGCAGTGAGCAAATTATTTTATGAATTTGAAGGAACCTGTGGATTGGATGGTCCTGTGTTGTCAACCGATGGAACCACTGGTTCCTGGAGGTTGCTGATTAATGGATCATTGTCCACCTGGAAGACCTTTGAAGAAGGTCTGTCTTTAATCTGTGCTCTTCAATATTTGTTATTAGAGATTTGAGTGAAATTATTCATGACACACTGATCACCTTTGCTGATTTTTGTGAAGCACGATGAGCTCGGCAAAGACATTGAGTACTGAATACAAATTCACAACTTCAATAGAGCTGCACTCTATTTCACGGGGTGAAATCTAACAAAAAAGACTTCAGCAAGGATAAATGTAAGGTCCTACAGTTAGATGTAGCGCGCAACACACACACACACACACACACACACACACACCCCTCAGTATTATTTATCCTTGTCTCTTAGACAAGGGAGTGTTGGATTTTGAGGCTTTCACTTGTGTAGGAGACAGGGTGGTATTGTCTTGGGGAAATACTGAACCAAAAGCTGGCCGGGCCGTTCAACAGTGTAATATCCAAAGAGGTTAGAGAGGCAGGGAGCATCTGGCTTTAAAGCCAGCAAGATAGAGATCTGTTGACAGGGAAGTCTTGGAGAGGGTGGGGGAGGCAGGTTGTAGGCAGAGCCCGGGGCAGTTCCTGTGCTGATGGTTGCTGTGCTGCTTTTTATCTGTTGCGATGGCCTTAGGCATGGGTGGAGAGGGAACAGTTAAAGGCATCAGCCAGGTGTGGACAAGCATAAATACAGAAAGGGGAAACGATGTCTAGGAGCAGCTTGTAGAAAAAAAGCTCAGGGATTTGAGTTGAAAGCGTGAGGTGAGTTCCTATTAGAATGCCGTTGCTAGAATAGCCCATTTAATCTCAGGCTGCACTGGTAAATGATCATAGTATTTGGAGTGAGTCTTGGTCTGATAATCACTCAGTGTACTGAGTCCAGTACAGGGCACTACACTTTTTGAGGATCACTGGCATGCCAGAAAAAAGGCTCCTTTCATTCATTAATTCACCAAATATTTGATGAACACCTACTAAGTGCCAGGGACTTTTTTCTAGACACTGAAGATTTAGTCACAAACAAGACAGATGAGGTCCCTGTGTCCAGGAAGCTTATGTTCGAGTGGAGAGAGACAGCAAAGAAGGACAAACATAAATAATGTAACTGTATAGAGGGATAAGTCTTGTTGAAAATGAAGTAGGACGGGGCAACCTCTTCGGGTCCCCTTCCGCTGTGCCTCTGTGGGAGCTATTCTGTCTTCTCAATAAATCCTGCTTTCCAAGAAAAAAAAAAAGAGAGAAAATGAAGTAGGATGATGCACTGGAAGGTGGCTTACTGGCGGGGTGGAGGGGTAGGAGTAATTTGTTTATTTCGGGGTGATCAGGGAGAGCCTCTCAGAAGAGCTGGGGATGAGTAAGAGGCAAGTGTAGAAAGACCCAGGAAAATAATTCTATGGGTAGAGGGAACAGCTAGTGCAAAAGCCCCGAGGAGGGAAAACCTTAGGGAACAGGAAGTGGGCCAGTGTACCCGGGAAGCAATGAGCAGGGTGAGAGTGATGGACCTGGTTGGGTCAGAAAGGCAGACAGGGTTGGTTGGTGCTGAAGATTTTAGGGAAGGGATGCAACATGATCTTGTTTATTTTATTTTATTACATGATCATGTACACAGCGCATACTATATGCCAAGCACTATTCTAAGTCCTTCACAAATATTAACTCATCCATCATCATGAAAATGATGGCGATAACTAATAATCAAATGGCTTTTTAGAGCTAAAAAAACTTTCATAGTTGTTATTTCATTTGAAATATATAAACCTTTTTTTGTTTTTGAGACAGGGTCTCACTCTGCTGCCCAGGCTGTACTGCAGTGGCACAATCATAGCTCATAGTAACCTCAAACTCATGGGCTCTCGAGTAGCCAGGCCAATGTTACCATGCCCAGCTAATTATTTTATTTTATTTAATGTTATTTTATGTTATTTTATAGAGATGGGGTCTCACTGTATTGCCCCCGCTGCTCTCAAACTCCTGGGCTCAAGTAATCCTCCTGCCTTGGCCTCCCAAAGTGCTGGGATTACAGGAATGAGTCACCATGCCTGGCCAATAGCACTTTTCAACATAGTGACTTTACACACCTTGTATGTGAAGCATGGAGAAGATGAAATAATTTGTCTGAGGACCAAATCCTATTCTATGTTCTATTTTCACTCTTTTGTGTCATTTGATAACTGAACTAACAGGAAATGCTTAACCTGGAGAAGTTATATCTTAGACGTGATATTTCTCCGTGATAGACAACAACACAGCTCATGTTTTGGTATGTGATGGACTGTACAAGTTGCTGCCTCTCCTTGTTGTGCACAGTGACCTGTTGCACCTGACCGGAGACCCTAGGAGTTCTCTTTTCACTCTGGGTAGGGTCTAATGTTCACTGAGTTGTTCCTGTTTTTTTGTTTTTGTGAAAACCTCAACTTGTTAGAGGAATGCTTAAAATCATTCCAATTTGTGGTTTTGGTCCTTAAATTAGGGAGGGTGGAGGGAGTGCAGCCTATACAAGCATGATGCTGCTCTCATTTACTTGTTCAATTAAAAGATATTTAATTGAACACCTCTCCTGTGCAAGGCACTGGTTGGTGCTGGGTATGAAGAGACGGATGAACGGGTAAAATTCTTGCCCTTCCACAGCTTACACTCTAGAGGAAGTGACAGACAACAAATAAGACAAAAGCAAGTTTGTAATTTCAGATTTTGCAAAATGCAAAGGAAGCAATGAAATGTGTCTATACCTGCATTGTAATTCCCACTGAAACGGAATGGCTCACAACAACCACAGTCATTTTATGTTGCTCATATATCTGCCATTGGGACATGACTCGGTGGGAATAGCTTATCTCTGCTCCACACAGCACCAGCTGAGGTGGTTGAAGGCTCCACTTCTAAGGTGGCTCCCTGACGTATTTGATACTGGTTGTCATTTGCAAGCTCAGCTGGGGTTGTGGCCAGGGGCCTCATTTCCTTTCTACTTGAGCTGCTCCATCAGACTGCTTGGGTTTCCTCATAGCATGGTGGCTATGTTCCAAGAAACTGTCAGTCTTTTAAAGGCCTGGGCCCCAAAATAGATACAGAGTCATTTCTGCCATATTCTGTGGGTCAGGTGGTCACAGAGCCTACCTAGACTGAAGGAACTCTAACCCAAGGGTGGTCATAAGCTCAACATTTGTTGGGAAGAATGTTAAAAAAAAATAGTAACCACCTTTGATCTTTCACAAGCTGTTATTTCATACGTTTCTATGTTTAAGTCTACTGCCCTAGAGAGGGTTTAATTTTGCTCGCAGATTTTCCCAGTAATTAGGATTTGTCGACACTGGTTTATAGATGATAGCTTAGCTGTGAGCTTATGGTCTGACCAGCTCATGAGGATTATTAATTAACAGATTATCATGTTTCTCTTGATTATATATTTTCTTTCTTTTTATTTATTTATGTATTTTTTGAGTTGGAGTCTTACTCTGTTGCCCAGGCTGGAGTGCAGTGGCACACTCACGGCTACCACAGCCTTGACCTGTTGGGCTCAGGCGAGCCTTTTGCTTTAGCTTTCCAAGTAGCTGGAACTACAGGCATGTGCCACCATGCCCGGCTAATTTTTTTTATTTATTGTAGAGATGAGGTCTCACCAGGCTGGTCTTGAACCCCTGGACTCAGGCAATCCTCTCGCCTTGGCCTCCCAAAGTGCTGGGATTACAGGCTTGAGCCAACTTTCCTTCTTTTTCAAAAAACCTCTTACCTAACTAACTAAGAACAAAAGAACAAGATACTGAATATGAATTCCTATGTAAAATTAAATACGGATTCAGTGCATTTAAAGCTTTAAAAAATCAGCAGGCCCTTAATTAAGCTTTGGGTTCTGACTCTTGTGGGGTTTTTACATGTCCTAGGATATCATAATCACGTCCAGTTTCATGTCCAGAGCCCTTCGAAGTGCTATATTTGATTACCAATAAGGTTGTCAAAGGCACATTAAGAAAAAGCACACTCAGCTAATTTGGTTGTTAGCCAATGTGCTGACATCTTTTTAGGATTTCTCACCCTTCTGGCTTAGCTGGCCTCTTTCTTCTGGGCAAAGGTAGAATCACCTGGATGTGAATTCCATCTCTGCCACTTATTTTCTGCGGCTCATCGGGTAAGTTAACCTTTCTGGGCTTCACTTTCCACACCATGAAATGAAGATAGTACTCACTTGAAAGGTGTTTTGGAGGATTTAATAAGCTACCTTAAGTGAATCACCTGTGTACATGGTAAGTACTCAATACAAGTTAGTTTCCTTTCTCTTTTCCAAGCTCTGATCAATTTGTGTCTTTCTTGCCTCAAGGCAAACTTGTCAAGAGAACAATAAATGACATAGTAGCACAACTTCACCGGTCCTCGCTTTACTTCTCCCTCAGTCATTGACTGACTCTGAAATCTTGGATCTTAAACATGATTTTCCTCATTTAATACACATGTGTATACACACACACGGTAATATTTCTCTTTGCTCACTTGGTAGCGAGACAAAAGGTCTAACTTAAAAAAAAAGAAGAAAAAGAAAAACTTGCCTCTGAATCTTTTTACAATAAACCAGAACAAGTTACTTAAATTTGAACAGAAAGAAGATTTTGAGAGAGATACAGATGATTTCTTCACAGCGGCAGACATTTCCCTTATTTTCTTTCTTTCACTGGGTGCCTTTAACCTTTCCACCTTGCCTTTAAACCTGCCCGAGGTGGGGGGGGCATCAGGGGTAGAGAAAGCAAGCTCCCCTCCTGGGTTCCCCCTGCTCTAACCCCTGCAGACCCTTCCCACGTACTCCTCAGCGCGCCTGGCTTATCCATTCTGGAAGGTTTGTTTATTCCTTGGATAGATTCTCTTTGCAACAGGCAGATCAGGAGAGAAGAGAGGAAGGAATTACCTCGGATGGCTGGAGCGGAGAACTAATGAAGGGAAGGCTCCAGGGCTTTGCCAATGGGGCATCTGGCCGGAAAATCTGTGGATGAATCAGCACAAGTGGTTGCTCGCTGTTACAGAAATGGCCCAAATCACATATTCTAGTGATGGCTGTTGATGGTATCATATTAAAAGTGAATGGCTGTGGAATAATGCTAACTTATATTGGTGCTTGAGGTGCAGGGACCCAGAGACCTACGCTTGGATCTTTTGACGGCAAGACGCCAGTCTCCAGATGCCTTTGAGTGTCAGCACTGAGACTTTCAAGCCTTAGACTATCTCTACGTGCTCTTATAAATTGATGTCATTATAAAGATGTTATAATATGTGTTTTTTTCTCTCCTGGAATCATAAAAAGGACTATCCTTAATATGGAATTGGATATTAAAAGCAGTTTCTTATCTGTGTGTCCTAAAGCAATCAGTGACATCCATGATTAATTAGTGCATGGGTGATTCCTGGAATGCTAATTGTCATTCTGTGGCTCAAAATCACAACCTGGGATTTTCTTTTTTGTCTTTTGTCCATATTTGACTCTGAGTCCCCAAATCTAAATATTATTTGCTCTAGTTTATATGGCCAGCAATTATGACTGCCAAATATTTTATGTTTTTTTCTGTAGCCAAATGGCCATTCAAAGTCATATTTAATGCAAAAAGGAAATCAGAAATAGTGTATGAGAAATAGTGTATGAGACTGCACGTTCGATACAGAATGAGAGTTAAGGGCATGGAGCAGAGTTGGGCTGATCTGAATGAGAACTCAGCTTTCTCATTTAATGGCTGAGTGTTTTGTGCAGTTATTTAAACTCACTAAACCTTATTTCCTCTTTTTTTGTTTGTTTGTTGTTTTGTTTTTGAGTCAGGGTCTCACTGTCACCCAGGCTGGAGTACAATGGCACAATCACAGCTCACCACAGCCTCTGCCTCCTAGGCGCAAGTGATACTCTCTCCTCAACCTCCTGAGTAGCTGGAACTACAGGTGCTTGCCACCATACCCGGTTAATTTTTAAACTTGTTTGTAGTGAGGTAGTCTTGCTATGTTGCCTAGGCTGGTCTCGAACTCTTGGGCTGAAGTGATCCTCTTGCCTTGGGCTCCCAAAATAATGGGCGTGAGCCACCATTCCCAGCCTATTTCCTCATCTGTAATATTGGGACAACAGTGATAACTACTTCACTAAGTTCTTTCCTGGAATGAATGGGATAATTCATGTAAAAGGTTTAGCACAGTCCCTGGCACAGAAGGGACTCAATAGTTTTCAAATATGATCAGTGCAAGAATAGACTGTAATCTTGCTCTATAACCTCAGACAAGTGATTCAACTTTTTTGGTCTTTCCTATTTTTATAATTTCTTTTTTTTTAATTAACAAAATATTTTATTGTATATTATGTCATATATATAGTTTTATTTTAAAGATGTGGGGTACAGTTCAGGGTTGGGTATATAAATGTTCATTATGCAGGTACCCTTGTTGATGAGGCGTGCCCCCCATTTTTATAATTTCCTATTTGCTTTTTTTAAAAAAAGGGCTGCTATGTTAAGACAGTACCTACTAAATACTATCTTTTGTTGGTATTTGTTTTTTGCATGTGTGTCTCATTGTCTCAAGTCCTCTTTTGCAGGGGAGGGGCTGCATTTTACATCTTTGTCATTTCGACTCAACAGGTGGTTTGTATATTGTGGGTGCTCCATGCTGCTGTATGATAACAGTGAGAAAATCATAGTGTGTGGCGGAAGCCAGGAAATACCAGGGATCTTGCTTTCATGTGCATGAGAAGGCTTCATGTTTGCAGGAGAAAATAACTCCCTTCTCCCTTCATCCTTGACAGTCATTTTATACCCTCTCACTCCCAGCGAGTGAAACAGACAGATGAAAGGATGCAAATATATCAACACTATGAACGACACAGTTCCCTACAACTGTTTACAGAAATCATCAGGGTCAAAAGATTTCATTGTTCTCACTCTTGGACAAAAGATGTTCTATAAATACTCAACTGTAAAAAAAATTGTGGTAAAATATATGTACAATTGACCATATTCGCCTTTTTTTTTTTTTTTTTTTGAGTTCGCCTAGACTGGAGTGCAATGGCATGCTCCCAGCCACTGCTGCCTCTACCTGCTGGGCTCAGGCAATCCTTCTGCCTCAGTCTTCCAAGTAGCCGGGACTACAGGTGTGTGCTAGCACCCCCAGCTAATTTTTTGATTTATTGTAGAGACAAGGCCTCGCTCTGTTGCCCAGGCTGGTCTCGAACCTGCGGGCTCAGGTAATCTTTTCTCCTTAGCCTCCCAAAGTGCTGGGATTAGAGGCTTGAGCCACTGCACCTGGCCAGCCATTTTTAAGTATACAGTTCTGTGCCACTGAGTACGTTGTTGTACAAATATCTGTACCATCCTTCTCTGAGCTTTTTCATTTTTCTCAACTAAAAATCTATACCTGTGAAACACTAACTCCCCATTCCCTCCTGTCCCTTGCCACTGGCAATCACTATCCTACCTTCTGTCTCTATGAATTTGAATCTAGGCACCCCATGTAGTATCTGTCCTTTTGAGACTGCCTGCTTTATTTAGCATAGTGTACTCAAGGCTCATTCATGTTGTAGAATGGGTCAGAGTTTTCTTCTTTTAAAGCTGGAATAATATTCTATTGTATGTTTTTTTTGAGTTGGAGTCTCACTCTGTCACCCAGACTGGAGTGCAATGGCTGCTCCCGGCCACTGCAGCCTCGACCTGCTGGGCTCCGGCGATTCTTCCGCCTCAGCCTTCCAAGTAGCTGGAACTACAGGCGCGCGCTTCCATGCCTGGTTAATTTTTTTTGATTTGTTGTAGAGATGAGGTCTCGTCAAGTTGCCCAGGCGGGTCTCGAGCCCACGGGCTCAGGCAACCTACTCACCTCGGCCTCCCAAAGTGCTGGATTATAGGCTGAGCCACCGAGTCTGGCCTTCTATTGTATGTTTATACTGCATTTTATGTATCTGTTCATTCGATGACACTTGAGGTGCTTCAGCCTTTTGACTATTGTGAGTAATACTGCTGCAAAAATGAATATGTACTTTAAAATATGGCAGTAAATTAGGACTCTCCAGAGGGACAGAGTCTCACTCTGTCACCCAGGCTGGAGTGCAGTGGCATGCTCACAGCTACCACAGCCTCGATCTGCTGGGCTCAGGCAATCCTTCCACCTCAGCCTTCCGAGTAGATGTGACTACAGGGTCTTGCCAAGTTGCCTAGGCTTGTCGCGAACCCCTGTGCTGAGGCAGTCCTCTCATCTTCACCTCCCAAAGTGCTGCAATTACAGGTGTGAGCCACTGTGCCCAGTTAGATACATTTCTTTAAAAATATTTCTCTCAGCCGGGCTTGGTGGCTCAGCCTGTAATCCCACGCTTTTGGGAGGCTGAGGTGAGTGGATTGCCTGAGCCCGCGGGTTCGAGACCCGCCTGGGCAGGCGAGACCTCATCTCTACAATAAATAAAAAATTAGCCGGGCGTAGTAGCGCATGCCTGTAGTTCCAGCTACTTGGAAGGCTGAGGCGGAAGGATCCCTGGAGCCCAGCAGATCGAGGCTGCGGTGACCGGAAGCGGCCACTGCACTCCAGTCTGGGTGACAGAGTGAGACTCCAACTCAAAAAAAAAAAAAAAAAAAAAAAAAAAAATATATATATATATATATATATTTCTCTCTCTCTCTCTCTCTCTCTCTCTCTCGTTTTCTCTTTTTTTTGTTTTTAAAGAGACCAGGTCTCACTCTGCTGTCCAGGCTGGCCTCGAACTCTTGGGCTCAAGATTATAGGCATGAGCCACCACACTTGGTCAGATGATATACATAGATATATGAGAAGGGACTGTTAGGAGAACTGGCTCATGTGACTATGGAGAAGTCTCACGATAGGTTGTCCACAAGCTGGAGACCCAGGGATGCTGGTAGCTTGGCTCAGTTCAAGTCTGAAAGCCCCTGTCTGGGGCCCACGGGGGAGGGGACGCGGGTATCACCTGGAGTCCCACCCCTCTGTTCCCTGACTCACACGCCAATCTCCTCTGAAAACACCCTCACAAGCCGGGCTTGGTGGCTCAGCCTGTAATCCCGTGCCTTTGGGAGGCTGAGGTTAGTGGATTGCCTGAGCCCGCGGGTTCGAGACCCACCTGGGCAGCGAGACCTCATCTCTACAATAAATCAAAAAATCAGCCGGGCTGGTAGCTCATGCCTGTAATTCCAGCTACTCGGAAGGCTGAGGCGGAAAGATCTCCGGAGCCCAGTAGGTGGAGGCTGCGGTGACCAGAAGCGACCATTGCACTCCAGTCTGGATGACAGAGTGAGACTTCAACTCAAAAAAAAAAAAACAAAAAACTCTCACAGACACACCCAGAAACAATACTCTAGGTATTCCTTAATCTGGTCAAATTGACACCACCACAGGTAGTGTAGACGAGGATTATGTGCTTCTCTTGAACTCTCAGGGATGACCTTTCATGGAAGGATTAACACTGGCTGCCATCCTGTGGTGATATAGTTTTGTTTCCTGTTTTGCTGCATGTATCACTATGTGAATTATTCCCGGGTTATGGGGACTGGTGTGCACAATTTATGTGAGTATTGCGGTTGTGCCTCTGTGCCTGTCGCCATTACTTAGGGAAGGATTCTAGGAGAGTCCTCACTGCTTACAATTAAAGCTTATGAATTGCCTGCTTGGGTTGGAGTCACCCAAAAAGAAAAATGTAAAATGTGAGACAAACTTCAAAGAAGCCACACTGCTACATGTTTCAGTGGAAACGCAGCTTCCTCCACCCCATGCCAGGCTACGCACTGCCATTTGAAGAGTGTCAACTTCCTCGTTCTGTAGAATGAAAGGGCCCTGGCAGGGTTGGCTTTGTGACTCAGAGCACATATGGCAGACCCAGTGCTGTTATAAAGTATTCAGTAATCTTGCTGGGCTCGGTGGCTCAGCCTGTAATCCCGCGCCTTTGGGAGGCTGAGGTGAGTGGATGCCTGAGCCCGCGGGTTCGAGACCCGCCTGGGCAACTTGGCGAGACCTCATCTCTACAATAAATTTTAAAAAACTAGCCGGGTGTGGTAGCGCGCACCTGTAGTTCCAGCTACTTGGAAGGCTGAGGCGGAAGGATCGCTGGAGCCCTGCAGGTTGAGGCTGCGGTGGCCGGGAGCGGCCACTGCACTCCAGTCTGGGCGACAGAATGAGACTCCAATTCAAAAAAAAAAAAAAAAGTATTCAGTAATCTCAAAACTGATTTATTTTACTTTTATTTTTTGAGTCAAGGTCTCACTCTGTTGCCCAGGCTGGACTGCAGTCTCGACCTTCTGGGCTCGGACAATCCTTCTACCTCAGCCTCCCGAGTAGCTGAGACTATAGGTATGTGCCACCACATCTAGCAATTTATTTATTTTTTAATAGAGACTCGGTCTCACTATGTTGTCTAGGCTGGTCTTGAACCATTGGGCTTAAGCAATCCTCCTGCCTCGGCCTCCCAAAGTGCTGGGATTACAAGTGTGAGCCCTGCACATGGCCTATTTTTTTTTTTTTTCTTTTAATCTGAAAACCAGTGTGTTTTTGAGGAATGAATTCCTGGGCACCAGTGTTTACAGATGCCTCACTGCTCAGGGGAGAACGCGTTCCTGTGCAGGCAAACCTCCTAGGCAGGGTGAACCTTCTCTCCTCCTGCTGGTGAGACCAGAGAAGTGTTTCTCACATTGTTGAAATGAAGCAAAATTATCCCTCTTTTGACCCTGCTGAGCATCTGGGGTCATCGTTTTGTTTACCATGTATTTGCTTTTGACCTTCAGTGGGTCCCAGTGGCATAGCCCAAACAAAAACCAGGAAATAAAACAAACAAACAGATGCAAAACAAAACAAAGTCTTTAATCATTTCCAGGCACACCCCCCCCACGGTAATGTGGCTCTAGTTTATAAGGTGATTTTATTCGAGAAACCAACTGTTGTATATAACGGATACCATCATCTGTCATGGTAAAACATACCTAGGACGTGTCAGACATTCAAGTGCCTTTTGGAAAGGTTGGTGGGGGTCCAGGAATGCTCGGCTGCCTGTCTATGAGGACAAAAAGTGAGGTTGGGCACAGAGGACCTGGAGGGTTAATGCCTGTCACATCGAGGTCCCTCCCCGTATGTTTATTGGAAGAATAATGAGTGAAAAAGGTCCTTGTGACCAGGGATATGTATTAGCAATCAATATCTAATATTAATTCCATTGTGCACTTGGGGGAGACTGAGTTACTGAGATATTAATGGATTTCCATACGCTCAACCAGCTAGCTGCTATCTTGCTAATGTCAGAAACAAGCCCAGACTTTATGCTTCCAAGCTCAGCGCTGGAAGTATCCCCGCTAGATTTATGCACTTGCCGACCCGTTCCTGCTGATGGCCACTTTGATAAATCATTTCAATTAGAAGCAGACGTTATCATGGTATACATGGAGACACATCTTCCTGAGTTTGCAAACAGTGAGGCTGCTATTTTATGGTTTCCTGTCTGTGTGTGGGTCTGTGTTTGTACAGTCCTCATAAACAAACAAATAAGCAAACAATAACAACAAAATTAGCTTTGGTGGTGGCATTTGAATCTTCAGGAAAACTCAAGTATAAAGTCATATGTATTTCCCCAGAGATTATGGTCAGCCTTGCTTGGAAAACAAGCAGGCAAACTAAGAGCTTGATTTGTTGTATAAAGTAATCAGGGACCACTCACACAGCAATGGCAGTTTCTGGGAATTTTGATCTGTCAAACAATAATTAAAACAACCTTCCTGTCTTTACGACATCTGGTACTAACCAGATGTCGTAATTTACATTCTGGGAATTTTGACTTGCATGTGGAGATTTTCTTAAATCATTTCTTTTCTATTTAGTATTCATACTTTCCATTTAGTATTCATATGGCTTTTTATTTTCTTATAATAATTTCCTTTTTTGATTATAAATTTAATACATGTAAATTTTACATGAATTTGGGGAGGATGTGTAAAGGCATAAAGATAAAATAAAAATCACTTATGATTCATTACCCAGAAATAACCATTTTTAACATTCTGGGGTGTACTCTTTTATATGCATGTGTTTTTCCTTCAAACTGGTGGATACCATACATTTTGTTGTGCAAACTCGCTTTTTTTCCCACTGAAAGATATTTTGTGAACATCTTTCCAAGCAATTAAATATTTTTCTAAACAAAGATTTTTGTTTAAAAGTTAGCATAGTTTTCTACTTTATAGATGTTCCCTATTTACTTGACCATTCCCTTGTTGTGACATTAACAGATTTCTGACTTATAATTATAGCTCATATGCATAATATAGCATCTATTTTTACATCTGTAAACTTTCTTTTAGAAATACGTTTATTTTGAGCAGTAAAGTATTTGATCTTAATTTTAGATCACTCTTCCCCCCTGAGGCCTTGGAATTAGAGTAAAAATGAGAAAAAGAAACAAGGTAATGACTAGAGTTGGGCAAGTTAATATTAATTGAACTGTAAAAACTCTTCTTTTTTCCCTCCCTTCCTCCCTCTCTTTTTACCCTTCCTTTTTTTCCCCTCTCTCTCTTGCTATAATAAATGCTTACTGTGTGTCAGGCATAGTGTGAGCCCTATGGAACAATAATAAACAAGTGCCAGTTCCTACTTTAATAAACATGTCACAGAGGGTAGAGTCTGTAGATGTGTCTAGCAGGCTACTTACAGTGGGAGAGTGCAGGTACTAGGCACCTGAGGTTACTAGCCTCGTAGGAAAGGTAAAGCAGGTAACTGCTGAGCTGATAAGATTTGTGGGGTGGTGCGCAAAGTGTGAGTGTGTGCATGCAAGTATGTGCGTGCACGGGCTTCATGGGTGGCCAAGGACATGTGGTGGAGAGGAAGATGGTTGAATGAGTTGAGTGTCCTTCATGTATGAGCTTGGGATATCCAGTGTTTCATTCTCAATTCATCCCTGAAAATAATTACAACATAAAATTCCTTCTTTGCAGAATCCTAAGGTTATTTAAAGTCCCATGAAATTTATTCCCGCACCCAGATGTTCCATAATGTTGCAAACTTTTATCTAATTTATCCATGCTTATGGACCAAATTGCAAATTCTTAACTCCCAACAAGTGAAAGAAAGAAGAAGCAATTGCCACTAGCTGGCTCCCAGGCTCCTGCTTCTGTTCCCAGGACCAGATTCTCTTATCCTTGAGCATGCTCTTTTGAATTCGATGTGACTGATGTACAGACAAAATTGGATCATGTCTTTTCAGTATTTTATCTCTGCGAACTGAAATTCAAAGAGTCAGACAGAATTTCAGGTGTCCTCTGATCAGGAGGCCACACTGCTGTGATACTCTGTTCTCGGTCTCCTGGTTGGAATGCAGTCCTCTTACAGTGCCTTCCTCTTTCTTCTCTCCACATCTCCACCCCAAAGCTCCTGTCTATCAGAACAAGACAGGCTTCTTACTGATCCATCAAAATTCTTAATTACAATGGGGACTTCTCTCTTGTTGACTTTTTTATTCCTAAGATCCTCACCAAAGTTCTAACCAATAATGGAGCAGTTGATTATCTTGTATAGGGTGACATGGCATAGTTATACTTGAGGACAGAAACATTTTGTGGCAGGGTCTTATTGACCGGCACAAAATTATCTTTCTGTTTTATTTTATTATTTTTTTTGGTAGAGATGGGGCATTTCTATGTTGCCTAGGGGTCTCGAACTCTTGGCCTCAAGCGATCCTCTTGCTTCAGCCCCACAAAGCTCTGGGATTACAGGTGTGAGTCACTGTGTTCAGTCCCACAAAATTATCTTTTGTTCAAACATCCAAGATAAGCACTCTGTATTAAAAAAAGAACTTGATGATTAAACATAAACACACATTAAATGAGGGTAGATAACCATGATATTTAGCAAATTTTCCGTGTACCAGATATTTTGAGACAGAACTATACACAGAAAAATACTGTAACTATCTGTAAATCTGAAAATGATGCTTTTCTAAAATTATGACTTTTTGAGCAATTAGAATGTGCCATATATTGTGAGCCAAATTTTAATTCTTAATTTTAATATTTGAAAAAAAAAACCCTGAAGTTAAGAGAGGTTAAATCACTTGCCCAAGGTTGCACAACCAGCAAGTTCAAAACATGGAATTTGAAGTAAAAAACTCTTATTCTTAACCAATTTGCATCTTCTAAAGACAATGTTTAGTGAACCACCAATATGTCCTGTTATTTCCTTTGGTATTTATCATAACCCTCTGAGATGTTGCTCTGCTTTTACTAATGAGGAAACTGAGGCTCAACGAGATTAAAAGAATTGCTAAAGGTACATATCTATTCTGTGGCAGATCAAGAGTCTAGCCCAAGTCTGTGTAACACCAAAGCCCATGAAATCCCAGTAAACAAATTCCTTCTCGAGCCTGTATGATTTGAAATATTCTTCGTTTCCCCAAACAAACCTACTTCCCCTTCTACTAGTTTTTCAGACTCGAGAAACCACTAGACGTGGGAATAGTTTAGGCTTGGCTAGGGAGGGAAGAAAGGAACCAAGAAAAATCTGAGTAGGGGGCAAAGAAAGATAATTTTTTCCCTAACCCAATTTTCAAATGATTTTTGAATCATTTTTTCTTACCCTTTCGATCAAATTCAGAGCATGCCCCATTTATTTGCGAAACTGGCTGGTAGAATTTTTGTCATAGTCATTCACGTTTTCATAACTTTCACTTGAGAACGCAAAATGCTTTTGCACAGCATTTTAATAATAAGCAAGTCAGCCTTGGAGCTCTTTCCCTGGGAAGGGTTGGGGTGGGGGTGGGGTACTCCTCCTAAAGGACAGAAAGACAGTCACAGGAGCTCTGACACAGGAGAAGAGCCCCAAAAGTAGGACACCCTGGAGGGTATTTGGCGTATAACAAGGTTGAGCTAGATCCCAAACAAAGCGAAATCAAAGCAGCCTGGCCTCACGTTGGAGAGGGGAACCCGCCTGGAGCTGACAAAGCCCAGGCTAGGCAGGGCTTAATGACAGGAAAGGAAATGAAGACATTCCTTAGCTCTCCTCCCACCTTCTTTTCCTCAGACCCAAAGATGCTGTGTCAGATTTCATGCTAGGTGGAGAGAACGTTATGCAGACAACACTGCTCACAGGTCACTTAGGCCCTGCCCGGAGTCAGTGCTTTAAATGCGTCCTTCAAGGAAATCCCAAAGGAACTCTTCCCTCTGCCAAAACACATACGCATGGAGAGTGTAGCCATGTGCGTTCTGGAAATGAGGAAGCCTTCAAGGAGAAGTTTTGCTGGGAATGCCCAGAAAGCTTCTGGCCATGAGACCCGAGAGAACAAATGCGTTGTGTGAGGAAAGTCCTTGCCAGTGGGTGCCGAGATTAACAGAGGATGCTTCGAGGCTCATGGAGTAGAATCTTTCAGTCAGCTCTGGAAGGGTTTGCCAAGGTTTTACATGGGAGTTTGCACTCTTCAGGTAGGCCAAATAGTTGGCACCTATGTAATGAAAGCATTTCCTAGTGGGAAGTTACATCTTTGACTTCTTTGATGTAGGCCATTCTCTGTCCAGGTGGCCCCAAGCTTCTATTAACTAAGGCAATTTTGTAAAAAAAACAAGCAAACAAACAAAAGGACAATAAGAATGCCAAGGAAACACGCTATTGTATAACACACACACCCCTACTTACCTTGAAACCACAATTCTACTAATATCTTAGTACCTTTTTTTTTTTTTGAGTTGGAGTCTCACTCTGTCGCCCAGAGTGCAGTGGCCGCTCCCAGTCACTGCAGCCTCGACCTGCTGGGCTCCAGCGATCCTTCCGCCTCAGCCTTCCAAGTAGCCGGAATTACAGGCATGCGCTACCGTGCCTGGCTGATTTTTTGATTTATTGTAGAGATGAGGTCTCGCTGCCCAGGTGGGTCTCGAACCCACGGGCTCAGGCAGTCCACTCACCTCAGCCTCCCAAAGGCGTGGGATTACAGGCTGAGCCACGGAGCCTGGCTTCTTAGTACCTTCTTAAGATGACCCTTGCATTCAGAAATATTTTTTGTTTCAATTAATCACATTTTGGAGTTCTCCTTCTCCTCCTCCTTTTTTTCTGAGTCAGTGGCACGATCGCAGCTCACCACAGCCTTGAACTCCTGAGCTTAGGTGATACCTAACCTCAGCTTCCAAAGTAGCCGGGACTACAGGCACGCTAACTTTTTAATTTTTTTATAGAGACGAGGTCTCGCTATGCTGCCCAGGCTGGTCTTGAACTCCTGAGCTCAAGCGATCTTCCTCCTCAGCCTCCCAAAGTGCTGAGATTACAGGCATGAGCCCCTGTGCCTGGCCTAAAGTTACTCTTCATATAAACCAATGATTGTCAATCCAGGAAGCACCAGCCTTCTTGCTTAGAGATTTTGATTTAAGTGCTCTGGAGTGGGTCCCAGGCTTGAGTATTTTCTGCCTGCTCCCTGCCTGGCTCTGATGTTCTGCCAGGGCGGAGGCCCCTGACATCTGTGAAGAAGCACTACGTGCCTGCCCTACTTCATGTATCATCCTCCATATGCCTAGACAAGAAGAAGGGCGGCAGGACTCGGAGTCTAAGCCCCGTTATGATATGCTTTTAATATTGTATTTCAAGTGGATTCCTTGTGTATTTCACTGTCACGCTTTTTAGATACAGGAAATCCTTTTGACCTATTGATTTTGTAGAGCAGGTCTCCAGAAGTGTTAAGAACGCACTTGTGGTCCTATGTGACCGACATGGTAATCTTGGGCTTAGCAGACTATATACTAGCCTCTGGCTGTGACATCCACAGAAAACTCCCCTGTCAGGAGATGTATGTCTGAGAGAACATATTGGCATCTTTTCATTCACCTAGAAAATTAAGAAAAAACAAACACAATCTATATTTAGATGGATTTTACACTCTGAGAGAATCCCACTAGTCATTAATGAGTCTTTCCACATCAGCATAATCATATGGTATTCCCTGTCTTTTAGTTGAGGATGTGGAAGAACTTGGGTAACTTGGTCAGAGTTATCTGCTAATGATGAGACTGGCCAGTTCATAGTTTCTGATTGCAGTGAGGTCACTTACCTCATACAGTGCGGCGAGCGTTCTGTGAAGCCACAAGGAGAAATGTTTCTTAACTTCAGGACTGAGAAAACCCAAAATATCTTTAGATCTCAGGACATAATTACTGGCTTATTTAGTAATGTTTCAGGAGTCTAAATAAAAAGAACTTGTTAATCTATGCTGCCTAATATAATAGCATTCTGCATATATATACATATATATATGGCATATATATTATATATCATATAGTATATATGGCATATATATTATATATCATATAGTATATGAGAAGGATATATTTATAATTACCTTTCATAGGATTAGTAACTAGATAACAATATAGTCAATATCTAGATTATATGAAAATCTTATACAGTTAAAAAAATCAGTATATATTTCCCCAAAGATATCCTAAAGTATATCAGTAGTTCAGTTTGGATATTTTAGCCTGGGTGAACAACATTTAATTTTCTTTCAAAATGCTATTTATTTATTTAGAAATATTTACATAGTTCAAAAATTCAAAAGGTACAAAAGATTCACAGCTGCCCAACCTTGCCTTGCATTCAGACAGTGCCACTCTCTCGTATAGACAACTTTAATTTATGCTACATTTAAGCAGAATTGAAGAAGGAAATAGATTGCTATCACTGAAAGCCAAAAAAAAGAGAAAGTTTTGACAGGAAATGGAGGAAGAAGGGAAGTAGTATCACCCTTGCATTTGTAGTACAGTAATATTTATTGCCAAATTATTTTCATAATGAATCTCTGTTGATCACCACTCAAACATAGTGCTTCCACAGTTGTGTTGGAGAAATATTTGCTCATTTAATTGACTTTCTTACCCATCGTTGGGTCCTGTGTGCTTTCTTTTGTTTCCACATTGTCTGTGAGGCTCTGGAATTCGGAAAGTTAGGCTGCCTTACCTCTGAGTTCCCCATTTCCCACGACCAGCCTATTACCCTCACTTGACTTGGAGACTTTGGAGTTCCCTGCCTGCACCTTCCTGTGTGTGCCATTCGGGTTCACAGGCACTAACTCCAGGTCATGTTTGTGGTGCTGAGCAACTTGGAGCACTTTCTCCTGAGATGTGGGGCAGGAGAGAGCTGGGGCACTTCTCCTGCTGGGTGAAGAGTTTCCTCCTACTTTCCCAGCAGGAAAAAGGAGCCCAGTTGGGGTGAGGAAGCAGTTTTTTAGCTACTGCTGCATGTCAAATAGGGCTTCCTATTGTTTTGTTTACCCTATTGGCTAATTCTATGATTTTAGTTCCAGGAGGGTTTTGCCAGGTGGCAAATATTCTAGGTGACTGAGAACGAGCAACACCACAGCAGAGAGAAACAGTGCAGGTCTCTATCTGGACGAGCACAGTCTTGACTTTTATTCTCTTCTTTTTCCCCTCTTTGTATTCTTATTTTCCAAAACCCAGAAGAATACATGCAATGGGCTATACCGGACAGGCTGAAACTAAGAAAGCAGTTTCCTTAGCAACTGTGGTTATATGAAAGGCTGGCGAGTCTTGCTTGTCTCATTTTTCATTTCATTTTCTGCACTTCCTGAAAGGAGGTCAGATGCTCTGTGTTAAGTTCACACTGCCGTTTGCTTGTGATACCTTCTGCATCAGAGCTAGGCAGGGTAGATCATTGTCACTGACTGCTTTTGCTTATTTCAGTGAGAAATGAGTACATGTATACAGTCACTTTTCGTGGTTGGTTCTCAAAGAATTACAATGTGCTTATTTTATTTGTGAAGAGTTCAAAGACAAAAGTATAAAAGCAAAGGGCACATATTTGCAGGTCATTCGTCTTTAATGAAGACTATTTTGATTTCAAAGTCATTGCATAATATTTTTGGTAATGGCAGACAGAACTCTGTTCTTTCTAAAAATTCAAATTAGTCCTCCACTAATATGATACCTCTTTTAAAATTATATGCACAATCTACAATTGAAGATTATGGTTAGTTTTTAGTTTCCAAATTCAGTTCAACAATATTTATTGCAGCTCTGATTCACTCAGAACTGCAGGGGACAAGCAGATGTGATAAGATGGTCTGTGCCCTCAAGGAGTTTCAAGTTTAGTCGTGGGAATAAGACAAATACAGTGTAATTACAACTACAAGGGAGAAAGTGATAAATGGCATAAAGCAGTGGTTATCGACCTTGACTGTGAGTTGGAATCACCTGGAGAGCTTTAAAAACACCAACACCAAGATTCCTCCCGCAGAGGTTCTGGTTTCTTTGGGCTGGGGTACAGCCAAGGGATTAGGGTTTTAGAAAGACTTTCCAGGTGATTCCAGTGTAGCACTGAGGTTAAGGACCACTGACAGAGGGTGTCCAAGAGATATGCAAGAGACAGTTGTGGTTGGTTGGGATCAGAAAAGGCTTTCAGGTAGCATTTGAGAAAGGTCTTGAAAAGTAGGTGTAATTCCAACAGGCGGAAAAACTTGTGAGTTTGAGGTGGAGGAAGAACATAAGAAAAGCCACAGAAGTGTGAAAGAGGTAGATGTGTGGGAATTTAGGAGACTGTGAGTGTACCTTGCCCCCCCCCCCATGAGAGCATACACGCTCAGTGTGAGTGTGGAGTATTATGTCCGGGAGAAGATGAAGCTTAGAGGCAGATTGAGAAATGTGGAGGTGTGTGAGCTGCAAACACCGGAGGTGGAGGAGAGACTTGATTCAAGTTTGTTTTCTAGTTTTTCACTATGCCTTGAGATCTTTGGGGGTCTGAGCCCAGCTGTGATTGGGAAAAGTCAAGCTGAAGGGAGGACAAGAAAAATAACTTATTTTGGAAAGTAGAGAGTGAGTTCAATATCTGACAAAAGGTGCTAAATTTGTTTAGTTCCTTTGTTTTCTAGTTGAGGAAGCCCTAGGGGAACTGACCTAGGACAATTACATGACTAGCTAATGGGGTTGTGATTTCTAGGTCAGTGAGGGGTGCAGTACAGGTGTGACGCTGTGGAGAGAGGTCAGGGAATTTTGATAATCTCTCAATCTCTCTCTCGCTCTCATTAGAATCTTCACTTTGTCACCCAGGCTGGAGTGTAGAGGCATGATCATGTTCACCGCAGCTTTGACCTCCTGGGCTCAGGTGATTGTTTGGTCCTTCTGCTTCAGCCTCCAGAGTGACTGGGACTACAGGCATGCACCACCAAACCAGCTAACTTTTAAATTTTTTTGTAGAGATGAGATCTCATTATATTTCCTAAGCTGGTCTTGAACTCCTAGGCTCAAGCAATTCTCTTGCCTTGGCCTCCCAAAGTGCTAGGATTATAGGCATGAGCCACGGCACCTGGCTGAGAATCACTTTCAATGAGGCAATAAGAACTTCAGGGTGAGAGAGGATGGAAAGAGAAAGGAAAGTTATATTTAGAAAAAAAGGGAATTTGAAACTAACAAAAGAGGCATAGAAATAGCATCAGAGAAATAAGAAGAGAATCAGAAAAATTCAGTCATACAGAAGCCAAGAAAGAGAGTTTTGAGGAGGAGGGGTCAATATGCAAAAAAGTTGCAGAGAGACTTGGAGCATCAGAGTTGGGGAAAGACCCTGATTCGAGCGGCTTGTCCTCCATGTGTAGGCTGTGACATCATCGCATCGTGGTGGGTGGATGTGGCTACAAGGGTGATGAATGAACGGCTGCTGAGGGCATCACTGAGCTCTCCTCCTATGCTGGATGATTCTTCCGTAGTTCTTGTATTCTGTCATTTTTGTCATCTATCCAAACAAAATTATTGTAGTGTTACTTTCTGAGGAGAACAAAAAAAGCTTCCAATTTTAAAATTTCAAGTGAAACCAATGGAAAATATGGCATTGTATACAATGACCTTGAAAATAGAAAATGGAAAGCTTAAAAATCAGGTTATAATTAGTTATCTTTCCAGTGTTTAGATCTAGGTCATTTATAAGTGAATGCCAATGGATAGAGGGGTGTGGTTATGTATATAGATTGTGTGTATTGTATTTGATATACAGATCAGGAGGGAGAGAGGCTAAGTAAGGTGTTGCAGATGGAAAAAAGGCAAAGACTCTAGAATTCCCTTTGGGGAGTGCAGACAGCATGCTCCAAGCTGTTGAGTGGCTCTGCTCAGCACCGAGAAAACCCAAAGGCATCATGCCTCCCAGAAGCCCCCTCGGCTGCCCAGAAATAGGGAGTTAATGAACAGGGACAGACGCTGCTAACAAACGAAGAAATGCTTTATTTATTATTCACCAATCTCCAGGGTCCCTGTGCTCTTCAGAATTAACATGCTTTCTGGAATAATGGTTTAACACCACTCAGTTTGACATAGCTGTACTTATCTAAGCACGTGCAGCATCTTTCTGAGAGCCAAGACAGAACACATAAGGGACCCCCAACTCTTCTGGCATTTAGAGTTGTACAACCTCCTGCCCCAATGCAGGAAGGAATGACCTCACAGCATCCCTGACAAGGGCTGCTTTGTCTTGCGTGTGTTTTGTGATAGGGAGTTCATCACCTCATAAGGTAGCTCATTCTGTTTTTAAGTTATTTTATAGCCTTTAGGGAGTTCCTCCATGTGTTGAATTTTTCCTTTCTGTGGCATCCATCTTGTGCCTGGTCCTAGGTCTTCTCTGTTTTAGATTCTATCCTTTTCTTCAAGTCCTTTTTCTATTAACTCATGAATTTGTATTCTACTACTGGAGTCTTTGTGCTCATTTGCTTTATGATATAAAAAAAGGGAAAAAAACCCAGAAAAGTCATAGCTTATGTTCTCAAATTAAAATTTTTTTTGTATGATGCCCAGGTTCTATTAAGACTGTTCATGGCTTTAGAAATTCCTTGAAATGGGCCTGGCATGGTGGCACATATTTGTAATCCCAGCACTTTGAGAGGCTGGGTTTGAGAATAGCCTGGGTAACACAGCAAGACCCACTCTCTACAAATGATTAAAAAAAAAAAATTAGCCAAGCATGGTGGCAGGTAGCTGTAGACCCAGCTACCCAGGAGGCTGAGGCAGAGAGATTGTCTGGCACGGCTACAGTGAGCCTTGTGATCATGCCACTGCACTCTAGCCTGGGTGACAGAGTGAGACTCTGACTCAAAAAAAAAAAAAGTCCTTGAAATCAACACAGTGTTGTTAACTTCAGTTGCTTATCCATCCTAACAGAGTCTAACAGAGTCTAGGCTACTCTCATTTTCTGCATTGAATAATCTATTCCATGTCTTTGACAAATGTCTTTCTGTGCAGGGTTGTCCATTTCTGTATATCGAACCTATTGGGTGAAGACAGCGTATGTTGTGAATGAAAGGCACCACTTTCTTCAGTGGTGAAATTGGGGAGTGTCTGGGCTATCAGAAAACCCAACAGTTACCATTTACAAAGGTCTATTTTAAAGTCTCAGAACTTTAAAAAAAATCAGTTACCTTAGGGAAAACCATGCTAAATACGTTTTTTTCAGGACAGCAAAGTACCACAGTAGCCACAAGTGAGTCTTTGACAAATTCCTTCTGAGTTGATTTGAACAAAGTCTGCCTCAGTAGATTTCCCTCTTTTCTCTGAACTTACATTTCCCTGTGGAGTCTTGGTAGAGTTCTTCCCCACAAAACAAGAGAGACTTCCTTCCTTTCTTCCTTTCTTCCCTTCCTTCCTTCCACCCTCCCTCTCTCCCTCCCTCCCTCCCTCCTTCTCTTTCTTTCTCTCTTTCTTTTTGTCTCTCTCACTTGTTGGAGTGTGCAGTGGCACAGTCTCGGTTCACCATAGCCTCGACCTCTTGGATTCAGGCAATCCTTCTGTCTCAGCCTCCCTAGTAGCTGGAATTACAGGAGCCAGCACACCTGGCTAACTTTTTTTTTTAAAATGTATATTTTGTGGAGACGAGATCTCGCTATGTTGCTCAGGCTGGTCTTGAACTCCTGGCCTCAAGCGATCCTCCCGCTTCAGTCTCCCATAGGTTCTTCTCATAGGTCATAAGTCACTGTGTCCAGCCTAAGGGAGACATATTTTGATAATTTCTACTTCTGTGAAGTGTATATGGATTCTAGAGTACTTTGGAAGAATAGGTCAAGAATTCTATTCTGTTTGAAACAACTTTTTTTTTTTTTTGTATTCAAAAGAGAGAAAACTGGGATAATCAGAAGGCAAACTGGATCAGGAATGTATGCCAGCATTTTACATGGGGCAGAAGAAATGCCTACAGTTCAAATCTCAAATATCCAAAATGCTTACCTTCCTTATCTGGGTTCTCCAGAGTCCTCAGGATATCTGGATGACTGCTTTCAGTTGTCACATTCATTCCTCAGGAAATTAACATTGTTATTTTTGTACACAATGACTAAGAGATATGCAAATAAGTCACAAGTGATTTTTTTTTTTTCCCATACAGAATTTTTCAGGGCATCTCCCCCCCCATTCCTCTTACATAAGTTTAAATACAGTGTGATTTGAGGTGAGACCAATTTAAATTATAGACATCGTTCTCTTCATTTTAACAAGTGGTCTTATCATATCCAGTTCTATTACTTTTTCCATAACAGGAAGTTCGTGCTAGTATCACTTGGCTGGTGTGGACTCTGTGAGTTGCACTTGGGTCTCGGTGTAACAGATGTATTTATGAGTCCCTCCCTGTCCCTTCTCTGCAGTCAGTCTGTCAATCTACTTAATGCTCATACCGCTTAGCCTTTTTTGAGTAAGACATTTATATATATTAACAGCAGAAGATTTATGTACAAATGAAGATTGACATATTTTTCAAGTGTTGATTGGCATTTAGTGGATACTTGGGTGTTTTCTCTGTAGACTGGAGGGCTGTTAATTTTACTGGAATTATGTTTATTAATGTTTGGAAACAAAGCCAATGGCAAAATACCTCCCTGTCCCATCCCGTCCTCTTAGCCAATGACAAAATACCTCCCTGTCCCATCCTGTCCCCTTAGCTTATTTGTGGATGTACCACTTTCCCTACCATCTAATGAACAGACAGCTCAGTAGATGCCAGCTTCTGGATGCCAGAGTATTGGGAGGGGTGAGCTGAAGGAAGGAGAGTGAAGGGGTAGTGTAAACAGAAGATGTGTAGAGTCTGTAATTACGTAAGACAGAGGCAAGGTAGGTGGGTTTGGAAAGCAGAGAGTTGAGGTTTTAAAATAAATTAACAATCTCTCTCTCGCTCTAATTTTGTGGTGGCAACTCATTGCCTATACAGCGTTTGACACGTAGAATCCAGATATTTTTCACTTATAGACTTAGATGTGTTTGGGGGAGAGTCAAAGACCTTTTTTCAAAGCCCATTTCCAGTGCCATTTCCCCCCCAAATCATTCTCTGATTCCCCTCTGCCCCCAGACGCTTTCTCTGTAGATCTACCTCCTTTTGCCTTCAATGTTGCTCCTTGTGACTCTGCACCCCTGATAGACTGTGCGTTCCCCAGGGGCAGGACTGAACTTGCATCATCTTTGTGTCTTCTGATGCACTGAGGGCAGAGGCGTTCTCCAGATGCTTGAGTTGAGTTGGAAGGACTATAACTTGAAGGTTTAAGAGAAAAAACAGGCAGGCTTTAAAAGTGTCTTGCATTTCAAGAGTAGGAGATTCACTTTGGAGGCCACCCTGAGGAGGGACCTGGCCCTGTGTCATGGCATGAGGAAGCTTCCTTTTTGGTGGAAGGTGTGGCTATGAAGCCCTGCTAGGGCATTTTTAAAAAGTGGATGTCTTCTTGGAATCCACAGTACTCCTGGACACAGCTAGACTCTGAGGAATAGGATGACTTTGTTGGTTTGATAGCCAACATTTGACCTCAAAGTGTCAAGGGTAGGAAGGAATAAGGTCTGGAGGATGAGGCCAGCTCAGGAAAAACAGGTCAGAATCTGAGTGGCATCATGCATGTTTAAGGACTGTGGTCCCTTCTCTAGGAAAATCCCCCAGATTTATTTGGTGATATCGTCTCTCCTCCTCCTTTTCTTCTTAATCCTTTTCAACCACATTGATCTGCAATTTTCCAATAGAGGGCTTTTATCTCACTCACACCTGGGTTTAGGTTGGTGCCTGACACGGGAAGGCCTGGAATGTGAGCTAAGTGAGCGAATCCAACAGTGTCTTTTGTGACATTTTTTATGCCTTCCAGTGTGATCTATCCATCTTCTTATTAGACTCCTCAAAGACAGTCTATTTTTTTTTTTTTTTGAGTTGGAGTCTCACTCTGTCGCCCAGACTGGAGTGCAGTGACCATTCCTGGCCACCGCAGCCTCGACCTGCTGGGCTCTGGCAATCCTTCCGCCTCAGCCTTCCAAGTAGCAGGAATTACAGGCATGCGCTACCACTCCCAGCTGATTTAAGACAGTCTTTATATTTGAATTTCAACAATGCCAAGCACATCAAAGTTCTCACAAAGACATGGACACTAAACAGCATGATGCCAAGCAACTCCTGGGTCAACATGGAAATCAAAACAGAAATTAAAAGATACCTGGAAACAAATGAAAATGAAGAAACATCTTACCAAAATCTCTGGGATGCCATGAAAGCAGTAGTAAGAGGGGAATTCATATCTCTACAAACGCACATGAAGAAATGGAAAGATCACAAGTTAACAGCCTAACAAGTCACCTAAAGAAGTTGGAAATGCAAGACCATCAAAACCCTAACTTCAGCAGAAGAATCCAGATCACCAAAATAAAAGCCCAAATCCGGGACATAGAAGACAAAAAGATAATACAAAAAATCAATGAAACAAAAAGTTGGTTCTTTGGAAGGATAAACAAGATTGATGGTCCCCTAGCTAGACTAACCAAGAAAAAGAGAGAAAAAGCCCAAATAAACACAATCAGAAAGACAATAATACATTTTAAATAAAGTTACAGTTTTAGAAATATTTCAATTTTTAGATGCTAATTTTTAAAATAAAGAAAATCTGATTTTTAATATTTTATACTTATAAAATTTTATTATGTAAAAATGATAGTTACAAAACTGTTATTTAAAAATAAATGGAGCTGGGCTCGGTGGCTCAGCCTGTAATCCCGCGCCTTGGGATGCTGAGATGAGTGGACTGCCTGAGTCCGCAGGTTTGAGACCCGCCTGGGCAACTTGGTGAGACCTCATCTCTACAATAAATCAAAAATCAGCCAGGCGTGGCAGTGCTTACCTGTAATTCCGGCTACTCGGAAGGCTGAGGTGGAAGGATCGCCGGAGCCCAGCAGGTGGAGTCTGTGGTGGCCGGGAGTGGCCACTGCACTCCAGTCTGGGCAACAGAGTGAGACTCCAACTCAAAAAATAAATAAATAAATAAATAAATAAATAAATAAATAAATAAATAAATAAAATAAAAAAATAAATAAATGGAATAACCATGAACCAGCATCCAATCCAAGAGCTAGAATGTTACTAAAACTCTATGTTGTATATTCTTCTCTTACTCTAAACCCAGCTGCTGTTCCATAGGTAACTACTATTCTAAAATCTGTGATTATCAACCCATTGAATTTCTTCTTACATACAATTTCATCTCAATGTATATGTTCCTAAACAATATATTGTTTAGTTGTATTTGTTTTCAAGTTCTATTAAAAAATTCCTGTCTTGCTTGTAGATGTCTGGAACTCTTTTTCTTTACTTAAAATTGTGTTTCCAAAATATTTATTGCATGTAGCTGTTGCTTGTTAATTTTCAGTGCTACATAATATTCCATGGTGTGAAAATACATTATTTTTTTTCCTGATTGACAGACATTTGACTTGTTTATAGTTTTTGCTATTATGTTTGGTTGGTATGAGCCAACTATATGTATGTCCTTTTATTTGGGCTATATGCACTTAGAAGTAGGGTATACAAGTGTTCAACCTAGCAAGACAATGCCAAACTGTTTTCCAAAGTGGATCTACCAATTTATTCTCCCCTCAGTTGTCTATGAGATTCCCTACTAATCTGCTTTGCCTGTAATCCTTGGTATTGTCAGATTTAGCTATTTATTTTATTTTATTCTACTTTATTTTTTGAGTTGTGATCTCACTTTGTCACCCAGGCTGGAGTGTGGTGGTACAATCACTGCTCACTGCAGCATCAAATTCCTGGGTTCAACGATTTTCCTGCTTCAGCCTCTGGAGTAGCTGGGACTACAGGAATGTGCCACAATGTCCATCCAATTTATTATTACTATTTTTTGTAGAGACAGGGTCTCGCTATGTCACCTAAGCTGGTTTTGCACTTCCGGGCTCAAGCAGTCCTCCTGCCTTGGCCTCCCAACATGCTTGGATTACAGGTGTGAGCCATTGTGCCCAGCCTTTTTATCTATTTTAGAATCAAGGGTACATGTGCAGGTTTGTTACATAGGTGTATTGCATGATGATGAGGTTAGGCTTCCGTTGAACCCATCACCTAGGTGGTGAGCATCGTCCTCAATGGGTGGTTTTCCAACCGTTATCCTCTTCTTCCCCTCCTTAGAAGTCCCCAGTGTCTGCCATTCCCATCCATATTGCTTGTGTGTACCCAATGTTTAGCTCCCACTTATAAGGGAGAACATAGGATGTTCAGTTTTGTTTCTGGATCATTTGCTTAGAATGAGCACCTCCAGCTGCATCCACATTGCTGCAAAGGACACGATTTTTGTTCTTTTTTTATGACTGTGTAGTATTGCATGGTATATATGTGACCCATTCTCCTTATCCAGTACACTGTTAATGGGCACTTAGATTGATCCCATGTTTTTGCAGACTTAACTTTTTTTAAATCTAGTGAATATAAAATGATCTCTGGCTTTTCCTTTCCATTATAATTTTTCAACAAACTTGAAAACAAATAAAATATATACATTGAGATGACAGTGAATTTTGTAGTGTGTACTTCACTAGGTAAAGGCTTCAGACTTAGCACATGACATCATCTCTCATCCTCCTTTTCTTCCTAAATCCTTTCAACCATACTGATCGGTGATTTTCCAATAGAAAGCCTTATCACATTCATCTCTCTGTTTAGCTCAAAGACTGATACAGGACTTGCTAATCTGAGTTTACCAGAGACTCCATATACAAATTGGATTAACAGAACCTTAGAGCTAGATAGAATGTATACAGTGGAATGTCTGAGAAAGCCTGGAACCAGAGAGAGCAGGAGGTTTATGTGCGCACTCTCTCTCTCTCTCTCTCTCTCTCTCTCTCTCTTTCTCCTATCTCTATCTCTATCTCCAACTCTATCTCTGTGTTTGTCTATATACACATACACATAATACAATTGTGTGTTATGGAGAACAAACACATTGAGATGTTGATATTAGCACAGCCCTCATGCAGGAGAGGAAAGGATGAGAGTCATACAGGTTGACAGATTTGTTCTCTCGAAAAGTGGTGAAAATAACTGTTCTGCTAAAGTGACTGTGGGTTGAGGGATCATCGCCAGTTGAAGAACGTTATGCAATGAGTGAATGAGTGAATGTGTGTGTGTGTGTGTGTGTGTGTGTGTGTGTGTGTGTGTGTGAGAGAGAGAGAGAGAGAGAGAGAGAGAGAGAGAGAGAGAGAGAGAGAGGTATCTGTGAAGGAAGGGTGTGAATGAGAGAATTTTCTGGAGTTTGATGAGTCAGTAATCAGATTTGGGAAGCTAGAGAACTGAAGAGAAGAGAAAAGAAGATTCTAATAAGATGGTCATGACCTGTGTGTCTGGATCCTCTGAGATACACCAAGAGATAAAGGACTTGAGTCATCACTAAAGTCAGGTTGGATATTTAGCCATGCTTTCTTTAACTTGACAAAACTTTGTAATGGAACCAAATGAAATAAAAACAAAATCTTAGTATATATATTCACACATATCCTAAAAACTGTTAGCACAACAGTTTGAAAACATAAAATGTTAAGACAATCATCACCATTATTTTACTTAAAGGACAAGAGATAAATGCTGCATACACAAAACACAATGGAGAGTTGTCATTTCAAGCACAAATATCTCCTTATGCCCAATAGTTGTCTTTCAAAACATTTTTCAAAGTGCAATAACATATCGTAGTCTAATAAAAGACAAGTAAATGGAACTATTCTCTTTCGGAATCTCAATATTAGCTTTTGATTTCAGGTGCAATAAAGTTATTCTGATGGGCAAAACTATCTAAACCTAATTTAACCTGTGTGCCATGTTAGCATTCTGCCGTAGCATGCGAATAGGAATTCCAGCTGTATTGAGCTGAGCCAAGATTTCCATGGTCAAATCTACTAATCAAAAAGCCAAGTTTTAATAGCATTTTCCAGTATTCCTCTTAGGGGACTAAATATTTATTTGCTTATTTAATGTGATACTTTCAGAGATACTCTTTCCATTTCTGGCCTTAACCTGAAATCTTTCTACTGTATACCAGGAAATAAACGTGAAAAAAAAAGATAAAATTTATTTCTTGGATATTTGAACCATTACATCAAAATAAAATGTGTTTTAAAAAAATCCTATATTGGACATAAAAAATATGCTCAGTCAAATTTCTCAGGGTCCCCCATATCATTCAGTCTTAGAATCTCTTGGGAAGCATTGTCTTAGATACTGTTGGATGTGCTCTCAGGGCGACCTTTCCTGTTTCAAGATCTCCCCTTTTATTTACAAAATGTCAGGTGCTATAACACAGAGAATCCTACAGTCAACTGAATTTCTGACCTCCACACATCCTAGAGTACCCCGGCTTTAGAAGCTCCATTCTGCAGTAGCTATACACTCTTTTCTCCTCACAGGCAACTTCTCTTGCCTCTCCTTCCAATACTCTGTCGGACAGTCACTGGTTTTTCTTTGCTGGCAATGCACCGTTACCAGTAATTGCAGCAAACATTAATAAAGTGGGTGGGAGGGGGTGAGGGGGAGAGGGGGGGAGGGAAGTGAGACACAAAGGGAATAAGTATTGTACATAGCCCACAGGCTTTTCCCTCCCACACATATGATGCACTGTTGTTCCCTGCCTCACGTGGGAAAATGTTGTCCTGCTGAAATACACCTTAAAGGCAGCTCTGCCTCAAAGATATCACATATGCATATTAATAACACACACTTTGTAGTGCCTAGAGTTGTTTTTAATGAAGCAAGCTGAAATGTACCAGCAACTTTCTCATCTTCTTCTGAGTGCTGCAGATGATCCGTATAAGGGTGGATTGGTGTGGCGTCTGCCCCTGAAAGAGTCATGGTTAGTAATTCTTTATGACAGAAACAGAGAGGAAAGGAAGCATCGCTGGATGAAATAAGTCCACTTCTAGAAGACCAAAGCTTCAGGAAGAGTTTCAGCCCAGAAAATAGCCACAGGTGTCAGTAAAAGAGGAATCAAAGGTCAAACACAGGAGAAAGAAAGAATCTGGGGAAAAAAAAAAAAAAACCAGAGGAAGACAAGTACATATTTGAGGAGGGGTCTTTGGTTGAAGAGGCATGAGGATTCCTTTGACCCTGAAGTGACTTTTTCCCCATCTTGCTGGTGGCTTTTCCATTTTCTCATGGTACTTAACTTGCTTATTTTGAGGAGAATTTTCATACGAGTTCTCTCTTTATTTCTGTATGCTATGTGTTAGAAACAAGTTACTGAGTTTAACTTACATTCAAGGGGGTGGGGATTAAGTCCAATTTACAAAGGGAAATGTATCAAAGAATTTGTAGACTTATTATAAAACCACCCAGCACAGAATTTTCCATGCCGCCTTCTATTTTGTGGGGCTCTGCCATCTCCTAGGGCCTGGATATTTTCACTTCCAGAGGATAGAAGATGATAGTGTGAATCATTTCTGTTTGCAAGGCCAAATGCAAGCGTGAATTTCTCAGATCAATATGGAATATTCTACCTATCAAGTTCCTACTCCCTGAGCTCCGTTGCTCTGCTTGAAAAGAACAGCTGATGCATTGGGGCTTAGTAATGAGCAAGACTGGGCAATCGATATTTGGCTTCCTTTTTTTAGACTAGCCCAAGAGGCGGGCGTGATCATTCTAAAAGATTACTTAGCTCAGTCAGTACTTGGTGCTAGCGAGACTGCTATCTTGGCCTCATTATCTTGTGGTTTCAGTTTGTGTAGAAGAAATCTCTTGTGTAGAAGAAATCACACTAAATAGTGTGGTCTTTCCAAGACAAAGCCGTTATCACCACTGGGAAACCAAGCGACAGGGCCTTGCTGTTCCTGTGTTTCTTGCATTGGTTCTTCCTTTTTTTTTAAGATTAGAAAAGAAAGTTTATTTACAAAGTAGATTCGAGAACAAGGGTGGATTCACCTCTCCAAACCTGGAGAGGGGGCCATTCACTTAAGGGATGTTTGGCAGTGAATTCCTGAGGTTGAAAGTTGATTCCTCCTTTCTATTTTGGCAGGAGAGGCCCTTGTGAGCTGGCATAATCTGCTTCAGTAGGCTTTGATTATTTCTTATGATTTTAGTCTTTTCCCACCATAATAATTTTACACATGAAGGCCAGGGACAACTCTTCTCATACCAACTTCATCAATGGCCCTTAAATTAAAACCCTATTCATTTGTATTTAAAGTCTTCTGAGTTTTTATTTTTGTTTGCTTTATTTCGTTTTGTTTTGAGAGGAGGTCTCAAACTCCTGGCCCCAAGCGATCCTCCTGCTTTGGCCTCCCACAGTGCTGGGATTATAGGTATGAGTCATCGCATCTGGCCTAAACCCTTCCAGCCTTTGATCCCTAGTTTTCCTTTCCATCTTGATTCCTCATCCTCTTTATCACTCAGTGTTGCACTTGAATTGGATAACCCATTAGCCCTTACATTTTCTCTACCTCTTTGTTTGTTTTTCTGATATTACTTCTGGCTGGAATATCCTTTCACCAATTTTGTCTCTAAAAACTTTTCTTTTTCAAGGCACTGTTCAGATGTCACTAGTTCTATGAAAAATGTTCTGTTGTCACAAATAAAGACAAACTTGTCCTTGATTTTTTTAACCTCTTTTAAGGCATGTGCAGTATTTTTATATAATTATAAACATTATTTATTGAGAACCTAAAAGTGCTAAACATTGTGATATGTGGGAGGTTGAATATAAATGTATATAATTTGATTGTGTTATACCAGCTTCTCTAACAAAACCCTAACTTTTAGTGATTTAACATAATAGTCCAATGTGGTATTACTGGTTAGCAGGAGGCTTTTCTTCAGAGGTTGATTCAAGGATAGCAGTAGTTTCATCTGCCTATTTTAGGTTTTTCTCTACCTATTTTTATTTATAAGTTGTCTATTGCTGCATGACAAACTACCCCCCAAACTTCCTGGCTTAATACAATACTTATTAGTTCACAATTTCTGTAGGTCAGGGATTTAGGAGAGGTTTAAGTAGGTGGTTCTGACTTAAGGCTTCCTTATAAGGCTGCAGGCTGTTAGTGGGACTGTATCATCTGAAGGCAGGATGGGGATAGGAGAACCATTTCCAAGATGACTTTCTCACAGTACCTTGCCACGTGGGTCTCCTCCCTGAATGTCCTCTTGGCACTTGATGAAGAGTGAGTCCCCAGTGAGAGATGCAAGAAAGAACAAGATGGAGCTTGCCCGTGGTGACCTACCCTGAAAAGTCACACTCTGTCATCATTTCTGCATTCTATGTGTTGGAAGCAAGTCACCGAGTTTAGCTTACACTCAAGGGGGTGGGAAAAGCTCCAACTTTCAAAGGAAGTTCTCTTAAAGAATTTGTGGGGCAACCCCTTTGGGTCCCCTCCCACCGTGGGAGTTTTTCTGTCCTCTCAATAAATATTGCTTTCTCACACACACACAAAAAAGAATTTGTGGACCCATTTTAAAAACCACCACAGCATGGAAACTTCCTTGTCTTCTTCCATTTTGTGGGACTCTGCCGTCTCCTAGGGCCTGGGTATCTTTAAAGATGCTTTAGCTTCTAGCAGATGGAAGACAAAAGCATAAAGGCACACCATCTTCTTAAAAACTCTTACCTGACAATGATACCTATCATACCATTTTCATTCCAACGATGAGTGTCACATGCCCACTTTGGGAGTCAAAGGATGGCAGGAAAATTGCATCTCTGGCTGGGCAGCCATTTCCCAGTGGGCACACTCTGCAACTCTTACCGTGCCTCAAATGTTAACTTCTTCAGGGCAGACTGTCTTGTCCTTCTTCGTATCACCCGTTCTGCAAACAGCACAGGCCTTGTGCAGATAGGTGTTTTAAAAAATATTTCATGAATAAATGAATACATACATAATGGATGGTAGCATTATTTTTTTATATGTTTCAACAGACAGACCTAGGCTTGCTTCTTAACTAGAGTACACACATCAACCGTGCTACTCTATTTACAACTCAGCTATGGCCTGTGTGGCTATACTCAGAACCACCTGGGCATGATGGTTCTCTTGTTATTTCTTATGAATTATTTATCCTCCCCTCCTCCGAACTTTCTTCAAATGGCACACTGCAAAGGACTAGTTCTTTACTAAAGAATATTATATAAAGGCAAGAATGTTCAAAGCTTCTCTGCATCACTACACAAACAATTCAAGTAAGATGCTGCCAAATGCCAGAGTGATGGGATCACAGGCAAACAGAGATAAGAAGTAAATCGTCATAGCAACCAGAAGACCTCAGTTGGAATAACTGCACTCCAACTTAAAAGGTAGTTTTGAGAGCTTAAATACACACAAAGAAATGGCTAATTTCATAGAAGTGTCATTTAAAAATGAGAGGTTCTCTTTAAACTTTTCTGAGTGAATATCATTTGGAAACAGTATAATGTAGGAGAATGCCACATAAGAGTGTTAGTGAGGTTTCCCCATTACATTTAATAAGAACAATAATTTATGTTCATTACTAAACACTTATAGGCTTTTTAATTTTAGAAAAAACACATTATTATTTATTTGGGTGTTATGATGATGATATATGCTAGTGTAGATAAATTGGAAAATGCAGCAAATATAAGAAAGAAAATTAAAAAAACTTTCTACCCAAAGTAATTTAAAAAACATTAATATATATTATATATATTTTCAATCATATGTATATAAACAAAATTGCGATGGCTTATGTATATGTTATTTAGATTGCTTATATATATGTATGTTGGCTTTTTTACTTTTGTTATATCATGAACATCTTCTCACATCCTTAATATTTTTCACAACATTATTTCTAGTTACTGTATAATATTTTATAGTTTAGGTATATTCTACATTTTTCTAATATTTCAATAATGCTTGACATCTTGATTATTCTAATGTTTTTGACTTTTTTTTTTTGAGTTGGAGTCTTACTCTGTCACCTAGGCTTGAGTGCATTAGCATGTTCACGGTCGAGGCCACTACATCCTTAACCTACTGGGCTCAGGTGATCCTTCTGCTTCAGCCTTTCAAGTAACTGGAACCATGGGCATGCGCCACCATGCCCGGTTAATATTTTATAGTTTATTGTAGAGATGACACCTTGCCAAGTTTCCCTGGCTGGTCTCAAACCCCCGGGCTCAGGCAATCCTTTCACCTCTGCCTCTCAAAGTGCTGAGATTACATGCATGAGCCACTGTGCTCAGCTTTTTAAAAATTTTATACATATATTTTTACATTGTAGAGATGAAGTCTCACTGTGTTGCCCAGGCTGACCTTTAACTCCTGGTCTTAAGTAATCCTCCCTCCTCAGTCTCCCAAGATGCTAGGATTACAGTCGTGAGCCACCGTGCCCAGCTGGCATCATAATTTTGTATTCAACACTGTGATCTGAACAGTATCTGTTACATAGTAGGCAATTACTAAGTGTTTGATGAATTAAATTAAAAGATACAGGCCAGGTCCGTTGGCTTATGCCTGTAATCCCAGTACTTTGGAAGACCAAGGCCAGAGGATTGATTGCTTGAGCCCAGGAATTTGAGATCAGCCTGGGCAACTTGGCAAGACCTCATCTCTACAATAAATAAATTAGCTAAGTGTGGTGGCGCAAGCCTGTAATCTCAGCTACTTGGAAGCCTGAGGCAGAGAGATTGCCTGAAGGTGGAGGCTGCAGTAGCCACTGCACTCTCGTCTAGGCAACAGAGTAAGACTCTAACTCTAAATAAATAAAAATAACTGCATAAATTAGAAGAGACAAATACTTATGCACATCTCTGATTATTGCTATTATGTTCCTAAAAATAAATTATTTCTATTATAGGAAAGATCTTTTCATTTGTTTTTCAATTTTATTTTTATTTTGCCATACATAGATTAATTTTTTAAAAAAATCTTTTTGTTTTTATTATAAATATAAATCTATTTTTTATTCATAAATTTAAGGTGAATGTTTTGACATGCATATACATATTGAAATGATTACCACAGTCAAGCAAGGAACATCTCCATCATCTCACATAGTTTTCTTCCTCCCTGCATCTCTCCCTTCCTCCCTTCTTCCCATCCTCCCTCTTTCGTTCTTTGTGGTAAAAGTACCTAAAGTCTACTCTTTTAGCAAATTTCCAGTATCATATAGAACACAATATTATTAACTATGGTCCTCATGTCATATATTAGACCTCTACGTTTATTCATCTTACAAAGCTGAAACCTTGTACCCTTTGGCTTACATCTCATTTCCCTCACCCCACCTAGTAACCACCATTGTACTCTCTGTTTCTATGTATTTGATCTTAAAACATTTTTCTGGAAGATTTATTAAACTTTGTTTTGAGTATTTGGAATAAATGTATCCTTTCTAGTACCTATATTATAGACTATTTTATGTGATGGGGGAATTACAGTTTGCAAACATGTTTTCAGGAGCCAGAACAATTCTTTGTTTAGCTTCTGATAAGTCAACATCATCTGTTGGTGTCTGTGGTATATTTTCTTACTGCCCCAGATTGGGACTTCATATTTGATGATACCTTCTTATATTTGCTTTTTAATTTTTTTAAGTTTTAAAATAAAGTTTATTAGTGAGAAGAAGAGAGGGAAAGAAAACAAAGTTTATTAGCAAGAAGAAGAAAGGGAAAGAGGAAGATTTTTCTCAGAAAGACCTGACATGGACTAGTCTCTTGAAAAGACCTGCCTAATTTTTTATTTTTTAAATCAGGGTCTCTCTCTGTTATCCAGTTTAGAATGCAGTGGCATGATTATGACTCACTGCAGTCTTGACCTCCTGGACTCAGGCGATCTAACCACTCAGCCTCCCGATAGCTGGGACTATAGACGTATGCCACCATGACCGGCTAAGTTTTTATAGTCACGAGGTCTCACTATGTTGTCCAGGCTGGTCTTGAGCTCCTGGGCTCAAGCAATCCTCCTGTGTCGGTCTCCCAAAGTGCTGGGATTACAGGCATGAGCCACTATGCCTGGTCAACACTGTCCCATCTCTATTAGATTAGTTTGATCCCCACAATAGCCCATTAAGGTCAGTAGCACCAATCTTATTTTTTTCATTTTACAGAAGAGGAAAGGACACTCATGTTGTGATGTTAAAGTTCAACCCAAGGATCTCAAGTCTCATCTGGCCTGTTAGTTAACATGCAAAAGATCCTGGGACCCCCTTGCATTAGTTGTTTCTTCTCAAGATGTTGATTCAAAAAATAAATTTGAGCAGTAAAGGCTGATCTCTTAAGGTGTGTGGCCAGTTTCTATTATTAAGAGATTCAAGGGATTTGACTTATCATTATTATTA
Organism: Cephalopachus bancanus; assembly: GCA_027257055.1. Taxonomy (NCBI): domain Eukaryota; kingdom Metazoa; phylum Chordata; class Mammalia; order Primates; family Tarsiidae; genus Cephalopachus; species Cephalopachus bancanus. The sequence continues at coordinate 6,222,344 of JAPVLO010000097.1, read as the reverse complement.
TTTTTTTTAACATAATAAGGTTTGTATTGTGCCAGTAGCAACTGTTGCTTTCATCCTAAAAACACTTGGGATGGTTTGAGATACCTGGTAGCTTTTCTTTTGCTTTTAGGAGAGATGGAGGAACAGGATGCAGCACACAGTTCAAAAAATCTTTTTAATGTTTTGTCTTAATTGAAAGTAAGGAAAAATCTTACACAGCTATTAGGAAGACAAGTCAGTTTAACCAGATCACTAATGTTTCAAGAAATGTACTCTTCTTCTGTCAACCTCTTGTAAACCTCAGGGGTGGCTTGTGACCACTCAGAGGATCACTCAAGGGAGTCTACACTCAAGGTCTTCTTGGAGTTCATCATTAATAATACCTTATTGAACCCTTATGCTAGTCTTAAAAGTTATCAAATGAGTATGTAAATTAGGCTTGTTTAAAATCATGATCCTTAATCCTGGCAGAATACTAGATATATTTGAATAAACTAAAAAAAACCCAAACTGTTAAGTTGGGCTTGGTAGAGTTCACGCCTGTAATCCCAGCAACTCTGAAGCCTGAGGTGGAAGGATCACTTGAGGCTAGGAATTCAAGACCAGCTTGAAAAACATAGGAAGACGCTGTCTATAAAAAACTAAGTTGTCATGGTAGTGTATGCCTGTAGTCCCAACTACTCAGGGGGCTGAGGCAAGAGGATTGCTTCCCAGAAGTTTGAGGCTGAGTTTGTAGTGAGCTATGGTCGTGCAACTGCATCCAACCAGGCCACACTTTTGACAACTAAAACTAGAATCTCTCGGGGTGGGAGCAAGACAAGCATCGGTGTCAATCGGCAGTGCATTAATCAAGAGGAAAGTATGGGTCTGTTGAAGATGCACTGATGTGTTTCAGGAAGTAACTCAGGTCCTGAGGCTTTTGACTTTCTTACCTGGGTTTTAGACATCCCATTAAACCATCCCTTTGAATTGTCATTACCTACTTTTAATTATGAAAAGCCTCCTTCTTGACTAAAATCATAATATCATAATGAGTTTACCGAGTACCAGAAAGTCTTGGCCTAAGCTAAAAACAAGTTAAGTGTCGAAAAGAGAAGTAATTCTAAGATAGACACCAAGAGCACCTTTGAAGCAGCTGACATCCTTAACAGCAGAGGCGTAGAAAAAGGCCTCTTGAGCTCATGAAGACACACCTTGGGCTCCTACAGTTTACTTTTCATATCTGGAAGGGCAGGGAAGGAAGCTCTGACTTGGAGAAGCAAACAACGACCAGGTGGCCAGTCATTCTCAGCATGCCCTTGCCCCAGCCTCTGTGGTACAGTGCAGCCTTAGAGCCAAAAGCTGTTTCTGGAAGGTGAGTAACAAATTCGACTGGGGCTACAGATGGCTGCAGCCAGAAGTCATCCACAGCACCCCACACGCCCCTCTCCTTGAACTTCTCTCCCCTTTTATTTGTTGGAAACGCTGATCATTTTCTCCTGCCTCGAAGGACATTGCATACAAATTTATTAATAGGCTGTCGTGTGATGCCACCATAGATCTTGCCTATGTTGGATGATTTGCTTAGTTCACAGGACATCCAGAGTCTAAAAAATGACTGGCAGTGATCTGAGCATTTAGCCTTTATCAGTGTGGCAAAAGAGAGCTACACGTGAAAGGGTCAAAAGCCAACCTATGGTTAAGTTGCTTGATGTATGTCCATTGGCCCCATCACCTAATCACTTTGAGGTATCAAATTTCATGCCATCACCATTGCAATTAAAACAACTGCATAACAAACAATGTAGCAAAAGGAGATATCATTGTCTCCTTTCACAGTTTTGTTATGACAATTCCCTTGCCCCAAACCCAGTTCTATCACCCTCTTTCTTGTTCATTCTCCACCTCCCCAAACTTATTTTTTCAAGTTTTTAATTTTTTATTGTATATAACTAAGGTGTATACCTTTTCCTTTCTTTTTTTTTTTTTTTTTGAGAGATGGTGTTTTGCTTTTTTGCCCAGGTTGGTCTTGAATTCTTGACCTTGAACCATCTTCCTCCCTCAGCCTCCCAAAGTGCTGAAATTATGAAATTGCAGGCATGAGCCACCACACCTGACCACATGTTTTGATATACATATACATAGTGAAATTATTACTATGGTCAAGCAAATTAATTTATCCCCCAACCTAACATTGTACATAAACATACTCACACATCTATTATTTAAAAAAAAAAAAAATCAGGGCAGCTCATGCAGAAATCTTTTACTTTTTTTTCCATTTTATTTTAGATTCAGGAGGTACACATGCATATTCATTACACGAACATATTGCATAGTGGTGGGAATTGGGTTTCAGGTGACCCGTTCCCCAAATGGTGAACATTGTACTCAATGGGTAATTTCTGAACCCTAATCCCTCAACCCTCTTCCCCCGTTATTGGTGTCCCTAGGGTCTATTATTTCCATCTTTGTGACCATTTAGCTCTCACATGTGAGAACACGTGGTATTTGCCTTTTTGTTTCTGAGTCAGTTCACTTAGGACTGTGAGTTCTAGCTCCGACCATGTTGCTCGAAATCTTTTACTTTCAGCACCTGCCAAGGAATGGAGCTGTGGAACCACTGACCACGATGGACGGCTTTTACCATCCTATTAAGACAGTATTTACATATGATTAGGCAGACTCATCATCTATCACTTTTTCTTAGTATGGCACTGAGTCTTTAGCCCTTTTTTTCCTACTAATTTTACCCTGATAATAAATGTGTTGTAAATTCCTTCACAGTTCATCCTGTGAATTGAGATCTGAGTGGGAAGGGCACGCCCCTAGAAGAACACACGTCAGAAAGAAATGGAGAGAAGAAAGTGGCCGGAGAAAAGGGTGGTGCAGAAAGTGCATTTCTTAGGGAAGGGCTGTTAACTTTGATGTTTGATTTTAAAACTCTGTGCAGTGAAAATGTAGGATTGATGGAGAAAATAAAGGTGTCAGGAAATTTAGCCTGAAATTCCTGGATTCAGAGGAATGCAATCAATAAAGCCCGGCCTTTTTGGTTTTATTCAGCAGAGCAGTGTACTTATCCATTTTTTAGCTGTCATTACATCTAGTTATTCAATCCAAATTTTAATATTTAAAAGCAAACTCAGGATCTTCATTAGAAACACAAAAAATTCAAGCAAGGCTACTGTTTAGATCTGTAACAAAACAATTTATACTCTTATTTCACTTAAATGAGTGAGAAGAGAAACCGAGTTTTTGAAAGAGCAGTGAGCCACTTACATGAGAAAGCAACTGGTATTACCACCATTAGGTGGCAGGCACACTGCAGTCAGCCAATATTTAGGCTGGGCGGAAGCAAGCTGTGCCACCAAGGCAGAACTTTCTGGCCCCTTTTCTTGACCTTTCTTTCCAACATTCAGGCTTGCAGAAGATAGTGCAAGGGACCCGGTAGCAGGTGTGTTCTACGTGCCTCTGACACTCTGTTTCTACATTTGATCTTGAACTGCATCAAGTGCTCTTTCAGATCCTTTTGCCCCCTGCGGTTTCTGAGCTGGCTGCCCCCTGCTGCTTTAGTTCTGCTTTTCGGATGCATGATTTTCATCAGCAGTTTTGGTGTGCATGTCAGAACCTGTACTCGGTTTGGATGGAAGGCTCTGTCTTTTGTATCTGCTACATTTCCCGTGAGTTGAGAATGAGTCTAACGGGATGGTGTGTCTTGTAACAAATGTTATTCTAGAATCCCTTTCTTGACTTCTAACTTGTGGGCAAAAAGTAGGAGAGAGTAGTTAAAAAATGAAATCATGGTAATTACTAGAATTCTCAGGATCTGCTAGTGTAATACTTTTCCTTTAATCATACTTTACAATGTGTAACCTTTACTTTCTCAGGTCACTCTGGCTAGAGGGACAAATTGCAGTTAACAATCTTAAGGGTGACAATAACGGCCTTTGGCTCTAGGTTCTCCGCCCAGCAGGGTCTCAGGGCCAAGTCCCTGAATTCCTCACCCTACTCCTAACAGTTTTTGGTAGCCCAGTCTCTTCTCCTTGGAGGTCATTACAGTTTCTTTTTACCTGGCGTTATTCACTCCAATTTTTCACCCAAAGGAGAGACACCTGCGCTGTTCGTGCTGGCCCTGCCTCTCCTCTGTAACTTTGTCGACCCCATCACTCCTATGGTACAAGTCATTTTGCTGGACTCCTTTGAGGCTGACCTTGGACTTTTGGTATTGGTTTGACTTTTGGTATTGGTATTGGACTTTGGTTCTCTTGCTTTAGGCACTTGGCACGCATTCTCCTGAAGCTAGACTGGAGAAGATTCCAGTGGAAGCGCCAATAATCAACCCTTGAAATGTTCCTTGCCACTAACAGGCAAGCCATTCTCCAAGAATGTCCTGTCTTCTTGCGTCATTACTTATTCTTCCTCCTGCTTTGCAGCTTAGGTTCAAATATCAGCCTTTCCACTTCCCAGTAGAGTGGGCTTGGATAAGTTACTTAAACTCTCTCTGCCTCAGTTTCTCATATGTAATGTGAGGGTGATCACAGGATCAATTTCTTAGGGTTTTTGTGAGGATTAAATGATTTAATGCATAGCTTTAGAGAGCCTGGCTCCTGGGAAGTACATAACCAACATTAGCTATTAGTGTTATTAGGACGTTTTGATCTGTGTATTCCAGGGATTAGATACTAGTGAGACCCCTCCTCCCCACTTTTATTCCCAAAGGGCTAACTGAAATTTCATGCACAGGACCTCTGACTTTTTTTCCTAGTATACCAGAATTCTAGAAGAATATGAACAGCTTTAAGCTGCTATCTCTGCCCTTCCACATCTCACTCATGAAAGCTCCTTGGAATAAACATGTTTTAAAAAATACTGATAGGAAAATTACCGTTGACCCTATGCCAAGACTGGAAAGTAAGAGTAAAGCCCTCAGAGTTTTGCTTTGTGTCTCTGGGTCTAGTTAGACATTCGTGTATTTCTGTTTTGATCACCACTCACCCTTTCTCCTTATTATCTTTTTAAATTTTAAATTTTAAGGATGTGGGGTACAATTCAAGGTTAGCTATACAAATGTTCATTATGCAGGTACCCTTGTTGATGAGGTGTGCCCCCCTACCCTGGCAGTTTCTCACTACTACCAATCTCTTTCTTATAGTATTACAATAATTGCTCAAGCTCTGCTTATAAGTGAGGACATGTGATACTCAGTTATTTGCTTTTGTGATAGATCACTCAGTATTATAGACTCTAAGTCCATTCAAGTTGCTGTGAAGTTCATTATTTTGTCCTTCTCTATAGCTGTGTAATATTACATCATGTATATGTACCACATTTTTTTAAAACCAGTCTTCTTTCAGTGGGCAGCACAGTTGGTTTCATGTTTTTACTACTGTGATTAATGCTGCAATAAACATACGTGTGCAGGTATATTTTTCATAGAGTGATTGGAGTTCCTCTGGGTATATTCCCAGTAGGAAGATTGTGGGGTCATATGGAAGGTCGGTTTTTAGATCTTTTAGGAATTGCCAAACTGTTTTCCATAGAGGTTGTACTAGTTTACACTCCAACAGTGTAGAAGTGTTCCCTTTTCCCCACATCCTCTCCAGCATCTGTTGTTTTTTGAGTTGTTGATCATGGCCACCCTGCCTGGAGTTAGGTGGTATCTCAGTGTGGTTTTAATTTGCATTTCTTTGATGACTAGTGAGGATGGGCATTTTTTCATGTATCTGTTGGTTGCTCATATGTCTTCTTTTGAGAAGTGTCTATTCATATCTTTTGCCCACTTTGTAATGGGGCTGTTTGTTTTTTTCTTTTCAGCACATTTGAGTTCCTTGTAGATCCTAGATGTTAGACCTTTGCCAGAGACACAGTTAACAAATGTTTTTTCCCAGTCTGTAGGCTGTCTCCCTGCTCTCCTTTCTCCTTCTTAAAAGCAACCTGAATTTCCTTTGAGGAAGCCATCTTCCCTTGTTCCCAGTCACGTTGGACTGGGTGAGGGTAAACCAACCCTAGTTCCAGCACGGCCCCTGATTGGCTCATGTCACCAGTGGCAATGTCTTTCCAGCTTCTTCCAGCCTTCTCAGCTACAACTCAACAAACATCCTTGATTAAATCAGTTTGAGTTGAACTTTTTGTCACTTGCAACATAAAGGGTTTGTCCCTGCTGAAACTCTGCACTGTAGCTGAAACATTCCTATGGCAGAGAGAAATGCTTCATGGTTTTATAAGATAAAATATCTGAAAATTTCAAAGCTTGGTAAACTTACATATGACCTCCCTTGATGTGCAAATCCAGAGTGGAGTCATTTGTTAAATTGGATTTCCAGAAAGGGGTTCTATCTATCAATTCGGAAATGGCCTTTTTCTCACTTTGTCAATGTAAAGGAGTTCAATGCTTGGCACATGGCAAGTGCTCATGGAATGTTTAAGAAGTGGTGTTTTCTGGTTATACTTGAATTTCTGATTAATTGAAAATTAATTAGAAGCTCTCCCCCCCACCTATCATTTCCTCTCTTTAGAAAATCTTTGTAAAATATATGAGTGCACTTTTCTTTCCGTAGTAATTACAGTATAGTGAGCATAATTGCATTTTTGATGATTAAGAATTTTACATTGCCTGAGGGTTATCAGTCAGACTATAAATTCTCATTGTACAGTATTTTACATGGAGAAGTTGTAGGAATTAGGCTAAATGTGGATTGATCCTGGTACATTCTCTAGAAGTTGACTTTCTAAAAACTTCAATATCTATTAGTTCTCATTGTCCTTTGCATTTTTTGTTTAAAAATTGTTTTGCAAAAGTTTAATTAGAATTTTGATAAATGATTCTGGTTAGAGACAATTTTGCTATATTTTTTGATAATTATATTATAGTCAATAATTACACAAAGAAATTACTCATGTGGGACAATATTGGAGATGGGCATTAGGGGAGAGGTAGGATAAAAGGGACCTGATGTTGGCTTTAGGAATTTCAATGAGGAGGCTATATTGGGGTTAATTTTAATCATGCAAGCTGACTGGTGATAGCAAATTCAAACAACTAGGTGAATGTCAATGTTGGGGCATCCAGCTAGTAGGTATTATGGTCTATTTTGATCATGTTTCTTTTCTTTCGTTTTCTTTTCCTTTTTTTTGGAATCAGGGTCTAACTCTGTTTCCCAGGCTGGAGTGCAGGGGCACGATCATGGCCTACTGCAGCCTTGACCTTCTAGGTTCAGGCGATCTTCCAGCCTCAGCCTCCCTAGTAGCTGGGACTGCAGGTGCATGCCCTGCTCATTTAGTTTGTAGAGACGAGGTCTTGTTATGTTGCCTAGACTGGTCTCAAACTCCTGAGCTCAAGCAATCCTCCTACCTTGACCTCCTAAAGTGCTGGGATTACAGATGTGAGTCATCATGCCCGGCTAGTTATATTTCATTTGTGGAGAGGCGGCCTAGCATTTTCTGTGGCTACAGCCACCCCTGGTGGGCTATGTAGAGGTTAACATAGAGAGAACATACCAAGAAAATGTATATTGTTCTTGGCCATCTTTTCTCCAGATTCATCTTTTCTAATCTCTTTTCACCACTACAATGGTAAGCTGGAGGAGGTTCAGGGATTTGGGACAGGGCTGTTAGTCTTTCTAGTCCCATCAGAGCCAGAGTTAGGGATCAAAAAGAGATATCACAGTTCATGCAGTTATTCAAGAAAGCATCAGTCCAACCATCAGTGTGTGGTCAGGGATGGGTTGGAAAAATTGTTGTTCAGGCCAGGAGGATATCATTATCCAGGAAGCAAATGTCAAATTGCAAAACATGAAAATCCCTGGTTGAGGACCAGTCAATGGTTGTAGGTCCTCCTCTTGGTCTCAAGTTCCTTGAAGTCTCAATTCCCTTCTTCTTCCCCTTCTTCCCATGTCTACTTGTCTTCAATAGTCCATATTTTGGAACAATTCAGAAACTGACATCAGACAAGTTAAAACTTTGTTTTAAAATTATTTCCAGCCAAGTTTGTCCATTGCTAGGGTCATCCTTCATGTAAGTGTTGATGTTATTGACCTGCTGTCTGCAGGGTATGTACTTTGAGTTGTATTTATAGTAGTGATGATGAATGAAGCTTAAGTTAGTGAAACTCTCTTACTAGCCTCCCCTGTGAATATGGCTTTGCATTTGTAGAAAAATTTAGGGGTTTCCTGGAAGACTATGTGTTTGCTGGAAGACTGATGAGATCAAGACAGTTCATGATTAGGGTACTAGCTTCATGCAAAACAAACTATTTCTTTTCTTAAAAATCAGGCTTGAACCTAAGTAATTTCTCATTAGCCTCCTTCTATGCTCATTTTAGTTACAGATAAAATATTTTACTACCAAGCCAATTCAGCCACAAGTGGGATGAGCACTGTGGGGATAACACAAATGAGTAAGACAGAGTCCGAGATCTCCTGGGGCTCAAAATCCTACAGAGACGGATAGTGATTCTAACATGAGAACGACTGTGAAATGTGCTGTAATAAAAGTATGAATGGATTTCATTGAGAAAAACAAAGGAGGGAGAGGATATTCCAACTAGGAAGATGTCAGGGGGAAGAAGGGATTGAGTCAGGTCTTGGAGGAGGTGGAGAACCACAATAGGCCCAGCCAGGGAGCAGGGCATTTCAGGAAGAGGGAACAGTCTAGACAGATGTACAGAGGCTAAAGTGCAGGGCCTGCTCCAGGTCAGAGAATAATCTGGTGAGGTTAGGGTCGGTTGTGTGGAGTTCAGATAAGACGAGGGAACGTGGTTTAAGTAAAACTGGAGATGGAGGTTGGGGTTTGGCCATGACTGGCTGTCGCTTCCAGAGTGGAGGATGGCAGGAAGCCAATCAAGGTTTTTGAAAAAGTCAATGTAATTATTAGGCTTTAGAAAGATAATTCTGGGGGCAGGGTGGAGAGTAGGTGGCCTGGGTAAGGCAGGACAGATTTGAGCTGGAGTGTCCAGTCCTGAGGCTACAGCAGTTGCTGAGATGAGTGCTGATAAGATCATGATCTAGGAAAACAATGGTTGGAAGGAGAAGGAGGCCATGAACTTGGAAGTTGTGGGGGACCATGGAGACAGAGGTATGAATGACTCTGAGGTTATATGAAACTGGGAACTTAAAGGAAGTGGGAAAGGAGAACAAGGTTTTCGCTTAGTAAGAAGATAAAAAACTCATTTTGAATATGTTGAATTTTGTATGTGTACGTGTTCAGCAAGTGAGCTGAACTCTGTAAGGGCTGGGATATGTCTCATTCACCCATATAGCCTCCAGTACAGAGGAAAACATTTATTTAGTTATTTGTTTATTCATTTAGTCATTCAAGTAATATCAATGAATTGACCACTCTATCGGATACAGGGCCTGGCATATAGTAGGAGCTCAATAGTTATTTGCTTAAATGGATTGTTATAGATTTTTCCCTATCTGAGTAGTCATTACATTGAGAACTCCTAATTGGTAGGATTTAGTAGGACCATTAGTTTCATGGGGATGGGGTGAAGGATAGAGGTGTAATGAGAACATCATAGGAAGGGGGAGCTAGTAACATGTATCTGCAGATCACGGGGGTACGATGGGGATCTGCCCTGCCTTCTGCTATATTCCCCAGCCTGAAAGTGGTCAATGAGCACAAAATCTCTGGTTATCTTGTTTATAGACACTTTTCAAAAGCAGGGGGAGGGATGGGATAGATGAATTACCTAGGTAATTATGCCCAAATCTGTACTTCATAATATTAACTGTATTTATGATTTTTTTGGTATATTTTATGTATTTTCTTCATATTTTCAAGTTAAACTTTTCCTTAGGTGTTGAAGTTTTTTCAGAATTCCAGTCTGTCTTTGTTAGGAGAGTGAAAGAAAACAAAGCCAACTTTAGGTGGTTCTTTTCTATTTTGGGTTAGAAGTTTTGGTGGAGAGTAACATACCACAGGGGTAGGCATGGTGGTGTTAGGGTCCTAAAAAGGGAATAAGCACTAAGGAAAGGCAAAGTTTAGGGGAAAAGTTTGGGTCTGTTGCACAGAATCCTCTTCTACCTGGGAGTTGCTTTCCTGAAGATCTGTGCTTGAACATTGAGACATTGTACAGCACAGTGGCTGAGTGTAGACTCAGAGGGGAGATCACTGCATTAGAGCAGTCTTAGTATAGATTATATATACTTGTGCAAATAATTTACCCTCTTTAGGCTTCTATTTTGTTGTCTGTAAGAGAGATAATAATCATATCTGCTTCACCATCTAACATACTGAATAATTTGCCTGGTTACTATGTTATTTTCTGTCTTCCCCTAAGATGCTATCTTCACGGGGGCAGAAATTTTTACTTCCATTGATCCCTTATTACCCTATGTGCTGGGCACATAGTTACCTTGGAGGAAATGCCAAGGCAAAGGCAGTGGGGACAGTGGGGGGAATGACTGGTGGTAAGAGGACAATAAAGTGGGTATATGTTCCTGAAAACCAATGTAGGAAGGGTTTTATGAAAAAGATGATAACAAAGCTGGATGCTGAGGACAGACAGAGAAGAGGAGATTCAAAGATAAGTCTTTGGATTCAGTAATGAGGAGGATATTGGTGCCTTAGAGAACTTGAAAGCTGTTGGATAGTGACAAAAAAACCCTCCAGTCAGTGTACAGAAGGTTAAAGAGATGGTAGGAGATAGTGACAGTGAGTTATGGTTGCTCTTTCCAGAAGCTTGGCAAAGAAGAGGAGCAGGATGGGACTTCATCTTGATGGCATAAAGATGGGAACAGGCTGGGCATGGTAGCTGAAGCCTGTAATCCCAGCACTTTGGGAGGCCGAGGTGAGGGAATTGCCTGAGCCCACAGGTTCAAGAATAGCCTGGACAACTTGGGAGACCTCATCTCTACAATAAATAAAAAAGAGAAACTCAATAAGGGGTCAGTAGACACAATTGAAGGGATGGCTCAGTAGACTGACATGAAGTATAATTAGATGGCATGGACATGTTTCAGATTCAACCTACAGTTTTGTGTATTTCCCCCTCAGTATGGCTCCATGTTCAAAATAGGGATCGAAAGCAAACTAGCTGACTGGAATAAAATGGGAGATTAAAAGTTAGAAGGTAGAGTTTGACGGTGGATAAATGGGTTCTGGAAAATGAGGATTCTATTGAAAGAGTGACAAAAAAAAAGGACAAGAGTAGTAGAGGATTCAAAGAGTTGAGACATTTAAAGACAAAGGTCAGATTCAACAGCAGCGAGAGAAGACAAGAGAGGTGGAAGGTTAGGTGTATTTTTCTGATTTAGTCTTTTTTCCTGGAAAAAATAGAAGTAATTAAGTTTGAAGTTTGCATGGATTAATCCAATAAAAAGTACCCTTTTATATTTTTTGGCACACAAGTATACAATACTATTTCTGGGTGATAATAACTCATGGTTAGATTTGAAAGAGCTTAAGAAAACACTTCTTCTAGATCCATGTTTAACAATGAGAAGGGGAACACCACCTCTTATCCCAATCATGTCTTGGAAGTTAATCTTTGAGAATCTCAGCCTGAATTTCCCTTCAAGTTCTTTTCAGACATATGCTAAGTTACAGCAGGATTTATTCTAAGAAACTTTATTTCCTCTCCTTGGCTATAGCAGGAATTAAAAGAATGCCTTTAACAGAACACAAGATGCCATCTTATTGGTTGTGATGCCCTATATCTATTAGCTTTGGATAGGCTAAGTGGCTACCAGTGATTCTAAATAAGCCTGAAATCGTTCAGTCACATTTCTAACAGCATTTAAAGAGGTGGTCTAGGAAATGTGCCTCTTTCAACACTGGTAAAAGCAGTGTAAATCCCTAGGCTGTCTATATCTAAAGCTCCTCTACAAAAAAGTGATACAGCAGCCCACCGTTATCAAAGGTAGAGGATACAGGTTCTGTCCAGCAGCCATTAGGTGGTGCTGCCTAACCAACATTCTCTTCTCTATTAGGCCACCTAGATGAGTCCTGTTGCCTTTATTGTGGGTACATTGAAGAATATTATATGATTCTCTTACAAAAGGTGGAAATGTCTGAAATTTCTCTATCATTTCTGTAAAACTTATCAGATGCTTTTTCTTTCTTGATAGTAGCCAATGACTGCAGCAGACAGGAAAATGGCTGCACAGACTGATATTTGAATAGTACTTTCTACTTTACAAAGAATTTTCACAGGTCAGAGTTCCTGGAATATAGTAGGTAAGTGCTCAAAATTTTGTTGAATGAATAAATCAAGTACTGTATATAGATAAAATTGATTCTACATTGACTTTTGATAATGTAGAAATTGCATTAAAGTTAATGAAAAAAGTCAATGTCTCTGTTGTCATACACAGAATCATACGCTACATATCACCATACACAAAAATTAACTCTAAATGGAACAAAGATCTAAACGTAAAACCTCAAATTATAAGAATCTTAGAAAATGCAGGAGACACCATTATGGAAATTGGAACTGGCAACCAATTCCTATTCAGAACCCTAAAGGCCAATACCTTAGGAAATAAGATAGACAAGTGGGACCTCATCAAACTAACGAGCTTCTGCAAAGCAAAAGAAATCATCAAGAGAGCAGGGAGACAGCCCACGAATAGGAAAAAAATATTTGCCAACTGTATATCTGACAAAGGCCTAACATCTACAAGGATCTACAAGGAATTCAAACGTGCCAAAAGGAAAACAACAAACAGCCCCTTTAAAAAATGGGCAAAAGATATGAATAGACACTTCTCAGAAGAAGACATACGGGCACACAACAGACACACGAAAAAGTGCTCAGCCTCACTCATCATCAGAGAAATGCAAATCAAAACCACATTGAGAAACCACCTAACCCCAGCAAGAACGGCCATCTTTAAACAAACAAACAAACAACAAACAGATACTGGCGAGGATGTGGAGAAAAAGGAATGCTTCTACACTGCTGGTGGGACTGCAAACTAGTGCAACCTCTTTGGAAGACAGTGTGGCAATTTCAGAAAGAACTAGAAATTGACCTTTCATATGACCCAGCAATTCCCCTATTGGGAATATACCCGGAAGAACTCAAATCATTCTGCAAAAAAGATACCTGCACACGTATATTTGTTGCAGCTCTATTCACAATAGCAAAAACATGGAACCAACCATGCTGCCCATCGAAGCTGGACTGGATAAAGAAAATGTGGTACATATACACAACGGAATATTATGCAGCCATAAAGAAGGAACAATATATGAACTTTGCAGCAACTTGGATGGATTTGAAGTCAATCATACTCAGTGATCTATCACAGAAACAAAGAACAGAGTACCATGTGTTCTCACTCATAGGCAGACCATGAATAATTATAATACTATAAGAAAGCATTTGCAGTAATGGAAAACTGTCAGGGAATGGGGGGTGGGATTGGCAGTTGAGGGAAACTGCTAGGGGAGGGAGGGGCATTCCTCATCAACAATGGTACCTGCATAATCAATGTTTATATGCCTAACCCTGAATTATACCCCACATCTTTATAATAAAAAAAGAAAAAAATATCATACTCTCAGCCGGGCTCGGTGGCTCAGCCTGTAATCCCGCCCTTTGGGAGGCTGAGGTGAGTGGATTGCCTGAGCCAGCGGGTTTGAGACCCACCTGGGCAACTTGGCGAGACCTCATCTCTACAATAAATCAAAAATTAACCAGGCGTGGTAGCGTGCGCCTGTAGTTCCAGCTACTCGGAAGGCTGAGGGGGAAGGATCGCCGGGGCCCAGCAGGTTGAGGCTGCGGTGGCCGGAAGCGGCCACTGCACTCCAGTCTGGGTGACAGAGTGAGACTCCAACTCAAAAAAAAAAAAAAAAAATACTCTCCTAATATATATTCTATTGCAGGGCTATTATAGAAGTTACCTTATTAGCAGAAATTGAAAAACAACAGTAAAGAACGTATTCTCAAATTCGCCTTATTTTCAAAGAACACCTTCATTGAAGATGGAAAAATTTGCTTTTCATTACATATTGCTACATATACTACTTTTCTTTTTGTATTTCCTCAAAATTACTAATTTTCAAAATTGACAAATAAAATTGTATATATTTATTAGGTACATGTTTTGAAGTATATATACATTGTAGGATGGCTAAATTAAGCTAATTAGCAAGTACATCGCCTCACATACTTATTTTCTTGTGGTGAGAACACAAAATTTACTCTGTTAGTGATTCTCAAGAATATAATACATTGTTATTAACTATAGTTACCATTACGTGCAATAGATCTCTTGAACACATTCCTCCTAACTAAAAATTTTTTTTTTTTGAGTTGGAGTCTCACTCTGTCGCCCAGACTGTAGTGCAGTGGCCGCTCCCCACCACTGCAGGCTCGACCTGCTGGGCTCCGGTGATCCTTCCGCCTCAGCCTTCCAGTAGCTGGAACTACAGGCGCGTGCTACCACGCCTGGCTAATTTTTGATTTATTGTAGAGATGAGGTCTCGCCAAGTTGCCCAGGCAGGTCTCAAACCCTCGGGCTCAGGCAATCCACTCACCTCAGCCTCCCAAAGAGCGGGATTACAGACTGAGCCACCGAGCCTGGTTTAACTAAAATTTTTTATTGTACGATCAACATATTTCCAACATGGACCTCCACTCCAAACTCCTGGTAACCATCATTCTTCTCTGTTTCTATCAGTTTGACTTTTTTAGATTCCACACACAAGTGAGATCATGTGGTGTTTGTCTTTCTGTGACTTATTTAACTTAACATAATGCCCTCTATGTCTATCCATGTTGTCACAGATGACGGGATTTCATCTGTTAAGGCTGAATAGTATTCCATTGTATATATACCACATTTCTTTATCAAGTCATCTGTTGATAAACACTTATGTTGATTCCATATCTTGGCTGTTGTGAATAATGCTGCAATGAATATGAGGTGCAGATATCTCTTTGATATACTGATTCCATTTTCTTTGAATGTATACCCAGTAGTAGGATCGTTGGATCATAAGGTAGTTTTATTTTGAAACTTTTGAGGAAACACCTTACTGTTTTCCATAATGACTATAGTAATTCATATTCCCACCAACAATGTACAAGTGTTCCCTTTTTTTTTTTCCTTTTTTGAGTTGGAGTCTCACTCTGTCGCCCAGACTGGAGTGCAGTGGCCGCTTCCGGCCACCACAGCCTCGCCTGCTGGACTCCAGCGATCCTTCCGCCTCAGCCTTCCGAGTAGCCGGAATTACAGGCATGCGCTACCACGCCAGCTGATTTTTAAAATTTATTGTAGAGATGAGGTCTCGCTGCCCAGGCGGGTCTCGAACCCGCGGGCTCAGGCAATCCACTCACCTCAGCCTCCCAAAGGCGCGGGATTATAGGCTGAGCCACCGAGCCCGGCCAAGTGTTCCCTTTTCTTCACACCATCTCCAACATTTATCTTTTATCTTTTTGATAATAGCCATTCTAACAGGTATGAGCTGATTTTAATCCTGAAAATTAGTTGAATATTTTTTCATATATTAGTAACTGCTGATCATTTGCATGTATGCCTTCTTTTAAGAAATGTCTATTTAGGTCCTTTGCCTATTTTTCATTGAGTTATTTTCTTGCTATCGAGTTGCCTGTATTATATATATATATGGTGGTGCCAGAAAACTGTATACATATTTTAACTTATGACATTATTCAAGAGATGGTGTTAATCAAATGAATGCTAGTGTCACCATGCAACAGGCAGGACAGTCAAAGAAAATGGCAAAAGCACAGTTGAGCAAATGTCATAGTACACATGGCTACCATAATTTAATTCAGCTTTGAAAAGTACTACATGGATAACTCTCTTAAAATGTGTATACATTTTTCGGCACATCATGCATATATACATGGATATTTTGGATATTAAACCCTTATCAGATGTACTTTCTCCCATTCCATAGAGTGTCTTTTCATTTTGTTCTTTACTATGCAGAAGCTTTTATTCTGATGTAATTCCATTTGTCTGTTTTTGCTTTTGCTGCCTGTGCTCTGGAGTCATATCCAAAAAAAAAATCATTGCCCATAGCAATGTCATGGAATTTTCCTCCTATGTTTTCTTCTAGTAGTTTCACACTGTCAGGTCTTATATTTAAATCTTTATTCTATTTTGAATTGATTTTTGTCTATGGTGTTACTTTTTGTTACTTTAACTTTGTTGTATATTTTGAAGACAGACAGGGTGATACCTCCAGCTTTGTTCTTTTTGTTCAAGATGGCTTTGGCTATTTGGGGTCTTTTGTGGTCCCATATGAATTTTATAATTGTTTTTTCTATTTAAAAAAATGTAATTGGAATTTTGATAGGGATTGCTTTGAATCTGTAAATTGCTTTGGGTAGTATGGACATTTTAACAATATTAAGTCTTCAAATCCGTGAAGACATGATATCTATCCATTTTTGTCTTCAATTTATTTCATTTCTGTTTTATAGTTTTAGTGTATAGGTCATTCACCAACTTGGTTAAATTTATTCTTACATTTTTTTTGGTAGCTATTGTGAAAGGGATTGTTGTTTGATTTCCTTTTCAGACAGTTTGTTATTAGTGGATAGAAATATTATGAATTTTGTATATTGATTTTGTGTCCTGAGCTTATGGAATTCATTTTTTACTCTCTCAGTTTTTTGGTGGAATATTTAGAATTTTCTATATGTAAGATCATGTCATTTGCAAACAGAAACAATTCAGTTTTTTCCTATAAAATTTGGATGTCTTTTCTTTTTCTTGCCTAATTACTCTGGCTGGAACTTCCAGTACTATATTATATAAGAGTGGTGAGAATGGATGTCCTTGTGAAGTAAAAGCTTTCAATTTTCACCATTGAATATGATGCTAATTTTGGGTTTGTTATATATGGCCTTTATTGTGTTGAGGTCCAGTCTTTCTTCTTTTTTTTTTTTAATCAATATTTTTTATTATGGTTTTGTGGGGTACAGTTAAGAGTTAGGTGTACAATTACGTTTCATTCAGGCACCCTGTTGATAAGAGGTGTTTTCCCATCCCCAGACAGATGTTTGCTACTGTTAATCCCATCCTCCTCCCCCCCATAGTTTCCTAGTACCGTCAGTCATTTTCTTATAGTATTACATTGGATGTTCAAAGTCCATTATATGAGTGAGAACATGTGATATTCGGATCTTTGTTTCTGTGAGAGGTCACTCAATATTATAGACTCTAGTTCCATCCAGGTTGCTGTGAAATTCATGATTTTGTTCTTTTTAATGGTTGCGTAGTATTCCATCATGTATATGTACCACATTTTTTTATCCAGTCCTCTTTTGATGGGCAGCACGGTTGTTTCCAGGTTCTTGCTATTGTGAACAACGCTGCGATAAACATACGTATGCAGGTATCTTTTTTATAGAGTGATTTGAGTTCTTCAGGGTATATTCCCAGTAGGGGGATTGCGGGATCATATGGAAGGTCAATTTTTAGAGCTTTTAGGAATCGCCACACTGCTTTCCCCAGAGGTTGCACTAGTTTACACTCCCACCAACAGTGTAGAAGTGTTCCCTTTTCACCACACCCTCTCTAGCAGCTGTTATTTTTTGAGTTGTTGATAATTGCCATTCTGACTGGAGTTAGGTGGTATCTCAGTGTGGTTTTGATTTGCATCTCCCTGATGATTAGTGAGGTTGAGCATTTCTTCATGTGCTTGTTGGCTGCTTGGATGTCTTCTTTTGTGAAGTGTCTGTTCATATCTTTTGCCCATTTTATAATGGGGTTGTTTGTTTTCTTCTTTTCAGTACGTTTCAGTTCCTTGTAGATCCAGGATGTTAAGCCTTTGTCAGACCTAGAGTTGGCAAATACTTTTTCCCAGTCTGTAGGCTGTCTCCCTGCTCTCTTGATGGTTTCTTTGGCTTTGCAGAAGCTTGTCAGTTTAATAAGGTCCCACTTGTCTATCTTCTCTCTTATGACCTGTGGGTTTCTGGTTTTGTACAGGAATTGGATGCCAGTTCCGATTCCATGAGGGTATTTCCTTCCTTTTCTAAGGTTCTTATGGTTTGAGGTTTTACATTTAGGTCTCTGATCCATTTGGAGTTAACCTTTGTGCATGGGGATAGATAGGGTTCCTGTTTCAATCTTCTGCATGTGGTCAGCCAGTTTTCCCAGCACCATTTACTGAATAGGTTCTCCTCTCCCCAGTGGTAGGTGGTGGGGGCTTTGTCGAAGATGAGTTGGTTGAGAAATTGAGGTTTTGCTTCTGAAATCTCAATTCTGTTCCATTGATCTATATGCCTGTTCCTGTAACAATACCAAGCTGTTTTGATGATTGTAGCTTTATAGTAAAGTTTGAAGTCCGGTATTGTGATACCACCTGCTTTGTTTTTTTTTGCTGAGGATTGTTCTGGCTATTCTTGGACGTTTGTGTTTCCATATGAATTCCTGTGTTGTTTTTTCTAGGTCTGAGAAGAATGTTGTTGGTAATTTAATGGGTATTGCATTGATTTGTAGATTGCCTTAGGTAAGATGGACATCTTCACAATGTTGATTCTTCTGATCCATGAGCATGGGATATTTTTCCACTTGTTTGTGTCAGCTTTGATTTCTTTGAGCAGTGTTTTGTAATTTTCATTTTAAAGGTCTTTCACATCTCTGGTTAGGAAGATGCCAAGGTATTTCATTTTTTTTGTGGCTATTGTGACTGGAATTGTGTTTTTTATTTGGGTTTATGTTTGTTTATTATTGGTGTAGAGAAATGCGATTGTCTTTTGTACATTTATTTTGTATCCTGAGACTGTGCCAAAGGCCTTTATCAATGTAAGGAGGCTTTTAACAGATTCTCTTGGGTTTTCAAGGTACACAATTATATCATCTGCATAGAGAGATAACTTGACTTCCTCTTTTCCTATTTGGATAACTCTGATTGCCTCCTCTTCTCTGATTGCTCTAGCCAGGACTTCCAATACTATGTTGAACAGGAGGGGTGAGAGTGGGCATCCTTGTCTAGTTCCAGTTTTCATGGGAATTGGTTCCAATTTTTGTCCATTTAGGAGTATGCTGGCTGTGGGTTTCTCGTAGATGGCTTTTACTATTTTGAGGTATGTTCCCCATATGCCTAGATGTTCAAGGGTTTTTATCAAGAAGGGGTGCTGGATTTTATCAAAAACTTTTTCTGCATCTAATGATATGATCGTGTGGTTTTTGTTTTGACATCTGTTGATGAATTTAATTACATTTATGGTTTTACGAATGTTGAACCAGACTTGCATCCCAGGAATGAAGCCTACTTGATCATGGTGGATGATTTTTGAGATGTATTGCTGAATTCGGTTTGCTAGGATCTTGTTGAGAATTTTAGCATCTATGTTCATCAAAGATATTGGCCTGTAGTTATATTTCTTTGTTGGTTCTTTGTTGGGTATCAACGTGATGTTGGCTTTGTAAAATGATTTGGGGAGAGTTCCATCTTTTTCAATCGCCTGAAATACCTTCAGTAGGATTGGTATCAGCTCCTCCTTGAATGTCTTGTAGAATTCTGCTGGAAAGTCATCTGGACCAGGGCTTTTTTTTTTGTAGGAAGTTTTCTTATTATGCAGTCGATTTCCTTGATTGTTATTGGTTTATTTAGGGTCTCAATTTCTTCTTGTTCCAACCTAGGTAGGTTGTGTGATGTCAGAAAGTCCTCCATTTCCTTAAGGTTTTCGGGTTTGTTTCCATACTAGTGTACATAGTAGTCTCTAATGATCTTTTGTATTTCTTCAGGGTCAGATGTGACTTCATCTTTTGTGTTTCTGATTGTGCTTATTTGTTTTTTTTCTCGTTTTTTCTTGGTCAGTCTAGCTAGGGGACCATCGATCTGGTTTATCCTTTCAAAGAACCAGCTTTTGGTTTCATTGACTTTTTGTATTATCTTTTTGTCTTCTATGTCCTGGATTTGAGCTTTCATTTTGGTGTTCTGGATTCTTCTGCTGAAATTAGGGTTTTTGTGGTCTTGCTTTTCCAGCTTCTTTAGGTGGTTTGTTAGGTTGTGAATTTCTGTTCCTTCCATTTTCTTCATGTGTGTTTGTAGGGATATAAATTCCCCCTTACAGTTTTCAGGGCATCCCAGAGATTTTGGTAAGATGTTTCTTCATTTTCATTTGTTTCCAGGTATCTTTTGATCTCTGTTTTGATTTCGTCATTGACCCAGGAGTTGTTTAGCATCATGCTGTTTAGTGTCCATGTCTTTGTGGGTTTTTGGGGGACTTTGTTGGTGTCAATGTTTATTTTTATTCCACTCTGGTCCGAGAAGGTGTTTTGTAGAATTTCGGTCCTTTTAAATTTGCTTATGCTTGATTTATGGCCGAGTATGTGGTCGATCTCAGAATATATTCCACGTGGTGATGAGTAGAATGTGTATTCTGTGGTCTTTGGATGGAGTGTTCTGTAAGTATCAATTAAGTCCATTTGGTCCAAAGTCACATTGAGGTTCCAGATCTCCTTGTTGATTTTTTGTCCTGATGATCTGTCTAGGATTGTGAGTGGGGTATTAAAGTCCCCAGTTATGATAGTGTTAGAGTCAATATCTTTCTTTAGTTTTCCTAGAAGTTGCTTTATGAAAGTCGGGCACCTATGTTGGGTGCATATATGTTTAGGATAGATATTTCTTGTTGATGGATTGAGCCTTTTATCATTATGTAGTGGCCTTCTGTATCTTTTTTGATTTTTAATAGCTTGAAGGGTATTTTGCCTGAAATTAAGATCGCTACTCCTCCTTTCTTTTGTATTCCGTTTGCCTGAAAGTTTGTTTCCCATCCTCTTACTTTGATCTGTGCGTGTCCTTTCTAGTGAGGTGAGTCTCTTGAAGGCAATAGATTGTTGCCCGATGATATTTTATCCATTTTGCCATTCTATGTCTTTTCAGTGGTGCATTTAGTCCATTCAAATTTAGGCTAATAATTGAAATGCAAGAGTTGATCCCTGTCATAAGGTTCTTATGGAGTTGTTCCTGTTTGTTTGTTGTCTTTCTTTGGGTTTTGGAGTTGGTTCATGTGTGTTTTTAATCTTTTGCCTGTACTCTTGTGAAGAATGCTGTTGTTCTTTTTTCTTTTTCTTTTGTGTTCAGTACTTTCTTAAGTGTTTCTTGTAGAGGTGGTCTGTGGCAGCGTAGGTTCTTAGGGATTGGATATCTGGAAAAGATTTCAATTCTCCCTCACTAATGAAGCTTAGTTTGGCTGGGTAGGTTATTCTTGGTTGAAATTGTTTCTCTTTTAGAACTTTGAAGATAGGGCTCCAGGCTCTCCTGGCCTGAAGGGTTTCTGTGGATAAATCTGCTGCTATTCTAATTGGTTTTCCCTGGTAGGTAGTCTGGCCTTTTTCTCTTGCTGCCTTTAGGATTTTTCCTTTTATAGCTACTTTGTTTAGGTGAATTATTTTGTGTCTGGGAGTTGGTCTTCTCATTTGTTGTCTTGCAGGGGTTCTCTGAATCTCTTGTGTTTGAATTTTTTCATCCTTGATGAGATGAGGGAAGTTTTCTTGAGTGATTTCATGAAATGTTTGTTCCAGTGTGGCTTCTGTTTCTCTCTCTGCCTCAGGAAGCCCAATTACTCTTAGGTTTGGTCTCTTGAAATGATCATTCATCTCTTGCAGGTTTTGTTCTGTCTTTTGAGCTTCTTTTCTATACTTTTGACAGTTTGGGTTAGTTCTGTGTTTTGGTCTTCGAGCTCTGAGATTCTTTCTTCTGCTTGGCTGATTCTGCTTTCCATGCTTATTAGTCTGTTGTTCATTTCCATCACAGTATTCTTTACTGCTGTCATTTCTGACATCAGCTCCTTCCTATTTTCCTCTTGTCTCTCCTCAATTTTTTAAATTCTCTCCATTAATGTCTTGATGTCTGGGTTTGTTGCAGTAACCAGTCATTCTGGGGGCTCTTCATTGTTTGTGTTCCAGAATCTGTTTTCTCAGTGTCTGATTTCCCAGGGGTCTGTGTGAGACCTATAGTCTTCTTTTGGTTTTTCTTCATTTGTGAGGTTTTTCCCCCTCCCTATTTTTTCCTTCCCTCCACGTCACCGTCTTCTTTAATTCTGTTATTCAGGGGTAAAGGGATTGGTTTTACTTCTGTTTGTTCAATCTCCTATTCTTTATGTCTGTCCTCCTACTTTGTTAATTCTGAAGTTGCACTGTAGGTTGGAGGTGGTCCTTTTTGCAGTTTTGAGATTTACTTAAGGGGAGAGCTGTGATTCAAAATCTGTCTGCAGGTCCTGGTATTCGCTGAAAGGTGTGTGGGTAATGTGGAACCCACTTCCCACTGCCCTAGAATCTGTCCGTGCAGTGGGGCTGTAGGTTTACTCCCTGAAATAAAATGTGGTTAGCAGAGAGGAGAGAATGGAGCAGATAGTGGGTTGAAGAGTGGGATGGAGAGATAGAGGAGTAAGGGGGGAAACAAACGAGTGTGCCAACAAATAGAGAGAGGCCTATACTGGAATAGATAAAAACAATAGACCACATCTATAGACGAACCAACTCTCATACAAAAAATAAAAATAAAACATATAGTGATGCTAACATACAAGCTAACCAACCACCTTGTTAGTGTGCTGTTTCTCTATACAAAGATATGGTTTACAGAGAGAAGAAAAGAGAAGAAAAGGAAAAGGAAAAAAGAAAAAAGGGAACACTACAGTAGGAATAGAATTAAGTCATTAAACTAATAGAATCAATGAAGCACACTCTGAGACATTTCGTTTAAGTCCAATGTCCTTTCCGGTCTGATTTCTAGTTTTCTTTTCAAGCTGGTAAATTAGTTTGCAGTTAGGGTCAGTTGCCCCTGATCTGCTGTGAAGAACAATTCTGATTACCCTCCATCCAGCACTCTGGTCTATGTCTTTATCAAGCTTGTTTCTCCCGTTTCGGCGTTGTTACCTTGAATCGCCAGCTGGTGGTGGTATCTCAGCTGCTCGCCCCAGAGAGGTGGGGCCGGACAGGAATAAGATGTCTGCCTGCCTCAGAGTAGGCAACAGGAGCCTTATGGTGGGCGGACAGGACAGTCTTGGTCACAGGAGAGGTGGCAGTGATCCCAGCAGATCTTCCCTGAAGGAGTTCGATGTGGATCGCCTTGGGCCCGGGTGGTGTGATGTGCTATGGCCGGCGGCGGTGGCAGCGGCAGCGGCAGCGGGGGGAGGGCCTACGGTGGCGGCGGCAGTGGCACCATCTGTGCCGCAGTGACTGTCCAGTCCGTTGCGATGTCTCAGCGGTGGCAATGGCCGAGCTCTGTATGAAGAGCAGGCTGTGATGTTGGGGTCCCCAGCCCCCCGGGGTGAGAGTCAGAGACCCACTGCAGATCTCCTTTGCAGAGGGCTTCAGAGATGGGGTTGCCTCGTCATCTTGCCGCTTCTCCAAGGTCCAGTCTTTCTATACCTAACTGTTTGAGAGTTTTTGTCATGAAAGGAGTTTGAAATTTACCATCTTCTTTTTCTGCTTCTATTGAGATAATCTTTTTTTTTTTTTTTCATTCTGTTATGTGATATATCACATTTATTGATTTGTGTATGCTGATTCATCCTTGCATTCCAGTGACAAGTTCTATTTAATCATCAATCATTGTGAATGATTCTTTTAATGTGCTGTTGAATTTGGTTTGCTAGTATTTTGTTGAGGATTATGTGTCTATGTTTATCAGGGATATTAGCCTATAATTTTTTTTTGTAGTGTTCTTATCTGACTTTGGTATCAGGGTAAAGATGGCCTCATAAAATGAATTTGAAAGTATTCTCTCTTCATTAACTTGTTAAAAGTTTGAGAAGGATTGTTATTAGGTTTTTAATTTTTTAAATATTTGGTAGAATTCAGCAGTAAAGTCATCACTTTCTGAGCTTTTCTTTGACAGGACTCTTTACTACTGATTAATTCTTCTTACTTGCTATTGGTCTGTTCAGATTTTTTATTTCTTAGTGATTCAATCTGGATAGGTTGTGTGTTTCTAGAAATTCATCCATTTGTTTGAGGTTGCCCACATTTGTTGGCATATAATTTTTCATAATAGTCTTTTATGATCTTTTGTATTTCTGTGGTATCAGTTGTAATGTCTTCTCTTTAATTTCTTCTATTTTAAAAATTATTTATTTTAAAGATGTGGGATACAACTCAGGGTTAAGTATACAAATGCTCATTATGTAGGTACCCTTGTTGATGAGGTGTGCACCCCCTCCCCTGGCAGTTTCCCACTACTGCCAAACCTTTTCTTAGAGTGTTATGATAATTGATTGAGGTCCACTTATGAGCGAGAACATGTGATACTCTGTTCTTTGTTTCTGTGATAGATCACTCAGTATTATAGGCTCTAAGTCCATCCAAGTTGCTGTGAAGTTCATAATTTTGTCCTTCTTTATGGCTGTGTAATATTCTATCATGTATTTGTACCACATTTTTAATCCAGTCTTCTTTTGATGGGCAGCACAGTTGGTCCCATGTTTTTGCTATTGTGAACAATGCTGCAATAAACACACGTGTGCAGGTATCTTTTTCATAGAATAATTAGAGTTCCTCTGGATATATTCCTAGTAGGGGGATTGCAGGGTTGAATGGAAGGTCAATTTTTAGATCTTTTAGGAATCGCCAAACTGTTTTCCACAGAAGTTGTACTAGTTACACTCCCACCAACAGTGTAGAAGTGTTCTCTTTTCCCCACATTCTCTCCAGCATCTGTTGTTTTTTGTTATTGATGATGGCCATCTTGACTGGAGTTAGTTGGCATCTCAGTGTGGTTTAATTTGCATTTCTTTGATGACTAGTGAGGCTGAGCATTTTTTCATGGATCTGTTGGTTGCTCATATATCTTCTTTTGAGAAGTGTCTATTCATATCTTTGGCCTACTTTGTAATGGGGCTGTTTGGTTTTTTTCTTTTCAGCATGTTTGAGTTCCTTGTAGATCCTAGATGTTAGGCCTTTGTCAGACAAACAGTTGGCAAATATTTTTTCCTGGTCCGTGGGCTGTCTCCCTGCTCTTGATGGTTTCTTTGGCTTTGTAGATCCCCCTTGTCTATCTTATCTCTTATAGCATAGGCACTTGGGGTTTTGCTCAGGAACTGGTTGCCAGTTCCAATTTCCATAAGGGTGTCTCCTGCATTTTCTAAGGTTCTTATAGTTTAAGGTTTTATGTTTAGGTCTTTGATCCATTTAGAACTGATTTTTGTGTATGATGATAGGTATGGGTCTTGTTTTAATCTTCTGCATGTGGTCAGCCAGTTTTCCCAGCACCATTTACTGAACAGGTTCTCCTCTCCCCAGTGGTTGGTGGTAGAGGCTTTGTCAAAGATGAGTTGGATGAGAAATTAAGGTTTTGTTTCTGGAATCTCTTTCCTGTTTCATTGGTCTATATGCCTGTTCTTGTATCAATATAAGGCTGTTTTGGTTATTGCAGCTTTATAATAAAGTTTAAAGTCTGGGAGTATGATACCTCCTTTTTTTTTTTTTTGGCTGAGGATTGTTTTGGCTACTTGTGGTTGTTTATGTTTCCACATATATTCCTATGTTGTCATTTCCAGGTCTGAGAAGAATGCTGCTGGTAATTTAATGAGTATTGCATTAAGTCTGTACATTGCCTTGGGTAGGATGGACATCTTAAGAATGTTGATTCTTCCAATCCATGAGCATGGAATATTTTTCCATTTGTTTGTGTCATCTCTGATTTCTTTGAGCAGTGTTTTGTAGTTTTTGTTGTAAGGTCTTTCATGTCTCTGATTAGGAAGATGCCAAGGTATTTCATTTTTTTGTGTGGCTACTGTGAATGGGATTGTGGTTTTTATTTGGGTTTCTGTTTGTTTATTGTTGGTGTATAGAAATTTGATTATCTTTTGCACATTTATTTTGTACCCTGAGACACTGCCAAAGTTCTTTATTGGTGCAAGGAGGTTTTTGGCAGATTCTCTTGGGTTTTCGAGGTACAGAACCATGTCATCTGCAAAGAGGGATAACTTGACTTACTCTTTTCCCATTTGGATACCCCCAATCTCTTTCTCTTGTCTGATTGCTCTAGCTAGGACTTCCAAAACTAGGTTGAACAGGGGGGTGAGAGTGGGTATCCTTGTCTTGTTCCTATTTCCAGGGGAAATGGCTTCAATTTCTGTCTGTTTAACAGTATGCTGGCTGTGGATTTCTCAAAGATGGCTCTTACTATTTTGAGGTATAGTCCATCTATGCCTAGATGTTTGAGGGTTTTTATCAAGAAGAGCTGCTGGATTTTATCAAAAGTTTTTTCTGTGTCTAATGATATAATCATGTGGCTTTTATCTTCAATCTGTTGATGTATTTAATTAGGTTTATGGTCTTGCGAATGTTGAACCAGCCCTGCATCCCAGGGGTGAAGCCTAATTGGTCGTGGTGGATGATTTTTGATATGTGTTGTTGGATCCAATTTGCTGGGATCTTGTTGAGAATTTTAGCATCTATGTTCATCAAGGATATTTGTCTGTAGTTCTCTTTCCTTGTTAGATCTTTACGTGGTTTGGATATAAATGTGATGTTAGCTTCATAAAATGATTTGAGGAGAGTTCCATCATTCTCAATTGCCTGGAATACTTTCAATAGGATTGGTATCAGTTCCTCCTTGTATGGTTTGTAGTATTCTGCTGGAAAGCCATCTGATCCAGGGTTTTTTTTGTAGGTAGTTTTCTTATGACATAGTCAATTTCCCGGATTGTTATTGGCCTATTTAGGGTCTCCATTTCTTCTTGTTTCAACCTGGGGAGGTTGTTTGATGTCAGAAAGTTCCTCCATTTCATTTAGGTTTTCAAGTTTGTTTCCATACAAGTTTACATAGTAGTCTCTGGTAATCTTTTATATTTCTTTGGGGTCAGTTGTGACTTGGTCTTTTGCATTTCTGATTGTGTTTTGGAGGGCTTTTTCTCTCTTTTTCTTGGTCAGTCTTACTAGGGGTCCATCAATCTTGTTTATCCTTTCAAAAAACCAGCCGATTTTATTTCATTGATTTTTTTTATTCTATGTCCTGAATTTGTCTTTTATTTTGGTGATCTGGATTCCTCTGCTGAAGTTAGGGTTTTGGTGATCTTGCTTTCCTAGCTTCTTTAGGTGATTTGTTGGGTTGATAACTTGTGATCTTTCCATTTTCTTCATGTGTGTTCTTAGTGATATGAATTCCCCTCTTAGTACTGATTTCATGGCACCCCAGAGGTTTTGGTAAGCTGTTTCTTCATTTTCATTTGTTTCCATGTATCTTTTAATCTCCATTTTGATTTCCATGTTGACTCAGGAGTTGTTTAGCATCATGCTATTTAGTGTCCATGCCTTTGTGAGTTTTGGGGGAAATTTGTTGCCATTGATATTGATTTTTATTCCAATATCAACGGCAACAAATTTCCCCCCAAACCCACAAAGACATGGACACTAAATAGCATGATGCTAAACAACTCCTGGTCTGTGGTCTGTGAAGGTGCATGGCAGAATTTCAAACTTAGGGAATTTGTTTATGCTTGATTTATGGCTGAGGATGTGGTTAATCTTAGAGTATGTTCTGTGTGGTGATGAGTAGGATGTATATTTTGTGGTTGTTGGGTGGAGTGTTCTGTAGGTATCAATTAAGTCCATTTGGTCAAGCATTACATTGAGGTTCTGGATCTCCTTGTTGATTTTTTTGTCTTGATGATCTGCCTAGGGTTGTGAGTGGGGTATTTAAGTCCCCAGCTATGATAGTGTTAGAGTCAGTATCTTCTTCAAGTTTACCTAGATGCTGCTTTATGAAAGTTGGTGCTCCTATTTTGGGTGCATATATGTTTAGGAGGAATATTTCTTGTTGATGAACTGAACCTTTTATCATTATGTAGTGACCCTCCATATCTTTTAAAATTTTTGATAGCTTAAAGGGTATTTTGCCTGATATTAATATTGCGACTCATGCTTTCTTTTGTGTCCTGTTCACCTGAAATTTTGTTTCCCATCCTCTTAATTTGAGTCTGTGTCTTAGAGATAATATGTTGTTGCCTCATGATTTCATCCATTTTGTCATTCTATGTCTTTTCAGTGGTGCATTTAGTCCATTCACATTCAGGTTAATTATTGAGATGTGAGAGTTTATCCCTGTCATAAGGTTCTTATAGAGTTTATTGCTGCTACTGCTATGTGTTTGTTTGTTGTCTTTCTTTTGATTTTTGGGTTAATTCATGTGTGTTTTCAATCTTTTTCCTGCATTCTTATGAAGAGTATTGTTTAATACTTTCTTCAGTGTTTCTTGTATAGCTGGTCTGGAGGCAGTGTAAACTCTTAGGAATTGAATGTCTGGGAAGGATTTTAATTCTCTATCACTGATGAAGCTTTGCTTAGCTGGGTAGATAATTATTGATTGAAACTTTTTATCTTTGAGAACTTTGAAGATTGGCTCTAAGCTCTCCTAGCCAGGAGTGTTTCTGTAGATAAATCTGCTGCTATTCTACTTGGTCTTCCCCAGTAGGTAGTCTGAATTTGTTGGTCTTCTCATGTTGTCTTGCAGGGGTTCTCTGAATCTCTTGTGTTTGAATGATCACATCACTGATGAGATGAGGGAAGTTTTCTTGGATAATTTCCTGGAATGTTTGTTCCAGGGTGGTCTCTGCCTCTCTATCTGCCTCATGGATTCCAGTTAATCTTTGGTTCAGCCTCCTGAAATAATCACTCATTTCTTGGCAGTTTTGTTCTGTCTTTTAAAGCTTCCTTTCTATGTTAACAGTTTGGATTAGTTCCATATTTTGGTTCTCAAACTCTGAGATTCTTTCTTCTGCTTGGTTAACTTCTGCTTTCCGTGCTTATCAGTTTGTTATTTATTTCATTCATTGTTTTTTTTTTTTTTGAGTGGGAGTCTCACTCTGATGCCCAGGCTGGAGTGCAGTGGTATGCTCACGGCCACCCCAGTGTCAATCTACTGGTTTCATGCAACACTTCCGCCTCAGCCTTCCAAGTAGCTGGAACTACAGGCGTATGCTACCATGCCCAGCTAATTTTTTTAAAATATGGTGTAGAGACGAGGTCTCACCAAGTTGCCCAGACTGGTCTTAAGCCCCCGGGTTCAGGCGATCCTGTCGCCTTGGCCCCCCAAAGTGTTGGGATTACAGGCTTGAGTCACTGTGCCTGGCCTCACTGTACTCTTTATTGCTGTTATCTCAGTTATCAACTCCTTACCTCTTGTCTCTCATTTCTAATTATTCTTTCCATTAATATTTTGGTATCTGGGTTTGTGGTTTGAGACCAGTCATTCTGAGGGCTCTTCATTGTTTGCCTTCTGAACTCTGTATTCTCAGTGATTGAGGGGTCTGTGAGAGACCCATATTCTTCCTTTGGTTTTTCTTCATTTGTGTAGATTTTCCTCCCTCTCCCCCTTTTTAAAATCTTCTTTAATTCTGTTTTTCAGGGATGGAGGGGTAGCTTTTACTTCTGTTTACTCAATCTCCTATTCTTCCTTATATAGATCCTGTCTTTGTTCAATTCTGAAGCTGGACTGTGGGTGGAGGACTGTACACTTTGCATTTTTGAGATTTAATTGAGGGGGAAACTGTGATTCAGAAAGTATATGTAGATCCCAGTATCTGCTGACAGGTATGTGGGCCTCCTGGAACCCACTTCCTACTGCCTTACACTCTATCCATGCAGCAGGGGTATAGATTTGTCCCCTGAAAGCAAAATGAGGTAAGAAAAAGGAAGAAGGAGGATGAGAGGAAGGTGGAGAGAGAGAAAAAAAGAGGGGAAAATAGACAGGTGTACCCACTAACAAATGAAAAGAGACACAAAGAAAAGTTAAAAAAAAACAAAAACATACAGACAATCACGCAAACATACAAACCGACAAAAACCCCCCATTGATGTACTCTCCCTCAAAAATAGCCATACACAAATAGGAAATCTAAAAAGAAGCATCAAGATAACAGAAACAAAGCAAGTATGAAAACATAATCAAAAACAGAAAGAGAGAAAAGAGGGACAAAAACTAAAACAAAAACAGACAAAAGACAAACAAAAAAAGCAAACAAGCAAAAAACAAAACTCACTTTGAGGTCATTCCTGTAACTCCAACTTCTTCTCAGTTCTGGTCTCCAGCCCCTCCCCCCCCTCCCGTTTTCAGTGCAGGCTGATAGGGTTGCTCTCAGCATGGGTCAGAGGCCCCACAGACTACTGTGGGAGGACAGTGGATCAGATCTGGATTCACCTGGCTTGCTACCACTGCTGTCAAGTCTCCCACTCAGATCTGACATGTCTGTGCCTGTTCCAGCATGGAGGAGGGTCGTCTGTCTCTCTGAGTCTGATGAGGAGCTTAACCTCTAGGTCCCAGGTTGGAGGCTGGGCAGAGCTGGGTGGGGCAATGCAGGTCTCCGCCTGGTCCCAGGACAGAGAAAATGGTGTCAGTCCACATTTTCTCACTGGTGGTGGGGTTCCTTTCCAGCTTTTCCCTGCCTTCATCACGGATCCTGGGGATCATGCTTGCTTTGCTATCACAGGTGATGGTTTGGACCAGGTGCTAGGTGGTGAGAATCAGTTGCTTTCCACTGCCTCTTCTCAGGAGAACCTGAGAACAGCAGATGATCCTGTGCACTGGGGATTCCAATCTCAGGGTGGCGGGGGGCTGCAGTCACCTCCCAAGGAAAGCCCCAGGTGCATGAACCGGGGTTTCTCCTCAGATGGACTTTCACTCACCCACCAGCACACACTCACTCATGCAGAGAGTCTTTATGGACATGTGCTTTTGCAGAGACTCTCATAGTCTGACCTGTGCCATTGCCATCTTGCCAGAAATCTTTCTTTTTAATTTCTGATTTGTCTTCTTTTTCTTAGTCAACTTAAATATTTACTGATTTTGTTTGTCTTTCCAGAAAGCAACTTTTAGTGTTGTTGATCTTGTTTTTCTATTCTGTTTGATTTATTTTTTATTCTGATCTTTATTGCTTCCCTCCTTCTACTAACTTTCAGCTTAGTTCTTAATTATTATTTTTAAGTTCCTTGATGTTGTTTATTTGAGAATTTTCTTTTCATTATCATAAAGCTATTAAACTTCATCTTTGGTGCAGTCTCATTTTCTTAAGGTAAGAACACTTTTTTTGGATGATTACTTGTTCTTGAAATAGAAGCAATACCTTACATAAAAAACCCACATTATGATACATTACCTACTTATGAAATGGAGGGTTTCCCCTAATGATTAGCATTGTACATGTGAAGCAAAGGTTAAAGCAGAAATCTAGTGGCTAAGGAAACTACTTAAATAAATAAATAAAATTTTTAAATTTATTTTGAGTTGGAGTCTTACTCTGTCACCTAGACTGGAGTGCAGTTACATGCTCACAGGAACTGCAGCCTTGACTTGTTGGGTTCAGGTGATCCTTCCACCCCAGCCTTCCAAGTTAGATGGGAAGGCACTTGCCACCACACCTGCTAATTTTTTTTTTTTTTAAATTATAGAGAGGAGGTCTCTACAAGTTGTCCAGGCTGGTCTTGAACCCCTGGGCTCAGGTAATCCTGTAGTCTGTCTCCTAAAGTGCTGGTATTATAGGTGTGTGCCAGTGACCTTTTTTTTTTTTTTTTTTTTTTAAGAGAGAGTTCTGCTATGTTTCCCAGGTTGGTCTTGAACTCTTGGACTCAAGCGACCATTCTGCTTGCCTCAGCCTCCCAAAGCACTGGGATCACAGTCATGAGTCACCATGCCTGGGCCAAATTAATTTTTAAAAGTCACTGGCTGTTACCATTGGGGCACTTGGTGAAAGGTCTATGAGAACTCTGTACTATCTTTGCTTCTTTTCTGTAAAACTAAAGTTACTCACGAATAAAACGTTAATTCAGGAAAAAAGTCATTCTAGCTTCCTCTTGCAACTTTCTTGTAACTCTTTCACGTAATCACCCCACAGAAGCAGATCGTGTACCTCCCATGTAACAGACAATGTTCTAAGTTCCCAGGACACAGAGAACAAACCTCAGTTCTTGGGGAGCTGAAGAGAGCTCGTCTTAGTGGGTCTGCAGGTCGGTCCTGAGGCTTGCCCTGTGAATCCAGCATTGAGAGCCCAAGGTGGAAGGACTGCACGAGGCCAGGAGCTCCAGACCAGCCTAGGTAACATGGCCAGATTCCTCTCCAGTCTCGCTAGTGTGTGTGTGTATTTTTAAAATTTGCCGGCTGGACTGAGGGGACCTGTTATCCTCAGGAGAACCACAGAGGCCAGAGCCGGTGCACTCCGGGTGATTCCAGAGCCTGATAGTGAAGCCAAAGAAATTCGACATCGCGGAGGGGCGGCCGAAGATGACATCCTCCATCTCAGCCCCTCCCTCGCTGCCCCAGCTGCTTCTCTGCTCAGCTGAGAAGCAGCTGGGGCAGTCAGAGGCGCCCTGCCAGGTCCAGGCCTCACCTAGGTCAACATTTTCCGGAGCTTCCACACGCGAAGACAAAAGAGAACCTGCACAGAGAAACTATCAAAAACCGGAAGGAACAACCGGGCTTCTGGGATCTCGGGGCATCGGCTTCCACGCCACAGTTCCGGTCCCAGTTGTCGCGAGATATTGCTTAGGCACCATAGAAAGTTCTGCCAAGGAGGCTTAGGTTCTACGAGAGACATGCACGAAGCAACTGCCACTGGTAGTGGCATGTTTCCGATGCGGCAGGGGCAGGTGGAGAGGTCAGGTGGTGTGTTCCCAGGCGGTGCTGCTCTCTTTTTTGTCATACGTGTTTATTGCCATAATACTCCCCCTTAGGATGACTTTTTCTACATCCCCTAAGTTTTGGGATGCTGTGTGTTCACCTTTCTTTGTTTCAAGATACTTTTACATTTCCCTTTAAATTTTCTGTTTGACCTACTGAGTGCTAGGGAGCATGTTGTTTAGCTTCCATGTATTTGTGAATTTTCATAATAAACATGCTCCTGTTATTGGCTTCTATATTTATACCATGTCGTTGGAAAATAGTTGATATAATTTTAATCTTCTTAAATTTGTTAAGACTTATTTTGTAGCCCGGAACATGACTTATCTTGGAGAATGTTCCATGTTTGCTTGAGAAGAATGTGTATTATGTTGCTGTTGGACGAACTGTTCTGTGTATATCTGTTAGATAGATTTGGTTTAAAGTGCTGGCGTCCAAGGCAAAGTCCAGTGCTCACTTCCTTTTTCTTCCCTTATATGAAGGTTATCTCCCTTCACGTTGTGCTGCCTGGGGTTGGAGGAGGAAAGACATGGGTGTTGTAAAACTGTCTCTCCCCCCTCTTGAATGTGTCTTTTCTTATTTCTGTGCTAAACTCAGATGTTGTAAACCCTTACCTAATTTCCTTAGCTCTTGTGAAGGTATTTTTTTTTTGCATGTGGATAGTTGTTTAAATTGTTGTTTCTGTGGGGGAATGAATACTGGAAAGAACTGTTCCGCCATCTTGCTCAGGTTTCTTTACTTCCAGTCTACATGTACTACTTCTCAAGTGATTTTGGGGGCAGGTTGGATAAAAAGTTGCTAAAAACAGTATGAATAATTTCTCCCACCATTTTAGAGAGTATTGTTATTTACCCATGACATCCATAGATTTTAATTTAAGTAAGCAATGCAACTTTCTAAGGTATTTTGTGGCTAACTTCTAAAAACTTCTCCATGTGATACTGTTTTGGTAAGGAAATGTAAACTTTGATATTCTAGCTCTCAGTTCTGACATGCACATAACAGATATTGTCTCCTGACATGGGTACAGACTCCAGGAATTATCTTAGGCAGCTTCTCCTCTTGGAGACCCTGAGAGACTAGGTACACTCAAAATTCTTGTATTGTCTTCTGCTGGTGCTTGCTGATTCTAGAAGGAAACTCCTGTTATGTCCAGGGTTCTTCAAATTCCATCTTAAAAACCCTTGGAATGATTACAGTTGTAGTTCCTACCCAGAGTGTGCCTAGAAATGTTGTCACTAGATAGCCTTGAAATCTGAAAGATACTAAAATATCACAAAAAAGAAATTATACTATCCTACATATTTTAAATTATGTAAATAAGAAGTAAATAATATTTCTCATCCATTCATCTGATTTCATATTCTATCAGAAGTAGTCATTGTAAAAAAAGGGTGTTTATCCCTTTTAACTCCTTTATTTATTTATTTATTTGAGTCAGAGTGTCAGGCTGGAGTGCAGTGGCACAATCATTGCTATCATAGCCTCGACCTGCTAGACTCAGGTGATCCTTCTGCCTCAGCCTTACTAGTAGCTGGAACTACAGGTGCAAGCCTGGATAGTTTTTTGATTTATTCTAGAGATGTCTCGCCATGTTGCCCAGGCTGGTCTCAAACCCCTGGGCTCAGGCAATCCTCTTGCCTCCTCCTCCCAGAGTGCTGGGATTACAGGCATGAGCTACTGTGCCCAGCTCCAACTCTTTTTTTATTGTGAAATATATTTGTAAATATTCTTGTATTTTTTTATATTGTCTGTTTTCCCCTACATATGTAGCACACATACAGACAGGTTCTCACTGTCCTGCCCTGGCTGGTTTTTAACTACCTGCCTCAAGCAGTCTTCCCATCTCGACCTCCCAAAGTGCTGAGATTACAGGTGTGGCCTGCACTTGGTCACTTTATTTTTTTTTAAACAAAATAATGGCTATGTGGTATATTCTACTGTACAGCTGTATCACCATTTATTTCACCTCTTTTCTATTGATGATCATTTTTGTAATGTTCCCTTTTTTTGGCTAAGTGCTATAGCAGTCAGCATCCAAATGCACCTATCTTTGTACTCTGTGACCTTTTAAATTGGGGATGCTCTATATGAGAAAAAAAAGCATAACATAGTACTTAACATTTAAACCTATTTAACATTAAAGTCTTTGTCAGTATTACATTGTAGATCACCCTTTGTGGTTTGTGCAGGGGTCAGAGGAAGACCAATGCGTTCAGCTCTTTGGCGTTCTCTGTCTTAGGCTCCATTTGAACACATATTTGAAAATCCCTCTTCAGTGGAGTGTGGTGATGATGAGGGATAGTCCATAACCATCCACTATTTTGTATTCTCCTGCACTTCTTAGAGTTATTCTCTAGGGTGTTATGTAGTTGTTAGTCAAGAAAACTATAGTTATTCCATCAGTGATCCCTTACACCTCTTTTCTTTATGTTTAACTATGATTAATTTCTTTATGGAAAACTTTCCTTTTTTTTCTTCCAGGCCTTCCCTTTTTTCCTTCTTTTTCTATTTCTTTCTCCTTCCCTTCTTTCTTCTTTCTACTACCTTAGGAGCACTATTTTATTATTACTTAAGCTTCCCATTTGGAGTGCTAAGATTGGAATTACATTTTGCCAAGGAGATTCTGAGGTTAAAATAAAAACAGCCAAGTGGCCAATATGCTATTTCTCTGATATCTTCCTCTGGTAGGTCAGGATCGGTAGGGCCTTGAGGAGTTACCTGCTCTCGACAGTAAGCTGTGGTACAAGCATACCCTAAAATTTCCTCTTAGAACTCAGCTAAGACTAAGATGACTGTGTCTGGTGGCAGGAAGTAGTGGTTGTCCTGGAAATTTCTATCTTAACAATGAGGTTTGAAGGTGGCTCACTTTCATGGTGGATCTTTTTTTAAGATTTAGAAAGAAAGTAGTTTGACCAAGACTGTAAAGTTGAAAAATGGTTTTAGTAATCATTGCTGATTAAATATTATTAGAGGGATGACAAGTACAGAAAGAAGGAAAAAGTCCTGAGAAGAAGGCTTCAAGAAAAAGTAAGTTTGTTTTATAGAATCTACATTTTAGCAGGCATTTGCTTGGACATGGTTTAATTTGCCTATTCCCTAATCTGGATATATCAAAACACATTAAAATAGAAGTTTATTATGTTTTGGGGAAAATTAATTTATGAAATTAACTGATTAATGATTGGCTATTTATCTAAATTCTTCTAATGTGTCACTTGCACATATACATGAGACAAGCATATTTATTAGAGCAAATGGATCAACTTTTTCCTCAGTGGGTAAACTATTTAGATGGTTGACATGTTCCAGTCACCTTAACTATAAAATAAGATTTGGCTCTGTTTAATCATTAAAAGTGGACCATTAGGATTGGCTACTTAGAATCAATTTGTAGCTGAGGCATTTTTCATTGTGGCAGCTGGATAATCTCAAAAACCTCACCCTAACAGTCTCTGATTTTTTTATGTCATAATAGTCACAGCTTCTCCGGATGAAGATAGAAAGTGAAGCATATTGCCATGTTTTGTTTCTCAGAATCTATAGTATAATAAATTACACCAAAGCAATAATCAGTGTCCCTGAAGCTGTCTGTGATTTGCCTTTATTGTTCTTCAAGAGGAAGCCTCACACATGCAAAACCATATGCTCGATCAACTATCAAATTGGGATGTCTCATCTGGGAGTGATTTGAACTCCTGTCCCTCAACAGTTCTTTTATGACTCCAAGATTAAAAGACCATATTCTGTCTTATTTTTATTATATCTTTTGGGGGAGGCGCATAAGCAGTAACTCTTAGCAGGAGAGGGAATTGTATGTTATCTGACCTAGAAACAGCTGCTAGTGTCACCTTATTGGGAAGATCACAAGCAAGAATATACACAGTATTTCTGTGTCTTTCAAAGTGAGGATAGCCTGACAATTATAAAAGGAGAAATTACCTCAATAGAACCCTAAAATATTATTTTTGTGTAATAAAATGAAATTATTCTTCTTTGACCAAAATAGAACTCCTAGTTGATTGCTTAATCAAAAAAGTCAGTTAAGCCGGGCTCGGTGGCTCAGCCTGTAATCCTGCACCTTTGGGAGGCTGAGGTGAGTGGATTGCCTGAGCCCGTGGGTTCGAGACCCGCCTGGGCAGCGAGACCTCATCTCTACAGTAAATCAAAAAATCAACTGGGCGTGGTAGCGCGCGCCTGTAATTCCGGCTACTCAGAAGGCGGAGGCGGAAGGATCGCCGGAGCCCAGCAGGCGAGGCTGTGGTGGCCGGAAGCGGCCACTGCACTCCAGTCTGGGTGACAGAGTGAGACTCCAACTCAAAAAAAAAAAAAAAAAAAAAAGTTAAAGTAGGGAATCATAAAAAATAGCTTACACAAATCTTAAGGGTTTTACTTAAAATTGAAACCCATAATTACACACTAATTCACCAGCCTTAAGAAATAGAAGACCTTGTCTTTGAAGTTGGACCTTCTCATTAATGTTTTTCATTGACTCTCACACAAAAGTAATCTCCATACAGGATCATTTACAGTGTGCAGCTTCAGTTTCTTTTCTTTTCTTTTTTTGAGTTGGAGTCTCACGCTATCACCTTGGCTGGAGTGCAGTGGCACGCTCATGGCCATCCCAGCATCTACCTGCTGGGCTCCAGCGATACTCTACCTCAGCCTTCCAAGTAGCCAGAACTACAGGCGTGTGCTAACACACCTGGCTAATTTTTGATTTATTGTAGAGACGAGGTCTCACCAAGTTGCCCGGGCTGGTCTCGAACCCGCGGACTCAGGCAGTACACTCACCTCAGCCTCCCAAAGTCCTGGGATTACAGGCTGAGCCATGGAGCCCAGCCTGCTTCAGTTTCTTAAATGAAGGGAGAACTTACAGAAGTTTATAGAGAGCAATCTGAGTCCAGTATTTAAATGATTTGATTTTCTCCCTTAATCTTTTACAGTCGTCTTGCTTACACCTAATGTGACAGCATCTTTTAAAGGGATCTCTGTCTCTGCAGACTCTTTCCAATGAATTGATGTGGCTTCTATGGAGACAGCAGATTTATTATATTCGTATTGATTACTTTGATAATATTTAATTAAATTATGTACTGACACTAATAAGTACAACTGGCATCACTGGATTTATACACAAGAACCACCACCTCTTGTTGAGCTGCAATGCAAAGGCTAGGGCAGAATTGAATGGATGTACAGAAAGGTTACTAGGGCCCTGTGTCATTGTAGTCTCCCAGGATAGAAATCAAGGGAGATCACCAGACATAGCAGCAAAGAAAAAGTTTATTTCACTTGTGTACAAGGTGCCAGCAATACGAAGGGAAAGAAATGAACTACCCTTTGAAAGTAGTGTGAGGGGTAAATTTATAGGGCTTGCCTACAGTTATAGAGCATTTCAGGGTATAGGTAGGGTCTCTTTAGCCTTTGTGCAGAGGTGATCTTCATATGTTGTGTGTAGCATTAAAAATCTCCACCCTGGGTGTGATTTTTAGCATTAAAATGAGGAAGGGGTAACTATAAGTCAGAGTTTGAGTTCTGCCGTGCATGCGGGACTTCAGCGAAGTTTCAGGCCCCTAAAACAGGAATTCATGGTTAATAAGCTCTTGGTTATTGCTGATTGGCTGTGGGCTCAGCAAGCTAGAGCTTGGGCAAGGGGCTTTGTCCTTCTCTTCTGAACCATGCGAACAGCAGGAGCCAGCTGGTCTGTCTCAGTACTAGTGAATGGCTGACTAATAGTGAGAATTTGGTATTCCACGAACACCAAAACAGTATGTTTTATAGAGGGCAGTGAGAGTTCCAGTTAAACTTTCTGAGTTCAGCAGAGGTGCGGTTAAATGAGAATGCTTGAATTGTCGTCAAGTAGGTAGGTTCTTGTAGGTCAACTAGCAGCTCTTCTACATTCTTTGATTGTATCAACATACAGAATGGCAGCCCTTTGATAATGCCTCTTGTCTTTAACCAAGTACAATTTAGAGTCCCTTATAATCTGGTCTTGTCTTAGGTACCCAGTGAATCTTTATTCAGGCAATAGAAGTGTATAAATCAATGAAATCTTATCAAGACATGTTTTAAGTGTATGGTATCTCAAATTATATAACTCCTTCAAACTTTCTTTCTTTTCTAAAAAAGATATGCTTTATAAACAATGGGAAATATTTGTATTCAACAACAATAGTAAAAAGCCCTCAGTGTAATTTAATGTTGGAAATCAATACTGTTTGTCCCTGATTGAATTGAGAGGTAGAGATGAAGACTTCTTTTGCCCCAGGTGGCCTGGAAAATGTTGGTGCCCGCAAGTCTGCAGTCAGCCACGGGGCATCTAGTTACCACGAGTTTTCATTGCTCCTAATATTCCTCACCCGTAGGCTACTGCCTGTTCTGCCTAATGATAGGGCCAACCTTGACCCAGAGTCCTCTGAACCTTCCCCAGGGGCCCCTCTGTGCTGGTTCACCCCTTGACATCAGCTTTCAGAGTATATGAAATAGAAATCTTAATGAAAGAAAGGAGGACTGAGATTTCACTGTGCGCTCATCTGGCTAAACTCCTAGCATTTTATGATTATATTTGATTTTTAAGTCATTCTGAACTCTGTCTGCAACTCCCTTTTCTCTTTTCTCGGCATCACAACCTTTACTACAAAGC
The DNA here is from genome assembly GCA_027257055.1 of Cephalopachus bancanus. Lineage (NCBI taxonomy): Eukaryota > Metazoa > Chordata > Mammalia > Primates > Tarsiidae > Cephalopachus > Cephalopachus bancanus. The sequence continues at coordinate 6,183,184 of JAPVLO010000097.1, read as the reverse complement.
TTATTTCAAGGGAAAACCTGTTAGAATTCAAATCACTTACTCCTGTTTCATGCTAGTCTGTTTGTTTGGGATACCAGCTTACAAGATGATGTCCTTTGAATCATTGCTTTTAGTGAAATCAAAGTGACTCAGAGACTCAAAACTTTGATAACTGAATATGTGTTTTATACTACTTCAGGGGCTTCTCTTACAACTTGGTTGCATAAATGTGAAAATGGAACCATTAGAGATGAAGAGGGCTGAGGCCTGTGTTTTAGGTTGTTTTCAGAATTCTAAATGAGCACCAGGAAAGAGTTCAGAGGAAGTGGTCACTTTGTGAGACCTCAGAGGCAATCTGGAGCCAGGTCTGTGTTTTAAGAAGGCTTCCAAGTTGGGGGTGATGGTTATTCTTTGCTGTTAATGCCTTAGGTTAACAACAAACGAGAGAGACTTCTTTTCCTCAAAGGGTTTTAAAATTTCTTCCTGTGGAGGCAACTCTGGAAGGGGTTGGTGTCTTGTTGGAGATTTCCAGGGGTTCTGGGAGGAAGAGTAGAAGGCTTCTCTCCTCCTTGTGGGTTAGCCCTAGTGATGCAATTTACCTTCTTGTCTGAAAACCCTCTGGAGTTGCTGTTCTAACTCTAGTGGGAGTGACTCCTCTTGATTAGAAAAGGTGTTTTCAGCACAAAACTATTGAATGATGCTGTCTTACTCTTCTTTCCATTAATGGAAACAAATCTTATAATGACTCATCACGTGTCCACTTGTTATTACCAGTAATAAAAACACTGAGCACTTATTACAGTGAAGGCATGAGACACATTTGCTTTCCTTAAATCTTCCCAAAGTCTTTAGAATTTTCATTATCTGTGCTCTATGAAGGTAGAAAATGAGGTTTAAGAAGGAAAAGTTCCCACATCTGGCAAGTGGCAAAGCTGGGGTTTAAATACAGCTGGCTCCCCAAACTGGTTTTAGCTAGGATACACGTATGGGTGAGTATCATTGTGAAGAGTTGTTTGGTGCTGAAGTTAAAGAAACACAAACATAATATTCCCTCTAAACCCTTAAATTCCTGGGAAGGAGAGCAAAAGATGAATACTTTTAATTATTGTATTATTAACAAATCAGCTTGCTTGCTGCTACACAGATTTATACCTATGTCATGATATATTTATTCAGGAAAAGGATGAAAAGTGAGTAGCTATTGTCTCATATGGAGAATAGAGAAATGGTGGATATATACTAATATAAATAAATTATCAGTCCTGGCTGGTACTATGGCTCATGCTTGTAATCCCAGCACTTTGGGAGGCCAAGGTGGGTGAATAGTTTGAGGCCAGGAGTTTGGAATCAACCTGGTCAACATAGCGAGATCCCATTTCTTTTCTTTTTTCTTGAGTTGGAGTCTCACTCTGTCGCCCAAGGTGGAGTTCAGTGGCATACTCACAGCCACCCCAGCGTTGACCTGCTGGGCTCCGGTGATCCTTCCACCTCAGCCTTCCAGGTAGCCAGAACTACAGGCGTGTGCTACCATGCCCAGCTAATTTTTTATTTATTGTAGAGATGAGGTCTCGGCAAGGTGGCTGGGGTGGTCTCAAACCTGCGGGCTCAGGCAGTACACTCACCCCGGCCCCCCAAAGTGCTAGGATTACAGGCTGAGCCACTGAGCCCAGCCGAGATATCCCATTTCTGTCTTTAAAAATACACACACACACACACACACACACACACACACTACAAGCCCATAAGAAAAGAGGATTGTTCTTGTCTGTGAAGAAATTGACAGGTCACTGGTCAATCCAGATGTCCCTCTTTGGGTATTTTGGCAGGCTGTACTTGGTGAAGCTACCATCATCCCCAGTGAGATTGTCCTCTGGTCCACTTGGAAGTGGACACTTGGGGGCTGGCTCACCTTCTGTGGCCCAGCTTCTCCAGAGCTTGCTTGAAAATGGCCCAGATTCAACAGGCTGATTTCCTTTGCAAGTGTTTGTAGCCAGGGTGTGTCCTAACATAAAGAATGCTTTCATATATAATTATATAACATTGTGATAAATGTTTTTAAACAAAAAAATACCCCAGAGATAGAACTGCCAAGCTTAAAAGTGATCCAGATGGATTTTCTGACCTCTTTCTGCACCAACATTTTCTTTATGTTCTTGGGAAATAACTGGAGATATTTTTATAGCCGTTCACGTTTCAATCCTGGGACTCAGAAAGCTTCTATATTGCCTTAAAGAGCAATGTGTGCCACTGTTAAACTCGAACCACTTTGGACAGCTGTGCAGATGGAAAAGAACTATCATGCTTGAAACATTTTCATATTTGTGGTACACATTCCTTACAGTGCAGCTGGTCTGAATTCTCTCTAAAAAGATGGTGTGCAGCTGTTTCTCTGAGGCAGGCCCTCAAGGCAAATACCCATCACCCCAAATACTCATCACCCCAGCACATCCTTTCCTATGTTGGCAAGCCATTTTGTCCTCAACTCTATTGTGTATAATCACAAAAGATTGCTATTTATCTGAAGCTTCTTTAGGATACAATACATGAGCTCATTCTCAGAAGGTCCAGGAGCACAGATTCCATTGTAAAAGATTTTCTGTTTCCCACCCCCTCTCATTTTCGCAGTTTCCATGGCAACATTTGGCTCTGATGGCACCTCCAGGATTATTGCTATCATCACAGTTATTTTTTCAGATGACTATTGTTGTTTATTGTCATCAACATAATTTTGACTGTCGGTTAGTCATATCCTGATCCTAAATACCTAGCCTGTGGGGAATGTTTCCTCAAAACAGTTGAAAAGTTAAAAAGAAAAAAAAGAATGTAAATCCCAAGAGATTACTGGTAGTGCAATTATCCTACATCAGGGTTTCAAAAAATTCCCACCAAGTCATTGTAATTCTTCCAAAATATACACAGGTAAGTTGTGATATCAAGATAGATGTGGTTGTTGATACCATGGTTGTTGCTGATAGATGTGGTTGTTGCAACTGCTGTTGTTTTGTTTTTAGAGAAGGACTGTGTGTGTGCGTGTGTGTGTGTGTGTGCGCGCACGCGTGTGTGTGTGTGTTGGTGGGGTGAGAGAGGAATTATACATCTAAAGGTTCGTAATAACAAAAAATTTCATAAAATGCTGGAAATTAGTTGTTTAGAGATAGAGTTTTAGTAGACTATTACTGACTGATTTTACCATACCTGCTACCAACCCTGTGAGCCTCCTTGAGGCTGAGGGGGGATAGCCTTCCTTAGTAAGACTTATTTCCATGTGACTTAGTATCACACCATTATCAGCTGGGACCTTACTTTTGAGATCTACTTCACCTTAGCTTGAAACAGTACCTCCCAGGCCATGAGAGTCCAGAACCCTCATTTTAATTTCTGTAAGTTCTCACAGCTGTCTTTTTTTGTGCATCTTTCTGCTTCTGGGCTCCGGGGTTGATGCTGACTGCTGCTGGGTTTAGTGAAACCCTAAATGCGAAGAGTAGTTTTTTCATCTGTTTTTAGAAGAAACTTTTATATCAAGTGAGCTTGTCCTTTCACACGCCCTCCTGCCTGTCCCCACCCCCTTTTTTCCTCTCCCTTTTCTTCCTTCTTTCTTCTGTCCATGCACCCTCCTTCACTCCCACGTGCCATTTGCTTTTGAAGATTTGATGGGTCATTGGAAGGAGTCACGTTGTAGGGGACAGCCTTCCTCCAGCTGTCTACTAGCTCCACCCTTTCACTCCCTTTCTTCCTCCTCTTCCTGGCACATTAAGAATTTCTTCTTCTTGTCTCATATACGGCAGCTATTCCTGAAAGGAGTTCAGTTTTCTCTATTTGATTTATTTCTCTCTCTCTCTCTCTCTCCCCCCCCTCCATATCTTACCTGCCAATCAGTTCCAGACTCTCTCATAGGGGATAAGGACAAAACCCAGTGTAAATTTATTTATTTTTGGTAGCACCAGAGCTTGCTCTAACTCAGCGTTCAGAGCTCTTCATCACTGCTTCCTAGTTACTGAGAGCACAATCTCAGATGCCTATAGGACTCTGGCAGGAGACATGCATGAGGTGAAGGGATGTGGTAGAAGAGATAGTGTGGTATGGAGGTCAGCGTATGTGTCCAGAGACACAGTTCGTTCAGAGGGAGCACAAGCTATTTGACTCCAGCCAATGGCTGCCTGCAAGGGTGGGGCATGTGGCCTCATCTCCCAATTCTTAAGAATTTAGAGACATGATTTTTTAAATGTAATATTTTCCCCAAAGGTAAGCCTTGGCAACTCTGCCACTCTTAGTTGCCTCTTATGTCCTGGATGTTGGAGAGGAAGTTTTCTGTGCCAGATCCAATCTTTTCCCTCCCCTCTGTGATGCTGTCCTTGTTCATGCCCAACCAGGTTGGAGTGTCATCTGCGTAAGGAGAAGCTGCAAGGGATCATGGGTCTTGAGGACTAGTCAGCTCATTGATTCTAACTCAGCAGCATCAAGGTTTGAGGCCTAATCAAAAGCATACATCATTTTCAGCCTAGATTTTCAGCCATAGTTCTTCCTTCTCCAGGGCCAGGATCTACTTTTGTCTTCCAGTTGCTGGAAAAGATTGCACTCTTCCCTCCAGGTCTTGGTTCAGTGTGAGGAGAGAGAGTTAAGTGCACATTAAGGCTGTTTTCCTTTTAGCTTGCTCTTCATAACAGCCCAACCCTTGGTGTGTTGTTTCTAACCTTGACTTCTGGAGGATGTGGAAGATCAACTTGAGGATCTCTTCAAGCACAGAATTCATCACCAATTGCCCATTCTTATCACAAACTCCAAAATTTCTTTCCCAGGGTCCCAGGCAGTGCTCTGCCAATTCTGATGCCCACCCCTCCCACACTGAAGCCTGTGAATTGCTGTGGATGGGGTGAGAGTGCAGTGCCTTGGGTGTGCCCAGGCCCCTGCTGAGGAAGCACATTGGTAGGTGTCATCTCTCAGGCTCTGTCTAGAGTCTGGGATTCGTCCTGTGAGCCTTCTGACCAGAGGCTTGTTAATGGATTGGCAGTTCTTTTAAACACTGGAATCTTCTGGATTGGCAAAGGAGGCTCATTGTCAATATGCCTGTTGTGCTCAGAGTCTATCTCTGGCCCATGTGAAGAACATGAATCTTCTGGATAAGTAACTTAACAATGTAAATAAAATTTCCTTCACTGATTCACAAAAATTTAATGAAGACCTGCTATCTGTTGGGCTTTTGGAAGATGCATATCTGTAACTAGAGCATCATTAGTGCCCTTGAGGAAGTCAAGGTCTAGTGTGGGGACAAATGTGTATCCCAGCAAGTCTGTGCAGATTGATGAAGGCACAAAGACCTGCCCCTGGGCATGAAAGTGGAAAGGACTGTACTTGTTCAGGAAACACAGCTTATGATTATGGAAAATATTATTGAATATGTATCTAGAACCCCCAGAACCTTGGCTTTCTTGATGAGAGGGTATCACTCAGGCTGGCCAGAGTAAAACCAACTGAATATGCTGTCCATTTCACTCTCATTCTAGAGTGAGAACTGATAGTGGGAATACTGAATGAAACAATTTTTACTATTAAATATATATTTCTTTTAAAAAATTTTAGTGCCAATGCATGCAGTCAAATTAGTGAAAATAAGGGAAAGAATGATGTAACTCCCATTGGAGAGATCTTTTTCAAATACCTATTGTGTGCACTTCAGAGGCTAAGAACTCAGTTTTGAGTTGATTGCCATTTAGCTCAAAGAGTATATAAGATAAATGCTCTTGGGTATTGGAAGCATTATGACATAGAGGTTAATAGCTTGGACTCACATGTTACAGACACCTGGATTTGAATCCAGGATCTCTTCCTTAACAGGTCTTGACTTTGGGTCTCTCACTCTCACTTTTGCTCTTCTGGGATTTTCTCATGCTTCCTTATGTTCCAGGGCCCTTTTTACCTCCCTCTTCACCTACTTAACTCCTACACAACCTTCACATCTCATTTCAAATACCCCTTCTACAAAGGAGCCCTCCCTGATTAGGTTTACTGTCCTTGTAAATGATGTCATAACACATGGTGCCTTTTTTCCATAGCATTTCTGTTGTAGTTGCATGTTTATTTGTGATTATTTAATTCATATATGCCTTTTGCACTACTCTGGTTTTTACGGTTATAGATCATTATACTGAAAGACGCAGTCCTTAATGTCATAATCCCAATTGTTGAAATTCCTACAGATCAAACTCCCTAAAGTTTAAAATCCTTAATGTCTAAAATCCTGAAAATCACAATCACAGAATAGTTGTGTCATGTTAGTCAGAACTATTACCTTGTTATTTTCTTTATGAAGAATAAAATGGATTTCAATGTAATCTCCAAACCATAATGACAGATTTGGAATTAGGTATAATCAAGGCTTCTAAAAGTGAATCTCAAGTTGTTTTGGTAAAGATTTTTTCATTCAGACCAGTACATTTGGTGGTAAATTCATATGAGTGGTTTGGCCATGCAATGTGGCAAGCACAAGAACTTCAGTTATAAAATGCATCATTTGTGCACTGGTATTCCTTCCAGCTGATGAAATTACAGGAACTTTTAATAAATTAAAGTTACATTTGCCTAAAGAAGCCAGTGAAGTTACTGACTGGTTAGAAAATAATTATGTGCACAATAGGATAAGAAGACACTCAGGCAGTGGTGTTACTGTTGGATCATAAATTTTTTTAAAATTTTATTTTTTTTAAAAAGTTGTTATAAAGATGAGGTCTTGCTTTGTTGCCCGGGCTAGTCATGAACTCTTGGTCTCAAGTGATCTTCCTACCTCAGCCTCCTAAAGTGCTGGGATTATAGGCATTAGCTGCTGTACCCAGCCGGTGACCAGCATTGCTTCTGCCAAATCTGTGATCTGTATGTGAGTGCATGTAGAATGGATTTCTGTGTACCTAAAACAAGGCACAGAAGGTGGAAAAATTTAATAGGGAATGCACATGCTAGTGAATATCAAATTATAGTATAATTTTTTTAAAAAGCAGGTTTATGTGGAAAATGAATGTGTGCATATTCACTGAAAAGACCCATTTTCCAAGAAAATGTATGTGTATATATTCACTGAAAAGACCCATTTTCCAAAAGGAAAAAAAAAAGCAGCTTATTCATCTGGATGCAAGATGTCAAAATATAGTTAATGATTGTGTCAGCCAGCTCTTATGGATGATCTCATGAAGTTGCCCATATTATATCTCTGTAATACCCTTTTTTATATGTATTTTCTTTCCCCTTGTTTTTTGTTTTTCCCCACTATATTAAAATTTTCAGCATTATTATAATTTTTCTTTTTACAGCTTGCTATGCTATTATATTCATTCTCTCATCGTTTCCAATACTGGAGGTGAAGAGAGTTTTAGATAATTCTCATTTATTTTACATAGTTTTTTTTGCAAACTTGATTTGAGAGGTGAAATTATTTTAACATTGACGTTGTGTGTAAGCACTGTGTATATGTAAAAACTTTGAAACTTCCTTAATAAATTAAGAGATATCCTTTTTGTACATCTCCATTTATGAAAGATAACATTTCTTGAGCTCTTGGCTCTTTGGGAGAGTGGTGTGGTGACAATGCACTGGTGACCCATCACTATTTTTGATTTGATGTCATCAAAAGATTTTGGTTGTTCATCATGGTATTTCTGTGGACTACAGTTGTGAAGCTGGATATACACAATTACCAACCATAGTGGCACACATTCACATATTTCTCTTTTTGGTTAAAACATTTCTTTCTTTCTTTCTTTTTTTTTAGAGATAGGGTCTCGTTTTGCTACCCATGCTGGTCTTGAATGCCTGGTCTCAAGCGATCCTCCCACCTTGGCTTCTCAAAGTGCTTCTCAAAGTGCTAGGATTACAGGTATGAGCCACTGTGTCTGGCCTGAGCCACTGAGCTTGCCTTCTGTTTCTTTATGAATACAGTTTGTCTGCTCACAACTGTTAGACCCATATAACTGCCATTCATGTATATGTTTATGCTTGCAAAAATATGTATATTATTATTGTCTATTTTAATTATTTGAACAGAATAATTATTGTCTTCTTTCCTATTGTGTTTATATTATTATTTGTCTATTTTGTTGTGTAAAATTGCCTATGAAGTGTTCTGTTGTGTTTTTATATGTATCTCGAATAAATCCCCTTTTGAAAATGTAAAAAAATTTAAAAAAATTTAAAAATATATATTTTTAGAATTATATTTTTGGGATTTCAACATTGGGAATTATGGCATTCAAAATTGTGTCTTTTGAGATTATCATCAGCTTCCATTTTGTTCACCACTGTAGCCGAGTGTTTAGCATTGTATTTGTCACATAGGAGGTATGTGGTCAACATTTCTGAGTGAATTGGTAACTAAATACCTCCTTTGTAGGACTGATTGAGGGCTGCATTATGTAATACCAAATACCTACACTATTTGGTACAGTGCCTGGTATATAGTAAGCATTCAATAAATGTTGAATTATAATAATTATTATTTTTTTAAAGTTAGCTGTTCTCTACTCCTATAGTGGACTGAGTGATGCATAATTTGCATGTCTTTAGCTAAGTTTCAGTAGTTCTATTAACTAAGTGTTTTGTTTGTTTGTTTTCTTTTTTTGAGTTAGGGACTCACTCTGTCACCCAGGCTAGAGTGCAGTGGTATGATCACAACTCACCACAGCCTCCAATTCCTGGACTCAAGCTATCCTCCTGTGTCAGCCTCCCAAATAGCCGGGACTACAGGCACGTGCCACCGTACCCAGTTAATTTCTTTATTTTTTGTAAAGAGAAAGTTTTGTTATATTGACCAGGCTGGTCTCGAACTCCTGAGCTCAAGCTGTTCTCCCACCTCCACCTCCCAAAGTTCTAGGATTACAGGTGTGAGCCATTGCGCCTGGCTTACCTAAGTTTAATAGTGAAAATGCTTTTATTAAGTTTAATATCAAGCCCCTGCCTCTGACTGACTGTTGTTTTAAGAAATGGAGACCTTCTAGGTCATTTGTGGAGCCACTGATGAAGGTTTACTGCACAGCGTGGCATGAAGGACCAGGACTTTGGAAGTAGACTTTTGGGGCTCAGGTGATGGAAGCTTCTTTTTAGCTGTAACCACAGGCAACTTATCTCTCTGTGCCTCTGTTTTCTAACCTGTAAAGCAGGGATAATTATCTATCTTTCAGTGCTGTTATAAGGATTAAATTATGGATACATATAAACAGCTTACTAGACTATCTGACACATAATAGATATTTAATATATGCCAGCTATTATTTTATAAAGACTCATAAGATAAATTATTCCTGGAATTTAGTACAAAAATTAAAATAGTAACTCTTGAAGAGCTGATAATTTTCCTTTTACTTTATGATGGATTGAATTAGGCCATTACATTTCCCCTTTTCACTTGATATCAGAAATTTTAGAGCTAAATTGCTTAAGTGCAAATATCTCACCTCTGTGTATATTCAGTCATTATTCTGTCTATATTCTTTGTTATTTCTTACCTTTGTCTTGTGTACCTGGAAATCTTCTTTGAAATCCATCTCAAATCCTTTTAGGAAACAGGCGGGGACACATATTATAAATTTATATATTCCATAATAATAGGATAGAAAGAAAACACTCTTCAGGTGATATTTACTTCTGGTAAGTTTGATGTGTTCCAAAATGTTTTCTATAATCCTGTGTAGGCTGCTTCACTTCTTTTTGAATAACTAAAGACCAATTCAGTATTCCTGTGAGAACAATTTAATACTGAGATTCTAATATAATATGTTCCATATGCTAACTAGAAATTGAAAAATTATTTGCTGGAAATATTTGAAAAGTCCAAATTATTTTCCACTCTTCATATCATAACATCATAACATTTTAGAATAGGGCATAATTTGTTTACTTTTCATGTTTTACTTGGCTTGAACAATAAAAAGAGTCCTGACCAACTTAATTTTTTGTTAATCAAGTTGTAATTTCTTCTAAGAAATGAGACAAAGTTATTGTATTTCATAGAATTATAATGTTGGACCATCTACCCAGTTGGGTATTTCATTTGACTCCTTATTCAGGGAAATACCTAAACACTTGAAACAAGAGAATGTTGATCACATGTTAATATCTTTTGAATATTGTACATTCTCATTCATAAGTGGGTCCTAAACATTGGGCAGCAAGCACAAAGGTGGGAAAAGTTGGCACTGAGTACTACTAGCAGGGTATGGGAGAGAGGAGGGGTAGGGCACACAACCACCCACTGGGTACCATGCTCAAAACTGGGGGAGAGAAGGCTTACTAGAAGCCCAAACCTTGCCTGCATATAATTTACTGACGCAGCAAATCCTCACATGTACCCCACAACTCTAAAATAAAATAAAATAAAATAAAAATAAAGAAAAATAAATATAATATCTGGAGAAGATAATTTAAAGATCTTCATTAATAACTTGCCTCAAGACTTAGCACTTCCGCTCTTCCTGTTTAATTTACCTCTGTAAACTGACGTGAAAACTCATACCTTTATTGAGTAGGGACAGGAGAAATAATTGATCCTTTGTTATGTAACAGCCCATTGAAAAAAACCAATCATGACCAACTCATTCATTCAGTCTCCAATCAATAAATATTTATTGACTGCTGTCTTTGTGCTATATCTGTGCTGGGTTGTGGCAGTGTTCTGATGACTCCTTATCTTCAATGAGTTTTGCACACTACTAGTTAGTAGAGATAGGTCACCAAGTAAAAAAGAATTTTTTGAAAATGAACTCTTTCTGCCTTTGTTTTGACTGAGACATTGATACAACAGACACAAGAAATCAAAGCCAATGTGAAACAAGTTCTCTTTGACATAGAATTTACAAAGTAATAGGATTTATAAAGAAACTAGTATTCGCTTTTTTTTTCTTTTTTTTTTTTTTTGAGTTGGAGTCTCACTCTGTCGCCCAGACTGGAGTGCAGTGGCCGCTCCCGGCTACCGCAGCCTCCACCTGCTGGGCTCCAGCGATCCTTCCACCTCAGCCTTCCAAGTAGCCGGAATTACAGGCATGCGCTACCACGCCTGGCTGATTTTTTGATGTATTGTATAGATGAGGTCTCGCTGCCCAGGCGGGTCTCAAACCTGCGGGCTCAGGCAATCCACTCACCTCAGCCTCCCAAAGGCGCGGGATTACAGGCTGAGCCACCGAGCCCGGCTAGTATTCGTTTCTTAACTCTTGACCCCCTCATTAGATTGAAGACTGTACAAGTCTGCAGAGCAGGAAGAAGGATTTCAGAAGGATTTCTTTGGAGGAAATGTTATTAGAAGCCCCCGATTTTTACTCCAAAGGGTAGGATGGGAATGGAATACCATATTCTCTACCTCAAGCTTATAATAGCATCACTTGGAGAGTTTGCTGTGTGTTTTGAGCATAGGGATCACCTTCCACCGGAGTTTAACTCTTCCTTGGGAAATCTAGGAGGTGACAGAAAGAGTAGTGAGTTGCTTTGATGCTGCACAAAGTTCAGCCTATGTGCCTGAAGTTTGTCAGAACAGAGGATGTGTGAGTGTTTTTCATGTTAAAAAGGGATGCGCTGGAACCACCTTAATTTTTGCTGTGAGCCATGGGGGAGAGGGCCAATGGTAGGCCTGAGAGTTCCATGTATCTCCTTTAGTTCATCTTGAGAATTATAGGTAAGGAGATTCCCTAAGGATATGACTTTCAAAAAATTAAAACAAAAATAACAACAAGAAAAAACCTATGAGGGAAAGAGTTTAGCTCCAATAATTTGCTAAACTAAGGCTGCTCAAAGCTGGTTAATCACTACTTTTATTTGTTTGCTTCTTTTCTTTTCTTCCCACAGCTAATGAGCAGCTGTCCAGAGAGAAAGGAGGAGGATAGGGAGAGGGAGAGCAGAAACTGGTCTTGTCCCCTCCCTGACACTCAGACAACTGCCAACTGCAGGCCTTAGCAAAGGGGAAAGGATTGATTCTTAACTTTGCAGAAAAATTAAGGAGTTGCTTCATATTTTGGGCAGAAGACATTTTAGATAGTGAATCTGGTATTGTGAATTAATGTGATCGTAGGACTTTTTCATGTGAGTAAGCAGAAAATCTTGGGGATCTGCCAACTTTCCTTACAGGGGCAGGGGAAGATTATCTTCACTGAATAAAACTTTATGGGATAGAAATAGACAAAAATAAATTTGTGTTTTGGTCCCATCTACACCTACATCCACATACCTGATGGGAAGAACACAGGGTCTTAACAGGGGACACATTTCAGATGCACCTTACTTAGGTTCAAGGGGGTTCTCAGAGGAAGTAACATTATATAAAGAGCAGGTGAAATTAGAGGATTTCTGTGCAAAGTTGGCAGATTAAACACTTTCATTCCCTCCCAAGATCTCCATAAAATAACTATAAAGTGATTTTTAAAAAAAGTTTTAAGCCTCAAAGGAAGAAAAGAACAGAAAAGGAATAAATAAGTACAAAGTTTTGTAACTTGGAAAGCAGATGGATGAGTGGTAAAGGACCAGAGAGAATTAAAGTGTAAGCTAAAGCAGAGAAAGGTGAAATCCAACTCACCTTACCCCTCAGCATCAACAGCTCAGAAATAGGTAGCACGTGGTACTTTTAAATGTAGAGTAGTTAGAAGGACTAAATTGATTGAAATTTATTATTATTTCTGAGTTGAGGTCTCACTCTGTTGCCCAGGCTGGAGTGCAGTGCCACAATCAGGACTTGCAGTCTCAATCTCCTGGGCCCAGGCAATCTTTTTGCCTCAGACTCCTAAGTAGTTGGGACTACAAGTGTGCACCACCACTCCCAGTTAATTTTTTGATTTTTTTTAGAGACGAGATCTTGCTATGTTGCTTAGGCTGATCTCGAACACCTGGGCTCAAGTGATCCTCCCACCTCAGCCTCCCAACATAAGGGAATTACAGTCATGAGCCACCACACCTGACCGAAAGTTAGTTTTTGAAGTAGTCAGATTCACAGATTACCTTGCCAGCTTTATAAAGCCAGACAACAGGTCTTCTCAACCCTGGCAAAAGAAGGAGGATTTACTTTTTCTAGAGAAAGTGGACTCAGTTGAATATGACCATATGAAAGCAGGGGAGTATGTGAATGTATACAATACTGGATGTTGAGACCATTCTTTTTTTTTTTTTTTGAGTTGGAGTCTCACTCTGTTGCCCAGACTGGAGTGCAGTGGCCGCTCCCGGCCACCGCAGCCTCGACCTGCTGGGCTCCGGCGATCCTTCCGCCTCAGCCTTCCGAGTAGCTGGAATCACAGGCACGCGCTACCACGCCCGGCTGATTTTTTGATTTATTGTAGAGATGAGGTCTCGCTGCCCAGGCGGGTCTCGAACCCGCGGGCTCAGGCAATCCACTCACCTCAGCCTCCCAAAGGCGTGGGATTACAGGCTGAGCCACCGAGCCCGGCTTGAGACCATTCTTTAGCCACCTTCCCACACTCAGATCCCAGATGACTCAGCTCCCAGAAGAACTGAGAGTAGCAGGCAGACCTTCACCTTCCATGCAGGGGGCAGAAAATCTTTCTCTAAGTAATCTGACCAGTCCAATAACAAAAACCTGGAGATAATGACATCAAGTCTTCTCCATCTTGATGGCTGGGGAAACTGTATAGTCAGTATGCCTTACAGTAAAGTTCACAGTTCACAAGTCCCACACACACTTGTGTTTGGAGGATTTGGCCCTACCACTTAAATGTGAGCAGAGGGTCAAAGATATCCAGACATCTGAGAACAGCATATAGTAGAGCACAGGAGGTTCAATATCCAAATAATAGGAGTTTCAGAAGCGAGACTAGACAGAATGGAAAGTAGGATGTAAAGATTCATTGAAGTAAATATCTCAGAATTGAAGGGTTTGAGTTGTAGGTTGAAGAGTTCACTGAATGCCTAGCAAAGTGCAATAAAATAAATGGAAACAGACCCAAGACATAGTATTATGAAATTTCAGTGCAGTAGAAGAGAGAGAGAGAAAAAAAAAGAAAGAAAGAAAAGCCTGGGGGTAGGGGAAGGAAGGAGAGAATTAGGAAGACAAATGGCAATAGATTTATCATAAACTAGAAAACTGAAGTCTTCAAAATTTCTATACTCAGCAAAACTACAAATCAGTTGTCAGCATAAACAAAAGATAAAAATAGAGAATATGAGAAACATGGGAGAGAGGTAAAAATAATTCCCAAGATGATGGTAAAGGGAGATTCTAGGATAATAGTTCCAGGTTGGAGCTGGAAGACTGTCAGAGAGGTTTGGTTTTTTTTTTTTTAATTTTTAAATTTTTTTATTTTTTAGGAAGGTGAAATTGATAGAATGTTTGTTATGTCTGAATATTTTAAGAGAAAATTTAGACAAGTGATGAAGGATTTAGGGGTTGAACTAGTGAATACAAAAAAATGAAGAAAAATAAAACCAAGACGATCAACTTTAGGAACAATAAAAACTCATGCAATGAAAACAAACTAAAGTTACACATGACTCAGGATGTATGTATATATTTGTATGTTGGAAATAAGGGAGGGAATCATAACCTTCTTTGGTAGTGTCAAGTCAATAGATTAATGTCTAAAACCTAAGAGCTAACTAAATCAGTGAGTGGCAGCACAAATCTATTATTTAGAGACATCAAAGTAATTACCAACATATATAGTTAAAATAGGAAAGTGATTACATTTAGGGGAAAAGAGAAAAATATGTGGACACAGTAAGGTATTATCATCAGTAGAAAAAACGTTGTAGAACTTTTACAATAAATGCTGTATAAAAGAACTACATTTTTAAGTGGGGAAAAAGGCATTGTGGCGACTGGGTTAGTAGATAGCTCCAGGCAGAAGGAATAGGACATGTAAAGCCTGGGGCAGGGCGTGGCATGGGGGTTGGCTCATATGAGGAAACAAAAGAAGTTCAAGGCAAGTGTGGCAGGCAGAGAAGTGGTGGAGTGAGCGGGGCAGCACTGACATATGAAACTTGAGGATGAGCAGGGGCCATATATGAATGGGCTTTAATTTTATCCTAAGGACAATGGAAATTCAGTGCAGACCACTGTTACCTTTAAAAAGAAGCTCAAATAAAAGTAGCTCAAATAATAAAGGAATTTTCCTATGTTTTGTCACATAACAAGAAGTCTAAGTATAGGATGGTTAATTCATCAGATCAATGGCGTGAAAAATCAGACTTGTTTCTTCCTTCTATGCTGCTTTTCTCAGGTTCCAGGTGTGTCTCTCAGAAGAGCTGCAAAAACCAGATACTATTTATTTACAGCATAACTTCCAAAGGGTAGACACATCTCTGTATCAGCTACTTATTACTGCATCGAAACTACCACATCAAAACTTAATGTCCTAAAATAACCACCATTTTACTTGCTCATAATTCTGGGACTCAGCAGTTTGGGTTGGGCTTAGGTAGGCAGTTCTGCAGCTGCTCTCTCTTGAACGCACTCATTTACCTGCAGTCAGTCAGTTGGTGGCTCAACTGGGGTGGGATGGTATAAGACATAGTCTTACTTACGGGTCTGAGGCTTCAGCTGAGATGGCTGGGGCATTAATTTCCCTGTTCCATGTGGACTCATTTTCCGGTTAGCTAGACTTGGTTTCTTTACACAGCAGTATCAAGGCAGGGTTCCATGGAGATGAGAGTTGAAGCTACAATGCCTTTTGAGGCCTAGTTTCAAAAGTCCCACAATACCCACTTGGGTTCGTTCTGTTGGTCAAAGCAAATTGACCAGCCCAAATCTGTGGTGTTAGGAATAGATTTCATCTCATGATAGGAAGAACAGCAAAGTCATATTTCAAAGTATACACAAACAAGAATGACATAAATTATTATAACCTTTTTTTGGCAAATAAATCTATTACAACCCCTTTTAAAGAGTAATTTTTTTTTTTTATTAGTCAGCAAATTATTCTCAAGCCTTTTCCTTAACCAATTATTGAGCAGAACAACAAAATTATTCTGATTGGGTATACCTAATAAGGGTTGACCCCCTGGGACTAAGGACCCACCCTTTCCTTAAGCAAAAGGATTCTTGCTACAAAGAAGTATGTGTGTGGGATTTAGATAGAAAAATAAAGTTTCTTCCAGGGTATATGAGCAGGGACCCAAAAGACCCTAAAATTTATTTATAAAAAATTGTGAATTTATTCTTACATGTTTAAACTTCAGTCACCTTTAAAGTACTCTCCATTTGATGCAATACAACTATTGAGATGCTTTTTCCACTGCTCAAAACAGTTTTCGAACTCGTCAATTTTGATGCATTTTAGTGTTTCTGTCTTTTTTTGTTTCACCTCTTCCATATCTGAAAAACATTTCCTTTTGAGGACTTTGTTCATCAGGGAAACAAAAAAAATTTGCTTGGGGTGAGATTGGGTGAATAGAAGGGTGGGGGACAGTGTCATGCTGTGTTTGGTCAAAAACCTACTGAATACTCAGTGCATTGTGGGCTGTTTGTTCATGTAAATTACCAGTCATGAAATGGGTAAACACATTGAAAGAATCTCAAAAAAAAAAAAAGAAATTCACTGAAGCTGAACACAGCCTCTTGCAACAACACTAACTGGTACACTGATGCCAGTGGGTTCCTAGAACACTTACGTAGCAGGGGAAGCCTGTACTACAAGGGGCCTGCCCTCCAAAAACAAAAAATTCAGTTTTGGGTGATTCCCTCTCATAATAAAGGAATGTGATTTCATGTTTTTTTTTTTTTTGAGTTGGAGTCTCACTCTGACGCTCACGGCCACTGGAGTCTTTACTTACTGGACTCAGACGATCCTTCTGCCTCAGCCTTCCAAATATCTGGGACTACAAGCATGTGCCACCATGCCTGGCTAATCTTTTGATTTATTGTAGAAATGAGGTCTCACCAAGTTGCCCAGGCTGGTCTCGAACCCATAGGCTCAGGTAATCCTCTCACCTTGGCCTCCCAAAGTGTTGGAATTATAGGTGTGAGCCACCACCTCTGGCTGTGATTTCATTTTTAAAAGACAAACTTTGATTGCAGTATGGAGATGGATTGGAGAAAAGCAAGGCTGACAGCTGTAGATCAGTTGTAGGGTTTCTTTTCTTTTTTTTTTTTTTGAGTTGGAGTCTCACTCTGTCTCCCAGACTGGAGTGCAGTGACCGTTCCCAGCTACCGCAGGCTCTACTTGCTGGGCTCCAGCGATCCTTCTGCCTCAGCCTTCCGAGTAGCCGGAATTACAGGTGTGCGCTACCACGCCCGGCTAATTTTTGATTGATTGTAGAGATGAGGTCTCGCCAAGTTGCCCAGGCGGGTCTGGAACCCGCGGGCTCAGGCAATCCACTCACCTCAGCCTCCCAAAGGCGCGGGATTACAGGCTGAGCCACCGAGCCCGGGTAATACACAAATTTTAAATAAATACATTCCATTGGGGGGGGTCTCCTCTCATACAACATACATATTATCCCAATCCTGTTGTTCGCTTGGGTTTTGTGCTAACTTTCCCTATATCCTTAGAAGTGGTGATTAGTACTCATGTGCCATTCCCAGCAGTAACCAACCCTCTCTGTCTCAGTTGGTAAACTTTATCCCATTTCTTGGCCCAGATTTTAGGGTGCTTCAGGATTGAAGCAGACTTTTTTTTTCCTCTGAAACTTCAGTGGGAGAAAATTTAACAAGCTGAGCTTCCCTCTCTGCTTTTGTGCATTTAAAACTCATCATTCCGGGGTTTTAAAATTTTTTTGAAATAATCAAGAGTTCAGGCAATTAAGTGTTCTTCAACATCAATCAATTCACTGGTTAGAATTTATTATCCTTCCTGTCTCTCCGTGTTTCAAGAAAACATTTTCCATTCATATTTATTTGTTATCTCAAATGCTTTTAAAAATGAGCCTAAAGTATACTATTTGTAAGTATGTGACAAAGTTCTTTTAAAATTGCTTGAATAATGGAAAACAATGATATGCCACTTGGAGAACAAAATGGGCCATCCTGATGTGAAGGAAAACATATAAGAATGGATGTAATAGTTAGAATTAAATGACGTCTGACAATTACTTTCAATTTGAACTGAGGTGAAGAAAATCAGAATTACAATACTCTTGTGATTAAACTTTGATGAGATGAAAATGTCATCATTGTTTGATGAGAATTTTGTATTAGAGTTCAAAGAATATGAATGATTTAACCACAGCGTCCCAACACCACAGGGCTGAATAATCTATATCTGTATTTCTCAACTCTTCCTTACTGCAGGTCACTGGAGAAATCTCAGCTGCTCTCATTCCTCAGTTCTGTGACTGTTTCCATAATATCGGCTTTTGGAACAACAAGATAAAACCCAAGTCCTTTGTGATAAGTTTTGACATTGAAATCTTGGAGTAGCTTAATACTACAAATTTTTTCCAGGAGCCATGTGCTGAGATTTAGACTCATATTTTTTTTAAAAAAGAAATAAATTTTAGAGATCAGATTTCTGGAGAGAAATGAGGGAAATTCTGCTTTTATTCTGCATTTATTGCTGAAAACCAAAATTCAGTGAGTCCTTTCATTCCACAGGAAGAATCTGCTTCCTTTTACACTGACTTTTTGGCAGTTGAGATGAGGGCTTACGTTTATTAAAATGCATAGTCCAATTCTCTTTGGGGCACTTTTTGGGCATTAATTACAGTATGGGATGATGTGTACATGCTGAGATAGCACAGGGACTTTGCTCTGTACAGAGGCTATTGTTGTCTTAGTATTTCTTACTAAGAAGAGGGCAGGAGTGCTGGGAGCCCCTCTTTACGTATTTCATTATTACTGAGGAATTAGTGCCCAAACTCCCTCTCTCTTCCCCTCTTCCATTCATTCCTTTCTAGGGGCCCAACATTTTTTTTTAAGTGAGAAAGCAGGATTTATTGAGAGAATATAAAAGCTCCCATAGTGGGAGAGTACTGGAAGGGGTTGCCCCAGGTCCAACATTTAAGCCAATAGTTTTCCATAGTCATTGGTAGTAAATTTGTACATTAAATTTTTTTTTCTTCTGAGAGTCTAAAGTCAAAATATTTGGGGACTTAGGGCTACAGTTCTGTAGTTTGAAAACAGGCTAATCTAGAGTCTATAATACTGAGTGATCTATCACAGAAACAAAGAACTGAGTACCACATGTTCTCACTCATAAGTGGACCTTGAACAATTGTCATGATACTATAAGAAAGGGATTGGCAGCAGTGGGAAACTGCCAGGGGAGGAGAGGGGAGGGATTGGCGGTAGTGGGAAACTGCCGGGAGTGGGGAACATACCTCATCAACAAGGGTACCTGTATAATGAACATTTGTGTACCTACCCCTGAATTGTATTCCACATCTTTCAAATTAGAAATTTAAAAATTATATATATATAAAAAGAAAACAGGCTGGTAATAGGTACGTTTGGTCTTATTTTATAAGTGGAAATATTTCTCCTCTTATCAAAGAAGAGAGAAAGTACTGGCATTGGTCATGATATCCAATTATTTCCCAAAGCCGATTCCAGTATGACAATGCTACAATTTGACCCATTCAGAAAATTCCTCCCCCACTTTTTTTTTTTTGAGACAGGGTCTTGCTATTTTGCTTAGGCTGGAGGGCAGTGGCACAATCACAGTTTACCACAGCTTCAATCTCCTGGGCTTAGGTGATCTTCCCGCCTCAGTCTCCTGAGTAGCTGGGACTACAAGTGCATGCCACCACACTTGGCTAAATTTTTTGTTGTTTTGTGTAGAGATGAGGTCTTGCTATGTTGCCCAGGCAGGTCTTGAATTCTTGGGCTTAAGCAATTCTCCTTTGGCCTCCAAAAGTTCTGGAATTACAGGTGTAAGCCACCACATCCAGCAAAACTTATCTTTTTATTAAAAAAGTCTTTAAACTCTATAGGCTGTCTAGGGTAAATGATCTATATATCATTATCAGATTATCACTGAACATAATTTTGCTCAATCTTTTATTAAAATTTTATTTAAATAGCAAAATAAATTGAATAAATTTAATTTATTAAAATTAGTATAAAGTAAATACTCAGGTATATATGGATTGAGTGATCTGTAGGTAAATAAGGATTAAAATACACATTGACGATTAAGATGAGGGCTTAACTCTCAATGAGAGGCAGAGAGGCAGTGTCAAGTTAGGTAAATTAAAGACAAACTGGGAAATTTGAGCTAAAACATGGAAGGAATGTTGTATAAGAACTTTCTGTTATCCCCCTGCTCACTAAAGTAAATGTTTTCTTGGCCAAAGTCCCTTTCAGAAAATACTTTGTAAGTTTAGCTGGTTTATCTTTGTGGCATTTGCACTTGAGTGTTTAAATCTTCCTGTAGAGGTGGTCAAAATGATTATTAGAGATTAAGTCGGAACAACTGAGAGGTTCCAATGCACTGCAATCTCTGTTGGATAGGACAAAGTCAAAGACTTGGAAAAAGCAGATAATGAAAGTTAGAGCTAGTGGAACCCCAGAGCACCACAGGTAAGAGATAACATAGAGAAGAGATCTGCACACAGACTACCTGGGTTCAAATCCCACTTCTACTGCTTAGAAGTTGTGTGGCTTTGAACAAGGTACTTACCCTCCTTAGACTTCAGTTTCCTTACCTGTAAAAAGGATAATAGCAGTGTCTACCTCACAAGGTTTCTATGAAGAGTTAGTAAACTTGTGTAAAGCATATGTCTGGTGCCGACTAAGTACTCAGCAATGGAAAGCTATTGTTATTCTTCTTCTTACTGATGTGAAAGATCTTATCAGTAACTTTGCAGTTATACAAACTTCAACTCTCTTTTCTGGACCAGATGAAAACTATCTTAAATAGTGAACTTTATAAAATTTTCTTAAGAAAAAATCAACCCAAAATTTCCTTAATTATTCAAAGTACTCATATCCTAAAGTAAATTCACTGTAGCAAACAAACTTATTCTCTTATTTGAGACATTTTCTAGGGTCTGTAATACTTACTCCAGACCTGTAGAATCTAATTTATTGCCCTTTGGTAGTGTTGACATGAGGATTCCCCAAAGAATGGAAAAAACACAATTTTTTTCTTTGTCACTTAGAGGAAACATGGCTACTAGGAAATTATGCTAATAGATGAGTGGGAGAACTTTGTGTGACTTAGGGGAATATGTGGGGGAGTGGGGTTAGTTGGAATCTGTGTTCCAGTTTTTGTTTTACCACTAAGTGTAATTTACTTGACACTTGGTTTCCTTATCTTTGAAAAAGAGAATGATAGGAATGCTTACCCCACAATGAGCCTTGAGGCTTAAGTGATTGAAAATAATGTTTATAAATTCTAACTCTCCATATATGTTCATATAATTGATAATTATTCTAATCCATTCATTTCTCCTCTTTTCTTACCCTTTCCTAATGCTTTTATAACTCTAAAGCTCTTCTATGAAAAGTTGTACTAGAAAGGGAAGATAAACACAGGCTATGATGTCTGCTCACAGATGAATTTAATTCCTCCAGATTGGAGTTTTTAGTGCTTCTTCCATCCATCCATCCATCCATCCACTCACCCACCCACCCATTTTGCATTTATTGGACACTGGCCATGTGCTATCACTGTGGTATGCAAAAATATTACAAAATTAGTGTTACAGTTTCTCAGAGATTTCTGAACATGTGGACATAAAAGAACTCAGTTTTTTAGGGTCCTCAATGTCAACTTAAACCCAAGAATTGAATAAGTGGAAAAATAGTAAAAATTAATTCAGGTAACATTGTTTTGGACATTTTCCGAGCAGGATAATTATCCATAAGCAGACTGACATTTATATCTCTAGTTTTCCATGCTTGTTAAAATACTTTTATTTGCTGAAATAGTCATTGAGCTAAATTTCATCTAACATCTGGCCATTGTATAAATATAGCAATGAAAACATGTCTCGTTGCCTACACATTAGGTATAAATTTTAGAAATCCAATTAGTGTTTTATTCTTTGTATACATTTTCCTTTTTCTTTAGTGTTTAAATAAATTTCAGGCTCTTACCTGGAACTAAAAGAATTCAAATATTTAGCACACATCTATGCAGCAGAAAACAACTAGATTGAAAAATAGTGCTTTGTGGCATTTCATAATAATTGTAAGATACTCATTAATTTCTTTCTTTATCCATGCAACAAACACTTATTGAGTGAAAAGTCAAGCCTCGTTTCAGTGCTAATGGGTAGAGGTGGGAGTGAGGAAGATACAGAATAAATAAGACACAGTCTTAGCCTTGAAGGAGTTTAGAATCGAGTGGAGGAGACAGATACCTACACAAATTATTTCACTATTGTGTGACAAATGCTATAAGTGAGGTACATATCCACCTGGCTCCTGAGGCATCACTCACCACTTGTCTGATGGCGTTGCACATTACATAAATTATTGTCTTCAATCTTCCACTGAGGGTTTATAACCTCTCAAAATTGAGAAGCCCCTCAAACCAAGAACCCAGGGGGGTAGACCAGTACTCAATGAGCCTACATTATCCATCTGGGTAGGCAGAATCTGCCAAATGCCCTGAGGATGGATCATCTATTTAGCAATACCAGTCGCAGTTGTTCGTCTTCACTTTTAAACTCACTAGAATGGTAGCTGACATCCAGTGGTCTATTTTGCATAGATGTGGACATTTTGAATTAAGCCTGTGAAAACACAGCTTTCACTGTCTATATCAGGGCCTCCCACCGTGGATACTCTGCAGGCTTTCAAAAAATAATTTCATGGGTCCACCACCATTTCATTTGGTATTGATTGTACTCTAGTTTCTAAACCTTCTGATCATTCTAAAGGATGCACATAAGATCTAATTTGCAAAAGTTACAAATAAAGTTTTGAATATCATCAAACACAATGGTTACCTTTAAAAAAAACCCAAAAGTTTATTTGCACAAGCTTAGTAGTATGAGATGCAACATAATTGGGGGGAATCAACCGCAGTGGTAATATTTTAATGGATTATTCCAAATATTAGACATTACAGTTTAAATCTCTTTAACATTAGCTCTCATGTTGGAATAACATTTAAATGAATAAACAACAGTGAATATAACCATATGTTCAGTTTATTCTCCCTAGTTTATCCTGAATTACAATTTTATTGTGATTTGGGTTATAAAAATGACAAATAATTGTTTGTATGTTTTCATAAATTTGCATGTTTTTTTAATTAATTCTGAAGAGAATCTAGAAATACATTCTGCTTGGGTAATAGACTTTAGGTGTACTTGTTAGCTCTTTGATTTTTAACATGAATGGGTAACACTATACCTGCTCTTAAGTTAAAAAAAATTTTTGATATGTATTTTCACAGGCAGTGGGCAGTCATTTGCAAGAGCTAGTGGCCACAATTTTTGATCCCTGAATTAAGTGTCTCCCATTTATTTCAGAGAATTATAGGTTTCAAGAGTTACTACTGTTTGGGGGTAATCTCTAAAATACTAGCACACAAATGTGAACTCACAAAATTTGTGTTAAAGGAAGTGAGCTTTGTTCTACTACATTTTCCAGATAGTAACAACATCTTCCTCATGATTTTCATGCCATAAACACACTTAAAAAGACAGAATTACTTTCAGATATAAAATGTTCTGAATTTGCATATGCTTATGATGAGAATTTATATTGGCTTTTATGTTGTTTGAGCTCAGACTGTCATCTTCAGTTGTCACAAAGTCAATTTTCTGTCAAATGTTCCTGACAGGCAAAGATGTTGTCAGCATGCTGCGGCAAAGGACCTTGCCAGGATTAACTGTAGCATTTGAATTTCTTACTCTATTTTGTAATTTTCCTGTCATTATCGAGTTTAAATCAATACATGTGTTGTCTGGCTTGAGAAGGTTATTCTGTGCTATTTGGAATCAGATCTCTAATAAACCCAGTAGCTCAATTTCATCCTATGTATTTTCCAGATAGTTCTAACCTTCTTGCAAAATTGCTGACACTGAGTAGTGGCTCTAGTTAGCACCTATGCGCTGCATTGGGAAAAGGCACATATATTAGAAAGAAAGTATAGTAATTTATGAAAAGTCTGACATGGCAGAAGCAAAGTGTAGGAATCTTAAATTTAGGCAACTACTTAAGTCCAGAAAATACTTCCTTCCAGTGTAAAAGTTTAGGATTCTTTGAAGAAAATGTCATCTTCAACAACGAAAACATATAGTCAGATTCTGGGCCTCAAGTTTTCAAGAAAGTCCAAAAATGGCTCTTTCTCTTTTGGACTCCTTTGACAAACTGTATACATTTTCAGTGTAAGGACCACCTTACAGTTTGGGGGGGTGCTTGTACTCCTCCTTAGCGAAGAGTCAGTCAGCATTGTTTCATGCCGGTATAATTCATTTATGTCTTCCCAGTTTTTCCTCTCTGATCTCTTCTCTGTGTATCTGTCAGCAGCAGTCTCCTGGGAGCAGCACTGTGCACTTCATTAATAAGAAGGGATTAAAGGAAAAAGCCCCAGTCTCCTAATACACTTGGATAATTTGGTGCTATCCACAAGGCGATAGACCCCTGCTGCATAGATGTCATTAGAAAGGTACAATTTCATTACTTTTTACTGGCAGAGCCTTGAGTGAAATACAAAATATGTTGTCTCATATGCAGGGGGAAAAAAAAGTGCTAAAGCTTTCATTCACTTCATGCCCCTAAAAATATATTTTATGGTTTTCACATTTATATTGCCTTCCTTTAGTAGTTCTTGAAATCATGCTTTTTATTAATTATTGAGCAAAATAAAGATTAAAAGAAAGTTATTTATATTCTTAAATCCCAAATGAGATGTATGTATTTTTATTTATGAACATATTTGTTTTGAATACCTACTATGTGCCAGGCTCTCTGATAGCTATGGGAAAACAAATTACAGAATCATTCACTTAAAAAAAACCCCTAACTAATTGAATGCTATTGAATGTGAAAGTGAGTGTGTATGAAGTAAGCCAAATGGCAGAAGAAAAATGATTATAAGCCAGTACACTGTAAGTGTACTCAGAAAATCTGTTTAGTATTTCCTTGTTAATCAGACTTACATTTGAACTGACATATTTGCTAATGGTTAATACTACCTTTTGAACTGAACCACCCCTGATTTTAATCTTTTAATAGTATATTGTGGAAACATTTGAAATGATGGGCACAAACTATCCTTGGGAGATTTGCATCCTAATTTTAATGGGTGCCATCCCAGTCAGCAAGTAACTGTGTGTCACTGGTGTAGTGTGTGGCATGGCCATGCCCCCTGAGAATGGGGTCTGGGTTTTAGGCACCTGCTGTAAAAAAATATGCCAGTGGCACTCCCAGGCATGACACGGGTGTGATGATGCTCTGGGAATCTCACACATCACTCCTTTCTAGCACCGAAGAGAATCATGTTTAATAGTGGTCCATTATCTCATTACCACAGACATACAACTGCCATTAACACTAAAAAGTGACACACAGTTGGAACTGTGCTTGGGTGAAGAAAGCCCTTGATCATCAGCTATTTACAAGCCTCTCCTTGAAGTCATAGGTTTTTCCTTTACTTCTACCACCTTTTGCTCAGCGGAATTGACATTGCAGTCTTTGTCTAACATAAAGGCTAGACAAGGCTAGTTAAGATGACAGAAACTGGGTTTTCTGGAGAGCATTCTACCGAAAAAGGCAAAACAGGATGGGAAATACAAATTATTTTGACATATAAATGAGACAGTAGCAAAAAATACTATAAATGTGTGTTGGGTTACATACAATTCATCTACAAAGGAAAGACTGGTCATCTAGTCAGTTTTGATTTTGAATATAAACTGTTCTGATGTCCTAACCCTTTTATTCTGCAGTCATGTCATACTTTGTCTGTCATACATTTTAATTCACCCAAGTATCATTATACTCACAGTGAAGATTATCAACAAATGTCATGAAAAATGAGAAAGCAGAGACTGGGACAAGGCAGGGTCAGTTTATGCCTTCTAGAGTGAGCACAGCTTCATAATCAACAAAAAGTCAGGTCTCAATGAGTTAAGTTCTTATTATAAAAAATATGCTTCAGCTGATGTTCGAATATAGATAACCAAAGTTGTAAGCAAACAAGATACCCAGTTTTGTCAATACTTTTTTTAAAAAAGCAAAATGGTTAAGGGGTTAAAGGCTTGGATTGTTAACCTTGTGTGGTGCATTTGAAGATGTGCACTGAAAACAGATCAACCATTTGATATCAGAGTACAGATTTCCTTTTTCTTTGTGATTTGAGTATGTTGGTAACTTTTCCTCATAAGATTTTATGAGTCTGCTTGTCCTGAATTTCAATAGGCGTCCCTTATGCTTTGGATGTTTTATTAGGTGAAACTAATAAATGTACAGAGTTTCTGAATATTCTTTTCAAATTTCTGGGCTTTAGTCCCCACATTACCCTGGGTATTGAGGAGGAAGAAGGAATATTATGAATTAAAGTTGAAGCTGACACTTGGGTATTTGCAATATAAATGGAAATAATTGGTTAGTCATAACCCTTGTGAATATTCTTTTGCCAAGGTAGCTTATAAATAAGGGATTGCCCATAAAGTAACTTGTTATATTTCATCTATTGAATGTCCATAACTCTGTGACATACTGTATGTTACCACTGTAAACTCAACAGAATAAATATTCCAATAAGGATTGGCTCTACCAATTTCCTGGTAGAGGAGGAATCATTTGATAGGTGTATCTGTAAGTTCTGTCAGGCAAGACAATCAATTCTTGATACACATTTTAAATTGGTTGTTAATGAAAGTCAGCTAGATAAACTAGATACATATTTGCTTTGAGGACGTTTTTAAAAGATTTCTTTTTTAGATTTGAAATTTACAATAGGTTTCTTCCTTTCCTCCTTTGTAAAGAATGAAATATTTATTGTTTAGACTGAGTAATATGACATATGAAACAACAAAACTGCACATGTCTAATTTATAACAAATCTGTTTCCTTAATGGGTGGAAGAAAATCTGAGGACAATTCTAAGGTGTCTCGTCTGTTTTCAGTGCTGTCTTCTAGTCATACTGAAGACAACACCTCTCCTGATTGGTCTTTCCCCTTCTTTTCCTCTCCCCTGTCAATGTCAATCACGTGCACCACTCCAGGTTTTAGAATCAAGTCGTCGGTCTCTACCTGACTCCTGTTGTCCTCCACCTCCATGTAGCTTCCTTTCGTTTGCTGGGCAGCTTTGCTGAAGGCTTCTTTAAGCCGATGTTTGAGTTCTACATCTGGACAGAAGACATACTCATAAAGACCACCAGCGAGTACGGCTCCTATGATTGGCCCAACCCAATATATCTGAGGAGAAAGATGGAAGAAGGTAGTGTGTAAGTAGATAAAAACTATTCTATTGAATATAGCATCTAGCTGAGTTAAATTAGGAGGGCAGTTGTGTCATGTATAAAAAAAGAGGGAAATTGGAAAGAAAATACACTAAATCCACACCAGAGATCCATGTTATTACACGACGTTTGAACAGAAAACGAGAAAGAACTGTTTTGTCTCCTTTCTTCCCTTCCTTAATTAGGTTCTTTCCATTTTCTGGTAATCCTTAAAGAGAGCTCCTCTTTGATGTTACTAAAAATCAAGCAGACATGAAGAATTCTTCAACTAAAATAGAAAAAATCAATTTCTGGAGAGTACTTATTTTATTTTTTCAGCATTGTCATCTATCTTACACTGGTTTTCTGCATAAATCACAACCATAGCACAGATTTTATCATTTGGGCTTTAGTTATCCAATATAGCACGATAAATGGAATCCATACATTTGCTCTACAACTTAGCAAATTTGTGAGTACTTGCATCAGTTACTTAACTTCCAAAGCCCTAATTCCTTCATCTACAAAGTGAGGATTATAATAATACATACCTCATGGGGTATAAGGATTAAAAGAAATAATTCTTGTAAAGTACTTGATAATTTCTAGTTCATGGTAACCTGCTCCACTCCAGGCTTCTTAGACAATCTAATGATGGATGTGACTAGGAAGGCTATAAGTTATTATTTTCCTTTCTAAAATTTGGTAATTTGATTTAATTGAAAACATCATGGTTTGTTCATTACTCTTGTTGCAGAGAACTTTCATCTATGTGGTTCTTATGATGGTGGCTTGGAGAAATAATCTGTACTAAGTTATGGATGAAGTCTAGTTGAAGAGTAGTGATTCCATAGGATTTCAATAAATGAAAATTCTTATCATGTTATTTGTGCACTTAGAATAAACTAAGTTTTGAATTTAAATGAGCTGCAGCATTTGCTTTTGAGCATGTGTAGAATATCAGACATTTATTTAACAGACATGTGCATGTAGAAACTCTTTATTGAGCACTCTCTTTGAACTGGCTGTACTTAGCACTTTTCTTGTATTATCTTGTTTAATTCTAACAATAACCTGTGAGATAGATAATATTATTCCCATTTTTATGAACAACAAAACTGACACTGTGAGGGGGAAGAAGCTTACTTAAAGTTTCATGTTTAGCCAGTGCTTGAACTTGGATTTCAGGCCTGTCTGACTTCAGACTTGTCTTTTGAACCACTGTTCTGTTTTCTGCTGTACTACACTTCTATCATTTGACAAAAAAAAAAAAAAAATAAAAATAAATAAATAAATAAATAATAAAAAGAAGGATGCTTCTTGCTTAAAACACCCTCTGCAAATTAATCTCATGTAAAATAGAAAGGAAATTCAAACTTTAAGTCAACGCTGAACACATATCCTTTACAGGGAAACTGTTAACTGTTGGTAGCAGGGCTGGAAGAACCAAGTTTCTTATCTTGAACATGAAAGAAACCATATGAGTGTTTATCTTCTCTATGCCCTTTCAAAGGAGAAACAGAGCCCTCCTCTAAATGTCTTTGCTCTTTGTTCCTTTGGTAAGATCTCATTAGAGGCTACAAATCCCACAAGGAAGAATAAGAACAGCTAAATAATTAGTACCCTTCTCCAAAATAACTATGAATAAGCTACCTGGCTGCATATTCTCAAAAAAATAAATGAATCAAGTAGCTATTTCAAAACAAAGTCATATGGATTTTAAAGCACTTTTAAATTTAATAAATGTTAGTAGTTTTTATTGCTCAAAATTTAGAAAACATGTTAAAGTATAAAAAACTAAAATAATGCCATTACATGATACAAAATTAATATTTTAATGTTATTTCTAATCTGTCTACAAATATACTTTAAATTAGTTCTAAATTTCACACAACCACTACTACAAAATGGATGTTCATTTTTAACAGGATTAAGTTTGGTATAAAATAACAAGGGGAAACCTTTGATTCAATCAACAGACTAAGAATTTTATTATTTAAATTTTAACAAGTTTACTGCAACTCACAAGTAATTAATAAAACCTATATTTTTACCCACGTTTTCCAGTACTCATAAATTAAAGTTACGAATTACAAAATAGTTTGTATTTAATACATTGAATTTAAGGTTGTACTTTCATCATAATATCTATATACTACTTGTTAAAAATTGCAGTTTCTGTTTCTGTGGCACATTTTTTGAGACTTGAATGGCGATATTAGTGGCAAAATGACCAATCTCATGGATGGCATTTTGCCATGATGGTGTCCAAAATCTTGCCTTTGAACACTGACTCTCATTCTGTTATTTAGTGGTATAGATTACTTTTAAAGACTTGTACAGTTTTCTTAGAAGTGAATGTATACAGCAGTGGTGTAATTAATTCTCATTTTCAATGTTCCTTGGTTGTGACTAGGTCAGTAATGATCATATGCCTAAGATTAGAACACAAGTGACATATTCTGTTATATTCATGAATTTTTGAAAGTTGCAAAATAGCATTTGCAATATATAAATGACAATAAAAACCTAGCTCCCTTTGAAACTGGCTCATATTTTCATTGGTTATTGTAAGTTAGCGTGTTAGTAGCTTTCACAACGGCTGCATTCTTATTTAAAGGATATATTCTTTACTGTAAGAAACAACTGAAACTAAATTAATTGTGATATTTAAAAATGGATACCGCTATTCTCTGGAAGCACTACCACCACATTAATAAGTAGGTTAGGCTTGGAACTAAAAAGTGAGCTTTCCTGAGACGCATTTATTTTTCCAGCTAGGGTTATGGTGACAATAGCATAACCATTTGCACTATTTATTCTGCACCATCTGCAGTTCAAATGCTTCCAACTTACATACTATTAATTGAGTTTATGCTTTTGTAAACAAAAAGGTAAATATTTTTGCTATAGGCATTGCTTTCAAGTATTTCTTTCTTTTTCTTTTTTCTTTTGTAAGTTTATTTTCTGTTATTTCTGGAAAGGCTTTACTTTCAATTATTTAAACATCACATTCACGACATTTTAACTTGTTTCAAGTAGGCAGCCACCACATGCAATGTATTCTGCTGTGGTCTGTCAGATGTGGTGCCTAGAACAATTTTTTTTTTTTAAAGACTATTCCTGAAGGCTCAGAACAGATATAAAGTGAAGTGTTTTGCAGCAGATCTGTGTTAGTCTTTCCTTAGTCTTTATGAAAGATGTAATAAAGTGTGGGTTGTGTTTGGAGAAATGCAAAGCTAGTGGGCAAAATAATAAAAACTCCATAAGTAATTGTCCTCAACTGTAGGAGGATAGGAAGTATCAATATGAGGGTTACCCAGTGGTTTTCCCAATTTCCCATGATAACTGCAGGTCCAAAGGATCGCGCAGGATTCATGCTGGCACCAGTATAGTTGATCTATAGGAAAAAAGAAAACAACTTCAGATGTTGCTGAAACAGAGCTGCTACTAGTTATTGTTCATTGCAATTTGCTATAATTTGTCACTTAGGAGAATCTCAAGATGTTGGCAGCTGTATCAACATTCTCATTGCATAGTTGGCAAAATGATCACCGAAAATGACAGATATGGCTGGATACTAAAGAACTACTGCCATAAAATACAACCTCTTCAGACCAGCTAGGGTGAGGATAAATGAGTTGGATCAGTTATTTAAATGGACTTGGAAACTTACTGCAAATAAATGTCCAATTGCAACAGAAAATCCAATTGCTAAAGCTATTGAGCCAGTGACATCAGTCCGTTTGGAGTCACAGCTGGCAAAAATAGTAAACACCAACTGAAATGTGATTATCAACTCCACCAGGAGACCGTGACCAGCGGAAAGATTTCCATGAACCTAGAGAGAGAAAAATACTCCATCAGAATTGAAGCAAGAATATTTTCTATGACAACATATCATTGTAAAAGGCATAAAAAGTAATGGTTAACTTGAATATTCTACACCACCACAACCTCCTTAGTTTGACCCCCAAATAAAGAAGGAATAAATTTACACTCATTTTGGATGATCACAGATAATTATTCTTACAGTGACCAAGCAGGAGTTTGTGCTGAACGTCCTTTTCTACAAAGGAAGCAAAATGTGCCACTGCAGCATTTAACTTATAAAATAATTTCTTGAGAGTCTTGTAATTTTATAAGGCAATGATTAAATCCATTAATTAGGTTTAAATTAATTAATATATATTTCAATTAAAAAAGTTAAACCATGTGCAGTTCTTTTTTTTTTTAATCAACCCTGGTGCTGAGCTAACAAATGGCACTCCTAATCAGTTAAGAACAAAATTAGGATCAAATGCCAATTTTTTTTAAAGCTTGATCCTTTATGTAGATCTTTTTAAATCTCATGAACATGACAAGAAAAAAATAGTTTCTCCTGCCAGTAAACAGACAAATGATTGTGATAAAAATGCCTTAAGCTAAATATAAAGTCAATATAGTAACTGAGATGGGAAAGGAAAAAAACTCAAATTTTTGTGCCACCTAGACTTCGTTATTTTCAAGTCATTCAAGAGTAAACAATCGTGTCCTATAGATACATTTAATATAGCTAGAATTCCTGAGAATCAATTTGTTGTTTTTCTTTCTTTTTTTTTTTTTTTGAGTTGGAGCCTTACTCTGCCACTGGAGTATAGTGGCATGATCATGGCTCACTGCAGCCTTGACTTCCTGGACTCAGGTGACCTTTCTGCCTCAGCTACCCAAGTAGCTGAGACTACAGGCATGAGCCACCATGCCCAGCTAATTTTTTGTTTTTTTGTAGAGATGGTGTCTCACTATGTTGCCCAGGCTGGTCGAGCAGTCCTCCAGTCTCAGCTGAGCTCTAGCAGTCCTCCAGTCTCAGCCTTCCAAAATGCTGGCCTGAGCCACTGTGCCCAGACTAAATTAGCAATTTTAATCAGCGACTTCCATGCCACCCAAGCTGTCATTTAGCAAAGAGTCTGCAAGAAGCCTGGAATTCTAGTTTGAAAATAAGGGCTAATGACACTACCGTGGTGACTCCCAAACCTCCCACCACACTAGGAGGTGTGACCAGGTAGAGAATTCCTGCTCCAATGATGGCCCCCAGACACTGGGCTGCGATGTAGAAGACAGATTTAGCAATGCTGATCTTCCTGGTGCACACCATGGCCACGGTCACTGCAGGGTTGATGTGGCCGCCGCTGATGTGGCCAAAGCACTGCACCATAGTTGCAATGCTGAGTCCAAAGCAGAGGGAGATAAGAACCATGTCAACTGGTAAGGGATTTTCGGTTCCACCCCAGTTGATGGTGGATCCCAGGCTGAGGAGTACAAAAATGAGCATGGCCAGAAATTCTGCTGTGACTGCTTTCCAGAAAGCTTGAGTCCAGACCCCTTTGAAAGCCACCATGATGTTCTCTCTTCTACACAAAGGTCCACACTTCCTGAAAAGAAAAACAAATCGGTGTTAGAAACCACTACACCAGCCTTGCAGCTGGAAGGGCTTATGAATTTAGGTGAAGAGGACCAGTCCTGCTGTCTCAGGGTACTGTGGGCAGGGGCTGCCAAGTGTGATTTGCATACCAAGAAAGAATGCTTCTGGAAAATCTCCTTCATGAATAGTCAAGAGATTGTTATTCTAGTCTCCTTTGAGTTAACATTCAAAGATCATCCAGTTTCAACGGAAAATTATCCGAACTGTTCCTAGAAAGGACAATGTCTAAATCAAGCTCCTTAAAAGATGAAGGATAAAATATATTTACCTTGTAGTTAATTCCCTTAGAGCAAGTTTTTAAGTTTCAAGTACATTTTAT
This sequence comes from Cephalopachus bancanus, assembly GCA_027257055.1. Taxonomy (NCBI): domain Eukaryota; kingdom Metazoa; phylum Chordata; class Mammalia; order Primates; family Tarsiidae; genus Cephalopachus; species Cephalopachus bancanus. Next base: position 6,150,173 of record JAPVLO010000097.1, on the reverse strand, counting down.
ATGCCGTTTATATTTTGAACATAAGGCAATTTCTAAAGTGGGGATCTTTTCCGTTTTGTACTTTCTTGCTTTGAAATGATATTCTGAAAATGGATTTGTAGCAATAACCATCCCCCATCCCCCCCCCCCGACTCTGGATTAAGGGGAGGCCAGTGAGGAAGCCAGGGATGTTGAAGACAGTCTTTTGATAAGGTGGCTTAAGTGAGGGGAGAAGAGCTCCCAGAGGGAACAAGCAAGACTTGAGCTAGGACAGCGACACTCCTCCCTCTCCTTTGCAGGGAGCAGCTGACAGCGGGAGGAGCCTGGAGCCGGCCCGCCTGAGGGACACTGCGCGCCGCCCAGATCTGGATGCGCGCGCTGGGACGTGTCAACCTCCGGCCCCAGGGGAGCTTGGAGCGCCTCTCTGAGGGCGGAGCAGCGGCTACTCCGGGCCTGTGCCAGGTTCCCAGGCAGCCGCCAGGTGAATAAACAGAAGCCGCCTGTCCGTCGCGGTGTCTGGGGCTCCCAGCCCCGGAACCGTCCACCAGCGAGATCCATGCTGGCCGCCAGGGGTGGGAGGCGGCAGGGGATGGGGGATGCTTTTAGGGGAAGGAGGACACGCCCTCGAGTGCCCAGCCGTCTCTCACCCCTTGACGGTACTGTTCAAATAAACCTCCCAAGGGGATTCTGGAGGCTGGGGTGCAAGTAGCACCCAGGTCCCCTTCCTGCCGGCATCTGGCAATCTCTAGAAGACTGACAGGTCAGGAAAAGGCGTGGCAAGGGAAACTTGGTCCCCTGGCTCTGTGGAAAAGCAGATTTTCTCACGGGTCTTCTTGATGGCCATTGCCTCATGTTGGTGTGGCCCTAGAGGACCTAGTGGCCTCTTCTTGGAGAGCATGTGGGGGGTGGGGGGAGGAACCATGGGGGGATAGTGTTTTCCACTGATGCGGAAGACACTTTCCTCCAATCTGTTCCTCTTACTGCTTTTGAATCTTTGGAGCTGAGAATTGGTGGTTTGAGGACATTAATGCCAATTCCTCATTCTGGCAAGAAATAGCTAGGCTTTTCCTTTGGGGGCCAGTTCTCTGTTACCCCGTTCTCTAAGACTTTTGCCCTTGTTCTTTACCTGTGACAGTCATGAGAGACAAAAGTATGGAGAACATTTAGCAGAGAATCTAATCACAGAGGCTATGTACAGGGTTAGGCAAGAAAGCCACGGACTTTAAGAGATTAGTATGCTTGCAGCCTTCCTCTGACATACTGTGGGGCCCTTATTAACTCCCTCCCCCACCCCATCATTCACTGTTCTTGGAAGCCTGTGTCTCCCATGGGCAGTGAGGAAATGCTGTGCCAAAAAGGGCCAGGGGAACTCTTCCTTGACCTTTAGGTCTCAGCCTAGGCCTTGGTTTGCTATGGGGCTTTGCTGCAGGGTTGGAAGGACAAACAGATTTTGTGCCCAAGCCGGGGTGGCAAGATAAAGGAAGGGCTGGCTTCAGAAGGGAAGCAGCCAGCCGTTATTCTAAGCGTTCCCTGCCCCAGTGAGCGCCTCTAAGTGAATCGTGCAATTATGAAGAACCCCAGCTGGGAAGACAACATCATACTCCCCAGAGGAAGAGGATATAAAGAGACAAAAACAGTTATTGGAATGGGGTAGGGAGGGCACCCCGGAGGAGACGTTAAAAATATCCCCAAGGTGGGGAAACTCAGAGAACTCTCTAATTAAAAAAGAAGGTAGTAGAGTCACTTCTGAACTCACCAGCAGCCCGGGGCTGTAGTCAGGATGGTAAAGGGGCAGAGTGCTACTACAGGTGCTGGTGTCTGTGGACAGCTTTGGGGGTGGGGGGGGAGGAAGAGGACAAAGCAGAAGGCTAAGGACGCTGAATGGGTAGGAAACGACTCTTTTCAGCATTACAGGAGACACAAGGGAAGGTGGGTTCTGGAAAAGGCCAGCCTCCCTGGCTGCCTCCTTTGCCGCCCCTCTTCTGCCATTCCCCGAGTTCTCTCCCTGTTCATTCTCTCACATACCTGCCTACCTGTCCAGAGTCATAGCTTAAGAAACACAGTTGCACTTTCAGGTTGAAATTTTCATCAGTCAGAGAAATTTAAAACACAAGGCAAAACAACAACACAAACAAAACATATCCCAGTCTTTAAGAATGTTTTTAGTTTTTAAAAAATCCGCATAGTCTGATCTTTCAGGGCAGAGTGACCAGCCTCGGTTGTGAACCCCAAAGTTTGCTGGCAGTGTATACATACCCCTAGCGTATGACCCCTGTGTCACTCAAAGACTCCTGTTATTGTCAGTGTTCCTTACATATTCACACTCAGTGGAAATGGATCAACACAATTTGTTTTGCTTGTTTTGCCCCAGAACAAAGGAGGTTTGTTGATGTGACTGGGTTGTACCAAACCAGACACATTGCTTTCTAGCTGAACACCCAGCCTTATCTACTCCTGGACAGCAAAGCTCCTGAGTGAGTAATTTTTCTGATAAAAATATTATAGCTAGATTCACCTTCATAGAGTAATTTTCTGAGCTTTTGCAGATCTCAAATATATGGAGGATTTTGCATCAAGCATCTCTTTTTTTCTACCTTCTCCATGTCTCTCTTCTGAATATGCCTAGTACTCAGAGCTAAAAGAACCACCCACCTGCCTCACAACTGCCTTCTAGATTCTGCCCGAGAAGGCACACATATCTATAATATTTGTTTCATCTTTTGGTCCCGAGCATTGTTCCCTTAAGGTAAAGAAGGACTTACCCCCACCTCCTTGCTGTGGGTCTGTCACTCATGCCTTCCCCGGCCAGAGTGCAGCTCTCATTGCCTGTCCTGCAGCTCCCAGTGAGCTGGGAGTCAGATTACGGCCACTTGTCTGATTGGGTTTTTGGAGAGTAGGGGTGGAAAGATTCTGCACCATGTGGCAATCGCTAAGTTATATTTGAACTTGAAATAACTTTTCTGTACCTGATCACTAGAGACACAGGGCATTTCAGGAATGCAAAGATGTTTACTTACCTTATATTTTTGTAGCCAGTAATCTTTGAAAATGAGAATTTCCTCAAATCTTTATTTGAATTCTTCCAACCATAAAGAATTGTTGAGAATTTGTCTCTTTAGGTTATATGTTTGAAGGAGAAATTGAGTAACTGTCAGGAAACAGATTTGCATTATCTAGCAATTGAGATGAGTTGGGATCTAGGCTTCGGTGCATTTATTTTTTAGCCAATGAGATCTATTTGAAGTTTTTGATGAGAAGCATTATAAATACAGTATATAACTGCAGCTCCACTTATAGCACAGGTGACAATAATTTGAACAATAAAAAACAAGAAAAAATAGCAATAAGATAAGGAAAAATAAGACTGCTCTGGGGGTAATCTGACTGTTGTATTCATAATAGTTTAAGGGTATGAGGCAGCATATTTTAAAATATAGAGGTTGGATGGGAACAACATTAATGGAAACTATAGGTTAACTTAATATCTAGAAACCTAGGGACAGAACTAACTGTGTAATTTGCTAGTCCCAGTACAAAATGAATGCAGGACTCCTTGCTCAAAAGTTCTGTGAATTTCAAGATTGTGACAGCAGGCCATTAAACAAAGGGTGGGTACCTCTAAATGAAGGGCCTGTGTGGGTACGCAGGTTGCATGGTCATGAAGATATCCCTGCCTAAAGAGTTTGGTGTATTCCGGGAGGCCTGATAATTCGCTGCCTGCATCACCCACTTATCATTATTGTTTCTTTCTTTTTTTATTATTTTATTTTAAAGATGTGAGGTACAATTCAGGATTAGGTATGTAAATGGTCATTGCTTCTTTAAATAGACCTCAGGTGCATGAAATTGGGATAATCATAATCCTTGGTTTATGACACCCTGTCATCACTGGTGCATCTATGGCCCTCTTATTTTCTAATAGTGAATTAATGACTTTTTAATAATAAACCCACTACTTAACCCAACAACTAGAACTGTGATAATAACTCACATCTACCTATGGGCCCCTCCCTTTCTCCACTTTGTATTTCAGATTGGATTTCAGAATTAAGTGTGGCAAGAAAGAAATATGGAAGAGAAAAGAAAAAAGACTGTTATGCTTTTAAATCACAGTTAAGCTGGGCTTGGTGGCTCAGCCTGTAATCCCGCGCCTTTGGTAGGCTGAGGTGAATGAATTGCCTGAGCCCGCGGGTTCGAGACCCGCCTGGGCAGTGAGACCTCATCTCTACAATAAATCAAAAAATCAGCCGGGCGTGGTAGTGCATGCCTGTAATTCCGGCTACTTGGAAGGCTGAGGCGGAAGGATCGCCAGAGCCCAGCAGGTCAAGGCTGTGGTGGCCGGGAGTGGCCACTGCACTCCAGTCTGGGCGACAGAGTGAGACTCCAACTTAAAAAAAAAAAAAAATCACAGTTAAAATATTTTGTTGTGTTGTCTCCTTTGGGTGGTTGAGACATGGGAATGGATGAAAAGCTCTCATTAGAAAGAAGAATTTAAAAATTGTAACTTTCAGAGGAGGACTTTACTATGGTTTCAATCATTCTCTGATTGCTCCTCTCTCTGATGAGAGGGACAGGGGGAATTTCTGAAACCATAAAGAAGACTTAAAACCTCTCATATGAATTTTTAAAGCTCTTTACCATTTAGATTTTAGAATGAGAGTTTTAAAAAGTGCAAAACATTTGTTACAAATTTGGAAACTTTGATTTTCTAGGCAGATGTGCTAAATGTTATGACTCTGATCCTAAGAAACTCGAGTCAGGAGTATTTGCGAGGCCTGTGAACCCAAGGAACAAGGCTGTGTTTAGATGCCTCCTCATGTGTCCAATGGTCAGATCCATAGGAATCCACAAAGAGTGGTGCTCCCTTAGACTTCCAGTTCGTGGGGGTACATTTTCCAGGCCCACTCTCCACAGGTTGCACTGGGCTCTTTAGCATTCTCGGCGTGGCATCCTTGGCAGTTCCAGTCACCATTTTGGGAAGTGCCAGCAAAGCTTGGTTACCACGGTTTCTCAGACTCTTTCCCTGTTTTCTGGCTGGCTGATGTGTTGGCAGTCGAGTTCCTAAGAGATGACTGTTCCCATCAAGGAAGGGGCCACCCTATTTGGCACCAGCTCATGCACTTAGTACTCACAGCAGAGTGGTTTAACATTAACCACAGATTAACTCTTTACCTACCAGGATTTTTCTGATTAAGTATTGCTGATTATCCTTTTTGTAATTGAGATGGTACTCCTGCTTTGCCTGCAATACTGTCAGCCTTGTGTAATAACCAACTACTTCCCTGGCTTTTCTTTGGGCTAGGGACAGAAGTTTCCAATACGATTGTCTGTGACCGTGGATATGGGGTACGATGATGGAAGAAAGCAGCTATAATGTGCTTGTGGTGGTGCTGAGGCAATAGGAGGTGGAAAGTCCTGGTGAATATAAGTAATAGCTTCTATACTGAACCGTTGTGACCTGGTCCTAGATCCAAATGAGATCCCAGCAGCCTGAAGCCCTCACTGGAAGCAGATGCTGGTGCCATGATTCTTGTACAGCCTGCAGAACTGTGAGCCAGATAAACCTCTTTCCTTTATAAATTTCCCAGCCTCAGGCTTTCCTTTATAGCAGCACAAAAACAGACTAAGGCACCCTCCCCACCCTATGCTCATTTTGAACTACCTTCTGTATGCTTCCGTAATACTTTAGTTTCCTGAATTCCATCATAGAATTGTACCCGGCATGCTGGAACCTTTAAAGATTCCATTGAAATCTTTAAAAAGGCCTAATTCATTTAAAAATGAAATAACAATTTATGAATTGAATCTTCTTGGCTTACTTATTCTACAGTGTTATGATCTTTGGGGAGAGGATAGTTACATGCCGCACTGATTTAAATCTGGTTTTCTCTGTCAGGCAGCCTTGTGAATCGTTAGTTGAATAGCCTTGTAAAATTGTAGGTCAGTAACACATGAGGAAACTGAGAGAAGGATAAGTGAAAAGTAGCAAAAACTAGCTATTTGACACACTTTGCTGCTGAATTTTTAATTTATTATACCATACTGTTTTCCTTTGGTGCTGATGTATATTTTTGGGATTTGTGGACTCCTTCTCCCATCTTTGCCCTTAGAACTTTTAATATTTCTTCGTGTGTTCAGAGATTGAAAACTGAAACAAAAGCACTAAACATGCCAGCAATGCCTCAGTACCAGACGGGAAGTATCTCCAGGCTGGTAGGGGCAGATTCAATCGCAACTCATAAATCTTACTTTGCTTTTCATGAATCTCAGCATCATGAATTCCTCCCAGAGCACTTACATATCAGTATGTTCATTAAAAACTAACAAATAAACAGAACAACAATGGCAGTAGCAGCAGTAACTACAATCATCACAACAAAGGGCTTAATAGAGCTTTGTTCCCCTTTCAAAGAGACTTTACCTTATGGCTCTAATTCAGGATGATTTCTTGAAATATAGTTTTCCACCAATGAGTAAAAGAAAAGTAATGATCAGAAAACAGCAAGGAATCAAAATGTTTGATTTAGCCTCCTGTTCCTCAGTGAGGTAAATTTGAGAGAACCTGTCTTTTCAATGAATGTCAAACCTTTCACAAATAGTCAATCTTGTCTGTGCCCTCACGCCCCACAGGTCCACGTTTTCATGTTTGATATAGCAGGAACATTTTTCTTGATTCAAATCCAGGCGAACTCTGCTTTGGCTGGGGAGTTGTACTCTGCTGACATTTAAGGCAGGAATTCCCTGGGAAAATAGTCAAGAGATTCTTTTGGAGCTGTTGGAAAAACTCCAAAGGGTTTAGGGTTCCCCTCTCTAGGCAAATAGAGAGAGAGAAAGGGAGGGAGGGAAAGAGAAACAGAAGGACTTTATTGAGTGACTGTATTTCATCTGAACCTGGTACAAAAACCCCCAGAAATGTGGTTGGATGACTGGATACTTTTCTTACCCCTTATCTCTTTACCCAGCTAATATGACAGCTCGGAGTTTGGTTGGGCATTTTGAAAGTAGCTTAGACATCCACAGTAGAAAATCAGTTCTTTGGGAAGCAAAGGACTTTTGAATTTAATGAATTGGGATTGAAATGGTCGATAATCAAAGTGTAGTCTGTAGTAGTAATTGTTCTAGAATTTTAATTCAAATGTATTAAGAGCTAGGCCAATATTTGGTGATCACTGTCACCTACAGTGATCATTACAAAAAGGTTCATATTTTAACAAACGAACAAAGATATTTCCAGCTTTTTTTTTTTTTTTTTTGAGTTGGAGTCTCACTCTCTTGCCCAGACTGGAGTGCAGTGGCCGCTCCTAGCCACTGCAGCCTCGACCTGCTGGGCTCCGGCGATCCTTCTGCCTCAGCCTTCCAAGTAGCTGGAACTACAGGTGCGCGCTACCACACCTGGCTAATTTTTTTATTTACTGTAGAGATGAGGTCTCTCCAAGTTGTCCAGGCGGGTCTCGAACCCACCGGTTTAGGCAATCCACTCACCTCAGCCTCCCAAAGCGTGGGATTACAGGCTGAGCCACCGAGCCCGGCTGATATTTCCAGCTTTAAGGACAGATCGAGGTGTTTAAAATTCTGAGCACAGTAGGTATGATGGGCAGAGTAGGACAAAAAACTAGGTGGTTAGAATAATGCTAGAAAAAGAACATTTTTCTAAGGAGCAGAAGTGGCTATAATCTGTGACCTCAAAAAGGTCACTACTGATCCTCAATAGTCAAATAATTTAGAATGTCCTTGAATGACCCTTCTAATAATACAGACAACACTTTCTCTTGCCTCTTTCCTAAATTATTATATATCCTTCTCTTCAACTTCTGTGCTTCCTTTTTTCCCCATTCATATAATCAGAATGACACATCTGAAATTCATAGGGCCTTAGAGGTCTCAAGTCTCGTCATTACTGGTTTTATCTTACCTGGATGTTCTTATCTCTTGCTATACTCTGGCCTGTATTCCTGCTGCAGGGACCATGCTGCGGCCATACCTTGTCATCTCCCACCTTGGGGCCAAGTAAGGGGATCCTTTTATTCTCTATCTCTTTCCCTTCTCTTTCTGCTACAGGATTCTCTAATTCTTCCTCAGAATTTATCTCCTCCATGAAATCTCCTTTCACATACTTACTTGACTCTAGTCACTTAAAAAAACATCATAAAAACCTGCAAGCCTATGTGATACTCTACAGGTATAACCAGGTAATGTATTGTGTCATTCGCTGATGTTTTGATGCTAGTTCATTTCTCTTTTTAGATATAAACTGAAGTAATGGGAAATATATGTCCTATTAAATTTCTTATAGTGATGATGATGATAAGTGATGGTAATGATTTTGGTGATGATGATACCATTGTGTAGTGGAAGGAGAAGGGTAAGCGCTGGCAATCTTGACTCCATAATCTAACTATTATTGTCTATAGAGCACTTGCCCTCTCTGAGCCCTGCTTTCTTCATCTGTGAATTGGGGTGGATAATTATCTGTGCCTTGTGTTTTTGTAAATTTACAGGAAATCTGTGATGCCCTCTGCCATAGTTTGGTTTGTTTGTTCCCTATAAATCTCATGTTGAAATTTGTTCCTAGTTTTGGAGGTGGGACCATGTGAGAGGTGCTTGGGTCATGGGGGTAGCTCCCTTATAAATGGCTTCTTGCTATTCTTGTGGGAGTGTTGAATTTTCACTCTCAATTCTTGCAAGAACAGGTTTCTTGTTGTTGTTGGTCGTCACAGCTTTATTTATAACACACAATTTGGAAACAGCTCAAATGTCCTTCAGTTGTTAGTGAATTATTAAATAAACCATGAGAATCCATACCATGGAATATTAGCAATAAAAAGGAATGAACCATTGATACACACAATAACTTGGGTGAATCTCCAGAAAATTTTGCTGAGTGAAAAATGCCAATCCCAAAAGATGACATACTGTGTGATTCAATTTGCATGACATTCTTTAAATACCCAAATTATAGAGGTGGAGAACAAATAGATTAGTGGTTGCCAGGGAGTTAAAGAGGGATTGGAAGTCGGGTGGAAATGCATTTAACTATGAAAGAACAACACAAGGATTAAAATATTCTGTATCTTTTTTTTTTTTTTTTGAGTTGGAGTCTCACTCTGTCACCCAGACTGGAGTGCAGTGGCTGCTCCCGGCCACCGCAGCCTCAACCTGCTGGGCTCCGGCGATCCTTCCGCTTCAGCCTTCCAAGTAGCTGGAACGACAGGTGCGTGCTACCACGCCCGGCTAATTTCTTTTGATTTATTGTAGAGGTGAAGTCTCGCCTGCCCAGGTGGGTCTCGAACCCGTGGGCTCAGGCAATCCACTCACCTCAGGCTCCCAAAGGCACATGATTACAGGGTGAGCCACTGAGCCTGGCTTGTTCTGTGTCTTGATTGTATCAGTGTCAGTATCTTGGTTGGGAAATTGTGCTATAGTTTTGCAAGATGTTACCTTTGAGGAAAACTGAGTAACAGATATGTGGATTTTTCTATCATTTCTACTGCCTGAGAATCTTCAAGTATCTCAACATTTAAAATTTAATGGCACAATGTTTTTAAGTTGCAAGAAGAACAGTTGTTGAAAAGAACATGACATCTCTTCCTCCCTCTCTTACTTGACTTCTCTTGTCATGTGATCTCTGCACACACCAGCTCCCCTTTGTCTTCCACCATGAGTGGAAGCAGCCTGAAGTCCTCAACAGAAACAGATGCTGGTGGCACCATGCTTCTTGTACAGCCTGCAGAACCGAGAGTCAAATAAATCTCTTTTCTTCATAAATTACTTAACCTCAGGTATTCCTATAGCAACACAAAAATGGACTGGGACGCTCTCCTCACCTAATTCTGGTTTTGGACCTCCTTTCATATGCTTCTGTAATACTTTGGCTTTCCAAATCTTATCATAGACTTGGTCCTAGCATGCTGGAATCATTTGTTTACTTGTCAAACTCATCATTAGTCTGTAATGATAGGGAGAGCAGTCAACGTAATAATTAGTTGGTGGCAGTTAATAACTGTATCCCTAGCATCTATCAGAGGTCCAAGATATGTAAAGACTACAAACCATTGTGATGTAAACATGTGAATGCAGCTCAAATAAGGCAGTGTCAGTAGAACTGCTTTACAAATGGCATTAATACATATAGGTAGTGATGATGCTACTACTCATGAAAAAAAGGCGTTTGGTTATAAGTTTAAAGCTTATCTGTGTCTAATCCTGAAAAAAAATTTATTCTTCTTTGTTTTTATTTTCAATTTTTAGATTTGGAAGTATGAGTGCATGTTTGTTATATGGACATATTGTGTACTGGTGGGGATTGGGCTTCTGGTATCCCTGTTCTTCAAGTAATGAACATTGTACAATAGCTAGTTTTTTGGGGGGTTTTGAGTTGGAATCTCACTCTGTCGCCCAGGCTGGAATGCAATGGCATGCTCACGGCCACTCCAGCATCGACCTGGGCTCCGGAGATCCTTCTACCTTAGCCTTCCGCATAGCCAGAACTACAGGCACGTGCTACCATGCCTGGCTAATTTTTGATGTATTGTAGAGACAAGGTCTCGCCAAGTTGCCTGGGCTGGTCTTGAACCTGCAGGCTCAGGCAGTCCACTAGCCTTGGCCTCCCAAAGTGCTGGGATTATAGGCTGAGCCACCGAGCCCGACCGATAGCTAGTTTTTAAACCTTCATTCTCTTCCTCACTGTCCGCTTTTTGGTGTTCCTGGTGTCTATTATTTCCATCTTTATGTCCATGAGTACCCATTGTTTATTCTCATATATAGGTGAGAACATGTGGTGCTTGGTTTTCTGTTTCTGAGTTAGTTTACTTAGAATAATGGCTTCTAACTACATCTGTGTTGCTGCAAAGGACATGAAAAAATCATGTATTCTTAATCTCATTATCCAATTCACAGAATGACATGATAATTCTTTCCTAGCTCAGGTAAGGACTTAGAAATAATAATTTGTTAAGGTATGAATAGTTTTAAATAAGTTAGGTAATTGTAGAGTACTAATGTTACTGATCAAATTTTATAAACTTTATATGTATGTAGATAATCCCAAAGCCACATTTCAGAGCTTAAAGTAGGCACAATATGTCTTATAATTTTACTTTGTTTTATGGATTTAAAAAAATATCTTATAGGTTTTGTTTAGAAATAAGTAGTTGATTAGTATGTCCTCTCCTTATTGGTTCAGTAACTCTTTGAGGACGATAATAAATGACATTTGAATGGCCCTTACATTTCTACTCAGGTCACTGAGTACTGCTGGGAACACCATGGAGGATCAATAACTTGACTGGTTTACTGTTTCTTAAGTCAACTTGCTCCTCTGTGTCACCCAGTAATTGTATGTCTCCCTCATTCTCTAGTCAGGTCTATAACTGAAATAGAAGACAAGTCTGGCTTTCCTAAGCAAAGGAGACTTGACTGAAAGTATTCTGAAAAGAAATGCAAATCAAAACTACACTGAGATACTACCTAACTCTAGTCAGGATGGTCATCATCAATAACTCAAAAAACAGCAGATACTGGAGAGGATGCAGCAAAAAGGGAAGACTTCTACACTGCTGGTGGGGGTGTAAACTAGTATAGCTTTTGTGGAAAACAGTGTGATGACTCCTAAAAGGTCTAAAAATTGACCTTTCATGCGATCCCACAATCCCCCTGCTGGGAATATGCCCAGAACTCAAATCACTCTAAGAAAAAGAAACCTACACACGTATGTTTATCGCAGCGTTGTTCACAACAGAAAGAACATGAAACCAACTGTGCTGCCCATTGAAAGAGGACTGGTACATATACACAATGGAATATTACACAGCCATAAAGAAGGACAAAATCATGTACTTCACAGCAACCTGGATGAATTTAGAGTCTATAATACTGAGTGATCTATCACAGAAACAAAGAACTGAGTGTCACATGTTTTCACTCATAAGTGGACCTTGAACAATTATTATAATACTCTAAGAAAAGAATTGGCAGTAGTGGGAAGGAAACTGCTGGGGGTGGGTGGGGTTGACTGTAGTGGGAATCTGCCGGGGCGGTGGGGGGGCACACTTCATCAACAAGGATACCTGCATAATAAACATTTATATACCTAACCCTGAATGGTACCCCACATCTTTAAAACAAACAAACAAACAAATAATTATTAATTCAAAAAAAGAAAAAAAAAAAGAAAGTATACTGAGGCTCAAAGCATTGAGAGGAATATGGAGAACCAGCCTGCAATCAACAGTACTCCTGGCAGCTCTGGCAGCTGGAGGCAGGAACTGCACTTGGCTGCTGGCATGGAGGGCTTTCAGCCTTCCTTCTGGCATCACCACCTCAAGTTATAAAATCCTAAGAGGGAGCTGCAAGAGAGAGAGCTTCCACAGGGGGAAGGAACCACCAGGAATTATCCTCTTCCCAAGACTGGTAGTAATGGTGGCAGCTAACTCATTCGTACCATCTTGTTTAATCTTTCCTACAACCCTTTGATTATTGCTATGTCTGTCAACAGATAAGGAGACAAGGCAGAGAGACATGATGCTCTCTGCAGTCGGACTCCAGAGTTCTTGCTTTTGATCACATTAGCATGCATACTGCCTCTCCAAAAGGACCCTGGGATGCAACTCAGCAGGAGGCTTGATACAGGCAACTGGAAAATAGCAAATGTTCCTTTGTCCCTTCAAATCTATCATTTTCCCACCTGTCTCTCCCTCACCCCATTTCTGCCTATGACACATGCTCCTTTCCTCATTGTGAAAGTACAGCTTGTTCACCAAGCACTCTGTCTACTACTCTCTCTTTTAGCTACAGACATGGCCTCTACAATTTACATATCCAAAACAAAATTTTGTATTTTTCTTTCCAAATTAAAGACCACCTCTATTCACCCAGCTACCCCAAGCTAGAACTCAGGGAGTCATCCTAACCTCTTTGTACAAAAAATCCACATTCTCAATCAATCCCTCAATGCTATTACTTTCACTCCCTAATTAGCTCTGGCACCCACCTCCTCTTTTCACCCCATGACTACCTTCTTAATTAAGAACCTCAATGATTTATGCTTGGATTATTCGCCTCCCAGAGAGTCTCCCTCCCATGGCTGTGTCCCGCTCCAACCTATTATTGCTATAGGAATAAACTTTACAACACAAACATTTGAAACCTATGTATGAATCTCGTGCTTAAAATCCTTCTAAGATTCTTCTTCTTTTCCACATGGGATTCAAGCCACTGACCCTCACAGAGCCCTGATGATTGGCTGCAGGTTCTCCCTAGCCTCACCTCCCACCCTGCTGACACCCACTTTTCTCTCTAGTCACACCAGACTCTCTTAGTCAGCTTGGACTACCATAACAAAGTATCATCGACTAAGTGGCTTAAACAACAAAATTTTTGTTTTCACAGGTCTGGTGACTGGAGTCTATGATCAGGGTATTTGGAAAGTTTGGGTTTTCCTCTCTCCTTGGCTGCCTTCTTGCCATTGCCTTTTCTGTGTGTGTGCACATCTCTGGTGTCTCTCTGTATGACCTAATGTCCTCTGTTTGACAGTTGAATTAGAAAGTGGGGCACAATTCAGTGCATGACAAGGACCTCTCCAAGGACCTGGGGCTCCTGGAACATTCTTTCTTCCTTTCTCTAACTAGATAACTCACATCTTGTTCTTTACAATTCAATATAGATTTCACTTTCTCTGTAAAACCTCTCTTTCCCCGATTTAGTTTAGATGCTCCATCTTTTCCTTCCTCCACAGAACCCTTCTAAAATAGCTTCTTACCCCCCAAGTTTCCAAGCATGTAAATATCAAATTCCCTTCATGTCCCTGTCCAGAAGATATGAGTTACCCCAGTAAGGAGGTATAAGAATCAAAGGCTTTTATCACCAGTAATTGACAACACAGTAGGAATTGCACATAGGGCTGCATTAGTCACAATTACATTGCTCCATTATTAATAGTTTACTTCCCAATCTCTAACTCAAGAAATAAATTCCTTAGGCTAGAGACTGTTTGTTAGTTGTTTATGTGTCCCTGGAAAATATAAAGTCAATACATTTTGGTTGGTTGAATGAATACATGAATGAACAAGGAATTTTAAAAAGTGATCTCACACATTTTTTTCAAAATGTTTATGAGATAAGTAGAGTGTTACTTTCATAGTTTAAATATAAGTTAATGGGGAGTTTAAGTGACTTGGAAAGTCAGAGATTAATCAAGCTGGGTTCTTCATCCTATGATGCTAGTATGTTTTTTGTCTACTAGGCAGCCGTTGCTGCTTTTTAAGCACATTAATTCTTTTAAGGTACAAGTGTATTTTTTGATATATTACCCTATTTATCTAAGACATAAAAATAAGTGTGTTTCGGTCTTCTTTTGAAAATAGAATAATAGTTTGTAGAGGAATTGGTTAATTTCAGAATCATTTGTTAAATATTTTAACAAACAGAATCCAGGATTCTTTTTTAAGGATTAAGAAATATTTTTTAAGGATTTATAGGATTACTTTTTTAACTTGTACAACTTCTCTGGAAAACAGTCTGGAGATTTCTGAAAGAACTAGAAATTGACCTTCCATATGACCTAGCAATTCCCCTATTGGGAATATATCCAGAGGAACTCAAATTATTTACAAAAAAGATACCTGCACACGTATGTTTGTTGCAGCTGTATTCCCAATGGCAAAAACATGGAACCAACTGTGTTGCCCATCAAAGCTGGACTGGATTAAAAAAATGTGGTACATATACACAATGGAATATTATGCAGCCATAAAGAAGGACAAATATATGGACTTTGCAGCAAATTGGATGGACTTGGAGTCTATCATACTCAGTGATTTATCACAGAAACAAAGAACTGAGTTCCATATGTTCTCACTCATAAGGTGACCTTGAACAATTATAATGCTATAAGAAAGTGGCAGTTGAGGGAAACTGTGGGGGTGGGGGAGTGGGACTGGCAGTTGAGGGAAAATGCTAGGGGATGGAGGGGCATACCTCATCAACAAGGATACCTACATGATCAATGTTTGTATACCTAACCCTGAATTGTACCCCACATCTTTATAATAAATAAATAAATTTTTAAAAAGGATTAATAGGATTACTTTTTAACTGTTCAGATTAATTTTTAAAAATAATAACATTTTCTGTTTCAAATGGGAGAAGTTTCTCTCTCTCTCTCTTTTTTGAGTTGTGCCTCGCTCTGTTGCCCAGGCTGGAGTGCAGTGTCACACGCATGGCTCACTGCAGCCTCGACTTCCTGAGCTCAAGTGATTCTCTCTTCTCAGCCTACCAAGTAGCTAGGACTACAGATATGCACCACCATATCTGGCTAATTTTGTTGATTCTTTTGTAGTGATGAGGTCTCTCTATGTTGCTTAGGCTGGTCTTGAACTCCTGAGCTCAAGTAATCCTCTTGCTTTGGCCTCCTAAAGTGCTAGGATTGCAGGCATGAGCCATCGTGCCTGGCAGGGAGAGACTTCTTGAAAAACATTTAATAAACCAGTAATGTACTGACATAATAAACTATGATTTGCTTTGATATCTGAGAGCCGTTGGCACATTAGAACATTGTAACATTGTAAGGTCTGTAGCATATTGAAAAATGTGTAAAACCATTTTTGTAAATTCAAACAAAGAGATTCATAGATTACTCAGTATCTACTTTCTATTTTTGTTGTAATTTTCTGTGTAGAAGTCTTCATAACTTCCCAAAGGGGCATGTGAGAATCACTTTATAATAATAGAGCAGTGCTAATATTATTATTATTATTATTATTATTATTACTATAACTCTATTTTTAAAATGAGGGACTCTAGTGTGGATTAAATGAAGTAACTCTATGTAGTATCTTGATAATACCAACATTATACCCTTCAACAACATACTGCATTGCAGATCTCACAGAATAGTGAATATTAAACCTCATATTTCTCTTCTCATGTTGCACAGTGTTTTGAGTAGAGAAAACACTGTCTTAAGTGACTAGTTGCTCATGAGATATTAGAGAGCCTGAAAGAGATTGTTGAAATCAGAACTCATGAATGTCTCAAGACCTTGACCTTGACCTCAACTGAAATCCTTAGGTTCAGCTGCAGCCCAACATGGGATACAGCTCCTCAAACACTTTAAGTATTGTGTCATTCTTGGAGCTTTTAATTTTGCTGAAAGGATAACAGGTGCTTCCATAGTTGGCAAGACTAAAGTCCTAATAATTGCTTCTTAAAATTCCACTGTAGAAAACAGGAACCAATCCTAACCAATCCTAGAGTCTGGGTTCTGAAGATTTAGCTCTAACCATTCGAATTTGTTTACTTCAGACATGTAAGTTGAGTTTTGATTATTTTGGTGGCATCAAATCCTCACCATGTAATACATTGAGTCAACCATTTTCAAGGCCATAATATGTCCTTTAAAAGTGAAAGAGAAAACAGATTTAACTGTTCATTTAACTATTTTCCTTGGTAAAATTGTTGTTTACTCTGTGAAGTTAAAATAAGAAAGCAAGATAGTCACTTGTACACCCTTTTAGAGTTAGATTTCAAAATTAACAGGGGAAGCAGAAACTGAAAACTGTGTATTTATAAAATTAGAATATAAAGAGTGGGCTAAGCAGCTAATAAAGTATCAAAAATAAAGGTATATTAATGAATTTTTCATACCTTGTTACTTTAAAATATATTCAATTATTTTGCACTTTGAACTAATCTTTTAGTGAGGCATGATTTTGAACATTTTGCATGATCATTTAGGAAATATTGGTTCAATGAGTTTTGCAGATACTCCAAATGTTGACACAGTTTATTTTACAACATAGAAAATACCATATTCATTAATATCACTACCAATCACATCAGAAAAGTATTTAAATATTGAGAGCTGTAAAACTCATGGAGGCAGACACAAATTTTCCAAGATTACAATCTTTGCTTGAAAGCTAAAATATTACTATTAGAAATAAGTACTGCCAATTTTTCTTGAAGTGACAGGCTCATTTTGTTTATTTCCAGGAAAATGCCTTCCAAACATTCAATTTGAATAGCTATAGTTTGTCATCTATTCTTTAAAGTGAAAACAGTGTTCTATGAAAAAAGCAGTTAGTTCAGCTTACAACTCTACAGATCTGAAGAAAACCACCACACTAGGTCTACAGCAGAAGTGTCTTATGTGTACTTTCCATATTGTCACAGGAGTATTAAAAAGACATGGATTTATGGATCAAGATTGAACAAAATTAATAATTTTTGTGTTTCACCAAAATTAAGTGGAACCAGCATTGATCTTACACTACTGTGTGTGACTGTGAAAGGATGACGACAGCTGTGACAGTTTGATATCCTATCTTGGTTCACATCAAGGTGCCAGCAGTTTTATGCACTGTTCTGGGTTGAATGTGTCCCCCAAAGTTTATGCATTGGAAACTTAACACCTAGTGCAATGATCTTGACAGGTGGGACCTTTTTATGAGGTGATTCGGAATTAATGCTGTTATTGGGAAAGTGCTTTAGCTATTGTGAGAGTGGGTTCCTGATACAAGGATGAGTTTGGCCCTCTTCCCTTCTCTTTGTCTAGGTCTCTGCCTCTGCCTGTCTCTTACTCTTTCTCCTTCTCATTCTCTCTTGCCCTTTTGTATTCTGTCATGAGATGATGCAGCATAAGCTCTTGCCAGATGTAAACCCCTCGATCCTGGACTTCTCAGCCTCCAGAACTGTAAGAAATCAATCACTGTTCTTTATAAATTACCCAGTCTCAGGTATTCTTTTTTAGCAGCACAAAAACAGAATCAGACATCCACCATTGCTTTTGCACTGACAATACAAAATTTATACAGTGAAAAAGGCAAATAACATCAAATTATGATTGTGAAAACAGTTTTCCTCTCCCAGGCTCCTTGAAAAGATTTTAAGGGCTCCTAGAGGGATGAAGACCACCTTGAAGCTCACTGATCTAACTGATTATCCCCCTTTTCTGTATCTGAATTCTTTAATTAATATTGTCTCTTTCGATTAGCACTTAAGCATGCTTATATATCTCTCATCTTGAAAAAGAAAAAAAAAACTTTGTGGATAACTCCAAGTTACCCACCAGAGATAATTGAATCTATTTCCCCCTTTACAGTCAAATGTCCTTAAAGAATCATCTCCACTTATTGTCTCTGCTTTATCCATGCTCCACCCTTTCACATCTCTTACACTCTAGTTTCTGTTCCTATCTCTTCCTGTAAACTGCTGTCTTCAGGTTCCCAGGGTGTTCGCTACTGTGTGACTCCAGGAGACATGCTGCTCCTTACCTCCCTTGACTCCCCTATAGCATCTGACCCTGCTGAGCACTCAGTTCATCATAATTTGTGTCAGTGCTAAGTGCTTCATGTGAGATTGCTCATTTAATCTTCACCATAGACTGATGATCTATGATTTTTACTCCATCTCATAATTTTGGAAACTGAGAAAATTCTCCAGGGTCATACAGCTCACAAGTAGAAGTGCAGAGTCTCAAGCTCAGGTCTCAGGTCATGATCACAAAGCCAGCTATTTTAAACCCAACATACTCCCCCTTCTTGAAACACTCATTTCCCTTTCCCACAATACCACTCTCTAGGTTTGTTTTTCTACTTTTCTGGGTGCTTCCTCTTAGTATCCTTTGTGTGTAAAAATAATAATTATTGTCTGATGTTCTTGTTTTACTCAAAATTAAGAGTCCTGGGAGAAATCATTTAACTGGCTGTGGCTAAGTCATGGGTACACTCATCCCTGGCTTTGCCATGTGGGAGAATGAAAGGCTTATACCTTGACTTCAGGAAGATGCCCCTAGGCCTATACTCAAGGGGCTCATTGCATGCCAGATAGGGATGATAATAAAAAGAGGAGTTAAATATTGGTCCACCCAGAATTAATAAATAATTACTATAATTTATTATCCTCTTCCCTCTTCTTTTCACTGACGTCTCATATTTTCAGATTCAACTTAGATAGTACTTTTTCTAGGAGACCTTTCTTGATTTCTAGTCTGGATTGGCTATGCCTTTTTGTACCCTGAGATTTCTCCTTCATGGTGATGTTTTAAGGTCCATTGCATTTACTAGTTCACATTCCTTCATTATACACCAAATTTGGGACTGCAAGAGAGCGTCTGACTTTTGTCTTGCATCCCCAGAATCTAGTACAGTGCTTGGCATATGGTTGTTCTTTAATATTTGATGAATAAATAAATATGCTAGGTATGAGGAACTAATGGAACTTTCTTGAGGAGATGTGTATCTGGAAGTGGTTAAGGGGCTCACAAGAATAGTCTAAAGATTTCAGATTTATTTTCATAGAAATTGTGTTTGAAGTTGTTGAAATATATTAGATCCTATGGGATAGAGAAGGAAAAAATGCCGAGGACAGTACCTGGGGAATGGGGAAATGACAACTAATGAAGAATACTCAGAAATGCATGAGTTAGAGATGTAATTCTTGTGGCTGTAATGCCATGTAAACAAAAAGAGAGAACTTCATAAAAGAGGAATACCCTGGGGTACAACTGTTGCAGACACATTAAAGAGAGTAAAGATTTTAAAAAGGCCATACAAGTTTGCAATTATGAAATAATTTGGTGGTTTCTTAAAGAACTGTTTCTACTGAAAAATGGGGATAAAAATCAGTGATGAGAAAGTGGAGAGTGAAGAAGTGGAGGTTGAAGGAGAAGCAGGATGTGTAGATCAGTGGTTCTCAACCAGGTATGTACGTCAGATTTACCTACACAGATGTAAAATTACAGCTCCCTGGCACCATTCTCAAAGTTTCCTGGTTTAGTAGATTTGGAATGGGGCCTGGGCTTCTTTAATTTTAAGAAGCGTTAATGGTGATTCAAACTCTGGTTGGAAATCATTCGTGTGTAGTCATCACTTTATTAGTTTGGTGTAATAATGAAGAAAATAAGATTAGGGCAAGTTTTATGAACTGAATTGCATTCCCTCCAAATTTATATATTGAAGCCCAAACTCCTCATGTATTTAGCCTTTCAATAAATAATTAAGGTTACATAATGTGATAAGGGTGGGACCCTAATCTGAAAGGACTGGTGTCCTTATAAGAAGAGAGGCTGGGTATGATGGCTCATGCCTGTAATCCCAGCACTTTGGGAAGACAAGGCATGAGGATTGTTTGAGGCCAGGAGTTCGAGACCAACTTGGGCAACATAGTGAGATCCTGTCTCTACAAAAAATAAATAATTAGCCCAGTGTGGTAGTGCACACCTGTAGTCCCAGTTACTCAGGAGGCTGACGTGGGATAATTGCTTGAGTCCAAGAGGTTGAGGCTGCATTGAACTATGTTTGTGCCACTGTACTCCCACTTAGGCAACTGAGCAAAACTCTGTCTCAAGAAGAAGAGAAGGAGGAGGAGACGCTATTGAAGTTTTTTTTTTCTCTCTCAGTTCTCCAACAGAGGAAAGGCTATGTGAAGATATAGTGACAAGGTAGCCATCTGTAAGCCAGGAGGAGAACCCTCACCAGAAACCAATCCTGCTGGCACCTTGATCTTGAACTTCCAGCTTCCAGAGCTGTGAGATATAAACATCGGTGGTTTAAGCCTCCCTGTTGGAGTATCTTGTTATGACAGGCTGAGCTGACTGAAAATTAGGCAGAGGACTTTATTTCTAGGATACTGGAATCTAATCAAGTAAGAGGGGAAGAATGAGTCAGTAGCAGTGAACAGGAAAAATTAAAACTATTGAACAGAAAGTTACAGTTGAGAAAGCCAGAATATGAGAACTGGCATTATAGAGAGGCGGTAATATTTTTATATATTAAATTCAATATATAACTTTCAGAAAAGTTCATTCCATGAACCACCTAAAACTATCTTGTATACCATCAGTGGCCCATATGCTGCCTCCATGATGAGGAATGACACTCTTTTTGAGAAGGGAGGAAGGGAAGAGAGGGCTCAGGGGATAAAAGTCTTTTATAAAGACAGATATGAAGATTTGTGGGTATTTCATTTGATAGTGGTAAAAAATAGTTAGCCCCTCAGTACACAGATGAAGGGATGCTTGAGAGGGCATCACAGAAGTCATTACAGAGTTAATTACTTCAGAATCAAATGAAAGTTTTCAAGTGAAGATTTAGGCTTTGTTGTCCATTGATACCTATCATGCATGTAGCAGTAGTACTGCCCATAAACCCAGGCAATGGGGGCCCCTGCCCTGGGCCTCTATGTTTTAGAATGCTGTGTCTCTCCTCTGGGAGCGTCACCCAACACCTTGGGCACATCCATGCTTCCGTAATTGGATCTCTGGAATTCTCTGCTCTCAGGGCCTGGCCAGCCTCTTCTTTTGCAGCCTTCCTCCATCTGAGCTGCATTGCTGCTGTCTGCAACCTTAGGTCCCAGTGATAGCCAGTGAACAGTTGTTAGCGGGTGTGCGTGTATGGACCTTGGACTGAGGTGTCCACATACATGCATGTGAGGCTTCTTTTGGTGCAGCATGGAGCCATGAGTGGAAAGGGAAGAGAAGGACTCAGTCATGCAAAAATTTGCAAATACTAGGAATGAACTCGATGATCCCAGACTCAGACAACCAAGCAAGAGGGTGAAGCAACTCTCATGGAACAAGAGGAACAGTTTAAAGGGAGAATACACAGAAAGCCTCATCATCGGTACATATTTATCACTTCCCAGTAGGAACAGAATTATCTAAACTTGTGAAAATATTGTGATGAAGAATCTAATTATTGTCTTAAAATAACACAAATTTATTCTTTCACAGTTCTGGAGGTCAGAACTCTAAAATCAAAGAGTTAGCAGAGCTGCATGCCCTCTGGATCCTGTAAGGGAATGAGATGATTAATTTTATGTGTCAACTTGACTGGGCCATGAGGTGTCCAGGTAGTTGGTAAAATATTATTCATGGTGTTTCCAGGAGAATAAGACTATTCAAAGGAGGAACCTTAAACCAACTGCGGACCAAGAGATGGAGTACTGTGTGTGATTAGTACCAGACTAGATTCATAGAAGTCACTACTGTGACTATTTTGATATAGACCCAGGTGGAACAGGGTAAGGTAGAACAAAGAGGAAGAAAAGTAAAGTAGTGGAAACAAGACAACAAAAAGGGCCTGAATGGGATGTACACAGAAAATGTTAATGCTTGCATTTGGCTAAGATTTTCACTGATTCTTTAGAAAAAAGGAAATGGAAGTTAGTATAGAAACAATGCCAAGTATTGTTGGTTTTAGTTTTAGTTAGGTAATAGATAGAAACTACTTTTCAGATATTAAGGTAGAAACTGGTGTACATAAAATAGTGTGAAAATCAATTCCTGAGAGGATCATGTGGGAGAAGGGACCTCAGGTGGAAAAGATTTAAGATAAAGATTTGGAGTAACTTGCTTGGGACGTGTGTGCTAAGGAAGGCACGTGATATGAATAACAAGGTTTTGGTTAGCTAGGAGTACATTTGAACGGGCATGAATTTGTAGGGAGATTATCAAGATTCTAGAGTTTTCTTTAGCAATGCTCTGCAGCTGGGCAGAAGAGCAGGAAAAATGGATTAGGGGGCTGGGTCAAGCTTGGCAAAGTACCCACTTAAACACTGAAGTGGCTGGCCATGCTGCCTGGGCTAATTATCATCACCATAATCACTAACTAACCACTTTTTCTGGAGCTCGTACGATATGCCAGTTTCTGTTCTTAAGTCTTCAAATGGATCATCTCTGGGCTAGGCAGGAGTCATGTGCCCATAAGGGATTTAACAGGCTGAATCAGATGGAAGGGCAGAATGATTCCAAGTTTTGGTGAAAGTTTTAGAAATTTGTGTTCAGTTGCTTCAACTTACACTGGAGGTAAATGGAATGCCAGTATGCAAAATTTAGCTTTAAAGATTTGAAAATTCTACTGGGCGAAGCGGCTCATGCCTGTAATCCTAGCACTTTTGGAGGCCATGATAGGAAAATCATTTGGGGCCAGGACTCAAGACCAGCCTGGGCAACAAAGTGAGACTCTGTCTCTACAAAAAATAAAATAAAATAAAATAAAATAAAATAAAATAAAATAAAACAAATAGCCAATTGTGGTGGCATATGCCTGTAGTCCCAACTATTCAGGAGACTGAGGCAGGAGGGTCAACTAAGCCCAGGAGTTCAAGGCTACAGTAAGCTGTGATCTTGCCACTTCACTCCAGCCTGGACGACAGAGTGAAACTCTATCTCAAATAATAATAATGATAATAATAGTATAAAATAAAAACTTTTAACAATTTTAAAATTAATATTGTTAAAATTTCTATACTACCCAAAGCAACAACAGAGTTAATGCAATCCTTATCAAAATTCCAATGACATTTTTCATAGAAATAGAAAAAAAGAATCCTAAAATTTGTGTGGAATCCCCAAAAGCTGGATAGCCAAAGTAATCTTGAGCCAAAAGAACAAAGCTGGAGCACCACTCTATCTGACTTCAAAATACCAGGGATGTCAAAAAAACGTATACACATTTTAAGAGATGTTATCTATGTATTACTTTTCAATGTTGAACTGAATTACAGTAGCAGTGTGTAGTATGATGTTTGCTCAAAATATGTTTTTAATCAAATGAATGCTAGCATCACTGTAAAATGCAGGACAGTCAGAGAAAATGGCAGAAGCATGGTTGTTGTTTGAGGAATGCAAGATCATTTTGAAGTGGCATTTGAAATTTGAAGGTGTGAATATGCAACTGAATCTCCAACACACCTAACAATTGCATGCATCCATGATACATTTGAGACACATGGTACTGTGTGTGATATGCACAAAGGAAGATTAGGAGGCCTCACACAGCAACAAGTCCTGCAGTAGATTGCTGTAATTAGAAGTGTCTGGATGCTAATGGTAACCACTTGGAGTACCTCTTGTTATTGCAGAAATCAAATGTGACTTGTATTCATCTTTTGTTATCAATATATATTGAATATTACAATTTCAATACATTTTTTTCTTTCTTAAAATGTGTATACATTTTTTGGCACTCTATATACTACAAAACTATAGCAATCAAAACAGCATAGTACTGGCATAATATTAAATGTATTGCCCAATGAACAGAAAAGAGAACTAGAAATAATTTATGCATTCTAATCCATTGAATTTTGACAAAGGTGCCAAGAATATATAATGGGGAAAGGACAATCTATTTAATAAATTAGTGCTGGGAAAACTGGGTATCTACATGTAGAAGAACAAAATTGTATCCTTATTTCATATCATATACAAAAATCAACTGAAAATAATTTAAAGACTTAAATGTAAGACCCCAAAATATAAAACTACTAGAAGAAAACATAGGGGAAAAGTCTATGATGTTGGTCCGGGCAATGATTTTTCTGGATATGATCCCCAAAGCACAGGCAAAAAAAGTTAAATTAAACAAATGGAATGACATTAAACTAAAAATCTTCTGTCCAACAAGGAAACAATCAACATAGTAAAGAGACAGTCTAAAGAATGGGAAAACATATTTACAAACCATCATCTGACAAGTGGTCATTCTAAAAAATATGTAAGGAACTCAAATGATTCAATAGCAAGAAAACAAATAACCTGATTAAGGAATCGGCAAAGGATCTGGATAGACATTTCTCAGAAGAAGACATACACACATGGCCAACATGTATATGATAAAAAATGCTCAACTTCACTAATAATTAGGAAAGTGCAAACTAAAACTACAATGAAATATTACTTCACACCTATTAGAATGATTGCTACCAAAAAACAAAAGATTAAGTGTTGAAGATGATGTGAAGAAAAGGGAACTCTGGCATACTGTTGGTTGGAGTGTAAATTATTACAGTCATTATGAAAAACATATGGTGGTTCCTCAAAAAATTAAAAATAGAACTACCATATAACCCAAAAATCCCACTACTGAGTATATATATCCAGTATGTTGAAGAGATATCTGTATTCCCATGGTCAACACTATTCATAAGAACTGGGATATGGAATTGATCTAAGTGATTATCAGATAAATGGATAAACAATATGTGGTTTATACATATACTATCCAGTCTCTAAAAAGAAGGAAATCTCTCATGTGGGACAACATGGACGAACATGGCAGATATTGTTAAGTGAGATAAGCAGGCACAGAAAGACAAATATCGCAGGATCTCACTTTCATGTAAAATCTAAAAAAACTTGAGTTCATAGAACTAAAGAGTAAAATGGTGGTTATCAGAGGCTGGGGTTGGAGGGTTGGAGAAATTGGTCAATGAACACAAAGTTTTAGTTAGGAGAAAGACGTTCAAAAGATTTATTGTACATCATGGTGACTACAGTTAATAATACTAGGTTGTACATTTGAAAATTGCTAAGAAGTAGGTTTTAAATATTTTCACAAAAAATTGTCAGCATGAGAGGTAATGCATATGTTAAATAGCTTGATTTAGTCATTCTACAATGTATACATATATAAAAATGTCATGCTGTACACCATAAATGTATACAATCTTACTTGCTAATTAAAACAAACATATGTTTAAAACGAAACAAGCAAACAAGATTTGACAATTATAGAATGAATGAGAGAGATGAAATATAGTGGTCTTCTCTAAAGGTCATTAAAAATTTTGAAAGTTATTTTTTCAGTTTCAGAATTTTTTAGTGTGGTCTTGTTTGGGAGTAGGGTTATAAACAAGACGATCACCTCAAATCTTCCTTACTTTAGAGATGTGAAATCAAACTTAGTATTTTTGTTTTGTTTTGTTTTCAGTTCAGCTTCTAGAAAAGAAAATGAGAACTTAATTTCATTATTTAGAATTGAAGAGATTTTCTTTTTTTTTTTTTTTGCAATTTTATTTCATTTTAAAGATGTGGGGTGCAATTCAGGGTTGGATATACAAGTGGTAATTGTACAGGCAAAGTTTGGGCCTCGCTTTGGTCCTCACTTCGCCTGGTTTGAGATCAGGTATCCTTATTGGTGTCGTGTGCTTCCTCCATCCCTCCGTCCCTCCGTCCCCAGCAGTTTCCCGCTACTGCCAATCTGAAAAGAGATTTTCAAACAAAATAGTCTGTCTACTTATGCTGTTGGTTGAGAATTATAGGTGTGCGTGACAGTGTTTTATTTATTTATTTATTTTTATTTTTTATTTTTTTGAGTTGGAGTCTCATTCTGTCACCCAGACTGGAGTACAGTGGCTGCTCCCGGCCACCGCAGTCTTGACCTTCTGGGCTCCAGCGATCCTTCCACCTCAGCCTTCCAAGTAGCCAGAATTACAGGCATGTGCTACCGCGCCCAGCTGATTTTTTGATTTTTGTAGAGATGAGGTCTCGCTGCCCAGGCGGGTCTTGAACCCGCGGGCTCAGGCAATCCACTCACCTCAGCCTCCCAAAGGCGCGGAATTATAGGCAGAGCCACCGAACCTGGCTAGTGTTTTATTTATTAAGTGAATAACAATTCAGTCCAGACCGGGCTACTCTTTCATTTGGTTAAGATTTGGTAGCAACGGCCATATCAGGGAAGCAATTTGTTATGATTTCCAGAAGACTGTAATTTGCATTGATACTTACTAACTTTTAGACTTAACATGTTCTGGAAACAGCGACACAGATTTTTAGCTCACCTGGCTTGTTTGTGAGCATAGAACACTCTTAATTCAGATATTGAGGAAGTCAGTGGGCCATTCAGGCAGAATCTTCTGTGGAGCTGATTGTTCATGCACAGCAAACCTCTCTTTCAATTACTGAAATCAGTTTTCCAATGCCTCAAAGCAGGGACCATTCTGAGGCCTTTGAAAGCAATTTTTCATTTTATTTCTTTGCAACCTGACACATCCCTATGTTAACTTTGTAACAGAAGAGCTGATTTAAAGCAGTTTGCTACTAATGCTAGCTCTTGCCTTCTTACCTCCCTTGTCTCTTCTACCTTGGATCCTGTGACCCTCTGTTCTGCTCTGTGCCATATGTTAGAATCCCAGAATGGCTTTCTAATCAGGAGATGTATGGCAGAGTGGTAAAAATTCGGTGAATTAATTTTTTTATAGAGGAGATTCTTTCCCCAGTATTGGTACTGAAGTGATTGTACTGATTCTTTTGTCAATTTGGTTGCTTGGAAGTTTGTAAGAACTGAGCAAATTGCTTTTTCAGGAATTTTCATCTTCTGCGTATGTCAGTTACCTACTCAAAATCTTATTTCCCAAATCAGTTTCTAATTAATACTCACATGTTATACTTTTCTCAATAATCTTCCAACTGTAATAAAAATGCATTTTTTCTTCTAGATAAATACTAGGTTCATTGCATTCTTCAGAACACAAACATTGTTTATTGATAGCCTCCCTAGTCCTCATGTCTGTTTAATTAGCTTAATATGGAAAGGTGTGTGTGTGTTTATCTATAACAAAAGAGAAATCCATTGTGCTCTGTGAGAGTTTCCAACAAGTTTTGCCTTATAAATGATAAAGTACTTTGGATTCTCAAATTTAGTACTATTTAAAATTCATATTTGGAAACCTTGTTTTTTTTTTTTTTTTTTGAGTTGGAGTCTCACTCTGTTGTCCAGGCTGGAGTGCAGTGGCATCCTCACAGCCACCCCAGTGTCGGCCCGCTGGGCTCCGGCGATCTTTCTGCCTCAGCCTACCAAGTAGCCAGAACTACAGGCATGCGCTACCATGCCCAGCTAATTTTTTGATTTATTGTAGAGATGAGGTCTCACCATGTTGCCCAGGCTGGTCTCGAACCTGTGGGCTCAGGAAATCCTCTTGCCTTGGCCTCCCAAAGTGCTGGGATTACAGGCTTGAGCCACTGCGCCCGGCCTGAAACCGTGTTGTTAATACTAAAATTTTAGTTACAGCCTCAAGTTTGAACACAAATAAACCCATCTTCCTGAGCCTGCACAGGTATCTAAAAGATGCTCTGAAAATACATCTTGACCAGTCATGGAGTGGAATACAGAGTTGGTGGAAATGGGTGGCTAGGAGGAGGGGACTAGGGGAGTGACTTCCGTGGTCACAAGGTCCAGGTTAATGCGGGTCACGTTGGAGATGAACCATTTTCTTTGTTTTCATAATATTCAGAAGATGTGTTGGCTAATCAGCAGTTTTATGGAACTACTACCTTGGTTCTTAGGGAGTGCTCCATGATATATTTATGCAACTCTTAGGAAAAACATCTTGAACATATATTGAGTGCCTCAGTGCTCATAATGTCTAGGTGTGAATTATAGTTGTACACTCATGGCCAAAGCTTGTTTTGCATTTTTTTTTTAATCAATATTTTTTATTATGATTTTGTGGGGAACAGTTAAGGGTTAGGTGTACAATTACATTTCATTCAGGCACCCTGCTGATAAGAGGTGTTTCCCCATCCCCAGACAGATATTTGCACCTGTTAATCCCATCCCCCTCCCCCCCCATAGTTTCCAGTACCGTCAGTCATTTTCTTATAGTATTATATTAGATGTTCAAGGTCCATTATATGAGTGAGAACATGTGATACTCGGATCTTTGTTTCTGTGAGAGGTCACTCAGTATTATAGACTCTAGTTCCATCCAGGTTGCTGCGAAATTCATGATTTTGTTCTTTTTTATGGCTGCGTAGTATTCCATCGTGTACCACATTTTTTTAATCCAGTCCTCTTTTGATGGGCAGCACGGTTGTTTCCAGGTTCTTGCTATTGTGAACAATGCTGCGATAAACATAGGTGTGCAGGTATCTTTTTTATAGAGTGATTTGAGGTCTTCAGGGTATATTCCCAGTAGGGGGATTGCAGGATCATATGGAAGGTTGATTTTTAGAGCTTTTGGGAATCACCACACTGCTTTCCACACAGGTTGCATTAGTTTACACTCCCACCAACAGTGTAGAAGTGTTCCCTTTTCACCACACCCTCTCTAGCAGCTGTTATTTTTTGAGTTGTTGATAATTGCCATTCTGACTGGAGGTCGGTGGTATCTCAGTGTGGTTTTGATTTGCATCTTCCTGATGATTAGTGAGGTTGAGCATTTCTTCATGTGTTTGTTGGCTGCTTGGATGTCTTCTTTTGTGAAGTGTCTGTTCATATCTTTTGCCCATTTTATAATGGGGTTGTTTGTTTTTTCTTTTCAGCACGTTTGAGTTCCTTGTAGATCCAGGATGTTAAGCCTTTGTCAGACCTGGTGTTGGCAAATACTTTTTCCCAGTCTGTAGACTGTCTCCCTGCTCTCTTGATGGTTTCTTTGGCTTTGCAGAAGCTTGTCAGTTTAATAAGGTCCCACTTGTCTATCTTCTCTCTTATGACCTGTGGGTTTCAGGTTTTGTTCAGGACTTGGATGCCAGTTCCGATATCCATGAGGGTATTTCCTTCCTTTTCTAAGGTTCTTATGGTTTGAGGTTTTACATTTAGGTCTCTGATCCATTTGGAGTTAACCTTTGTGCATGGGATAGATAGGGGTCCTGTTTCAATCTTCTGCATGTGATCAGCCAGTTTTCCCAGCACCATTTACTGAATAGGTTCTCCTCTCCCCAGTGGTAGGTGGTGGGGGCTTTGTCGAAGATGAGTTGGTTGAGAAATTGAGGTTTTTCTTCTGGAATCTCAATTCTATTCCATTGATCTATATGCTTGTTCCTGTACCAATACCAAGCTGTTTTGATGATTGTAGCTTTATAGTAAAGTTTGAAGTCTGGTAATGTGATACCACCTGCTTTGTTTTTTTTTGCTGAGGATTGTTCTGGCTATTCTTGGACGTTTGTGTTTCCATATGAATTCCTGTGTTGTTTTTTCCAGGTCTGAGAAGAATGTTGCTGGTAATTTGATGGGTATTGCATTGAATTTGTAGATTGCCTTAGGTAAGATGGACATCTTCACAATGTTGATTCTTCCAATCCATGAGCATGAGATATTTTTCCACTTGTTTGTGTCATCTTTGATTTCTTTGAGCAGTGTTTTGAAATTTCATTGTAAAGGTCTTTCACGTCTCTGGTTAGGAATATGCCAAGGTATTTCATTTTTTTTGTGGCTATTGTGAATGGAATTGTGTTTTTTATTTGAGTTTCTGTTTGTTTATTATTGGTGTAGAGAAATGCGATTGTCTTTTGTACATTTATTTTGTATCCTGAGACTGTGCCAAAGACTTTTATCAATGTAAGGAGGCTTTTGACAGATTCTCTTGGGTTTTCAAGGTACACAATCATATCATCTGCATAGAGAGATAACTTGACTTCCTCTTTTCCTATTTGAATACCTCTGATTGCCTCCTCTTCTCTGATTGCTCTAACCAGGACTTCCAATACTATGTTGAACAGGAGGGGTGAGAGTGGGCATCCTTGTCTAGTTCTAGTTTTCATGGCAATTGGTTCCAATTTTTGTCCATTTAGGAGTATGCTGGCTGTGGGTTTCTCGTAGATGGCTTTTACTATTTTGAGGTATGTTCCCCATATGCCTAGATGTTCAAGGGTTTTTATCAAGAAGGGGTGCTGGATTTTATCAAAACCTTTTCTGCATCTAATGATATGATCATGTGGTTTTTGTTTTGACATCTGTTGATGAATTTAATTACATTTATGGTTTTACGAGTGTTGAACCAGCCTTGCATCCCAGGAATGAAGTCTACTTGGTCATGGTGGATGATTTTTGAGATGTATTGCTGAATCCGGTTTGCTAGGATCTTGTTGAGAATTTTAGCATCTATGTTCATCAAAGATATTGGCCTGTAGTTCTCTTTTTTTGTTGGATCTTTACCTGGCTTGGGTATCAATGTGATGTTGGCTTTGTAAAATGATTTGGAGAGAGTTCCATCTTTTTCAGTCACCTGGAATACCTTTAGTAGGATTGGTATCAGCTCCTCCTTAAATGTCTGGTAGAATTCTACTGGAAAGCCATCTGGGCCAGGGCTTTTTTTGTAGGAACTTTTCTTATTACGGAGTCGATTTCCTTGATTGTTATTGGTCTATTTAGGGTCTCAATTTCTTCTTGTTCCAACCTAGGTGGGTTGTGTAATGTCAGAAAGTCCTCCATTTCCTTAAGGTTTTCAAGTTTGTTTCCATACAAGTGTATGTAGTAGTCTTTAATGATCTTTTGTATTTCTTCAGGGTCAGATGTGACTTCATCTTTTGTGTTTCTGCTTGTGCTTATTTGGTTTTTTTCTCGTTTTTTCTTGGTCAGTCTAGCTAGGGGACCATCGATCTTGTTTATCCTTTCAAAGAACAAGTTTTTTGTTTCATTGATTTTTTTGTATTATCTATTTGTCTTCTATGTCCTGGATTTGGGCTTTTATTTTGGTTATCTGGATTCTTCTGCTGAAATTAGGGTTTTTGTGGTCTTGCTTTTCCAGCTTCTTTAGGTGGCTTGTTAGGTTGTGAATTTCTGTTCCTTCCATTTTCTTCATGTGTGTTTGTAGGGATATAAATTCCCTACTTACTACAGCTTTCAGGGCATCCCAGAGATTTTGGTAAGATGTTTCTTCATTTTCATTTGTTTCCAGGTATCTTTTGATCTCTGTTTTGATTTCATCATTGACCCAGGAGTTGTTTAGCATCATGCTGTTTAGTGTCCATGTCTTTGTGGGTTTTGGGGGGACTTTGTTGGTGTCAATGTTTTTTTTTATTCCACTGTGGTCCGAGAAGGTACATGGTAGAATTTCGGTCCTTTTAAATTTGCTTATGCTTGATTTATGGCCGAGTATGTGGTTGATCTTAGAACATGTTCCATGTGGTGATGAGTAGAATGTGTATTCTGTGGTCTTTGGATGGAGTGTTCTGTAGGTATCAATTAAGTCCATTTGGTCCAAAGTCACATTGAGGTTCCAGATCTCCTTGCTGATTTTTTGTCCTGATGATCTGTCTAGGATTGTGAGTGGGGTATTAAAGTCCCCAGTTATGATGGTATTAGAGTCATTATCTTTCTTTAGTTTTCCTAGAAGTTGCTTTATGAAAGTTGGCGCACCTATGTTGGGTGCATGTATGTTTAGGATAGATATTTCTTGTTGATGGATTGAGACTTTTATCATTAAGTAGTGGCCTTCTGGATCTTTTTTGATTTTTAATAGCTTGAATGGTATTTTGTCTGAAATTAAGATTGCTACTCCTCCTTTCTTTTGTATTCCGTTTGCCTGAAAGTTTGTTTCCCATTCTCTTACTTTGAGTCTGTGGGTGTCCTTTCTAATGAGATGAATCTCTTAAAGGCAATAGATTGTTGCCTGATGATATTTTATCCATTTGGCCATTCTATGTCTTTTCAGTGGTGCATTTAGTCCACTTACATTTAGGCTAATAATTGAAACGCAAGAGTTGATCCCTGTCATAAGGTTCTTACAGAGTTGTTCCTGTTTGTTTGTTGTCTTTCTTTGGGTTATGGAGTTGGTTCATGTGTGTTTAATCTTTTGCCTGTACTCTTGTGAAGAATGTTGTTGTTCTTTTTTCTGTTTCTTCTGTGTTCAGTATTTTCTTAAGTGTTTCTTGTAGAGGTGGTCTGGTGGCAATGTAGGTTCTTAGGGATTGGATATCTGGAAAGGATTTCAATTCTCCCTCACTAATGAAGCTTAGTTTGACTGGGTAGGTTATTCTTGGTTGAAATTGTTTCTCTTTTAGAACTTTGAAGATAGGGCTCCAGGCTCTCCTAGCCTGCAGGGTTTCTGTGGATAAATCTGCTGCTATTCTAATTGGTTTTCCCTGGTAGGTAGTCTGGCCTTTTTCTCTTGCTGCCTTTAGAATTTTTTCTTTTATAGCTACTTTGTTTAGGTGAATTATTATGTGTCTGGGAGTTGGTCTTCTCATTTGTTGTCTTACAGGGTTTCTCTGAATCTCTTGTGTTTGAATTTTTTCATCCTTGATGAGATGAGGGAAGTTTTCTTAAATGATTTCATGAAATGTTTTGTTCCAGTGTGGCTTCTGTTTCTTTCTCTGCCTCAGGAAGCCCAATTACTCTTAGGTTTGGTCTCTTGAAGTGATCATTCATCTCTTGCAGGTTTTGTTCTGTCTTTTTGAGCTTCTTTTCTATGCTTTTGACAGTTTGGGTTAGTTCTGTGTTTTCGTTTGTGAGCTCTGAGATTCTTTCTTCTGCTGGCTGATTCTGCTTTCCATGCTTATTAGTCTGTTATTCACAGTATTCTTTACTACTGTCATTTCTGACATCAGCTCCTTCCTATTTCCCTCTTGTCTCTCCTAAATTTTTTAAATTCTCTCCATTAATGTCTTGATGTCTGGGTTTGTTGCATGTCACCAGTCATTCTGGGGGCTCTTCATTGTTTGTGTTCCAGAATATGTTTTCTCAGTGTTTGATCTCCCAGGGGTCTGTGTGAGACCTATATTCTTCTTTTGGTTTTTCTTCATTTGTGCGGTTTTTCCCCCTCCCTACTTTTTCCTTCCCTCCACGTCACCGTCTTCCTTAATTCTGTTATTCGGGGGTAAAGGGATTGGTTTTACTTCTGTTTGTTCAATCTCCTATTCTTTATGTATGCCCTCTTACTTTGTTCAATTCTGTAGTTGCACTGTAGGTTGGAGGTGGTCCTTTTTGCAGTTTTGAGATTTACTTAAGGGGCGAACTGTGATTCAAAATCTATCTGCAGGTCCTGGTATTCACTGACAGGTGTGTGAATAATCTGGAACCCACTTCCCACTGCCTTGAAATCTGTCCGTGCAGTGGGGCTGTAGGTTTACTCCCTGAAATAAAATGTGGTTAGCAGAGGGGAGAGAATGGAGCAGACAGTGGGTTGAAGAGGGGGTAGAGAGATAGAGGAGTAAGGGGGGAAACAAATGAGTGTGCCAACAAGTAGAGAGAGAGGCCTATACTGAAACAGATAAAAACAATAGACCACAGCTACAGACGAACCAACTCTCATACAGACAAAAATAAAACATATAGTGATGCTAACATACCAGTTATCCATCCACCTTATTAGTGTGCTGTTCCTCTATACAAAGATATGGCTTACAGAGAGAAGAAAAGAGAAGAAAAGGAAGAGGAAAAAAGAAAAAAAGGAACAATACAGTCGGAATAGAATTAAGTCATTAAACTAACAGAATCAATGAAGCACACTCTGAGACATTTCGTTTAAGTCCATTGTCCTTTCTGGTCTGATTTCTAGTTTTCTTTTCAAGCTGGTAAATTAGTTTGCAGTTAGGGTCAATTGCCCCCAGTCTGCTGTGAAGGACAATTCAGATCACCCTCTGTTCACCACTCTGGCCTATGTCTTTTTCAAGCTTGTTTCTCCCGTTTCGGTATTGTTACCTTGAATCACCAGCAGGTGGTGCTATCTCAGCTGCTCGCCCCAGAGGGGGTGGGGCCGAACAGGGGCGGCAGAGGCTGAAGAAGGCAAGATGGCTGCCTGCCTCAGGGCAGACGGCAGGAGACTTACTGCGGCAGGACGTCGCGGTCGCCGGAGAGGCGGCAGCGATTCCAGCAGATCTTCCCTGAAGGGGTTTCAAGGACTGAAGTTGTGGATCGCCTCCAGCCCGGGTGGTGCGATGTGCTACCGGCAGTGGTGGTGGTGGCTGCGGCGCCTGCGGCAGCTGCGGCAACATCTGCACTGCAGTGGCTCTCCAGACCACTGTGATGCCCCAGCAGTGGCAACGGCCGAGCTCCGTATGAAGAGCAGGCTGCGATGTTGGGGTCTGTAGCCCCTGGGGCTAGAGTCAGAGACTCACTGCAGTTCTCCTTTGCAGAGGTTTTCACAGACCGGGTTGCCCTATTGCCATCTTGCCGGAAGTTTTGCATTTTGTTTTTAAAGTGTTTTCTTTTTCAAGAAAATCAGTATTACCTATATATGTGAATTTTATTGTTAAAGATTAGTACTGATCTTTTGATTTTATTTTGGGCTATAGGTTTACAAAGCTTTATTTAGGACTGTAGAAAGTAAAGTCCTCTGGCACAGATTTATACAATCACTAAAACTTGGATATCATCTAGTGAGATTACCTACTTTTCAGAAGATAAAACAGTCTTAGATACGTTTTTTGTTGAAGGTAGAGAGTTATGCTTTAAATTTGAATTTTTACCAGAATTTTTCATAAAATTTTTATTTGGGTTTCATCATGATACATGAGTATCTGATATTTGGGGGGCTATGATGATTGTAGATGATTTACTGGATTGGCATAGCAAGTAATAGAGGACACCTTATTCCTCTACTGGTTTTTACTTGCTTTTCTTCTACATGTACAAGGCACTATTACAACTCTGCCTTAGATGAGGTCTTCTTATCTTTTGTCTGAGCATGAGTTTGCCCTGTTTGTTCTTAGAGCATGCTAGGAGCTCTTACACACATTCTTTCTTAAGCCACAGTTATTATTATTTTTCCTCCCCTACCTATCCTGGTTGGTTTAACTTTGTAGTTTAAATATGTAGAACATTAACTTTTTTCTAAAAGTCAAAACTATCAAAGGTATACTCAGAGAAGTGAAATTCCCTCCTGAATTCCTTTCAAACTTTTTCTGCCCCCTCAGTGATTCCTGGCCCCTTGTAAACAGTTTTTTTGTTTTCTGGTTAATTCTTCCTGTGTTTCTTTGCATAAGCAAATATTTGTATATTTTCTCATTTCATCTTTCTTCCTACACAATGGTAGCATGCTCTATATATTTTTTTGCAGTTTGTGTTTTTTACTTAACAATATTTCCTGAAACTCACTTCATATGAGTTCATAAAGATCTTCCTCATTTTTTTTATAGCTGCATAATTCTCATTTTAATGTATGTGTTATTTATCTTATACTTGGACATAGAGGTTTCCGATAATTTGCAGTGACAAATAAGGGCACAATGAATAACCTCAGGCATTATACTTTGATATTGTTGGAAGTGTGTCTTTAAAGTCTTAGAAACAGTATTGCTGGGTCAGAGGGCACATGCATATATCCTTTGGTTAGATGTTACCTGGTTTCTCCTCCATATAAGTTGTACTATTTTGAATTTCCATTGGCATCGTTTAAGAGGACCTTTTTCCTCATACTCTCTCTAGCAGAGTATCTTGTCAAGCTTTTGAGTGTTTGCCAATCTGTAGATAAGAAATAGTATTTCAGTATAGTTTGGGTTTCACTTATTATGAACTTGAACATCTATGCATATGTTTGAGGGTCATTATGTATCTCCTTTTGTGAACTGTCGTTGTCTTTTGTCTACTTTTAAAAAAATTAAATTTTATTTTATTATAGAGATGTGGGGTACAAGTGAGGATTATCTACATAAATAGGCTGCATGCAGGTGAGGTTTGGGCTTCTAGCTGACCTTCACTTCCCCTGTATAGGAGCAGGTAGTCTTTGTGTTGTTAGATGCTCCTCACCCTCCTCCCTCTCTCCCCTAGCAGTGCCCAGCAACTGCCAATCCCTCCCTCGTGCTTATGTGATCAATGTTTAAGGCCCACTTATGAGTGAGAACATGCATTATTCAGTTCATTGTTTTTATGATAGATCACTTAGTATGATGTTCTTCAACTCTATCCAATTTGCCGCAGAGTCCATAATTTTATTCTTCTTTATGGCTGTGTAAAACTCCATCATGTATATATGCCATACATTCTTTACCCAGTCCACTTTCAGTGGGCAGTAGGGTTGGTTCCATGTTTTTGCCATTGTGAATAGTATGGCTATTATAAACATGGATGTGCAAGAGTTTTTTTTGTAGAACGATTTATGTTTTTCTGGGTATATTCCTAGGAAAGGGATTGCTGGATACTATGGGAGGCCAATATTTAGTTCTTTTAGGAATTGTCACACTGCATTCCATATAAGTTGAACTAGCTTGCACTCCCACCAACAGTGTGGAAGCATTCCCTTTTCTCTGCAGCTGTGCCAGCACCTGTTGTTTTTTGACTTATTAATGATAGCCATCCTTACTGGAGTTAGATGGTATCTCATTATAGTTTTGATTTGCATTTTTCTGATGATTAGTGAAACTGAGCATTTTTTCATGTGTCTCTTGGCTGCTTGTATGTCATCTTTTGAGAAATGTCTGTTCATGTCCTTTGTCTAAGTTTTAAATTAAATTAAATTTTTATTTAAAAAATGTGGGGTATAGTTCAGGGTTAGGTATACAAATGCTCATTAGACAGGTACCCTTGTGGATAAGGTGCACCTCCTGCTTCCCAGCAGTTTCCCACTACTGCCAGTTCCTTTCTTAGAGTATTATGATAGTTGTTCAAGGTCTGCTCATGAGTGAGAACATGTGGTATTCAGTTCTTTGTTTCTGTGATAGGTCACTAGTATTATAGAATCTAAGTCCATCCAAGTGGCTATGAAGTTCATAACTTTGTCTTCATTTATGACTGCATAATATTCCATCATGTATATGTATCACATATTTTTATCCAGTCCTCTTTTGATGGGCAGCACAGTTGGTTCCATGTTTTTGCTATTGTGAAATGCTGCAATAAACATGTGTATGAAGGTATCTTTTTTTTTTTTTTTTTGAGTTGGAGTCCCACTCCATCATCCAGGCTGGAATGCAGTGGTACACTCATGGCCACCCCAACATCAATCTGCTGGGCTCAGGTGATCCTTCTGCCTCAGCCTTCCAAGTAGTCAGAACTACAGGCATGCGCTACCATACCTGATTAATTTTTGATTTATTGTAGAGATGAGGTCTTGCCAAGTTGCCTGGGCTGATCTTGAACCGTTGGGCTCAGGCAGTCCACTTGCCTTGGCCTCCCAAAGTGTTGGGATTACAGGCTGAGCCTCTGAATCCAGCCATAGGTATCTTTTTCATAGAGAGATTTGAGTTCCTCAGAGTATATTCTCAGAAGGGGGACTGTGGAGCCATATGGAAGGTCGAGTTTTAGATCTTTTAGGAATTGCCAAACTGTTTTCCACAGAGATTATGCTAGTTTACACTCCCACAAATGGTGTAGAAGTGTTCCCTTTTCCTTGCATCTGCTCCAGCATCTGTTGTTTTTTGAGTTATTGATGATGGATCCTGACTGGAGTTAGGTGATATCTCAGTGTGGTTTTAATTTGCATTTCTTTGATGATTAGTGAGGCTGAGCATTTTTTCATGTATCTGTTGGCTACTTGTATGCCTTCTTTTGAGAAGTGTCTATTCACATCTTTTGCCCGCTTTGTAATAGGGCTGTTTTTTTTTTTTTTTTTTTTGGCACTTTTTTGTTCCTTGTAAATCCTGGATGTTAGGCCTGTGTCAGATATATACTTGGCAAATATTTTTTCCCATTCTGTGGGCTGTCTCCCCTCTCTCTATGGTTTCTTTTGCTTTGTAGAAGTTTTTCTGTTTGATGAGGTCCCACTTGCCTGTCTTATCTCTTATGGCATAGGCATTTGGGGTTTTGATCAGGAATTAGTTGCCAGTTTTAATTTCCATAAGTGTGTCTCCTGCATTTTCTAAGGTTCTTATAGTTTGAGATATCACATTTAGGTCTTTGATCCACTTAGAGTTGATTTTTGTATATGGTGATAGTTAGGGGTCTTGTTTTAATCTTCTGCATGTGGTCAGCCAGTTTTCCCAGCACCATTTACTGAGTAAATTCTCCTTTCCTCAGTGGTTGTTGGTGGAGGCTTTGTTGAAGATGAGTTGGTTGAGAAATTGAGGTTTTGCTTCCAGAATCTCCTGTTCCATTGGTCTATATGCCTGTTCTTGTACCAATACTAGGCTGTTTTGTTTATTTTAGCCTTATAATAAAGTTTAAAGTCTGAAAGTGTGATACCTCCTGCTTTGTTTCTTTTTCTGAGAACTGTTTTGGCTATTCGTGGTCATTTATGTTTCTATATGAATTTCTGTTTTGTTGTTTCCAGGTCTGAGAAGAATTATGTTGGTAATTTAATGGGTATTGCTTTAAATCTATATTGCCTTGGGTAGGATGGACATCTTAACAATGTTTATTCTTCTAAACCATGAGCATGGAATATTTTTCCATTTGTTTTGTCATCTTTGATTTCTTTGAGCAGTGTTTTCAATTTTTGTTGTAAAGGTCTTTCACTTCTCTGGTTAGGAAGATGCTGAGGTATTTCTTTTTCTTTTTTTGTGGCTATTGTGAATGAGATTGTGCTTTTTATTTGAGTTTCTGTTTGTTTATTGTTGGTACAGGAATGTGACTGTCTTTTGCACATTGATTTTATATCCTGAGACTTTGCCAAAATCCTTTATCAGTGCAAGGAGATTTTTGACAGACTCTCTTGTGTTTTCAAGGTATATGTCGTCTGCAAAGAGAGATAATTCGACTTCCTCTTTTCCTATTTGGATACCCCTGATTTCCTTCTCTTGTCTGATTGCTCTAGCCAGGATTTCCAACACTATGTTGAACAAGAGGCGTAAGAGGGGGAGCTTTGTCTTGTTATGATTTTCAGGGGAAATAGTTCCAATTTCTGTCTAGCAGTATGTTGACTGTGAGTTTCTTGGAGATGGCTCTTACTATTTTGATGTATGTTTCATCTATGCCTAGGTGTTTGAGGGCTTTTATCAAGAAGGGATGCTAGATTTTATCAAGAGCTTTTTCTGGATTTAATGATTTAATCATGTGGTTCTTGTTTTAACATCTGTTGATGTATTTAATTATGTTTATGGTCTTGTTGAACTAGCCCTGTGTTCCAGGGATGAAGCCTTCTTGGTCTTTGTCCAATTTTTAATGGAATTGTTTGTTTTCTCCTTTCACTTTGTTTGAGTTCATTGTTGATCCTGGGTGTTAGGTATTTATCAGATACACAATTTGCAAATACTTTTTTTATTATAAAGATGTGGAGTTCAATTCAGGGTTAGGTATACAAATGTTGATAATGCAGGTACCCTTGTTGATGAGGTGTGCCCCTCCCTCCCTTAGCAGTTTCCCTCAACTGCCACTCCCACCCCCCTCCCCTGACAGTTTCCTACTACTGCCAATCCCTTTCTTATAGTATCATAATTGTTCAAGTTCTGCTTATGAGTGAGAACTTATGGTATTCTGTTCTTTGTTTGTGTGATAGATCACTGAGCATGATCAACTCTAAAGCCATCGAATTTGCTGCAAAGTCCATATGTTTGTCCTTCTTTATGGCTGCATAATATTCCATTGTGTATATGTGCCACTTAAAAAAAATCCAGTCCAGCTTTGATGGGCAGCATGGTTGGTTCCATGTTTTTGCTATTGTGAATAGAGCCGCAAGAAACATATGTATGCAGGTATCTTTTTTGTAGAATGATTTGAGTTCCTCTGGGTATATTCCCAATAGGGGATTGCTGGATCATATGGAAGGTCAATTTCTAGTTCTTTCAGAAGTCGCCATACTGTCTCCCAAAGATCTTGCACTGGTTTGCATTCCCACCAGCAGTGTGGAAGCGTTCTTTTTTCTCTGCATCCTCGCCAGCATCTATTGTTGTTTGTTTTATTAATGATGGCCATTCTTACTGGGGTTACATGGTATCTCAATGCGGTTTTCATTTGCATTTCTCTGATGGTGAGTGAGGCTGAGCACTTTTTCACGAGTCTGTTGTCTGCCTGTAT
This sequence comes from Cephalopachus bancanus, assembly GCA_027257055.1. NCBI lineage: Eukaryota > Metazoa > Chordata > Mammalia > Primates > Tarsiidae > Cephalopachus > Cephalopachus bancanus. The sequence continues at coordinate 6,109,869 of JAPVLO010000097.1, read as the reverse complement.
ATCTTCTATTGAGACGTGTCTATTCATGTCTTTTGCCCACTTTTTAAGGGGGCTGTTTTTTTTCCCCTTCGGCATATTTGAGTTCCTTGTAGATCCTAGATGTTAGGCCTTTGTCAGATATACAGTTGGCAAATATTTTTTCCCATTCTGTGGGTTATCTCCCTGTTCTCTTGATAGTTTCTTTTGCTTTGCATAAGCTTGTTAGTTTGATGAGGTCCCGCTTGTCTATCTTATTTCTTATGGTATGGGCACTTAGGGTTCTGATCAGGAATTGGCTACCAGTTCCAATTTCCATAAGGGTGTCTCCTGCATTTTCTAAGATTCATATAGTTTGAGATTTTACATTCAGGTCTTTGATCCATTTAGAGTTAATTTTTTGTGTATGGTGATAGGTAGGGATCCTGTTTCCGTCTTCTGCATGTGATCGGCCAGTTTTCCTAGCACCATTTACCGAATAGTTCTCCTCTCCCCAGTGGTTGTTGTTGGAGGTTTTGTCAAAGATGAGTTAGTTGAGAAATTGGGGCTTAATTGCAAGTACTTTTTCCCCATTATGTGGGTTGTACTCTCTTGATGGTTGCTTTTGTTGTGCAAAAGCTTTTCAGTTTGATGAGGTTTCACTTTCTATCTTAGATTTTATGACATTTGCTTTTAAGGACTTGGTCAATAATTTGTTACCTTCTCTGATGTGCATAAGGGTGTTTTCTACATTTTCTTCTAGGATTCTTATAGTTTGGGTTTAACATTTAGGTCTTTTATCCATTTAGAGTTGATTTTTTTATATGGTGATAGGTAGGGGTCCAGGTTCCTTCTGCATGTGGTCAGTCAGTTTTTCCAGCATCATTTGCTAAATATGGTCTCCTTTCCCCATTGTTTGTATTTGTGGTTTTTTTGAAGATGAGTTGGTTGAGAGACTGAGTTTTTCCTTCCAGAATTTCTGTCCTGTTCTGTTCATCTATGTGCCTTTTCTTATACTAATACCAGGCTATTTTGTTTACTGTAGTCTTGTAGTAAAGTTTAAAGTATGAAAGTGTTGTACTTCTTGCATTGTTCCTTTGCTGAGGATTGTTTTGGCTATTTGCAATCTTTTATTTCTATATGAATTTCTGTAGTGTCATTTCCAGCTCTGAGAAAATTGATGTTGGCAACTTGATGGGTATTGCATGAATCTGTAGATTGCCTTGGTTAGGATGGGCATCTTGATGATACTGATTCTTTCAATCCACGAGCATGGAATTTTTTTCCATTTGTTTTAGTCATCCTTGATTTCTTTGAGCAGTGTTATGTAATTCTGATGTAAATATCTTTCACTTCTCTAGTTAAGTGGATGCCAAGATATTTCTTTTCTTTTTTTGTGGCTATTGTGATTAGAATTGTGATTTTTATTTGGTTATTTGCCTGTTTGTTGCTGGTGTGTAGAAATGCAACTGTCTTTTGCATTTGTCAATTTGTACCCCGAGACTTTTACCGAAGTTGAGTATCAGTGCAAGGAAGCCTTTGACAGACTCCCTAAGGGTTTTCAAGGTATAGAGTCATATTGTCTGCAAAGAGGGACAGCTTAATTTCCTCTTTTACTATTTGAATTTCCTTCTCTTGCCTGATTTCTCTTGCTAGGACTTCCAGCACTATGTTGTACAGGAGGAATGAGAGTGGGCATCCTTGTTCCCATTCTTAGAAGAATGCTTCCAACTTCTGCCCATTGAGCAAAATGTTGACTATGCGTTTATCGTAGATGGCTCTTACTGTTTTGAGGAATGTTCTTTCTATGCCTAGATGCCCAAGGGTTTTTATCAAGAAGGGATGCTGGATTTTGTCGAATTTTCTGCATCTAGTGATATGATCATGTGGTTCTTAGTTTTACATCTGTTAATGTGCTGAATTGTGTTTATGGTCTTGCAAATGTTGAACTAGCCCTGCATCCCAGGAATGAAGCCCACTTGGTTATGATGGATGATCCTTGAGATGTGTTGTTGGATCTGATTTGCTAGAATCTTGTTGAGAATTTTGTGTCTATATGCATCAGGGAGATGGCTTGTAATTATCTTTCTTTGTTGGATCTTTGCTGGGTTTGGGTATTCGTAAGATGTTGACTTCATAAAATGAGCTAAAGAGAGTTCCCATTATTCTTAATTGCCTGGAATACTTTTAATATTGTTATCAGCTCCTCCTTATATGTCTTGTGGAATTAAGGTGGAAAACCAACTTGTCCGGGGCTTTTTTTGCGTGGGAGATTTCCTATGACTGAATGGATTTCCTGGATTGCTATTGGTCTGTTTAAAGTTTCAGTTGCTTCTTGTTTAAACCTTTCAAGGTTGTGTGATACCAACAAATCCTCCACTTCCTTTAAATTTTCTAGTTTATTTGCATACAGGTGTTTATAGTAATCTCTTGAATTTCTTCAGGGTCAATAGTGACTTTGTCTTTTGTGTTTTTAATTGTGTTTATTTGGACTTTCTCTCTTTTCTTTGGTCAATCTGATCAATTTTATTTATCCTTTCAAAGACACAGCTTTTGGTCTTGATCCTTTTTATGGTATTTTTGTCTTATAGATCCTGCAATTGTGATATTTTTTTCTTGGTGATATGGATTCTTCTGCTGAAGTTGGAATTTAGGTGATCCTTCCTTTCCATCTCCTTTAGGTGTGATATCAGGCTGTTTACTTGTAATATTTCTGTTTTTTGATGTGTGTGTGCAATGCTGTGGATTTTTCTCTTACTATTGCTTTCATGGCATCTAAGAGATTATGATAAGATGTGTCTTTGTTTTCATTTGTTTCCAGGAATCTTTTATTTCTGCCCTGATTTCCATGTTGACTCAGAAGTCATTCAGCAGCATGTTGTTTGGTGTCCACATCTTTGTGTGTTTTGGGGGGATCTTTTTCGTGGTGATATTTATTTTTATTCTACTCTGATCTTAGAGGATGCATGGTATTATTTCAATGTTTTGAAACTTGTTTGTGTCTGAGAATGTGATCGATCTTGGAGTATGCTCCAGGTGTTAATGAGTAGAATGTATACTCAGTAGATGTTGGGTGAAGTGTTCTGTAGATGTCTATTAGATCCATTTGATCAAACATTGAGTTGAGGTTCCAGATCTCCATGTTGGTATTTTGTCTTGATGATTTATTTAAGTTGTTAGTGGGCTATTTAAGTCTCCAACTGTGATGGTGTGAGAGTCAATGTCCTATCTTAGTTTACTTAGTAGTTGTTTTATAAAACCTGGTGCTCCTGTGTTGGGTGCATATATGTTTAGGGTGGATATTTGTTGCTGGTGGATTGAACCTTCTGTCATTATGTAATGTGTCCTTTTTAACTTTTGATAATTTGAAAATTACTTTGTCTGATATCAGAATAGCTACATCTGCTCTCTTCTGCTTTCCATTTGCCTAGTAGATCATTTCCCAGCCTCCAGTTTTGAGCCTGTGAGTGTCCCTTGCAGTGAGATGAGTTTCCTAGAGGCAGCAGACTGTTGGATCATACTTCTTTATCCAGTTTGCCACTCTGTATCTCTTCAGTGGTACATAGTCCATTGGTGTTCAAATTGATTATTGAAATGTGAGAGTTTATCTCTGTCATAGGGCTCTTTGAGAGTTACTTTGTTTCGTTTTTTGAGTTGGGGTCTCATTCCATTGCCCAGGTTGGAGTCCAGTGGCACGCTCACAGCCACCCCAATGTCAACCTGCTGGGCTCCGGCGATCCTTCTGCCTTCGCCTTCCAAGTAACTGGAACTACAGACATGCGCTATTGTGCCTGGCTAATATATATATGTTTTTTATTGTAGAGGTGAGGTCTTGCCAAGGTGCTCGGGCTGGTCTCAAACCCATGGGGTCACGCAATCCGCTCTCCTTGGCCTCCCAAATTGCTAGGATTACAGGCTGAGCCACTGAGTCCAGCCACTTTGTTTCCTTTTCACTTTTGTATTTATATATGTATGTATTTTCACTTTTGTGAGTGCTCTGTATGCTTTGTTAACTTTGTATGTTGGGTATGACCATTCTTTTTACCCCCCTGTCTTTAATACCTTCTTTTTTTTTTGAGTCAGAGTCTCACTCTGTCGCCCAGATTGGAGTGCAGTGGCATGCTTCTGGCCACTGCAGACTCAACCTTCTGGGCTCTGGTGATCCTTCTACCTTAGCCTTCCAAGTAGCCAGAACTACAGGTGCACGCTACCATGCCCAGCTAATTTTTTGATTTATTGTAGAGATGAGGGCTCACCAAGTTGCCCGAGTGAGTGTCCAACCCGTGGGCTCAGGCAGTCCACTCGCCTGAGTGGACTCAAAGTGCTGGAATTACAGGCTGAGCCACCGAGCCCGGCCTTTAATACCTTCTTAAGCATCTCCCAAAGGCCTGGTCTGGAGGTGGCACATTCATTTAGGGATTGGATGTCTGGGAATGATTTTAGTTCTCCATCACTGATGAAGCTTAGCTTGACAGGGTAGGAAATTCTTGGCTGAAATTGCTTATCTTTAAGAATGTTAAGAATTTGGACTCCAGTCCCTTCTGACTAATAGTGTTTCTGCAGATAAGTCTGGAACAATTCTGATGGATCTTCCCCAGTAAGTAGTCTGGTCTTTCTCTCTGCCTTTAGGATTTTTTCTTTTATGGTTATTTTGTGGAGGCAGATTATTATGTGCCTTGGGGATTGTCTTCTCATGTGATACCTTGCAGGAGTTCTCTGAATCTCTTGTGCTTGGATGTTCACCTCTCTGGCAAGATGTGGGAAGTTTTCTTGAATGACCTCATGAAATGTTTGTTCCATGGTGTTTCCCCTTTACTCTCTATAATTTCTCTATTGATTTGATGCTCTGAAGCTATTCCTCTGTTCTAGGGTCTTTTCTGTGGTTCAATATATGTTACTCAATGAGAAAGGGAGGAGCATTCACTTCTGCTCCTTGCTGTACCTTGTGGCAGGCTTCTGTAACTGTAGAATTTCTCTCCTGCTGCTAAACTAGTTGGAACAGCTTTCAGCCCCTGCTACTAGCACTCTGAGGAGTGTAAACAAGGGAATGGATCTCCTGTGTGCTGTCTGTGGCCTACAGCCCAGGAACCTGCCCATTGATAGAGCCATTGGGTATCTTTTGTGTTGCTCCCTTTTGTTCAGGTCCACATTCTGCTCTTGGAATAGAGCAAGTTCTCTGCCATGGAGTAGTGGGTGGACTTTGCCCTGCTGGGGCACAGGGCTGGGGGGGGACGGGTGTTGCCTGTGGCTGGGGAGATGACCACTAGCTGCTGGTGGTGCATGTCAACTGGATTCACTCTTCAGGTGGAGCCTCCCTGACCATGAGCCACCAGCCCAGCGGGAAGCTGCATGTACAGTGGCTCTGCCACCATGAGTCTTTTTTCTGTTCTACTTGGCTGCAGTTACTTGCCACTGCACTCTGAGCGGAACTCCTCCCATGTGGTACTGATGGCCCATGCACATCCCAAAGCATCTTTGGCTCTCTCACTCACTTTCACTTGCCAAGCAGGACTTGAGTTCTTGTGTGGGCCTGGTGCATGGCAAGGGATGGGGTGCCCGGTAGACATCACTTTCTGGTCTCTACGTGTTTAATGAGATCTTTGCTGGGTGCAGGGTGTTTCACCTGGTCCGAAAGTGTTTGAGATGTCTTTGTTTATCAATGGCTGGTTCTCTACTATCTGTTCAGTGAGAGAGGCACCAGTAGTCTGCTACTTGATGGTGGCCATCTTGGATTCCCCCCCCAGCCACAATTATTAAATGAGTATCCACTGAGATTCATATATGAGAAACAAAGGAAAAGTCAGACATTATTTCTAGCCATGAGATGAATGCATGTGAAGCAGTGAGGCATGCATCATCTTACAAATTTCTATTATATGATGGCATGATAGGAGGAGGGTAATGTATTGTAGACAGTAAGTAGGGAAGACATATCTGAGTTAATTCTATCTAAGATTGAATCTGTTGATGTGTTAATTGAAACTGGGTGAATCTTTTCTTAGTTTGCCAATTCAGATTATTATCCTGTTTAGGAAGTGAAGATAGAAAAGAATAGTGACTTCATCCTACTCTTAGACTCTGGTATAGAGAGCATGGCTGTATAAAACAATAAAAAATATGGATGGATAATTTTTATATCAGTTAGGATGGCTACATTAGAGAATTCAAGACAATGTCATTATCTTTACAATATACAATATACATCTTTGTGTACCTTGTCAAGTGTAAGTTGCCTATAAGGTTGTGGTAATTCATGGACAGGGCTAAGAAGTAAGGTGCATGTTAGGAAGTTAAATTGCATTTGAAGAGAAATGTAACAAAGGTAGGGTTCAGAGGTTTACTGGTCACAATTCCAAATTTGAAACAAAAAAAGTTACTCTTTTGTTTAGCATTCAAGTTGGGAGTTTGCCCTGCAAGAGACAGTCAACTACTGACTTTACTTGAATGTACTTGGAAAGAGAAGAGCTTAAACCAGCCATAAAAAGGAGAAGAATGCCAGGTTTTCTGGAAACATCGCCAAAACCCATCAATTTCTCAGAATTTTCAGAGGCGCCAGGGAAGTGTTTGCATTTCAATGGAAAAAGTTCTGAAAGCTCTGGAAACTATTCCCAGTTTTACTTTCTCATTGAAGGGCAAAACCCATTACTATGAATAAGAGACAGAAGCACTTGCTATGGCTTTGTTAAGAGTTAAGAAAAGGGACCTCTGGGAAATTTTAATTGTCCAATCCTTTGCCACAGAGCCAAGACAAAGGGAAATCAAATCATAATGGCAAATAGAAAATAAAAGTACTGTTAGCTTTAAAACAAAAGTACCCAATGTCTGGAGCCACTTTCCACCAGACTGGGTTTTGAAAGACAGAATATTCTAGATTTAAAGAGATGTTACAACAATATTGCAATAATATAATAATACTTCTCTTAAATACTTATTTTTCATAGGTGTTTAATCTTGTCACACACTATATATACCTTCTTAGGTAGCTTGGAGATTACAGTGTTTATGAGAAACAAACTTTTAGAAAAAGAATAATACTATTTCCAGTGGCACTGTGAGATAATTTTAAGTAGATTTAGTGTGACAGTCAAAAGTAGAAAATACTTGATATTACAAACGAAATTATTTTAGGACTAATTCTACTACAACAAGCTTGAAATCAGTACCGTCTGATAGAAGTACAATGGTAGTACTGTACAATAAAAATACAATGTAAGCACATAGTCATTAAGATTTTCTGGTTGCCACATTAAAAGGTAAAATAAACAGGTAAAATTAATTTTAATATTGTATTTTGCTCAATCCAATATACCTAAAATATTATTTCAATGTGTAGTTAATATTAAAAATTAGAAGTGAAACACTTTACATTGTTTTCTTACTGTTTGACATTTGTAAGCATTTTGTACTGTAAGTATAAAATATTTACAGTATTTCTTCATTTGGATGCTAAATTTTCATTGGAAATACCAGATCTATATGCAGATGCCATAAAGTCTACAGTTGAAAAAGTAGGTTTACAAACATACCTTAAAATTTTCCAATAGCTAAATTGAGTAACAATTTTTTGTGTGTGTGTGTTGGAGTTGCATTCCATCACTCAGGCTGGAGTGTAGTGGCATACTCATGGTCACCCCAGCATCAACCTGCTGGGCTCTGGCGATCCTTCCACCTCAGCCTTTCAAGTAACTGAAACTACAGGTGCACGCTACCACACTTGACTAATTTTTTCATTTATTCTAGAGATGAGATCTTGCCAAGTTGCCCAGGCTGTTCTCAAATCCAGTCTCAGGCAATCCCTTCACCTTGGCTTCCCAAAGTGCTGGTATTACAGGCTTGAGCTACCATGCCTGCGAGGTAACTGTTTTTAGTTTTAAACTCATGTTACATAAAATTGAAAATTCAATTTTTCAATTTGCTAGCACCACTTCAGGTAGTCGATAGCCATATGTGATTAGGTGGTACTATGTTGAACAGTAAAACCCAGAATTTATTTAAAAATTGTATATTTCATTTATATATTCTATTATATTGTATATTATTTATTCCTACATTTTTAAATTTCAGTCACCTTCAAAGTACTCTCCCTTGATGCAATATACCTATCAAGATGCTTTTTGCCCTGCTCAAAACAGTTTTTGAACTCATCAATTTTGATGCCTTTTAGTGCTTCTGCTGTTTTTTGTTTCATCTCTTCCACATCAGCAAAATATTTTCTTTTGAGAACTTTTTTCATTGGGAAAACAAAAGAAAGTCATTTGGGGTGAGATCAGGTGAATAGGGAGAGTAGGGCACAGGGGTCTGCTGATTTTGATCAAAAACAGCTGAACACTAAGCGTGGTGTGGACAGATGTGTTCATAAATCACTTATGAAATGTGCAAATGTGCTGAAAGCACCTCCCCAAAATTTTTACCGGTGTTGAATGCAGCCTTTCACAACACTAACTGGTACACTGATGCTGATGAGTTCCTAGAACACATACCTGGCGGGGGGGTGGGAATCTGTACTACAAGAGGCCAGGCCTCCATAAAATAATTCTGCTTTTTTGGGGAACAACTAACTGGTACACGGATGCTGATGGGTTACCTAGTGGGGAAAGCCTGTACTACAAGGAGCCTGGCCTCCAAAAAATAATTCTGCCTTTTTGAGTCCCCCCACAAAATATATATACGTTGGGGTTTCTGTTGTCATGGCTGGAGTGCAGTGGCACAATCACAGCTCACCACAGCCTCAACCTCCTGGGCTTAGGCAATTCTTCTACTTCAGCCTTTCAAATATCTGGGACTACAGGTGTGTGCCATCATGCCTGGCTAATTAAAAAAATTTTTTTTGTAGCGGTGTGATCTCACTATGTTACCTAGGCTGGTCTTGAACCCTTGGGCTCAAGCAATCCTCCTGCCTTGGCTCCACAAAGTGCTAGGATTGTAGGCATGAGTCACTGCACCCAGCTGTATTTTTTAGTATGCTGTAATTTTATTGTTTTAAATATTAGCTGGACTAGTGAGCTTTTGAAAGTGGCCAATGACCTCCTTTTATGCAAAGATTTTTTTTGGAAATACAAATTGTATGAACTTTGCCTTGTCCTTTGTTATGAGGTCTTTTCTCCATTTGCGATTAAGTGTCCATATCTTGCCAGAACTCTTCAAAAATTCTGAGCAAGCTTGGCTTGTAGAGCACAATGAGTCACTTGGTGGAGGGGTTTAGGGGAGTGGGAAAGGAAGATAAGGAATTAAAATGGGATCAAGAAAAGAAATATATTTCAGCCAGGTTCAGAAATATGAACATTATTTTTCATGTGAGTGGCATGTGATTGGCACATAGATGCTGCCTGGGTGGCTTGCAGGTGGCACATGATTAGCATATGGGTAGAACATGATTGGCATGTGATTGGCATGTAGATACCATGTGTGTGGCACATAGGTGGCACATGAGTGGCATGTGATTGGCATGTAAATGGCATGTGGATGCTTCATGGGTGGTTTGTGGTTGGCATGTGGTTTTATATGATTGGTATGTGGACGGTACATAGTTGACACAACACATAATTGGCATGTGCATGGTACATGCATTACCGCATGCCTGTAGGTGGCATGTGGGCAGCATATGATTGACACACAGATATCACATGGGTGCTGTGTCGGTTGCATGTGATTGTCACATGATTGACACTTGGTGGCACTGATTGACATGCTATTGGCATGTGGGCAACATGTGATTGGAATGTGGGTGGCATGTCATTGGTTTATGGACACTGTGTGAGTGGTCCATGTTTGGCACATGGACTTCTCATGGGTGACGTGATTTGTATATGGGCTCTGTGTGGGTGGGACTTGGGTGGCACATGGATGATATGTGATTGGCATGTGGGTGGCACATGTGTGGCACTTGATTGGAATGTGGGAATCACATGATTAGCATGATTGGCACGTGGATACCGCATGGGTGACATGCAGTTGGCACGTGGGTGGCATGTAACTGGTACTTGGATGTAGTATGGATGTCATGGAGGCAGAATGACACATGGGTGGCGTGAGATTGATATGTGGATGCTACATGTGTGGCACATGGACACTGCATGGGTGTCACGTGGATGCCTCTTGGGTGGCACATGGACACCATGTGGGTGACATGTGGGTGGTACATGGATGCCATGAGGGTGGTACATGGGTGGCATGTGGGCACTGCATAGTGGCATGTAGATGCCATGTGGAGGGCACATAAGTGACACATGAACGTGATGTGAGTTACACATGGTTGGAAGGTGAGTGGCACATGGACGTCACATGGGTGACATATGTCAAATCATTGTCATCATACCTCCCCTTAATTCTTTAAACATGGTTCTCGATAGTTTTTTGGTCATTCTTATAATACCTGCTTTAAGATCGTTGCTTTTAAGTTCAACATTTGGGTCCCTTGGGATCAATTTCTGTTGACTTTTTTTTTCTTGTTTTGTTCACACATTTGGTTTTTTAATATATCTTATACTATCTCCTTAGCACTAATCAAGGTAGTAACACTGCACTCAATGAGTAGTCACTGTACTCTTAAACACAACAACACACTTGCAGTAAACACATGCAAACAAAATAAAAAGAAAATATTCTCCTACTTTCACTTAAGAACATCTTTGGTAAAGCAATAAAATAATTAATTTTATTAAATTTTGACTTTTGATTACATATCTTTTTAAAAAATTCTGTGTGGCTAGCTAGGAAGTTCAAATGAAGTACTTCTGATTCATATTGAAACTTGATGGTTGTTTTAGGAAAAAAACTCATGCAAATATTTGAGTTGTGAGCTGAACTCACAGCAGCTTTTTTCATTAACATCATTTTTACTTGAAAGAAGAACACTAATAACCAGACAAACTGATTATTCAGAACTGCATATTTGCTGGACGTTTTCTCAAAAATGAATGAAGCGAGTCTATCATTTAAAGAAAAACAATTGAAAGTATTTGCCACCAATAATAAAGTTTGAGCTTTCAACCAAAACTTAGAAGTTCTAACACTTGTATATACCACCATAAACTTGATGGCCTCTCAATACTTAAAGATTTTTTGATGAGATATGTGATGATGGTAAGATATGTGATTTTTTGGATATTATATAACAAAATACATCAATGCTTACAAAATCTACATGACTCAGTGAAGTGATAGTCTCCAAATGATAAATGCATCATATTCAAAATTGTGGATAAAAGATCCATTCAAAGTGTGAGATAGGTGAATGGATTCCAATGGAATAGTATGAATGTTCATTATATAATTTCAGATTGCGTATGTAACTAACATTTAAGAAACAATTGCTTGTTAAGTTTTGGTGTAGTATTAAAGAATAATGTCCTTAGCTATCTGAAAAGGCTATTCCAATATTTCCTTTTCCAGTTACATATGTGTGTGAAGCTAGATTCTCTCCTACCTTCAATGAAAACAACATAGCACAATGGAATGTATGGAAAAACAGATATGAAAATTTACTTATTTTCCATTAATCCAAACATAAAATAGATTTGCAAAAATAATGCCACTGTTCTTACTCATTTTTTGTTGGTTGAAAATGTTTTTTTATAAAAATATGTAATTTATGTTAATATAAATCTATTATTATTTTAGGTGCATTGCACTTATTTTTAAGTTTTCTCAATTTTAATAGAGTATCTATAGATATAATCTACATAAATAAATATCAGTAGTTAAAATACTAGAAATTATTGGGGTCCTCAATAATTTTTAATAATTATGAAGGGGTTCTGAGATCAAAAATTTGAGATCTATTGCTATCTGTTATTTCCTGAGTTTTTGTTACTCATAAACAACTTCATGATCTGGTCACCAATCTGGTTTCTTATAGTTTGTTTTTGTTTTTTTTTTTGAGTTGGAGTCTCACTCTGTTGCCCAGACTGGAGTGCAGTGGCTGCTCCTGGCCACCAGCCACTGTAGCCTCGACCTGCTGGGCTCCGGAGATCCTTCCGCCTCAGCCTTCCAAGTAGCCGGAATTACAGGCATGTGCTACCACGCCCAGCTAATTTTTTGATTTATTGTAGAGATGAGGTCTTGCTGCCCAGGCGGGTCTCGAACCTGCAGACTCAGGCAATCCACTCACCTCAGTCTCCCAAAGGCGCTGGATTACAGGCTGAACCACCGAACCCAGCTAGGTTTCTTATATTTTAAAGGCCTAGATGGGAACTACAAATCTTAAGTTTGTTCTTATCCTGATTCGGATTGACTTTTAAAGCTTCTTCAAAAATTCCATTTTGTTAGTCAAAATATGAATGTCTTTTTCTCTTTGTATTGATTCTTTCTGTTAACAGGTCTAATCCTAGGTGTTCACTCCCATCCTCAACTGGGCAGACAACAACTAGAGCTGACTGGAGACAGATCAAGTACACAGAAATTCCAGGCTCTTACTGTGTTTGAAAAACAATATTCCAATACATATACATATTGAAAAACATACTTACAATATTAAAAAATTAAATTCTACTGTACACACTCACTTATAATCTGTTTTGTCTCATTCATCATGTGCACTTTCTCCTGCCATGAAATATTCCTCAAAAGTATGATTTGTAGAGGTTAAATACTATTCTACCGTAAGACACAGCCCAGTTCATTTATTGTGCCTTCTGACATCAGCAAGATTTAGGCAGAGGAACGATTATGTTATAAGAAAGTCATTCTAGTGGCAACACAGAGAGACTCAGGGAACTGTTAGAGCTCTGTCGAGGAGATCCAATGAGACAGATACAGTGATGACCTGAAATAAAGTAGTGACTTTGGTATTGTGTAGGAGAGAGAGGTGGTAGTAAATTAAGATGGACAATTGAATGAGAGGGAAGAGAAAGATATATGTCCTATCATGTGTTTTTCCAGTACAAAGATAGAGCTTTTTTGGTAAATCCAGGTGGCAGTTTTCAGTGCATTGTTCATCCTTTTTTAAATTTTGAAATAAATAGTATTTTAATAATTGTTTACCGTAAAATGTAGAGTTTGCATGTAAACATCTTCATTTGTATTTATGCATGTCTTACTTCCACAAAGGATTTGAAGGCAACTATAGTCACAAGTGAAAACAGTAATGTAATAGTAATAATAATAATAATAATAATAATAATAATAATAATAATAATAATTGCAGTAGGTAACCAGATTGGCAACACAGATTTATCCTGAACTTTAAAATCTTGTTGCTGTCGTACAGGAAAATAAAAACACTACACAAAAACACTGAATTTTCTTTTGCCATTTTTAAAGTAAAGAAAATTATAGTTATTCTGGGTTTCTTGTGCCCCAAATTTGCAATCTTAATCTTTTAAATTAAAATTTTATAAAATCTGTACCTGTTTTGGTCACTGGCAATGTCAGGAACAGATAGCTCAGTATAAGCATTTCAGTTATTTATAATAAAATATTTTCAAAATTCTCAATGCCAAGATCTGATTTTAATTTGAAATCTCTATTCACCAGAAAAAATAACCTCAGATTTAAAATATATAAAAATGTGTTTTTTCTTTTAAGAGTACAATTATTTTATATGTAAGTTGATATAAGGATTATTGACAGCAATCTTTAGCTTACTATAAAAAATAAGTTACTAAAAAAGTCAATTTATTAACTTATTGTTTCATGCATTCATTCATTCATTTGTTCTTGATTTGATTCCTAAGTTATATTTCAGATTCTGGTCTAAACATTTACTTTCCAAAAGTGATAGTATCTTTCTTTTATCCATTTATTCACTTAAGTCATTTATTTATTCATATAATAATTGCCATTATGGCTTTAAACATATGTTTAGTTTTTAGATCAATTGAAAAAACATTTTATTTCACCTTTATTTTTTCATTTTCCAGTGTTCTTCCTTTTTTTATAAATATCCATGTTTTTGTCTATATAATTTTCCTTCTGCCTGAAGACATTATTTTAATATTTCCTGCAGGACAAATTGCTGGTGGTTAATTCTTCAGTTTTTGTTTTATTGAGGAAGTCTTTCAGTTTTGGAGAATAATTTCACTGAATATAAAGGTCTAAGTTTTTTTTTTGGGGGGGGTTGGAGTCTCACTCTGTTGCCTAGACTGGAGTGCAGTGGCCGTTCCCGGCCACCGCAGCCTCGACCTGCTGGGCTCTGGCGATCCTTCCACCTCAGCCTTCCAAGTAGCTGGAACTACAGGTGCACGCTACCATGCCCGGCTGATTTTTTTGTTTTATTGTAGAGATGAGGTATCGCCAAGTTGCCCAGGCGGGTCTTGAACCCGCAGGCTCAGGCAATCCACTCACCTCGGCCTCCCAAGGCACGGGGTTACAGGCTGAGCCACTGAGCCCGGCTAGTTTTTTTAAAAAAATCATTTAAAATATCCTACTTTGTTCTCTTCTTGTTTGCATAATTTTTGATAAGTTCACTGTAACTGTAGATTTATAGGTAAGTTGTTTCCCCTCCATTCCAGCTCTTTCAAGATTTTATCTTTGGTTTTCTGTAGTTTGAATATGATATGATATGCCTAAGAGTAGTTTCCTGTTTTTGTCATTCTGTTTTTGGTATTTACCCTACTAGGTGTTCTCTGAATTTCCTGGATCTGTGGATTAGTGCCTGTCATCAATTTTGGAAGGTTCTTGCCATTGCTACTTCAACTATTTCTTTTTTTTTTTTTTGAGTTGGAGTCTCACTCCATTGCCCAGGCTGGAGTGCAGTGGCATGCTCACGGCCACCCTGGCATCGACCTGCTGGGCTTTGGCAATTATTCTGCCTCAGCTTTCCAAATAGTACAGGCACGCGCTACCATGCCTGGCTAATTTTTTATTTCTTGTAGAGATAAGTTCTCACCAAGTTGCCTAGACTGGTCTCAAACCCACGGGCTCAGGCAATCCACTTGCCTCAGCCTCCCAAAGTGCTGGGAGTACAGGCTGAGCCACCAAGCCTGGACTACTTCAACTATTTTTTATGCTACATTCTCTTTTTCTTTTCCTTCAGGTATTCCAATTACATGCATTTTACACCTTTTGAAATTGTTTCACAGTTCTTGGATATTATTGTGTTTCTTTTTTCTGTCTTTTTACTTTTGGCATTTTGGTTTGGGAAGTTTCTGTTTATCTATTGATTCCTTGGCCATGTTGAATCTACCAATAAATCTTTCGGAAACATTTTTCATTTCTCTGGTTTTGATTCATAGTATTTTCTTTTGATTCTTAGAGTTTCCACCTTTCTGATTACATTACCCATCTGTTTTTGCATGTTGTATACTTTTTCTATTAGAAACCTTAACATATTAATTACAGTTATTTTAAATTTTCTGCCTGATAACATATGTGTCATATTTCAGTTGGATTCTAATGGCTGCTTTCTACAGATTATATTTTTTCTTGTGTTTTGGCATGTTTTGTAATTTTTGTTGAAAGTCAGGTATGTTGTATTGGGCAATAAGAACTGCTATAAATAGGCCTTTAATGTGAGGCCTATTAGTGTTTATCTGGCTAGTAATTGAGCTGTTGCTATAGGTGCCAGAGGCTTCAAATTCCTTTAGTGTGCTTGTTTTTGTCTCCCCTTTTGACTTTTGTCCTCCCTTAGTGCTCCTTCTCAGAGAGACTCTGTGTCCTGAAACTCTTTCAACTGTTATCCATTGTTTTTATACTGGTGTGGTGGTAAGGTATGAGAGAGGAGATACATTCTATAATTTAACCTCAGTTTTTTTTAGTTAGCTGTATTTTGGGCCTGTGACCTTCACAAGTATTTTCTAATGAAAGAACTTCCCTTCCAACCCACTCTCTTCTATTCCCTTTCCTTGGAGCAGCATTTCCATTCTAGTTCCTTGAAACCCTAGGCCCTATTAACTATGCCCACCTCCTCTGTCCCCTTAGGTGTGACAGGAAGGATAGAGAGAGCTGGAGTGGAAGGAATGCACTTCCTCAATAACATAGGATTCAGCAGTCTTTCCACCTCCAGGGTAGGCCTTTATTACGAGAAGTTTTTTGGTGTATTTCATAATGATAAGTCATCTCCTTCTCATCCCAGAGCCACGAGGGGATATTCACTATGAAAACTTGATGTGGTTCCTGTAGGTAAAGCCCATAGAAATGTGGAACTTCCCTAAGACTGGGGCATCCAAGGAGTCTCTTACTCTCATGCTAGTCTACATTTAACCTCCAGAAATTTGTCAAATTGCCATTTTAGTGTTTCTGCCATTTTATAGCATCAATGACTTCTTTTCTATGTAAGCAGAGTTGACTATCTTCATGTGACTATCTCTCTAGATTTCAGGACTGCAGTTTGCTCTGTGACCCAGATCTAAGAAAGTTGTTTTTCAGTCTGTCCATCTTCTTCTTCTTGTAAGAATGGGGATGACACCTTTCAAGTTCTTTATACATTAGAGCTGAAACCAGAAATATGATCTATTCTTGTGAAATAAGATATACTGTATAGCTGTACAGTGCAGTGTTTCTATAAATATTACTTAGGTCAAGGTGTTTAATAATGTTGTTCAGATCATTTACATTTTATTTATTTATTTATTGGACTCCCCCCTCCCTGACCCCAAACCCCAGATCATCTGCATTTTTACTAACTTTGTTTGGATTAAGTGTTCTGACAATTGCTAAGAGAGGAGTGCTATAAATTTCCAAATATGATTGTAGAATTGTCTATTTGCATTTTTAATTATGCCAATTTTTGCTTCAAGTCTTGGCATTTACTGGTTATTTCACATAAAACAGTCCACCTTTATTTCTTGACACTCAATTTCCTCACTTGGAAAATGTAGATAAGGTGTCATTAAAGTTCTTAATTTCATTTTATTAAAATAGTTTATTTAAAAGCCCTTGATAAAATAAAAAGCCTATGAAGGAAGCATAAGGCATTTTAAAAAGGAAAAAGATGTTTGAGGGTTATCTATGATTAACATAATTTTTTTCAATATCATATATCATGCAAATAACCTCTCCTCAATTCTTTCACGCAGAGAGTACAGACCTCTTGTTTTACAGAACCATCCTGAAAAATGCAAACCCATGTTAATTCAAACACCTACCAAGATCAGGGCATGAAACAAAAGCAAGGTCCTATCACTGGCAGATTGGTGTCAATAAGAGTGAGTCATAGTGCCCAACTTTTGTTGAGCCCTCCATATACCCATCAGCCTGTCTTGGTGCTTTCTTCTCATTTTCCTCAGTGGTTATTCCAAACTTCTATTGCTTTCTTTCTCCATCTCTGTGTTGCATTTCTTTCCATTCAGTTGTGTAAAGTTGTTGTTTCTTTAGTTTTCCATAAGCATAGTTTAATTGCTTATTCACTAACTCTGAATAAACTCAGTCATTTAGGGTTTTCTCAGTATTTCAGAGTTAATCCTGCCAACTATAAGGTTCATCCTTTTTCACCTTCCTTTCCAAGGTGTCCTTTAACTTCCGGGCAGCACAGCTAGCTCACAACTTCGTGAAGGAAGTGCCTCCTTCAGAGTCTTCCTTGGGCCTGTGTTGCCACCTCTGATTGAGGTCACCCCTGTGATCTCTCATTGCTGATGCCTGTCATTGTTCTGGCAACTTTGAGATGACTGTTAACACATTATAGTGTCTTTGTTCATTGGTCCACATGTTCAGAGTCATTTTCATCCCTGAGGGCCCCTTAGGTCCACTACCGCTCCCTGTCTATAGTCATGCTGTTAAGGGAGATGGATGGCACAGGAGTCTGTGGCAGCTTGCTGACATTCCCTGTTGATTGAGAGCTGTCTCGTGCTCTCTTTCCCAAGTCTGCCTGTTTATCTACCATCGTGGCTCTTTTGTAACTCCACCAAATACCTAGTAATTGTTCAAGGATACACATAAAGGAAGGCTTTGTTGCTGTTAAAACTGCTTGCCAGCTTTTTTATGGAGATAGTATAAGATTAAGACTATTTGATAATAGTCTTCCCATGGGATTACATAATATCATAAAAATGCTTTCTTATAGCTACATCTTTAAATTCTCTATAGTAAAACCACAAATGTAAGAGTCATCTGTTTTAAGGTTATTGTTACAAAACCTCTTGCTATTGGCCTTTCTTTCCATTTTAGGGTTGATAAATAATTGAGGGATAACTAAATTTCCTTTCATGATTTTTTCATAGGAGAAAACAGGTCCAGTGGGGGAAATGACTTGCTCAAAATTAGACACAGGTTAGTTGTGCCCAGGTCTCCCAACTCCCGGTCTAGAGCTCTTCCTAATTCATTGTGGTCCTTCTTGGTTTCCTTGTCTCCAATTCATTCTACATACAACTGTCAAAACATTTTCCTGAGGCACCACTTTAAGCATGTCAGATTCCTATTTAAAAACTCCCAGTGCCTCTCTATGGACCACTAAATAAAGCACCAGTTCCTAAGCCCAACACACTTCTTTTCCTTCAACCTACATAAACCTTCTTCTACAACTGACACTCTACCACTACTGACACTCTAGCCAATCTGGAATATTCTGTTACCAGAAACCACTGTGTGCTACTTTTTCTTTCAGAAATTCTGTTACACCATTTTCTCTCTGCCTTTAAATACTTTTTTCTATTTGACGTTAGGAGGAACTCAACTCAAGATTTAAGATGTAGCATGAATTCCATTTTATAAATATATTATTCCTGAATTTCTCCATGCTTGAGTGTAATTTTCATCTCTTTCAATTAAATTGAAATAAGTTTAAAACTTTCTTTAATATTATTGTATACAATTTGTCACACGGAGTTTTTTTTTTAATTTGTATTTTTCCTTCTAAATTATATAATCTTTGATACAAGATCTTTTTTCTTTTTTTTTTTTTTTTTTGAGTTGGAGTCTCCTCTGTCGCCCAGACTAGAGAGCAGTGGCTGCTCCCAGACACCGCAGCCTTGACCTGCTGGGCTCCGGCGATCCTTCCGCCTCAGCCTTCCAAGTAGCTGGAACTACAGGCGCGCACTACCACACCTGGTTAATGTTTTGATTTATTGTAGAGATGAGGTCTCACCAAGTTGCCCAGGCGGGTCTCGAACCTGCGGGCTCAGGCAATCCACTCACCTCAGCCTCCCAAGGCGTGGGATTACAGGCTGAGCAACCGAGACTGGCTGATACAGGATCTTATTCATATCCCTATCTCCCACAGAGTTTTTATGTTCAAATACATCTTTTAAAATTAAATTAAATATAATGGAAACATATTCTAAAAATTAGCACAAAGCTAGAATAATGTACCTTACACTTTTAAAAGAGTTTAGTATCTTTATTTTTCCTGAGTTTGTACCACCAAATCATTCAGAAAAAAATAGGTGATTCACTTTTGGAAAGATCATTTTAAATTCAATTTTAACTTACAATTTTAAGGAATATGAAAAGGCTTTCAAATACTCCTATGAAAATGAAAAGTAGACCCTTACTTTTTATAGGATGACTTTAGTTTGGTCTGACTTATCAGTAAGAGGACTGGCTAGATATCTTGGCTCTGCTCTGTCAGCTTCTCTGACTCCTGGTCCAAATATACATTTAGCTCCGTGACAAGGGCACCAGCTTCTTATGAGGTTACTTACATCAGCAGAATTGGAGGCTTGGAGGCAGAAAGAGACGCATGCCAGCTCCACTTTGTCCTGGCTTGCTTCCACTTCAAGTCTATCTTTCCTCCCTGACTTTCTTCAGATCCCCTCCAAATGCAAAAGCAGCAACCATACATAGACTGTTTGACCAACTCAAGCTGGTTTTGGCTTATCTGGAATTGGCTGTCTTAAATAACTAGATTTAAGAGCATCAGTAACACTGTTTGCAGTGATAAAGGGGACACTGGTAGTTCATCATATTCAGTGGCAAATGTTTAACTAAATTTTCATCTGTAATGAAGTGCCTATGGAAATTATGGCTTTAGGTGACTAAGTATTTGCTGCCATTCTAGAAGAAATAAGGAGTATGGAAGGGCTGGTTGGTAGCTTCTAAGTATGCTAGAGAACTTCGAGGAAGAAAATGATGAATTTAGTGCTTTAAATTTCTAGCTCAAGACATATATAAGGGAACAGAAAGTCTCTATGAGTGGCTTCCATAAAAATTCATACTTTGTAGCTGCAGGACTGAGATTTCAGAAAATCAAATTCAAAGTCTAAGCCTGTAGGTGGCTGAGTTACAAATTAAAAGGAATTTCTAACTTTATGTACTCTCTCATGTTAAATAGGGTATTGATTAGCAAGAAGAGGAATTCACAAAAGTTGGGATGAAGAAATATGTGCATGTTCTCATGAAGCTGGGGGAATGTTGAATCCTTGAATTCTACTGAGACTCCTACTTGTAGATACAGTCTTTCTATCCTGTCTGAAGAGATTTTTAAAATTTACATCTGGGGACATGTGTGGGAATGGATCCTAGGGTATAGAATTGAGGTAGAAAGGACATAAAGTTAGGTCAGGCTGAAAAAATTCAATACAGGTAGTAGATGACTAGGTCACTGCCTCTTTCATAGTGAACCGCCATCAAATGGCTGACAGATGCTGCTGGGACATGGGAATGGTACCATATCACAGCAGGGGCCAGAGCGGGGATGCCAATCTACTGCTGGCAGATTTGGTCCTAGCTAGATCTGCCTTGGAGAGCAGAAGTACTGTACGTGTTTCTGAGACCTCCATTTTTTACAACCATGCCCACTTTGTCCATAAGCCCACTGAGGTAGCAGTCAGGCTAACAGCTCTCTTCCAGGCTCTGTAAGATTTTCTCCTTGAGCTTAGTGACTTCTGACTTCCATTGGTCATCTGCCTCATGGAAGCTAGAGGCTACCAGGAGGAAAGGACTGAACACATGTGCCATTTTTTTCAGGAGTTACAGCTCGACCTAGTAGGTTCTGGTTTGTTCTTGCTCTCATCTACTTCATATGTACTTTTCCTTCCCAACATCCTGCCCTGTCTAGCATTAGACACAAGCAACAGCCGTCTATAAACTCAGAGGTTAACACAATTGTATAAATCCTTACAACAATCTCTCATCTATTGCACTTGTAGTGTTGTTCTTTTCTGATAAAACCTAACTCATACAGTGCAGGGGATCCATCCCAGGGAGCAAGGGTGAGGACAAGAAGAGTGAAGCAGGGAAAGGAGAAAAGATGTAAGGATTAATTATCTAGCTCACTGCCACTCGGGGTGCTTAACTGCCTGGTGCTCAGGGACTGTCAGAACAGCTAAAAAAAACTCCAACTTCTTAGGAAAGAGAAGAATTTATCTGTCAGACTGTTTTCTCTGGTCAGAAGTTTACCCAGTGGAATGTTAACATTCTCACAAACTGTTAATAGAAAAATCCCTGGAGAAAGATACAAGGCATGAAGAACATGCATAAGGGAAGGTGCCATCAGCTTGAGCCTGCAACAAAGTTCGCTAGAACCCAGGAAAAACTGGTTATTGCAGTGACAGCTGAAATAGGAGACAGGTAAGTCTGAAGAGATCTGAAGTGGTGCCTGTGAGCTGACTAATACTGTCCACACCTTGTATCACCCAGGTCCACTCTTGGCTTTTATTGTATCTTCCCATACTACAATATAACTCTCTGCTTTTGTTACAAAAAAGTGCCCTTACTTCCTCCCCAAGAGGAAAGTTATACATCCAGTTGCAGAGTCCCCATCAAACCCCAAATTTCTAAAAGAATATAAATTAAATTTTCCCTTATGCTGCAACTTGTCCCAACGTTCTTCACCCCCAGTCTAGATCTCCACCCCAGCCTGGACTTGGTGCAGAGCCCTCCTCTTAGTCTGAGTCTGAATTGAACTGGTAGCCTTCTGAGTGGCTTCCAGCATGGGATAGACCAGTATTACTAGGTGCAGTATTTGCTGCATCCAAAATCCAAAGAGGCTCTCCAAGAATTGGTTGTCTGTCTTTGTGGTAGTAGGTGTGAGGTATAACAGCTTGTCATTTACCATAAACAGAATGTTTCCTATTTCCCAGACTGCCAGAAACATATCTCCATGACTGTCATATCTCCAAGATTTTCACTGATGTGGCAGGCTCTCAAATTTTCAGAGCTTTCTCTCTCACTCTGTTGCACACATGTATCTTCCTCGGACATCTGGGGAACTTGCCATTTCCTGCTCCACAGGGCAGATTAACCGGATGTTATCAATATAGTGAGCTGATGTGATGATTTGCAGGATGTCAAGATAATCAAGATCTCTATGGATTGTAGGACAACAAAAGGCAACAGAATTTACATAGCCCTGCAGCAAGGCAGTGAATGTTCTCTCTTCTGTGTGAAGGTGATCTGTGTTTGATCTTTCCTACTGAAAGAGAATGCTTTCACTAGATCAAAATCTACAAAACAGATTTTTTTGTTGTTGTTGATTTGTTGAAGCAAACACACCATGTTTGACCAGCTGTCACTTGGTTTAGATTACAGTTGCCCTTGAATAGGAAAGTGATGAGGAGCATCATCCTTGCACCCTTTAAATCTTTGAGAACTAATCTAAAACCACTGGGGTATCATTTTACTTCTGATTTATCATCCTGGCAGGGGTGGAAGGAGTTTCAGGAGATTCTACATGCCTTTTCCTATTATAATGATCTTGAAATCACAGAGAAGGGGACTAATGTGAGGACTCTGTCACTTCTAGGTATCCAATTACAAACCCAGAGATAAAGGGTAAGTCTCTGAACCTACTAGACTCATAGAAAAATAGACATAGGTTAGAAGTTCATTATCCCCAGGTCTCCACTCTAACTGTAGATCTGCACTCTAACCGGAGATTCGTGATGGCTTTTTGAGTATCCAGGTATCAATTTCAGTTCAAACCCTATATCTTACAAATATATCTGGGGATTTCCCCAGTGAACAGTTACCCTTACAAATGGTAGCAAGACCTTTTTGAAAAGATTGGGGCAATATTTATTATATAGCCGTACAGTAGTTGTGCAGGGTCCTTCCTCAAGGAGATATAATCTTCTCTTTAACCAAAAAGCTTTGTCTATAATTCAGCGTAGGTCAGGAACATTGCTCAATGAATATACATGATTTTCCACTGAGGCAGATGATGTCACCATTTGGTCTCTTGCTATCAAGTTTCTTGATTACACAAATTGAGCAACACTTTGGTCAGCTGGTCAGTGATCTCACCCCTAGATACAAATGATCTATAAGTCATTGGTACAGATCCTATAGGTCTAGTCCCCTCATTTAAACTCTAGTCTTCTTGCCAATTATGGAAATTATATTTACCTTGTTGCAGAAAGCCAAGTGCACATCTGACCTCTACCACTCCAGAATCTATAATCCCCATGAATAATATGGAGCCCTGGTCTGTTAACAACATCTGCAGCTGCTCTACAGAAAGATCCAATGAGCTAAAAAATGCTGGGGTACATTCCCCAGTACATTCCATATTGCCTTAGAGAAGGGAGTGTTCATTCTGGTTTTCACTAGTAGGTTCCAGAGTTTACATAGTAAGTCCATTCTAATATCTCTATATCCTGAGACTTCTGGCCCCTTCTTTCTTATTATCTTACCAGAAAGTTCTGGAATCTCTACTTCATTTTCCATACACTACATCTATGGTTTGAGCATGTTCCCTAAAGTTCATGTATTGGAAAATTAATCCCTAAGGCAACAGTTGTGAGAGGTGAGACCTTTAAGAAGTAATTAGGTCATGAAGGCTCTTTCTTCATGAATGAACTAATGCCATTATCATGGGAGTGGGTTAGTTATCATGGGGGTGGTTTCTTGATAAAAAGGATAAGTTTGACCTCTTCCTTTCATACTCTCTTGTGCTGTCTTGCTCTTCCACCACGGGATGAACAGCAAGAAGGCCCTCACCAGATGCCAACACCTTGATATTGGACATCCTAACTCCAGAACTGTGAGAAATAAATTATCAAGTCTATGGTATTCTGTTGTAGCAACACAAGATGGACTAAGACAGCCACCATCACATCCAAAATTCAAGGAGTCATCCCAACCAACTATTAAGTTTAGCTCCAGAAGTCCTTGTCAGAACTTGAGTCCCAAGGATGGGTAAGTATCACCATGTCAAAAAAGTGTGCCTTATCCTACATTATATTTCACCTTGTCTTCACTTATGCAACACCTCAAATTTTACTTTCACATGTGTTCTTCAATTTCTCTTATATATGTTGGTGACATCCTTCCTACAATACTTTTGGCATGCAAACTATTTTATTCCAGAATTTTTTCTGTTGGACTGTGTTTACTCTGGATATCAGCCTGGAGGTAATGAGTGAGGCTTTTGAGAAAAACAAACATTGTCTTATAAAGTGCCTGCCTCTGGTATGTTTTTGTGTGGTCTCCGTGGAAGGTGAGGTTGCTTTTCTCTGGTGAGGGGTATAAGGTTGCATTTTCTAGGCTGGATTTTTGAGACTCTCTGACTCCCATCGAAAGGACCCAAATCCTAGGGTGCAGTGCCCCACTTTCTTCTGATTGCTATGTTGACCTCGACACAGAATCTAGGAAGGCTGTGCACTCAGCTCTGCCACCATACAGTTTGATTCTGAGCCTTATTTTTCAGCAAAACATGCCTTAAAGTTTTAAGAGTTGAGAGTCTACCTGACAGCCGTAAAAAGGCTCTTGGCTTTAACAGTGTACCTTGAGTAAGCAGTGGGCCATTCTGAGCCTGTTATTTTCTTTCTTCAGTGTTTCAAATGCTGTTTTAAAAAAAGCCATCCCACTTCATGACCTTTTTAGTTATCAGTGTTCAGATACTGCATATTCCAAAGACTCACCTTCCACTTGAACCTCATCTCAACTAACCACAGGTAGTTAGTAAACACAGCCCTAGTAGCTGAGATGCCACTTCTTGCTAGAGGTTCTCATTACTTCACTCTTGGCTCCAGATGTGGAAGCCTAGTTTACTAGGTTGAGTAGTATCCCCTTCCCCTCACTAAATTCACATTTATCTGGAACCTCAGAAGGTGATCTTATTTGGAGATAGGGTCTTTGCAGATGTAATTAGTTAAGATGAGGTCATATTAGATTAGGGTGGCCCTAAAATGACTTGTGTCCTTCTAAGAAGGCCATGTGAAGAGACACAGAGACAAATAGGAAAGAAGACCATATAATAATAGAAACAGAGACTGGAATGCTGCAGCTACAATAAAAAAGACCAAAGCTTGCCAGCAGCCAGTAGATATTAAGAGAGAAGCACAGAACAGATTTTCCCTCAGAACCTCCAGAAGAAATCAACCCTGGAGACACCTTGGTTTCAGATTTCTGGCCCGAGCTGTGAGATAATATATTTCTTTGTTTTAAGCCACCCAGTTAGTGGTACTTTGTTTTGCCAGTCCAAGGAAACTAATGCATCCAAGTTCCCAAGAAGGCAGCATCTGAGGCAGAGATCTTGTATGCTGTTACTCCTGTATTATTACACATTAGATGTTAATACTCCTGTAGTAGGGATAAAGAGAGAGAGGGTTAGAAGAGTGGATCAGGGAAGAGAGGATGGCCAATGTGAGGATGTGATAGCTAGCTGGTTGCCATTAACTGTAGAACCATCTGGGGAAATACTGTCTATTGAAGACAGAAGGGAATAATAAAATATTCACATGGTCACATTTTCTTTTGATCAAAAGTTCACCCATGGGACATTAATTCACCTCCACTTACAGGGTGCACATGGATTGGCACTGGGTTTTCTTGGAGGGATATCTGATCTATTGTAGGCCTATGTGTAAAAGTATGATCTAAAGAAGAAAGAGGAGGAAAAATGCACTGGCAGCTCCTTTTCTTGACCTCCTGTCTCCTGCAAATGCTTTCCATTGTCTGGACCCAGCTAGAAGTCAGCTGCATAAGGAGCCTGAAAAAGAAGACCTACAAATGTTTTTTGTTGCAAAGCAAAGAAGGTGAGAAATGACCTCCAGAGCCAGTCAGCCACGGACAGATAGTGGGCATGGTGGTACTGGAAAAGGTGGAGTGGTGACATCTGACAATCTGTCCTGGCTGCCTGCAAGTCAGCCTCCTGCTTTAGGTGATGTGCTGGCTCTGCCTTTGTGGCTCACTAAGCATAGGGGCTACTGTCTAGCAGACAGTCCTCATGACCAGGGGACCATTAAGCCAGTGTTCTGACTCTTCTCTCAAAGCTGCCCTATGTAGGGTACCTAGGGAAGTCCCATTTATGAGACTGAATAGGGGAGCCCCAAAATATCCAGATTAAACAATGGTAAGTAACTATGTTTAATAACTACTTGTTATTGTTTAATTCCACTAAACTATCAAATACTTCTATTTCCATTCATTACCAAGTGGGCCATCCATTACCAATAGGAAAGTAAGGGCCTATTTTATAACTTCATAACATTACATTAGTAGAGGTTTGAGGGTTTGTCTACTGTCATGGGTATGAAGTACTAGTCATGTTGAACCTCACTAAATTTTGTGGGGAGCAGCATACTGATGTTTGACAGATTACACAGTGGGCAAGCATGGCACAATCACTACAGGCAAGAAATGTTTAGAAGGCTATAGAAAAAAGTATGATACTTCTACAAATGCCACATCAGAAATAAATATGGTTTGTTAGGAGTTTAGCAAAATGGAGCTTTGGATCCAGATGGACCACTGACCAACAGTGTGAACAAACTAAGCTTTTCTCTAGCTTCTTCCCTGCTCGCTTCAATTTTTGGAAAAGTTTCACTACCACATTACTCACAAATTAAATTATAGCAGTCAGTGCTTTTGGTGAACATAGAGGTCACCTTTTAATTTTCTCCAGTCTTTTCTGTTATAGAACAAATTGCATAATGCTGTCTTGGCTTCTGTCTCCTGTAACGTGGTCTTTAAGAATTTAATCTCAAATAAATTCTGGTAGAGTAACTCCCATGTAATCCTTTTCAGCCTAGTATTTGCCAAAGTCTTATGAAAGAGGAAGACTGCAGCTCAGAACTCTGTCCATTTAGTCAGCCAACATAGTTTGCTGAATATCAACAACATGCTTGGTGCTAAGAAAAAAAGATGAAATGTAACAGAGACTCTCCCTGGAAAAGGGAACCTTCTCATTTTCCAGTGAGAATATGTAATTTTGGAAAAGTAACTATGCATGATTTAATCTGATCTGTGGATCAGGAAAGGCTTTTCTGGAGACCAGTAATGTATTAGATTGACAGATAGTGTTCCAGGTTCAGGAAACAACTCATAAAAACATCCTGAGGCAGAGAAAAGCATAGCTTATTTGGAGATCAAAGTTCAGCATGGTGAGAACACAGAGTTAATGGAAAGAAAGGGACTGGATGAAGAAACAAATTTTTATTTTACTTATTTGTTTTTTATGTTTGACTAGGAAGTCTGCTTACTAAGCCATTAAACTTATTATAAAGAATCAACAGTTGAATGTCTCAGACTCCATTAGATGTACATGCATTTATTGAGCAAGACATGGTTCCTGCCCTCAAGTAACCCAGAATATACTAGAAAAGATAAGACACCTTTTATAGGGTTATATGTCAGAATGTACCTTAAGAGAAGGACATAGTGCTACATGAACACAGGGGTATGTGTGCAGGATTTGTTCCTGCATTCATTTCTTTGGCAAATATTTGGTGAGTGACTTCTCTGGGGTTACAAAGATGAAGTCACGAACTTTGGCTTCAAGCAATTCAGTGTATTGAGCAAGACATACACATAAATAATTAGAATTCTTAAAGTGCAAAGTTAGAAATATGCACAGGCTATAATGAGCTAAATCAAGATTTGTCATTTATTGAGCATTTATTAAACACTTTACTTGCATTTTCCATGTCTCCCCTTAAGAGATAGGTATTGCTAGTCTCATTTTTGAGATGAGAGAACTAGCCCTTAGAGAAGTTAGGTCAATTGCAGAGATCCCAAAATTTAAAAGTTGAAGATATGGAATTCAAGCCCAGCTCTTACTGATGCCAAGCCCCAGGCTGCTAACCACCATGGTATATTGCTTCCCATTCACACAGGGATGCGCAGAGCTGGGCATCTCATCTGAGTCAGGTAGAGTGGAGAATACTTCCCTGACCTGAATTAGAGATTAGGACTGTTGGGGAGGTGATTGGGGTGGGGCAAGTGGGTGCTCCAAGTGGAGAAAGCATGAATAAGCCCAGGAGGTAGAAAAGTACCCAGTGTCAGGGGATTATAGTCATTCTGGTTGTTGGAAGGTAAGGAGGCAGGAATTGGCAGGAAATGTGCCTGGAGAAGGACTGGGATCATGGAGGACGCTGTATGTGTGTTAGGAACCAGAATTGGCTGAAGGCAGCCAAGAAGGAGCTTCAAATAAAGAAATGCTAGGCTTGAGTTTGTATTTCAGAGTAATTACAATGGCAGCTGTATAGAGGGTGGGGCTGAGGGGAGCAAGAGTGGGAGAACAGTCAAAGTTTATCATAGTGTTTCAGGCAGGAGAAGGTGAGAGTCTGAGCTAGGATATTAGCATAATGGATGGAGGAAAGGAGCAGCTTCAGAAAAATGTAGGCAGGGGAGTTAGTCTCTCTTGGCAGTAGAGAGTCAGTGCAGTTGACTCCTAGGTTTTCAATTTGGGAGACAGAGTAGATGGATGGTGTTGTCACCAAATAAGGAGAAAGCTGGTTTGGGGTTAGATAATGAGTTCAGCTTTGGTCATGTTGAGTTGAAAGTGCCACTGGAGCATCTAGGTAAATAGTCATGTAAGAAATTGGAAATCTGAGTCAAAGTCTATGACACACATTTGGGCTAGAAAAAGAGATGTGGGAACCATCAGCTTAATGGTGAAGTTAAAGCAAGGAGAGTAGAAGAGGCCCCCCCAGACAGAGAGAGTGAGGTGACCTGACTGAAAAATGGCCACGGGGGGCATCAGGTTGCAGGCACATGCGTGAAGGTCCGTAAAGAGGAGATAAGCACACTTCAGCCAGTGTGAATATTATGAACAACATAGGAGGGAAAGCAAGGGGAGTTTTTAGAGAAAGTAATAGTTCAAGTTGGCTGGATAATGGTGGGTTTGATCAGGTATTGGGTGATTAAGCTGGGAAGGAGTTATATTTTTGAGAGCCTCGAGGCCAGGCAATGAGAAAAGAATATTATTTAGCCTTAGAAAGAAATAAAATTCTGGCACATCCTTCAACATGCATGAACTCTGAGGACATTATGCTAAGTGAAATATGCCAGTCATGAAAGGACAAATGGTATATCATTTAATTTCTATGAGGTGCTTTGAGTTGTCAGATTTAGAGAAACAGAAGGTAGAATGGTGGTTGCCAGGAGGTGGGGAAGGGGAAAAAGCAGAGTTGTTGTTCAATGGGTACAGAGTTTTAATTTTTCATGATGAAAGTTCAATGGCTGGATAGTAGTGATGGTTGCACAACAATACTTAACGTCGCTGAACTGTACACTTAAAATGTAAGATGGGGTGGGATAGGGAGAGATTTGTTAAATAATGCAAAAAACGGTAAGATGCCGAATTTTATGTATATTTTACTACAATTAGAAATTAAAAAGAAAAAATCAAAAAAATGAAAAAGCAGGGCTTTTTTTTCAGAGACTGTTTCCAGTAATCCAGGTGACAGCCAATGTGGTTAGAATTGTGTAGACAGCAGGTAGCCTATACTCTTAGTGGAACCACATAAAAGGGATGTGTTTCTATGTCAGAGCTGGTCAAATGCTGGCAATGTCATATGGTTCAACCTAACAGAAAGGCAAGAGGAGACATATTCTTTAATGAAGCCCAAGAAAATGTACATTCTTACCATTTAAGTTAAATTGCAAAATATTTCCTAGGGCATTTGCTTTCAAACTAATAACCCAAATAGCAAATATTTTCCATTTTCAATCATCTTAGGTCAATTTGAAAACAGCTTTTTATTTTTTATTGGAAAAACTCATATTGTCTTCACTTGTTCAGTGTGAAGTTGAGTTGCCAAAATTGCCTTTAATACACATTTGTCTTTTGTATTTCAAACAGAGGAAAGTTTCCATTTCCCCATTTCATTCTGAAAGCTTTCAGAAAGTTTGGGCAGTGCCCAGCGCTGTCCCCATAACTCACTTCATCATTTCAGCTCTAATTCTTGCAGTTGGCAGACTTGGGACGCCAAGTTTCTGCTTCAGTATTGGTCAGAATCCCACAGGGGAACTTTGGTACAAACACCCGCTGATACTTCTCTGAGCTGAGAGTCGTTAACTTTTCATCAAAGTGGCAGAATGAAAAGAGCAGGTTTTATTATCATCTATAATCAACCAGAACTTAAAAAAAATCACATATACACATGTGATGCTCAGACTTTGCTGTATGTAAAAATCACTCCACAAGATTGTTAAGAAGGAAATTTCCAAGTGGTCTCACAGAGATTCTGAGTCAATATATCTTGGATGGGGTCCAGGAATATGTTTTTAACAAAAATTAGGTTAACTCTGATACAAGTGGCCCATGCACTATTTTTTGAGAAATTGATAAGTGAAATTAAGGCTTTTCCCCCCTAAGGATAGTTACAGTCAAACTAATAATATTGCCATTTTAAGTGGGTAGATACTTTAGCACTCTGAGTACATTTTAATTTTAATACAGTGCTTTCAAAAACACTTTTCTAAATTTTGGAAATATATTGAGCAAGCGAATGAATAAAATGAGACACCATGCAGTTTGTCAAAGGTTTTCTGCTATTTGGGGACAAGAGTCATTGATATCCCTTCCCATGGACTGTGCTTCTGTTTTCTCCAGCTCTCTAAGTGTTGAAGTGGGAGAGGAGGAGGCCAGAGCACTAAGAAACAGAGAGTGAAATGTCTCTGGGGGGTCCTAAAGTCACCTAGACAATAGCAGGAAGTGGGATAGAGAGATGTATTATGAACCAGACAGGAGAATCCTCAGAGAAAGTTGGAAAGCAGATAAATTTCAGAGTTGAGGGAGGTTGAGTACACCTTCAGAACAGAAGAGGTTTTTGAAGGAAGGTTATAGAATAACAGTCTAGAGGCAGAAGTGGGAGCAAGTTTCTATCCCTGGATACTGAGGCTCCAGGGGCATGAGAGAATGACACATCTCTGTTGAGAGAGGTGGGAAGGAATGTTGTTGCCAGGGGTACCCGGTGGCTAAGACAGAAAGTTGCCAAAGAAAGGTACTGGATTTCTCCCAACAACTTTGCTGTTGGTCAAAAGAAACTTCCTCAAACAATGAAATATTGTCTGGAGATCCCAATGAACATAAGACCAAAGGACAAGTGGCATCTTGAGGAGTATAATGAAACCCATAATGGGATAACCTCATTAATTGCACAACACAAATATAGTCAAAGAGAATGTTCAGGGTTTGCTTTTTGTTTGGAAGCTTCACAGATGAAAGTATACACACTTCAGAACAGGAAGTGAAAATGGAGGTGCTTAGAGGCCAGTCAAGTCAGGAGAAGGAATGATAGCAGCTTGGCAGGGAGCATGAATAACTAGAGATCTCCAGCCTCATCTAAAGGGACTGATCTTGCCTCTGCCCATTTATTTATAAGATGTGGGGCAGAAAATCCCCTATTGTTAATGAAAGAGTCCCAATTTTTAAGTGTTGGTAACTAATTCAACCATTAAACAAAATGCACTGCAGGCCAAACCCTACAAGTCTGCAGCCAGATATAGCCTATGGGCTGCCAGTATGTGGTGTCAACTTTGGAGCCAGAGAAACTTTGGCTCAAATCTGTCTTAGGGATTACTTATAAAACCTATTTGACTCTCATTCATAAAATGGTGGGTGACGTGATACCTAACTTTCATTTTTTGGGGGAAAGAATTAAACATGGTCTTCATGGCATTAAATGAATGTATGTAAAGTATTTTACCAGTGTCCACTACCTAGGAGGTGCTCAGTAACTGGCTCTTATATTGACCAGGATCATGGATTTGTTTCAACATTTCCTTCCCAAAACAATCAATCAAAGGCCTTAGAAATGGAAAAGATGATTGTCCCCATGCCTACTCTTCAGGTTAAGATGTGACTATTAGTATACAACGGGCATGTGGCTCAGGTCCCTTGCCTCAATGGCCCTGCTCTAACATCTTCTCTTTAGAGCCACTGGTCCTATGGATGCCTAAAAGTTATAGGCAGACACGTATACATCATAACTAGGAGAAGCTGTAGAAGACATTTTCAAGAGTTACTGCTAAAGTAACTCTTTCCATGAGTGCTTTGTGAGAAACAGTATAACATGAATTAAAGTCTTTCCTCTTGAAAGACTTAAAACATATTCCAGTGACAACAGATTTTTTTTTTTTTTTGAGTTGGAGTCTCACTCTGTCACCCAGACTGGAGTGCAGTGGCCGGTCCCGCCAGCGCAGCCTCAACCTGCTGGGCTCCAGTGATCCTCCTGCTTCAGCCTTCCAAGTAGCTGGAACTACAGATGTGCGCTACCACGCCCGGCTAAATTTTTGATTCATTGTAGAGATGAGGTCTCACCAAGTTGCCCAGGCAGGTCTCGAACCTGCGGGCTCAGACAGTCCACTCACCTCAACCTCCCAAAGCACGGGATTACAGGCTGAGCCACCGAACCTGGCTGACAACAGATATTTTATATTCACATAAAGTAGGATAAATAGCATATGAACAAATAAATCAAGGACTCCCCCCTGCAAAAAAGTGAGGTACTTGCATTTATTGGTAAGAGAAGAAGAATCTGCTGCATGTCATATCGGGGAAAACATGTTGGCTTTTCCACTGATCAAAGAACTCAGGAAGGGATGAGATATCAAAATTAAGTAATCTAAAGAGAACTGTTGGTCAATTAACAAGAAACTAATTTCTGAATATTTAGAGAGGAGAGTATCTAAATACAGCATGAGATTTGAGCAGAGGCTTGGAGCTGGGAAAAGATTCCTAAATAGGTTTGAATACATTTGCCTGGAAGCATATAAGCCTGGTAAAAAATTAGGATGTGACTGCCTAGGCAATTTTGAGAACTAAACAATTGAGCTAATATTCCATTGAACTCCCTAGACTTAGTCTTCCTCAGGTAGTGTCCACAGCCCAGGGAAAACCTGCCATCTTCTAGCTGAGCACTTATTTATTTTGACCTTCTTTCATGGTGTTTTTCAGTTGGTTTAAGTCAACCTGCTCCTCTATTCTTTTCTACAGTCTTTCTGAGTAAGCTCAGGGTTATCTGGCTACTAAATGCAGTCCTGGGGATGGGAGCATGGGAAGAAGAGACAGTGCACGATTGCTTCTTTTCTAGCAGGAGTGTCTCTAATAAGAGGTCTTACTTTTCGAGCCATGACCATCTGCAGGGGCTTCAAGTACCTATATAGGGAAGTTTGGCCTCTGAATCTGTTTAACCTTGACTGTTCTAGTAGCGGTCTGGAATTTCTTGTCAAAATGATATTTTGTTTTTGTTAAGCTAAATTTGTTCCAGGGACTTTCCCCCCAGCCTTCCCCATTCTTTTTAAAAACACTGTGTCTCATGATCGACTAAGTATAAAAAAAAAAGTTGGAAGAAGGAAGCCTAATTTCTTCTAGAATCTTTGAACCTGTCAGCTTAACTCAGCAGGAATAAAGGAATAAACTGATTTGAAATGTGATAACTAACTAGCTAAATGCACACGCACACACAGACACATGCATCCGTATTTATAATGATAAAATGTCAAGATTCCAATATATGGTTTTTGTCTTTCGTTGTTCTGAACATAGGCAAGAGAAAGCAAAACCAGGTATTTGTTTATAATATTCTAAGATGAGAGTTTTTAGTGGTATTTGCTGCTTGGCTTCATCCTGGCTTCCAGCCTGTTTATCAACTGAATCTCTTTAGCCAAGTTATTTGCCCACACTTTGCTTTCCTTTATTATATATGGGAAGGGAGAGGGTTACATCATAGCACCTATCTTAGATTGGCTCTGGAGATTAAATAAATTAATGCATGTAGAGTGCCTGATACCCAGTAAGTATTGAATACATGTTAGTCATGACTATGAATATTATTACTGTATAATGATTATGGTTGAGATTGAGAAGGTATTATCCTAAACGTAGAACTAAGTTGAATTAGCCTCATCCTAAGGTTCTCAGATAGTTGAGCTACTACTAAACAGCTTTGTCAACCATTTCCCCCCCCCAAAGTTTTAAAACAAACTTTATTAGAGAAAGAAGAGATTAAAGAAAGGGAGACATACCAGAGCTGGCATGGGTGAAAGAAACTACTGGTCAACCATTTCTCAAGTGTCAGAACATGCTGGGAATGTTAGTTGTGCAAAGCTCTGCTTCACCATTCTCCATGAAGACTTAGAGGCTGAAGATACCCCCAGAGGCCAAAGGAGAGCTCACAGTAGTCAGATGCTTACTGTAATCCCAGGCTAATTTCAAGTTTTACTAATTCATCATGTGATTTTTCTAAATTCTCTGCATCTTCTTATATATTCCCTCCTGCTAGACACTACATATATTAGGATATAAGAATAATTATTCATGAAAAAGTCTTTTTCCTTTTTCTAATTATAAATAACATCCAAGAAATTCTTGGATTATAATTCACTCTCAGTAATAATAACAGTACTATTCTCGGCTAGAGAATATTTTATAGACTGTAAAGTTAGAGAACTTAGCAAGTGGCCTCATATTGCCATTAAATATTACCAAACACACGTGAGAAAATCAGAGCATCGAGTGTCCTGCACATATGTTTCCACTGAAGTTTGTAGCAATTTCTGGGCACAATCATGCCGGTAATGCATATCCATAGGTAGTTTACAGGTTAAATAACAGTGGTTTTGGACTTAATTTTCAACTTGCTACCCTGATAGTAATTCCGGACAGGGGAGTTACAGAGTGAAGGGCCTGCCCATAATGCTACTGCTGCCTATAAAAACAAATGGGATCCTTAGGGTTTAATTAGGAGACTTATAATGACACCTAAAGCACGCTAATGTTAAAATGGGAACACCGGACATCTGGAAGATGAGTCTGGATTTGGTCACTTGCCTTTAGGAAATGAAATTCACAAAACTGTGTCTGTCCAAAGAATCAGTGATGTTCCCACCTGGATTTCTACACAGGCAGAAATGACAAAGGCAGATGGGAGCTGACCTGCAAAGCAGAATAATTCAGAAGAGATAAATGAAGGGGATATTTAAGATAACAAGGAATCCAGGATGATGACTGGCTTCTTTGGCCCTACCTTGAAAATAAGTCATCCATAACAAAGAGCAGGTACGTAATAAAAAGTTTGTTCTTCCTTGGCAAAAAACATGCATGGCCTCTGGAACTTCCAGCTATACAGGATATCAGTTGGCATGAGAGAGCCCATGCAGAAGAACAACCTATGGTTACACAGGCTCTGTGGAAAGGGTCAGGAGAGGAACAAATACAGCAAACACTATGGAACAGCTTTCTGAAGAGTACCGGCTAGCCTTTCCCTCCCCACCCCTCCTCCTGCCCATCCAAGCCAATCACATAAGTAAGTATACATTCCACCCTCCTCAATGCATTAGAAATGCAAATAAGAGAGACAAGACCATTGTTTCCATTTTTTTCTCTCCAAAGCTATACAAAGTTTTTGTCTGTTTCTTATGTGGTTTTAGGAATACCTCTGAGAAAATTGCCTTTATCCTTTTTAGCAGATTCCACCTAAAACAAGTTTTGTGAAGTTTAGGAATACAATTTCAGACTTCTTGGAATATTTTCTATTCTCTCCCACCCCCCTTCTCTCTCCATAAAAAGATAATTTCAATGTCCCTAAGTTACTAGGAATCTACTCAACGTGGTTCAGCGAAAATTTTAAATTATGTAATTTAGATTACTCTAGAGTAAAACTCCTTAAAAACAGAGAGCACAGCTTAAGTGTATGGTCTAGAGGCAAGAGTTAATGGAGTGGAAAAGTAGTAAAAGGTTGGATTAGAAGGTTTAATACTTATGATCTCTCAGCCCAGTGCAGTTTACTTCCTCCTTAGGAGACACAGATGGGACACGGCAGGTGTGTGCAAGAGTGAAGCAATTCATGAATACTCAGCCATGAAATGGAAAATCAAAATGAAATAAGTATGACTGTATCTATCTTGGCCTATTAGTATTCAAATACTAATACTACTGTTCTTTGAGAGCCATTACTGAATATTTACGGATAGGGGAAAATGATAGCTTAGGAAGAGGAACATGTTCAAGATAGGCATTTAACAGAGTTTGAATGTCATGTGGTTTGTTTAACTCAGGGTGATTGTTGACCAGTTAAAATAAGTTTTCCATCCAAATGTGCTTTCTAATTTAGAGGCCTTTGGAAAAAATTTCCAAACTGCATTACAACTTTTCATAAGGGTGACACATGGGCCTATTTTTTGAGGTCTTTGATTTAATATTAGAATGCAATGGTATTTGACTGTGTTAGTATAGAATATTTAAACTTAAAAAGAAAATACCTTAATTTGCTTATGCATAAGCCTATTAAAAACATTTCTAGGGGCTCTTGTTATGTTTATTTTCTAGAACATAACCTATCTTTGAAGTGGTATATTAGTTTTTAAAAAGTCATTCCCAAGCTGAATAATTAAACTGAAAACAAAAGCTATTCTCAGAGTGTATTCCACATATAAAGCTACGCACATGATGCTTTGATTCAAATAATATTCTTATAAAACTTTGTTATTGTTTGAGGTCTATATTCAGAATGGCAACTTTTGTTTTTGATGATTATTCCATCCTGAAACAATTTCCCCCCTGCCCAATTAAAGCAGAATTAGGAGCACATTTATATCTGATGAGACTTAAACTTCTCAACTGCCTGCTTCAGAAATGTAGATCTTTAGTGCTTGTGTTCATTTTGTCTCTTTGTGGAAGGTTTAAAAGAAAATAGAATCAATTCCCTTAAGTTTTTCTGTAAGAGGAGGGTTGCTTTTGTTGCTTTGATTTTAGAATGTTGTACATTTTTTATTGGTTGTGGAATTTAAAAAGCCATAGTCTCATCTGGTTTTTTCTGCTATATTCTTATACTGTAAATCACATAATGCCTTCCAATCTAAAGTAAAATGCCCAAATGCAAAATATCATTTTGAAATGGATTTATAATTACAGTTGATAGAAAGATTTCCAGGGTGTAAGAAAACTATCCAATGGTTTGATTAATATGCCACAGACTGTTAAAAAATATATTCATGCATTTGAGACAGTAAATTCCCGGATATAGACACACACTCATGCTATTTTAGATCTCTTTCTGACTTTTTCAAGAGGCTGTTTTAGCTAATGTAACAGCTGGCTAGGTTATTGCTTCCACACTATAACCCATAATGCAAAAGCAGCTCTTTTCCAAACACTGAAGAGCAACTCAAGTTGTTTACATATCTCCTTTAGGTGATTTTCCTATAACTTTGTGACCATTGGTGTCATACTATTTGGGAAAAATCTTCATTAAATCAAGACAACTGCACTTATTAAATTTCTCTCATATAGAGAATTATAGGAAAATTACAGTAGCTGATTTGAGCTCATCCTCATTAAGTACTTAGAGTAAATTTTATAATTCATTTTAGAAAATGAATGCAAACTACAAAAATGGAGTTGTATAATTAAACATCAAATAGTCTAAGTAATAAAAGTCATAGATTAATTGTCTCTCAGTTCTTGTCAGATCCTTTAAATACTGTCTCACAACCTGAGCATTGGTTCTTTCATCGGAAGAGTGTCTGTCCTTAAAGCTGGGGAATTTCAGTTCCTTTGGGGCACCAATCAACTGTAAAAAGTAATTGGCATCTTCTTCCAAAGTTTCGAATTTCCCTACAAAATCATAGTTGATCAAACACGGATAGCAGAGTTTGCTGACCTTTTCCCAGTGAATGTCCATTCCTACTGGACGGTGAGAATCCAGCAAATAGTGGACAAACTCTTTGAATCTGACTCCAGATCCATTAATTAATGCTTCTTCACAGACATTTGGTCGGTATTTCTTTATAATTGCTTTTCCGAATACTGGATGGTAATAACTATTGGGGTGCTCAAATTTGTCCCTAAATGCTGACACTAATCTTTCCATGGGATCACGAACAAATACAGCTTTGGTGTAGGTATTTAGACGGGTATATATCCCTCTTATGTCAAAGCTATCTAGTTTCTTCAAATGCTTCCCATAGTGGACAGCATCGTGGGAGATGTTGTATGCAGAGGGAGCCAATCCATTGAGTACCATCAGAACTCTTTTCCAGTTGGAACAGCCAGCTTTTGGCACCTCACAGTATAAGATTTTGTGTTTATCTTCTACGTAGATTCTGGATACCATATGAAAAAGATGTGATTGAGGACGACTCACTCCACCGTATTTCCTGCAAAACTCCTGAAGGAACGACCTGCGTTTCTCTTGCGTCTCATCAGTTTTCTTCCATTTATTGTCATTGACTAAATTTCTGTTTAAAGGGTGAATGTCTGTTGGCCAATTCATTTTGCTAAACTCCTTGAAAAGAGTCTTAGCTCCTTGATGTTTTTCAATTCTCTTATTTGTTAGGGACCCTGTGGTCTTACTCAAAGCTTGATTCCCTTCTTGTGAGTGACTCGTCTTTGTTAAGACCCCAGTAGGACTCTCTGGGTTGAGTAGAAGATTTTCCTTTTTTTCCTTCAGATCCTTAGGCAGGTGAAACTTGAGATTCTGCAAATAGAGAAGGAGAAATGTTGAGAGCACATTCACATGTGTGGGTATACTAGAAAAGGAACTTAACATATTTGTTTTAAAATACTACCAAGGAGAACATATTTCACATATGCTGCCAGAACAATTTAGCATTTCAATTTAGCAATATTCATTTTGTAGTCAGCTTCTTCACAGAATATGTAACAATGAAAAATGGTATCCACAGGATAGAGAGGAGAGGGTCCTTGATTTTTGTCCTCACTATGCCTGTAATGAAATAGAACGTAACTCAATCATTCCATGTGCTGTGACTCTTGAGATATTAATGATTGTATTGTCTTCATTACGGCTTTAGTTAATGCATCTGGATAGAGATACAAAATGGTGCTGTATTTGGATTGAAATTTTTGTGGTTTGTGGGACACTTTGTAATGCACAGAGTAGTTCAAAGTCATAAATTGCAACTTAAAATTGTAGCAAGGCTAATTATACAATCCTGATGACCAATTTGGTTTTCTAAGTGCTTGCAAAAAGTTATGTATTTTATCCATTGGAAAATGTTTCCTTTTTCTAAATTGGTTAATTATAATAATTTAAAAACTATAATTATAATATCATAGAATCTCATTCATGTCTGAGACCTTCCCTCTTTCCCAAGTGAAGAATGACTAAGGAATCCAGAAAAGTCTATTTGATGTCCTGCTCCACAAAATTGAATCAAGAGTAGAATAAAAATGTAGTTTTCTTGCCAGAAGGATGAATCTGACCATTTACCATGTACTCTTCACCTGACTACATTCTTCTACAACTCTCTCAGTGACTGGGTAAAGGAAGGTAAGAAAAATGGAATTTATAAGGTGGCAACCTAGGATGGGCACAAAAGTGGTAAGGACTTTGGCTTTTACTCTAGGTCAAGCTAGAGTCTTTGGAGTCTTTGGAGGGTTCTTAGCAGAAAAGTAGCATGATTTCACTTAGACATGGAAAGAATGGTTGTGGAGAGGACTGGACTGGAGATCCACATGTAGGGTTGCTAGCATGTTATTGGAAAAATTAATGAATAAATGCTGTGCTGTGGGAATAATGAATGGCTCACTAGCCTAAAGGTAGGAATGGTGAGAAAAGTTCTCTGGGAGATATGCATATATGATCATATGTGTGTGTATATGTGTATATTTATACATATAATATATATGTATTTAAACCATTGTATCTCCAGAGTCTAGAATGGTCTATAGCCTGTGATAGTTGCTCTCAAATATTTGTGAAATGAATGAAATTAGTTCTTCAAGAATGATTAAGCATTTTCTAGCTTATTGAGCAAAAGGACAGAGGAAGGAAGCACTGTGGATGGAGCCACCCCCAACATCATGGTCCTCCTATCAGCTCAACTTGAAGGGGCTGCTTCTTTCAAGTGCAAGAGGACTGTGTGAGTAACCCCTGATCACCATATACCAACATGTATTGCCTCATAAAAAAAGCTACCCCAAGACTTCCACACCATTAGACCATGTACTTGGAGCTTCAATTCTAAAAACATTAGTCTTCTGTCTTTTCCAGAGGCTGCCAGGATGACTTTGAAGCCCTGTATTTTTCTTTACTTTGATCAGTGATTTGCAGTTCATAAAGTTGTCACTGATAATATGTTATTAATATAATATATGAAAATATAAAATTCCACTGTAGGTTTGAAAAAAAATCATAGGATTATTGATAGACACACATGGAAAGTACTTGACACAGGCCTAAAATAAAACTACCACATTTCAATATTACTTCTACTATTACCACTATAAGTAGTAATTGTTATTATTGTTTAGTTTTCATAATAATAATATTTTATCCCAGTGACCTAGTGAATTTCAAGGTTCCCCAGTTGTCCATTACTATCCAGACTATAGTTCATGTGTCTGTACATATGTCCTCATCAGTTCTCTTCTCTGCCCCACAAACAAAATAACAAAATCAGCTCTTCAGGGTGCCCTCTGAACCTTCTGCTTTGTGGCCATCAACTTTCTCTTTAATCTCCAGAGACTTCTGGAATGTTTGTTTCTCAAGACTTTCTCTAAATGAAACCTGGCTGGCTCCCAAGACTCTGCTTCCCTTGCACTTTCTTAAGTAGGTGAAACTTTACTTCCTTGAACTACTCCTTTCTCTCACCAGAAGACAGAGCAATTTCCTTGCAACCCGTGGCTGCTTCTAGGACATCATGCAGGAAAACCTCTTGCTTCTGTGAAACATGTGCATCCTGCTGTGTCTGCATTCCCTCCTCCTCATGCCGTCATCTGTCTTTACCACTGATCCCTCCTTTTTATGCACTCTAACTTCTAACGCAGACATTGCTTCTTAATCCCTATTCTTTTTTTTTTTTTTGAGTTGGAGTCTCTCACTCTGTCGCCCAGACTGGAGTGCGGTGGCCGCTCCCGGCCACCGCAGCCTTGACCTGCTGGCTCCGGCGATCCTTCTGCCTCAGCCTTCCGAGTAGCCGGAATTACAGGCATGCGCTACCACACCCGGCTGATTTTTTTTGATTTATTGTAGAGGTGAGGTCTCGCTGCCCGGGCGGGTCTCGAACCCGTGGACTCAGGCAATCCATTCACCTCAGCCTCCCAAAGGCGCGGGATTACAGGCTGAGCCACCGAGCCCGGCAATCCCTATTCTTATTACCTTCAGAGACCCTGAAATCCACAAACTCTCAGTTCCTTGACCATCTCATTTTTATTTTTTTGTTGATTAGCTTGATTTAATCATAACACATTCTATACATCTATCAAAACATCACATTTTATCCCATAAATTTGTGCAAGTATGATTTATCAATTAAAAAAAATTGATGTTGCAAAAATTTTCTCAAAGTGCTGCCTTAGTCAATACCTAAAGTTACAAGGAATAAAAGTGTCACTATCATCTATAAAATAGTTTAAAAAGGAAAAAAGCTAACTTGTTAAAATCATTTAGCTTATCAAGATAAGTAAACTTATGAAAATAACTAATTTTATTCTATAGTTAACACAAAGGCATTTACATTTCTGGGGCTCTATTATTTGATAACAAAATAAAGTACTGCTTTTCCAGATTCTTAACACAAGGTGCTAAAATACCTGCAACCATTTTAATTACAGTTATTTTATTTTTATATTTTCTTACTTTTTTAAATTATAAAGATGTGGGGTACAATTCAGCGTTAGGTATACAAATATTGATTATGCAGGGGTACAATTCAGGGTTAGGTATACAAATATTGATTATGCAGGTACCCTTGTTGATGAGGTATGCCCCTCCCTCCCCTAGCAGTTTCCCTCAACTGCCAACCCCACCCCCCTCCCCTGACAGTTTCCCACTACTGCCAATCCCTTTCTTATAGTGTTATAATAGTTCAAGGTCCGCTTATGAGTGAGAACATATGGAACTCTGTTCTTTGTTTCTGTGATAGATCACTGAGTATGACCATCTCATTTTTAACAGAGGAATTCTCCACTTCCCATAAACTTTGGCCATCACCAGAGCCTGTTTCACCCCTGTGGTCTCTGACCATCCTTGCTCATTGTTATTTCCTGTTTTGCAATTCTTTGACCACTTTTCACTGTGTTATCCAGGCTCTTAAGCGGCTAGTGTGAGTGGTTCTTCTTTCTTTAGCACTGTTAGAAAGTCATCTCCATAGAAAGTCTTTTTTTTTCCACTCTAAGTTATGTTTTCCCCCGGATTCTTTCCCACAGCACCGTGCTTGTTTTCCTTATTGCCTTATTTTCCCCAATGTGAAATTTCTTTATTCTCTTGTTTTTTCTACCCCATTCCACTGCCGTTGCACTAGAATATAATTGCAGAAAAGTCTTGTCTTTCTTGTTCTCTGGTGCTTAGCTCAGTGCCTAGTACATAGAAGAAGATCAGTAACCAGTTCCTGAATGTGTAAATGTGGTTATGATTTAACGGTGGGCTTCCAAACAATTGTTTTCCGACCTTTTTGAAGAAAATTGTGTTCATGGAAAGGTCAAGGTTAACGTAGATAAACAATTGACCAGTTCTTGTTAAGGTGCTGAAAATCTGTGTTTAAGCAAGTTTTTGGCAGAAGAGAAAACAAATAAAATAGGCACATGTGAAGCCACTCATGCTAAAGTAGGTGTGGAGGCTTAGGGCATTACCTGCCTGCCAAATCAGATTGCAAAGTCACTCATTACTGTCTTGGAACTCTGGAGAGCTTGCCAGCAGTCTGGATTCTCAGACTTTTCTAAGTATACACTGAATCAGAATCTCAAGTTTGAGGCTTCTGACTAATTTCAGCAGTATCCCCAGGTGTTCCAGTGACAGTGGTAGTATTTGGGGACCACTTAACTACAGTATAACAAAGTAAAAAAAAAATTAGGAGACAGGCCCTGAAGAGGTCCTTTGATCTTACCTAGAGGATAAAGACACCAAATGTGGTAGACTTGAATATTTTAGTAAGAAGAGAACAAACTTGGATGGAGGGTAGGAATATATAAGCCTTCAGATGGACCAGATAGAATATCTTTTCCATTTATCCTTTTTCTTTGCTGGAATTCCATGTCCCCCCCGCCCCAGCAACTTTCTTTCTTTCTTTCTCTCTTTATTGCTCTCTCC
Organism: Cephalopachus bancanus; assembly: GCA_027257055.1. Lineage (NCBI taxonomy): Eukaryota > Metazoa > Chordata > Mammalia > Primates > Tarsiidae > Cephalopachus > Cephalopachus bancanus. The sequence goes on along the minus strand of JAPVLO010000097.1, from coordinate 6,066,880 downwards.
CTCTCTCTTTCTTTCTTTCTTTGAGTTGGAGTCTCACTCTGTTGCCCAGGCTGGAATGTAGTGGCCCACTCATGGCCACGCTGCTAGGCTCAGGCAATCCTTTTGCCTCAGCCTTCCACGTAGCTGAGATTATAGGTATGAACCATCATGCCCAGCTAATTTTTTGATTTATTGCAGAGACAAGTCTCACCAAGTTGCCCAGGCTGGTCTCCAATCCCTGAGCTCAGGTAATCCTCTCGCCTCTGCCTCCCAAAGTACTGGGATTGCAGGCATGAGCCACCACGCTGGGCCCCAAGCAACTTTCTAATGACTAGTTTAGATGGTGAGATAACTGCATGATAGAAAGATTTGTCATTCATTATAAATTAGACTTCAAGCTCATTTTAGTTTATTTTTTAGAGTTTCTTTTTAATTTTCATATGTTTGTAGAGGTAAAGTCTCATTATGTTGCCCAGGTTGGTTTTGAACTCTAGGCCTCAAGTTGTCCTCTTACAGAGCTGGGATTACAGGTATGAACCACCACACCCAGCCTCCTTTTAGTTTATTGAGTGTTAGTTTCCTCCGCTGTGATCAAATTTAGATATGGGAAAAGAGTAAATTATCTTAAGTAATAGCACCAGCACCCATTAGGCCTCTTGGATGGTCACCAGACCTTCTCCCAGAGCCCTTGATCTCATTGTCACTCACCTTTTAAAATCTGTTTTTAGGAGTGGTGACATCTCTCCCCAACCTTATCCAAATCCATTTTCTTCCAGTCACAGCAAAGAATTTCCATGACTAAGGGGTTTGGATTATTAAAATTAAAGCTAATGACATTTCAAATTTGAGGTTTATATCAACAAATTCTCATCACCATCATCATTATGACAACAACAATGACAATAATAAAAAGAGTAAAATCTTTCATCTCCATTTTCTTTGGGACACTTCATTCTGATTGTCCCTAAAGCACATAGAAAGCCAAATGTATCCTTATCCCTCCACAAGTGACTCCTTCAGTGCTCTTTTCCATTTTGAAACTTTGGTCACCCACTCACAAAATCTGAGAGGTGCTTTAACAAGGGGAAAGTAATTGGCTATTTTACATATCATAGGCCTTTGTCTTTTATCTTTTAAAATGTATTACCTCTTAATTGGATAGTCTTTATTCTCCTAATTACTCTCCTTGCAAATAATTACCAAATTACTCTTCCCAAACATTTTATTTTTTATCCCTTGACATTTTGAACTGGGTACACTCTATCAGCCAAGGTTGCCATTACTTGGCTGGCATTTGCAGCCTGGCGTTGCTAAATCTCTTTTCCCTTTGTTTTCTGCTGCTTTCTTGACATCATGCCCTGTCCTGTATTTCCTTCTGTGTGGGTTCTTGACATCCGCGACTCATAATCTTCCCTCTTTCTTCAGACTTTCTAAATCTAGTTCCTAATTTCTCCATGAAAACAACCACGTCTCCAGTAAGTGATTCTACTCCCTTAGAAATGATTGTAGCACTTAGTCTATACCACGTGTGAGGAAAGTAATTTTATTCCTGCATACATCATTATTTGACTTTTTTGTTGGAAAAACTCTTTTAGCCACAGCTAAATTATAAGCTATGACAGAAAGCAATAGTTTTTCACAATCACCTTTAAAGAGTGGATATTGCATAGCTAGTTGAAAAATATGTAACGAGTATCCAAAGAAGTCTAGCGGAAAAATATCTATGGGATATTCATTAACTATGTAATAAGTTTAAAGGCCTATCTGTGTCACAGATACCTCCTCTGTTAAGTTTTCTGTGATCCTCGACACTTAAATGAATTGCTCTCCCTTTCTCCCCATCCAAGTTGTTGAATGCCTACTATACATCAGGTCCTGTGTAAGATGCCAGGGATGGTGTGGTGGAAAAGACAAGTGTGGTCCTTGCCCATGTAGAGCTGATAGTCTGATAGGGAAAAGAATGTTAAGTCAGTAAATGCGCAATTAATTATCTATTTCATAGTGACAAAGGCTCTAGCAACACGCAGCCAGACATGAGAGAGCAGAAATGGGAGTCCAAGATATGAAGAAAAGACTGGCCCAGTTTATGAGAAAAGACTGGCCTGTTTATCACTTTTTAAATTTTATTCTAGGTAGTTGTTATAGTTAGTTGCTTAAGTGACTATCTTTCTAGTTTATTTTAACTTTGTTACATGTCAGTGTGCATTCTTACAACTCTAACCCCCACTAGTATCTATAACAGTATCTTGCATTAACATTTGTTTGAATTTTTGAAGTGAAGAAGAACACTGTCCTAATACTGCTTTTTAGTCAATTAACTCACATTGGTTTTATACTGTTGATAAGTGTTGTACTTTTATAATACTTCATCTGCTTTGTGGGGTTGATGGAAACTATATAACTTAGAGACTTTGATCATGCATTCATTCAACACACATGTATTGAACTACTGCTGTACGTTGTTTTAGGCATTATGTAAACAAGGATCATATGGATAAAATCTGTGGTCCCTCAAGGAAGCCAAAGTTTAATTGGGTTGATAAAAATAAGCAGTTTATGAAGAAACATGATAATTGCTGTAATAAAAGGATGCATTGGACATTTGGGGAATGGAGAAAAAAGAGTGCTTACATTTTCTGAAAATTTTGAAGGGCAAATTTTACAAAGGAGGTAATGCCTGAGATAAGTCTGGGAGGGTAACAGGGAAGCTGCCAGGTGGACGAGCCAGGATGAGAAGGGCTGTGCACACTGGCCTTGAAAATTCACTTGGGAGACCAGATTCAGATGAGAGGGGGTGGCAGGCAGGGCTGGGGAGCATTCTAGGAGGGCCTGGGCTGATATGAAGAGTTTGAACTTTACTGTATAGGTGATGGGGATATTCAGCAAGGCAGTGACAGATTCAGGACTTGAAATGAACATCCTAGTTGCTGAGGGGAGGTCTGCCTGGGGGAATGGAATCTTTAGAAGATGGGGATTATGACTATCCATCAGGAATTATTATTATTATTATTATTATTTGAGTCGGGGTCTCACTCTGTAGCCCAGGCTGGAGTGCAATGGCATGATCACAGCTCATTGCAGCCTCGACTTCCTGGGCTCAGACAATCCTTCCACCTAAACCTCTCAGGTAGCTGGGACTACAGGCATGTGTTATCAAGCTTGGCTAAATTTTTTTTGCTTCTTTTTAGAGATGAGGTCTTGCTATGTTGCCTGGGCCAGTCTCAAACTCCTGGGCTCAAGCAATCCTCTCACCTTGGCTTCCCAAGGTTGTCTCTTGTCATGATTAGATTAATGATGGAGTCCATAGGACATTTGAAAGTTAGTCCTTTCTGGGGATACAAGTCAGTGTGTCTCTCTTTGATCCCTCCGTGCCAGAGATGCTCCTCTCAATCTTGATTCAAGGGCTTCAGAAGCTGATGGCATACTTGTGAGAGGGATGAAGACAGACCACATTTCCAACAGACCCTGGGGACAACTGGGAAGAGTGTAATTATTCAGTGATCATATCCAGTGTCATTCACCCATAACCTTTATCCTCATGTTCCACCCTTCTATCTTCAGTTATTCATTGAGCACAAGTTTCCTGAGCACTATCTCTATGCTGGGCGCTGGGCTGCATGTTGGTGGTATAGCTAGTGAGACAGATTTGGTCCCCAATCTTATGGGGCAGCCCAGGGGTCAGAGTAAGAGAGTAAGATACAGATAAGAAAATCAAGAATCATACTTATGGCAGATGATAAGACAGAGGAAAAAAATATGATGTTAGGAGAACAAAGAAGGAATGCCTCATTCTGGCTTGGAGGTGAGGGAGGGCTTCTGGGAGAAAGTGTGAGCCACACAAAATCATTCCTATTTCCTGTCTTCATGACCGATTTTTTCTTTCTTCCCTCCATCTTGTTTACCTAGTTAATGGACTGGGGCATGGAGCAAGCTGATTTAATCACTGCATCAACCCAAAGTAGCGATACAGATAGCTCATTTCATAGACGAAGGACTTGCAGCTTAGAGAAATTTACGTGCCCAAGTTAACACAGCTATTTCTAGAGCTGTGTCTCAAACCTCTGTTTTAACCATGTATAGCTTTTTTTCAGCTGCTTCACTTATTAAGTAATCTATTCCTTATTTAGTGCCCATGAAATGAACTAGTGTCAAGAAAGTACTAGGCATATGCCTGTTACAAGAAAGCATGGCAGGTTAGAACCTGGATTTTTTAGTAAGACAGAATTGGTTATATGTCCCTGTTCTGCTGTTTTCTATCTGGGTAACCCTGGTTAACCTATTTTGTTTTTCTAAGCTTCAGTTTCCTTGTCTGTAAAATAGAGCTAATAATAGTATCCACCTTGTAAGATAGTTGGATTATGGGCAATGCATGTGTAGATTTAACACAAATGTGTTTTCTATATATATTAGGTATTTTTTATTGATTTAGTCAATGAATATTTATTAATTGAGCAATTTCTGTGTGACAAGCATTTTTAGGTAAATAATAACTTTTTCCTCTTTTTGTTTTTTATTTCTGTCACTTCTTCCTTCTCTCTCAAAATACTTAGAAAAGTTAGATGTTCAACAGCAATAAAAATGAGTGAAAGAAAAGAGAAGGATGAAGACATCTGAGAAACAGGAAGAAAAAAGACCAATTGAAGTAGAGGCAAAGGTGACAAAAGAAAATAGAAGAAAAGAAAGCACAATTATGGGTCATAAGAAAGAATAGTAAACACTGGAAAATGGAGGGTAAAGAGAAAAACTAGTGAGTTTTAGTCTTCTCCAAGCTATGATCTTCAAAACATTTAAGCTGCTTAAACACAAAACAGTTGTTTCTATAGTGAATCTATTCAAGTTAATCTATCAAGTTAATTTCTATGGTCACCTTGAATGTAAGCGTTAAAATTATTTTATTTGCTGGTTGTTTCAATATTGGATTTAATTCCTATTTTTCCCCTTGAAGTCAAACAAGCTTAAATATGAGGACTGAGGATGGAACACAATGTGAATGTCAAGGGGAAGTTTCTGTTGAAAATAGTGCTGTTCTCTGGTTTGACAAGACCATCAGAAGTTGAAAACAGATGCAACCTTAATGTATATAAGTAGATAAGGCTTCTCCCCAGGGGGTACAATATGCTTTTATAGATTTATCATTCTATCTTCCTTCTAAGTTTTGTAGAAAAAAATGAGGCTATTCTTTTGTTTTCAAATTTACAGATAAATAAATTGAGATAGACGTGTAATCACTTGCCCAAGGTCACTCTTTAAAGGCAATGGCGAAGTCAGGACTACAGTCTAGTTCTCTAATTCCAAGTCAGTAAACATTATTTTTCAGAACATCTTGCTTTTTTTAAAGGAACTCAAAGCTTTAGTGAGCAGCTGCAGCTTGATCAATGACATGCATTCAGAATGTTTGGTCTTTACTATTTCTTTCCTTGGTTGTGTCTGTTCATGTTAAATGTGGATGGGAATGGCAAAATCCAGTCATATTTGGCATAAAAGATATAGAATAAGTGGGTGTTTGACAAATAGGATTTCACTGGAATTTTAGATATCTAATAATTCAGCATATGACTCTTTAATGTTAATCTCCATGTGTTTCGTTTTCTAAAGTTAATATTGGCCAGCCAGCCCCTCTGTCCCTTGCATTTCAGATGAATGTCAACAATAATGTGTGCATCTGAGAGCATCCAGGAGGGGAAGAGAAGTAGCACCCTGACTCCAACACCTTGTTCTTGGTGTAGGTCTAGGTGCTAGGCAGAATTTCCAGGAGTATGGTGGGGAAGTAGGAACCAGCTGCTCTGAGTTGTAAAGTGTAAAGCTTTATTTTGGGGGGATGAGGGGAAGTGTTACAGGCATGGATTAGCAAGCAAAATATTTTCGCAAGCAAAGGGGAGAGTCCATGAGGTGACACTGGAATTGACTAGGGTACATTAGGGGGTCAGGGGGTGGGCATAGACATGGGCCATCCCTGGAGGACAAAGTTGGGATGTTTCCCTGGAATGGATACTGGAGGTGCGAGAAAGAAGAGTGCAGGAGTCTATTGTGAGGCCAGGAGCATGGTGGCTGGGTAGATTCACAAAGTTTGAAGAGCACTGACTTTTGAATCAGTTGAACCAGGTTCTCCACCTATTAGCTGGGTGATTTTAAGAGAGTATCATCATTTGTGGTTCCCTTGAAGCAGGCTCTGAGTCAGGGAGTTGAGTGCAAGTCATTAATTTGGAGTTGATGCCAGGAAGCACTGGTAAGAGAGAGTAGGGAAGGGAGATGGTGAAGGGAAGGCATAGAACACAGAGAGAATTAGCGAGCAAGTTAGCATGGGGGGAACAGGAACTGAGTTCTACTGAGGAACCCTCAGAGCCATTGTAGAACAGGTACCCCAGGGGTATTCTTTCAAATCCTATCAGCTGTGGTTGATGGCTTCTGGAGGAGCAGCCTGGTGGTTCCAGCCTGCTTTACAGGCAGGCAAGGTGGACCTGCTCAGGGAGAGTCGCAGGTTTGGGCAGTCGACTGGAAGCGTAGTCAGAGTGAAAGGGAATGTTAAGAGATGAAGGAATATGGAGTGGCACAGCCAGCACTGCTACAGAGAGTCCATCAACATTCCTGAGTCTCTGTTTTCTTTTTAAAGTGAGAAACCTAATAACTATTCTTGGACATGTTGATTCCCAAACAATGTCTTACCATAGTAAGAGATCCCAGTTCTGTCTTGCCATAGTTACTCTCCCTTTGGAAGTGTCCATGATCATGGTATGTGTTTGTATTTACACATATAAAATAAGCCTGAGAAAAGGGACACCATATAACTAGATGGAACCATGGTCCTATTGAGCTGACATAGACTACACAGATTTGTAAGAATTCTCTTGTTCAGAGAAGGCAGTCATAAGACCTAGCACCAATTTTGGATGGCAGCCCTCTTTGGACCCTTTTATCAAGAGCCATGCCAAAAACTTAGCCCTCTGAGTCTTGCACTTTGATGTTGGGAAAAGATGTCTTTTTGAGTATTAATTAGATAACTGCATTTATACAGTGCTTAGAACAGTGCCCAACATATAGTAGGTTTCTCTCAAATGTTAATGCATCCTGTCTCTGTTCCTTTCTTTTGTTAATTTAAATTTAAATTTAATTTAATTTGTTTTTATGTGAGGTACAATTCAGAGTTAGGCATACAGATGTTCATTATGCAGGTACCCTTGTTGATGGGGTATGCCCCTTGCTCACCTGGCAGTTTCCCTCAACTGCCAATCCCACCCCCACTCCCCTGGCAGTTTCCCACTACTTCCAATCCCTTTCTTATAGTATTATGATAATTGTTTAAGGTCCTCTTATGAGTCTTTGTTCCTTTCTTTTATGATTTTCCTTCAACATTAGGCATATCATCCATAATGCTGCCTTCCCAACTTCAGGTTGAAGTGACCATGGCAACAGGACCTGTGCACATAAGCAGGAATGGGACAGACACAAATTCAGTTAAGGGTGGGCATCTGACCCAAGCACACCTTATTCACACTGGCAACCAATGGGGCCTGGAGTAAGACACACTGCCCAGGTAGGTAGAGAGTAACTAGTTAAATCAATGAGCCCATGACCCCTGTGGGCTCTAGATGGGAAAAAAAGAAAAACTTGGCCAATTTTTGGTAAAGAAAGGGAGAGAAGCAGAATGGAAAGAGTCTAAGAGAACAGCAGGGTCAAGATAATGGTGGATCTGGGGGCTACATTATGAGCGAGAGCCCAATCCCGGGAAGTGGCATACACCTAGGGCCCCCCACCCCCACATCATCTGCTAGTTCAAAGCTGCTTAAGCCCTGGGAGTTGCGATGCCAAGTGTGAGAGCAATAGGGACATGGGCAGGAATGCATTCCATTTGCCTCATTTGGTTACGCATTTGCTAGCCCCAGATCAGATTTGCCTGTGTCAGCACCTTTGAGTGACATACATGCCCCACTGGCTTGTGTCGCCTGCATATTTGACAACTCAGCTCTGCTCACGGCAGCTCCCCAAAGCCTGGCCAAACCCTCAGTGGAGAGCAGGCAGCTCACACTTTGGTGCTTCCACGGGTTACCTAGGCCCTGAGTTAGGGTTGCCTGTGGTACCCTGCCATGGGGATCCTAATGACCATGCTGAGTGGGGTTTCTTTTTAGGATTTCAGTCTAAGAAAGAATGCAAAGGAAGAATATAGGGCATAAAATAACAGCAAAGCAGGACAGAAAGAAAGAAGGGAGGCGAGAACATTACCATATGACAGAGTCGGAATGAACAGAGCTCTAGTGGAACAAAGTGGGGTCAAATGGATGTCTTCAAGGTGTTATATATGAATGCATTCAGGTGAATTTTATCAGTTTTATTTTTGGAATATTACTTCATTAATGCTAAGTCTTAAAACTTTTGAGGGTTTTTCAAAATTGGCTATCTCTCCTGAAAACAATTGTACTTGAATTCAAGATGTCAGTAAAATGGCTGCTTCATTGGAAGTAGCCATGGAAGCATCCATGGGCTTCCATGGCAATGGTCTTTCCTTTTGTTCTCTCTCTTTGCAAAGGCAGGAATGAGCTGCACTGATTTTCATCTCTTGGCCTGAGGACAAGAGTCTTCCATGTCTGTACAACTTAGTTCCCTAGAGCTGGTATAGAAAGGGCTCCTCCTGGCAGTGGAGGATCACAGAGGGGCGCCTGCCACCTGCAGCCCAGGCTCGGTAAGAGCAATTGCACGACTGGTGGAGGGAAGGGGACTGGGGGCACTCCAACCTTTTCTGTTGCTTTCTGTAGGCAGAGTCCAAGTCCCAGGAAGCAGAATATAGCAGGGTCCCATTCTTCCCCCACACATTATCCACTAGTCCAAAGCCACTTAGACACTGGGAACATCAATGCCAGTTGCAGGAGCAGCAGTGACCTGGCAGGGGACTAGGGGTGACATCCAAGTACAATGCTTTTTTATATTGAGACAGTGATGAAAATGAGTTTACCTAATCTTGTCGAGAAACATAGACATCATAAAGCAAGCAAGCATAATTCTCTAAACGTCTTTCAGACACTGAGTCACCACCCTCTTTCCTCACTATAATTCTGTAATCTGCTTCTTGGAGGGAACAAGCACCTTGCTCAGAAATAACATCACAGTGTATTAACTCCATCTACTTTCCCACACAGGGAGAACAGATTGTCACAGAATGGAAGGGAAGTCTCAGGCTCCCTACAGTGAATTTTCCTAGGGCCTCCCATCACTGTAGGCCACTAGTAACAAACCTCTAGCCAGGGGTCCTCAAACTTTTAAAACAGGGGGCCAGTTCACTGTCCCTTGGACCGTTGGAGGGGTGGACTATAGTTTTTTTAAAAAAAGGAATTTGTTCATAGTTTTTAAAAGTTTGAGGACCTCTGCATCTAGCTAATACTGTAGCAGGATGAAAGTGTATGAATTTTAGTGCCATCCATCTGCAAAAACCAAAGAAAAGACTTGTGCTTCTGGATCAATTCACAGACCCCAGGGAAGACCCTCTTGCCTTACCTGTGACTTCTGAACCTATATTGAGATTCCCAAATCCAGACCATGTGTTCTGAGTAAAGGGTTGTATTTATATCAGTTGCCAAGGAAAGCCCATTTGTCTGTCTTGACTCCTGCCAGGACTCCACTTTCCTTAAGTTAAAGGAGAGCTCCCGAAGCAAGGGCATAGAGAGAGGATGTGTGGTAAGAGTGGATGTGTGGATGAGTATCGACTGAGTGCTTCACGTGTGCCTAGTGCTGCATAAACATAATTGAATTAATCCTCACTCTGGCTCTTTCAGGCAGTGAGGACTGTATCTCCATGAAACTTGTGCAATGTCCTATAACTGGCCACTACTAGAGCTGGGATGAAAATGAAGCCTTGTTCAACTTCAAAATCTTGTTTCTCACTACATCACACATGTGTCTTTCAGTGTCATCACATTTGTAACTACAAGAGTGTTTCCTTACTTTTAGATCTAAGTGAACACAATTCTTCATACTGAGCTACCTTGAGGTAGACAAATGTACCTGAGTCAACTCTAATTAGACTGGACAGCAGACATTCAAGCTTCTCTTCTCCCGTTTGAAAAGTATCTGTTGGGTACCAAGAACTGATGCTCTACTACTGAACAATCCCAAATACTTGGCATGGCCAAGGTACTGGGATCTTCCTCCTAGAAAACCATGATGTAAGCTAGTCAGGCCTGGACTTTGAGACTCTCCTCACATAGCATAAGCTACATAGAGATTGTGATCATCTGCTCAGCTTTTATACCAGCCTTGGGACAAAACTCTTCATCTTAATGGCCTCCTCCACACTACTATAAGAAGCACATATCTCCAGACTTGGTGGTTGCAGAGTGATGATGTCTTCACTCCATCCGTGTTGGCCTTTCAAGAAAAATTGATTTTAAATTTTGACATTTCATCAGTTTCAAATCTGGAAGATCATATGATAACATGTGAGCACTTGTGAGCTGTGTGTGAACTGGATCAGGGATGAAAGGAAGCAAGTTGAAGGAATCATTCAACCCCTAATAAACTCCCAGGGACCAGAGAACCTGGGCCCATGACTTTTAATCTCTGAGAAACTAGCTCGATGGTGCCAACTCTGTGGTGATTTGTACATGGAGGAGAAACTTCTATTTCCTGCCACCAGTGAAAGACCATCTGAGTATTCAGTTGCAGCATCTTCTAAATCCCCAGACTCATCAGAAGCATTGTCTTCTCTGGGCCCTAGTAGAGAACTCATTTTTAGTAAAGTCTTGTCTCCATATCATAGGTAGTAATGTATCAGATGGTTGACCAGAAAGATGGAAGCAGAAGGTTTTCATACACTACATTTTGTTTGGTTTCTCTGGGGCTATATCACCCTTAAGGCAGTTGTCTTCAAAGTCACTGGTTAGCCATGTTCCCCTACCTCCATTCAGACACTTGTCTGAGCCTTCGTCAAGGTATTTCTGGTTGCCAGCCCTGCATTGGTTCAGAATGAGGACAGTCGTGGGGTTCTACAGGTGCCTAGAACCCTTGAGAGCATAGGTGGGTTGTGAGACGTATTCCATATCTACTTCAGCCCAGCAACTTGGGAAGTAGGAGGAGGATAGCTCCAAAGACTAGAGTTAGTATATTTTTTTTTTTTTTTTTTTAGTTGGAGTCTCATTCTGTCTGTCGCCCAGACTGGAGTGCAGTGGCCGCTCCCGGCCACCGCAGCCTCGACCTGGTGGGCTCCAGTGATCCTTCCGCCTCAGCCTGACTTAGTACATTTTTAACCCTTGTTTGTGCTTGCAACTGTCAGTGAAACTTAAATCAGTACTTTTCTACCAAATCAACCCCACTCACTGGAATTTTTCACCTAGTTGAAAAATTTGGGATCACTGAATCATCCTCTAAACTGTAAATTAAAGATAATGATGCCTACATAATGGGTTGTGAAATATGAATATGCAGTGCCTGACATGTAGTATGTATTTATTAATGTGACTTTTAACCACAGCTTTTGTATTTCTACCAAGAGTGTCACCTTTCTGCAGCAGCCCTGGGAACCTGGTGCTAATTCTTGTCTTAGACTGTACATTCCTTTCCTATATTTAGACACCAGACTCTATTAATTTTTCCCTGAAATGTTCATTTCAACTATCAATGTTTTGTGTAGACACTTTTTGTTTTCATGCCTAGACTATAGTTGCAGCTGAAAGAATTATGTAATACATTTATCCAAGAAGTATTTGTTGAGCACCTAATATGTGCACTATTTTCTGGAGTTGCAGCTAGAAGGGCAAACAACTGACAAGGCTCTGTGCTCATGGTTCCTACATTCACATGGTGAAGACAGATGACAAGTTAAAAAATAAGTGGACAAGAAACATTTAGGTGGTGCCAAGTGTAATGCAAATACTAACAAAGGTGATGAGATGAAGCATAAGTGTCAGAGGTAGCATGGGGAGGCTGCATTAAATCGATGTTCAGGGAAGATCTATCTGAGGAGAAGCTACCAGAACTGGGATCTGAATGACAACAAGGAACCCACGATCTGGGAGTGGAACCTTTCACACATGGGTAGTGAGTGCAAAGGGCCCTAGCATGAGAATGAGCCCAGACAGGTGGAAGGATAGAGAGCAGGCCAGTATGGTTGCCCCATGAGTGAGAACCACCTAGTGACACAAGATGAAATTAAAGAGGAGCGTGGGACCACATCCTGTAGGAACATCAGATCAAGGTAAGGACTCTGTATTTTAGCGGAGGTGTAATCTGAGCCACTGGAGGTCTTAGATGAGGGGTGAAGGGGAATAACATAAAGGGATTTACATTTTCTAAAGCTCACTCTGTTGGTCAAGTGGAAAATGGACTTGGGGGTGGTAGGAGAGGAAGCAGGAGGAAGTCAGAGTAGCTTGGAGAGAGATTGCTGGCTGGTACTGGTGAAGATGAAGCAACAGGGAAAGACAGGATATAGTTTTGAGAACAATTCCATACTAATTTTCCGGTGGTCATTTTCAAACTCAAAAATGTTCAGTGGCACCATGTTATACCTATTTCCTGCTGAACCAATCTAAATAACTAGTTTTCAGAGCCTTCCATGATCCTTCCCTGACCACTGTAGCTTTCACTGATTGTTGACTTGTCCAAACTTTCACATTATCTATACTGTATAGTTACTAAGCAGGCTAGTAATAACACACACCAGTGTTTTGGGTCTGTTAGTCTTTTCTTTCAAGATAGAAAACCCTTTTAGAACATGCACTGTGCTGGCCCTTTCTTCCACATCCTCTATAGCCCTTGGCACAGCTCCCTGTACACAGGGCACGTGTTGAAATTGCTTATTGATTGATTAAAAGCATATATCACTGGCATTTGTCTCTTCAGTATTTCTCTTGTATGAAGAAGGGTGATTATCTGTCAATATTCATTGCATCATTGAACCAATATGCAGTGCATTAATCATCTCTGAGATAACCAGATGAGACTTTATTGTAATCTCCTTCTATTTTGCTGAGATAATTTCACTTGCTTTGGAGTTTATGAGGCCATAAGTGGCTCCCATCTGTTGATGAACATATTTCTAAGAGTCATTTAGTCTCAAGTATGGAATACTTGAGGGGAAGTTAAATTATAACTTTTATATTAAGTGTCATCTTAGTAACAGAACCAAAATTGGAAGCATGTGTTCAATTTTGGTCTTTCATTTTCAAAGCTTTAGGTCAGGCAAAGAATTAATTTCATTTGTTTACAAAGTAGATTATGCCTAATAAAATCTATTTTGTTTATGGTCACATTTTAATCAATCCATTGCTTTAGAAAATGAGAGAAATCTGATTGGTTAATCATTCAACATAGTAAATTACATTATTCCACATCCACAGAACATTGGCCTAATTGAATTATCCAGTAATAGTATGAAGAAAATATTCCCTTTTATACATTTTGAGCAAGTCACATACCAGTGATGAAACAGTGAAGAATCTTGTTTATTCTACCCTTGTTTGAAGATCAACCACAGAATATAACATAAGACTTCAGTGGATAATAACATTTCCCACTTTAAGGATAATGAAGACAAGGTAGCTTCTACTGGATCCTCACTGGTACTCTGAATTTTCACTATTTGTCTATATTCCTTTTCTCTTGAAGAAACTTGTTTCCTGATAAGTGCTACTTTATAAAATAAAGCTTAAATAATATTGGTTTCAATTGATGCATAGTAAAAGGGATAACTATAGTTACTTTCTCTGAAGAGAGGTAGAAAACTCTCTGAGGTGCTTTCTGTCACACCTGAGGTTTTGACGAGCACTAGATAGCATCACCTCAGCAAAATGCAGATACACACAAAAGTCTACACAAAATATCAGGGAAATCCATTGATAGATACTGCGGGAATATTCCTGAGGGGATCTAGACCATATATGTAACACAGATTCTACAGAATTGGCCCGGGATTCATGATCACTGTTAGTTAAATCACAACTGTTTATATTAACAAGCAACTTTTATCCAAAATGACGACCATCTCTTTCACACAATTCCAGAAGATATCAAGTTTCCACTTGAGTCCTCCATTCAGTTCTTTATCATGAGAAGAAAAAATAATATGGGTAAAATAGTTTAAAGGTAGACAAAAAAAACTGTGTTTTAGAATGTATATTCAAACACAATGAGACATGGGCTGTGGCACATTTTGATGACAACTTTAACCCAAGAAGTGAATGACTATCTACACAGAGGTGTTTGAGTTATTGAATACTGAATGGCTTCTGCTAATTGTGCTGTTTGCTAAAAGATCTTGGCGACTGATTTTTGTTCCTATGTGTTGAGAGAAAATCCCAAATGATGGTACTGACCACTTTACTAATAAGATATGCTAAACTGAAAAATTTCAGTTATTCAGTTCATCTTCTGGTACAGATGCTAGCAAGTAGAGAGATATAGGACTAGAAAAACTCAAAAGAGAAGACAAAAAGGAAGAGAAACAGAGTGACTAGAAAATTATTTGTGGAAGAGGTTTCACTTCACTGGCATATTGGATGACAGCATCTTAGGTGATGTGGTTCATTTGTATTAGATGGCAAATTAACTATTTTCATTCTTTCCCATAAATACTACATTTTCAGTACAGAGTTTCAGTATCCTGCATTTTCTCACATGAGTATATATACAATGACCCTGTTATTCTAACAATGAAGAATGTATAAGATAGTTCTTAGAAGTAAGGTACTTTTCTGAAAAATAAAAGAACAAGAGAACATTTTTTCGTGATGAGAATAAAGGTTTCTACCTCAGTTCTCATTTTATGTCCATGATATTTTGTCTGGTTTCGGCTGAGGAAAATTGCCAATGGGCAACAGATTATCCCAATGTATACCAATGTATACTGTTCTCCCCCCCAACCCCAGTTTTTAATCTCTTTTCAGGTGACAAATAGTTTTCTCCTAGACCAGATTCACTTGATTTTTCACTTATTTAATTAAAAAAGTAATTTAATGCTCAACAGGAACTCTAGAGTAGATGTATGCTCATCTTAATTGTTAAAACGCTTTGAAAAAAGACATACCACAGCATAAGTATCTGTATTTCAGGATCTCATAACACACTTTCAGTATTCGTGTCAAAATTGGGGTGCTGGCTGGTCATAGTGGTACATAACTGTAATCCCAGCACTTGTGGGAGGCCAAAGAGAGAGGTTCGCTTGAGCCCAAGAGTTAAAGACTAGCTTGGGCAACCTTGTATCTACAAAAATTAAAAAACGAAAAACAGCTGGGTGTGGTGGCACAAGCCTGAAGTCCCAGCTGTTAGGGAGATTGGGGCAGAGGGATTGCCTGAGCCCAGAAGGTTGAGGCTGTGGCGAACTGTGATTTTGCCACTGCTCTTCAGCCTGGACAATTGAGTGAGATTCTGACTCAAAAACAAAATGGGGTGCTGATTAGGGAGGTCATAAGTGGAATTATTTGATTAATGGCACAACTTCCAGAGGTGAGAGTATAGCATCATGGTGAAGAGAAAATGTGTCAGAATGAGATGTACTTGGATTCACATTCAAGCTCTGCCACTCACCAGCTGTGAGCCTTTAAATAAAGGCATTACAAGCAGTATAGAATAGTATCTGTTGCTCACACTGTAGAGTTGGATTGCTTGATTCACTGGTGGTGTGGCCACCCACCACATGTGCGATCTTGGATGAGCTACTTAGCCTCACTAAGACAAATTTCTTGATTTGTACCTACTTCACAGGGTCACTGCTGTGACATTTAAATGAGATACTTATATGTAAAATTTAACATAATGCTTATCGAGCACTTAGTAATGATGCTCTTATTATTATGAATTTAGTGCTAAATATTGCAATACCTGGAAAAATTACTATACCCGACTTTAGGCCTGAGTTTCTAACTGTATAAAATAGAGATTAAAATCCTTATCCACACAGGGCTGTTGTGACAAATAAATGAGAGATGAGGGCACTGAGTGACTAGTACAACGATTGGTGGCTATTATTCTCAAGCATTCTGAGTGCTTGAGTGAGAACTATTTGCATATTTGATTGCAAATAGCTCTCACAGTGTGTATTCCATTTTCTTCCTGATGGTCATGCTTATAAAACATCGGATGGTCATTTTCTCACCCCTCCTGTCAATTTATGAGGGGGGACACGCCAAAAAAATGGAATTATCTTTTGGAGGGCAGACTGCTTGTAGTACAGGCTTCCCCGCTAGGTATGTGTTCTAAGAACCCATTGTCATCAGTGTACCAGTTGGCATTGTTGTGAAAGGCTGCATTCAGCTTCAGTGAATTTTTTTTTTTTTTGAGTTGGAGTCTCACTCCGTCGCCCAGGCTGGAGTACAGTGGCATACTCACGGCCACTGCAGCCTCAACCTGCTGGGCTCCAGTGATCCTTCCGCCTCAGCCTTCAAAGTAGCTGGAACTACAGGTGTGTGCTACCATGCCTGGCTAATTTTTGATTTATCGTAGAGACGAGGTCTCGCTAAGTTGCCCCGGCTGTTCTCGAATTCTCAGGCTCAGGCAATCCACTCGCCTTGGCCTCCCAAAGTGCTGGGATTACAGGCTGAGCCACCGAGCCCAGCCTCAGTGAATTTTTTTTTTTTTTTTGAGATTCTTTCAGTGTGTTTGCCCATTTCATGATGGGTGATTTGCAAGCGCACCTGCCCACACCATACTGAGTGTTCAGCAGTTTTTGGCCAAATACGGCATGACCCCCGTGCTCCATTCTCCCTATTCATCTGACCTTGCCCCAAGAGATTTTTGTTTGTTTGTTTTCCTGGATGAAAAAAAGTCCTCAAAGGAAAACATTTTGCTGATGTGGAAGAGGTGAAACAAAAAACAGCAGAAGCACTAAAAGACGTCAAAATTGACAAGTTCAAAAACTCTTTTTAGCAGTGGTAAAGCATCTCAACAGATGTATTCATCAAATGAGAAGTACTTTGAAGGTGACTGAAGTTTACACATGTAAGAATACACAGTTTTCCATAAAAATTTATGGTCTTTTGGGTTCTCTCTCATATATATCTTTCCACAGATACTCTCACACAGTATTTTAACTTTCTTGGTTTCCGATTAAAGAGGTGAGGCCCAGCCCTTCCACAGTGACACCTAAGTATTTTCTAGGTCTGAAGCCATTTGCTCTTTAATAAAGGCCATCTTTTGTAAATTCTCCTTTGTTAACCACCAGCAGCGTCACCACTTTTTTATCCTTTCAGTCTTGCTTTCAAGTGATTTTTTGAAATTGAGTAGCTTTTCTAAAAGCACAACTTCCAATTCTGAAGTTAATCTTAAAAGAAAATTAGGGGGATATGGGATCTTTATTGGCTCCATTAGTGCTGAGCCTACAAAGAGAAACTATCTTTAAGTCAAAATTGTCTCTTGAGTGCATGGCCATTTTGATAAGAATAGTGCAGGGTAATGCAATACTATTTTAAATTTAGAAGTTCAAAAGATCACGCTATGCGGAAAAGGCATCAGTGAATGGCACTGCCATACTTATATTCAGGGAAAAAAATCAGGGGTCGAAGTCTTGCAAGCAATATGGATGTGAACTTAAAGGTAAACTAAAGATCTGGAATCCCTGCCCTTCCATTCTTTCATTCCCCTGTGATCATTATTCATAGAGACCAGGTCAAATCTTGGCTTGTTCCTTCTGTTTTTGGTTTAGATTCCTTACCTGGGAGAGCAAAGAAAATACCTGGATCCTGCCCTATAAGAATCAGTAAGACAACAGGTTTGAGCATTCCAGTGTACAGGGAGTAGACTGTCCAACTTTAGCAGTCCCTCTGGCTACTAGGTTAATGATTTAGTGAGCTCAATAAATTATATTTGATCAGCAATTGGTTGAGTTCTTATAAAATGCAAGGCCTGACAGTGGACACAGTAGACCATACATGACCTCTTCCCTTTAGGATGATACTATCTAGTCACAAAAATCATATTGGGATATAATATAAATACTTAAATATAGAGTAGAAAATGCAAAGGTTTATAGCCAAAGGGCAGACAAAATAAAATGATATCACAGATGAGAGAGAGTATTCTTAGCTTACATGATGAAGAAAAGTTTCATGGAAAAGTTTGGTCTTATATGAGTACATTTTGCACATGCAGAGAAGGGGGATAGTGTGTGGGTGAAATAGTTTTTAATAACGGACACAATAGTTTTACATAAAAGGATAGACCTAGGAAGGTGGGGAACACTGTCTTCAAGGGAGTCCAAGATCCCAGGGCCTTGTGTTTTGTACTCAACAGTTAAAATTTTTTCCTTTGGCTTTTCATGAAAGCATACATTGAGCTTTTATTTTTATTTTTTTAAAAATTATAGATATGTGGGGTACAAGTCAGGATTAGTTACACAAGCAAGCTTCATGCAGGTGAAGTTCGGACTTCCAACTGGCCCTCACTTCCCCTGGTTTAGGACCAGGTACTCTTTGTGATGCTACGTGCCTCCTCTCTCCCTCCCTCCCCTGCCAGTGTCCATCAACTGCCAGTCCCTCCCCTGTCTGCCCTTTGGCTATAAACCTTTGCATTTTCTACTCTATATTTAATTATTTATATTATATCCCAATATGATTTTTGTGACTAGATAGTATCATCCTAAAGGGAAGAGGTTATGTATGGTCTACTGTGTCCACTGTCAGGCCTTGCATTTTATTAATTGTGATTAATGTTCAGGTCCCTCTTATGAGTGAGAACATTCGGTATTCAGTTCTTTGTTTCTGTGACAGATCTCTAAGTAAGATCGTCCCCAACTCCATCCAATTTGCAATTTTAAAACTGCAGATGTCTGAGCAGGATCATCCCCCATATTTATGGAGTGCAGAACAAGAGTATGAATGGAGGCCCACATACTGTATGTCTAAATATTTTGAAGTTTTAAAGGAAGCTACACCCAAGAACTGGTCCTTGTTCCCACCAGCAGACTACGCCGGGACTGGGAAGCTAAAGGAGCCCTGTTCTTCCTGAAGGCCGTTCTGCCACAAGAGCCTGAGTGGTCACATGGACCTTCAGGGGAAGGGCAGGACAGAAGTTAGACTCAGTCTGGGGACTCCTGGGAAGTGTTGAATCTGCCCCCATCAAAGATGGGGAATTACTCAGTCAAGGTCTTCAGATTATTGGGGAAAACAGGTTCTCCCACCTTATGCCCCTCCTTTCTGATTCCACATTATTATTATTATTATTTGAGCTGGAGTGCATTCTATCACCCAGGCTGGAGTGCAGTGGCAGGCTCATGGACACCCCAGCATCCACCTGCTGGGCTCAGGCCATCCTACTGCCTCAGCATTCCAAGTAGCTGGAACTACAGGCACACACTACCACACCTGGCTAATTCTTTGATTTATTGTAGAGATGAGGTCTCGCCAAGTTGTCCAGGCTGTTCTCAAATCCGTGGGCTCAGGCAATCCCCTCACCTCGGCCTCCCAAAGTGCTGGTATTACAGGCTTGAACCACCGCACCCAACCTGATTCCACATTATTAAGAGGTTCTATGCAACACTCCAAACTACAGTGATCCACCCTCTGCCCCCAAGCAGTGGGGAGGATGGAAGTACAGTCATCTGGGGGACATAATCTGTCGATACATTCTCCCACATGGGGGTGCTGCAGGTGGTTGCCTAGAAACCAAGGGAGCCTTTCTTTCTTTGATCTCACAGGGCCCAGGCAGACCAATCTCTCTCAGTAAGAGAAATTTTTCACTCTCTTATTGGCCCACCCCACTCACAGAGACAACCCAATGCAGCTGCCATGACCCTCACCCATACATCGTATGTGCTCAGTTGGTTATCAAACTTTAAAGCATGATGCTGAGAAGAAAAAAAAAGTCTTTGCATTTCTGTGTTTGTGATGTTTGGAGCCTTCTAAAGCACATGACCCCTCATGATCTGGTCTGAGAGTTCCAGATCCACACCTAGTTTCTGACCCAGAATTTCTTGGGGTTGGAGCTGGCGTCTCAGGATCTGTGCTAACCAGTTTCAGGGGTGATTATAATGCACAGGTAGGATTAAATCACTGCTAACAATAGGGGGAGGGCTTTTTTTTTTACTTTTTTTCTCAGCAGAGAGGGGATGCTAGATGATTGGTATTTTAAAAAGCAAACTGGAGCAGAATGGAAGAGGAACAGAAAGGTGGTGGCACTGACAGAAGAACCTTGTAAAAACCAACAGGTAAGTGAGACCAAGGCCTGGGCTAAAGCAGGGACCATAGGAGGAGGTGAGGAGCTGGCCTGGAGAGGTCTATAGGAGATGGTATCAAAAGTGCTCCGTGCTCTAAAGCAACTAATAAGTAAACTAAAAAAAGATATTGAGTCTTACACTATTATAGCGGGGCACTTGAATGCCCCACTAGCAGCCCTAGATAGATCACAGA
This sequence comes from Cephalopachus bancanus, assembly GCA_027257055.1. Lineage (NCBI taxonomy): Eukaryota > Metazoa > Chordata > Mammalia > Primates > Tarsiidae > Cephalopachus > Cephalopachus bancanus. The sequence continues at coordinate 6,046,583 of JAPVLO010000097.1, read as the reverse complement.
GGCAAAAAATGAAGAAGGAGATCCAGAATCTAAACTTGACACTCGACCAAATGGACATAATAGATACATACAACGTACAGATTCTACCCAACAACCACAGAATATACGTTCTACTCATCACCACATGGAATGTCCTCCAAGATCAATCAAATCCTTGGCCATAAATTAGGCATAAACAAATTTCATAAGGTTGAAATCTTGCCATGCATACTCTCAGACCACAGTGGAATAAAAATAAATATCAACACCATCAACATTTCCCCAAAGCCCACAAAGACACAGACACTAAACAGCATGATGCTGAACAACTACTGGGTCAACACTGAAATCAAAGCAGAAATTAAATGATTTCTGAAAACAAAGGAAAACAAAGAAATATCTTACCAAAACTTCTGGGATGCTGTGAAAGCAGTTCTAAGAGAGGAACTTATATCTCTATGAGCACATGTCAAGAAAATGGAAAGATTATAAGTGGAGAGCCTAACAAATCACCTACAGGAGCTGGAAAGAGAAGACCACCAAAAGCCCAACTTTAGCAGAAGAATCCAAATCACCAAAATAAGAGCCCAAATACAGGACCAGAACACAAAAATATTATCAAAAACATCAATAAAACAAAAAGTTGGTTCTTTGAAAAAATGAACAAGATTGATGGACCCCTAGCCAGAATGACCAAGAAAATGAGAGAAAAAGCCCTAATAAACACAATCAGAAATACAAAAAATCAAATCACAACTGACCCTGAAGAAATACAAAAGATTATCAGAGATTACTATGTACACCTATATGGAAACAAACTTGATAACCTAAATGAAATAGAGGACTTTATGACATCACACATTTTCCCCAGGTTGAAACAAGTAGACATTGAGATGCTAGATAGACCAATAACAACCCAGGAAATTGATTCTGTCATATGAAAACTACCTACAAATAAAAGTCCTGGACCGAATGACTTTCCAGCAGAATTCTACAAAACGTACAAGGAGGAACTGATACCAATCCTTTTGGATGTATTCCAGGCAATTGAGAAAGATGGAATTCTCCCCAAATCATTTTATGAAGCTAACATCACACTGATACCCAAACCGGGTAAAGATTCAACAAAAAAAGAGAACCAATATCCCAACAAAAAAAGAGAACCAATATTGGCCTGGCCAATATCCCTTGTGAACATAGATGCAAAAATTCTCAACAAGCTTCTAGTAAATTGGATCCAAAAACACATCTCAAAAATCATCCACCATGACCAAGTATCATTCCTAGGATGCAGGGCTGGTTCAACATTCACAAGAGCATAAATGTAATTAAATACATCAACAGATGTAAAAACAAGAACCACATGATTATATCACTAGATGTAGAAAAAGTTTTTGATAAAATCCAGCATACCTTCTTGATAAAAACCCTCAAACACCTAGGTATAGAAGGAACATACCTTACACTACAAGTGCCATTTATGATAAACCCACAGCTAACATATTGCTAAATGAACAGGAACTGGAAACATTTCCCCTGAAAACTGGAACAAGAAAAGGCTGTCCACTCTCAGCCCTCTTGTTCAACATTGGAAGTCCTGGCTCGGGCAATCAGACAAGAGAAGGAAATTCAGGGTATCCAAATAGGAAAAGAGGAAGTCAAGTTATCCCTCTTTGCTGATGATATGATCCTTTACTTTGAAAATTCAAGAAAATCTGTCAAAAAGCTGCTTGCACTGATAAAGGACTTTGGCAATGTCTCAGATTACAAAATAAATGTGCAAAAGACAGTTGCATTCCTATACACCAACAACAAGCAGGCAGAGACCCAACTTAAAAGCACAGTCACACTAGACACACGAAAAAAGAAATACCTCAGCATATCAGTAACCAGAGAAGTGAAAGACCTTTACAATGAGAACTATAAAGCACTGCTCAAAGAAATCAGAGAAGACACAAACAAATGGAAAAATAGTCCATGCCCATGGATAGGAAGAATCAAGATCGTTAAAATGTCCATCCTTCCAAAAAGCAACCTACAGATTTACTGCAATGCCCATTAAGTTACCAACATCATTCTTCTCAGACCTGGAAACAACAATACAAAAATTCATAAGGAAACATAAATGACCACAAATAGCCAAAACAATCCTTAGCAAAAGAAACAAAGCAGGTGTTATTACACTTCTAGACTTCAAACTTTACTATAAGGCTACAGTAATCAAAACAGCCTGGTATTGGTACAAGAACAGGCACACAGATCAATGGAACAGGATAGAGATTCCAGAAGTAAAGCCTCAATTTCTCAACCAACTCATCTTTGACAAAGCCTCCAACAACAACCACTGGGGAGAGGAGAACCTATTCAGGAAATGGTGCTGGGAAAACTGGCCGATCACATGCAGAAGATTGAAACAGGACCCCTACCTATCACCATATACAAAAATTAACTCTAAATCGATCAAAGACCTAAATGTAAAACCTCAAACAATAAGAATCTTAGAAAATGCAGGAGACACCCTTATGGAAATTGGAACTAGCAACCAATTCCTATTCAAAACCCTAAATGCTCCTACCTTAAGAAATAAGCTAGACAAGTGGGACCTCATCAAACTAATGAGCTTTTGCAAAGCAAAAGAAACCATCAAGAGAGCAGGGAGACAGCTCACAGAATGGGAAAAAATATTTGCCAACTGTATATCTAACAAAGGCCTAACATCTAGGACCTACAAGGAACTGAAATGTGCCAAAGGTGGGGGGGAAGCACCATTAAAAAGTGGGCAAAGGCATGAATAGACACTTCTCAAAAGAAGACATATGGGCAGCCAATAGACACATGAAAAAGCGCTCAGTTTCACTCATCAGAGAAATGCAAATCAAAATCACATTGAGATACCACCTAACCCCAGTAAGAATGGCCATCATTAATCAAACAACAACAGATGCTGGCAAGGATGTGGAGAAAAAGGAACACTTCTACACTGCTGGTGGGAACGCAAACAAGTGCAACCTCTTTGGAAGACAGTGTGGTGATTTCTGAGAGAACTAGAAATTGATCTTCCATATGACCAACAATTCCCCTGTGGGGAATATACCTGGAGGAACTCAAATCATTCTGCAAAAAGATATCTGCACACTTATGTTTGTTGCGGTTTTATTCACAATACCAAAACATGGCACCAACCATGTTACCCATCGAAGCTGGACTGGATAAAACAAAAGTGGTACATATACACAATGGAATATTATACAGTCATAAAGAAGGACAAACATATGGACTTTGCAGCAACTTGAATGGATTTAGAGTCGATCATACTCAGTGATCTATCACAGAAACAAAGAACAGAGTAGCATATGTTCTTATTTATAAACGGACCTTGAACAAATATCATAATACTATAAGAAAGGGATTGGCAGTAGTAGGAAACTGTCAGGGGAGAGGGGGCGGGATTGGCAGTTGAGGGAAACTGCTAGGGGAGGGAGGGGCATACCTCATCAACAAGGGCACCTGCATAATCAACGTTTGTATACCTAACCCTGAATTGTACTCCTCATCTTTATAATAAAAAAAATAGTGCTCAGTGTTCAAGGGGAGAGATGGAGTCAGGAGTCAAGGGTGACTCTGAGGTTTCCAACCAGTTGTGGGTTGAATTGTGTCCTCCAAACAGATATGTCGAAGGTCTAACTCCTAGTACCTAAGAATGTGACCTTATTTGGTAATAAAGTCCTTGAAAATGTAATCAAGAGTTGGTCTAGGGTTGGGTCCTAAGCCAATAGGGTTGGAGTCCTCATAAGAAGAGGAGGACACAGAGGGAGGACAGCCATGTAAAGACAGGGACAGAGATGGAAGTGACACAGCTATAAGCCAAGGGATGCCAAAGATTGCTGGCAATCACCAGAAACTAGGAAGACACAAGGAAGAATCCTTTCCTATGGGTTTCAGAGGGGGTAGGGCCCTGCTGAAACCATGATTTTGGCTGTCCAGTCTCCTGAACTGTGAGACAATATATTTCTGTTGTTTTAAGCTATCCAGTTTGCGGTACTTTGTTATGGCAGTTCTAGGAAAGGAATGTGTAGCTATAACGCACACTGCTGGTGTTGGCTCTCTCTGCATGGGGCTATCAGGGGAGGAAAGACTTCCTGGAGCCAGCACCTGTCTGAAAATGCTCTCCACAACACAGAAGTCTTCTTCACGAGAAACGGAGCCCCATATTCAGCATCCCTCTTTGTCATCAAGCTACACACACACAGGGTATTCATTCACTATGGGTCTTAATTATCTAGTATACAAAAAGGCATAAGCAGAAGGTATTAATTTACTAGAGGGTTCAATTGTCTGCTATGTAATAAGGCAGTTTACAAAAATTAAATGGAGAGGTTTTTACATTCACTTTTCTCATTCTCATGCTGACCACATTTTAATTTGGTTTAGAAAGTATTTTCAACATTTTAAGGTATCATCTTTCACTCACCAGAGTAGAAATTATTCAGAAAACATGTAGGAGAGTTCATCTCTACAAGTAACTTTTTTTTTCCAGATAGGAAATTACTGCAACCTTGAACTGCCAAAGAGACAGCTGAAAAAAATGGGTCATGCATTCATTCCATTCTGAGGCATACACTGCCAAGCAGTTCACTGCTCATTTTTGTCCTCTTCTCGTAAACAAGCTGCATTAACAAGCTACTTTTTAAAAGCATACTAATTTCCCCAGTGAATTACACAGGAAAGAATCCAGCGTTTTCTCCAGAGGACTCAAATAGTTGTTTGTTCTCAGAGCTCAGGTGTGGTAGAATAGCTGTGGGCTAAACACGCAGACTGGATATTGGCCAGCAAACCAGAGCTTCCCCTCCACTCCAGTCCTGATTTCTCACATTGGTGTGCACAACTCATGGCCTAGCTACTGGCGGAAAAAAAGGAACTCAATTTTCTATTTCAATGTAATTACACAATCTATAGTGCCTAGTGGGAAGGATTTAGGGGCAAGATTAACACTCAACAGTACTCCATTTTATATTCCTTTTTGATTCAAAACAAAACAAAACAAAACGTGTTGGCTATCCATAATGGGTTTTCCAAATATTTTTCAAGAGCCAAATTCTTTCAGTGACAGAGTGATGTGAAAGAGAAGGTGACTTCATTTCTTGACTCTTTGCCAGAATTTAGAAAAATTAGAGATGGCTTTTTGAATTGTATTGCCAGTGCATGTTTCTCCCTATTCAGGAGAAGAATTAATAGAAATTTCATTGTAAGATGAGAAATTCAAGCCAGTAAACAATGATTGAACAGTTCAACTATCTCTTCTGATAATGACTATGTAATAAAAATATTAAGAACTTTCCCTCTTAAGTTGAAATCCAAAGAATTTCACTCTCTTATTGGGATTGGAAACCATTATGTTATCTGGCATCAAATCAATATTTAAGATTATGAGTGAATGTCTGAAGTTATATTTGTGTGTTTACATATGCTATTAGTGCCGGGCTCGGTGGCTCAGCCTGTAATCCCGCGCCTTTGGGAGGCTGAGGTGAGTGGATTGCCTGAGCCCGCGGGTTTGAGACCCGCCTGGGCAGCGAGACCTCATCTCTACAATAAATCAAAAAATCAGCCGGGCGTGGTAGCACATGCCTGTAATTCCGGCTACTTGGAAGGCTGAGGTGGAAGGATCACTGGAGCCCAGCAGGTCGAGGCTGCGGTGGCCGGGAGCGGCCACTGCACTGCAGTCTGGGTGACAGAGTGAGACTCCAACTCAAAAACAAAACAAAACAAACAAAAAAAAACCCCAAAAAACATATGCTATTAGTTTTACCAAATGTAAAATGAAAAACAGAAAATGAAAATCTACCCATAAGAAATGATTTTAGCATTTTTTAAACCAACTGTTTTAACTTGTTAAGTTAATAAGAAAAACAGGTCTCTTTATAGGAAAAAGTATTTCTATGTGACAAATAAAAATGGCAGCAATAAGCTTCACTGCTTAATCATTGCTCAGCCTCATTAAACCTTTTGAGTACATACAAATAATAGAAAATACAATGATAAACAAACTAAATTCAAAAGGCAAATAAACTCTTTGAAATGGCTAACTGATTTTACTCTTACACAATCATGGCATTTTACAGTATTAAAATGGCTGCGATTATAAGTCAACACGTACAATTGTATTAAAAAGCAAAATGGCACCTGGTAAGCATTAATTTTTGCCTACTGAATTTGAAGTATATTTTATTAGCCAGATGAGTTAACTAATTTTAAAGCTTGATGAGTTACAGTGTATCTGGCAAAGATTAAGTAAAGTTAGAACATCTTTTGGGTGGGTTGACAGTAGGAGCTAGAATTGAAATTTATTCTAGTGCACTTAGAAGATAAGAGAAAAATGTATAATTGACTGGCATAAATGTAGATTTACCGCTCTTCTCCTTAGCAAGGTTAAGTTATGATTTATGACAGAGAGGGGAAAAAAAAAACAGAGAGAAAGACCTAGAGATTTGTATCTATGAGTGAAATCTGAGTATATGTTACCACAAGTCAACATCTGCATTCTCTGGGTCTAGCAGTACAGGCAGCATTTAGAGAAACCGCAGCTAAACTGGCCTATGGAAAGTGTAGGTGGGTAGGGTAGGATACGCTTTTGGTGAAGGTCTATCTTGGTTTGTATGTGTGGTTGCATGTCTCAGGCTCCTTAAATAGTCATATAGGACTCCATCCACCTGAAAATACTAAAATAGATCAGTAAGAAGATGAGATAAGAAAATAGCATAGTTGAGCATGGTGGCCTGTGTCTGTAGTTCCAGCTACTTGGAAGGCTGAGGTGGAAGGATCACCTAAGCCCAGCAGGTCGAGGCTGCAGTGGCCATGAGCGTGCCACTGCACTCCAGCCTGGACGACAAGAGTGAGACTCCAACTGAAAAAAAAAAAAAAGAAAAGGAAGAAAGAAAATAATAAAACAGACAGGAAGATGCTGGCTAACTGTTAGTAGAAATGAAAGACCAGCATGGAAAGTCAACTTGTGGTATATTTCCACTGCTAGGGGCTCAATTCTTAGCTGTTTGGGAGGGACTGACTTTCAATTAAGCAAATTGAAGAAATTGAGAAAATCAGAGGAGAGACACCTTAGTTATGGAAAAAGTAGATGAAAGTATCTAGTTGTTGCCATGATAGTATCACTGCAAGGGTTGTAATGTGGTCAGAGGGACACTTACAAGTTAGAACTGGGCAGAGTTCCATTTATCTACCATTTCCCGTTTGGAGGATGGGGCAAGGGAAGGAATGGGGTTGGGAAGAGACAAAGAAAGCACGTGACCTTCCACATATAACCAATATGCTTGTTCTCAGAACCAGTAGCTTACACATTGCTCATATCCAACAACTAGCATTACCTCTCCCCCTTTTTTACACATGCTTGATTATTAACATTTAAAACAAAATTCTATACTGCAGTTTATGAGAAGTAAGAAAATACCTGGTTGGTGATATGTTCCTGGATATTTTCTGTAGTCACTGAAAGAGAAAGCAAAAAAGACATTTTACATTAAAAAAGCATAAAAATGAATGAAATGCAATACTGATCCTGCTCTGCTCTTTGGGAATAAAAACTCCCAAAGCAAGGATTTGTATCACAATGTGGACATTTACAATCACTCCAATAGTTAGAAAAAAAAGTCAAACCTAAATAAACTCTGTTAGGCAAAGATAACAGAAAATGGAGTGGAAATCCAATACAGGTGATACTGGCAGAAAGTATTAAACTTTGGCAGAGAAGTGATGAAGAGATGAAAAGGACCGAGAAAAATTTGAATAACTGCCAGTCAAATGTTTCCAAACAATGACAACCTGTTGAGGTATAATACGAATACTGAACTCACAGAACCTTGAGAACTGGATGAGGAGATCTGAGGTGGCAGAGGGTAGAAGTGCTACTTTCAAAAACATTTATCTTACCTGTGAAGTGATGAAGGCATTGTTGTACTTTGTTGTTATGTTACCGCCAGAGACTGAAGTAGAAACTAACAATTCTAGAAATGACATCTTGGTTGGCAGTAGCGGGACACTGCCGGCAGGAGGGGCACTTAACATCAGTAAGGATACCTGATCCCGACAAGGTGAAGTGAGAACCAATGGGAGGTTCAAACTTCACCTGTATGATGAACATTTATGTACTTAATCCTGAATTGTACCCCACATCTTTAAATTAAAAAAAAACCCCAAACAAAGGCTATATAAACAAAAAATATACTTCTTTTTGCTGGAAAAGAAAAAGAAATGGCATCTTGGTCAGGATGGAAAAAAATTAGAGTAACGCATGAAAGGCAACAAAAGAACATAAAAAATAAGAATTCTAAAATAATAACCTCCGTTCATTGTGAAAATAGCCCAAAAGTGACAAAATGCCATGTAAATCTTAAATAGAAAGAAGTAAAATCCTTAGTAGTACTAAATAAGCAAACAAAAAAAAGAAAGAAGAAATTTTGTGGTGCCACAGTTATTACATGTTGGTGAACACACCTAAGCATGTTACATACAGTTTATTAAATGTGTGGGTATTTTTTGGTAGAAAAAACAAACTTCAATTTTAACTGAGATAGTTGCAGTGTCACATGCAATTGTAAGAATGCTGACAGAGGCCCTGTACCCTTTATCCAGTTTCCCCTAAGGATAATATCTTGAAAAACTATAGAACAATATAGCAACAAGGTTGTTAATATTGATACCGTGAAGGAAAAGAGCATTTTCTTTACCATAAGGATCCCTCCTATTGCCCATTACAGCAACATTACTCCCCTTCCACTTTCATGCCCTCCTTAATCCCTGGCAGCTACTAATCTATTCTCCATGTTTGTCATTTTATTTTCCTCCTTCCTTCCTCCCTCCCTTCCTTCCATCCTTCCTTCCTTCCTTCCTTCCTTCATTTTCTTCTATTTTTGTTTGAGTCTCACTCTGTCACCTAGGCTGGAGTAAGTGGCACTACTATGGCTCACTGTAGCCTCAACCTCTTGGGCTCAGGTGACCTTTCCCCCTCAGCTTTCCAAGTAGCTGGGACTACAGGCACATGCCGGCACACCTGGCTAATTTTTGGATTTTTGGTTTTTTTTAGGAAACAAGGCCTTTCTATGTTGTCTAGGTTGGCATTTTACTGTTTCAAGAATATGACCTTTGTGGATTGGCTTTTTTCCCTTAGCATAATTCTTTGAGGCTTCATCCAGGTTGCTGTGCATAGCAATAATTGGTTTCATTTTACTGCTGGGTAGTCTTCTATGGTATGGATGTACCAAAGTTTGTTTAATCAAGCACCCATTGAAGGATATTTTGGTGGTTTCTAGGTTTTGGCTGCTATGAATAAGGCTGTTATACACATTTGCATACAGGTCTTTTTGTGAATATACATCTTCATTTCTCTGGAATAAATGCCCAAAAGTGAAACCGCTGAGTTGTATGGTAGTTGCATCTTTAATTGTTTAAGAAACTGCCAAATTGTTTTCAACAGGAGATACAATAAATGAAACTTACCAATTAGTCAACCAATAATAAGTATACTTTAAAATTTCACTCACAGGCTAGGTGTCATATGGGATACAGTAGAAGTGTAAGGAGCAAAGAAAATGGCATGGTAGTATTCAGAGTAGGCTATTTGATCATGCTGTCATCAGTAAATGCTTGAGGCCAGTGTCAGAGTTTCCAGATAATAAGAACCAATTTTCTTCATTTTCAAGGGCAACGCTCAATCAGATACTCTTGATATGTTTTACTATTTAGATTTCTTTTGTCAGATTATATGCAGAGTGTTTAAAGAAGAGGCAACATGGTTTGTGGGAAAAGCTTAGCCTTTGAATTATAGATCACCAGTGTTTAAATTTTGGCTCTCCAAAGAAGTGACATTTGAATTGAAATCTGAAAGATGAGAGAGGAGTTAACTTGGCCAAAAAGAGGGGGAAGAACGTTCAGGCAGAAGGAAGAGCACATGAAAACTCCTTGTGACAGGAGGGAGCATGGAGGGTCCACAGCACAGAAAAGAGGCCAGTGTGGTAAGAGTGGAGAGGTGAGGAGGGTGTGGTGGGCAGGGGCTGCACAGGAAAGCAGGAAACATAGCAAAGAAGCCCATGTAGACCATTTTTTGAGAAATTTATGATTACCCCAAGAGCAGTGAGAAGTTGACCATTAAGGAGATTCAGGCCAAGGTGCGAGTAGGGACATTGGAGTGGCATGCACAGATTTGCATTTTTAAAAGACCACTCAAGTCTGGTTGCTAAATAGAGAATAGACTGGACAGTGTGTCAGGGGTGGCAACAGCACTACAAAAATCCTAATTTTGTTTCCTTAGTAACCAAGGGAAACTTGGGGAAATTCAAGAGAAAAATAGGAGCCAAAACAATAAAATATTCACATCGTAAAAATAATGTAGCTGCCAACTGAACTCTAGAAGATGGACTAGAGGACAGCCTGATGTCTAATGTCTGCTCTGCCAATTACTAGGCATTTGATTTGGGGCCACTTGCTTAATTCTCTGGCTTGTTTGACCATCTATAAGAAAAGGAGTTAATAATGTAATCTACCCCTTCCCAGATTTGTGAGGGTTACAGTGAAATAAGGATGAATTTTGCAGGCAAAGGATGAGAGAGGGCATTCCGGATAGTTGAGGCAGAATGAATAAATAATCAGAGACAGACAAAAGTAGGGTGTTTTGGGGTGAACAACGAGAAGTTCCGAGTGGCTTATATAATACAAGCATATACTCTAGCCAGGAAGGATCATGGCGTGTGAGAAGAGGGAAAGACCTCAGATTTGGGAGATTGTTGACTTGGGGGGAGATTGGGGGCTTTCCAGGTGTGAGCAGCTAGCAAAGGTCTTTCAGAAGGGGATGAGGTGACCAAAGCACTTCTTGGCAAAGGTGAGTTGGGTGGTGGTGTGAGGATGGGCTGACAGGGTCGTGGGGGTTGAAGGCGGTGAAGAAAGCAATGAGCATGCGCAGTGTCCAGGCCAGAGGGATGAGAGCTCCAGCCCAGGCAGTGAAAGCGGGAATGGAGGGACACCCAGAGCAGGTGGCACTTCTAGGGTAGGTTCTAGAGACTGGACACAGGAAGGACAGGAACAGGGAGCAAAGACAGCCCTCAGGTTTTTAGCTAGGGAAACTTATAGATGGTGATACTATTAAAGATACAATGGGAGAAGGAACAGAACTTAAGAGAAAGTTATTAAGTGAGGCATTGTGCCCATAATTAAAATGAAGATATCTGTAGGTTATGGAAGCTGACATGACAATTATGATAGATAGAATAATGGCCCCTGGGATGTCCACATCTTAATCATTGTAACCTGTGAATATGACAAAGGACTTTGCAGTGACAAAGGGTCTTTGCAGATATGATTCAGTTAAGGCTCTGGAGATGAGAAAATTATCTTGAATAATCTGGACGTGCCCAGTGTATCACAAGAGTCCTTATATTAGAGGCACAGGAGAGTCCAAAGCAGAGAGAAGGAATGTGACAATGGTAGCAGAGAATGGAGCGATGCCATTGCTGGAAGGGGCCATGAGCCAAGGACTATGGGCAGCCTCTAGGAAGTGGAAAAAGGAAGGAAATGGACTCTCCCCTAGAGCCTCCAGAAGGAACAAAGCCCTATTGATACCTTGACTGTAGTCTAATGAGACCCATCTGAACTTCTGATGAGCAGAACTGTAAGATCCATACAATTGTGTTGTTTTAAGCCATCAAGTTTGTGAGGTTTTGCTATACCAGCAATAGGAAATGAATTCAAACAAGTTCTTGTGCTCTTTTTTGACTGTTCCTCAAGGGGCAGGGAAGGAAGCATACCTCTACCAAGTAATTACTCTGTCCTGGGTCTGAGCAATACACTTCACAGACATTATGTACTTGAAACAACCCTGTGAAGTAGAGCTTATTACTCCCTCCCCCGCTTTTTAAGATTAGGTGACCAGGGCTCAAATAATTTAAGAAAAGTGTCCAAATTTACATGACCTACTGGTAAAAGGACACCCAGCATTCTAAGAAATAATGTTGTTACTCTTAAGACACACCAATAGTCAGCTTTTAGGATAAAACCAGTCTTGTCTGTCTCATATTTGAGTCTTATCTTTTTAGTGTATGGTTAGATGCAGAATAGAGGAAGAAAAAAATAAAAACACTTGGCAAGGTTATTGGAGTGACAGGTTAAATGGAACATAGAAACAGGTATCCCAGAATTCTTCAATTTTAATCTCATTATGTCTTTAAAAAACAGAGCAGAATCAGTTGCAAAGGAAGATTCTGGATACTGTTGACTCATCTTATGGTGAAGATGGTGTCAAGACACTGTTATCCATTCATGAGCACTGGGAATGGAAGATGTAGAAACACCCCCAGCCCGCTCTCACTAACATCTGAGGGGACATTTCTTTGATACATGAAAACTTTACCTGTACAGTGACCACTTGCATACCCAACCCTAAATTATACCCCACATCTTTAAAATAAAATAAAATAATAAAATAAAATAAAACTGTACAAAAAAACTTATAATTCTAGGATAATTGCCTCCAAGTCTGCAAACTCTGCAGTGAGACCCAGTAGTTTTTCCTATTGTAAGTAGTTTGATTTATCACCTCAAACTGACTTAAACTCCAGGGGAAGTTCTTTTGCTGCCTAAACAGTTTAAGATAGTGGTTCTTTTTTTTTTTTTTTTGGAGTCTCACTCGGTCACCCAGACTGGAGTGCAGTGGCCGCTCCCGGCCACCGCAGCCTCGACCCGCTGGGCTCTGGCGATCCTTCTGCCTCAGCCTTCCGAGTAGCCGGAATTACAGGCATGCGCTACCACGCCCGGCTGATTTTGATTTATTGTAGAGATGAGGTCTCGCTGCCCAGGCAGTTCTCGAACCAGTGGGCTCAGGCAATCCACTCACCTCAGCCTCCCAAAGGCGCGGGATTACAGGCTGAGCCACCGAGCCAGGCAAAATAGTGGTTCTTAACCTCTTTCAGGTAACAGGTCCCTTTGCGAACCTAAGAGCAGCTATGAATCTACTTTTCAGAAAAATGCCAACATGCAAAAGAAAATGGCAGGAGCGAACAGGCCTTTTGCAGCCATGCATGGATCTGCAAGAATCTAGAGTTCAAAGTTCATTCTGAGTGGGAGGCTCTAACATGTGAAATAATATACATATACATTCAAAATACATAACATAAACAAACCATATGTAATGCAAAATACATTGTTTCGCAGATTCTAGCTTATTTGGATAACTTTCAAGTCCCTCAAAAACATAGAATCTCTAGTTGTCTAGCCATTTCCTCTAATTTAACAAACTGAATTAAGTCCAATATCTTATAGTACAGTATATTCACTCAAAAAATATAATACCTTCAGTATGTCAGATACCTCCAATATTCTGACATACTAATGAACACAGCAGGGCACCTCTCTCAAGAAGGTCAGGGTCAAGTGGCAGAGAGATATAAGAAGAGATAAATTACAACACCTCCTGAGAAGTGTTTTAATAGACTGAGGAATGACATGCTGTGGGCACTCAGAGGGCACTGTGATTGGTCTTGGAAACAAATAGGTTTCTAAGAGGTGCGCTGCCCATAACCACTGTTACACTCCCACTTAACTTATGCAGAAACATATCATAAACAACCAGGAGCCACCATTTTAATTGACTTATTATAAGTCTTTTACTTAATGGAGTTGAGGAATATCTTTTGGATACAGATATCCAAATATCTAGCTTGGAATATCTATTGAATATATCTTTTGCATGTTTGAGTGAATTTTTGTAGGTGAACACAAGGACTTAAAAATAAGTTCTGAGATAGGACCTGTCCTTGGGATGTAGGAATCCGAATAATGAGGATGTGGAACTTGAATTAGACCTTCAAAAATGGATAGAGTTTGGAGAGAATCATGGCAGTGAACACTCCTACTAGATGAGAGGGTTTTGAGGAAAACAATACTTTCCAGGTAGTCTTGGGTAACCTGAAAACAAGTCAATTGCTTTATGTTTGAAACAATAGACAATTTGGGGATAATTATGGATGCTTTAGCAGAGGTAGGAGAGGAAGAAAGGTTAAATTGATTAATAATAATGGACAGAGTGGGGGGGAAATTGGAGAATATATGGGGGACATTGGTGGGGTGGGTAAACTAGATGACAGATTGGGACCTAGACTAGGGAGGTCAAAATGGGAAAAAAGATAAAAGGAAAAAATTTTTAAAAGTGTGCTTAAGAAATATTTGAAAGAAATTGGTAATGGATGGATATAAAGAATAAATATTAGAAAGAGTCACATCTGGCTTTACTTGTTCACTTCCCAACAAATACTGTTTGATCAGCTTTCAGGGGTCCTATCTGGGTACAAGCTCTGGAAACTCAACCATGAATAAGACAGTTGTTCCCAAATAGCCTGCTCCCTGCTCCCAAAGAGCTCTTAGGTGCTATTCCCTCCTTTTCCATGACATTGTCTTTTCAGTGCTATAATCTATGTTTTAGAATGATCCTTTCCGCAGGGATACTCCAAGTGTTTTGAAGGTGCCATATGTGAAATCTTGAAATGGGGCAAGGATAAGGAGATGAGATTATAAATCTATTCTTTCCCAGAGTGCAAACATGCCCATTATTTATCTGTATATAGAGAGTCATTTTCTATTCTATAACTGGGGGATTCTGGAGCACCATATCTCCCCTTCTCCCTTCAAACATCATTTTAAGTAGAAACCTGAGAACTTGGGGAAGAGGGCAAATATGGTGAACTGAAACCAAGCAGGTGTGGGAATTCAGTGAACTGGGGGGGGGTCCTGTCTTTACTACAGCTTTTTCTCCTTAGCCTGTAGTTATTGCTTAATAAAAGGCACAGGGACCAATAAATAGCTCAAGGGAGCCAACGCAGTGTGGAAGACAGCAAGTCAGAGAAGTCCATAGTCAGTAAGACAGTGTTGCAGTGTCATTAGAATATATCTGCAATTCATGCCTGCTGTCCACAGCCACCACCTTGTTGAGCCTATCAACGTCTCTCCCCCGGATTATGAATTTAGCCTTCTGGGGTCTCCCTGCTTCTACTCTAACACTCTCCAGACTCTTTCTATATCTTACAGCTTTGAATCATCAGCTCCTTGCCCCCTCTTCAACCTCACCTTGCTGTCTGTTTCCCTTCCTTTCTACCCTCCAATAACTTTGGTTTTATGCTCTTTTCTGGTCTTTTTTGGCCTCTGGTCCTTTGCACATGCTGTTGTTGTCTCTCCAATTTTGCAGGGTTGGCTCTTTCATATGTTTAAAGTCTCAATTGAATATTAAGACCTCAGGGGTTCTTTCTTGGTTAGCCTATCTCCTTTTGTGATTCTTGATCTCAACCCAATATTTGTTTCTTTCATAACACTTATCACAATTTGAGATTATTTTATTTGTAGGTTTGCTTACTTTTGTGCTTGTCTCCAAATCTCTAAGTCTCTGAGGTCAGGGATTATATCCATTTTGTATATTGTTAACTTCTCAGGATCCGGCCTAGAGCTGGCACACTCTAGATGTTAATACACGTATGTGTGAAAACACTGACCAGCAAGGGCTGATTTAGAAGGTAACAGGAAAGTCTTCCAGTGACTGAGGTCAGGCAGTGATCAGTTTGGATGGTTGTCCCTTCCAAATCTCATATTGAAATGTGATCCCTAGTATTGAAAATGAGGCTTAATAGGAGGTGATTGGATCATGGAGGTAGATGCTTCATGAATGGCTTCGTGCCTCTCTCATGGTAATGAGTGAGTTCTCACTCTAGCTCTATTAGTTCATACAAGAGTTGGTTGTTTAAAGGAGCCTGGCACCTCCTTCCTCTCTCTTGTTCTGGCTTTCACCATGTGACACACCTGCAACACTTTTGTCTTCCACCACGATTGTAAGCTTCCGGAGGCCTCACTAGAAGCAGATTCTGGTGCTGTGCAGAGCCAAGAGCCAAAATAAACCTTTTATCTCCTTATAAGTGACCCAGCCTCAGGTGTTCCTTTATAGCAACATAAAGCAGACTCATACAGCAGTCAGTTGAGTATCAGGGGGACAAGGGAGCGAGATTGTTCATTTCTATGAGTTACAACCATTTAAATATGAGAAAAAACTCTCTCTCCCCTTGAGCTACTAAAACTCTTATAAATTAAAAAATACAAATAATTATATTATTATTGTGTGGCCCTGGTGGTTATGATTACTGCTAATGATAATGCTTCTCCTGCTTATAGATAGTCTCAGCCTGGTGGGGATGTAAATGTTCTCTGGCCTGTGCAAGAAAAAAGGAGGGAATCCCACTTAAGGAAAACCTAAGTCATTCTCAAATTTATTCAAATCATATTTGAAAAGGGGGAATGAATTTACGGGGATATATTTTAACTGTATCAGTCTTTGCTAATAAAAGATTAAGAAGTATGCGGTTTAGCATCTTTTAATTATTTTTTTTCTGGCATCTTGAATATACAATGTTTGAAATCTCTGCTGGATCAACATTATTTTGCTCAGAGGTTTGTGGACTTTGCATACTGATTCTTTCCTGTTTCCAACTACATTTGCTTTTAGGCTATTTTTATTCACTTTAAAGGAATTTTAATAACTTTCTGTTGACAGCATGGACAGCTGGTCTTGAGAATTAAAGAAAATTCACTTGCTGACTGAGGAAGGAAGTGACATCAATGAGCTTCTAAAGTCAGCCCAGGGGGGGAAATTGGCTGGTGAGAGAGTAGCCTTTCATTGCACTGTATTTATCGAGCTATGCCTTGAGATGCAAATTGCTGTATCAATCAAACCTGCGGTGCCTACCTCCAACCAGCTCAGTGCAAACTGAAGGAACAATGCCCTGAAACACTGAGAATAAAAAGGATGAGGGGTGCAGGAACCCAGAGGCTAAGTGAATTACAGGCGCTCAGAATGCTGTCTCACCCAGCCAGCTGATATTCATTCTCTGTCAAGCCTCAGTTTCTTTGTCTAGAAAATGAGTCTGATGTAACCTGTTGGTTGAAGTCAGTCTGTTTCTTTGACAGATGGCTAGGAAGACCATGTACTAATATAGATAGTGTAGACATGCTGTCTCAGTGCGTTTATCCCAAAAGAGC
This sequence comes from Cephalopachus bancanus, assembly GCA_027257055.1. NCBI lineage: Eukaryota > Metazoa > Chordata > Mammalia > Primates > Tarsiidae > Cephalopachus > Cephalopachus bancanus. The sequence goes on along the minus strand of JAPVLO010000097.1, from coordinate 6,029,537 downwards.
TATCAATTGCTTTTTATCCTTTACCGATAGCTATTTAGAAACACAGATTTTTAGGTGTCATAAATAGCTACTACCTTGATCTCTTATTTTAAAAATCTCTATTTGCAGTTTATAACTATATGGCAGAAAAAGTCGGGCACCAAGTCTGGACTTTAATAATGGCAATAGTAATAACAATTATCACCATCATAATAATAAATGACTTAATTCTCACTGTCATCAGAGAATTTATCACTGGAGCTGCAGTTACCCATTTTTAAAAAATAGCTACAGGCCAGGCTCAGTGGCTCAGCCTGTAATCCCGCGCTTTGGGAGGCCAAGGTGAGTGGATTGCCTGAGCCCATGGGTTCGAGACCTGCCTGGGCAACTTGGCGAGACCTCATCTCTACAATAAATAAATAAAAAAAAATTAGCCAGGCATGGTAGCGCACGCCTGTAGTTCCAGCTACTTGGAAGGCTGAGACGGAGGGATTGCAGGAGCCCAGCAGGTCGAGGTTGCGGTGGCCGGGAGCGGCCACTGCACTCCAGTCTGGGTGACAGAGTGAGACTCCAACTTGGAAAAAAATATATATATATATATAACTACAGTGTGAGTGGATTGTGTGTGTATGTATGGGTTGTGTCGTGTGAACACGCATGTATGTGTGTATACATCCACACCTGTGCAAAAGAGAAGCAGAAAAGTACTTAAGTACTTTTTGTGGTTATAAGATTAAAAATTAAGTTGCTGCTTATTTATTTATTACTTTGTTCTAAAAACTGTGGGAAGTAGCTACAGTGATGGTTTAATAACAGTTTAATAATTAGAATTTGAGTTAGCAATCTAGAATCATAGAAATTAATTTAGAGATGCTGGCCTCTTTTCCTTGTCTATAAACATATTTAGGGCATTCAATTAAACTTTTAAACTTTTATGAGCTTAAATATACAACTTGAGTCAATAAAAAATGGTGGAACAGCCTGGGCACCTTGGCAAGACCTCATCTCCAAAATAAATAAAAAATTAGCCTGGTGTGATAGGGCATGCCTATAGTTCTGGCTACTTGGAAGGCTGAGGTGGAAGGATCGCCGGAGACCAGCAGGTCGACGCTGGGGTGGCCATGAGCATGCTACTGCACTCCAGCCTGGGCGAGAGTGAGACTCTGATTAAAAAAAAAATAAACAAAAATAAACAAACAAAAAAACCCCTACAATGTTAGCCGGGTACAGTGACTCATGCCTGTAATCTCAGCACTTTGGGAGGCTGAGGCAAGAGGATTGCCTGAGCCCAGGGGTTTGGGACCAGCTTGGGCAACTTGGCGAGACCTCGTCTCTACAATAAATCAAAAAACTAGCCAGGCATGGTGGCACACGTCTGTGGTTACAGATACTTGGAAAGCTGAGGCAGAAGGATTGCCAGAGCCCAGCAGATTGAAGATAGGGTGGCCGTGAGCATGCCACTGCACTCCAGCCTGGGCGACAGAGTGAGACTTCTACTAAAAAAAAAAAAAAAAAAAAAATTGGTTAAGTAAAGAAAAATATCTGCCATAGTCTTTATGCCAAAGATGTGTCAGACTGACCCCAAACCTGGTAATGCTTTGACTGTCACTAAACGTATTGTGTGATCCTACAACAATATTTAAATGAGTGTCTATCCCAGGCAAGGCAATATGTTTCATAAGAGACAGCAATTGATTTGGGTAGGATATTTACAGAAACAGATTAGAGGGACAGTATTTCACCTGGAAGGAAAAGCATAAGCAAAAGCACAAAACTTATGAAAGTATAGGGAAACAGTTCTTCTGGACTTAAGGGTAGTCTTTATATTGATGAGTAATAAAAGACAAAGCAAAAAGTATATGATGGACCAATTGTTGTTGAGGCCTCTAAATACTTATGGAAAGATGTCTGACATACATTTGATAAGAAAGTCCTTGAAGACTTTTGAACTAGGAAGCGATCAAAGTGGTGTCTTAGGATGGTGAACCCAACAGTGCCGTGGCTTGAGGATGGGGGATGCTGGCAAGGAGATGGAAGCGGGCAGATGAACATGGGACACATGGTGTGAACAGAACACACTTGACAGTTCAGATGGGGGAAATAAGTGAGACAGGAGAAAGCGAGGAATAAAACGGGAGCAAGATTTTAAGCTTGGTTACTTGGGAGAAGATGCTCTTGATGCAAAGGTGGGAATAAAAAGACACCTGCACATGTATTGTTGCACTGTTCACAGTAGCAAAAACATGGAACCCACCCGACTGCCCACCAAAAGTGGACAAGATAAAGAAAATGTGGTACATATATACACAATGGAGTATTACACAGCCATAAAGAACAAAATCATAAACTTCACAGTAAACTGGATGGTGCTAGAGACCATCATACTTAGTGATCTATCACAGAAACAAAGAACTGAATACCACATGTTCTCATCCATAAGTGGGACCTAAACGTTAATCACATTAGTACAAGGGAGAGATCAGCAGTTGATGGACACTGGCAGGGGTGGGAGGGAGGGGCCACATATCATCGCAAAGGGTACCTGGTCCTAATCCAGGGGAAGTGAGGCCAGTTGGAGGCCCAAACTTCACCTGCACATAGACTACTTATGTACCTAATCCTGACTTTTAATCCCATCTCTATAATAAAAAAAAGTTATAAAACAAAAACACTAAAAAAAGTTAGGTCTCATTTAAAGAAGTAAATTTGGTAACAGTGGAGGCGGGATGATAAGCTCAGTTCAACATTTGCTCAGTTTAAAATATCAGCGAAACATCCTGGAGGAGGCAGAAATACAGCTCAGGAAAAAGTGAGAGGTAAATACTGGGCAACCTCCTGCAGAGAGATAATAGGGGAAATAACAACATAGGATAATTCTGTTGAAATATTAAAGGTGAAATAAATATCATGATTAGAACTTTGGAAAACAGTTGTATTTTGTTTGTATTTTAAAAATTTGATGATGCCTTAGACAGTGGAATGCAAAATTTACAACATCCACAGTAAATACGAAGAGACACCTTCTCTAAGTTACCACAAAGATTTGCTCTCAGGAACTGGCAAATTTGAAGTTTGGTGTGAGAGCTTAGTCTCACTGGTTGTGGAGTTAAAAAGCATTTGCGGGCAACCCCTTTGGGTCCCCACCCACTGTGGGAGTTTTTCTGTCTTCTCAATAAATCCTTGTTTCCAAAAAAAAAAAAAAAATTTGCAAGTTTTAGTAGAAGAAATTTAGGCCAAATTCCTTATTTGTAAACTGAGGCGAATGGTGTTAAGAATTTATCTGAGGACAACAACCAAACTAAGGGCAGAGTGGAGTCTGGAACACTGATTTTGGAAATGGTCAAGAGTGGAGAACAAGCAGTCAGAATGTCTGGGTCTGAATCCCAGTTCCCTGATGACCTGTCTGGGTTGCCTTGGGCAAGTAACCACCTCTCAACTAAGGATAACAACAAACATATAGAGTCATTTTTGATGATCCATCAGGTTCACCTATGCAAAGGGCTTGCTACAAAACCTAGCATCACTGATGATGCTTGGTCCAGTTCTCTTTCCTTGTATCAGAGACTGCCCAAACTAAGGATAATAAAACCTGACTAGAAAATCCAGGTGGAAGCTGATTTTTGAATGTGGTTTAGAAGAGTAAGTACAAATTTCAAGACAGCAACATATGCTATCCCGGAATGATCAGGGAGTATGGAAGAGAACTGGAAATAATAATATGTAATTTTAGTGTCAAAAAAGAGTCAAGTTTAAGTGATTAAATATAGTCAAGAACTTTAGCTTAGTCAAATAAATAAAAATTAAAATGCTTCGAATTCTGTTTTCACTTTAAGGCACAAATGCACCAACATAAATCCACATTCTGTTCTTGGCCTTCCTTCCCCAGAACACCAAACTGCCTGGGAGAAAGATTGGCTATTTTCAGTGAATGGAGGAGACCAGCTGAGTAAACAGCAATAGGAGCCTCATGGGAGAATGGGGTGGGGGTGGGGGTTGGGGGTGGGAGGATGGGGCAGAGCCTCTCTAGTGAACCAGCTCTGATTCTCATGCAAATATGCCTTGAGAAGAAAGGGTTGTGCGGTTTTCTGTTTTACCTATTTTTTTTTTTTTTTTTTTGAGTTGGAGTCACACTCTGTCGCCCAGATTGGAGTGCAGTGGCCGCTCCCGGCCACCGCAGCCTCGACCCGCCGGGCTCCGGCGATCCTTCCGCCTCAGCCTTCCAAGTAGCTGGAACTACAGGCGTGCGCTACCATGCCCGGCTAATTATTGATTTATTGTAGAGATGAGGTCTCGCCAAGTTGCCCAGGCGGGTCTCCAACCCGCGGCCTCAGGCAATCCACTCACCTCCGCCTCCCAAAGGCGCGGTATTACAGGCTGAGCCACCGATCCCAGCTTGTTTTACCTTTTATACCACTTAGGGTAAATTGTGATATGACACCTAACATTTTAGCATTAAATCAATTTTATTTTCTTTATATCCGTTATACTCTCCAAAATGACTGAGTTTTGTTAATTTCTTATTAAGTTTGCAGATCCCAAGTACTTTCAGCTTCTAATGATCTCTAGTGACCACCCAAAGCCTTAGTAAAGAGCCTGGGAAACTATAAATTATGCAATCAGTCAATGGTAGACTCCGGATCTCAGGAACTTTTATGGTAGGATTCATATGCTGATCAAGAGTAAATTTTCCACTGTGCATTCTTTTTGACTTTAGAAAGTGGCAAGACATGATTGAATACTATACAGCCATAAAGAAGAACGAAATCATGCCCATTGCAGTAACATAGGTGAAGCTGGAGTCCAGCGTTCTAAGTTAACTATCACAGAAACAAAAAACTGAATACCACATGTTATCACGTAGAAGTGGGTCCTAAACATTAGGCACATGAGCACAGAGGTGGGAAAAACAAATGCACTGCTAAAGGAGGGAGGAAGGGAAGGGAGAAAAGGAGCACACAACCAACCACTGGGTACCAAGTTCATTACCAGGGGTTGGGGGGTGGGTGGGACATGTACCCCACAACTCTAAAATAAAAATAAATAAATAAAAAAGAAAATGGTGAGACATTCTATTCTAGCTTTTTTTTTTTTTAATCAAATGGATTTTTAAAAATGTAGCGCAGCCGGGCTCGGTGGCTCAACCTGTAATCCCGCGCCTTTGGGAGGCTGAGGTGAGTGGATTGCCTGAGCCCGCGGGTTCGAGACCCGCCTGGGCAGCGAGACCTCATCTCTACAATAAATCAAAAAATCAGCCGGGCGTGGTAGCGCATGCCTGTAATTCCGGTTACCTGGAAGGCTGAGGCGGAAGAATCGCCAGAGCCCAGCAGGTCAAGGCTGTGGTGGCCGGGAGTGGCCACTGCACTGCAGTCTGGGTGACAGTGTGAGACTCCAACTCAAAATAAAATAAAATAAAATAAAAATGTAGTGCAATTGTTTTTTCCTGCAAATTGAAGCAAGATTGTTTTTTCTAGAAACAAAACCAAAACAACAACAAAACCTAATAGCTAAATGGGACAGCTGGTTTTTCTTCTCAGCTAACTTTCAGAGTACTAGGGATTATAGACAGTAAATATGGATATTTTTCAATTTTCTCTTTTCCATGCACCAACAGTCAGCTACTTAAGCCTAGAACTAGTTGAAAGGATTGCTCATGTCCTGTGGTCTTTAGTTTCAGCTCTTTCTATGTGATATAAACATACCTCCAGAGAGTTTGTTTGGATAGTGTAGATTAAGGTTCTGCAGAGAGAAAAATCAAAGAGTCTGCCTTTCTCAACAGACCCTCTGTGCCAGTGGGTAGCCCTGTGGCATGTGGTGAGCTGTGGTACAGGCAGCAGAGACCAAGTATAAATAGGCAGCTCTTAGGTTGCTCCAGGTAGCACCCTCTTCATGGTGACACTTCACAGTGTCAACCTACCAGATATTTTCCTATATAGTTCCAACAGCAGAGGTAGTCTTATAATTTTGATACTTTAATATAATCTCCCTATATTTTGTGTGTATGTTTTGGCATTTGTGGGTATTTTTCATTTGTTTACTTGTTTTAGAAGTCCTAAGTATTCTAATTCTAATTCCCCTTGGGGGTGGGAGTGTGATGGCTTTGCAGGGGGTAGGGGGTGTCATAAAATTAATTCTGTGGTGAGAATCTATTAATTTCTTAGCTTTTAAAAAAACACTAAAAGAAATCATAGAAATGATAAAGTTGGACGTGATCTATGGTTGTACCATAAATAATTCTTCTCTAACAAGATTCTTATTTATTCTAAATCATTAATAGTAATTAGGAGGAAATCGGTTTACATTCATTGAAATCAAAGTTGATTCCTAGCTTCTTGCTTTCTATAAAAAATAATTTTTGTTTTCTGAAGCTTACTGTTATTTTACTTTGCATGAAAATGTGTTTATATTCTGATTCACATTGGTGACAGAATAAATTTGTTTTCCTTCTATTTGGAAAATATATACCTTTGGTCAAATTTCATTGTTGCAATGAAAGTTAATAACTTGAACAAGTAACCTAAGCCTATGAAGTACTAAACCATTTTATACATGAATTGTCATGTAATTTTCTATTTTAAAATCTTCGATTCTTCTTTTTTTCCTCAGAAGAACAGAGGACATAAACCCAAATCTTTAGAGTTTTATGTTATAGGCAAGTGCTAAGTTTTCTAGAGTGGTATAATGAATACATAAATCATTTATGGTGGTAATTTATTTTGTCCTACTACCTTGCTCAATCCATCTTTCTCTTACCCAGGTTTATGTTAATAATTCTTTGGGAGTTTGAGTCACAAGTTACAATCTTAAACAACTAGAAAATCCTTTCTTGACTTTGATTAAATTCACTACTCATAGAAATTCTTCTTTTTTCTTTGTTTAGGAAATCTTTGCCATGTAAGAAACTAGTTATGATAGCATGATGCTGACTCTTGGTTCAAATAACCAGATATATTGTGCTTTCTCTAACAGTACTGATTCTGGGAAGGGTTCATTTCAGAAAGCAGTCTATGAATACTACTTTTCATTTTGAGTGACTAAGGGTTTTTTTCACACACATCACAGCATGTATGGAATCTAGATCAGTTTTATTGATTAGCAATTCTGCAGTGATTATAAAAAGTGAGTTCAATGCTCTTCACTCTAAGAGATGTAGAATTTAAAAATCTATTTAAAAAAATCTCACTGTAGCATTTGTGTTAGGCTGATTTGCAGGACTGGGGTGGAGGCAGAGAATAAGCTAGAAGATCACTGCAGTCCTCTCACAGAGAGCTGAGGAGGACCCAAGAGAGGGCAAGTGCTGTTAGGATGTAGAGAAGAGACCCATTCCAGAGACGTGCAGGAGGTAAAACTGACTGTTTGATGGGTAAGTGAAAGAGAGAAATCGGGACAACTAGCAGGTTGAAAGTTTGATGTTTGCTATCCAAGGAGCAGTTTTAGAGGGTAAGTTAATGAGTTCCATTTTGTTCATGGCTTCAATACCTAAGGGACATCAAAGGATGGAAATGTTAAGCAGGCTGATGAATACAGGAGTCTGAAGCTCCAGGGAGCTGTCTGGACTGCAAAGGTAGGCATGGAAGTTATCAGTGTACTGGTGTTAATTGATATGAACAATGAATAATATTAATCAGGGAGAATGCATAAGGTGAGAAGAAAGAAAACTGAGATGTGATAAGAGGCAGAGGAGTTCAGAAAGACAAAGAAGAATGTCCTCAAATGTATAAGAAATTTAACAAGGGTGTGATGTCATGAGTATCAAGAAAATTAAGACATAGAGAAGATGCACTATTATAATGCTTGTAGTAGAAGCACGATCCCTTAGGAGGAGAATTTATCAATATCTAATAAGATAACTTATGAATTTGCCCTTTGATTCAGCTCTTTGATTCTTCTAGTTTACCTTGAAAATACACCTCCACGATATAAAAAAATGCATACAGTTATTCATTATAGCATTATAAGTCACAACAAAAGACCAGAAACAATCCATTGAAAATAACTATAAGTACATCCACTCAATGGAGGACTACAGTCATGTGTTGCTTAATGACAGGAATGAGTTCTGAGAAATGTGTCATTAAGCAGTTTTGTCACTGTGTGAATATCATAAAGTATACTTACACAAACCTAGATGGTATAGCCTATGACACACCTGGGCCATATGGTATAGTCTATTGCTCCTAGGTTATACAACTGTACAGCCTGTTACTGTACTGAATATTGTAGGCAATTGTAATATAATGGTAGGTATTTGCATATCGAGGCACAGAAAAGGTACAATAAAAATATGATATTCCAAGGTAAAAAATGGTATGCCTGTATAGGGCACTTAACTATGAATGGAGCTTGCAGGACTGGAAGTTGCTCTTGGTGTCAGTGAGTGAGTGGTGAGTGAATGTGAAGGCCTAAGTGATTACTGTGAACTACTATAGGCTTTATAAACATTACACACTTAGGCTACACCAAATTTAATTTAAACAAAAGTAATTGTGTTTCAATGTTATCATGGCTACATCATTAGGTAATAGAAAATTTTCAGCTCCACTATTATCTTAAGGGACCGCTGGCATATATGCAGCTCATCATTGAGGGAAACATCATTATGTGGTCTATGACTATATTTAGTTATTTAAAAAAGTCAGGTAAATCTCACTGAGATAAGGCTACATATATGTCTATATGGTTATATTTGCAAAAGGAAATAGAAAACAGATCAGAGACTAGTGAAAATGCTTATTTATGGGGAAGGGTATGGATGGACAAAATGGAATGGATCAGTTTGGGAGTGAGACTTCTCTGAAGATACCCTTTCATATAGTTGTGATTTTTGAACCATGTACATACTTTACATTTTCAAAATATAAAACCAAATATAGAGGTAAATCCTAAAATTGAACACAGAAATGAACCTACTCCCTACCAAACTGGTAAGAAAATCATGGAGAAAAAAATGATAGCAAGTAACTGTGAATATAGTACTTTATACATCTTTATGATTTATATTCCAAAAACAAAAGTACCAGAAATAAATTGTGTCACCCAGTAGACTTATTATCAATAATAATATTAACATTCTAATTCTGAGACTATTTTAAGTACATTGTAGGATTTAAAAATAAGTAAATATGTTAGTGTTATTAGGAACTAAAATTTCCAGTGTAGCAACAAAAAAAAGTGACAAAAAGAAACTCTAAATTTCAATGAAAAATATTCATATGAACTCATAGTCTAGAAAAAACAAACCCTATAGTAGCACTGAGCACCCCACACTCAGATCTTGGTCTCTACATGCTTTCCACCACAAAGGAGCCAGAGCTCTTTAGAGTTACTTATTTTAGGGCTGGAGCAGGGGAAGGATATTTCTCTTTACCAGCAACCTAAAGAGCTCAAATCTAATGAGGTCATACCAAGAAGACACAGAAGCTAGCTTAAAGAGTTGTTCACTGTTCATGTTAGAAAAAAATGGGCATGCCAGAAAGAAAAGTGGTTATAATTTATTGTAATACATTGCATAAAAATAATGTTAATCAAAAATCACTGTTAAAAAATCAGTGAGCTCATGGTCTCTCATCACAGTAAAAAGGAGAAAAGGGGGAAATTGACAGTATAGAAAGTTTCTTACTAAAGAATGTTATCTAGTAAATGTAGAAGAAATGACAGGATTAAGAAAAAAAGTTTAAAATCTCTAGTGTAGTAAAGAATTCAGGCAGGAATAGTTAATGGATTCTAAAGTGGGATGTTATCATTGTGCAAATATTATTTCACAGATTTCTTTATAATTGCAAAGAAATAATGTACTTTTAAACTTCAGAGATCTGTTGTTCACACTTTTAACAAAGTGACCAAACTTGGCACCATTATTATGAAACAAGTGACAAAACATATGAAATAGACAGCTTACCTATGAGATATCAGTGTCAAAAATGTTCAAGCTGTTTTCTAAAACTAGCTACTAGTTCACTGAAGAAAGAACCCTTTGAGCAATGCTATGAGGAAGCATTTAGAAAGCAAGGCGTTCTGAAAGATAACTGACTGGAACTCCTAAATAATTCAGCGTCATGGAAAAAAAAAAAGGCTATGGGACCAGCCTATATTCCAAAAGAATAAAGAAACATGAAAACAAAATTCAGTGTTTGAATACTGATTAGATTCTGGCTCAGGGATGAAAAGTTGTAGAAGTCATTCTTGGGCTAACTGGAGACATCTGAATATGGACTGGACATCAGGTAACATTATGGAATTATTTATTACCTTTCCTAGGTATGACGATGGATTTGCTATGTAGAAGATTGCCCTTATTCTTAGGAACAATGTACTGAAACATTGAGGAGTGAGATGTCATGATGTCTACAACTTATTGTTAAATATATACGTGAACACACACCAAGTGGGAACAGGGTGAGTAGTATTTACGGAAATGCGTAACAATTGGTCCGTCTTGATAACTGCCTTATAGATGCTCATTGAGCTATTTCTTTCAGCTTTTCTGTAGGCTTGAAAATTTTCATAATACAAAGTTGAGGAAAAAAAGAAGGAAGCAATCAAAGTGCTAAGTGTGGCAGAGATATGATCTGGAAAAAAAAAGTCCCTTTTCTGACCAGTGATGAGTTTAATATAAAAGTTTCAAAAGAATGATGGGAGCTGAAGTCAAATGTTAGTGACTTTAGAGGTGGAAAATGGAAGCAAAAACGATGGACTCCACAATAGCTTCATATTGTGTGTGTGTGTGTGTGTGTGTGTTTAAATGCCAAAGCTTTTTAAATTCCCTTTTAGAGAGGTGCAAGATATTTACTGTATTTTGGGGAGAGGCCATCCTATCATACAACACTGTAAGGAGTGTTCATATAAATGCACCTTCAAGCACATCCATGACCCTTCCTTAACCCAAATCAGTGGAGTGGAATTGATGGATCAAAGTGTTTTTCAAAGTGTCTAACGTGAATGTCAAGAGTACTAAATGCCTATTTCCCTGCACTATGTTTACTCTAAATTTTATTTCTAAAGTGCCATTTAGGAAACATGCTGTCTATGTAATATTATTGTTCCAACTTTTTTTTTTATTAAAGAGATTGAATTTTTTTTTTGAGTTGGAGTCTCACTCGGTTGCCCAGACTGGAGGCTCCCGGCCACCGCAGCCTCGCCTGCTGGGCTCTGGCGATCCTTCTGCCTCAGCCTTCCGAGTAGCTGGAACTACAGGCGTGTGCTACCACGCCCGGCTGATTTTTTGATTTATTGTAGAGATGAGGTCTCGCTGCCCAGGCGGGTCTCAAACCCGCGGGCTCAGGCAATCCACTCACAGCCTCCCAAAGGTGCGGGATTACAGGCTGAGCCACCGAGCCCGGCTGAGATTGAATATTTTTATATGCTCATAGGGCATTACTATTTCTTCTATTTATCTCTTGGCTCCCTTTTCTAATAGATTATTCTTTTCTTAGTAATAATACTTTTGCCTATCATATGTTTTATGAATATTTTTCCTACTTTGTCATTTGCTTGTATTTGTTTACAATGTTTGGGTAATAAAAGGATGCGATAATAATAACCTTGGCTAGTGGTCAGTGAGCACTTCCATGTGCCAGTGCTATGCTGTTTGTTTAGTCCTCCCAGCACTCTGGTAAGATAAGGCCACAGCAGATGATGGAGACTGAGGCTTCCAGATGTTAACATGTCCAGGATCACAGAGATGGGGAGTGCTGAGCCCGGTTTCCTCATTTTTGAGCCCGCATCCTCTCTTTTTATGGTTTTTGCCTTCACTGTCAGGCCTGGGAGGCAAGCAGAAATTAAAAATAATAGGGTCACATAAGCGAACCCTGAACATTTACCATAACACTATAAGAAAGGGACTGGCATAGTGGGATACTGCTGGGGTGGGTGGGACACATCACTAAGGGTACCTAATCTCAAATCAGGCAAAGTTTGGGCCTCCAAAGGGAAGCCCAAACTTTAACTGTACCATGTCCACTTGTATACCTAATCCTGAATTGTACCCTACATCTTTAAAATATGAAAAAAGAAATTCATTATTTTTCTAGTTAATTAAGTTTGAAAGTTATATTTTGATTTATATGTATCTTGTATTAAAAAATACTTTTAAGTCTAAAAAAATGTCAAATTATGTAATGCTATAGAACAATATCTACATTATATCATTGTATTCTCAAAAGAGTATTATAACTATTATGTTTTTAAAAGTGCGTGTAATTATATATAAAGAGTCAGGGGAGATACCTTTTAACACTTTTGTTATATGTAGGGCCTGGTGGGAGAGGAGTGATAGTTTTAATTTAAGCACATTTTTTTTTTTTTGAGTTGGAGTCACTCCATTGCCCAGACTGAGTGCAGTGGCTGCTCCTGGCCACCGCAGCCTCGACCTGCTGGGGTCCAGCGATGCTTCTGCCTCAGCCTTCCAAGTAGCTGGAACTACAGGCGCGCGCTACCACGCCCGGCAAGTTTTTGATTTATTGTAGAGATGAGGTCTCGCCAGGTTGCCCAGGCGGGTCTTGAACGCGCGGGCTCAGGCAGTCCACTCACCTCAGCCTCCCAAAGCATGGTTTTATAGGCTGAGCCACCAAGTCCGGCTTAAGCACATTTTTTATGTTTTTTTTTTAAATAAAGACAAGATCTAGCTCTGTCGCCCAAACTGGAGTGCTGTGGCATAAGTAATCATAGCTCACTGCAGCCTCAATCTTCTGGGCTCAAGCAGTCTTCTCACCTCAGCTTCCTGAGTAGCTAGGATTATAGGTATGGCCTATCACACCCAGCTAATATTTTGTGTTTTATGTACAAATGGGGTCTCGCTATGCTGTCCAGGCTGGTTATGAACTCTTGCCTCAAGCGACCCTTCTGCCTCAACCTCCCAAAGCTTTGGGATTACAAGTGTGAGCCACCACACCTGGCATTTTTCATAAAAATTTTATTAGAAATATTTACTACATTGATTTAAAGAGAATAATATTTCTAATATTTGGACACAAAGGCATGACTGAGGCTTTGAATATGATTGTTTTTCCTTTTATTAGGACAGGCATTCATTCATTAATCCACTTGTCTCACCATTCAAGATACCTGGTTTAAAAGTCTAGTTTGTGTTGGTCTTGGGTTAGATACTGGGAAAACAAAGGTAAACAGATACACTCAGGTCCTTCTTACAGTCTAGCAGGGAGACAAATATAAGAAAATTTCAATGTATAGTTGCCACAGGAATAAGGCAGAGCCCAGTAAGAACACAGGGGAAGGAGGGCCAAAGTTGGCCTGGGGGTGTCAGGAAAACTTCCCAAAGGTGCTAGCATTTGAAGTGAGACATATTCCAACAGCATGCCAGTTCCTATAACTGCTCACTCCCCTGTCTCTTCCCGTGTGGAGTGAGATGATGACAACGATAACAACTCTCCTATGACTAGCTTGGGATGACCACATTACCTTTTGTGGTCTGCTGTCTCCACTTCCACTGTGCACTTTAGAAATAGTCCCTTTCTAAATAACTTTAAACAATCTTTTAAACTTATCTCAACCTGAGTGTAACCTCTGTTTCCTTTGGGACTTTTATTGATAGGTGGTAACTTTGATCTGGGGGCAGCTGCAGTCCAGTTTGGCACTGAAAAAGTTTAAAGATGGCAGTGTCACCTGGGGTATTGAGAGCCAAGGCCACTGCGGGAAATATTCCTACAGTGGAGAGAAAATTGGCAGGTGGTAGGTGGTAGAAAGTGAATAATTTGGTGTTTATGAGTCAGGAAGGACAAAATGAAGAGTTCTAAAAGTCATTCATAAATTGGAATGGAGTCAGAGAAACATAATTGGTTTTGTAATTATAAGACTTTTGTTTGTTTGAAACTCTAAAGCTGATAACTTCTGACAAACACCCATTACTTAGATGAGAACACTGAGGATTCAGTAAGTTATTAATGTGCTCATTTACTCATTCAGCAAATACTGAGGGCATATTGTGTACCAGGTAGTGTACTAGGAATAAAGAGTGAACGAGCTGGGCTCGGTGGCTCAGCCTGTAATCCCATGTTTTGGGAGGCCGAGGTGAGTGAATTGCCTGAGCCCGCGGGTTCGAGACCTGCCTGGGCAACTTGGCGAGACCTCATCTCTACAATAAATAAAAAAAATTAGCCGGGCATGGTAGCGCGCACCCGTAGTTCCAGCTACTTGGAAGGCTGAGGCAGAAGGATCGCCGGAGCCCAGCAGGTCGAGGCTGCAGTGGCTGGGAGCATGCCACTGCACTCCAATCTGGGCGACAGAGTGAGACTCCAACTCTAAAAAAAAAAAAAAAATAGAGCGAACGAAACAAACAAAAAATCCTTCCCTCATGGGATCAGATTTGAACCCAAGATGGTCTGCCTCTAAACACAGTGTTCTTTCTACTGTCTCAAGCTGCCTTCTAGTAAGTATTTGACAAATCTCATTTTGCCCAAACAGTACTTGAAAATTCATTTCTTTGCCCCTTCCTGGGATGCCACAGACCGTGGGCTCCTTCTGCATCTCTTCTATATGTACATTTTTTAGTTAAGTCTGGCAGTACCTCCAAACTTCTGGATCTCTGCTTCTTGGCAAGTCATCACCAAGTCACAGAAGCTAATATTTGTGCTTATTACTGAGCTATTGGGTCTAATTTTAAGAATGCGGAGAATGAAAAGATTAGCTGCCTACAAGCTCCCCCATCTGTTCAAATGGAAAAACTTCACAGAGCCCTAGGGTGCTGGGCAGCACAGATCCGGACTTGTATTTTAAAAGAACACTAAAAAAGAAAAAAAAAGTCAAACAACTCTTTATATGTCTCTCTGAATGTAAACATTTATATTTCTACTTAAAGAATATCCTTAGCGGTAGAATATAGTGATTAAGAGCACAGACTTGGGTATCAGATAGACATGAATGCCAGTATAAATTCTTAATTTTACTAGCAAGTAACTTCAGGCAATGTACTCAGCATCTCTAAACCTTGTTTCCTTCTTCTAAAATAGAGATTCTTAGAATAATCCCTACCTTGAGAAGTTCTCATAAGGACTAAATGAGAGAATGAATGTATCGTACTTAGTGCAGTGCCTGGCACACAGTAAATGCTCAATAAATGTCGCGATTATCATTACATCCATCACTTTCCACACCCTAGGGAAGGAAGGGGAAATCATTGTGTAACCTAAGTATTTGTATACAGGGAAGCACAGACCTACTTTTCTAAGAAGCACATTTTAGATCAGCTTGAGAGAAACCATAATCTTCATAAGAAAATAGAAGCAGAACAGAGACTCTCAAGCAGCTAACATGAGTTAGGTGACATTTACTAAAGCTCTAAAGCTTTGTAAATGTAGAGAATAAATCTAAATTATAACTTTTACTTTTTTACCATTGCTCACATATAACTCAGCCATTAAGAAATTAGTGTAGGCCGGGCTCAGTGGCTCAGCCTGTAATCCCAGCACTTTGGGAGGCTGAGATGAGTGAATTGCCCAAATCCGTGGGTTCAAGACCAGCCCGGGCAACTTAGTGAGACTTTCAGGAGGCTTTCAGGGGCAGCCTTTCCTCATAACTTTCAGTGAACAACCTTGACAAGGTATTGGTTATGTGAAATGCATGTTCATTCCCAATCACCCATTGGCTATTAGACTGTTGTCCAGATAAGGATAGGTAGCCTCTCTTGGTCTGTTTCCACCTGTCCCAGATAGGGGCCTGGGAGAGTTGTCTGCTTGACACTTCAGCAAAAGACATTTATGCAGTTATGTACATATAGGAAGGAAGAGGGGAGAAAGTATTTTTTTCTTCCAGAAACAAATATGATCACTTTAGACTTCAGATGCATGTTTCCAGATGCATGTTTAGTGCACACCATATTTGTCGTTTAATTTTTCTTGATGCATTTATAACACATATTTGTTCTTTTATTTTTCTTGATGCATTTGTAATAAGTGAGAAAAACAAAGCTAGGCCCAGCTTATAGTTATGGAAACGCTAGTGCTCCTCAAGGTAGAGCTTGAGTAGTAAACAGGTATGCCAAGGAATTGACTCCCCATGCCTGGGTCTGTCAGTCTGGATCAGGGGCAGCCCAAGTCTCCAAGTTCATCCAGCAGTCTCATCTGCTTACTGTGTGTGCCACACAAATACCACCATGTTCTATGTGTGCTGTGAGGTGAGAAAGGATGGGAAACACTGTCCTGGAGAAGGAGAAGCTTTGAGCTGTGCCTTTTCAGAACAAGGCTAAAGGAAACGGGCAGGACCATCCCTGTTGATCATAGGGGACATGAGAAGAAGCACAAAGCTACCAAGATGAAGAAGATGTGATAAGAGAGACACACACACAGAGAAGGGAGGGAATCTGGGAGGTCTTTTTGCCTCGTGGTCAGATGTAAGGCCACATTGAGATGGTAGGAGACATACACTAGAAAATCAGAGACTTTTCTCCCCTTTACAAGTTCAGAAGCATGATCTATTTCTTTGTTGTTGTTGTTGTTGTTACTAGTAGTTGTGCAAAGTTAATAACTTCTTGGGAAGCTGTAACAACTATTTATAACTTCAAACAAGAAACCATGCACTCCCAATTATCAGTCCTGGGCCAGCATTATTTGGCTTTAGAATTTTAGCTGACTGTGAGCTTCAGGTGAGTGTCACTGTCTGGTGGGTCACAGCCTGAAGCTGCACCGTGCAGCTTGCAGTGTGTTTCACAATACTCAACTGAGGTGGCAGGTACTGGTGCTGGTGTTATTTCCACCGCAGGAGCATTCTGGCTCAGTCGTAGTGCAATCCATTTATAACTACGTGAAGATTTGTGTATGAGAACTTGAGTGAACTGACAACACATAATTGATTTACTCCAGTAATGTTCTGTGCTTTTTATAGACTGGTACCCTCAGGCAGTAGGCCATCTTGCTTGGCCCTTACTTTGACCCTGGCCTGTAGCATGTGCTTTGGCGTCCACAGATCCAAGTTCAAGTCTGAGCTCTGCCACTCATTAGCTGTGCAACTGTGGGCAAGTTATTTAACATCTCTAAGACATGATTGCAAATCAGAGAGATTTGTGTCGGTAATAAGAAAATCTGTTTCATGGTGTTGCTGTGTAGACTGCATGAGCAATGTGTGCCAAGTGCCTAGATGAGCTTAACACATGTTTGCTTTCCTTTTTACTCCTGAAACAATAGCAAAAAAGCATCTGTAGAGTTAACGGTAATAAGATCTTTCATTAGTACCATCAGATGCTGAATAAACTCACAGGGATCAGAGAGTCATGTGGCCAATTTGTAGGCCTAGTGAAGCACCCGGGAAGAAAACATCTTGTGGGAGGATGAGAAAGAATGCCAAAGAAGTTGACGTTGAGGAAAAGAAAACCCCTGGAATCCTGACTATCACCCAGTGACATGAGAATGACAATTAAAACAGAACAGACATGTACATGATCCACCTCAGTCTCTGCACCCAATTTTAAAGGATTTAGCAAAAGATACATAATTTATTCATAATGCAGCTTTTATTGCTTTCCTTTCTAAAGTCTCTGGTATTCCCAACTGATAGACTCAATTGATCAGTTAGTATGGGAAGGGTAAGTTAGGAAAATGCAATATTGTGAATAATTTTTAATAGTTTTTCTCTGGTACGTTTAAAAGAAGGAACACTTTATAAAAACTATGATTTATATACAGATATTGTAAAAAAATCAAGGAAAACGTTTAACTAAAAAGATACTTTTATTTTCTAAAGAAATCTCTTCTAAATCCTTGAAAAAGATCAGACACAGCAAAAGTGAGTTAAAGCCTTAAAAAATATGCTGTTGTTGTCTTAGACTCTAAAGCAGAAATATATATTCATTTTAAGTTGCAAGAATAATAATCCAGCACTTTGGGGATTTTTAAAATTTTATCTCCCTGCCTTAAATTCTTTTGAAACAAGGCAGGACTATAAATAATGCATATAGTACTTCTTGATTTAAACAAAATCTTTGATGAAATGCTGGTACTGGCTTGGAATCTCGTTCTCTCACTACACACATGTTAATGTGTGCCCATGTACACATGCTAGTGATGTGGCTATTTAGAATTGTTTAACCTTTCAATAAATTGACCACAGACCTTCCTGCTCATGGCACCATTTTCTCAGTCATTCTTACAGCCTCCTAGTTCCCTTGGCAGTGACGGAGTGGATCCTGACTTGTCATCAGCTGAACAGTTGAAGAAAAGTTGACTATTTTGAGGCACATAGATTATTTTAGCATTTCAGGTTGTCTCTGGATGATTTAATGATTATTGGTGATACTGGTGATGATTTAATGATTATTGGTGATATGAAAACTTTAAAGACTTTTAGTGTTCCTTTCTAAAAAATTTTTTTTTCTTCAGAAGTTCCTGCGGAGTTTTTAAAGATTCTGGAATTCAACATAATTTCTAATTTCCTAATGTTCCAGCCAGCAGATATCTCGAGGTAGACTGAGGGCTTGTCATTTTCAAAAATAATTAGACACTACAGATGCACTTTTTTGAGGATAGGTGAAGAGGATATTGTGACTGAAATATGAGGGCTTTATTTTTACTTTTGTAAAATTATAAAAGTCATTGTAATTGTTACAAAAAAACTTATAATATTGAGAGCATAGAGTGAAAATCAAAAGGACCACTTTGCCCCAAGTCGCATTTCCCATGGGTCACCCCAGTTAGCAGCTTCTTATATAGATTCTGAAAGCTCTTGTTGCACATGTGAGGACTTTTACGTCTGCCTTTTTACTTTTTACACATACAGGATCATGGTGTAGGTGCTGTTCAGCTACTTCTGTTTTTTTTTTTCTTTCCTTAACAGTGTATTATAAATACCCTTCTATCTGTCCATGTAGGTCGACTGTATTGTTTTAATAACTGCATTGTAGTCTATGGAATAAAAGTCCTATAACTTTTAAGGCAGATAAATACTCTATGTGTTTGGAGAAATTTCTTATTACAAACAACTTGTCAATGAACCTTCCTGTATCTTCTTGTATTCAAGTAATTATGCTCTATAGGTTAAAATCTTAGAACTGGAATTACTTGGCTAAAGGGTCTGTAAATTTAAAATTTTGGTTGTTATTGCCAAATAATCGTTTAAAAAGGTTATATATACTTACGCTCCTGCTAACGTTGTATGAGACTTTGCTGTTTAACTTATATCCTCTAGCCTTTAGCAGGAAAAGTCTGTGGAATTGTTGCCATTGCTATTTCATGGTTTTAATGGGCATTTAAATAAATTATGAGTAAAATTGATTCTTTTATGGTTGGTAGTCATTTGTGTTTATTTTTCCTTGACTTGCCTATTTTCCACAAGTCTACTTTTCATTGTAATATTTTTGTGGACATTAAAGAAATTAGATATTTGTGTGACAAATTCCAAATCTTTTTTACCTCTGCCATCTTTTAAAGACTTGGACTTTTTGCATGTGTGTGAAGGTTTTAACACTTGCAGAGTAAGTTTATTATATATTTTACTATGTTGCATGCATTTCATGCCATTCTTTTTTTTTTTTTTTTTTTGAGTTGGAGTCTCACTGTCACCCAGATTGGAGTGCAATGGCCGCTCGCCAGCCACCGCAGCCTCGACCTGCTGGGCTCCGGCGATCCTTCGGCCTCAGCCTTCCAAGTAGCCGGAATTACAGGCATGCATCACCACGCCTGGCTGATTTTTTTGATTTATTGTAGAGATGAGGTCTTGCTGCCCAGGCGGGTCTCAAACCCGCGGGCTCAGGCAATCCACTCACCTCAGTCTCCCAAAGGCACGGGATTACAGGCTGAGCCACCGAGCCCAGCTCATGCCATTCTTAGAAAGATTTCTCCCAATCCATGGCTGTTTTTTAAAAAAAAATGTGGTATTTTCTTCTAGCACTTTTACAACTTATTTATTTATTTTATTTTTAAAACCTTATGCTTAAAAAGTTGATACACTTGCAATTTATTTTAGTGTAATGACTGAAGAAAGGATTCACATGTTTTTCTTGCAGATGGCTGGCCAATTATTTCCCCTACACTATTGATTGACGAATATATTTTTACTCCACTGGTCATCACCCTTACTTACACAAAATCCTCACATGGCTTCAAATCTTTTCCCAACTCTGCTCCACTGACTCTTCTGTCTATTCTTGTTTGAATTATATATCTTGTTTGCATATTTATATTTTAATATGCTTCATATTGTATTCCTCTTCTTGTTTATGTATATTAAGTCCTAATAATAAAAGGAAGGAAGTCTCTACACAGACTGAAGGTGACCTTTAGTTGTTAGTATATATATGACAGTTATGCTCCTAGATAAAAATGTGTTTATTCCTCATAATAGTCCTTGAAAGCCTACAGAACCAAACAGCAATCAATAAGATACAATGAATAAGATACAGCAAGAAGACAAGGTCCTTGTTCTGACTGAGCTTACATCAGAGAAGGGTGTGTGTGTGTGTGTGTGTGTGTGTGTGTGTGTGTGTGTGTGTGTGTGTGTGTGTGTATGTAGGGAGGTGTACACATAATAAGCAGATAAACAAATATATAATGTAATACATAATGTATAATGTAATGCTCTATAAAGAAAATAAATTAAGGTGATGAGCTAGAGAGTGAGGAAGGAGGAAGGCATTTTAGAAAAGCTATTTGGGGAAGGTGTTCTGAGTGACATTTGAGCAAAGCCATTTGAGTTAAGCTTTAGTTTATCATATCTAATTTCCTTCTAAATAGCTTGACCCTGATACTTCAGCGTCTAAAATAGAATTTGTCATCTTTCCCTTAAAATCTGTTCCCTTCTGGTCTTCACCATTTTGGTCAGTGCTACCATTATGCTTCTTAGTCACCCAGACCTTGAAATTTCAGGTTATTTTACTCCTTTTTTATCTTTCCTGGCCAGTTGGTAAGTCTGGTGCACCATTTCTAGGATGTCTCCAGCATGTCTCTTCCTTTGCCATGATTGTGGCAGGAGTTTAAAACTGCCCACAGTGAGATTATCGTGTCTGCCCTGCCCCCCCAAACAAGTCTTTGCCTAGAGAGGCTCCCACTTTCAGTCACAACTTTCTGATAAAAATCTTTAAGCTGCTAATGGACAATATTTTTGCCTGTAGAATGAAATCATAGACTGCTTCATCTCAAATATGAGATCTTACAAAATCTGATCCTACTTCTCAACACTTCCCATCAAATGAACACTTACTCCAGGTACAATTCTAAATACTATACATATTGATTTACTTAATCCTCACAACAACCCTCTGAGCTACATACTATTATGATTGACACTTTACAAATGAGTAAACTGAGGCACAGAGAGGTTAATTGACTTGTCTAAAGTTATGGAGCCAGCACACAGACATCCAGTATTGCAATCAAGGGACTCTGGCCTCTACTCAGAGTGGTGTATATTGCCTTCTGATGTTTAAAACTCCATTCCTGCTTGTGTGTGATTAAATGCAGTTTCTCTTGCCAGGAATACTCTCTTTCTACCTCTGCTTCTCAGGTAGCCTCACCTCCCCTTCTCTAAACTGCCTCATCCTCAGAGGTTGCTTCTACTTCTAAATTCTCAGGACAGTTTTAGGATGTATCACCACTATGTGGTGACATAGTGGTACAGATGATTTTGAATACATGTTCTGTTTCTGCAACTAGCTTGCAAAATATGGTAAAGCAGACACAGTGGCTTATTCCTATGAGACCCTAAAAAGACCTTGTTCACATTGTAGGTACTTAATGTTGATCTTTGGCCAAATCAGCCATAGCACACTTACTAGAATAAAGCCTGTATCCAGATACTGGTGGCAACTTTAGTATATTTAAATTTAAAGCATGCCATGTACAAATTTAAGAATAAAGACAGAGAAATCCACTCAACAAACACTACTGATGAGCATATGCTATGCACCTGGCATTGGTACAAGTACCCATGAGGCATCCCTGAACAAATGTGATGTAATCAGAGTGGGCCAGGTTATATTGGGATCACAATTGCCAAGCTGCAGTGGCTTAAGATGAAAGGCTTATTCCTTAATCATACTATATGTCCTCTGATGGTTGCTAGGGGGATTTTGCTCAAACTAATCACTCAGGGAGTGAGAGCAAGGGAGCAGCCTCCATCTTGACATCTGCAGACTGGGTCAGAGAGAGGAGGGGACATGGCAGAGAGTGATGGCTGCAAAGAACTCTGCCCATGGTAGCATACATCCCTTCTGCTTGCCTGCTATTGGCCAAAACAAGTCACACAAACTTGTCCAAACTCAAGAGGTCTGGGGGAATACCCTCCTGCACTAGACGTGGAAGGAAAGAGAGCCACATGCCTGTGTATAGCTCTTACAGCTCCCCACAGACAATGATTTCTGCCTTCTGGAGCTTAATCTAGACTCTTCAAGGGAACACAGACAATAGGTATTTGATATAATAGGTAAGAAAAACATAGAATATGTTAGAGGCTGGCAAGTGCTATGGACAAAGGGAAAGCAGAGTGGGGTAAGGGACTGTGGTGGAGGTGGTGGCAGAGGTATGGAGGAGACTGGGGTGTTCATTAAGATGGTGACATTGATTAAGAACTTGAAGGAGGGGAAGGAGTTGGCCATGGGGCCATCTTGGGAAAGAGGGTTCCAGACAGAGGGAGCAGTGCACAAAAGTCCTAAAGTGAATGCACATCATCTGTGTTTGAGGAACAGTAGGGAAGCTGATGTGTTGGAGCAGACAGGGTGGGCAGAGACCAGGGGCTGAGACTGGACCATGTGGGGCCTTGGGAGGCGCTATGCAGATGCTGGCTTTTCCTCTGAATGACACAAGAAGCTGTAGCAGGGCTTGGGCAGAAAACTAACACTATTCTACTATATTTACAAAGGGTCTGTGTTAAGAATGGACTCGAGGAAGGCACAGGTGGAAGCAGGGAGGCAGTGGAGAGCGACTCAATGATCCAGGTGAGAGCTGACCGTGGCTCACATTGGGTGATGGCACTTTTCCCTGTCACGGGCTCTGATTTCAGATTTCCTTTCAAGTGTGTGTGCTTTAAAAGGTGATTTTAGCTTCAAACGCTGTGTGGCACTGAGAATGAAATCCAGTTTCTTCCCACGACTTCTGGAGTGGCCTCCACCTTCCTCCAGTTTTGCCCTTTGACATCTTGCTCCTGTTCACTGACGCCAGCTACCCCGGCCTCCTTTTGGTCACTTGATACAATGAATTCTTCCCAGCCTCACAGACATTCCCTTCACCTAAAACACGTGGAAAAAGGAAAGGTCCTTTTTCATGTCATAAGTCAAATTTCTCACATTCTGTGACGCAGGAGGCCTCTCCTGTTTATTGTGGCTACATCGCTCTGTGTATTTCCTTCAGGGCAGTTGTCACATTCTGCAAACCTATTGTTTACTTACTCCCTAGTCTATCGACTGTTTCTTACCACTAGAACATAAACTCCGCAACCAGAAAACTGGGATTGTGTCTGTCTTGTTCAATGTGGAATTTCCAGTGTCCAGAGTATTACCTGAGAGAATTAGGTGCACAAGTGTGTGCATGAAGGAACAAGTGAATCAGGAGCCCCAAAGGATGAGTAGGCATCAACAAGGCAAAGATACAGAGGAGTGTGGAGAAGACCTCACGGTTCAAGCAACCTCATAAAAACTCAAGGAGTTGACACTTCAGATAGTGAAGTGTTTTTTGAACCCAAGACAGGATACCATTGCTCTGAGCATGCTGGACACGTATCATATTCTATTGTAATGATCTGTTCTTGTATCTGTTTCCTCCACTAGGGATTATGGGCTATTATTCTTCCTTTTATCCCTGGTGCCCAAGTACTCGAGAAATACTTATTTCACCAAATACTGACTGACTGGGCCTTCCAACTCTCATGTTGAGCTCTCTAATTAGGTCCTCATTAAAAACAAAATCTTATCACGAATCTTCTAGGGCCATCATGGAAAAAAACCCAAAAAACCTTTGCATGCATGCCATGATGTTTTCGACACATTGAGATGTGTTTAATCAAGCCATCAGGGCCATACATTCTATTCACTCTGTTCTGTCAATTCATGACAACATTATACACTCTGAAGTAGGGAATCTGAACTATGACAACTCAGGAGGATATCTATTTTCTTCCTGAAGTTTTAAGGCCCAATGTGGCTTGAACTGAAAGAAACAAAGGACTAATACAATTAAAAGCAGTATTCAGGGTTGAGGGAGGCTACTGGCAGGCAGTATTAGGCCTAGCCAAGTTCTTTAACCAGGTGGAAGACTGAGTAACTGAAAGGAAGAGGCAAATGCAGTCCTTTCTCTAGTTACTGTCTGGAACACAGAGGGACTCCTTGAAAGAACAGTGAATATTTTGGAAGAGAGAAGAATATAGAATATGGAAAAGGATGAGGGAGAAGCAGATGAAGATGTGAAATATACTTTCTGAATCTCACAATGACTGCTGACCTGGTTTCCTCTGGAACTCTCTTAGCTATTTTAGTTTTAGGTTACGTTTTTCATTTTAGATTAAAAATGAGTTTCCTTACAATTTGACTGGTGGTTGGCAGCTTTTAAACACATCCACCACCTATGATCTCATCTGATCCTCCTAGCAACCCAATACAGCAGGCAGAGCAGGCGTTATTATTTTCATTTCACAAATGCAGAGGGGAGAGACTCAGAGCTCTGGGTATCTTGTTCCAGGTCAGAGAGAACTTGTACCAGGTTAAGTGGCAGAGCTGCTAACATGGGTCTTTTGATAATGCACCTCCTGCGTCCTGCCAGCCTTACTTTGTTGACTCGACCTACTGTTTTATTAGATGAGTTTCGCCTGAGCTGAGATTTCAGGTGCAGGGGAGGTAGTGAGCAAGTGCTTCCAGGAGAAGCCAGTAAAAGCTGGGGAAGCAGAATTGGGGAGCAGAAGGAGCCCACACTCAGCCTGACTTTTGAGGGAGGGATACTGTAGAGCTGAAATTCCATTTCAGAATTTATTCACTTTGGGGGCAAAAGGAGCTGGCCATTTGTATTTCCACAGGCTTCTGTCATTGGCCAGTCAGTGGGGGTTGGGAGTATCCCCCACTACCTTAGAAGAATAAGGAGGACAAAGTGCCCTTAGCAATGCTCCAATTGGTGGGAATGCCAGCCTATTAGCCGCAAACTTGGAGAGGCTCCAATAGTGTACCCAAAATTTATGCTCATCAAGAGGACTAAATAAGCTTACCATAAGTGGGATAAGTAAAAACAATTTAGAATTTTTAAAATGCTACATGAATACAAGACATTACTTTATTCTGATGTATTCTAGGGCAGATGGAGTCATCTGAGCACCTTCTCTGAAATCAGAATCAGATACAGTTACAGCAATTTGAGTCTTTCCCTGAGGAATCTGATTTGAAGACACCGATTTAGAAAAAAGGGGGCTATGGTCAAACCTGGACGTTGTTTTATTGAATTTACAAAAATTAATCCTATTAGTTCATTCTATCCAGACAAAAGATCATGCCTAGAGGACAAGTGATTTAGTCCCAAGTCCCACAACCAGTAAATGTCAGACATGAATGTGAACTCAGGTCTCCTGATGCCCAGTCCAGTCCAGAGTTCCTTCCAGGTCCCTGCCTGCCAAGCATTAGGAAGCAAATTTTCCTTCTAGCTGGTTGAGACTGAAGGATCCAGGAGGAAAGAGATTAGGGGAGTGTTCCCCTGTTTGTCCAGCATTCCTAGAGATCATTCAGCATGGAGAGAGACTGAGTCCCTTGAATATTTTTGAAGTCCTTCTCTACCACAGACATACTCTTGCAGAATGGGAAGAAAACGACTTCTGATTCTTTGGAGAGGCTGCATGTGACAAAGCCACACGAATATGGGAAGCCAACAGGGTACCGTGAGGAAGGAGGCTGGGGGCAGGAGAGTGCGTTGCTCCTGAGATGGCCATCACAGCATCAGTTGTGATCTGAATGTCCTCAGAGTCTGTAGAGGAAAGGTGGGACAGTCCTTTGTGACTTACTAAGCCCTTTTATGGACTGGGAGTATCGTCAGTGTAAAAGTCACAGAATCATATTATGAGACGTTCAACATGCATACACTATTCTGCTGTCTTACATTTCTTAGAAAAATGTGTATCTCTAAAGAAAAATGTACTTGCTAACATATAAAGTCATTTAATTCATACTGAAGCTTAAAAAAAAAAGTTTAAACAAAACCCAGATGGAAGCTGTCTAAATGCTTGGGTTAGAAAGATGATTGGGTCAAATACAATAGCAAGTCTTGAAGCAAGAGCCTGCTGCAGGGAGTACGAATCTATCCGCATTTAGTCTAAATGTAGAGTGACCTTTCACTACCAAGCCTTGAGCTTAAAGTTGGCTGCAGTTATTGGAAATCATTTCCAAAGGTCATTAGACAAAAAAAAGTAATATGGATTTAAAGATACCTCCCATACGTGTAGAAAGCCAAGTCTGCAATGCTAGTCAAAAGTAATATGGGGAAAATCATTGTTGCAGTGTTGAGTTTTGAAAATAATCTAAAAGGACATCCAGGGCCACATAGATATCAATTTGATTTTCCTTCCTTATCCATTAGTGGAATTGTTCCTGTGTGTATTGCTAAGCTATTTACTAACACGATAGGTATAGCAGGAAAAAAAAGTGCGTTATTACACGTAGGAGGGAATTACTGAGAACCATTTGCTTTCACAAGATCAGGGATAATATTACATGGAAGCCAAGCAGAGAATATTCCCATGAGCAAAAGTCTGCCTCTCATTCCAAGTGGTGACATTTATATGCAGGGTGTCCAACATGTCATTAGAGATTTTTCAAAGGGCATATATAGCTGAAGTCACTAGGGCATGATTGCATGTGCCACCTTAATAAGTTAAAAAAAAAAAAACACCTTCACGGACTCAGCAGGAGTACAGAAATACTCTTATGTTCATCAGTGAATGCTAAATGAGTCCCCATTTTAGATGCAGGTGAAAAAAAGAGCAGGTATGTCATGAATGTGTAAGAAATAAGACAGGCTTTGATGATTCTCAAGGATGTCCTCTCTTCTCCTGTGCCTTTTTTCCCAATGTAAAATAATATGTAATGTGGAAAATTGATTTATTTTTCTTAGAATAAAACAGAAATTCATAATAAATTGTTCTATTTTATTTTATTTTTTATTATCATTATTTTTTGAGTTGGAGTCTCACTCTGTCGCCCAGACTGAAGTGCAGTGGCACACTCCCAGCCATGGCAGCTTTGACCTGCTGGGCTCTGGCGATCCTTCCGCCTCAGCCTTCCAAGTAGCTAGAACTACAGACACGCGCTACCATGCCCGGTTAATTTTTGATTTATTGTAGAGATGAGGTCTGGGCAAATTGCCCAGGCGGGTCTCGAACACGCGACTCAGGCAATCCACTCACTTCAGCCTCCCGAAGCATGGATTACAGGCTGAGCCACCGAGCCCGGCTTATTCTATTTTATTTAATTAGAAATCTCTGTTTCAAAAATTTTCTTTTTGCTCTGCTTAACTAATCCCTTTTTCTTTCCTCCTTTTTAAAAGGACAATGACAATACATATTTAGATGATTTACTTAGGACATGCATGATTATTAAATATTAAATCAGACTATTAATAATCCTTTTATTCAATGCCCTCCCAAAATATATGTAGTATCTATCATGTGCTAGAACTCTCTTAGGCACTGGAACCCACATAGATTAAAAATAAAACACCTCCTGTGCTCTCACAAATGGTCTGTTTTTGAGAGCTGAAGACAGAGGTAACTGCCATTTGAATTTTGTGATGCAGAGGAACAAACACACATTCAGAAAGAAATCTGGGTTCGAGTGTTGCTTCTAACACTTACCAGCCTTGTACCCAGAGGCAAGAAACTTCATCTAAGTCTTAGTTTCTTCAACTGTAAAGTGAGAAAAATAATATCAGCCCTACCTACCTCACAGGACTGTGGAGAAAATAAGATAAAAATAAAAACCTCATGAAAATGCCTCATAAATTTCAAAGTGTTATGCAAATTTAAGGCAGTAATGTATTGAGTGAATGACAGATTCAGTGCCTGACTCAGAGCTGAGCACAGTGGGTTCCCTACAAGGGGATGCATCCAAGAGAGAGTTGTGACCTTAGGCAACAAGAATTTTCTGGGTGACTTACATGACATGGCCAATATCTATGGTTTTTGTTGCTGCTGCTTTTTTAAGGATTGGGACCAGTATGTTGGAGAACAGAAGGGTCTTTTGTCCTTGGGCATGTCACCCTATGCTGCTACCTCTTGGCAACGTGCCCATCCTGTTTTGTTATGAGAGCCTGACCACAGTTCCCCTCTAAGATGTAAACACTTTGTGCCCTTCGTCCTCCAGCTGACAACCTCTCACATCTTTCTTTCCTTATTGAAAAAATACATGTTTGTAATAGAATATTTCAGAAAGGCTGGAAAGGAGAAGTGAGAAAAATATCAACCATTAGACAGTCACTATTAACTTTAGTATATTTCTTTGCTCTTTTTTTCTATGCATATATATGTGTGTGTGTGTGTGTGTGTGTGCGCGCGTGTGTTTTATATAGTTGTATATACAGTATTATGGTGTGCTTTTGTTTCCCATATAACATAATAAAATAAAAAAAATCTATATTTCTATTTTCTTTCTCCCCTTTAATCACTCACAACTCAAGTCCTAAGCTATCTTCTTTTCTTAGCTCCAGGTGTCTTGCTAATATGATTCAGAAGGGTCCTTTCTGCATGCTAATGACATGTTTCTGCCACCACTAGAATCCACCTCTCTTCTTTCTCTAAGAGTTAATTGAATTGTCTATGTTTTCCATTTTGCTATGAGCACCTTCAAGTAGGAACCATGTCAATCTGACTTTGTGTATGTAGAGCCCAGATCAGGGCCTGGCAGAAATTGCTTAAAAATTTTTGTAGAATAAACAGCCGATTGTTATGGTAAATTTTTAGTAATAATCACATATGTCTGCTCTATAGTCCATCGAGCTTTTAAACCATGATTTCCTTAAAAATCCCTCAGTTGCTGTTTTTCATATTGTTGCTATACATAACTATGCAATGAGCACTATCAAATATGTTCTTTTCTGTATTTCATATTTTTTAAAACTAAAGATTCAAAGAGGAGAAATTCAAAGGCTCAACGTTTTTTAATGACTTTGGACATATATTGTCCTGTTGCTTTTTAAAAAGTTGGATCTATTTTTAACACTTTGAAGTTATATCCCAGAATTTATCACAACTCCATTAAGGCAGCTCAGATATTTCTTGAAGCCTTCTCTGTTTTCCCTCCTGCTCTGCTTGTCAGGTTTAGGTGTGCCTTCTCTGTACTTCCATATAACCTTTCACTATAGATTTATGATTTTTCTTAGTTGAGGTTTCATTTTGTTGCCCAGGCTGGAGCACAGGGGCACAACTCATGTTCACCACAGCCTCTACCTCCTAGGTTCAGGCAATCCTCCCACCTCAACCTCCTACGTAGCTCGGGCTATAGGTGAGCGCCACCATGCGTGGCTAATTTTTTGATTTTTTATAGAGACTAGGTCTCTTTATGTTGTCCAGGCTGGTCTCAAACTCCTGGGTTCAAGCAATCCTCCCACCTTGGTCTCCCAAAGTGTTGGGACTACAGACATGAGCTATCATGCCCTGCCAGATTTCTGCTTTATTAGTGTTATGTATTTACTTGTCTTTCTTCCAGACAACACTATGAGCTCTTTTAAGGGATGAGGCAAGGGTAATTAATTATGGCAATCCCCAGGGCCTAAAAGTATAACAGATTCTTAATTCATTCTTGTTGACTGTAAGGATTAAGTGCCTAATCCAACTACATAATAAAATTGACCCATGAATGAAGGATAATCATGGCAATGATTATTATGTACCAAACATAAGTTGAATGCCAGAGAGATAGAGTAGACTACAGATTTAGTGGAATTCTGTACTCTGGAAACCTTAATAGAATTAATGTTCAATACATGCAATAATGTTCAGTTATTCAATGATTCACACACCAGAGTTGGGGAGTTACACAACACTGAATTCTCCCTTCTCTGTCAGCCTTCCTTTACTACATTTTATACATCAGGTTTCCTTCCTCTAAAAATTCTTATGGTTTACCATTTCAGCATGCAGATTCAATTACGGGCAGTGCTGCCTAAGGCAAGCAGTCCTATCAGTGCTAAATCAGTTAAAAAAGAAAGTCCACACTTTTCTTGGGGGAAAAAAAAGGTTTTATAATTTATAACAGTTAATAACGAATATTTTACCAAGGGCAGAAAATGAACAAAGTAGTATGAAAGAGGCTATGAGATTATTTTGTAGTAACCCACTGGTTCAAACTGGAGCCTGAACATACTATGTCCTAAATCCCAGTGCAGTAAGATTTGTAAAAATAAAGTGATCTTAAAGAATAGATGTCCTGCTTTTTGCTTCTACAGTCTTTCTTCAGAATGCTGATCAATACTTATCTATATAGAAATGATCATTAAATATGTAAGGAGAGCTCTGTGATATTGATGGAAATAGATTAAGGCCATAGGAGGCTCTCCACATATCTGTATATCCACATATTCTCTAATAGCAGAGTTGGAATATTGCATTTTTTTCCAGTTTCCCAATTAAAAAGTGGATTGGGAAATTAGAATTGGTTAGAGATTGAATTTACGTGTTAAATAAATGGTTCTGGCTTAGAAAAAATATTAGTAAGAAGGAGCTAAAATTTTCTTTTTATGGGGCCCAAAACATAAATATGCATAACCCAGCAAAGTACTTCACACCTAAAGACCAAGTTATATAAAAATCTTGCTCATGACCTTGTAGACATTATGCTTACTCTTCATGGTGAGTTACCCATCTTCATTCCATTCACAAAAAATAGCCACTCATGTCTGGCACCCATCAGTGTGTGAATTCCTGTCTGACTTAGCTACAGCAAGTATTTGCTAAGTGGCATGTTCAGAATAGAGCCACATCAGTCATTCAAGTGTTGCTAATTTCCATTGTAATGAGCACTTGAGAATGAACAGTACATTCATTGTTCGGGAATACATGTACAATCCTGCTGTTGATCACCAATAAACATGAACTCATTTTCAAATACTCGGTGCTTGCCTCTGGCACATGGACTTTGGAGGTATGATTTCTCTGCATAATTATCCCGCTTTGCATGTGTACAGTGCTTTGTAGTTAACAAAGACTTCCATTACATAACCTCACAGATCCAGTAAAAGCGGAGGCCTGACAATTTAATTACTACTATTACAGTTATAGCTAACTGTAATCATTTTTGACAAGCCCCCGTCTTTGTCAGCAAATTTAGGGGGTTGAGTCAGTTTACTAAATATCTGTGAATCCAGTCCATTTTCCTCTATGCTGTCGTAGCCCTATAGTTCAGATTCTTATCAACTCTCTTGATGAGTGGCAATATTTCTTTTAGCTGGCCTTCTGTACTGCAGCCTCCCATCTTCCCCTTCTCACTTCCCAATCAATCCTCCACATAGCAGTCAGAATGACCTTTAGAAAAGCAAATCTATTATGTTATTTTTCCTCCTTAACATCACTCAATGGCTTACAGCTGCCTTTAAGATAAAGTACAAAATCCTACAAGGAGTAAACAAGCCCTGTAAGGCTCTTCATGATCTGGCCTCTGCCCAGAGGCTGATTTCAGAGTCTCTAAACATTGAAAAGGTTATGGTGATCCACTTCCTAGTTCTTTCATCCATATATAATCAAGGAAGGGAGAAACTGTAAAACACAAAACACATATGTGTGCTACAGTTAAAATAGTTACTTAAAACAGTTCTGGCTACCAAATTATGAAGAAATTTTTCAAAACTAAACTTCTCTCATTTTTTTTCCTTTTGCCTCTATTTTGCAGGTACCCCAAAGAATACTCATACTATGCCAGTTGGGTGATCTAGAACTGAGTTGTTTCTCCAGCAAGACCCCCGAAGCAAACAAAGCAGGAGCAACAAAAATTCAACATATGTCACTAATAACTTCTTGATTAATTTACCTATCCACTTATAGTGAATTCATTGTGTGTCAGGCACTAGTTCAGCTTTTATTAAAAATTGGTGCTACAGGGAATGGAATACTGCCACTGGCTTCAAGAAGCTCACAATTTAGAAGGGAGAGTGCAAAGAGAATTACAGAGTAATGATTTCATGAACAAGGTTGCTGGTTGCTTTGTCTCAAGACAAAGAGTCAGAAAGGAGAGAGCAGTCCAGAGAGAGAATGCTAGAGATCTGCAGAAGATCCCCATTGACTACTCAGCAACTACTAAATGAGTGCCTGTACATGAGGTAATGACCCAAGGCAGAGACAGAACCATCTGAAAGAATCTGAGGGGGAAGCACCTGGCACTTATACAGTACTGGAAATAGTGCTTATTCTCATCAGCCAAACAGGAAAAGTCATAATTTATAGGTCATTGAGTAGATGCAAAAGTTCAGGAAGTTCTTGCCTCAATGCTAATATGAATTAGTACTAACTGATCACTGCTTTAGATTCATGTAATGAATCATAAATGCAAGGACCAAAATGACCCAACTATCTACAAGTAATTTAACTGAATTCCAGGATAAAGCCCAAGAAAATTTCCAGGAACACAAAAACACCCAGTATAAAACAAGATAAAATCACAATGTCTGCTATTCAATCAAATATTGCAAGATATGCAAAGAAGGAGGGAAGTGAGACCAATACTGGTGAAAATAAATAAATCAACCAAACTTAATTAGGAGTAACATAGATGTGAGAATTAGCAAAAAAAAAATATATTAAAAAGTTACAACTATACTCTGTATGGCCAAAAATTAAGTAGAGACATGAAAATACAACAACAAAATTAATTCAAACTTCCAGAGATTAAAACTAGAATATCTGAGATAAAATTCCACAGAACAAGATTAATATATGATTATACATTGCAGAAGACAAAGATTAGTATATTTTAAGGAATAGCAATATAAATTATACAAAATAAAAACACAGAGAAAAGAATATAAAAAAGGAAAACAGAATTAGTGGAGTTTTAAGAACTCCAGCATCCTTGTTCATGAAATCATTAGCATTAGTGTCCTACAGGACAACTTCAAATAGCACAATACAATATATGTGTAACTGGAGTCTCTGAAAGGAGGAAGACAGAAAAAAATGTTTGAAAAAAATTATAGCCGAAAAGATTCATACTTTTGGTGAAAACTATAAGATCAGTGATCCATGAAGCTCAACAAACTCCAACTACAGAAAATATGAGGAAAACCACATCAAAGCACATAGTAATCAAATTCCTCAAAATTGGCACTAAAAGAAAAATCTTAAAATCAACCAGGGGGATGGGGGTGGGGGTGGGAAATGTTTCATACAGAAGAACAAAAGAAGACAGAGGATTTCTTGTCAGAAACAACACGAGTAAAAGACATTTGAGCAACATCTTTATAGTACTGAAAGAAAACAATCTGCCCAATGTCCAATATGTCAACCTAGAATTCTATATCCAGCAAAAGTGTTTCAAAAGTAAAGGTTAAATAAAATGCTTTTTGACATACAAAAGTTGGAAGAATTCATAAAAATATTAATGGACTTCTTTAGGCAGAAGCACATTTATATTGTATAGAAATCTGTATCTATATACACAGGTACAAAAAGCAATAGAAATAGTAGCTATATAGGTAAATGCTACGGTTTGTATATAACTTGTTTGCCTCCACCAAAACTCATGTTGAAATTTGATCCCCAATGTATTAGTGTTAGGAGTGGGGATGAGTGAGAGGTGTTTGGGTTATGGGAACAGATCACACATAAATGGCTTTGTGTCATTCTCATGGTAGTGAGTTCTTATTTGGGCAAAACTAATTTAGTTCTTCTGGCATGGATTAGTTCCCATGAGAATGGGTTGTCCTAAAACCAGGATGTCCCTCAGGTTTTGTCTCTCTTCACATGTGTCTGCTTCCTCTTTGAACTTCTCTGCCATGTTTTGCAATCACTAAACCCCTTGCCAGAAATGAGGGTCATGCTCTTGAACTTCCCATCATACAAAACCATGAGCTAACTAAATCTCTTTTCTTGATAAATTTCTCAGTCTCAGGCATTCTGTTAAAGCAGCACAAGACAGACTAAGACAACATATATAGAAAACTTAAAAATATTATTTAATACCTTTAAAAGACAATTGGCTATGTAAGCAAAAACAATATTGTATTGTGAGATTTATGACATTTAAAAATAACACATATGACATTGACATTATAAAGGTGAGGTAGAAGAAATGAAAGTATACTATTGTAAAGCTTTTGTGTGATATATAAAGTGATATGTCTGCTATGATGTGAATGTGTCCCCCTTCCCCAAATTCATATGTTGACACCCTCAAGGTATTAGGAGGTGGGGCCTTTTGGAAGGTAATTAGGTAATGAAGGCAGCGTCCTCACGAATAGATTAGTGCCCTTCTAAAAGAAATGCAGGAGAGTGGTCTTGCCTCTTCCACCATGTGAAGACCCAGTGAGAAGTTGGCAGTCTGCAAACCAGAATAGGGTTCTCACCAAAACTTGTCCATGGCCAGTCTGATCCTGGACTTTTCAGGCTCTAAACTGTGAGAAATATATTTCTATTGTTTATAGGATACGCCATTTAGGCTATTTTGTTATGAAAGCCACAGTGACTAAGATAATATAACTTGAAAGTGGACTGTTAAAGTTTATGATGCATATTTTACCCTAAAGGAACCACTAATGTAACAAAACAAAAAGTTACAGCAAATAGGCTAACAAAGGAAATAAAATAGAGTAATGAAAAAAATTAATCCAAAAGAAGACTGGCAAAAAGGAAAAGGGAAAAAAGAAGACATGAAACAAATAGAAAACAAACAACAAAGGGATAGCATTAAAATAACCATACCAATACTCACAGTAAATATAAGCAGTATAAATATGCCAATTAAAAGGTATTTATGTCACATTGGATAAAAAAGCATAATACAACAATGTATTCTCTAATAAAAGGCACTTTAAACATAAGAACACAAATTAAGTTTTAAAAAGATATACCACTATAAAGTAGTCAAAAGAAAGCTAGAATTTCTATGTTAGGCAGAAAAACTTGGTTTCAAAGCAAAGAATAAAGGTATAAAGAAGGTCATATCATAAGGGCAATTAATAATGAGGACAAAACAATGCCAAATATTTATACCATTGACTTAGTTTGGATGTTCATACCCTCCAAATGTCATGTTGAAATTTGATTCTCAGTGTTGGTGGGGCCTGGTGGGATGTATTTAGGTAATGGGGGCAGATCTCTCAAAAGTGGTTTGTTGACGTCCCCTTGGTAAGGAGTAATTTCTTCCTCTCTTTGCTCATGTGAGAGCTGGCTGTTTAAAAAGGCATGGTAACACCCTCTCCTCTCTCTCTTGCTCCCTTTCTTGCCATGTGACATGGCTTGCCCCTTTTTCCTTCTGACACTACTGGAGGCTTCCTGAAGCCCTCACCAGAAGCAGATGCTGGTGCCATGCTTCTTGTACAGCCTGCAGAGACTTGAACCAAATCAACCTCTTTTCTTTATAAATCACCCAGCTTCAGGTATACCCATATAGGAATGCAAATGGACTAACACAGCCCCTAAAAACAGAGGTTCAAAATACATTAAGTAAAAACTGATAGAAAACCAAGGAAAAATAGTCAAACCCACAATTATGGTCAGAGAAGTCAATACCTCTCTCCCCAAAATGAATAGAACAAGTAGAAAGATACTCAGCAGGACTATAGTAGACTTGAATAACATTGTAAACCAAACTGACTTGTTACTATAAAGAAAACTCCACTCAACAAGAGAATACATATTTTCAAGTACACATGGAAAATTTACCAACACAGGCCATGAAACAAGTATTAACGGATTTAAAAGAATTCATGTTGTGTAAGTTATATTTTTTGTCTGTAATAAAATTTAAATAGAAATTAATACCATGAGAGTCTCTAGAAAATCTAAATAATACATGGGTCAAAGAAAAAAGAAAATTGGAAAGTGTTTTGAAATTAATGAAAATAAAAAACAATACAAAATTTATAAGATGCCACTAAAACAGTACTCAAGAGGAAATTTACAGGGCTAAATAATTATATCATAAATGAAGAAAAATCTCAAATCGATGACCTCAACTTCTACCTTAAGAAACAAGAAAAGGAAGAGCAAACTGAGTCCAAATTAAGCAGATCAAAGAGGTAAAGAGAATAAAAATAAAAAGATAGGCCAGGAAAAATATTTTCGAAGCATATCACTGATAAAATAAGTATCACAATATATAAAGAACCCTCAAAACTTAGTAAGAGAACAAAGCATACAATCATGAAATGATCAAAAGATTTTAACAGACAGTTCACTTCACCAAAGAAGATGACAAATAAACATAAGAAAAAATGCTCAAAATCATTAGTCTTTACAAAAACATAAATTGAAAACACCATTATATACCACTACATACCTATTAGAATGACTAAAATTAGAAAGACTGACTATACCTATGTTGTCACTGATGTAGAGGAAATACAAATACCATACTCCCCGATGGACAAACTCTTCTGGGAAACAGCTTGGCAGCTTCTTAAAAAGTACCATATGCCCCAGTTTTTCTATTCCTAGGCATTTACCTGTGAGAAATAAAGCATTTCTATACTTTTATAAAAATAAAGGATGTCCATCCTTTTATAAAAGTAAAAGTATGTCCATACTTGTCAACAAATGCTCATAGCAGCATTATTTGTATCACCCAGAAATGGGAATCAACTCAAATATCCATCAATGGATTGGAGAATGGATAAACACATTATGGTATATCCATACAATGGAAAAGTAGTCAGCAGTGAAAAGGAGTGAACTGTTGATACATGCCATAACATTGATGATTCTCACAGTAACTGGTGCTGTGAAGCCAGATAAAAATGAATACATATTGTGTGATCCCATTTATATAAAACGCTGAAAAGGCCAGGTGCAGTGGCTCATGCCTGTAATCCCTTGGCATTTTGAGAAGCTAAGGTGTGATAATTGCTTGAGCTCAGGAGTTCAAGATCAGCCTGGCTAACATAGAAAGACCTCATCTCTACAACAAAAAATTTAAAAATTAGCCAGGCATGATGATGTGTGCCTGTAGTCCCAGCTACTTGAGAGGCTGAGGCAGAAGGATTGCCTGAGCCCAGGAGGTAAAGCCTGAGGTAAGCTGTGATCATGCAACTGCACTCCAGCCTGACAGGGTGAGACCCTAACTCAAAAACAACAACAACAACAAAAAACTCTGGAAAATCTAAATGAATCTACAGAATCTTTAGTGATAGAAAGCAGATCAGTAATGGAGTTGGTAGGACAGGAGGAAAGGTCCAAAAGGTTCATAAAATAACTTTTTCTGATCAATGTATATGTGCACTATCTTGTTTGTGATGATAGTTTTACAGATATATACATTGGTCAAGACGTACCATATTCTATTTCTTTAAATATGTGTAGTTTTTAATAAATCATTTATACTTCAATAAAGGTGTTTCAAAACTTGGGGTAATGCCATGGAGCAGAGCGTTAGTGACTGGAAAAAGGCCATGGGGAACTCTGCAATAGAAGCAATTCTTTGTTTCTTGATCTGGACGCTAACTACATGGTTGAAAATTCATTAGGTTGTTAGTGAGGATTCACTTTTCTGTATGTTACACTCCAATAACTATTTTGCTTTAAACATTTATATAATGCCAGATGCAATGATTCACACCTCTAATCCCAGCACTTTGGGAGGCTGGGGTGGGAGAACTGCTTGAACCCAGGAGTTCGAGACCAGCCTGGACAACATAGTGAGACCTTGTCTTTACAAAAAATTAGCTGGGCATGGTAGTATATGCCTGTAGTAACAGCTACTCGGGATGCTGGGTTGGGAGGAGTGCCTGAGCCCAGGAGGTCGAGGCTCCAATGAGCCTGAGCCTAGGAGACAAAGTAAGACCCTGACTCAAAATATTTTTTTTAAATATAAGTCTAGCTTCCAAAATAATCTGTAGCCAATCTATGGTTTTTGGTAGTGAGATTGAACTCTCTCCATCAATTAATTGGTGGCCTTAGCATTTTCTCTGTGTTTCACGTCATGCTTCGCATTCTCTATGGTCCTTAGTATTTCAGGTATATGTTTTATCTTCCCCGCAAGGCAATTGTACCTCATTCATCTGTGTCTCATTCTTTATTGTACCCTGTAGAATCAGTCTAATGTCTCGCTCACTGTCAGTGATTGAAGTATATGTTTAATAAATGAACACAAATTAATTGAGAAAAAGGAAAGTTCTAGTCTATTCCAATTCCATATTACTTGCCTTGCTACTGTTCCACAATTTTCTTTTATTCTTCCTTCTCTTCGTCCTTCTCCTCTTTAGACCTATCTACATTTTCTTCAACATGCTGCCTCCCCAGTGTGGCTGGAATGACATGAGAAAAAGGGCAAGTAGAAGGTCATAAGGTAAGAGAGAACCTTGGGGCTGGGATCTGGCAGGCTGAAGATGGGGATTTGTAAGGTTGTGTGAAATGGGGTACAGTCTTTGAACTTATATTTTAAAATGACCACTTGGATATATCTGTTAAGATTAGATGATGGTGATTATAGGAAGAAGAGTGAAAACAGGGTCACTTCTTATGAGGCTATGGCAATAATCCAAACAAGAGATGATGGGAGCTTGGACAAGGGCAGTAGCAGTGACATTGGGAAGGGGTGTCAGGTGCTTGACTTATTTTGAAAGTGAAATCCTCTTAATTTCCAAAAGGTTTAGATATGGGATATGAGAGGAAGAAAGGAATCGGTGAAGATTCCAAGTTTTATAGCCCAAACAGCCACAAGATAGGATGGAGGTGCTTTGGCTGACATGTAGAAGACTGTGGACTTATGGGAGGAAAACTAGAAACATGTCTAGTTTGGACATATTATGCTTCTTAGGGCTTTTAATGATACATGTCAAATTGGCAGTGGGATATATATATGTGTATATATACATACATACATATACATACATATATATACACACACATATATATGTATATATATGAGAGAGAGAGAGATGGAGACAGAGAAGAGGACAAAATGGCATTGGGTGACCTCAGTGTTAGAATACTAGGGAAACAGGAGGAAACTGTGAAGAAATTGAGAAGCACCTGCCAGTGAAATCAGGAGACAGTGGTGTCTTAGATGCCAAGTGAAGACAGTTCTCTGAGGAGGCAGGAGTGATCAATTTTGTCAAATGTTTCTGACAGGTCTGATTAAGATGAGGGCTTGAGAATCGATCATGGATCAAATAACAAGAGGGTCACTGATGATTGAGAGCAGGTTTGTGAAGCAATGAAAGTACAGGAGAGGACCCCCCCCAAACCAGAACTTATTTATTACAAAATTCTGTATATATTCTTAC
The DNA here is from genome assembly GCA_027257055.1 of Cephalopachus bancanus. Taxonomy (NCBI): domain Eukaryota; kingdom Metazoa; phylum Chordata; class Mammalia; order Primates; family Tarsiidae; genus Cephalopachus; species Cephalopachus bancanus. The sequence goes on along the minus strand of JAPVLO010000097.1, from coordinate 5,990,238 downwards.
ATGTTTATACTTCAGTAACCTTCAAAGTACTCTCTGTCTGATGCAATACACCTATAGAGCGTTTTTTTTTGGCCAAAAACTGCTGAATTCTCAGCGCAATGTGGGCAGGTGTGCTCGTAAATCACCCATCATGAAATGGGCAAACATAGCCGGGCTCTGTGGTTCAGGCTGTAATCCTGCGCCTTTGGGAGGCTAAGGTGAGTGGATTGCGTGAGCCCGCAGGTTCGAGACCCGCCTGGGCAGCGAGACCTCATCTCTACAATAAATCAAAAAATCAGCCGGGCGTGGTAGCGCATGCCTGTAATTCCAGCTACTTGGAAGGCTGAGGCGGAAGGATCACGGAAGCCCAGCAGGTCGAGGCTGCGGTGGCTGGGAGCGGCCACTGCACTCCAGTCTGGGCAACTGAGTGAGACCCCAACTCAAAAAAAAAAAAAAAAAAGGAAAATAAAAGAAATTAGCAAATATGTTGAAAGAATCTCCAAAACAAATTCACTGAAGCTTAACACAGTCTTTCCCAAACAAGCTGGTACACTGATGCCAATGGGTTCCTAGGACACTTACCTAGCAGGGGAAGCCTGTACTACAAGAGGCTGGACCTCCAAAAAAATAATTCTGGTTTCTATTTTGGGTCCCCCTTGTATAAATCTTTATGGAAGGGTTTTCAGAGAGAAGGGACACTGAAGAACTCCCTTGAAGAATTTTGCTGCAAGAGGCAGAGCAGTGGTCAGTAGCTATGAGGGAAAGTGGAGTCAGGAAAATATACTGAGGATGGGAGGAAGAGCAGCGTGTTTGTATGCTGATGGAACAATTCAGTGAAAAGGAGAGAGATTGATGCTGCTATCACTTACTTTCCTGTTTGTCTCTCATCCTGTTCCCCTACTGTTAAGGCTGAGCCCACATCCCAGATTCTAACTTTCCCAGACTCGATGAGATGGGGCACAGGAAGAAGAAGCTGTCCTGTCAGATGCCTCAGCCCTAAACTCTGAATTAGAAGCTGGTGCCATGAAGAAGAGCAGACCACATTTGATAGCTTCTGGAAACAGATGGTAGCAAAACACCAGTCACAGAGGGCTTGAGAAAGAAGAAAGGGTTATGCTTTCTGTTAAAGGATTCTATAATCATTGAGGGTAGAGACCAACTATCTCTCATTTACCATTGAAACTCCTGAGCCTAGCATAGTGCTGACACAAAGTACAAAATACATGTTGAATAAATAAATGAATAAAGACTAGTTTTGTTTAGGTGGTGGATGGATAGATTAGGCTAGATTGTGAACAAATTCAAGGTGCACTTCAATCATTGTCCCTTGTTTAGTGGACATTAATCAACCTTATGAGGGGGGACCCTAAAAACTTGGCATTATCTTTTGGAGAACAGGTTCTTTGTGGTATAGGCTTCCCTGCTAGGTAAGTATTCTAGGAACACATCAGTATCTGTGTACCAACTAGTGTTGTGTGAGAGACTGCGTTCAGCTTCAGTGAATTTTGATTTTGGAGATTTTTTTCTTTTTTTGAGTTGGAGTCTCACTCTGTCGCCCAGACTGGAGTGTAGTGGCACGCTCCTGGCCACCGCAGCCTCGACCTGCTGGGCTCCAGTGATCCTTCCGCCTCAGCCTTCCAAGTAGCCGGAAGTACAGGCATGCGCTACCAGGCCCAGCTGATTTTTTTTTATTTATTGTAGAGATGAGGTCTCGCTGCCCAGGTGGGTCTTGAACCCCCGGGCTCGGGCAATCCACTCACCTCAGACTCCCGAAGGCGCGGGATTACAGGCTGAGCCACCGAGCCCGGGTTGGAGATTTTTTCAATGTGTTTGCTCATTTCATGATGGGTGACTGAGTGTTCAGCAGTTTTTGACCCCAAACGGCATGAACCCCGTGCCTCACCCTCCCTATTCCCCTGATGTCACCCCAAGTAACTTTTTTTTGTTGTTTCCATGGATGAAAAAAAGTCCTCAAAGGGAAACATTTTACTGATATGGAAGAGGTGAAATGAAAAAAACGGCAGAAGCACTAAAAGGCATCAAAATGGGCCAAACTCGATGACTCAGCCTGTAATCCCAGCACTTTAGGAGGCCGAAGCGAGTGAGTGAATTGCCTGAGCCCGCGGGTTCGAGAACCATCTGGGGAACTTGGCAAGACCTCGTCTCTACAATAAATCAAAAGTTAGCCAGGTGTGGTAGCACGCGCCGGTAGTTCTGGCCACTTGGAAGGCTGAGGCAGAAGGATTGCCTGAGCAGAGCAGGCTGAGGCTGCGGTGGCGGGGAGTGTGCACTGCACTCCAGTCTGGGTGACAGAGTGAGACTCCAACTCAAAAAAAAGAAAAAAAAGGCATAAAACTGTCCCTGAGCAGTGGAAAAAGCATCTTGATAGGTGTATTGCATTAAACAGAGAGCACTTTGAAGGTGACAAGTTTAAATATGTAAGGATACATTTTTAAAAAATAAATAAATTCAGTTGCTTTTGGTCCCACTTGTATAAGGACAAAATTCAAGGTTAGGATTGCTTTAAAATTAGTGTGGAGAACAAAAAGAAGAAAGAAATATAAACTTCTGTATGTTGTTGTCAGGGCTTATATTTGGTATCAACTAAGAGGTCTGTTTAACATTTTACATGGTGCATTAGTACTAGAAAAGGAAAAGAACAGGTCTAGAAAAATTAAAACTGACATTTTTCCCCCTGAAAACGCAATGGCATTAAGACACTATAAATATGAGGGGTCCCCTCAAAAACTAGAATTATCTTTTTGGAGGGCAGACCACTTGTAGTACAGGCTTCCCCCACTAGGTAAGTATTCTACAAACCCACTTGTATCCATTTACCAGCTAGTGTTGTTGTGAGAGGTTGCGTTTTGTTTCAGTGAATTTTTTGTGGCAAACAAGTGACTGATTCTTCCACCATGACAAGGCATCTACCTATACCATGTTGAACGTTCAGCAGTTTTTGACCAAAAATGGTATGACTTCCATGCCACACTCTCCCTTTTCCCTTGATCTCTCCTCAAGTGACTTTTTTTGTTTCTCCGGATGAAAAAAGTCCTCAGAGGGGAAAGAAATGTTTTGTTGATTTGGAAGAGGTGAAACAAAAAGCGGCAGAAGCACTAAAAGGCATCAAAATGGACAAGTCCAAGAACTACTTTGAGCAATGGAAAAAGTGTCTCAATAAGTGTATTCTATCAAAGAGTACTTTGAAGGTTACTGAAGTTTAAACATGTAAGAATAAATACACAATCTTTTATAAATAAATTCCTGTTTTTTTGTTTTGTTTTGTTTTGTTTTAGGTTCCTCCCTCATAGTTTTAAGTAAAATCAACTAGGGAAGAAATAATCATACTTGTGTTTAAAGTGGGCATTGATACTTATTCACCTTGTAAATCCACTGTGATTCAAGTTTCTATAAGTATTTGTTTGGGGGCTCTTTTATTTTGTTTAAGTTTTCATTTCCTTATAACCTGTAGGCAGATACACTAAACATAACTCAAACACTTAGACACATTGCATAACTTTAAACTACTCAACAAGGATGTTTGTCTCCTAGGAATGCTAACCACCATCCTCTTTCTGCCATGTTGCTGTTGATGGCAACCAAAAGGAAGGAGTAGGGTGGGGCACTTTATGGTGTTTATTAACACACTCCCAGAAATTCTAGAGGATTGAAGTCTTGAATTATCCCAGCAACTCTCCATTGTTAATCTGATTAACTGAGTAGCACTGTAGGTGTTACTTGGTCTCAACCCAGAATATTCCTGTTTTGTAGCAAAAATTATTTAGGTATAATGAACTTTCCTTAAACAAATGAAAAAGCACTGGATTTTTTTTTTTTTTTTTTGAGTTGGAATCTCTTGTTGCCCAGGCTGGAGGAGTACAGTGGCATGCTCACAGCTATTGCAGCCTTGACTTGCTGGGTTTACGCGATCCTTCTACCTCAGCCTTACAAGTAGCTGGAACTATAGATGGACGCCACCACATTCGGCTAGTTTTGTTGTGTGTGTGTGTGTGTGTGTGTGTGTGTGTGTGTGTGTGTATGTGTGTGATTTATTGTAGAGGCGAGGTCTCACCAAGTTGTCCAGGCTGGTCTCGAATCCCTGGGCTCAGGCAATCCTCTTGCTTCTCAAAGTGCTGGGATTACAGGCTAAGCCACTGTGCCTGGCGTAGCATAGAAATTGAAGAGAATTGAAACTTTAAATTTTATTCTTTTTGGAAAATCATAACTTTTAGGTTCAGAAATGAAGGTGGTTTTAGAGTGATATTAGTAAACTTACACTAATGAATATCCCATTAAGAATAACATAATAGAAAAATGCTACCACCACCGTGCCAAGATTCCTAACAAGCCCCAAGTATTGCTCCACTGTAAAGGCAGTTAAATATTATGATAGTAGAGATGAGGCAAAAACAAATGAGGAAACAATAAGATAAATGAGTAAAGGAAAAAAAAACTAAAGAAAGAGAAACAAAGATAAAGATTAAATTCAATTTAACTGTGCTTTTTAAAAAAATTACAAATAATTCTAAAAACAAAAGGGCTAGAACTATGTCTAGAGGAAACTAAAACAAAGTGAAACACAACATTTACTTTGTTCTATGTAAGGCCATTTGGAACCTGTGAATTGTGATTGCAGAGGGAGATTTTGATTATGAAAGAACTAGTCGTATCCGTTTTCTAAGGCTGCCATGACGAAATGCCACTGATGGGATAACTTAAACAGCAGAACTTTATTTTTGATGGTTCTGGAGGATAGAAGACCAAGGTCAAGGTGTCAGCAGAGTTGATTTCATTTTGAGGTCTCTCTCCTCCCTTGTGGATGGACGTCTTATTCCTGTGTCTTCACATGGTCTTTCTTCTCTGTCCATGCATGGTGGTGTCCCTCTTTGTGTCCAAATTGCCTCTTCTTATAATAATGCCAGTCAAAATGAAGAAGGCTCACTCTAAAAGCTTCATTTTAACTTAATTACCTCTTTATAGGTCCTATCTCCAGATACAGTCATAATCAGAGGTATAGGAGGTTAGAACTTCAATATACACGCTTTGGGGCATACAACTTAATCCATAATACTAGTCTTCAGTAAATATTTTACATATTAATGCATATATTTAAAAAATAATGCTAGAAAGTTTTTTTATTTTTTTTTTTTGAGTTGGAGTCTCACTCTGTTGCCCAGACTGGAGTGCAGTGGCCGCTCCCGGCCACCGCAGCCTTGACCTGCTGGGCTCCAGCGATCCTTCCGCCTCAGCCTTCCCAGTAGCCGGAATTACAGGCATGCGCTACCACGCTCGGCTGATTTTTTGATTTATCGTAGAGATGAGGTCTCGCTGCCCAGGCGGGTCTCGAACCCGCGGGCTCAGGCAATCCACTCACCTCAGCCTCCCAAAGGTGCAGGATTACAGGCTGTGCTACTGAGCCTGGCAGTTTTTTTTTCTTTCTCTTGCAATTCTTCTGAGGACTAAAGTATCCAAACTCATAACAGTTGAATCAGTCAAATGCTTACTCTCGATATGTACGTATGTGAGAGAGAGAGAGAGACAGAGAGGGAGTGAGAGAAGGGAAGGGAGGGAGGAGAGGGGAAGGGGGGAGACACAGAAAAAGAGAGATTTCTCTCCGTACCTTTTCTCAATACCTTTTCTATTTCTGCTAAACAACTCTTCTGCTAGACAGCCTCTAAAATGACTATCAGTGATCTGTACCTCCTGGTCCTTATGTCCTTGTGTAATCTCCTCTGTTTGAGTGTGGGCTGGATTTGTTGGTTTCCTTCTCACAAATAGTATACAGCAGAAGTGATGGGACATCACTTCTAATTTTAGGTTGCATACAAAGGCTACGGCTGCCATCTTGGGTGCTCTCTCTTGGAGTGCTCACTTCTGGGGGAGACTGGCTGTTATGTCATGTCTGTGGTGAGACTTACATGATTGAGTTTGGCAGCTGATCTTAAGAGATCTGCCTGCAGACACGTGAGTGAGCTTGGAAGTAGCAAGCCTTAAGACTACTGCAGCCTTGTGGAAAACATCAAGCTAAAACTCCCTAGCTAAGCTATGACTGGATTCCTGACCTACAGAAACTGTGAAGGAATAAATGTCTTATGTTTTCAGCTGCTAAGTATTGGGAATATTTGTTATGTAGCCATAGATAACAAATTAAAGCTTAGCATGTGAATGTACGGCCAAACTTTCCTTTTCAAGCTGTAGCTCATGGATACGTGAAAAATAAGCAAGTGTTTTAAAAATCAGTTACAGAAAATTTTCATTAACAGCTTTAAATTGAGATTGAAAATCTAGGATAAATCCATGTTATGGTGTTTAACTCAACAAGGAACCTAAAAAGAAAGATTGCTTTGCTCTTTCCATTATTAAACCCAAAGGGTTTATCATGCATCTCAACATAATTGCTTTACATTTTAGTTTTAGAATTATTTAGGTTAGGTTGAGTTTTCCTTTATTTAAGTTGCAATTTCAGTTCCTTCTGCTTTAATTAATTAATTTATTTATTTTGGTAGAGCTGGAGTCTCGCTATGTAGCTCAGACTGGTCTTGAACTCCTGGCCTCAAGTAATCCTCCTGCCTCAGTCTCCCAAGGTGTGAGTCACTGCATCCAGCCTCCATTTCTCTTTTAAGAGAGGACCAAAAAGTCATGAATTACCAAAGATCTTGTTTTTAATGGTGTTCATAATATTAAGAAATTATATAGTAATATGAAATGTTCATCTGAGGACAGATTCTTTGTTGCTCACACATTTTATAAGTGAGTATTGGGTCTGATCTAATCTCTATCATGTTTTGCATCCTGTGGTGCTCAGGAGCCTGGCCTATCCAGTCAAGATTCCATGGGCAGGTCTGGGCAATAACTCTAAGAGGTAATTCATTATGCACAGTTTTTATGCCCTTATACTTTGTTCTTAAGCTATTATAATCGACATTCTGTAAATTTGAGTGTAAGTCAGCAATTTTCCTTTTTATTTGAGGGCTGTAAAAACACAGGAAGTGAGAGAAAAGAAAGGTCTGTTCTTCATCATTGTGTTTATAATCATTGGATAACAGTCTACAAGAGACAAAATCAAACTCCACCAGAGCTGGAGAGGTTGCAAGGCAGTGGGGAGGACTGCTGCCCCAAGGGATGTTAGAGACTGGGCAGTTTAATAATTTCTAGACAGGCTCATAGATAAAGACTCAATTTAAAGCACTGCCTTGGAAATCTGTCCAATATTCCCTTGTCCTACAACACTGTATATCTGTGTGTGTGTGTGTGCGTGCATGTGTAGTATGTGAATGCATGCCTGTGTGCGTGTGTGTATGAGCTAATGTCAGATATTATATCTATGTGTACATACAGGTATCGAAATTATGCCTGATTTCTTAATTTGACTCTATGCTGCTAATCAGAGAAAAATGGTAGACAATTGGTTGATTTGGGCCCCAGTTTTCTATCATCAGTAATAATCCTCTTTATATATAAGTACATGTCCCATACCTATCAGGAAAATATAAGTATTGTTTTTAGTATTATAAACATCTGAGAAGAATGAGTCATAGCATGGGTCTTGAATTCTGACCTCCTGAATTCTAATTTTGCTTTATCACTTGCTAGCTTCATGGGCAAGTTGTTTCATTCTGTGAATACTACTTTTTCATCTCTAAAAGGGGATAATAGGAGACCTTACTGACAAGGTAGTAGAGTGCTTAGGACCACCATACAGCTGTTACTCAATAAATGTTAGTTATCATGCAGAGGGGTGGAAGACATTTTCCTAAAATAAGCAATTCTCAAGCATATAACTACAAGCAAAATCCCAAGTAGAAGGGCTATTATTAGTAATAAAGTCTAGCTATAAAACCCAAATGTTCCAATAGTGTCTAATATTATCCATTATAAAGCACAACAGTTACAATGTAATCCATTTTCTAAGCCATCTGTGGCGGTTTGGTTACTTCTTATTACATAATCTCATTTAAATGAATCCCTTGGCATGGGATTAGAGAAGAAAATTAGAGAGGAGACCCCTATAAAAGTGGAATTATCTTTTGGAGGGCAGAACCCTTGTAGTACAGGCTTTCTCTGCTAGGTAAGTGTTTCAGGAACCCATCGGCATCAATATACCAGCTAGTGTTATTGTGAAAGGCTGCGTTCAGCATCAGTAAATTTTGATTTTGGAGAGTCTTTCTATGTGTTTACCAATTTCATGATGGGTGATTTACACGAACAACCTGCCCATACTGCGCCGAGGGTTCAGCAGTTTTTGACCCAAAATGGCATGACCCCCGTGTCCCACGCTCCCTATTCATCTGGTTTCACCCCAAGTGATTTTTTTTTGTATCCCTGAATGAAAAAAGTTCTCAAAGATAAAACAGTTTGCCAGTGTGGAAGAGGTAAAACAAAAAATGGCAGAAGCACTAAAAGCCATCAAAATGGAGGGTTCGAAAACTGTTTTGAATAGTGGAAAAAGCATCTCGATGAATACATTGCATCAAATGGAGAGTACCTTGAAGGTGTTTAAACACGTAAGAAGAATACACACACAATTTAAATAAATAAATTCCAGGGTTTTTCTGGTCCTCTTTTGTATAATGGTGATATCTTGCTATACAGTGAAGATTTCCAGCTAAACTGCATGCAAAAGATAAGTCCTATTGACTTGCATCATTAGAATATAGTTATGATTCCATGGGAAAGAGTCCTTGCAAACTGAGTTGGAAATTTCCAATGAGGAAAGGGTTAACACAGCCGTGATCCTGTCATCTGCTGGCCATTCCACCAACCTAGCCATTGAAGAGCACTCAGGGTTAATCTCCAGCTTCTAATTGCTTTCCCTTCATATTAGCACATTGCTGCCTTACCACATTACCTAAAAAGACATTTTGGAAAACATCACCATCTTCTAGGCCTGGAAACAGAAGCTCAACCATTGTTTTTCTGGCCTTAACACAAATTTCTGCTCTAGTCAGGGGCTTGCAAAGATCCAGCTATGTACACTTCCTGCCATTAATTTTCCCCACAAAGCACACATTCTAAACCTTAGCATGCTGCCTGGAACTACCAAACAGCATTATTTTTACTTTGAATCTCCAGACTGCACTGCTGGTTATTTTGTAACTTTTAAGTTCTACCATTCTCAGGAGCAGCAGCACCACCAGCAGTGGCAACAGTCATAGCCAGTCACAGCTGACAGGCACAACACTGAATCTGAACTGAAGAACAACTTATCTTTTTTTTTTTTTTTTTTTGAGTTGGAGTCTCACTCTTTCGCCCAGACTAGAGTGCAGTGGCCGCTCCCGGCCACTGCAGCCTCAACCTGCTGGACTCCAGCGATCCTTCCGCCTCAGCCTTCCGAGTAGCTGGAACTACAGGCACGTGCTACCACGCCCAGCTAAGTTTTGATTTATTGCAGAGATGAGGTCTCGCCAAGTTGTCCAGGCGGGTCTCAAACCCGCGGGCTCGGGCAATCCGTTCACCTCAGCCTCCCAAGGTGCGGGATTACAGGCTGAGCCACCGAGCCCGGCTACAACTCTTTTAAGATGCAGCATGTGGTGATGGGCATGAAGTCTTTCCACACTCTCCATAGTCTGACTTGCCTCTCCCTGTTGTGTCTTCCTGGCATCCAGATCATATTTTACTGTGGCACCTATACTCCTGGGTCTCACTTTCTGGTTTGCTCACCTGTACCTCCTTCTGAGGGGATATATTTCCCATCTCTCCAACCTCAAGATCTGGGGACTGAGTGAGACACAAAACAGATATTAAAAAATTGATAACTAAGGAATAAATAAGAGTAAAGAAAATAAAAGATGTGCCGGGCTCAGTGGCTCAACCTGTAATTCCGCTCCTTTGGGAGGCTGAGGTGAGTGGATTGCCTGAGCCCTCAGGTTCGAGACCCGCCTGGGCAGCGAGACCTCATCTCTACAATAAATTAAAAAATCAGCCGGGCGTGGTAGCGCATGCCTGTAATTCCGGCTACTGGGAAGGCTGAGGCGGAAGGATCGCCGGAGCCCAGCAGGTTGAGGCTGCGGTGGCCGGGAGCAGCCAACCCTGGAATCATACTATTTGCCTGTTCATTCCAGTATAGGCGACCGAGTGAGACTCCAACTCAAAAAAAAAAAAAAAAAAAAAGAAAAGAAAAGAAAAGATGAAATAGGGAAATAACAGTTTAAGGAAATCCAGAAAAACGAGTATGTCTTAGTCTTCTGTTTCATTCATACCAAAGGGGAAAGAACTTTCTATTCATGCTGGAAATCCCTGACTATCACATAGGAACATCCGGAAAGGACCTTTGAGGCCAAGCTGTTGCCGTAAGGAGACAGTGAAGAGCACTGGTCATAGCACCAGTGGATTTTTCTCTGGGTACCATTCCTTAGCCGCTATTCTCTTTGTGAGCCAATCTGGTTATCATTTCATTTGAAACAACTGGAGCTACTTTTCACTTGGGAAAATATAATAAAAATCAGTTCTTCACTACGAAATTAGGATGGACAACCTTTCTCTTGGGAAGAAAAGCAATAACTGATCACAATAATGAGATTGTGCAACAAGCTTTGAAAATGCTTATACCACATTTATACAAAACAGTATTGCTTACACTTCAGATGTAGCCATCGATTTATGGTTCAGAGCCACAGAGCAGGTAATAAATATGAGTATAACAATGTATTGAAACCATTTTTATTACTTTTTTTAAAAATAGAAATACTATTTGCCTGTTCAATTTATATTAAACTATAGTATCCAAAATATTCAACCCTGGGTTTTCAATATCAATTCTGGCAGGATTTAGTCCATAACACAATAATATATTTTTTAAAGTGAATACCGTCACTGATGCAGTGTGTTCTAAAAACTTGTGTTTCAAGCATGATATTAGATTTTTCGTCCATATCATTGAAACTGACTTTACTGGATCTCATAAAATGCATTTCCAAAAGTAATTACATGTTTATAAGATCAACTCAATATTTAATTTCAAATATAAATAGAATAAGCACAATTTTTAAAAGTTCATATAAAGAAAACACTGGAAGTTGGAAAACAGTAAAAAGATTTTATTATTTTATATCATTTTTCTATATATTTTTTCATTTTTATTTTAGATTCAGGGGGTACACATGCATGTTCATTACGTGGACATACTGAGAATTGGTAGGGTTTGGGCTCAGACAGTCTCATTTTCTATATCTTGAGAAAGTTCTATTTTTCTCTTTAACTTCCTAAATTTTAACCAATGAGTTCAAAATTACCTACCTTTCAGAGATTTTATAAATATTATAATTTATAAAATATCACAAGTTAGAAGTACTAAAGTTATTATTACTTAAATATTTAGGGAAGTCTATTAACAAAATAAAAAAATCAAAATATATGAGGGGGATCCCAAAAAACTCAGAATTATTTTTTTGAAGGGCAGGCTCCTTGTAGTACAGACTTCCCCTGCTAGGAAAATGTTCTAGGAACCCACTGGTATCAGTATACTAGCTAGTGACCTCAGTGAATTTTTTTCAGTGGAGATTCTTTTAATGTTTGCCCATTTTATGATGGGCGATTTATGAGTATGCCTGTCCACACCACACTGAGTATTTTGACCCAAAATGGCATGATTCCTGTGCTCCACCCTCCCTATTCACCCAATCTCACCTTCAGTGACCTTTTTTTGGTTTTCCCAGATGAAGAAAGTCCTTAGAGGGAAACATTTTGCTGATATGGAAGAGGGGAAACAAAACATGGCAGAAGCACCAAAAGGCATCAAAATTGACAAGTTCAAAAACTCTTTTGAGCAGTGGAAAAAAGGTCTTGATAGGAGTATTGCATCAAATGAAGAGTACTTTGAAGGTCACTGAAGTTTAAACATGTAAGAATAAATACACAATTTTTAATAAATAAATTCCAAGCTTTTGTTGGGCTGTCCCTCATATAATTAGTTTAGTTGGATACTCATGTTGAGTGAGGGCAGCGTATAATGATGTGAAGTCAATTATGTAGCAGGTGGCTATACCATACAATGGTTAAAATAGGGGGAAAAAAACCCCTATACATAGGAGAACTGTATAACAAAATGACACAGAAAACCAGATTGATGATGTCCATATGCAATTCAGTGACAATACACTTGCAAATGCAGAGGCCTGGGCTGTTGTTTACTTTTTAGAGCAGATTCAGAATGACATCTAACTCCCTCCTACCCCATCCCTGGTAGGATCGCACTACAGATACCCACCCCGTTTTCCAAGATGTATATATATCTAGCTATCCTTATACATTCACTTTAGACCTCTGAACTGTCTAATCACAACTGCTTTGATTTTTGTTTCTACAAGCAAAACTGTATTTTTTCTGTTGGGTCCCTTGAGGGCTTTAGCAACTTCAGCTAAAACTATACAAAACAAAACAAAAAACTGTAGACATAGAAGAGTCTTTCAAGAAAAGCAAGATTAGTTGAGTGGCAGAGGTGTTCATTCAGGAAGGGACTTTTCAAAATTTTAGTCCAGGTGTGCCTTGCTCTCAGAGAACTCAAATGTAGGGAATCTAAAATAATTTTTCTATTCTTTTGAAATTAATTTATTAGGCAAGTGATATTTGACCTGTAAAGAAACCCTAGCCTAGGAGTCCACAATCTAGAGACCATTCTTAAAACTTTTCCATTGTGCAGCACTCATTCTCTCCATAATTTATTTGTTCTATCTGTCTGTCTGTCTGTCTGTCTGTCTGTCTATCTATCTATCTATCTATCTATCTATCTCTATCAATCAATCTATCCATCCATCCATCCATCCATCCATCCATCCATCCATCCATCCATCTATCCATCCATCCATTCATCCTCTCAGTCTCCATACTATTGTGGTAAAATATTTTGATCTCATAACATTTGCCTCCACCCCAAGATGAAGATTTAAAAAAAAAATACACACAAATGGAATTTCTAATCATTTTTTCCCTAGTAGATGATCTTGGATATCCCTTGGGATATGAGCAACCCATATTAGAGATCACTACTCCCAAGGACATAGGATATGGGAACAGGCACCATCAAAAGGCATAGAGATGGAGGCAACTAAGTCACAGAGGGAACTGGCAGGATTTTATAGAGGGAGTAGATTTAAAAATTGGTTCTTTGAAGACTGAGGAGAATACAAAACATAATATAGGAGGTGATAACATGTATATACATCAGTGGACTATTTTTGACACCAGTGTTTTCATATTTATTTGTCTATTTCCTTAATGTCATTGAGACCTTTATTGCATTAAAATCCTACCTGGAAGCACAATATACAATATAAACAAAAGCAGAACTTCTTTGGTTCAAAGGGAGGTGGGAGTCCAGGAAGAACCTCCCCTTTAATGTCAAGAGGGCTCTGTGAACTCTCAGAAGAGTTGCAGAGAGTAAGGTCTGAAAAGTCACTGTTTTAGGCAGGAGATTTCCTTAAATATACATTTCCCTACTACAATTTTTAAAGTTTTGAGGAGCATAATTCTGATTTAAATTGGGAGAAAACTAAATATAGTCAATGTATGTTCTCTGAATACTTGTGCTTTTTATGGTTACTTACTTATGGCACACAAGAAATCAGTCTAAATGCCAAGCTTCCAGTTTACCTCTGACCTTCTACTAGAAGTTGAGACTTCTAAATAAAAAATTTACAAAAGCTGAAATGTACAATGTAGAACTGCATCCGACTTGGTAGCACTTTTTCTCTGGTTCAAACAAAGGAACAAGAATAAACAGAGTAATAATTATATTTCACAAGAACCTATTCCTTTAATGAATATTTACTGAGTTCCTGCCCTGTGCCAGACACTATGCTGGGTACTGTGAATAAATTTGAAAACTCACTTGTGGTCCAGACAGTTAAGTATGGTAGAGTGGCATATCACACACACACACACACACACACACACACAAACATATCAAACTTAGAACGGTGTGGTTGCCTGATAATAATAATAATAATATCAAAAACTACCACAGAACTATATATATATTTTTTTAATTTTTAATTTTTTTATTTTTTTGAGTTGGAGTCTCACTCTGTCGCCCAGACTGGAGTGCAGTGGCCACTCCCGGCCACCGCAGCCTCGACCTGCTGGGCTTCGGTGATCCTTCCGCCTCAGCCTTCCAAGTAACCGGAATTACAGGCATGAGCTACCAAGCCCGGCTGATTTTTTGATCTATTGTAGAGATGAGGTCTCGCTGCCCAGGCGGGTCTCGAACCCGCGGGCTCAGGCAATCCACTCACCTCAGCCTCCTAAAGGCGCGGGATTACAGGCTGAGCCACCGAGCCCGGCAGAACTATATTTTATGTATATGAACTCCATTGGAAACTAAATATTGCTATAAGTATTATAGACTCATACACACATATTGTTGAGTAATTTTTGATCTGCTATATATAAAACTGGGTATCAAAATTTAATATTACCAATTTCATAAAACAGGATTTCTGTGGTTAACAGTGAGTGACTTTTTTCTTTCATTATTCCCATCCTTTGCTCAATTATATTAGGGACTTTATTTTTAACTCTCATTGATTTGTAAATGCTTTCTATGTTAAGATTACTAATACTTTTTTCCATACCAGTAATCCCAGCATTTTGGGAGGCCAAGGCGGGAGGATCCCTTGTGGCCAGCAGTTCAAGACCAGCCTGGGCAACAAAGTAAGATCCTGTCTCTATAAAAAACTGAAAAAAATAAATAAATAAATAAGCTTGGCATGGTGATGCATGCCTGTAGTCCCAGCTACTTGTGAAGCTAAGGCAAGAGGATCACTTGAACCCAGGAGTTCGAGGTTGCAGTGAGCTATGATCATGTCACTGCATTCCATTCTGGGCAATGGTGAGAGTCTGTCTAAAAAAAAAAAAAAAAAAGATTATTAACCCTTTTCTGTCAAATGTGTTGCAAGTCTATTTTTCCTTGTTTATCATTTGCCCTTTTATATGACTAGGGGATTATAATTTAGAGAAGATTTTAATTTTTAGATAGTCACATCTTTTGGCTTTGTTTGTATATATGTGTGTGTTTCTATACTAGTTGGATTTGCAATGGCAAAAGTATGGACTGGAGAAGTGGTCTTAGAAAAGTGTGGCTGGTTTTTCCAAGCATCCACTGATCTCCCCTGAAAGGAATAATAAAAAGCCTGGCTGATCCCAGACCTGGGAGTTAAACTTGGTAGGCTAAGAGGAGGGAGAGGGAGAATTCCATTCCCTTGGGAAAGAGGCTCCACTCTCAGCTGCTCACACTCCATGCCCAAGGGGAAGGAGGACTGAGATGCTGTGTCAAATCCAAGAATGTTTTGTGGGTGAAACATTTGCAGGAAAAATATTTTAAAAGTTTGTTTTGCAAGCATTTTTTTTTTTGCTTTCCTAGAAATGCTTTTACTTTCAGACTATTAAAATAAGCTGAGATTTGGATACAAAACTAGTTGGGAGGGGGAAAAAGTTTTCATGGCTTAATTGGGTTGGAGGCCAACTGGCCTGCTTCTAACTTTAGCTTGCAGAGACTTCATGGGACTTGGCATGAAAACATTACAAAAATAATTTACCTTTGCCTGATTCTGTTTACTGTGCACATCTTTCCTCAGAATGCATGGTGGGGGGACAGAAGGGACAGGACAGAACTGAATTAACCAGGATCTCATTTCAGATAAAAACCTACTGATGATACAAGTTTGCACTGGATAAAACATCATCACAAGGTAGCAGGGGGTGGATTGGCACTTTCTTCCACTGAAGTAGGGAATGGCATAGAATTTTATGGAACAGGAAATCTTTACTCTTGAAAGGCAAGAAGATGTTTGCCAAGAAGACAAGGGAGAGAACTCATTCTAGGCAGAGGGAATAGTGAGCAAAGGTGTGTGATCACAAGACAGCAATCCAGTCCCTCGACTTAGGGCCAAGCATATACTGAGGATTTAGTGAATTACGAAAGGCTGCCCCAGTAGAAAGACACATTTTTTAAAAAGCACCCCACTGAGAATGACAAAGAAAAAACACACACTTTGGGTGGATGAATTAAAAAAGGTGCTCCTTCTTTAAAGTGAATTCAGTCTTGGGATAGGGCCCACAGCTCCCATTCACACTGAAGGGCCCAAAGTGCAGAGTCCTATTCAGAGGCCTGCACCAATCTTAGTAATTTTTAATTTGTCCCCTACTTGGAAGACAGCACGTTCTCACTTTTTATTCTGTCATGCTGGCTCCTACAACAAAAACTGAATTCTTTGCCATCATGGATCATCTTGGTATTCCTAGAACCCAGGAAACAAATGCAATATAGAAATGCAATACAAATGGTCCTCCACTTAGGACATTTGATTTTTTCAACTTTACTGTGATTTCAGGAGAAACTGTACTTTGAGAACCCATACAATCATTCTGTTTTTCACCTTATTCAGTAAGTTATATGATATATTCAATGCTTTATTATGAAATAGGCTTGTGTTAGATGACTTCACCCAACTGTAGGCTGATGAAAGTGGTCTGAGCACATGTAAGTTAGGCTAGGCTAAGCTACGAAGTTTGACAGTTTAGGTGTATTAAATACATTTTCAGTTTCTGATATCTATAATCTACGATGGGTTTAACGGGATGCAACCCCATCAAAAGTTGAGGAGCTTCTGTATATTACAGTTTACAAGAAAGTAAATATTCTATCTGTCTAGGAGAAGTGTTAAATAGTGTTAAATGGTTTCTTTCTAGGAGAAGTGTTAAAGAGTGTTAAATAGTTTCTTTAGCCCATGCCAACTCTGGCATGTCTCCTTTTCTCTTCTCTTTTCTTTCTCTAATAAACTTTGTTTAAAAAAACTAAAAAAAAAAAAAAATTATGCCATACTAAAGTAACAACTGTGCAAATAAATATATTAAATTGTAGAGTTAGGTCAGTGGAATAGTTCCAAAAGGAAAAAAAAAGTTAATGGCAAAAATTTAGAAAAACAAAATCTTTTACTAAGTCTAAAAATCAAAATTAAATTAATTTTATCTGTTTATTACAGCTCAACCATGTGGGTCGACCAACTGGATGGACATCTTATGATTCAATTTAGCTTTAAATAAGCAAAAAAACTACCCTAAACAATAATTCTAAAAGCATAATTATGTGAAAACTAGCATCTGAAGAAATATTTGTTGTTAGTGTGAATAAAAAGTTTATTTAAGAACTGATGGCAGAGCGGGGTATGAAGACTGGCTTATTGAAATCAAAGCTCTAGGGTAATCTGCATAGTAATTATCCTAATCATTTTCCTACCAGAAAAACTGATGATGTGTAGACTTTCCCATGACCACATGGTGAGTCAGGGGAACAAGGAATCAAATTCATGAATCCCAGTCCCAGACCACCATTTCATTATTCAAGAAGACCTAGATCTACCACTCATGGGAGGTTAGCCCAAAGCTCACAAACTAGGTCGCTGGGTGAAGTGCAGAGAAGCTTCCTTTGTTTCAATTTACAGGATAAAATGATGGGCATGGACCTGGTAAATTGTACTTGCAATTATTTTCTTAATTATAACTGCAGGGTAATTTCCGCAGATAGGGTACACAATATAGATAGATTTCCCCCTTCACATTAAAGAATAGGGCAATTGAAGGTCTCGCATCTTTGCTATAAGGTGTTGCTGAGATATCTAATATTCCCTAAATATAGCACTTTGTGATTTTATATAGTTGACAACTTCTTCACATATCAACCAAAAGAAACGGTGGATTTGGAAAAGGAAATCAATTAAACTGGTTGTTGGGCATCACAGGGACAAAAACAAGTTGTTTTTTTCCCTACACCTTTTACTTCTCAATCTGTGGGTTTTATCTTAGAAAGACATCATGAAATGTGTTTTTCTGCTTGTTTGCTTCCTATAGAAGACTACAACATAAGAATTTGTTATTTGCTCCTATTTTTCTCCTCGATCAGTGTAAGAAACAATTCTCCTCTCGACTCAGATAACATGTTGTCTATTACCATCACGTTTAGGTAAAACAGAGCCTGGAAACACATTTTATTGATTTCTTATGGAAATAGGGATATGAGTGTCTAAAAAGGAAAAACAAACAAACCACAAAGCAGGAATAAAAACCCAAACCAGAACTCAGTCTCACACCCAATGAAAGCAAAAAACAATAAAGTAGAATAACAGAACTAGGCATAATGGGGCGAGAATTGAAATGGAAGATGAGCTTGCAACAGCAAGAGCAAATAACTGAGCCACAGAGAGGAGGTCAGTGGCCTTCAGGGAGACCGAGGGGGAAGAGGCCAGAGCGAAAGAGGCCATGAGAAGCAGTGAAAGCAGTCAGGCAAAGCAGAGGTTTGCGCTCAGCTGTTCTTTTCTTTTCTTTTTTAATAATTATTTTCTCCTTAACAACACATGTGTGCTTCCAGTGGTGAATGGCTAAGGGAGAGAGAAGATGGGACTTCTGACTTCAAAATTGTGCCCACTTTAAGCAGTCCTTCTTCTCTAATCAACTTGGCACCTAAAATAGTCCATCAAGAGATGTGCTGAATTCTTATGCCTGTAAACAGAATTCCCCCCACCCTGAAAAGACATATGCTTCTAATTGTTTTATTTCATAAGTACTTTTGGCAATGCTGATTTTATATGCCTAAGTGCCCCCTAGTGACAAGGTTCAATTTCAAAATCTCTTTCACAGTAATTTTGTTCTAACCATTTTTCCTTTTCCCAATACAAATGTGGCTGTCTCAGAGACAAAGAATCCAACTTACAATCAATTTATTTTAATTAGGCAGAGAGGAAAGTTTCTTGATTAGGTCTAGATACCATAACAATAAATTATTGTTTTTCTTTATAAATAACATATAACTGGAAAAATCTATAGTTTTTTAATATAAGAGCAGGTATCCCCAATTGACACTGTTACAAAATAAACTGTTTAAAATGTGATTAGTCATATTTCCCTCTCCTCTGTTAAGTTATATTAAGACTCAGATCCTGACATCATTTCTTTTCATTCAGCTTGTGAAATAATAAAATAGCAGCACAGACATAAAAAAAATGACAGGGTATTCTACAATTCTTTTCCAGTTATGATTTCTCCTGATCACTTCTGACACTGCTATAAATTTAGCACAATAGCTAAGAGGAAAGACCAAGCAATGATAAATATTTAGGCTAAAATACTGATTTAGTAACTTGCGTGATACGAGCAAGTTATGTAATTCCTTTAAGTCTCAGTTTATATCTGTAAAATGGGAATGCTATTATTAATAATAAAAAGACTGTTGTATGCATTAGTGAAATATTACATGTAAAGCTCTTAGCAACATATCTGCATATATTTAGGGATAAATAACTAATAGTTATTAAAATGCTCAGCCAAATAATTAATATATGCATATCTGCATATATTTAGCACTAAATAACTAATAGTTATTAAAATGCTTAGCCCAATAATTGAATTGTATCTTTTCTTCTCTCTTTAAAAATATTTGGTAGAAGCAATCTTAATACTTTGGAGTAGAGTCACAATGACCTTTAAATAGACTGTGGACCATGTTTACTTCTAATAGATGCCATTTTTAGATTCTCTTTAGATCTGAAGTGCCCAAGAGCTTAACTAGAACACTCAACAAATCCAGTTTTATTGTACCATATTTAGCAAATTATCTATACATAAAAAGAGATTCAAATGGGAGCTCTTATTACTTGTCTTTTTACATCTCTTTTTTATATGCTAAAAAATTCTTGACTACATCTTCCTCATTTTATCAATGAGAAAATGAAGGCACAGAGGAGTTATATCAGTTGGTCTCTCTGGGGGAAGGGACGGCTCTCCTGGGGATGTATAGAAATGTCCTGGAGGGGGTGCTCATCCTAGATAAACACCCTCAACCCCCACTAGGGGCGTAAGAACAGAACAGTTCTGCCACTGCAGCCACTGAACCACTGTTATTGATGGAAGCGTGTTGAATTACTTAGTCACTTCAGGGATGGAAACAAATTTAGAGAACACTGGGTTAGTAACTGATCTTGAAGAAGAATCCAGATGTATATCCATATTAATGTATATTTCTATAGCTGCATAAGAAGAATTGCTTCTAATTCTTTATTCAGACTTCTTAACTTCAAGTATTTTTGGTCTTTCTCATGTCCATTCCCTCTACTACCCTGGTCTCATTTCCATCACCTTTTCATGGTAGATAAAAAGAAGACTGATTAGTATTAAGCTAAAAGGATCAGTATACAACTGGAATTTTTTGTCTGATGTAATTAGAATAATAGAAAGATTTTAGCTAGTGCCTGAAGAGAAAGTGGTCAGCAGCTTTAGACTTCATTAATTTTATTTATTTATTTATTTTGTCAGGATCAAATGCTCACTGATGAATCTATTTTCAGAGATCTCTAAAATCTATACCCCAGGCATGGGAAGGATATCTTAAATTCATAAGTCTACCAATTTCCAGGGAACTTGAGACAAGTAAATACTTGGATTGTTCTGAAAACCTCTAGCAATGTGTGGGTCATAAACTGGGCTTACAATAATTTTCCCTGCCATATACATTTTTATTGTAATGGTGTTTGGCCTGTTTAATCATTCAATTTTTATTCACTTGATTTAAAGTATGGTTGAGATATACAGAGAGATCGCTGGGTGTGCAACCTCATAATACCCTAGTGTGTCACATATACAGTTGTAATAGTTGTTTATAAAGCTCATTTACATCTCCAGTTGCAGCTCTGTTCTTTTGTCTTACATTGGCTCACCCCCTCTACCATTCAGATTCAAATGTTTTACACGATTGCTTCTCAGTCTTTTTGGGATTGCTGCAATTTTTAGAGGTTATTTCTGGTCAACTCTTCATCTAAACTGCAAAAAAAAGTCCAATCTCACTGATCTGGATCAAATCTGAGTCAGCAAAGCCAAGTCATTTGAGCAGCTCTGGTGCTGGCAAACTGGGCACTAGTGAATGGGCAGAGATGGTGATCCTGTCATGACAATGCCAACATAGCCTATAAATAGAAAAGAGGGTATACTGTGCTTTCAATGCTTCTGTGTGTGTGTGTGTGTGTGTGCGTGTGTGTGTGTGTGCACGTACGCACGCAGGCACCCGTGTGTGAATTCCATGGCACTCACCTTGACCTCTTAAAATTCTAAATCTAACATGCACAATCCCCATTCTGGTATCAAAGTCTCCTTGGTGGAGAAACTCACCAAAGTGTGGATTCACTAAAATGTGAATTGTTGGCAATATGTTTCCTCTTTATGAAATTTTCTACTTAAGAATTGCTTCCAGTTGCAATCATGTAATGAAATAGCTGTCTCCTGTTTCCATAACCAGTGAGAGATGGTGGCTGAGGGAGAAGGACAGAAAGAGACTGTGTGGTATATGTTTTAGAGGTAAAATTGATAGACAAGACTTGATCGTTGAGCATGTGATCTAAAGAAGAGGGAAAGTGTCAAGTCTTATGTTTCCAGCAGAAATAATTCCTATGGCATTTACCAAGTTGAAGGAATAGGGTCAGGGTTGAGGAGGTTAACAATAATGGCAAATCAATAGGCGGTGATTATATGGCTCTGACGTTCTGAAGATGGAAAGTAGAGGAGAGACACTGGCTTACAGGAGTAGATAAAATCACTAGGCAAAGAATGCAGATTAAAAAGCCAAGTGAGCGGAGGCAGAAGGATCACCAGAGCCCAGCAGGTCGAGGCTGCAGTGGCCGGGAGCATGCCACTACACTCCAGTCTGGGCGACAAAGTGAGACTCCAACTCAAAAAAAAAAAAAAAAAAAAAAAAAAAGCCAAGTGAAACGAGGGCCAAACCAAGACTCATCTAATGTAAAGCCAAGTGAAACGAGGGCCAAGCCAAGACTCATCTAATGTAAAATTCAGATAGAAGATAGTTCCCCAAAGGGCTGGAGAAGGGACTGTCAGAGAAGGTAATAAGATGAAGACAAGTCAAGTCAAATGAACTATGAAGTGTCTTTTAAATTTAACAGCATGGAGATCATTAGCTAGGACAAGCCGGTGGAGTGGCTGGGACAGAGCCTGTTGCAGTCGACAGGGAGTGAATGGGTTGTAGGAAGAGGCAAGGGTGTAGACAACTCTTTTGAGATGCTTGGCTAGGGAAAAGAGCCATAACTGGGAAAGGGACACAGGATTCAGGGAGGCTAGGTACATATTCTTTTTGGAAGGAGACAATAGAGCATCACAAATGCTGACAGAAATCAGCCAGTGGAGAAGAGGTTGAAGATGCAGGAGAGAAAGCAAGTGCCTCATTGAGGGAGGCCCATGGGAAGACAGGAAGAGAGGGGAACACAGGCCACAGGTGGGGCAAGTCATCCCTGATAGGAGGTGGGTCGACTTCCTCCCTTGCAACAGGAGGGAAGGAGAAGGGAATGAGAGAAAAGCACATTGGTGGACAGATGTAGTAAGGGCATCAGAGATAGTACCCAGCAGGCACCTTCTCTCAACCCTTCTGATACACTAAGCAGGGACATCCACTGAAAAGAACAGGAAGTCAGGGTCAGGGGATCCTATTTAAACTAGCAGAGATATGGAGTGATGATTTCAGAGAACTGATCTCACTAGAGAATTATGGAATGGTCAAGCAGTTCTTTTAAGTATTTGTGACAGCAATTAATTGGTTAGAACTTAGAGCATATTGGATATGAATCTGAAAAGCATAATCTTCCTTCTTATATTGGAAGCCTCTCAAGCTTGCCATATCACAACCAACCAATTTAAATGTAGTTCTTTGACTAACTTGTAGTTTTCCACTTCATTTATCTTTTGGCTTTGAAACAGTGTGTTTTGAGCAGGTGTTTCCTTAAACTGAAAACACTTAATTGGAAAAAGTGAAAATTAATTGCAAAACCCCAATTCAAATGAGTTCCTTGTTAGGTCAAGAGGCAAGCCTTCATTCAACGGCTTCTCAACTTGTTCTCTTGTATCTGTGTCTTTTCCCTCCTGTTCTTGGATGCTCTCCTATTCCCTTAGCACCTAGCACAATGCTGGGTTCACAGGAATATTCCAGAATATTGGCATTTCAATGAAGAGAGTTAAATCTTCAATAACCCTTCTCTTGAGACATAGGGTCGTAGCGGGCTTTTGGTTTTTGTTTTGTTTTGTTTTGTTTCTTTCCTTTGTCAAAAATACTGAAACTTGGCCAGGTGCAGTAGCTCATGACGGCAATCCTAGTGCTTTGGGAGGCCGAGGCAAGAGGACTGCTTAAGCCTAGGAGTTCAAGACTAGCCTAGGCAACATAATGAAACCTATGTCAAAAAATAAAATTTAAAAAATTAGCTAAATGTGGTGGCACGTGCCTGTAATCCAAGCTATTCAGGAGGCTGAGGAGAAGGATTATCTGAGTCCAAGAGATTGAGGCTGCGGTGAACTATGATGGTGCCACTGCACTCCAGCCTAGATGACAGAGTGAGACCTTGAATCCAAAACAGGCAAATAGAAAAACTGAAACTCTAAATAGGAAACCAAAGTAGTCACTGGAGGGTGTCCTTTCCCTCTCTTCCTGTGCTCTTTTGTCCCCTACATATAGAAATACACCTTTTCTTGTGCTCTTCTGTCCTCCACATGTAGAAATACACCTTTCTATTTTAGGTAGGCTTGTGCACTATATATCAAGGACTCCAAGAAAAGAGGGCCTGTTGGATCCTACCTAACATTTTGTTGCAATTTGTAACAATGTGTAACTCTGATTCAGTCATGGACTCTCAAGAATTTAATGCTGGAAAGGATCTCAGAGACAATTTCATCTCCCTTCCAGCCTGGACTACACTCTATTTTATGGACAAAAAAGCCTACAGTGGTTAAGTGTGTGACCCAAGGAGCCCATTCTGTAAAGTGGTGATCTCAGAGTCTTGTGAACATGCCAGAAAAACTAATTCCTAGGAGGAGGCAAGGCATTTATATGCCCATTTTTGCTAGCATGGTGTTCCGCACACATTATTGCCTAATGAATGCTGGATAATTTGAATTTGTTGTTCAGGATTATTTAGTTAAAGAAAAAATAAGCACAGGTCTTTGAATTAATGGAGGTTGCCAAGTCATCATCAGACTAAGATCTAGGTCTTAGTATAATTTCCCTTCTTTCAGTTTTGAATTAAAATATTATAGAAAGATGGTGAAATAATGCCAGTAAGTATGGTAATACATTTCTGACACATGGCATGCAATCTGTGAGGGTATTTCTTCACTTGGTCCTGTACTTTGGGAAGTAATGGAGTGGAAAATTAAATTAAATAAGCTTTTATTATTCTGTGGCTCTGTTGAAAGGGGTACCATCAAACACTTTTAAAAACATATCTTCTGAAACAAAACTTCTAAAGTTCTTTCACATTATTGAATTGCAAAAAAGACTGCCTCTCATCCTCTTTGTTTTCCTTTTATTTTTCTTTTGCCTTTGGAGAATCAAATCCATGAAAACTTACTTCTGGTTGCATCAGAAATATACACTTAGTTCCATAAGGCTTGGAGGTGAAAATTGAACACATAGTTTCTAAATTAAACCAGCAAATGCAACAAGGTCATAGTTTTATTGTTTTCACTTATATCTAACCCTCTAACTTCAGTTTTCTGTGAAGGCTTATATATCTTAAAAGTTGTCTATATTTTTTTTCCTTTTTTCTTTTAAGACAGGGTCTTGCTCTGTCAACTCAGGCTGCAGTGTAGTGGCACAATCGTGGCTTACTGCAGCCTCGACCTCCGAGTAACTAAGACTACATGCCACTACATAGCATGCCCCTCCACATTTGGATAATTTTTGTATTTCTTGTAGAGACGGGGTCTCAAACTCCTGGCCTCAAGCAATCCTCCTGCATCAGCCTCCCAAAGTGTTTGGATTACATGTATGAGCCACCATACCCCTCCAGAAGTTGTAGATATTTCTAAGGCTGCTAGGTTCTTAAATATCATACTTTGATACTCAGTAATCATTCTTCTTAATATAATGTCTGGAGATATATAATTTTTTCTTTTCATTTGAATAAATTTACCTAAGATCACAAAATGACACTTGACAGTTGATAGTAAGTTCGAGTGTCCTTGGCTTTTATCCCTGGGTAATTAAGTGAGGTCACTTTTCATGGTCTATCATTTTTTCCCTTCTCTTCAACCATCTTCTTTCAGATTATTATAGTTTTAGTGACATTGGAGAAAAACACCTCTCCTTGTGTTCTTGTCTCGTGTAAGTTACTGACGATGTATGAATGTTACATGACTTGAAGTAGTTGTCAGGGTCATCAAATCAGTCATTGTCTTATGATCACCTCGAGTGATCTGATGTTCTACCTGGACAGGGTCAGGGAAGTGGAATGAGAATTGTGAAGTCTGATATCCTACAGCATCAGACTTACAGCCTCACTACTCACCTACTACTTGTAGGGCTGTAGACAAGAAACATAATTGCCCTCAGCCTTGGGTTTCTTGTTTATGACATGAAGAGAATAACACTTGCGATACAGAGTTGATCTGAGGATTGAATGAGAGATCCTGACTCTAATAGGTACTCGGGAATTAATACCTATCATGACTGCATTTTGGCTTCAGCAGAAATGTCTCAAGGGATGTGGAGAATCCCCGTCTCAATATTAGGTCAGGAATTTATTGATTGGGGCTGTTCCCAAGGGGCTCAGGACTCTGGCTACAGCAGCAATAGTCACTTGTAGGAATCGTGGTTATTAGTGAGGGCAGATGGATGGAGAAAGGAAAGAGGGGTTAACAGATTTACTGAGCAGCCCAGCTGCAAGTGGGTGGTGGTTGAGGAGTGACAGATCTGCTGAATGCCAGAGTTCTCAGGTAAGACCCAGGTGTTCAGACTTTGAAAAGGCCCCAAGCGATTTCTGATATGCAGTCAAGGTTGAGAACCCTTGGTACAAAGTGAGGTGAAAATAAGTGGAGCTCAAAACCATAGCCAAAATTATCTCTAAGCTTTTTGGGGGTACTTAGTGGCACAAAGGTCTGAGCAGGATAATGTAGTACTAAAGTGGTAAAATGATGATGAAATAACAAGCCTACAATCACATTTTTTTTTTTTTGAGTCAGGGTCTTACTCTTTCACCAAGGCTGAAGTGCAGTGGCTCAATCATGGTTCACCACAGACTCAACCTCTTAGACTCAGGCAATTCTCCTGCCTCAGCCTCCTGAGTAGCTGGGACTACTGGCAAGCACTACCATGCCTGGATAATTTTTTTATTTTTCGTAGAGATGAGACCTTGCTATTTTGTCCAGGATGGTTTCAAACTCTTGGGTTTAAGCGATCATCCTGCCTTGGCCTCCCAAAGTGCTGGGATTACAGGCAAGAACCACTGCGCCTGGGCACAACTTTTAATGTATCATCATTTCATGACCATTTGTATACCTAACCCAGAATTGTACTCTACATCTTTAAAATAAAATATATATTTATATATATCATTTGTAGAGGCACTAAGGCTCAGAGAGGTTAAAAAACTTGCCCAAGGTCATATGAAGAAAGCCATGATTAAATACAAAACAACATGAGGAAGATTGTTGGCGACAAAGATGGAAATAGGCTTAAATGTTTACTTTTCACCTCTGTTTATGTATCAATAGTCAAGCAACTAATTCAGAAATAAGTGGTCATAAAGTCATGTACAGGTGTGGGAAAGGCAAGAAATGATACAATAGAAATTCATGGTATAGGCTCTTGACTCATCTGGGAAATCAAACAATTGTGGAACAACTGAATTCCAAACTCCTCGGTATTTCATAATGTAGTACAAGTACAGATACATGAGACATCAGCATGGACTGCAATCATCAGGAAAGCTTCATAGAAAACTACTACTGAAGTGGCAGGGCTTGTGTTTTATCTTAGAGAATGCAGAAATTATTTTAACAGAGCTGAGAGTGCTCATTGGTGTAACACAGGTATGTTTCAAAACAATTCATAGAATCAGGCACACCAGGGCTCTGGATGCAGGGCCATGAGGAGTCTGGTGTGAGTGGAAGGAAAGGGATGGAGCCCAGAGAGTATGAGTGAGTCAGCACCCAATGATGAAAACTCTGAGAGCCATTCAGACTGGGAAGAACAGCCCAGAGTGGCACCATACAGTGTATCACGTGTGTGGGTCAAGCAAGCAGGAGTTAGTGGAGGGAAGACAGTTAGAGTTAGGAAATTCCATCAGGAGGCCAGAACAGTCACCCAGGATAGGGATGAACATGGAAAAGGGAGATCTCTTAAGAGAAGACAGTAGAAGTAAACTCAGGATGACTTTCAACTCAAGTTGCTTGTCTATCTATTTCTCTTACTTGTTATTTTTATTTTTTTAGTTGGAGTCTCACTCCATCACCCAGACTGGAGTGCAGTGGCATGTTCCCAGCCACCGCAGCCTCTACCTCCCAGACTCTGGTGATCCTTCTGCCTCAGCCTTCCAAGTAGCCAGAACTACAGGTGCATGCTACCATGCCCAGCTAATTTTTTATTTATTGTAGAAACAAGGTCTTACCAAGTTCTCTGAGTGGGTTGCGAACCTGTGGGCTCAGGCAATAAAGTGTTTTTAAGAAAATCATAAGCCTCAGCTTTCCAAAGTGATGAGATTATAGGCTGAGCCACAGAGCCCGGCTATTTCTCTTATTTACAAGTTCCCAAACCCTCGGTCTAGAGGAGAATGGAAGGCTTGGGTGAGTGACCTGGAGGTCTTCCTGGGGTGCCAGGTGATGAGCTAGACTCACGGCTTCCTCTCCCCAGTTTCTTCTCATCAGGAGAGGAGGCAGCTCATGGATCCACACTCCCACAAGGTACGTGGGTGCCAGTGACTGGCATTTCCTGACAATTCCTTGCACCCTGGATCCTAAATTTAGATGATTTGCATTCTGCTGGCAAGACCATTCTTGTCTTTGCCCTTTGTGAAGAGGAAGCAAGGTCTTCCTCTCTTGTTGTACAGGCCCCATGGATCTGGTTGCGCCCTGGTCCAAGCAAGCCTTTCTACAGGATACTGGAGCACGCTGCCCAGCCTCTGATGCCGGTGGTATGCCCCCAAGTCCACAAACTGACAAATATGTAAGTACATTTCTATTTGTTAATTTTGTTAATTATAATTTATGTACAACTGAACCTTGAACAACACAGAATTCAGGGGTCAAAAATCTGAACATCACTTCTGATTCTCCCCAAACTAACCTTTGAATAATCTGCTGTTGACTGGAAGCCTTATTGATAAAATAAACAGTAATTAACACATACTTTGTATGTTATATGTATTATATAATGTATTCTTACAATAATGTAGGATAGAGAAAATAAAGTGTTTTTAAGAAAATCATAAGACAGAAAGAAATATATTTGCTATGAAGTGGAAGTGGATCATAATAAAGGTTTTCATCTTTGTGGGGTTCATTTGAATAAACTGAAGAGAAGGAGGAAGAACACAGTTCAGTCTAGCTGTCTTGGGGCAGCAGAGGCAGAAGAAAAATTGGACTTTCACAGTTCACGAATCAACTGTAGTTCTTTATCACTTACAGCACACTTTGGCATGCAAGTGGAAACAATAAACAAACAAAAACAAAGCTTACAGCTCAGAGAGATAAGGTAAGCTTTCCCAAATTACACAGACAGGATGCAGTAGACTTAAAACTCTAGTCCAGGTCATATATTTCTAGTCCAGGTCATATATTTCAGTTTCCAAAAACACTCAAAATAGTGCAGTGATAAATAAATTTTACCCTCAATAGTTTTGGACATGGGGCTAAAAATTGTAGCTAGTGGCAATTTATCAAAGAATTGCAGACTATGACACTGAATATTAAACTAGATTATGTGCATAGAAACTTGCCAGTGAAAGATTAGGCCATTTCTGTAATATATACATTACCTCTGTCATATACCTCCATCAAGCCAGAACATTGGAGTCCTGCCTTCCAGATCCAATGGTTTCACTTAGTGTAGGAACTTGGGCTCATATGATTCAACTAGTAAGGACTTTCATGACATATGCAATGCATCCAATAGCAACAAGTAAAGTGGTGTCCATAATTACTCATTCCATGAATCTGTGTGGTGTATAACATTTGCCAAGTCTGTGCATATAAAACAATAGCTAATTTTCAGAGCATGTTACACATACTGAACATACTGTTCATTTCAAAGCTCTTTAACACACAACATTGGTACATTCATGAAGCATTATAACATTTACCCTTCTACTGTTGAGTGAACAGTTGTTAATTTAAATCTCCTTTTATAATTTGATTACTTGTTTGGCAAGAAAAAATTAGCAAAAATAATCAAACGAGAAAACCAAAGCTTGAGCCTGAAGGCCTGATCTATGACATGAAATTTAAATACACTTATAAGTATCTGAGTATATTTTACTATTATAACAAATTCTAAAGATTTAACTCAAGTAAGGACTCCTTGGCTTAAAAAAAATCACCAAAGAGACCTATTCAAGGTTCTGAGCAATTAATATCACTATTCAGAATTTTTTAATTTGTTTCTCTCTTTTGCAAATATTAGCAGCAGGTATTGCTTGGTATTTAACTTATATATATTTTATTATGGTAATTGAAGACTAAAAATTTCATTTTAAAGTTTAAATTACCTTGAATTACCTAGATGATCTATTAAACCTTGAAAATTATTATGTTGACATGGTGCCTTTCAAATAATACTTATGTAAAAAATGTAAGCTAATTTGAATTTAATAAATGCATTGCCAACTTTTCCTTTTATGTAAAGGTAGGTTGGGAACATCCTTGGTAATGTCAATGCTTTGGAAAAGTTGATTAAAAAATTTTTAAGTTCAACTGTATTCACAAAATTGAAGGGCTATGATTGTGGTATTATCATAAATAAAATATGTGAATGCAGCAAATATTGTATAATAAGATTCAAGAACTCAGCAACCAGGCCGTCATTCACAAGCCTACAAGAACATGTGCACTTCATTAAAGTCAATGGAGTGTACCAGTTCATCTTGGCATTATTCATAATTGAAACATTTCAATTTTAGTTAACACACACACAAAACTAATTTAAAAGTCAAATGAGGAAATTAGTTCTATGAGCCTATGTTCCAATTCCACAGTGATATCAACTAACCAAATTTAGCCTCAGGAGGTAAGAAAATATATCTAACACAACAAATGGAAAACCTTTTAAAGAATTGCATATCTGTTAAAAGTAATGTTTTTGCAACCAACTCAACAAAAATACTATTTAATGTTGCAAAAGAGCTCCTCAAACTATAATGAAACAATCAAACTTGGCAACAGATTTGCTTCTAGATTTTGAAAGCAGTGAATCAAGAACTGGAAGATTTATGTAAGAAATATAGTGTATTTCCTGAAAAAATATTTAAATTGAACAGTGATTGATTGAAACTATTTTCTGCATACACACCATCAATTTCAGGGGCATACTTTTTCTGGTTAATATCTCATAGATTTCTTAAGAGTAGTAAACACTATTATCAACACATTCTAGACATTTTTTTCACCTTTATTTCTGTGATACTCTTCTTTCTAGCTTTTCCAGTTTCCAACATTCTTTTAGGGTCTGTTTTCTATTTTCTGAGAGAGAGAGAGAGAGAGAGAGAGAGAGAGAGAGAGAGAGAGAGAGAGAGAGAGTATGTGTGTGTGTGTGTGTGTGTGTGTGTAGCTTTTTAACTATCCCTAGTAGGGGTGGGGGTCACTGAGGATTCTAATCTGCATCCCTTACTCATTCATCTCTATCTTAAGTTTTTTGACTCCATCTATGACGTTAATTATTGCTGAATATTCGTTTCCATCTGAATTTCTTCCTAAAACTAGGTTTTGTTTGTTGTCACTCGCAGATATTCAACTTGACCCCAAATCTCAAAAAAAGTATTAAAAATCCCTTGGTTTTCTGCCAAGATATTCTCATAACTGCCACATTCTGTTTTCTCTTCTTTTTATTTTATTTTACTGTTTTTAAAAATTTACTGTTATTATTATTTTGTTATAGCTAGGCAATTCTTCGGAAAGTAACTGTTGCATTTTGGCTCTATTGCAAGCTCACCATCCTGGAATTTCATGCCCCATGTTTAGTCATCCTGACCCAAAAGTTCCAGTATTTTCAGTATGAAGAAACACACTTTTTATTTTCCCAAGTTTAAATGATCACCAGAGAGGGAGTTGTGTGTGTCCGTGCAGGTACTGTGCACCTCTGGGAGTATGCGAGGGATGGCACCTGGGTAGAGGCTGGTGTAGGGGTGTGGAATCAAGGATCCCTGCATGCAGCTCATTCTTCTGCCTGCCAGAGCCTTGTTGGCACTTCCAGTCACATCCCTGCTTCTCCTCGGGACTCTAGGAGTGAGGGATACATGCTAGCTAGCTTATTTTGTCCACACTTCCTAATGGCGAGGAATAATAATGGCTTGAAAAATTCAAGTCACAGAGAGGGTCATGCAGGACACCTATACCTCAGGAGACTAGGCTGATCAATTGCTAAGGGTCTCTGCACATGGTTTCATGACTTCCTTTCCTAATCACTCTCCAGAATTCCCATAAACTCTTTTTAGTAGGTTCTCTCCAGTCCACATTACCTGCCATAGAATGATGGTGTATGTGAGATTTGGTGTCTCTCACATGATCTCAGTCTAAGCCTCGAACATTATTTCAAGACTTTGTTGCAAACTAATCATGTGACTCCTGGCCTTCTATCAACTTCTTCAATGCAGACATGTACTTGCACCTCATGGCCCTTCTGTGGATTCTAAATTCAAACCCACTGTGGCCAGCATCTGCCTCTCTGACTCACACTCCTATAGACCTCTTATCTTGAGAATCCTGACCTTGGTCATCCCAGGCCATGTGCTATCAGTCACCACTTATACATATAAGCTGCTCTTTGGGGACTCTAAATAAAAGTATTAGTTAGTACCCCTTATTTTGGCTATAAACCTCTCATGCATCTCCTATAAGGAAGGTGGCTTGGTTTCTAAGCTCCCGAGAGGTAGGGAAGTCTGCATCAAAATCACTCCTGAGCATGGCCAGTGTGCTTGCTGATGCTTCTCTCTCCTGCCTCGCTTTACCCATTTCTTCCACTCACCACACTCTGCCACTTTAACCTGGAACATGCAGCTCTTACCTGCCTACAAACTTCACCTTTGCTGCGCCTCCAGCACCAAATGCTCTTCTCCACTTGGTACATGGATGGGTTCCTCTTGATCCAAGTCTCTGAAGAGATGCCACCTGTCCAGGAATGCCTTTCTAAAACAGGTCTTCCCTGTTACTGTCTTTGCAGTGCCCTGTAACCTCCCTACAGAGCATCTAACCAAACTCAAAACAATACCTTTGTTTGTTTGACTAACTCTACACAGACAGTAAAGCCATAGAAGTCAGGTACCTGATCATTTATTCACCACTGTATCTCCAGTTCCTAGCACACAACATGGTCAATTAACATTAATCAAAGGAATAAATATTATTTGATCTTTTCTAAGTTTTAGATGATACTAGAACATTATTTTAGTCAAGGTGATGAGGATGTTTTATATATCTTTATCTATGTCTATCTATGTCTATATACAGAAAACACGGACATACAATCTCTGACTATATTTATCTCTATATATGTACATAGATATATAATATCCATATCTGCATGGGGGATATAGATAGTGTATCTATTGTTATTAAATATTTTACATATTTAAATAAATATATGCAATAAATGACATTATTAGGGCAGTCTGATTATTTGCTATCATCCTCTTGCTGCAAAGGTGAGAATAAAGAACAGAAATAGTACGGTCTGACTCCCTGGAACTGAAACCCTTGCTCAAGGACAATGAATAATGCTATAAAATCACTTGTAATATAAAGATCATTATCTAAAGTCATTATCATACATGGGACAGTCAAACTTCACACTGAGTTTTTCTAGTACTTCAAATCTGATAATTCTCAAACGTCCAAAATTTCTATTTTTACTTTCTATTTCTCAGAAAAAGGAAGCTAAATCAAGGAGACATTGGAAAACAAACACACAACCACAAATTCATAAAAGTACAGATGTATCCTATGGTTTTGTCATTATAAACATGCCTCTTAACCTGTTTGCAAACTGTCCTTGTTATTGGTTCCAACTTAAAAAATTGCTGGCTGCCACTTTTTGAGTAAAAGCAGAATATCTTCACAACTTTGAGGGTAAAAAAGGTTTCTTAGGACACTAAAAAGCATTGGCTATAAACAGAAAAATAATTAATTGTTCTTCATTAAAATTAAAAATTTCTACTCATCAAAAAGTACTTTTAATGCAATGAATAAGCAAACTCACAAGCTGGAAAAATATTTCTAATATGTGTATCTGACAAATTACTTATATCCAGAATATATGAAGAACTTTATCAACAATAGATCCAGTAAGCAATAGCAATCCATTAAAAAATGAGAATAAATTTGAATAGACATTTCACCAAAGAAAATATACAAATAGACAACAAGCACATAAAAATATGATCAGTACCATTAGCCATCAGAGATACACATATGCAAACCACAGTGATACCATTTTATATTCACAGTTGATGAGAATAAGGAACAGGTGGAACTTTCAACAATGCTAGTAAACTGTTGGGTTGTTTCTTATGAAGTTAAACATTTCCTTTGTGATCTAACAACCCTACTTCTTAGTCTTTATTCAACAGGAATAAAAACACTTACAGACATTTCTTGACTTCCAACAATTCAACTTAATCCTTTTTGACTTTGCAATGGGTTTACTGAGGTATTAAATGCATTTCCAACTTCTAATATTTTTGATCTATGATGGGTCTATTGAGACATAACCCCATTGTAGGTCAAAGGATATCTGTATTATGAACGAGACTGCTCAAGAATGTTCACAACAGTCTTATTCATAACAGCCCCAAACTAGAAACAACTCAATTGTCCAAAATAAGATAATGGACTAATAACTTATAGTATAGTCATACAATGGAATAGTACACATCAATAAAAAGGAATGAACTGGTGATATATGCAACAATCTAAAAAATGTTATGGCATGTGAAAGGAGTCATTACAAAGTGATGCATGATACATGATTCCATTTATACAAGTCCAAGAATAGGCCAAATTTAACCATGGTGATAGAAGAAAGTAGTTGCCTGGGAAGTAGGAAGAAGGTGCAAGAGGGGTAGAGAGGGAGGTGATAGGGTCTTGGATTGAAATAGACCAGAAAAGGCAATTAGAGAACTGTCTAGAGTGTGAGATTTAATGTCTTACTTTGAGTGGTTGTTATACAGGTGCTATACAATTCTCAAAATTCATTGGAACGAACACTTAAGATCTTTGCATTTTATTGTAAATAAACTATACCTCAATTTAAAAATTCTATTATTTTTTAAAAATATCACTAGATACCATTTAAACTATTTTCTTATGTTCTGGGCATAAGAAACATTTATACAATTCTTGTATTTCATACATTTAGCAACGTGATTTAAAAAGTATGATGAAAACATGAATGTAACCAGTTTCATTAGACTATGCCTGAATTTATTGTGAAGTTCAAAAACATAAAGATTAAAAATGATCAAAAACAAAAGATTCCCCTAAAACCCTGCCCTGAATCAGGATTATATTTTCAAAAATGAATGTCATTGCCACAGAATACCAGTAAGGGGAGTAGTTACACTTTGAGAAGAATTTCATTTTCATTGCCACTGAATTATTCTATAGGGCACTTTAACAAGACCAAAAAAATTGACTTTTGGGTGTAGCCACAACGGAAATGACAGATCATTTTAATGTGAGAGAAAAAGATTGAAAGCCTTGACCCTCTAGATTACTTTGCCCCTCAATGAGAAAGAGAAAAACACTTGCAGATCAGCTTACTAAAATAATATGTTTGTGTAATTCAAGTACCAGGAAAATATTTAAGAGAAGAGCTACATTAACTGTGGATTGTCACTTTTTCTTTGTTAATTATTTCCACATAAGAATAATAACGTACAACCCCTTCCCCCAGATAAGAAAAAGGCCCCCAACAACTTCATGGGTTATTTTTATGCATGTAAGAACAGCAGCTCTGGTTTGTGCGGAATTTACAAACTGTTTGAAGACCCAGAGTTGGTCTGAGAGTAGGTAAGACTGGCAGAGTACTTTTTTCCCCTGGAGGATAAGGTCTTTTCAGTAAAGATTGTTAGGCCACGAATTTGAAGGTTTATGCTGCATTTTTAAAAAATATCATCAGGTTCATCAATTCTTATAAGATTTGTAAGGCTTAATTCTTACATAAGCTCAGGAAGGCTGTAGAAAAGTCTCCAACTATTCCTTCCTACCAGTTTGGTAATCCTGGATTTACTGAAAAGAATGTTGAGACTGACAATGTGACACATACCCCTAGGCAAGCAGAAGCGAGGCCTGCCAGGTACTAAGGACACTCATAGGATGGATGGGTGACTGCCTTCTTCACATTCTAGTCTTAATAACAACCTCAACCTGGATTCTAACACCATACACCTTCTTTTCAGTTTGCCCCATTCCCCAGAGAAGCTGAGTGCAGAGGAAATAGCAATGTGTGCCCTAGAAAATACCTTGAGCCATGCCCCATGCAGGACTAGAGTCCTAACATGTTTGGAGGCATCTCTGCACTCCTCAGCACTTGTGAATACAAAATGCATCTCCCTCCCTTTGAGCAGAGTGTGAAGGACACTGAGTACAGGTAAACAATAGTCCATTTCAGGAACCGTGCCCAGGAGAACGCACCTACTGAATGCAAAGCTCGAGGGTACAAACTGCAAGTGTGTGGACTCGCTCTATGTGGGTACCCATAGGAGCAACTCTTGCTTTAAAATCACTCAGCACTGCAGTTTATGCACAAAAGCAGTCCTCTATTCCAGGAGAGGACATATTGTCTCTATATACAGAGAGGTATTACCCTTGAGTGTGTCTATCCTTTTGCTGGTACATAAACCCTGCCTGAAGATTTTCTTCATGAAATTCCAAGGAACATTTCTCAGTTCAGTGACCCTAAGGCATGATTTTGAATTACTCTCCACTTCTGAAATAGAAGAAAAGTAGTTTTTCAGTCTCTGTAAATGGAGGCCTAAGGACATACAGGATCCAGAGTCAAAAGATTCAAGTTTTAGATTCTGCCTTGAACATTTTATCAAGATCCCTACATCTGAGATGCTAGCCTGGGTTGTATTCTTGCTGTCAAGGATTCGCAAGACTGGCCCAAATTGAACATTTTTCCACTACCTGGCAAAGGATTAAAAAAAGCAGGAAAAATGTGTAAATGAAATGCCACTGCACATACATTTCTAATTTTGAATTTTTGACTGAGTGGACATAAGTCTTGTCTGTTCTAAGAGGAAATTAACCAAAAGACCATATCCCACGTGTTACTACTAAAACCTGTGAGACATGTAAAGAGTAGAAGTGAGAGTAAAGAAGAAAATATACAAAACAACTATAACACAGAAATGACAGACATGTCGATTATAGGAGGAAATAGAAGAAGGGTGTGGTTAAGTCCAAATAAATGAAATGAACAGATACTTGCCTTTGTATTTGTTTTTAATGAGAGGTGAGTTGCTTCCTAGAGCAGATCTAGAATGAAGACTGCATACAAACCAGGTAGAAAGAGAATGGTAGTTGCAGAGGGCACTGGGCACTGGCTGGCACAGTATCAGGTGATGAAAACACCTCAAAGAAAGGACTGAGGTGTTTTTGTGGAATGTCTGAAACTATACAGAAGATGCATTGCTTGACACTTCCCACCCTAGGGAAGGCAGAGCTGCACTTCTGAGTGGCTTATGCCACGTAGGGAAGTCCCATGTGTGAGGAGTGGGGGTGCCACGGTGTCTTGGGCGCAATCTCCACATTAGCAGGTTACCATAGTGGACTGGAAGAAACGTACAAGAAGCAAGGTACTTGGAAGTGAATTTTGTGTGATTCATGTTGGCAGTCACAGAAGAGTGGGCTTTGGGAGCCAAGCCGGAGACGAAAGAAGAAAAAGCTCCGGGTTTTCAAATCCCTAATGTGTCTTTTGAGTTGTATTTTCATAGGAAGCTAGAATTTTGTCTGAATTTGATAGGTGTTTCCTAATGTTTCAAATATTATTCATGAGAGATGCTCGTATTCATAATCTCCAAAGATCCTGAATAGAGCTAGGACCTTGCATTTAGTATAGCCTTAATGCGTAATCACTGACTAAGTGAGTCAACCATGTTCCCAAATGAAAAATGTGTCTTATATTAATTAAAATAGGAGTCAATAACGTGCAAGATATAGCCTATATTTCCTTTATTACTGCCATTTGGCAAATTGAGGACAAGAGCTCTAGCAATTCAAATCTCCCTCTGAGGAAGTTTAGTAACTATCAAGATAGATCTTGGCAGCTCACTCTTGGGGTCCCCAAGGCTCACTAAACATTTTAAGAGGACATCAGACATTTTCCTAGTGGCTGGTAAAATAACCCACTTCCAAGTGTGGGAAGAAGTGTTGTCTTGCCTGTTGCAACCAGCAAATTCTGGACTGAGGTTTAGACCTGAGGCTAAAGCCGTGAGGGGCAGGTAGCGTTTCAGTCTGGCTCCTTTTACTTGGCTCATTCTCTACTTGTCTATTCCAGAGGAGATGGAAAACTTTTTTGCTGCCTTGTGTACTAGGGAAGAATTAAAACTCAATGGCAATGGGAATGGGAGGCTGAGAATAGGCTGGGGTCAGGGCTGTGAACTAAGTATGGGAGGTGACAGAGCAGGAGGATCAGCCAGGGGTCTGCCTGACCACTGTCCTACTCTGAGCAGTAGCCCCATGGCTGAAGCTTAGCTGATGGCAAAAGCATTTAAGCATATAACCTTGGAGATGACTGGTAACTCAACCTTTTGTGTAAGCCACTCACTTACTTGACAATGACAAGGGTCTTAGGAAAACAGGCTGCGGACTTTGACTATCAAAGGCACTATTCTGCCAACCCAGTGCTGCAGCTGGTATACAAGGCCTCTAAGCTCTGGCATCTGCATGAACACATATTTCTAACTGTCCCCTTAATAGCACTAGCCATTAGACACTAGTGTACCTGCTCTGATCTCCCCCAACTCCGGACCACCAACTCATTCATTGTCTGCTCCAGAGCACATAAATGTGACTATATCTGCAAAGTTATGTTTTCAGAATAGACTTCAAATTCTGCTCAAAAACTTTTTACATGTTCTTCTTCTTTGCATTCCCCATTGCATTTTTTCCCCTTTTCCCCCAGAGACAGAAGATAACTTGGCCGCTCCCAACTGTGGAGCACAGTTTATGTGCATACATGGTACATATGTTATCTTTAATAATCTGTGTAAACTATGTATTGTTATCTTTATTTTATTTTATTTCTTTTGAAATGGGGTCTTGTCCAGGCAGAAGTGCAATGAAGTGCGATCATTATGGTGTGCTACAGCCTCGAACTCCTGGGTTTCAGTGATCCTCCTGCCTCAGCCTCCTGAGTAGCTGGGATTCCAGGCTACCATGCCTAGCTCATCCTTATGCGCTCTGGTAAAATGTGTTACAACTTATAAAGTGCTTCCATATATGTTGTAAATTAACTGTAATGATTATGTCCATTTTACAGATGGCAAAATTGAAATTTAGAGGGGTTATGTGACCTATCCATTTTACATCATGGCTAAGTTGAGTTTGAAACTCGTGTCCTATTCTATACCCATGCTTATTCATAGTATAGTGGAAAGAAAATAGAAGCTTACAGATGTGAACTCTCCAAGTTTCTTTATGTCCACCTTCAAACTTATCTTTGTTTCCTACCCTTTTGGGGGATGGTCTATCTCAGGAATAAGCTGATTCTATTCTGTTTCATCAAGTTCTCTTTTGTAGCTGAGTGACCTTATTTATTTTCATCTCTTTATATTGCAACCTGATGTAGATGTCTCTCAAATCTTTCTCTCAGTTCTGATGGTTGTTCCAACCATTAAAGGGCATCTTTTCTTGATAATATACTTTATATAGAGACCATACATCGCTTTATATACAGACCCCCCCACCCTGAGCTCTTTACAACTAACTCTAAGTCTGCTGTTTTTCTGGAGTAATCCATGTGCTTTATGCCACCATACTTTTGCTTTTATTACTTGAAATGCTGTCTTTTTCCTTTACTTGTAGAAATTATATTCATTCTTCAAGAATCAGCTCAAGGGTTGAGAACAATGACTCTCATCTGTAATTGCAGCACTTTGAGAGGCTGAGGTGAGAGGATTGCTTGAACCCCGGAGTTTGACATCAACCTGAGCAACATAGCAAGACCTTGTCTCTAACAAAAAATAAAATAAAATAAAATAAAAATTAAAAAAATAATCAACTCAAGTGTTATACTTGTTATTGAATATTTCCCCAACTCTTCCAGGCAGATTTAATGCTATATTATCTGCATTCCCAAAGCACTTTGCTTAGTGGGATAACAGATCAATTATCACATGAAAAAATTATTTGTCTTCATCTCTGCCTCAACCTATAGG
Organism: Cephalopachus bancanus; assembly: GCA_027257055.1. NCBI lineage: Eukaryota > Metazoa > Chordata > Mammalia > Primates > Tarsiidae > Cephalopachus > Cephalopachus bancanus. The sequence continues at coordinate 5,950,861 of JAPVLO010000097.1, read as the reverse complement.
CTGCCAGCACAATGAAGACAAGAAGGTAATTTTATTTATCTCTACATCCTTTGATACAATAAGCATGGTTCTTGGCTAAGGGTTTGTTGATGGAATAAAAGAATAAATGAATGAGGGCTACTCAGTTACTACTCCAAATTCTCAGCATACTCCAAGGAGGGCATGGTTTGATTTTTTTCCCCTTCTCTACCTCAAATCTTTTCTATTATCCTGGGGATTTATTTTGCTTGCTTTGTGAAAATGTTGAGCATTGAATGAAAACAAAATTGCCTGCTGCGTGAAGTCATGGAAAAGAAAAGGGAATGATACATCATTTTGGAGGGAGAGAGGTAAATACAAATATACTCCTGTCATTCAGCTGACCAGACTGGGCTTGGTGGCTCAAGCCTGTAATTCCAGCACTTTGGAAGGCTGAGGTGAGAGGACTGCCTGAGCCCACAGGTTTGAGAATAGCTTGGGCAACTTGGCAAGACCTCATTTCTACAATAAATAAAAAAATTAACCGGGCATGGCAGCACATGCTTGTAGTTCTGGCTACTTGGAAGGCTGAGGTGGAAGGACTGCCTGAGCCCAGCAGGTCAACACTGGGGTGGCTGTGAGCGTGCCACTGCACTCCAGCCTGGGCGACAAAGTGTGACTCCAACTCAAAAAAAAAAAAGATAAGCATCCGCAAATTAAAATTTTTGTTTATAAATTTTAAAGCAAGATAATAGAAGTTAATCCTCTTCTCTGGATAAATGCTTAGGTTTGCATATTACACAATAGTAAACTTCATCAGACTGGAATAGTGAATTTGGAAAGGTGAGGAGGAAGAGACAGCCTGAATTATTGAAAGCAATGTTGTTCTATTACTTTCCATACTATGATATGCCAATAAAGTCTGTCAAAGGAGACATCTACTTATAATATGTATACTTATTTTATGGCTGAATCCTTTTGCCTAAAGTTCACCTCTATGCTGTAGCCATGAAAACATCATATTTGTTTTACATAGGTTACAGGTGTTCCTATTAGTTCACTCAGGAAATCCATTCCTTGCAGACAATTCAAAGACACATTTCAACTTTCTCTAGATGAAATTGTCAAGAACTGTGTATTAGAAATATACAAATTAATCAGGTTTTATTGTATTATCATAAAAGAAGACATTTTGGAAAATAAAGAATATAATCCAATGTGCCAGGATGAGGGTTGTGTCAAATATTTTAAAAATAAAAATAGAAAAAAATAAGCTTTTTTTCCACATAAGATAAATATTAATTATTCATCAAGCTAGACATAACTGAAATATATCTTCAGAGCCTTTGTTTTCTTTGTCAGTTCCTTGAAGCAAGGATCATGGCTTGCTCACTTCTCTCTCCACCCTCCAAGACTTCATACACTTCAACAATGCCACCTAGGATGTGCTTTCTCGTGTTGGTCATTATGACCAAAACAGTGCTTAAAAGCAGCACTGTGAGGTTTTTAGATATTCTAGTTGTTGTTGGCTTATCTATAACTACCCGAGACTTAAATATTATAAGGAGGGTACTCACTGATTCTGGGTGCGGGCCTCAAGTAGTTTACTGGTCCCCATCCTGAAAAAGAAGAGGAAGAAAGTTCATATAGTACCATCACATTCATAGACATTTGCAAAGCTTTCTACACAAAGATGTCTTAAAGCATCTAACATTTTATTTGTAACAAGGAAAGTCATGGGAAGGGAGAAGGTCATGAAATAAAATATGTCATCCTCTGTGTTTCTGGGTTAATAAAGAGGTGACAGGCTTCATGTCATTTATTAGGAAACCTGGCACTACCTTCAAACTTTGTCACAGAAGAGCTTGAGCTTTGAGCCTGTGCCCTCTGTGGCAGGGAATGGAGTTGGGGGTGGGCAGTGCTGGACAATGATTGCAATTAGAAAGTTAATTTCCCTTGATTCTCAGTGTTCTACCCATAACAGATCAATGTGTTAATATGCAATTATATTTCACTTAAAATCTCTGTGTAAAATTGAGTAATTAGTATAGATGTCTTTGGGTGACATTATACTGGGATCGATATGCCATGTGTATTTCCTGGCATTGAGTATCAGTGGCCTACTTATTGGATGCCTGAGCTTGGGAAGCTTGGAAGAGTAAATGAACCAAAATCTAGGCTAAAAGAAGTCTCTGAGGGATATTTAAATCCTCCAGAACTAATGGCAGTTTATTTTGTAATGAAGAGCTGTAAGAAAGATATCTTGGGGTTTTCCTTGAACTTCCATCATGATTGTGATGACCAAGAAACACCTCTTTCTGTCAGATGAAGTTTGGCCAAATGTAACATAGTATATTTCTTTTTGTTTAGTCATCTATGGGGAGAGGAGTGGTTCAGCTTACTTTAGAACAACACTAGGGAACTTCAGAGAATGAAATTATATGACTATCCAGTTTTGGTTTTTGGGGTTCCATAGCCAATTCTTCCTTTAAATAAAATGATAAAATATATAATATGTAATATATATTATATAATATATGACATGCAATAAAATAACATATAAAATATAATTATAATCAAATATATATTACATGCTATATTACATATAATGTGTATAATATACTTATAGCTACATATTAATACATAGTATATTCTATATTATATGCATAGGAAGGGGAACCCTCAAAAAACAGAATTAACTTTTGGAGGGCAGGCCTTTTGTAGTACACTCGGAATTTGTTCTTCTGGATCAAATAGCCAAACAAAGCTTTTATCTAGAAGTCTTGAGACAGTTGCATCATGATTTGCAGAAGAAATGTTCAGAGTTGTGGTAAACAGGTGATTGGTTCTTCCACCATGACAATGCAACTGCCCACACCACACTGGTGTTCAGCAGTTTTTGACCAAAAATGACATAACACTGGTGCCCCACTTTTCTTATTCTCCTGATCTCGCCCTGAGCAACTTTTTTTTGTTTCCCTTGATAAAAAAAAAGTACTCAAAGGAAAATGTTTTGCTGAAGTGGAAGAGGTAAAAAAAAAAAAAAAGACGTGTTAAAAGGCATCAAAATTGACAAGTTCAAAAAGTGTTTTGGGAAGTGGGAAAAGCATCTCAATAGGTGTATTGCATCAAACAGAGAGTACTTTGAAGATGATTGACGTTTCAACATGTAAGAATAAATACAAATTTTTAATAAATAATTCAGTTTTTTGGGCCCCCCTCTTTTATATGTACTGTTTTGCTCTCTGCATGGCTTTTTCAAAACTATCTCTTTCAATTTAGAGTCTATAATACGCAGTGATCTATCACAGAAACAAAGAACTGAGTATCACATGTTCTCACTCTTAAGTGGACCCTGAGCATTTACCATAATACTATAAAAAAGGGATTGGCAGTAGTGTGATACTACCAGGGGTTGAGGGGGGCACAACATCAGTAAGGGTACCTGATCTCAAACCAGGCAAAGTGGGGACCAAAGGGAAGCCCAAACCTTACAGGTATGATGACCACATATATACCTAATCCTGAGTTGCAACTCACATCTTTAAAATAAAAAAAATTCCTTTCTAAACAGGTTGATTAAAACTTGCACAAGTACTCAAGGATGGTGTGGCTTAAGCAATGGTAGGATTAATTCTCTGTCCTGTTATCCTGCTTCATTTAAATAAGTTCCTTTCAGTAAGCTCTTTTAATTTATAACATTGAGAATTTATAATACTGCTTTTGTAACCCAATTGTAATTGAGACCAAAATCTTATTGGTCCTTGTCTTCTTAATCAGTCTTTGAGCAAATTTCGTTTATGCCAAAATATACCAGTTTATACTTGTATCCGTGAAATGTTATTCTATTTTTAGAATGATTTAAAACATATATCCAAGGTCATTTTGAATTGTACTGTTAGGAGTTTCCTACGTATAAGGTATTGGCAGTTGTACTTGATTTAGTAATATCTGCCTTTTGGATGAAGGTGCTTATAAGTCATTTATGTAGCTCATCAATAAGTTACAGTTTCTTCAATACAACTGATCCTCATGGGTTCGAAGTTGATATGTAATCCACTGCTCCAACCCACTTTATTGCAATTGCAACTCTATATTTACCTGTTCACCTATGTAACAGTAGTATGATTAAGGTCACACTTTCATGGGTTAGTGATAAAAATACTGTTTAAGTTAGAACTCAAAATCTTCCTTCATACAAAATTGATTTTATCCAGCATATTATCATTATTTATATAGTATGTCAGTTAATCATGGAAGGATATTAAATTAGTGTGGATAAAAATACCTATTCAAAAAGTCAAGTGCACCTGCTTTTTTATCTCTTATGATATTCAGATAAATTGCTTATTGATTATATGAGAAATTGTTTTCATCAGGTACTGCTTTTAAGTTATTTATCTTACAATGATTAAGTCATTTTCTTAACTGTTGACACAATAGTTTCTTTCCTCAATCTCCATGATGGCTCAAATATAAAGCCTGTGCAAAGTCATCTGCCAATTTCTTAAGAGTATCTGGAAAACTGACGTTAGGATATTATACTCAGATACTGGAAACTTTTTCCTGGTATAGTTTGTCTTTCCACACATCAAAGACTGAAGTGTACTAGTCAGTCAAATGCATGTCTCTCACATTATATAGTAAGCTTGTTGAACGCAGGGACTATTCAGTCTTACTCCTTCTTTTAACTTCCCTAAACCTAATTTAGTGTCATGCATAAATATATATTTAATTTAATTAAATTTTTTGAAAGATATTTTTTAAGAATCTGACAAAATATAGGAAAGTAAATACAATTTTTTTTTTTGAGTTGGAGTCTCACTCTGTCACCCAGACTGGAGTGCAGTGGCCGCTCCGGGCCACCGCAGCCTTGACCTGCTGGGCTCCAGTGATCCTTCTGCCTCAGCCTTCCAAGTAGCTGGAACTACAGGCGCACGCTACCACGCCTGGCTAATTTTTTATTTATTGTAGAGATGAGGTCTCGAGTAAATACAATTTATTTCTGTTATGAATTGTCTCTTAATGAAAAGTATCCTCTCTCACCTCCTAATACTAGTAATAGAAAATATAGCTGTTTAAATGCTTTGGCTATATCTTCTAAATCATTATTATTCCTACATATATATTTGTGTAATAATACCTAGGATGTTGAGCTCAGTTCATATAATCAGTATAGACTGACTTACTAGCTACATTATAATATATTAAATAATTATAAATTTTCTCCCATGATCATCTGTGAAAATAACTTTAAATGTCAGCAATGGTGCTTGCTTCACAAACAGAAATTAATTGGGTTTGGTCAGAGCCACTAAAATTAGTAAGCGTTTAAACCTCATATCCAGTATATCTGTTATTATATTATTTTTATAAGATTGAATACAGAATTAAGACTTAATATAGTGGCATAGACAATCTAATGAAAAGGGACTTTCCCCCTTCATCCCATGACTTAATTCTGAGTCATTTTTGCTTTCTGTAATGAAGCACATTTCACCTGTAATGAAGCACATTTCACAAACAGCATTGCTGGGCACAGTGGCTCATGCCTGTAATCCCAGCACTTTGGGAGGCAGAGGTGAGAAGATAGCCTGAGTCTAGGGATTTGAGACCAGCTTGGACAAAATTGGCGAGACCTCATCTCTACAATAAAACAAAAAATTATGGTAGTGGTAGTGTGTGCCTATAGTTCCAGTTACTTGGAAGGCTGAGGTGGAAGGATCACCTGAGCCCAGCAGGTCGAGTTTGCGGTGGCCATGAGTGTGCCACTGCATTCCAGCCTGGGTGACAGAGTCAAACTCCTACAAAAAAAAAAAAAAAGAAAGAAAAAGAAAGAAAGAAAGAAAGAAAAAAAGAAAGAAGGAAAGAAAAAAAAAGAAAGAAAGAAAGAAAGAAAGAAACTTAGTATAAATACCATAATAAGTGAATTGGTCTAGAGTTTTGGTAGAAAGTCAGTTTTTAAAAAAATGAGCATTTCACTGATTCTTCACCCAAGGGTTGGAGAGCATCATGCAGCATGAAGCACATTGAGCCAGGATGAGTTTGCATTCAAGTGAGAGAACATAAACATGACCCAAGTGTACTCTTCTCAAATAACTCAAAGTAATTATTCTTTAATAATTAAGTTGAAAACTTAATTAAGTTGTTTATAATCATCTTTATCTAACAAAGATAAGAAAAGGTTAGACAGCTTCCTAAGGCTGTGTGACAATTTGTTGAAAAATTGAAGTAAGTTTATATTTGAGTTACCAGGGCCTTATTCTCAATAATGAATCAGTTTTTTCCCCCAGTTAAACCTTGCAGATATGTGATTGTCAATGTCTTCTTAATTTTACACACAGATATTTGGATGCAAAAAACAAAACAAAACAAAACAATCACAGTGAAGTCTAGGCTATTTGGTTAATTGGATGCAAAAAAAAATCATAGCAAAGTTTAGGTCCTTTGGTTGCTGGATTTAAAAGTTTATCCCAACATTTTCTTTTGAAATATTGATTTGGTTTAACCTTATCTTTTTTTCTCTTTTCTTTTAAAATTGCTTGGATGCACAATTATTAAATCAATAATAACTACAATAACAGCTAACACGTATTGAATACTTATTAAGTACCAGACATGCTTCTGAGCACTTTATGTGAACCTGATCTAATTTAATATCGTAAGAATCACATGGGAATACTACCAGATTTCTGCATACAGAATATAACTACATGTCTCCAGTTCTGCACTTTCTTACATAAACTACACCCATAATCATCATCTATATTTCCCAGTTCTAGTTTCATTAAAGTGGATTGAGAACTTAAAGACACAAAACAGACTCCTTATATATTTAAGTTGTTTCCTAATATGGTGTTTCCCACTGTGGTGGGTTAGGTGCATTTGCCATTATCTTGCTTACATCTAATCCTATAGCATTTTGCTTTGAGTAACTCAACTTTGTCTTTTCAAAACATTTTAATAGAAAGAGCAATTCTCTTGTATATACCCGCACATTATTGGTTTACATAATTTATAATTGAATAATTATATGAACAAGCACAATTGGCACAGCAGATCTGGGAACAAACACACTGACTCTTGGCCCACATTTGTCTCCAAAGGTAGGGTCAGAAGTTTACAGGTGGTCTAGAGGGTACCTGGTGTTGTGCTGTGAGCATCAGACGGTAGATTATTATGAGGGAAGGGAGATAGTTGCTTAATCAGGCAAACTATTTAAGAGAAGACCAGTAGACAAACAAACAAACCTTTTGTTGTATTTGATACTTACTTGTGTATGCATTGCTTTGATAAAAAAATGCACTACTTTAATACAAATTTTAAAGAGATTAAAATGGAAGGAAAAGAAGGAAGGTAATGAGTTTAGGTATTGTGCCCAAGATTGCAAAACTAGAAGTGGAACTAGGATTTGACTCCAGAATTTGGCTTCTAAGTCTAGCATTTTTTTTGCTCCAGGCTTTTATGCCTTGACTAGAGGTGACTGTGGTAGGTTAGGTGCACTGCTGTAGCTCAGAAACGGGGCTTGAGACAGTTGAAGAGTGGTCAGGAAGAGACCACAGCAACAGAAGACAGAAAAAAAAGAGTGATAAAATAGTCTTAAAAATTTGCAAAGGAAGAGCCATGTAATTATGGTTTCCTTGAGCTAATACATGCATCTTTTGACCTCATACCTCACTGGTTCAAAAAAAGAGGGGGTTGAGCAAACAAATTTTGTGTGCTGATTCTTCCAACAGAATTGGTTTTTTTTAACTCTGATAGTGAAGAGATCCTGAAAGGGCATCACTGTTCCCCAGGAAACAATAAACAACACAGAAGAACCTGTGACTCAATGGTCCTATGGGGAACCAAGGGTGGGATCAAGCTTAAGGAAATCTGTGATGAAAAACGCAATTCAGATGAAGTACAGTTGTCCCTTGGTATCTGTGAGAGATTGGTTCCAGCCCTCTCACCCACCTCATGCTCAAGTCTCCAACATAAAAGGGTGTAGTATTTGCATATAACCTGTATACATCCTCCAGTATACTCTAAATAATCTCTAGATAACATATAATACCTAATGTAATATAAATACTAAGCAATATATTGTTTAGAAAATAATGAACAAAAAGAATCTGTACATGTTTAATACAGATACATCCTTTATTTTATTAATTTTTTAAAAAATATTTTTGACCGGCAGTTGGTTGAATTCCCAGATGTAGAAACCAAGGTTACATAGTACCAGCTGCAATTTGAATCTCATCATCCACTTCTTTCTAATCCTTGGACTTTCCAGGTTCTATTTCTGTTAAGTTCTTCTTTGGGTAAGACTGTTTAAGCACCAATTTTGTAGAACTTCCTAGTCTCCTAGAAGGAATGATTTTATAGTAGCTGCTTTCAAATGGCTCAGAATAGACTATTATGTTTTCCCATTAAGTATTAATGATTTCAGTTTATGTTAAATGCTTTCTCTGTGTCTTTCCTTGGCATTTTTCAAGTTATTTCCTTCCAGAAGAAAATTAGAAAGGTATTAAGATTTTGATGACTTCACAAGAAATCCATAAAAAGGTTAAGATTGTAAATGGTTATCCTTTTAGTAAAATTATGTATAATTGTTAAGAATGTTTGTACATGGGACATCACTTTTATACCCTTTCAAAAATAGCTATTTAGTTTTTAACTGGTCTGGTTTAAAAAATAATCATTACAATTATGTGGCTGCCTATGTGGTGATTGAACACCTTCGTCATATAAAATAATATCCCCCTTGAATATCCTTTTTGGATGGGGAGGATAAATCATGAATTAATTATTTAATCCACATAAATAAAAAAGTAAAGCATATACGAGAAGAAAGCTTATTTTATTTTATTTTTTAAAGGTTGCAAAATTAGTTAACTGAGAGGAAATACAAGTTAAAGAGAGAAAAGTTGGGGAAAGGCAGTACCAGTGTTTGGCCTGAGTGCTCCTTTTCAGAGCATCCTCCAGAAAGCTGGGCTTTTGCAGAGGAGCTTCCTGTGCTCTGCTGGCTGCTGGGTGTGTTGTCCTTGTGCCAGGCCCCCTGTGAAGGAGGATGCAGCACTTCACAGTGTGCTTTGTGTAAGACAAAGTACAAATTGAATCATATCCGGAAGCATCTGAGAGATAGGACTGGCCCAAGAGGCAGCCTCTGAAGTGAGAATAGCACTGAAAAGGGACAGGGGGCCTGAGCCCCAGGCCCGATTCTCCAGTTTTCTCAAGGGAAAGTCATTCATTCAGCTTCTGATCCGTAATTCCCTCATCCACATCTATAAACGTCTTAATGTCCATTCCAGCTTTGAGAAAATCATGAAAAATATAAAGCAGCTCTTCATGATCATGCAGTGACCAACTTTTTCTTATTTATGTCACATTTATTCTTTTATCTTTTTATTTTTTAATTAAAATAGTGACACGCTCTAACTATGTTACCCTCAGGCTGGTCTCAAACTCCTGGGATCAAGCAATCCTCCCACCTCAGCCTCCCCAAGTGTTGCTGAGATTATAGGTATGAGCCACTGTGCCCAGCTTATGCTGCATTTAATCCCCTACTGCACTCCCACCTCATAAGTGCTCTCATACATGTCAACTCATGTGATCCTCACAGCAGTTCCCCAAGTGTGATGGGCTTCTGGGCTGGCATGGTAACCTGCCTTAATCTTGCCACACTATCTCATCAAAAATTTCACTCTCTCAATTCTTTCACTTTCACCTATACTTGGTTCAGTTCCAAACATATATACACCCTTAGTCTTGACCTCTTCCGAAATTCAGTTCTGCTTCTTTAAATGCTAGTTTCCACCTGGGTGTCCTATTGTTGCACCAAGTGCAGCTAGACTTGAAGGAAGCTCATAATCCTTTCCCCCAAACCACCCGTCCCTCTGAACTTGCACAAGTATCTATTATACAGACAATCCTTTCTACCATTCATGCGTGCAGCTTTGACATCCTTCCTGCCATTTCCTCTCCCCTGCACTTGCTTCTAGACAGGCACTCTTTGATCCTTTCTTTCTATATCTCATACTTGTTCTTTTGAGTTTTTTAACCCCCCAGCATTCCAGCCAAGGTCCTCAGCATATCAAAGCTTAGACTATTACAAATGTCTTCAAACTGGTATCCCTGACTTCAGTTTCCATCCTCATTCTAATTTATCAAATTAATTGTTTTGAAAATTGCTTTGCCCATACTAATCTCCTCTTCAAAAACCTCTGTTTTCTTTTCATGGTTACAGGATTCAGTCCAACTTTGCATTCAATGCTCACTAAACTACGATCCCTGTTACCTATCGAACTCAGAGCTCTCTTAAGACACATTCTAAAAGTCCCCCGAATAGGTCATACCCATTTCTAAACCCAAGCCTGAAATAGCTCTCACCCTTCTGTTTGAAAAAAGTCAGTTTTCTTCTTCGAGATTGAAACTTGATGGCTTTTGTCTCCCAATGTTCCAAGGAGTTGTCTGCTGAACGACAGTAGGCGTTGCTCATTAGGGAGGGAGAAAAACCACACAGGAACGAACAGCTCCCAGGCCAAGTTCTTTACATATCTTAACTTATTTGCTTTTAACCTTAATAGATATGTATTATTACTGTCCCCACTTTAGAAGTGAAAGTGTGGTTCAGAGTGGTTAATAACTTGTCTAGGTCACAGTGTTGCCAAGGACTGCAGTCAAATTCCAGCAGTGTGGCCCACAGGGTCCCTGCTTCCAACCCTTATACCACACAGTCTCTGGCAGCTTCTGTTGCTCTGAGAATCCTTTTGTACCACTTGGGTCTCTATCACATGCAAGCTCCTTAGGAGAAAGCTCTTAGTCTCTGTTGTCTCTGTAGCCTGTGACTAGCACACAGAGACACCATGAATGTGCAGAGAGGCCCAGGAATGGAGTTTAGCAGTGAAAACAACAGCAAGCCCCTGACAGTGTCTGCTGTGCTTAAAACACAGAGATGCACACCTTCTTTCCTGATTTTCACAATTCTCTGATAAAAGTGTGGGCTGCATGTTTCATGGATCAGAAGAGGAATCATATTAATAATAAAAACATCCAATATATTTCCACATTTCAGAACGTGGACCAGACACTGAGAAAAGATCTTTCAGTGACATGGCCACCCTCCCTCCCTTCCTTCTCTTTCTCTTCTTTTGGTCTCTCTCACAACCAATACTCATTTAATGCACACTCCTCTGGGTTTGTTTTTTATGTTTTCTAAGCGATGCTAAAACACAGAGGCAGGTGATATCAAGTAGTTCACAAAAGCAATGAGAAGATTGCCAAAATGTATTTTGAATATATCATGGGCCGGATGTTAGGCTAAGGGCTTGGCAGGTATTCTCACTTAATCCTTATAACAACACTATGAGGTAAAACTGCTACTATCTCCATTTTAAACATAAAATGAGGAAGTTGAGAGAGGTTAAGGCCACATGACTCATAGGGGACCAAGCAAGGATCCTAGTTCTGGTAGGTTGACACTAGAGTCTGCCCTCTTAACCTTCACACCTGATTCCCGCCAAGAGTAGAGACAGCTTCGTGACATGCAGAAGGCATATGTAAAATTAGTTTCATTTCCTTTGAAAAGAGCTTAATAAATAGAATCAGGGTACAACAGAAATGCTTCTAATATCATCATAGACTTTATCTGAAAAAGCAGATATGTGACCTTTAACAAGTTAATTTCTTAGGGCTTTATTCACTTCATCTGTATAATTAAAAATTAGCACAAAATAATCTCCAAAATTCTTCCCAGACACAGACCTTCTATTATTCTAAAGAGGCAGCTGTGGGATAGTGAGCATTCCCTGACCTTGAAGTGGAAGAATGAGGTTGCTTTGAATAGCCCAGAGCCCTTGGCGTCAGTCCTTGTCACCATGGTTTGCACCTACCACTTCTGGCTTGTCATCTGCTGTCCTCAACTGTCTGGAAGACAATCATCCAACCCAAAGACTCATCTGGAAACGCAGGCATCTGTCCTTTTTGTAACACTTTTCACACACACAGTTCAGGACTGAAGTCTTAATTTCTGAGTTCTTTATCATCCTGCTCTGTTATTGCAGGTTTTCTCATTGTTTTTTAAAATTTTATTTACTTTGTTTGGGTTTTTAGAGACAATGTCTTGCTCTGTTGCCCAGGCAGGAGTACCATGGTGCAATCTTGGCTCACTGCAGTCTCTACTCCCTGGGCTCAAGCAATTCTGCTGCCTCAGCCTCCTGAATAGCTGAGACTACAGGTCATCGCATGTGGCTAATTTTTTTTTTTTTTGTAAAGATAGGGCCTTGCTATGTTGCCCAGGCTAGTCTCAAACTCCTGGCCTCAAGTGGCCTTCCTAGCTTGGCCTCCCAAAGCACTGGGATTACAGACATGAGCTGCCATGCCTATATGATTTTACTTTTTGAATGTGAGACTTGTACTTATGTCCAACATTTCCTTGTTGCAGGTCCTAACTGAAGAGGAGCTATGCTTGATAAAATAATGCACCTGATTTGTCAGGGTATTTGCCTCATTCCCTCCTTTCTCTGCATTTTCTGGACTGCTTTTCTCACGAGCATGATCCACATTAAGCTTTTTCTTTCGATCTGAAATAAAGTCTCTTTTGTTTTTGTGCCACAGGCCTTTTCTGGGTAATCTCATTCATTTTGTTGGCTTTGATGATCACTATGTTAACTCTGGTGACTCCCAAATTTCTTAACTGTGTTTCTCACCTGAGCTCCAGGCTCAAATAAGAACGTGCTCAAGAGCATATGGCCTTAGGTTTTCCATGAGCACCAAGACAGAGTCTATCTAAATATGAAGGAGACTCTTCTCTTCTAAACATGTTGTGGCTCAAGCATTGCCTCTCAGGGAACCTGGCACTCGGTCACTCAGGGACCTTGGAATTCCTCTTGCATACCCCCACCACTCACGCACTGTCAATAGCCAAGTCCTGCTTATTCTTTCTTCAGACATTTCTCAAATCCACCCATTTCCCCATCCCCAAGGATACTTTCCTGATTCTCACCTAGATAACTGCAATAGATATCCAAGAAGCATCTTTGCATTGGTAGGTAATAGTTATTTCACATTTGAGATACACAAAACTGAAATCTCCTTTTATCACCAGTGCCCCCAAATAGGTCTTCTCATGTTTTGCTACATCTTGCCTAATAATGCCTTCACCAACTTGCTCATGCCCCAAACCAAGAGACAGCCTTTGTCTCTCTCTTTTCTTGTTCTTCTGCATCAAATCTATCAGCAAATATTCTCGCTAAGTTGATGGCATCTCATTGTTTCTACTGAAACTACCTTGATCTAAGCCATTTCATTTTTCTCTTGGTTTACTTTAACAGAAATGAACTGTCTATCTTCACTTGTTTTCTAGAATCCCTTCCAAGTTCAAGTGTTTAAACAAAAATTGTCTCATTCCCTTGCTTAAAGTTCTCCAGTAATTTTTTCCAAGGCAATTATCATAACACCCATAGTCTATGAGGCCCCACACAAGCTCAATGCAATGTGTACATTTGCCCTCACTCACTGTGCTCTAGACACACTGACTTTCTTTCTTCTTCCTTCAACCTTCCAGGCTTGTCCTGCTTCAGGGCCTTCGCAGTAGCCTTTCCTCTTTTCTCATATATGCTCATGGCTGGTTCTTTCACATCATTCAGGATTCAGCTCAAGGCTACCTCCTCAGAGGGGTCATCTACTACTTCTCTAGCTAAAGTGGTACCTATGTATAATTCCCCCAATTTAATTTTATCTCTTCTAAGGGATAATGGCCAATCAAAAATACAAAAACAAGAGCCTACTGAAGCAGATATTTACAATTAGAAAAAAACTAGTTTAGAATATCTCTTTGAGACACTGATTTCAATTCCATTACATATACATGAGGGGGATCCCAACGTAACTGGAATTATCTTTTGGAAGGTAGGCTTCTTGTAGTACACACATCATTTGTTTCTCTGGATCAAACAGTCAAGTTTGATAAAAAAAAAAACAACAAACTTCTGGTTTTAACCTGGAAGATCTGAAAAGGTGGCATCATGATTTGCGGAGGAAACATCCCAAATTGAGGCAGATGACTGGTTCTTTTACCATGACAACGCAACTGCCTACACTGCACTGAGTGTTTAGCAGTTTTTGACCAAAAAACTGAGTGATACCTGTGCCTCACCATCCCTATTTACCTAATCTCACCCGAGCAATCGTTTTTTTGTTTTGTAGAAAGTCCTCAAAGGGAAATGTTTTGCAGATGTGGAACAGGTGAGCCAAAAAATGCCAGAAACACTAAAAGGCATCAAAATTGACAAGTTTAAAAACTGTTTTAAGCAGTGGAAAAAGTATCTTTATAGGTGTATTGTGTCAAACAGAAAGTACTTTGAAGGTGACTGAAGTTTAAACATGTAAGAACGAATACACAATTTTTTATAAGTAAATTCTGCTTTGGGGAGTCCCTCTTGTATACTCAGAAGTAGGACTGCTGGATCAAATGTGAGTCCTATTTTTAATTTAATTTAATTTTGTTTCCCTACTGTTTTCCATAATGGCTGTAGCAATTCACAGTCTCACCAACAATGCAGAAGGGTTCCCTTTTTCCATATCCTCACCAATACTTGTTATCGTTTGTCTTTTTGATGATAATCATTCTAATAATTATAAGGCATTATATCTCAATGTGGCTTTAATTTGCATTTCCATGATGATTAGTAATATTCATATGCCTGTTTACCATTTGTATGCATTCTTTTGAGAAATGTCTATTTAGGTTTTTGTTCATTTTTAAATCATCTTTTTCCCCCAATTGAGTTGTGTGTGTTGCTTATATAATTGAAGCATTGTTCAAAACAGCCAAAATGTGGAAACAGCTTAAATGTCCATGAACAGATAAATGAATAAAAATGCAACATATATATAATGTAAACATATATACACCAAATGTTATTTTCCTATATAAATGCACATACAAATAATGGAATATTATTCAGCCTTTAAAAAGAAGGAAATCCAGTCATTTGTGATAACAAGGATGGACTTGAAGGATATTACAGTCAGTGAAATAAGCCAGATGAAGAAAGAAATATGATCTCACTCATACATAGAATCTAAAATGTAAACTCATAGATACTGCTCTGCAAGATGAAAAGTTTTGGAGTGCTAACATACGCATGGTAACTTGTCAACAATACTGCATCGCACACTTGAAGTCTGCTAAGAGGGTAGATCTTAAGTGTTCTTACCCACATACACACAAAAGGTAATTATGTGGGTTGACAGATATGTTAATTAGATTGATAATGGTGATGATTTCACAATGTATGCATACATCAAAACATCAGGTTGTATACCTTAAAGATATACAATTGCATTTGTCAACTATACCCCCAATAAAGTTGGAAAAGAAGTTTAAAATAAAATGCTGTACATTATATGTCTATATTCATGTGCTGAATTCAAAAGTGTATATACTTTATACCACTGCAATAGTGTATATGACAGTTTGAGAGCAGAGTGAATACTGGATGAAAAGAAAAAAAGTAGCATCAGCTAGTCTGATGGGACAAGGAAGAAGGAAGAGTCCTGCTTCATAATTAAGTCCCAACATTGAGGATGACCAGACTTCTATCTCTCCTTTGTCTCCAATTTCAGAAGAGAAAGAAGGATGGATAGTAAAAGACAGAAATCTCTCTTGCCTCCTCTGCTTGTCTAAACTGTCTGGATGACACAAACTGATGGCCCAATTCAATTGGCATCTCTGGAAATGTAATGTAACCTAGAATTACAGAATGTAATCTACTGAGCTTGTCCTGCCTCAGGGCTTTTGCACTTGCCACCTCTAGAATTCATTGTAGGGTTTCTATAGGAGGAAAAATAGGCACAACTTGTGTGTGTGTGTGTGTGTGTGTGTGTGTGTGTGTGTGTGTGTGTGATTTTAGCTTTCTAACACATTATTGTGATAGTTTTCAAATATACAGAAAAGTTGAAAAGCTTCATTTCTTAAGATCACATTTCTCCCTAGTCCAGGTGAAACCACTTGGTCTCAAATTGGTAGGACAAGTATATTCTAAATTTCTAAGTGCCTAGGACAAAGGACTGGACTGTAGAGTGATTAGTTTTAACATTTTGGTCACCTTTTTAGTGTACGTATTCCTGAACTAGTCAATCCCTCTTGCTACTAGAACTTGGCAATTATTTTTTTAAATTTTATTTTGATAAGAACATAGAACATGAGATCAGCTTTTAAAAGATTTTAAGTGTGCAATATAGCATTGTTAACTATAGGTATAATGTTGTACAGTGGGTCTCTCTAGAATTTACCAGGGATGGGGGCTGGGGGAAATGGAAAGTTGTTAAACAGCTGTTATGCTTTCGTGGCTTAAGAAACTCTGAATTGAGTTTTGTCTTTGTCTCCTCACCCCACTGCTCTGAAGAACACTTACTTGCTTAGTGGGCATATTTATTTCTCTGTCATTTAGATAGATTCTTCATTAACAAGTCCTGACTATGGTGTCATATTGTACGAGACAACAAAGTTTGTGAGTTGCCACCGTGTGTTTATGTTGGCAGCACCGTACAAATGATTCAATAAGGTTTCATAACCTTGGTATACCAGCGTCTCACAGCAGTGTTCACATTTATGTCTGGTGGTGTCTTGCTGAATGGCGTTCATTATTGTTGTTGCATGTTTTTGTATGCCATTGTGAGAATGTAGGAGCTTGAATTAGAGCAATGAACAAATATTAAATTTCATGTCAAACTTGGCAAGTAGAAGTGAAATCAGGGGCATGTTATTCCAAGTGTAAGGGGATAATGCCGTGAAGAAAATGGCAGAATACAAATGGATTAAATGTTTTTATGAGGGAAGAGAAAGCAACACTGATGAAGAGGGATCAGGATAACCAGTAACGAGCAGAACTGATGAAAACATTGAAAATGTGTCAAACTGTGTGTCAAAGTCATCAGCTAAATGTGAGAAGCATGGCAGACCACCAAATAAACATTGATAGAGAAACAGGAAAAAGTTAACTGAAAATTTTGACATGAGAAAAGTGTGTGCAAAAATGGTCTCAAAGAGCTCGTACATTAAGATAATACTGAGTGACCTCTCACAGAAACAAAGATCAGAATATCACATGTTTTCACTCATATAATGGACCTTGAACATCCAATGTAATACTATAAGAAAATGACTGATGGTACTGGGAAATTATGGGGGGGGATGGGATTAACAGTAGCTAATATCTATCTGGGACTGGGAAAACACCTCTTATCAACAGGGTGCCTGAATGAAACGTAATTGTACACCTAACCCTTAACTGTACCCTACAAAACGATAATAAAAAATACTGATTATAAAAAAAAAAAAAAAAGATAATGCACCAGCTCACACAGCACTGTCTGTGAGGGAGTTTTTAGCCAGTAAACAAATAACTGCATTGGAACTCTCTCCCTACTCACCTGATCTGGCCCCAATGACTTTTTTCTTTACCCAAAGATAAAGGAAGTATTAAAATGTCATTTTCATGTCATTCGTGACAACAAGGATGATACAACAGCTTTGGTGGCCATTCAAGAAAGTGTTCCAAAATTGCTTTGATGGGTGGACTAGGCACTGGTGTTGGTGCATAACTTCCCAAGGGGGATTTCTTCAAAGGTGATCATAGTAATATTCAGAGATGAGGCATGTAGCACTTTTTATAGGATGAGTTCGTAAACTTAATTGTCAGATCCTGTGTGCTACTTATAAACATTCTAAAGTCAAATGGTTAAAATAAATAGAAATCAGTTAAATCTTAGCTTTGGTGTTTATATTACTATCAGCAATATGAACTAAGTGGTCTGTTTATCTGTCATTTTATATGCAAATGTTTTACTTTTCACCAAGAAAAAGAACTTCCTTTGATAGTTTCTTATAAATGATAAAAATAAGCTTGATAATTTACTAGTAGAAAGAGTATATGATGCCAAACTTACACTGTGCTACATTTTATTGTGCTTATACTGAACACAACTCAGCGGCCTTTGAAAAGATAACCAGTGCAAGCTGATCTGAGGCATCTGTTTGCTTATTTCTGCCACTAATCATTATACATTATTTAAAGACATGATTAAATCTATCTCTCAGATCATTTAGTTTGTGTTTGTTTAATTTTTACAATTTCCCAAAGACTTTGATTACTGCCAACTCTCAAGTCATTGAGACAACAAATCGTTGCTGCAAAACATATATATTAAATGCTTCCTGAGAACTCCAGTGAAATTCAGACACTGCAACTACAATTCGAGTGCCAAGAATAGGACATTATTGGTACTTTAATGTGGAGCTATATGTGTTGGGAAGTTATCATTTGAAGACTTCTGCTATAGAGCTAAAAATTGATTGATCATCTCTCTTTTGATTCCCTTCCTTATGTAGAAGGGGAAAATTATTTTTTCTTGTGTTATAGATAAATACTATAAAAGTAAATTAAATTCTAAGAATACATTTGTAACTTGCTTTAAAAATATTCTGCACATTTACATTGGGTTAAATATAGAAGATGATAATTTTCTAATATCTTCAGCAATCAAAAACATCATTGCAAATTATAGTCATAACCCTTTTTGTGTTGAGTATTTTAGACCAACAATTATTTTAGCTAAACCATTAAGATGATTTTTAATGTTTTCATTTAATTAATATTTTAAAAAACAACAACCACAGTTATACATGAATTAAATATGAGTAGTATAGTTTTAAATATGAGGCAATATTTTTAACTTTATAGCAGTGATTCTACAAGCATGTTGATTAAGGATACTTTGAATGCTATAGCTTAATTTTTTTTTTTTTTTTTTTTTTTTAACAAATCCCTTTATAAATCCCAGGAAGTCAACCCACAGCTGTCTCTCTGGTGCACAATGACTAGTACTGTTCACTATTGGGGAGAAGGCCTGACTGACAGCAAACACGAGGAAGGAACACAAAAACTTGTTAGGCTCATTTTGCAATGGAAAAAAGATCAAACATTCCTTGATACAGATATCCTATTATTTTCTAAAATTTAGAAGACCCTATATTAATGGCAAACAAGCTACTGATAAATGTGCTTGATTGCAATGAAAATAAATGCAACAAAGAATTGTGTTAAAGGTGTGACACAATGTTAACGATATTGTGTAAACCCTTTTCAGTCTAACCCACCAAACTACTTCTGAATCTAGACTCGCGTTTTCAATAGCACATAGGCAAGTAGGAGAGGAATTTTGCATGCAGATAATATTCTTTCTTTGTATGTGCATACATATATTTTTAACAATAGCAATAAACAGCAAATCAACAAGTAATAGAGAAAGAATGACCTAAAAAATATAATGATTTTTGTACTTTGTTTTCAATGTTGCAGTGATGCTGAAAAGGTAATATTCACTATTTCTTCAGGCAAATAGACTTGTTGCACAGCAACTGAAGCTCATCTGTCATAGATCTGAAGGCAAATTCAGAAAATACCATCCTTTCTTCTACTTCCTCTAAACAATCAAATCAAAGAGATTTAAAAATATATACACACACATATTTATGTATATATATATGTATATATATTTTAGATTTTCTTCACCTCCTATTTAACTTTGGTGCTTCGCTCTTAATTTGTAGTATGTAAATAAACATGTTATTAATAGTTTTTTTTTCTTTTTTTATTTTAATCAATTTTTTTTTAATGACATTGTGGGGTGTAGTTAAGGGTTAGGTATACAAATATGCTCCGTTCAGGCACCCTTGTTGATAAGAGGTGTCTCCCCGTCCCCAGACAGATATTTACTACCGTTAATCCCATCTCCCATCCCCCTCCCACCCCCAGAGTTTCCCACTACTGTCAGTCATTTTCTTATAGTATTACATTGGATATTCAAGGTCCACTATATGAATGAGAACATGTGATACTCAGATCTTTGTTTCTGTGAGAGATCATTCAGTATTATAGACTCAGTTCCATCCAGGTTGCTGCAAAATTCATGATTTTGTTCTTTTTTATGGCTGCGTAGTATTCCATCGTGTATATGTACCACATTTTAATAGTTCTTAAATAAATGAATAACTTCTCTTCCAAACTGAATTAGGTTGCAGAAATTTATGTGCAGAGTTAATAAAGTTTGCACTTTATTTTTATGTTATGGAAAACTTTAAGTAATGGATAAGAAAGTGCTTGTGGGCCTGGGTTTGGTTAGAGCAAATCCTTTATACTTCTTCAAATGCACCATTTAGGGTATTTGGACCATCCTCATGTATGTTCCCAAATCTTTCATTTTCTCTTGCCCTACTTTTGTAATCCCTTCCACTATTCTTAGGGATTTCTTTCTTGAAGAAACCCACAGGGCCATTTTCTGTGCCTGAAGATTTAACAAAGCCATTTGATCCTTCATTTGTTAAAGCAATATTTTCTGAGGGTTTGCTCCTTCCAGGCCCTGTGGGAGGCACCAGAGACAAAACAGAACCATACAAGCAACCTTGTTTTTGCTACATTCTTTTTTGTGTCATTCAAAACTTAGCCCAGAAGCTAAGCAAATAGAACCTGCAAGGTCCTCAGTCTATGAAAAGATGTCCCAGGACTAGGCTTATTGCTTATACAGGCTCACTCAGTCAGGCTTCGGTGCCGTGTCAGTGTCTGGAAAATGGTAAGCATCCAACAAATGCTTAGTAAATAAATTTAGTTGACCACTCAACACATACATATTGAATACTTACTATGTTCTAGGTGATGAGGCTGTGATGGCAACCAAGATGCATGTTCCTGCCGTCAGAGACAGTATTGTCTCTTAGAACTTCCAGTGAGGGTGTTCAGATCTGCACTGTCCACCATGCTAGCCATTGGCCACAAATGACTATTCAGCACTGGATATATGACTAGCACAAATTAGAAACCAAATTTGAAATTTTAATTAATTAAAATTTTAGTTTAAAATCTGAAGCTGTGTAAAATGTTTTTCTAGTAACCATTATTGTTTTGGTAGACCATATTTCTCTAGCTCGTACATCATGTAGTCTGCTATTTTTTATTGTAATACATATATTCAGCTCATGTATCATTTCTAGAATTTCATAAATAATTTCTTATATTGATTTCATACTGAAAGGACAATATTTTTAATATACTGGTTTAAATAATATATTATTAAATTAATAGTACCTATTTTATTTAAGTTTTTGAAATGTAGCTACTCAAAAATCCAAGTTCACATATAAAGCTTGCATTGTATTTTTACTGAATACTGCTGATCTAGAAGAAAGCAAGAAGTAAAAAACAACAGCAGTAACAACAACAAATAAACCAATAAGGAAATAATTATAAAATCCGTTGGCCTTGTAAATTTAATCGTTCTTTCTGCCTGAGTTAAAACCTTATAGGATACCATATGGGGCGGAGGGAAGGAGAATAGGGAGTTATTTTTTAAGGAATACAGAATTTCAGTTGTGCAAAATGAAGAAAGTTCTGTGGATGGGTGTGGTGATAGTTATACAATAGTGTGAATATAATTAATGCCATTGAACATTTTTAACACTTAATGATTAAGATGATAAAAATGTTAATGTGTACTTTTACCACAATTTAAAAAATAAATAAAAAATAAAAAAACTTTATGGGAAAAATAAGTATATTGCTCCAGTAAGATATGATGCATTTTTTTTTGATTTAGTGCATTTCTAAGTACCATAAAGGTCAGTGAAAAATATTAAATTTAATGTAGTTCATATTTGCCCATTTGCATGTTCTGTGATGAATATTTTTAAATGACAAGAAAGCTAGCAGATTAGGTAGAAAAATTGCCATTCCTCAAAAAAAAAAAAAAACACCAAGATAAAAGTGTATTAGATAAAGTCAGGATTTGAATTAGTGTTTTGTTTGTCTCTTTGGATACCAGTGAAACAGAGAGCTGTATGTTTTCAGAGAAGACTTGGGTAAAATTGCATTTCAGGGACATTTTAGAGGAGGAAAGGACTATATCTGACTGAGAAATACAGACTGTTTCTGAACAGTTAGAAATATATTAGAGATTTACAGTTATACTAATAACTGGGCCCCTGTAAAGATGTATAAGCAAATGAGGCAAACAAGGGTAGACACCATTCAAGAGACATCTGCAAGGACTCAAACAATAGAAAGATGTTCAAAGAGAGGCATGGACCATGGCCATGGTCAGAATCACTGCCTCCTAGAAATGGTCCAAGCGGAAGCCAAGGTGCTGATGATCACTTCTAAGGAAATTCAGATCCTATTCTATCTGCAATTATTAATGCAGTAATTCATGGCTATCCATTAGCTCCTCAGTATGAACTGGTTAGTCAAATTACTCAGTTGCTTCTGAGAGAGGACCCTGATTCTGGTGTTACCCAAACTGGGTACCCATGTAGGTCTCTCTACCTCTTCCACTAAGGCTCAGCCCCTGTCAGACTTTCTACAACTGCCATTCAAGTCACAACCTCACTCTGGGGTGAACAGACTTTGGGTGTTTCATGTTTCCTTAAAGTCTTGTGGCTTCTCTGCTGTCCTGCAAATCCTCTTATCTGAGGATTTTCAGTGAAATAATAGAACAAGTTACAAGATTGATTACTGGTTGTGCAGCTCAAATGACATACATTCACTTTAGAAGGATTTAAGTTACATAGTATACAAGTATATCATTTACAGTTGATTAAAATGTTTTTTTGGTCATTTCTATTAAAAAAAATTGAGCATCTGTTCCTGGTTAGAAATACAACCTTATTTTTTTTTAACTGTGGGAAAATCAGGTATGACTCAAGAATCCTTACACAAGAAAGCCTAAGGATCACTGATATTCTATTTCTGTGTGCTTTTGTAATCCTTTGTTTATATAAGTGGCACTTTTAACTAATCACAATATGCATTTACCCAGAATGCTCCATTCCCCAGTCATGTCAGATGAAAGTGTAGCTATTATATTGCAGCTATTACATTGACTGATACACAGATATACACCCATAGGATACCCCCTTTGATGCAACTTCCACAATAAATTCAATCTAGCATGAGCCTAATTTTGCCAAGAATTGCTTGGTCCTGTGCTGCCTTAAGGAGATTCATCACCTAGCTTCTGAAAGTTCATTTTATGTGGATATTTCAATTGGGAATTCCTTGAGGCCTTTTTAAAATAGAGTATTTAAATGAAAATGAACACCTAAAGTGATTTTTGGGGTAACACAAATTAGGAAACTATTCTTCATTTCTTCTTCTGGGCACATGGAACACATACATGTTGTGTAAGAATCAACATAGTCAAAAGTTTCTCTTTTTCAGTTATATAAGGAGGCAACCTGCTTTAAGATGAAATTTATTGTGCTGTGACTCAAGACAATATTTCTCCCCCACTACCTAAAGAAACCTTGCTTCAAGTCCCAACTGTGTGCAAGTAAATCTTATTCTGTGTACTATAATAGAAAGCCAAATAAAATGTTAAATATGTAGAGGGAATTTCAGGGAGAGGTTCTTATATCTGTACTTTGACTATATGGTGTGACATGGCAATTTCTCCCTCATTAGCTACTTATCTTTTCAGATTTGTTGAGTTTGTATAAGCACACTCTTTTAAATACAGCATTATACAATAAAATTTAAGGTATGTTCAAAATAATGTGGCACAGCTATGTTGTTACTCATTCTCTACCATAAATTCGACTGGCTAGAAAATAAATTTTGTTTAAAAATAAAATCTTTAGGATTTCTTTTAACGAACAGTCCAAGTGTAAGTCTTCCATATTGTGGATGGAAAAATGCATCTAAGAGACTTTATTTCACTCAATAATAAATATTGTTCTGAAACCAGAAACCCAGAGCTAATTGGTTATTTTTAAAAATAGAATTCATTAACATCATTCAGAGAACCAGTTCTTCAGGAAACCTGCTTTAAAAAGCCAACATGCTGGAGATGGATTACCTGGAAGACCGCAGCAGAAAATTGGTAGCTTGGAACTAGAGGATGGAAAAATATGAAACGTTGTTTATACCAACCAGGGCTAGTGGCTATAGGATCTGAGGAAATAATAGTCTGCTTCTTTTTTCATCAATGCCCTGGGCTTACGTTATGCTGGATGTATTGTATAAATCAGGGTTCAAATCTCAACTCTGTTATCTGTTAGCTAACCCAAGTGACCTTGACCAAGTGACATATTGCAGGACAATGAGAAAAATGCCCAGGTTTGGCTATCACACAAACCTAGATGCAGAGCACATTGGTCATTGTCAAAAATCAAATGAACCCTACTTTACAATGTTTGCCAATTTCTATGGTATAAATACTACCACCATGGCTGACTTTAAGCTACCTGAATGACCTCACTGGATGCAGACTTGGAAGGAGAGAAGAGCAGTCAATACTCTCCAGATTCTTTCCAGATATTATAAGCTGACTATAGCTAGCTATGGCCTAGAATCCTTTCTGGTTGCACCAGTTATTATATAGGGTCTAAGGCAAGTTATTTAACTTCTCTGCATCTCAATTTTCTAATTTTAAGAATGTTGACCATAAATTTCACAAGTTCACGTTAAGGGTCAAATAGAAGGTCCGCTGAGCTGGGTATGGTGGCTCACATCTGTAATCCCAGCACTTTGAGATGGGGAGGCAAGAGGGTTGCCTGACCCCAGGGGTTTGAGACCAGCCTGGGCAACCTGGAGAGACCTTGTGTCTAAATAAGTAAAAGAATTAGCCAGGCATGGTGGTGTAAGCCTGTAGTTTCAGCTACTTGGAAGGCTGAGGCAGATAGATCATCTGAGCACAGCAGGTCGAGGCTGCGGTGGCCATGAGCGTGCTACTGCACGCCAGTACTCCAGCCTGGGTGACAGAGTGAGACTCCAACTCACACACACAAAAAAAGGCCCTCTGAGCATGGAGCTTTCAATAAAAATCAATTCCCTGACCTAATTGTTAATAAATGCAAATTTCCCGAATTATGGTTAAATCTCAATCTCTCTCTCTCTCTCCCTCTCTCTCCTGCTCTCTCTCTCTCCTCCTTCTTACTCTCATTCTCTTCACACATTCCTTGAAAGAATAAATCTGCATTTGTTCTCTATTTCCTCACTCAACCCATTGTCATCAGGTTTTCACTTACAGAGCTAAAACATTTCTCGGTGGTGATGAGTATATATCCCTTCCAACTCCAATTAAAATTTTTCTGTGCTCATTTTACTTGCTGACACTGTTGTACTGGACATGTCTGACCAGTCCTTCCTTCTAACTTTCTTTCTCTTTCATTCTCAGAGACAGAGAATGCTCCCAATTTTCACAGAACAGCTTTGATCGATCTTTCGGAGACTCTCAGTCTCTGGTTTCTCTTATTGTGTTTCCTGTTGATGTCATAGATTTTCTAAGGATTCAACCTTATCTCTTCTCTTTTCACATTCCTGACTTCCTTTGGGCAAATTCATTCATGACCAGTGCTCCAATTCTTATTGCGGTATCGATTATTTAGAAGATGAATCTGCCTCCTTTCTTATTCATATTATCTACTTTCTTATTCCTATCATCTGCTGTTTATTTGATATTCTTGAAAAATTCTACGTCCATTTCTCATATGCCATATTATAATCAACACAGATATAACGGAATTTATTATTTTCCCTGCCAAACTTGTCCCTTCTATGTTCCCTACACAAATTGCACTACCCATCCCATTGCTTAGGGTGGAACCTAGTAGTCATACTCCCTCACCTCCCATATTCAGTCAGATAGGTCAATTTGTTTTTTCAAATGTCTCTGGATTTCATTTCCTTGGTTTCCTCCCTAATGCCATTGTCTTAGCAAAGACTCCACGAAGTTTTATCCTTTTATTCTGAGAAAATTAAAATGATATGCCTCTAGTCAATTCCTCTTCCAATCCATAATTCCTCCCAAGAAATTTTTAGAAAAGACAGATGGATCCTGTAATTCCTTGCACTTTCAGCACTTGCTGCATAAAGTCCAAACTCCATGGACTGGCATAGATGGCCCTTGTGGATTCTGGCTCATGCCTACTTTGCCACCACACCTCCTGCCTTCTGTCTATTTATGACTGTCCTCCAGTCTTACTAAAGCACTACGCTTTACTCAGTAGACCAAGCTTTTCCTACCTTTGTCTCTCTGGAAAGGCAGTTCTTTTCCCTTATCTTCCCAGTAAACTATTCCAATTCTTTCTTTAAGGATCGACTCACATTTCACCTTTTCTAGGAAGTCTTCCTTGAATTCCTCATGACACCTTTTATATAGTTTTCTAAAAGGCACTCTTCACACTATGTTATAATCATATGTACTTAACTTGATTAAATATAAGATTTCATTCAACTTTGCCTCTCCAGTATCAAGCACAAAGCCTCGACCATAAAAACATTTAGTAAATTGAATGCATCAACTTATAAAAGCCTCAGATACCTTCTGTGTCCCCTTTGTGGTGCCAAATGAGATGCTGTCAAGAAAGGAGCTTTTATAAGCTATAAGTTAGGATGATAACCATCTTCAAGCTTTATTCTAACTGGAATAATGATTTTCAAAGTGAGAATGAAACAGAGTATCACAAAATACAGACGTCCAAAATGGTGAGCTTTTCAAGGATGATAGTTTACTTAAATGTGTCTACCACAATGCATTCCACCTGCTAACTTCATGTGTTTAATATTGGTTGCCAATAATTAAAACTATGACAAATTAGTTTTTTTCACACTCAATTTTAAGTATTTTTATATGGCTTAGGGATTATGGTGAAAAGCATTATAAAAATAGGAACATTATAAAGAAAAACCATGCTATATATGCTAAATAATATTTGTATTCAATAAGTGATGTATAAGTAAGTTAACATGTCAGGTGTGGTGACTCATACCCATAATCTCAGCACTTTTGGAGGCCAAGGAAGGAGGATTGCTTGAGCCCAGGAGTTTGAGACCAGCATAGGCAACATAAGGAGATCTTGTCTCTCCAAAAATAAAATGAAATTAGCCTGGCATGATAGCATGTGCCTATAGTACCAGCTACTCAGAAGACTGAGGTAGAAGGATTGCCTGAGCCCAGGAGGTCAAGGATATAGTCAGCCACGATTGTGCCACTGTATTACAGCCTAGAACAGAGTGAAACCCTGACTCAAAAAGAAAAAAAGAAAAGTGAATATGCTATTTACACACAGATGGAAAGTTTTAAAGTTCTAGTTAGCTATTTTTTAAAAACCTGGAATGGCTGCAAGTTCAACGTGTGTTTAAAAGTTTTAAAGTGGAGGGCTATTGCTGTTTTAGAACATTTTAAGAAGCAATAAGCCCAGTTGAAAAGTAAGCAGCAAGGGACTGAGCTTGAAAAGCAGAGTCTCCAGCTGCAGTGGAAAAAGATCAACTGGAGCAGTGAGGTGAGACCAGAACCACTGACTTGGGATCCAAGGGAGTAAACCAATAACCCCACTGCATGGGCAGATTCCAAGGCAGTGGGAAGTGAGTTCCAGATTATCCATACACCTGTCAGTGGATACTGGGATCTGCAGATAGATTTTGAATCACAGCCCCCCCTTAACTAAATCTCAAAACTGCAAAAAGGACTGCCCCCAATCTACAGTCCAGCTCCAGAATTGAACAAAGCAAGAAGATATACACAAGGAAAAATAGGAGATTGAACAAACAGAAGTAAAACCAACCCCTCCACCCCTGAACAACAGAATTAAAGAAGATGGGGGGTGAGGGGAGGGTGGAAAGGAAAAAGTAGGGAGGAAAAATCTGCACGAATGAAGAAAAATCTAAAGAATATAGGTCTCACACAAATCCTTGGGAGGTCAGACACTGAGAAAACAGACTTCGGAATGCAAACAACGAAGAGCCCCCAAAATGACTGGTCACATGCAACAAACTCAGACATCAAGACATT
Organism: Cephalopachus bancanus; assembly: GCA_027257055.1. Taxonomy (NCBI): domain Eukaryota; kingdom Metazoa; phylum Chordata; class Mammalia; order Primates; family Tarsiidae; genus Cephalopachus; species Cephalopachus bancanus. The sequence continues at coordinate 5,923,072 of JAPVLO010000097.1, read as the reverse complement.
AATAGAGAGAATAAAAAAAATTGAGGAGAGACAAGAGGAAAACAGGAAGGAACTGATAAAAGAAATAACAGCAGTAAAGAATACTGTGATGGAAATAACAAACTAATAAGCATGAAAAGCAGAATTAGCCAAGCAGAAGAAAGAATCTCAGAGCTTGAAGATCAAAATGCAGAACTAACCCAAACTGTCAAAAATGTAGAAAAGAAGCTTAAAAAGACAGAACAAAACCTAAGAGTAATTGGACTTCCCGAGGCAGAAAGAGAGACAGAGACTACACTGGAACAAACGTTCCAAGAAATTATTCAGGAAAACTTCCCTCATCTCATCAGTGATGAAAAAATTCAAACACAAGAGATTCAGAGAACCCCTGCAAGACAACAAATGAGAAGACCAACTCCTAGACACATAATAATTTGCCTAAACAAAGTAGGTACAAAAGAAAAAATCCTAAAGTCAGCCTACCTACCAGGGAAGACCAATTAGAATAGCAGCAGATTTCTCTACAGAAACCCTTCAGGCTAGGAGAGCTTGGAGCCCAATCTTCAAAGTTCTCAAAGATAAACAATTTCAACCAAGAATAACCTACCCAGCCAAGCTAAGCTTAATCAGTGAGGGAGAATTAAAATCTTTCCCAGACATCCAATCCCTAAGAACTTATGCTGCCTCCAGACCACCTCTACAAGAAATACTTAAGAAAGCACTAAACACAGAAGAAAAGGAGAAGAGAATGACAATGTTCTTCACAAAAGTACAGGGAAAAGATGGAAAACACACATGAATCAACCCCAAAACCAAAGGAAAAACAACAAATAAGTAGGAACAACAACAACTCTGTAAGAACCTCATGACAGGGAAAACCCGCCACATTTCAATAATTAACCTGAATGTGAATGGACTAAATACACCACTGAAAAGACACAGAATGGTGGACTGGATAAGAAACCATAACTCATAATTAGCTGCATCCAGGAGACTCATCTCACTACAAAGGATGTACACAGACTCAAAGTTAGAGGATGGAAAACGAGTTTCCAGACAAGTGGATCACAAAAGAAGGCAGGAGTTGCAATCTTAATATCAGAAAAAATAACCTTTAAGCTATCAAAAATTAAAAAAGATACAAAAGAACACTACATAATGATAAAAGGTTCAATCCATTAAATAGAAATATCCATCTTAAACATATATGCACCCAACACAGGAGCACCAGCATTTATAAAACAACTACTAAATAAACTAAAAAAAGATATTGACTCTAACACTATTATAGCAGGGGACTTAAATACCCCACTGACAGCCCTAGATAGATCATCAAGGCAAACAATCAACAAGGAGATCCAGAACCTAAACTTGACACTTGACCAAATGAACTTAGTTGATACCTACAGATTATTCCACCCACCAACCACAGAATATACATTTTACTCATCACCACATGGAACATACTCCAAGATTGATCACATTCTTGGCCATATATCAAGCATAAACAAATTCCACAAGGTTGAAATCTTGCTATGCACATTCTCAGACCATCGTGGAATAAAAATAAAAATTAAAACCAACAACATTTCCCCCAAACCCACAAAGACATGGACACTAAACAGCATGATGCTGAACGACGACTGGGTCAACACTGAAATCAAAGAAGAAATTGAAAGTTTCCTGGAAACAACTGAAAATGAAGAAATATCTTACAAAAACCTCTGGGATGCCATGAAATCAGTTTTTTTTTTTTTTTTTTTTGAGTTGGAGTCTCACTCTGTTGCCCAGACTGTAGTGCAGTGGCCGCTCCTGGCCACCGCAGCCTCGGCCTGCTGGGCTCCGGCGATCCTTCCGCCTCAGCCTTCCGAGTAGCCGGAATTACAGGCATGCACCACCACGCCCAGCTGATTTTTTGATTTATTGTAGAGATGAGGTCTCGCTGCCCAGGCGGGTCTCGAACCTGGGGGCTCAGGCTCACCTCAGCCTCTCAAAGGCGCGGGATTACAGGCTGAGCCACCGAGCCCGGCTGAAATCAGTTTTAAGAGGGGAATTTATATCTCTATGAGCACACATCAAGAAAATGGAAAAGTCACAAGTGGAGAGCCTAACAAATCACCTAAAGGAGCTAGAGAGAGAAGACCACCGAAACCCCAACTTTAGCAACAGAATCCAAATCACAAAAATAAGAGCTCACATATAAGACATAGAGGACAAAAATATCCCAGAAAACATTAACACAACAAAAAGTTGGTTCTTTGAAAGAATTAACAAGATTGATGGGCCACTAGCCAGAAAGACCAAGAAAAAGAGAGAAAAAACCCAAATAAACACAATCAGAAATACAAAAGATCAAATCACATTTGACCCTGAAGAAACACAAAAGATTCTCAGAGATTACTATGTACAGCTATATGGAAACAAACTTGAAAACCTAGATGAAATGGAGGACTTTCTGATATCACACAACACCCCAGGTTAAAACAAGAAGACATTGAGACACTAAATAGGTCAATAATAACCCAGGAAATTGACTCTGTCATATGAAAACTACCTGCAAAAAAAGCCCTGGACCAGATGGCTTTCTAGCAGAATACTACAAAACGTACAAGGAAGAGCTGATACCAATTCTATTCTAAAGTATTCCAGGCAATTGAGAAAGACGGAATTCTCCCCAAATCATTTTAAGAAGCTAACATCACACTGATACTCAAACTGGGAGTAAAGATCCAACAAAGAAAAAGTACTACAGGCCAATATCCCTTATGAACATAGATGCAAAAATCCTCAACAAGATTCTAGCAAATTGGAAACAAAACACATCCCAAAAATCATCCACTATAACCAAGTCAGCTTCATCCCCAGGATGCAGGGCTAGTTCAACATTCACAAGACCATAAATGTAATTAAATACATCAACAGATATAAAAACAAGAACCACAGGATTATCTCATTAGATACAGAAAAAGCTTTTGATAAATCCAGCATCCCTTCTTGATAAAAACCCTCAAACATCTAGGTATAGAAGGAACATACCTCAATATATTAATTGCCATCTACGACAAACCCACAGCTAGCATATTGCTAAATGGTCACAAACTAGAATCATTTCCCCTGAAAACTGGAACAAGACAAGGCTGCCCATTCTCACCCCTCTTGTTCAATATTGTGTTGGAAGTCCTAGCTCAGGTAATTAGACAAGAAAAGGAAATCAGGGGTATCCAAATAGGAAAAGAAGAAGCCAAGTTATCCCTCTTTGCTGATGATATGATCCTATACTTTGAAAATCCAAGAGAATCTGTCAAAAACCTGCTTGCACTGATAAGGACTTTGGAAAGGTCTCCGAGTTCAAAATAAATGTGCAAAAGACAGTTGCATTCCACTACACCAACAACAAGCAGACAGAGAAACAAATAAAAAGCACAATCCCATTTACAATAGCCACCAAAAAATGAAATACCTAGGCATGTTCTTAACCAGAGAAGTGAAAGACTTTTACAATGAAAATTTAAAACACTGTGTAAAGAAATCCAAGAAGACACAAACAAATGGGAAAATATTCCATGCTCATGGATAGGAAGAATCAACATTGTTAAGATGTCTGTCCAAAGCCGTGTTCGGTGGCTCAGCCTGTAATCCCGCACCTTTAGGAGGCTGAGGTGAGTGGATTGCCTGAGGCCGTGGGTTCGAGACCCGCCTGGGCAGCAAGGCCTCATCTCTAAAATAAATAAAAAATAAATCAGCCGGGTGTGGTAGCGCATGTCTGTAATTCTGGCTACTTGGAAGGCTGAGGCGGAAGGATCTGTGGAGCCCAGCAGGTTGAGGGTGCGGTGGCTGGGAGCGGCCACTGCACTCCAGTCTGGGCCACAGAGTGAGACTCCAATTCAAAAAAAAAAAAAAAAAAGTCCATCCTACCACAGGCAATCAACAGATTCAACGCAATACCCATTAAGCTATCAACATCATTCTTCTCAGACCTAGAAATGACAATACAGAAGTTCATATGGAAACATAAGTGACCACAAATAGCTAAAACAATCCTTAGCAAAAGAAACAGAGCAGGAGGTGTCACACTTCCAGACTTCAAACTTTACTGTAAGGCTACAGTAATCAAAACAGCCTGGTATTGGTAAAGAACAAGCATATAGACCAATGGAACAGGATTGAGATTCCAAAAACAAAGCCTCAATTCCTCAACCAACTTATCTTTGACAAAGCCTCCAACAACAACCACTGGGGAGAGGGGAACCTATTCAGTAGATGGTGCTGGGAAAACTGGCTGACCATATGCAGAAGATTGAAACAGGACCTCTACCTATCACCATACACAAAAATTAACTCTAAATGGATCAAAGACCTAAACGAAAAACTTCAAACATAAGAATCTTAGAAAGTGCAGGAGAAACCCTTATGAAAATTGGAACTGGGAACCAATTCCTATTCAGAACCCTAAAGGCTCATACCTTAAGAAATAAAATAGACAAATGGGACCTCATCAAATTAACGAGCTTCTGCAAAGCAAAAGAAACCATTGAGAGAGCAGGGAGACAGCCCAAAGAATGGGAAAAAATATTTGCCAACTGTTTATCCGACAAAGGCCTAACATCTAGCATCTACAAGGAACTCAAATGCACCAAAAGGAAAAAAACAAGCAGTCCCTTTAAAAAGTGGACAAAAGACATGAGTAGACACTTCTCAAAAGAAGATATATGGGCAGCCACCAGACACATTAAAAAACGCTCAGCCTCACTCATCATTAGAGAAATACAAATCAAAACCACACTGAGATATCAGCTAACCCCTGTAAGAATGGCCATCATTAATAAAACAAACAACAGATGCTGGCGAGGATGTCGAGAAAAAGGAACACTCCTACACTGCTGGTGGAAATGCAGACTAGTGCAACCTCTTCGGAAGACAGTGTGGCAATTTCTGAAAGAACTAGAAATTGACCTTCCATGTGACCCAGTAATTTCCCTATTGGGAATATACCCAGAGGAACTCAAATTATTCTATAAAAAAGATATCTGCACGCATATGTTTGCTGCAGCTCTATTTACAATAGCAAAAACATGGAACTAACCATGCTGCCCATCGAAATTGGACTGGTTAAAAAAAAAATGTGGCACATATACACAATGGAATATTATGCAGCCATAAAGAAGGACAAATATATGGACTTTGCAGCAACTTGGATAGATTTGGAGTCGATCATACTCAGTGACCTATCACAGAAACAAAGAACTGAGTTCCATATGGTGTCACTCATAAGGTGACCTTGAACAATTATAATACTATAAGAAAGCGATTGTCAGTAGTGGAATACTGTTGGGGGGTGGGGGGACTGGCAGTTGAGGGAAACTGCTAGGGGAAGGAGGGGCATACCTCATCAACAAGGCTTCCTGCATGATCAATGTTTATATACCTAACCCTGAATTGTACCCCACATCTTTAGAATAAATTAAATTAAATTAAAAAAAATGAAAAGCAGATGTTCTAATGGCTAAATTTCTAATAATACATTTTACCTTTTGAGTGCAGACAAAAATAACATTGTTCTTCTCTACAGGTAACTTTTTGTAAATTATGCAAATGAGCAAACCATATCTAAATTTAGGGATGTTCTAACATCATAAATGAAAAGTAGGAAACTTTATCTTTTTTTTTTAGATTAGAAAATATAGTTTATTTAGAAAGTAAGTGAGGAGAGAGAGAGAGAGAGAGAGAGAGAGAGAGAGAGAGAGAGAGATAGAAAAGAGAAAGGTAGGGGTGTGGGCCAAAGCCAGGAAATATGGCCACAGCCATAGCTCAAAGAGCACATGGCACACCAGAGTCTAGTAAGGCAATGACCTTATCTTAGAATACTTGTTATCATCTCTACTGATTATTTCATTCTTTCTGGTCTATCTTTTCTTAACACTGAACTGAATTAGAAAGGGTTCTTCTTTCTGGAAAAATTGAAACAATATATATTTAACACATGGTATTCCTATAGTTTACTGTAGCATTTTCTGAACAATAATGTATGAAGCACTTTTTTCGCCAGAATTCTTCTTTGTATTTTATTCTGTGTTGCTTTCTAATATCAATAAAGACCCAAAGGGGTCTTTATTCTGATAAGATAAAGGTACTTCAAACAATGAAAATTTTATGAAAAATCTACAAATATAGTTGATAATTTTTTCTATTTTTCTGGTAAGAAATTGAGTCATTAAAAAATCAAGGGTGAATACATAATTGATGACATCAGATACTTGGTCCTGATATTTTGTCCATTTACCTTTATACTATTATATATTTTTAATCATCTTTACCAAGCCAAATAGACAAATTTAGCTTTGATATTTCTGACCATAGTTGTATTAATATGACATGGGTTTCCAAGCATAGTGTCAAGGGGCATACGCTTTAAATTGTTTTTCAAAAATGGCAATGAATGAAACCAAGTTATACATATTCTTTTGTGAGTTATTCCTGGCATATGAAAAATAGCATCGATATACCAGGGTTGCTATCAGAGTGTAGACTGACTCTAAATAGAAGTGTGTAGACTGACTCTAAATAGAAGTCACAAAATAGACTATAGGACAGTTTTATCCCACGGTCTTAGCTCCATCAGCTAGATGCTCTACTGAGAAACTCACTCCAAACTAAATTAGTGTAAGCTTTGGAACATGATTCACTCAGCTACATAAAGAAATATAAGCCATTTAGCTTTTTTTGTGTTGATCCATATACAGATAGTAGAGTCATTTCAATTAAGTAATAATGATAAGTAGAACCATAGACACAAAATTGGAAAGCATTTGAGCAGTGATTTAACCAAACTCTTCATCAATCTCCTGTCAACATTCCTTACACAGGGGTCCCCAACCCCTAGGACTGATTCTTGGCTTGTTAGGAACCAGGCCACAGAGCAGGAGGTGAGCAGCAGGTGAGCAAAGCCTCATTTACAGCTGCTCCTCATCACTCACATTGCTGCCTGAGCTCTGCTTCCTGACAAATCAGTGGCAGCATTAGATTCCATATATTACAGTGTAATAATAATAGAAATAAAGCGCACCATAAATGTAATGTTCTTGAATCATCTTGAAAGCATTCCCCCACCCCCCCACATCTGTAGAAAAATTGTCTTCCATGAAACTGGTCCCGGATGCCAAAAGATTGGGGGCTGGGATGCCCAACCCCTGTATATATTTGCTAACATAATCTCATTCTTTCCAGTCCTGGAGAGGTTTCCCTATTAGGACGTTATTGCTTATCCCGAGCAAAATCTTACTTCTGTGTAACTTTCATCTTAGTGCAAGATTCTTTAAACAAAGGATTAACCAACTTCAACTAACCAAAAGCGAGGGTCTTGAAGGGCCCCTGTTTTAGTGGGGAATATTTCTGTCTACAATATTTTTTTCTAGATTCTTTGGTTTCAATCACAATTAGTGCAATAGGATAGGGTAGATTGTAGGGGTCTGGGACCTTAAGCTGATCATCCTCAATTGGGAGGTGAACTAAGCTATAAACAAGAGGGTACAGGATATACTGTAATTAAGCAGGCAGGACCTAGAATCTAAGGAAAATGAGCAATAATGAGACAAAGAAGTCCAGATAGGAATTCAGAAATAGGGGTGCCCATGATGATCTTCTCGGTATCGTAGGCATATGCTTTATCTAAAAATGTATATGTTCAAGCCTATGTCACAGACTGATTTTAGTGATATTTATGACCATAATAGAAAATGTTATGTTCCAATCTTGAAAACTCAATGTATCCTTACAAAGTTATACTTCCCAGAGGTTTGCTTAGTGTTTTTTTGTATGATTAGGAGCCCCCATATTTTCTCAATAATTTGGGCCCGATAATTAGTTATCCTTGACTTCACTTTTTTAGAAATTGGACACACTGACAAGTTGTGAGCCTAATGGAAAAAATTAGCTCCGTTAGTAAAGGGAATTTCCTCCTCATCACCATAGTGATTAGTGTTTCCTGACAAAAATGCTGTTGCCTTAAAAAACTTTACAATTGCTGAAAAGTGTTTTATTAAACAAGAAACTGAACACAGCATTAAAGTGACAGCACTTTGTTTTGAAAAGAAAGGTTAGGATGGCAGGGTACTAGAAAGACCAGGGAGTGAAGATGTCTGAGTTCTTGTCCTGCCTTTGCCTTTAACCTTTAATATCACCTCGGTCACACAGAATTTCAGAAGCCATGACTGTTGGAGGGAACCTAAAGAGACATGGGGTTAATTTGACCCTTTAGTTCATTTAACTTTCTTCCAAGTTATAAAGTTTCTTTAATTAAGATGCCAGTACCTACAGTATCATGGCAAATGCATTTTAGAAACAGTACACATAATCCCCCCTCCCCCCAGGGAGCAATAATGAAGCTAATAATAGCTATGAGAAGATCAAACGCTTTCTTGTCTTCACAATTTTTTTGATGTGCGTGCGTGTGTGTGTGTGTGTGTGTGTGTGTGTGTGTGTGTGTTCATGACCAGACTTTAAAAGATGCACAAAGAATGCAAACAATAGGATTTAATAGGGAAGTCATACAGGTATTATGTTGCCCACTTGTCTGAGATGAATGTTAAGGTTAGGAATGAGGAAAGAGATGGAAGCTTATGGTGTTTATACACTTGTAGATTAAGATAGATTTTTGTCTTTCATTGAATACACTGACTGGAAACACACATAGACCCTTGTTACCAGACAGAAAGTGAAGTTGAAAGAGGACGGTGGTTGCGAGTGTATCTTTACACTAGCTGTTATGTATCGTGGGAATAATGGTTAGTGGAAACTAGGAAAGGGTAGTGGGCACAAGTTTACGAAGGGGGGACTAAAAAAACCTGGAATCATTTTTTGGAGGGTAGGCCCCTTGTACAGGCTTCCTCTGCTAGATTAGTGTTCTAGGAACCCATTGGCATCAGTGTACCAACTAGCATCATTGTGAGAGGCTGCATTTGGCTCCAGTGAATATTTTTTTGGCGAATCTTTTCAACGTGTTTGCCCATTTCATGATGGATGATTTTTGTTTTTTTTGAGTTGGAGTCTCACTCTGTCGCCCAGACTGGAGTGCAGTGGCCGCTCCCGGCCACCGCAGCCTCGACCTGCTGGGCTCTGGCGATCCTTCCACCTCAGCCTTCCAAGTAGCTGGAATTACAGGCATGCGCTACCACGCCCGGCTGATTTTTTGATTTATTGTAGAGATGAGGTCTTGCTGCCCAGGCGGGTCTTGAACCCGCGGGTTCAGGCAATTCACTCACCTCAGCCTCCCAAAGGCGCGGGATTACAGCCTGAGCCACCGAGCCCGGCAATGATGGATGATTTATGAGTACACCTGCCCACACCGCGCTGAGTGTCCAGCAGTTTTTGACACAAAATGCCATGACCCCCATGACCCATCTCTCTGTTCAACCAATCTTGCCCAGAGTGCCTTTTTTTGGTTTTCCTGGATGAAAAACATTCTCAAATGTCAATGTGGAAGAGGTGAAACAAAAAAATGACCGAAGTCCTAAAGGCATCAAAATGAATGAATTCAAAACCTGTTTGAGCAGTGGGAAAAGCATCTTGATAGGTGTATTGTATCAAATGGGGAGTACTTTGAAGGTTACTGAAGTTTAAACATGTAAGCATAAATCCACAATTTTTAACAAATAAATTCCTGAGCTTTTTGGGTTCCCCTTTGTACATGCCAAATTAGCATTCTCTATGATTATTGGTAACTTCTGGGCATTGTGAGCTGGAAGACTGCCCCTATTCAAAGACTTAATTGGCAAATAAAAAATTATCTTACCTCACAACTTGAAGCCAAAAGTCAAGTTATGAAAATATGAAAATGTAAAAACTTATTTTTATATTAGGTAGCAAATATTGTCCCCTAATATGTACAGTGGCACTTTGCCAAAGCGTTATTCACATCTGGATCCATACAGAATTTAAAAATGGAAACATTCTTAAAATTCCTCCAAAATGTAAAGACAATTCTCAATTAAGTAGCTAACACTGTCGTGTAAACATCAATTCATAAATAGTTTTAAGAAAAATAATCGAGATTCATAGGCTTTTGGGAAAATAAACTGGTTGTCAAGTATTACAATGTTTGTACTTTAAAATTGGTGGTTGCAAGACTTATCTTTTAATAGATGATCATAAAAAATTAAACAATATTTCATTTCATTTTCTTTTGCAACCAAGTGACAGAATGAAAAGTGCATAATTGATTGGTGTTAAAGTGAAAAAGATAAATGTGTTAATTTAATTAATTAAATTTTAAATTAATTTTAAAATAATTTAATATTGATCAACTCAAGGGCCATAAACTATTACTTTTAATGTGAAGCTTTGAATAATAAATTACAAATGGATTTTTTAAAGGTGAAAATAAAGGCAGGAAGCAAAGCTGGAGTCAATTAGACAAAATCTTACCTGAAGTTGCTTTTTGTTCTTTTCTCTTCTCCACGCTCCCTGAAATGAGAAGTGGCAGATAAGTTGGAGAGTGGGGCCATGAGAATAGACATAAATAAAATGAAACCTAATTTACGGCAATTTCCAAATACAACCACTACTCTAGCCATGTCCAACGTGCTTCTAGAGATGATTGGGCACAGCTGACAGGCATGAAAAATGCTCTCAAACCAATTTATGAAAGTCCAACATAAATAAGTACGCATTAAATATGCTGTTGGGATTTTAAAATCTTGTTAGTAAGAGACATTTACTCAAGAATAAACTTACAAAGTACAAATCCCCATAGAAATCACTATGGGGAAAATAACTAAACAAAATAAGACCATGCCCTCTTACAACCTACTTGAGAAGATGGAAAGGACACATAATATAGCATGAAATGAGATGTTCCTCAAAAGGTGCGGGATGTTTAAAGACATGAGAGAATGAAGCAATTATTTTAAGAAAGGAGAAGTGTGCTCATGAAGTGATGGAGAATGTAGTATTGGATTTGGACCCTGAGATATAAATGGATTTGAGAAATTTGAAATAGAGAAAGAACCGACTCTTGTGTGGGCTAAGTGGACAGGGTATTTGAACCAGAAGAGTCATATTCACTACCTGCTGTAGGAACTAGCACACTAACAGCTATGCGTAGGAAGAGGACTATCCTAGAGTTTAAGCAAGAGGAAATGAAAGGATGGCCTGGGTCATGGCCATGGAGAGGAGGGAAGTAGTGGATGCAAGGGACAGTAGGGAGACAAAATAATATGGCCCAGGAATTTATAAAATGTAAGTTGCCAGGGAGGAGAAGGGTTACCTTCTCCAGCCAGATGAGTGGTTACCTAGGTGACGCTGGGTATGGTGATGGAACTTGGGAAAAGGGTAAAATGTTATGGGGCTGGGAACAATGAGTTCAGAGTTAGGCTTACTGACTTTGAAATGCTATGATGGCATGGAGCTTGTAAGAGGTCAGAGTTGAAATTACAGACGCAGGAAACATCCATCTTGAGAAGATGGCTGAAGCTGACTGGGTGAATGGAGCAGAAAGGCAGATGACACAAAGAAACAATAACCAAGAAAGGACTGAGAACCAAGAAAACACAGTCACTGCTTTTGTTTTGTGATGGAGGCCCATTAGAAGACAGAAGCATCTGTGAGTCAGAGACGACACTGCAGAGACGTGTACCACAAAGATTTAGAAGTGTGTGTGTAGGAGGGCTGCTGAATTCACACAGTTGTTGCTAGATTGTGAGAGAGTGGTTTCAGCAGAGAGCAGGCAGGAAATATGATAGAGCCTATGAGGGCCTGAAAACTAAGTGGATGATGAGAAAAATGAGACTGAGGATACGGCTTCTGGTTCATCACATTTGGCAGTCTCCCAATGAGTGAGATGGGGCCATAGCTTGAGGAGAGATTTTGAGTTTGCAAACACAAGATTTCTCCTAAGCTATGGGACACATATGCATGCTCACAGACTAAGATAAAAAATGGTGCACCCAGGCAATGGTACATGGAAACACCACTGTGGAGGTGAGAGACTCAGTTTGGGGTGAGTGAGACCATCCTTCCAGCCGTCACTTTCTTGTCGTCTATCAAAATTTCACAGGTGGATCAAATTACAAAGAGGTTAGGCAATACGTGAAAGCTACAAATGAATTTGTCCAGGTTTTTCCACCAGCCCTTCATGTTTGTTAAAGTCCTAAAATATAAGGTGCAAAATACACAAGCTTCCCTCAGACAGCTGCCCAAAGTATAGAATTCATTTAACTGGCACTTGATTAATGGCACATTCTATTCATTTGGGTGATTTCCAGAGGACTTGTTTGATGCAATTTATTTCAATGATTCAAACAGATAAATGACATGAATAGTCCATTTAAAGGCCTCATTCATTACCAAGTGTGATGGGGTACCTTCTCATTTAAGTTTTAAATTGGGCAAGCCACTGTTTGCTATTTGAGTATACACCTACACACTTAAAGAAGCCTCAAACATTGTCATAGATTTTTAAAGAATGTTATTTAAGGCTTGAATCATAAAATGTTTAAAGAAACATCTTTTGGGAATGTCTTTAACTTGTATTAAAATGAGTCACAAATTCTGAAACTTGAAAGTGAATGTACTTGAGATAAATAATGTGTGGTGATCAAGGTGTCCCCAGCGATCTCCATCTTCCCTTCTTTTGATATTCAAGTCCTTGTGTAGTCCCCTCTGAATTAGGCTGACCGTGTAACCAACAGGATTTCTCAGGAATGATGGAGTGTGTCTTCTGAGGCTTGGCCTTAAAAATATTGCAGCTTCCGCTCAGTGGCTCAGCTTAATCGCCCTTTAGGCTGAGTGAGTGGATTGCCTGAGCTTCGAGACCGCCTGGGCAGCGAGATCATCTCTACAATAAATCAAAAAATCAGGACGTGGTAGCGCATCTGTAATTCTGCTGTTTGGAAGGCTGAGGTGAAGGATCACCGGAGCTCAGCAGTTGAGGCTGCGGTGGAGCGCACTGCACTCCAGTCTGGCAACAGAATGAGACTCCAACTCAATTTCAGCTTCCATCTTACTATCTTTTGGTCACTCCCTTCAGGAAATCCAGAATAAGAAGTATGAGGACATTCAAGCAGCCATATGGAGAGAAGTCCATGTAGTTTGGAGCTGAGGCTCCTGTCAACAGCTAGTGAGAGACAAAGGCCACCTGACAATACCCAGAACTAACCTGCCAGGCATATGAGCAACCCATCTCCAATCCCGATCAAGTCTTCAGATGACTGCAGCTCTGACTGACATCTTGACTGTAACTTCATGGGAGATTTGAACCCAGACCAATCTAGCTAGCCACTCCAGAGTTTCCCACCTAAACTATGTGAGGTGATAAAAGCTTATTGCTGTTTTAAGCTGCTAAATTCTGGGGAAATTTTTATTTATATTATGAAGTCTTTGATAATTCATCACTTATCTAATGTATCTACAGTCATGCTACTTGTAGGCAAATCAATCAGTCTTTTTGACTTTCTCATTTGTAAAGCGGGGATCAGAATCTGCGTCTCTGAAATGCTGTGAGGAATAACTAATTTCATCTGGTGAGCCAGCAAAAAATGGACAAAACTCACATGAAATATTGGAGTTCAGTGTTTCAGAAGGGAGGCTGGAAGGTGTGGCTGATAATGTTTATTTTCACCAAGACCTTAAACAATTCTAAGCCAATATGTTACATGAAAGTGTTCTGTAAACTGTAGAGTGCTATATGTACGTTATTTGTTAGTTTTACAATATATTAGTTATATTATAGGAATCTATCTACTTAGATTTCTATTTTTAGTTACATATACATTGAATTTCAAATTTAAAAAATGAAAATTGCATAAATAGGACAATATCAGATTGATCAAGGGACACAGAGATTGAGCTGCCTACATGGAGATGACTCTAGATTTCTTTTTTAGTGTCTTTATCTTGTACTGTATGGGTGATCTTACTTCTCATTCTCTCAACATTCACAGAAAGAGAAGATTCAAAGAAAGATGATTCAGTGACTACACCTCTGGCTTCAATACCTACCTAACAGCACCTACTGGAAGTCTCTACCTGTATCTTTTTTTTTTTTTCGAGTCAGTCTCACTCTGTTGCCTGGGCTAGAATACAGTGGCACAATCAACTCTACCACAGCCTCGACCTACTGAACTCAGGCAATCCTTCTGCTTCAGCCTTTGAAGGAGCTGGGACCACAGGTGTGTACCACCACACCTGGCTAATGTTTTATTTATTGTAGACATGCGGTCTTGCCATGCTGCCTAGGCTGGTCTTGAACTCCTGGGCTCAGGCAATCTTCTCATCCTTGGCCTTCCAAAGTGCTGGGATTACAGGCATGAACCACTGCGCCTGGTCTTTACCTGTATTTTCTACTGTACTTTGAGCCTTGAGATAACTGTAGCTCTGGCTGACATCTTGACTGTAACTTTATGGGAGACTTGGACCCAGAAACAACCCAGCTAGCCACTCCAGAGTCCTTAACTTATTAAATCAGGGATGTCCAACCTTTTGGCTACCCTGGGCTACAGTGAGTAAAGAGGAATTATCTTAGGTCAAGCATAAATTATATAATACAGTCAGTGTATAGACATAATAAGACTTCTTTAACTTTTTTTTTTAGTTATAAAGTTTAGAAAAATGAGAACCAATATAAAACAAGTGGGAAATTTGACTTTGTTTCTGTAAAACTAATCTATCAGTGTCTGACTCTATGGAAATGGTTACAAATCTTAGTGAGTTCTCAAGGTATTTGTCAGAAATATTTGTTCAAATTTTGCTTTATAATAGAAAACAGTTGCTCACATATACATGTGCTGCCAAAAAGTAATGTTATGAACAAGGCATGATTGTGAACCTCAAAAATGGAACTATGCCTGGGGTCATGAAGAAAAATAAATGCTAAAAAGCTCGTGATGATAAAAGATTTTGTGGGGCTGCATTATTAGCTGTCCTGGGCTGCATATGGCCCATGGGCCCTGGGTTGGACATGCCTAACTTCAATCATTATATTCCACCACAGGACTGCTCACCCTTGGTTTTGTTTGCTTAGGCACCCAAATATGAAACTTAAGAACCACCAGCTTCTCCCATTTGCTGAGTCTCTGCCTTTAATCTGTCCCTCAGCCTATTATATTCTCCCTCTGTAAGTCCTTTCAGAGCTATCTTCCTTCTCACTGCCATCAGCCTACTTCATCAATCGGGTACTTGTTTCTGGGGTGAACTATTTCCCATGGGCTCCTAGCTGGTTTCTTTGGTTTTTCCATCTTTGCAATCCAATCTCCCCTAAAGATTCAAATCCATGTTTCTTAACATGAAATATGTGACCCTGGATAATTTGGCCATTATCTTCCTACTGCTGCCACCCCTCAAGCACCATAGAGAATGCTTACCTGTTACACTCCCACCCCAACTTCCCATGGAGCATCTTGCCATGTGGTTCCTGCCTATCAAAACCCTATTCATTTTTTAGAGCTCATCTCTGAGGCCAGGTTTTCTGTGAAGTCTTTTCCTTTGAGTCAGCTCCCCAAACTCCCCATGCCCTGCAGAATTAAGCAACCCTCTTCTGTGCTCCTATAGTCCTTCATTTATGCCTTTGCTATAGCACTAATTCCCATGCTTGGTTCACAGTTCCTTGTGGGTTTATTTCCCCAACTGGACAGTGACCTCCTTAAGAATGAGTGGCGAGTCCCAGGTCTTTCTCTCTCCTCATGCCTGCGCTATGCCTCCATCAGAAATGCTCCCACTCACCCTGAAATGCCAGAGAACAGGAAGTAAACTTTACTACCGCTAAAATTTAGTGAAAATACAACCAAGAATAGAAGTTTTAGCAGGTGTGTATATTATGACTGATGACCTAAAAAATATTATATTGGCTGACAAAATAATAGAAAGGTTTTCAGAATAATGAACACGTGTTCTGCCCTAGTTGTGCTTTATTTTATCACACATTGTAGTTTATAAGCACAACGTTAAAATGTAGTTTGCATCTTATTTCTGTTAAAACTGGGATGTGGCACTCCACTTGTGAGAAATAAAAATGGACCATCATCTCATAAAAATTGAATTTTGGGGGTAAAACTTTTTTTCTTATATGAGAAAATGTATTTAATTGAACACTAAAATTCCCCATCGCATGACTATTTATTTATGTAAATGAAATATTGATATTTTTAAAAGCAATTTTGGACTTGAGAGTGTTGATATTGTTCCATGGATAAACATTAAATATGTATTAATTTATAGTACATTTCAGCACTTCAGTTTGAAAGTCTTTTAATCACAGTGATTGTTTCTGATCTTTTAAAACCACAGGCACATAAATGGCATTTTGATGATGTCTCACCAATAATGAGTAGGGGCATTTGTATTACAACTCATGTCACTTCCTTCTAAAGAAAAGGATATTGTGTGTGTGTGTGTGTGTGTGTGTGTGTGTAAACACACATCCTATATATGTATACATATGGGTATATATACAAACATGTATGTATATTGTATTTTCATGCTTAGATATATCTTTCTTCTACCTGCTTCCATCTTTGTGTAATAAAGACTGTCATGGAATCTTATCAAGCTTGCCTCATTGCACTACCAATTTCTCAGTAGCCAATTCTGAGTTTGCGTTCACTTTCAGGCATTTTATCTGCCCTGCTCTGAGAGGTATTATTAATCACATCCTGTTGCTAGGATACCTGAGAATGTTCATTTATGTCCGATCTTTCTTTGGCAAAATGCACTATCAAGAAGACATAGAATCATGACAAGGAAAATTACTGTGCACATGCTACTTATTAAAAGAGGGGAGGAGAGCAACAGAACCACCAGATAATATAATGCTAACTTCCATGAATTGTTTAACGTCGTTTTTGTTTCACCTAGATTTTAATGGAAAAACATGGACAATATTTTTGGATAATGAGAATCTGTAGTGCTTCTATATTTATGAGTTAACTAGAAAAAGTGGCAGGAGGTAGGGCTTTAATTCTGCCTATTCTATAGGGGCTTCGATAGTGAGAAAGAGGCTGTAAGATTTACTTGCTTCAAATGGTTCCTTTACAGACAGGGTAACTTGGTTATAGTGCTAGCTGATTTGCAGAGCCAGGCCTAAAACCCTGATCACCATTATTGCCATGCTTAGCTATTTTAACGCAAGGCTTATGAGAAAAGTCATCTTCAGAATGTGTATTTGGATAATAAGAACAGTCAAATGCCTTTATCAATATTTCTAAATAATTTGAAAATTGTTGTTTTGGGTGCTAGTATACCAAATATTTCTGCTTATTGATTGTGATGAGAGAAAATATGAATACATAAAACCAATCTAAATGCACGTTTTTCTTAGTCAATCTCTTCCTACAGGAAATTGCATCATATAGCAAAGGGAACATGGACGTTGGACTGATCATGGGTACCTATGAGCGACGTAACCTTGGGAAGTAAGCCTAGAGCATCTTCTATGTTCTTTTCTGTTCTCTCCTCTTTTCTCTCTCTCTCTCTCTCTCTCTCTCTCTCTATGTGTGTGTGTGTGTACATGCATGTGTGCACATAAGATTTGTTTGGGATATCCATAAGCCATATATAATCAGTCCTCAGGTCTTCAGAGTTGCCTGAATAAATTGTTTTGTTAAAAATATTTCTTCAGGCTGTCCTGTCATTAGCAAATTATTATTTATCAAATAATTTGAATGAAACAAATGCTATTTCAATAATAAAATAATCACAATGTTTCAGGAGTAAAATACCATAAGACCTTTGAATTCTTTTAGTAGTTTAATATTTATTTAGTACATATTTTGAGTTGGGCACTCTGATTGACACTTAAATATTTAATTTAATCTTAACAATAACTCCATGGAGTAGATGGTAATTACATTCATTTTCCAGAAATGAAAGCAGGCTCAAAAATTTTTGTAACACTTATAAGACAGTAAATGGCAGATTTAGAATATGATCCCAGAGATTTCCACCCCCCCACTTTTCTGAGTCTATTGGCTATGGTGATTACGGGTAATTTTGCGGAGTGGTGAAGTGCTTTGGTTTGTAGCTCTGCCACTTAATCACCATGCGATGTGGGCACATTATAACCTCTCTAAGTCAAATTGTGTTTATCTGGAAATGGGGGCAATGCAAGTACCTACTTCAGAGGGCCATTGTGAAGATTAAATAAAATGATTCATTTAATAACAATCCCTACCTCTTTTGAGTGCATGATACAATACTATTTATAATGCTCTAAATGTGATATCTGGAACACAGAAAATGTGTATTGCTAGGTGCCTTTCTTCATGAATATTCTATATCAGGTGGTCTCTAGTAACATATAATCAAACTTTATATCCTTAAAGTCAATGATTTCATATATTGCAAATGTCATAAAGTTGAACCTTTGAGAGTTTCATGATATCTTTACATCACTTTTCTCTCTCTTGCCTCCCCTTTTTTTCCAGGGGACACCTGGCTTTCCATTTTAGTGAATTCCTTTTCTCTTCTCCTCAAGTCCTAACTCTTTTGAAACACAAATTGGTTTGATGAAACACAAATTTTGCATGTCAAAAATCCTTCCCAATTATGAGCTTAGATCACATGACTTTAGGATCCAGGGTCCATGGTTCAAATAGCTATTCGTATTTTGGTGTGACCAGCAGCTGTGGACTGTTAATAGTTTGATATGGTCTAAATAGAAAGGGAGAGTGTCTTTAGGAATCAGAAGAACTCCCTGCCACCACTTATTCTTTACAATAATTGGTATGACTTTGAACAAGTAACTTGGCTTTTCCAAGATTCAATGGTCTCTTCATTTAGGTAGGTAATACTATCTTTTAATAATTCTAAAAGAAATTGTGCAAACAGGGAGAGGATTTTAAGTACTGTATTGAAAGGGTAGGAACAGAAAAGATTGACTGGGCCAATGGTCTAATGGAGCCTATGTAAAACTGTAGAAACTGCATAGCTTCCATCTGGTTGATGGTTTGAAAAGGACGAGTAGTTTATTTAATAATTTGTGCCTAGGCTCATGCTGATGTTGGAACACCACTGGCCTCAGTAAACACTGAGGACAAGACTGCATGGTTGAGGATCCTCAGTACTTTCTGCAGGCTTAGATAAACCTCTCATGCTTTCCTGTCTGTTTCTATTTGGTTAGTTGATGTGTTGCTAGGATGCTTAGGCAAAGAGAGCTACGATGAGCACACCAAGTACTGTGAGCTCCAGTCAGTGTGTACTGAGATACAAAAACTGGCCCTTCAGAAACATATCGATACAGATAGATCTGGGCTTCTGAGGCTGACCATCTGCCTTGGCAGGGCTGACTCTCCATCTGTACTCCCTAGCCCTGGAGTCTGCCATCCGTCATTGCGTGTAGAAAGCCTGAGAAGAACTGAATGCTCAAAGATTTCAGGGCACTGACCCCTCTGCAAAGAAGGCATAAAATCAGTATGAGAAACAACAGCTTTAGGTTGTCTTGGAAATTCTCAAGCACAGAATTTATTCTCACTTAGATCCACCCGACAGGCACACAATTAATGGGACAAAAAACAGCCCCTTTCAGATTCTCAACACTGGCCTGGGTGAATTAAATCTTAGCATAAACCTTTTGATATTCAGGATCTCATTCTGAGGCAGTCATTTCTTGGCAGAGAAGATTTTTGGAAGACCTTTAGATGTTGAAGTCAGATTGGCAATAGTAAATACCCAGTTACTGCCAGGTTTTAAATAGCTCTACAAAATGGGAATGCTTGTCTTAATTACATAAGCTTCAGCTACAGGCTAAAGCAGGGATGTGTGCGTTTGTATTTTTCCTTTGTGCATTGAAGATGTTTTTAGTAAGTTAGATGTGACTAATCACTCTTAGTTTTTTTAATTTTATTTTAAAGATATGGGGTACAATTCAGGATTAGGCATACAAGCGGTTAGCTAATCACTCTTAAACGACATAATCTTCTAAAAGTCTTTGGAGTGTTTATTATGTTAAAAAAAACTTGAAAGAATTATTTTGTTAAATAAATAACCTTTTCATAATATGTTTATTTGTGCCTGTAGAAGAATAAAAAAATGACTACACATTAAGAGGTGGAATTTAATTTACTTCCTCTTGAGTCTATACTTAGGCCTTGAGAATTAGGCAACTTCTACTTTCGAAGACTTCAAAAACTTGCTCGGGAGAAGCCAGACACAATGTAAGAAGTCAGACTACCCTGAGACCACCATGCCATAACGAAGCTCAAGCTACCACACATGGGAGCCACGTGGAAAGAGGGTTGCCTGGACAGAAAATGACCAGCTCTCAATTCTACAATTCCCCCAACTTAGGTGTCAGACTGAATCAAGAAGCCATCTTGGAGGTGGATTCTCCAGCTCTAGACACCTAAGAGAACGCCACGAGGATTTGATACAAACCATCTAGCTGAACTTTTCACAAATCTAAAACCCACACAGTTATAAGCCAGATAATATTTTTGTCATTAACTTTTGTCATACTTTTTGTTATGCGCAATAGTCAAAACATTCTCTTTTTTCTTTTCTTTTTCTTCTTCTTTTTTTTTGAGTCAGGGTCTTATTCTGTTGTTCAGACCAGAGTGCAGTGGCACAATCATGTCTCACCAAAGTCTCGACCTCCTGGGCTCAGGCAATCCTTCTGCCTCTGCCTCTTGAGTAGCTGGGGTTACAGGCCTGTGCCACCACACCCAGCTTATTTTTTGGTAGAGATAAGGTCTAACTATTTTACCTAGGTTGGTCTCAAATTCCTGGGCTCAAACAATCCTCTGACTATGGCCTCTCAAAGTGCTGGGATCACAAGTGTGAGTCACTGTGTCCAGTCTCTTTAATGTATTTATTTTTCAATTAGAAGATTTATTAATGCACATATCAATATATATACATTTATTGATATTCTTTCCCTTAAAGCAGGGCTTACCTAGATTTCTTCTTTCCTAAGATGGTAGACTCAACTACACCTATAAATATGTTCTATTATCTAGCACTTTAGGGTCTAAATTTATTTCTTTTCCTGAGAAAGAATAAAACATGTTATTATTAGGCATACTGATAAGCACAACCTCTGTAGATTATTATATATTTTGGTTTTATTAGAGTGTTATAATATTACAGTGTGTCCAAGTTATTGAAAGTAAAGGGAGACTTGCCAATGATACAGCACTTCAGAGCTTGTAAAACATCAACTGGGGTAGCCATTTGAAACAACGACATTTAAATATTCATCTAGGATTCACAGACTTTACCATTCATGATTAGAATTATATAGAAATCCCCTGAACTGAAATGCCCAAAGGATTCAACAGCAATTTCTGCTAAATAATTTTAAATAATCTTATTTTTCCTGGGTAGATTTACTTTTGAAGAATCAATTAGTAGAATCTATATTGAATTAAGGGTTTTAATATTATTTGGGGTTAATTTTCTGTTTGAAGGCAACAGGGAGAAACATTTTATCAGGAGAGGTAATGATATGAGTCCAGTGAGAATCTGAGTTTGTTCACTTTAAATAGCAATTTATTTGGCTAACGATCACACCACCCTGCCTAGCTTTTCATCTGGAGGAAACAAAGACATTTCGTTGCTCTTCTCTCCCATGCTCTTAATCATTACCTCATTAGATTGTAGAGAAAGCTGGTGGAGGCCAGAGGTGAGCTTAATTTTATTCTTTGAGATGTCAGCACAGTTTTTATTCTCATCAGCTCCAAGTTTTTCCTTTTTTATCTTAAAAATATCCTCATCACACTGATCTTTTCCTTCATATTGACCCATATCAAAGGTTTGGGCCTTAGACATTCAGGGAAGCTCATATTTCATGGACTGAAGGAAGAAAAGAAGGAAAGTGTGCTTAGATCAGTGGATATTGATTTACTGCTTTCAGGCAATGCAGTGTACTCTATAATCTTATAAAAACCATCCCCTGTAAACTTGACTGACTAGAGTTTACTAGAAAAATTGTTAATTGTCTAGTGCACTTTATGTGTAGGAGAAGAGGCTCACCAACATTGGACACTTAGGAGAAAGCAACAAGAGCAAACATTGTTGAGTGTCTATTACATGAGAGGCAGAAAGTAGGCACTTTATATCCACAATGCTATTGTAAAGGGTAGACAAGAAGTTCACAGTCAAGGGTTCAGAAAGGGGCCCTAGAGAAGAGTCTGCCGACTAGCTCAGCAAATATAGCCTCGGTGGGGCTGAAAGTGGGCTTTTACCTAATACCAGAGACACAGTGAGAGATACTCTGGGAAGGAAGATAAAGAAATACTGTCTGAATGCCTAAGGCAATAAGTTATTTTCGGGAAAAATATTTTACTGGTGTACAATGTGTAGTGCTGATTTTAGTAAAAGCAAGTCATGCCCTGGCATGATACAGCCCACCGGAAGGGCAGGAAGTAGAGAACCCTAGAGGATGGGTGCAGATGAGCACCAGGAAGTCCAGTAGGAACACTGAAAAGAGTGTCCCAACTGTATTCAGCAACTGAAAGCTTAGATTTGCACAAGACTAAGAATTTGGCATTCTCAGGGAAGGGCAGTCATTTTTCTAGATTCATCTACTGTGACAGACATAGTTGAGTGCCTACCCATAGTTATTTCCCCCCTTTTTCTACACTGGTATTCCACCCTTTTCTCACATGACATGCATAAAACATGTAAACTAATCAGCATGGTCCCATCCCCTTGGTTTAGGTGACATTTCACATTTCTGGCCAACGACATGTAAGATGAATCTTTTTTTTTTTTTGAGTTGGAGTCTCACTCTGTCGCCCAGACTGGAGTGCAGTGGCCGCTCCTGGCCACCACAGCCTCGACCTGCTGGGCTCCGGCGATCCTTCCGCCTCAGCTTCCAAGTAGCCAGAATTACAGGCATGCACTACCATGCCCGGCTGATTTTTTGATTTATTGTAGAGATGAGGTCTCGCTGCCCAGGCGGGTCTCGAACCCGCAGGCTCAGGCAATCCACTCACCTCAGCCTCCCAAAGGCGCGGGATTACAGGCTGAGCCACCGAGTCCGGCTGAATCTTTTTTTTTTTTAAGACAAGGTCTCACTATGCTGCTTAGGCTGGATTTGAATTCCTGGCTCAAATGATCCTCCTACCTCAGCCTCCTCAGTAGTTGAGACTACAGGGATGTACCATTGTGCCTAGCTACATATCAAATGAATTCTGTCAATAAACTTCATTAAAAGGTTTTCCTTGCCAATAGAAAATGGGAGAAATTATCTCTCTTTCAGCACATGTTGTCACCTCTCAGTGCAATTCCTGGGACACAAGGACAAACCCCACTCACTCCAAAGATTTCCAAGGGGAACATACCCCAAGGATGATGTGACTGAGCCCCTGAATTAAAGTATCATGGGACTACCCTACATTTAAGATGCCTTGTTATGGGTTATTTAACACTCTTTTGTTTAAGTTAAAGTTTTTAGTTACTTGCAGGTGAAAGCACTCAATGGCCAAATACAAAATAATATGATTCTATGCTAACTACACGAAGAACAAAACCTGATGGAAAGAGCATTTCCTGTAAGATAGTTTCAGGTCCTCTCTTGTTCTCTTGCACATACACACTACAACCTCAGAGGGTGAGGAGGGTTCAGGTACTTACCTTTGGAGGCCACTCATTGCCTAGACCATGCATTGAATTATCTAGCCTGACTCCGCTTAGATCAGATCTCTGGAGAGGGGACTAGACTGCATCCTTGGTGTGTAGACCCTGAGGCCTGGAAGGTGTTTAAAGCACTCTTGGGGCTTGGATATGTATGGAATTTGTCCCAGGGCATGAATGTGAGACCCCTTACAATGCTGGAGGGACTGTGATGAAGGTAGATAGAAAGGGGGCTGATGCTGATTCTCTTTCCCCAGACCCAGAAATTGTAGAGATAGCTGTGCCATGACAAAACACCAAGGGTCGTTTCTGGAAGAATGCACATAAATGACCAGCACACATGCATTGTCTCACTGGAGCCTCACAGCAGTCCCAGTGGAAGGTATTTTATCCACAGTTTGTAAATGAAATATTGGAAGTTAAGAGAAGTGAACGAGCCAAGATAACTCTGTAAGCATTAAATCCTGGATTTGAATCCAGAGCTTTCAAAAATCACATTGTTTACTACATACGGTCCCTCAGATTTTTGTGACACTGGCCTAACTTCTGTACAAAATTGAGAGACACATTGATTTACATTATACTTTCTATTTGTATGATCTCCAGTTTCCTATCTCAGAAACATCTAGCAACACTTACCCTAAGGAGGTAAAATACAAATAAATTAAGTACAATTAAATTTCTTTATAAATAATTGTCAAATATATTGTATATTTTAAAAATTGAAAAAATTATTTAAAAAACCTTGTACTGGTATAAAGTAAATAAAGTAGGACAGAATTAGCCTTTCTCCTGGCATGACATTATAGGATATAGACGGCCCACTGTCATGTGTATAAAACGTTCTCTGAAGTCTTATGGAAATGGGTCATTTCTATTCTTTTTTCCTTTGTTGTGCAAATACATAACTTTTTTTCCATAGAATTATCTGAACTGGCTGCTTACATAGCCCCAATCTGTCAGTTTGATTTTAAACTCTTCAATGCACTATTTGCTATATACTTAAAAAAGTTATGAGCTTATTTACATATTATATATTTTAATTGAGGTTTTATCCTCCAGGTGAACCAATTATACTCAAAACTGGGTGAGGGTGGTGGGGTTGGGAGGTCAGGAGGGCTGTAGACTTTTGCAGTGTTGTGTTCCATCTTTATTGGGGTAGTTCTGGAAAGGGAGAAGCCAGTCTCAAACACAAACAATCCAATTATATTTCCAAGGACCCCAAAGAGATTTCACTCAGAACTGTGAATATCTATGGGCTATACTTTGACTTTTTTTTTTTTTAACTCTGTTGTGACACTGTTAAATATTTTGGGGAAAAAATCAGGTCTAAGTATTAATAGGCAGGCTGATCTCAGTTCTTAACAGTCTGGTTAGAAACCCTGGGAAAGTGATAATGGATAGATATGAACAAAGGCTAATTTCAAAGGATGAAGGGAAATGTTGCAAAACTCAGATCACACGTTTGTAATAGTCGAGCCTTACAGTGAAAAAAAAAAAAAATCAGGCTGTGAGCTCTGCCAACACTTTCCTGGAGCCACATGATGGGACCCAGGTTGCTGTCTCTGGTTTTCCACAATCTCCACCCATGCAGGTCCATCATGATTAATACAGGCAGGTGCTTTGTTCCATGTGATTCAGAACAGTGACATTTCTGTACTGGAAAGCACTATTTGGGCTTTAAACAAAAATGGCAAGGCAATCTTCAACTCCAGATAGCTCAAAATCCAGATTGTATTCTAGGTGTTTAAATGAGACCCCCAAGGATGGGTGCACTATTCATCTCAAGAAACATGGTGGGTGCTTTTTTTCTTTTGTCATTTGATAGAATTCTATATGATACTGTGAACATTTGAAAGAAGTGCAGCATGTAGAGGTTCCTTCTGTCAAGCTGCTCTGGTGATGATATGTACTTTTGTTTTCTGGCTAGTCCCCAGAGACTTTCACTTAATCCCATATTCAATAGGACACAGCTTGGGGTGAGGCTGGCACTCTTTGGTACATGCTTCACCCAACAGTACACACACAATTTGAAATAGATTGCCAGCAGCCCAGGGCAGGAGGGGAAGAGGCCAGGCCTGCTGGGCTATTTGTCATCTCAAACATTTCAAGCATCACATGCCACCTCTTTAGCAGGGCACACAGGGATCTGTATCCCCTGGCAAGATGTTTAGTTTGGGTGCATACAAATAAAGGCTCTAATGCATAAACTTGAGGGGACAGAAAGAACAGTCACTGCCTGAAGCTTTTCTTCCTGTGTGTAAGTGGCAGAAAACTCTTCCATAAACATCTTAATATTTCATCTTTAAGACTGGATAATGTCATGTAATGGAATTAAAATACATACATATTAAGGAAGTTTGCTGGGTAAAAAACAGCTCACAGTCAGCTACATTTAGTCTCACTTTGGTCTGTTTTCAAAGGAATGCAAGAGTCTTGGGGGTATTTTTGTTTTCTCCAATTCTAGAGAACCAAGAATTTTAGACATTAATTTTAAATTCTGGAATCTTTTACAGTCACTGTGTGCGAATAGGTATGTATTAAAAACACAAATATACGAAATGGGAAAGTTTGCTACTAAAACAAATAAACAAAAAATGGCAGTCACTTTTTACCTTCTAGGGGAGAGACAGTATGCCATCTATAGAAAAAATGGTCCTTTAGGAAAATTCCCTGTTCCCTTAGAAATACATTTTGGTTATGAAAGTGAGACTTCTGAGATAGTCTAGTTGGGATAGTATGGGGAAAAGGAAAGGTGGACCTTTAGTATAATGAAATAAGAGAATTTGTAGCTGTTCATTGTTTTGTTTTGAGAGATAAGGTTTAGTGATTCTGAAAATATAAAGGGAGAAATGGTCTGAAAAGAGAGAAGTACCCAGTGAATATATGAATATGATGGTCAGATGGAACCCAAGGATACAATCAACAAGAAATTCTCTTTTTAAGAAAGAGAGAGCATATATGTGGAACCACAATCACTAATTACAGTATTATTTTCAATTCTGTGTTGTGTTGAACCCCATTCTATTAACGTCCAAATCCACAAAAGTCAGTTAAGCATTTTAGTATAGTGAGAGGGTGACAAAAGTTCATGGGTCAGGTTGGGGCTGACTTTTGTCAGAGAATCTTTTGTTCTAGTAGGATCACAAATTTGGCATATTACTGAATTATTCTATGACATTTTTATTTAACTTTATTTCTGACTCTGAAAAAGCCTAGAAATTGTGAACTGTTATTATTGTTTCCTGTTAAGTTTGTATATGTTTGAAGTATGTTTTGAACTAATTTTGAAAATGCGTGAGAGAATGTATAAATTGCTATTTACTGCTTAAAAAAAAGAATTTGGCATAAACAGAAATTGGAATGGTTGATATTCAAAAGAACATATAGGCTCTCTGGGAGAGTGTGGAGAAGACGATGGACTTTACAGATGGTGGGGAACAGACTGTTTACTTGTATGTTAAAAGGATGGGTGACTCGAGAAAGGTGGAAGACTTTTGGATCTGGGCAACAAAATCAAAAGGAAAAGAGCAAGAAGCAACAGGACTACTCCTCATCTGTATGTTTTAGATAGTAATTGCTAGGATTTAGCAAGGTGAATTGGAGGGAGGGCCTGCACTGAAATCCCTACTCATCCACTTAACAGTTTTGCGACCGTGGACAGTTGCTCTCCTCTCTGAACTTCCACCTCCTCATGTTCAAGCATGATATTAAATCATACTAAACTGTTAGGGTTATAAAAATTAAAAGAAATGCTGTATACTGTATTCTTAATAAATAGTGAATCTAAATTTACAACATTCAAGCCACAGTAAAGTGAAAATTGATATGATGTTTATACCTGTCAGGATGACAATTAACCTCCAAATGCCTAAATCATTCACTTAGCTTCTGGATTTATTATTTAATGAAGTTCCTACCCTTGTTGATGATATTTTACCTACAATTGTATGTAAACCTAGTAGTCTTTTTTCATTAGTTATACTTCATCATATATTCTAAATTATTTCAATTTCTCATATGTATTCATTTAGCTATTGAAAATATAATTAAAGTCATTTCTAAAATGCTTAACCTAAGAGGTCTCACTAAACTTTTGTTAAGTATCATGACTTGTATACAATCACCATGTTCAGTAGATATCTTTAAGTCTTACTAATGATTATTATTATTTTTTTTTTAGTTGGAGTCTCACTCTGTCACCCAGACTGGAGTGCAGTGGCCGCTCCCGGCCACCGCAGCCTCGACCTGCTGGGCTCCAGTGATCCTTCCGCCTCAGCCTTCCGAGTAGCCGAATTACAGGCGCG
The DNA here is from genome assembly GCA_027257055.1 of Cephalopachus bancanus. NCBI lineage: Eukaryota > Metazoa > Chordata > Mammalia > Primates > Tarsiidae > Cephalopachus > Cephalopachus bancanus. The sequence goes on along the minus strand of JAPVLO010000097.1, from coordinate 5,895,227 downwards.
TGCTACCACGCTCGGCTAATTTTTTGGTTTACTATAGAGATGAGGTCTCGCTGCCCAGGCGGGTCTCGAACCTGCGGGCTCAGGCAATCCACTCACCTCAGCCTCCCAAAGGCGTGGGATTACAGGCTGAGCCACCGAGCCCGACTACTAATGATTATTTTTAATAAATCCTTACATTTAGTGTAGTGGTTTCTGTTTCATGTGTATGATCTCATTTTAGTCCTGATTGCTTTGTTTTTATTAAGATAGAATTATCCATATTCAAAACATTAAATTCCAGAAGTATGACTCAATTTTCTAATCTTCTTAAAAAGTAAAACTACTTATTATTACATCACCCAATATTTTCTTAGTTAAGCCTAAGTCTCAGATTCATATACTCACTTATGGGAATTTTCTAGTTAGTTACTTGGCTGGTAAACTGTACTGACACTTTACCACAACAGATTTTTTTAAAAAATCCATTCAGTTCAATTTTGTTTAAAAGATTAAGCATCTCTTTGGAGAGCAAAACACCTAGATCAAAACTGACACTGCATTAAATTTACTGGGTGATGCTTTCTGGTTTGGTAGTTATGTTTTAATAATATTTTGTGGCAGTAACAACACACTGCTGTCTGACATTTTCCTTCTCTTTAGAAGAACAAGAAGAAAAAAGAAAGAAAGTAAAGTAAAAGAAAATAAAGGGCTTTCCTGTAACAGGGTCAGAGAATTCAGCTACTAACTCAATTCTATCAATTTCAATGACGGGATCATACCCAAGGTGTTTCTTTTTCATTTTTCTGTTTATATGAAGTGGATTGTTTTGAGTAGGATTTATAGTCCTGTTCCCTTATCTTCACTTTTCTATAGGCCCTACGCATCCTTTTGAAAAGTAGATTTTAAGAAAGGAGCAGTAACTGTAGGTTTTAAAGACACTAAACCTAATATATTCAGATTGACAGGCCATCTGATTATTCTGGGAGTGCCTATCCAGTTTAGTTTATTAAGCCCCTCTGCCCCTCAATGATTGTATTACAACAACACTAGGGCATAGCCTGGGGAAAGGGAAACAAAATTCAAAGCAGATTTTTAAAAAATAATCTATGAGAAACCAAAGTGGTTATAACTATGGCATACTATATTACTTTGAGGACTCTTTTTGAATGAGCCATTTCACTCTCTCCTTGCCCAGAAGACTCTCATAAATATTCCCTTTCTCCTCTTTCACTGCCTGCTCCTCTCTCTCTCCCTACCCTAATCATGTCCCTACAAAGGAAAACAAGGTGCTTACTTTCCTTATTTCCTTTTATACAATAGAAATATTCAAGTAGAAATTAATTTGGAGAAACAAGAAGAATAAAGAGAGAGAGAGATTATTTTTGATAAATTAAATTCCAATCATTTCCTCCTAGAAATGGTTCTTGGCCATTGAACAAAGTTATATCAGTGACAACATATAACATATTTTCTTACCAAGAGTTCAAAAAAGTTTACGGTATATGCAAATTAGTGCTATTTCTCCAGTATTCTATCACTTCAAACCTTCTCTTATCATAGCCTCATCATCCTTGTCCTCATGTCTTTCTGTTTAATTTTCTGGTAAAAATCATATCCTGGAATCAACTCAACACTATGCCTTCTCATTTGATTGGTGAGTGAAGTTTTAACAAAATACTCAGTTGGTTGCACACATTTCACAAATAAGATCCATACTTTCACAAAAACACAATCCCAAATTCATGTTTTCCAACCCTAAGCAGGCTCCTGGGGTACACGAAACACAATCTTCCTGTGTTTCTTTAGGTCTGTTTTTTATCCTCCATCACAGTCATTTCATACCTTCTCCTTTCTCCACAGACTTCCTTTTTCACCACCTACACGCTCAGCACACCATCTCATTTCTTACTTCACAGATGAAAATGGACACCACTAGATAGAGGTTCCATTCAAAGACCTGCCAACACATCTGCAGTCACACAGCTCTTATTGTCTTCATCACAGTGGAAGAAATATCTCTTCTTTCTTCGAGACTGTTATGGATCCGAGACTCTGGAGCTCCCCAAATTATTTCCTCCATCTCTTATTCATTCTCCATTGGACCTTTTCCACCAGTACTTAAAAATGATGAAGCCCCTTTTACATAATAACCAAACAAAGCAAACAGTCCCTGTACCCTACATTTCATTCCAGCTGCTGTCCTCTCTCTCTCATCTCACTCACAGCCATTACTTGTGGGAGGTGCCCGGCTGACTCTCTCCCATTCAGTCCTCAACTGACTGTCACTGTCCTCTGTGCCCACTGCTTCAGTGACTTTGCTCTAGTCTAGATCATTAAAAATCTTTTGCTTAATCCTGTGGAAGGACTTTCAGTCTTTTTAAAAATTTTATCTCTGACATTATATCATCTCTGACATCTCTAACATTTATCACTGGTGTCCACTCTGTTTCCTTTTGCTCATAGAACAGCCCTTTCTTTTAGTTTTCCTTTTACCTCTTTGACAAATGCCTCTCAGTCTTCTCTCGTGTCCTTCTGTTGCTCATCCCTTAACGTTGGATACTTTAGGGGTTTTACCCAGGGCCCCTTTTATTCTGATTTTGAATTCTTTTTTCTGGACAACCACATCCATTCTCATATCTTTAAATATCTTCTAAATGTCAATGATTCTCAAGTCTACATCTTTAGCAAAATAGATCTAATTATCTACTGCATATCTCCATTTATATGTTGTAAAATGTCTAAAATTCATCCTACTCCTATTGTGTCTCAGTAAATGGTAACAGTATCCTTGTAGTTGTCTAAGCCAGAAAAGCAAGAGTTATTTATCATTAGTCTCAGTCTTCCACTGAGGGTCTCAGTTGAGTACATGTTCAATTTTTATAAGCCTGAAAATGTATTTATTTTTTCCTGACTCTAAAATTATATAGTTTAGCTAGGTTTAGAATTCCAGATCGACAACATTTTTTTCCCCACATCATCTTGACGACATTAATTTGTTGTCTCTTAATACCTAGTAATGTTAAAGATTTATACTGTCAGTTTAAACAATTATTTTCTCTCTAGGAGTATTAAAGTGTTTGTCTTTGGCATTCTGAGGTACACTATGTTGTTTCTAGATGTGAAGTTATTTATCTCTATAATGTTTAAGATTTGGTATGTTTATCTATTCAGAATTGTTAATTTTGTAAAATTCATAATCATTATAATTATGAATAATAATTATTGCTTTTGCTATTTGCTTCTTCATTCTCTCTTTCTCTAACTTCTACTAGACACATGTTGGACTTTCTTGTTCTTCTCTTTTTAACTTAACTGATATCTTACGAACTTAGGTATATCTTAGTTTCTCTCTGCTGTTTTTTCAAATCTCCCTTTCACATTAGTAATTTTAAAAACTGTGATGGGTTTTCCATTCATTCCACTTATTAAGTATTATTTTAATAGTGACTGTCCCTTAGTTCTAAAGTTTTATTTGCTTTGTCTTTTTTTTTTTTTTTTTGAGTTGGAGTCTCACTCTGCCACCCAGACTGGAGTGCAGTGGCCGCTCCTGGCCACTGCACCCTCAACCTGCTGGGCTCCGGTGATCCTTCTACCTCAGCCTTCCAAGTAGCTGGAACTACAGGCACGTGCTGCCACACCTGGCTAATTTTTGATTTATTGTAGAGATGAGGTCTCACCAAGTTGCCCAGGAGGCTCTCGAACCCGTGGGCTCAGGCAATCTACTCACCTTGGCCTCCCAAAGCGAAGGATTACAGGCTGAGCCACCGAGCCCGGCTGCTTTGTCTTTCCACTGTATGTTCTATGTTATGTTTTCATACTGGTCTTTTTTTTTTTCCTTATAGTTTTCAGTCCTTATTTTATTTTGTTGAACATTTAGAATGCACTTGAGGCCTTTTCATTTTCAGGTTCTTTGCTTCTAGTTCTTGGAGCAAAAACTCTTCTCTCTGATGTGTATGCTGATTCCCTTTCAGTCAGCATGTCATTATCTGATTTTAAATCTTTGAACATACACTTACCTTCAATGGAGTTTACGCTTTGTGGACATTCCATAAGTCCTTGGCTGTGGACATTTTTCTTTTTCTTTTCCAAGAAGCAGCATTTATTTGTGCTGGCACTGGCCCAGCAGATTCACATACAAAGGCTGAGCTCCAAACACAGCAGGGCGTTGCCTTATATACTTTTTGCTAACTTTTTACATTCTAGTCCCTTTGTCTCCCTTACATGGCAACATACATTTCGATTGGGTATTTTATGGCACAGGGTTGTAACTGGGTTACATGTGTACACTTAGATATTGACTATACCATGTTACTTTCTCTTTGTTCTTGGAAGGCCCTCATCACAAAGGGATTTCATTTTATCACACAACATAAATAATTTAACGAGCAAACATACATGCATGTGCTTATATATCACACTGTATGATAGCAGGACTGGGTCAATCTAAGCGCCTAGTATTTTTCTACAAAGTATTTTGTACTTGTTGCTGATTTTATCCAGGTGTTTCATCAATTTTGGATCATCTGTCATTTGGATCTATCCAACCACACCATTAGGGTAGTTGAATGTGACATCACGTTCACAGAATATGTAAGTCAGAGATTCAAGTTTCTTTAAGGTGGCTTAGTTTATTCTTGTGACCTTTGGCTTACTTGCCAGTGCTGCATTGCTGGAACAGTTGCAGAATTCTTCCAGGCCCTGCTCGCAAATGTGGTCATGATTTTATATTGTTTTATGTGGAGGGCTTTGGCCTGGGTTTTCTGTCAAATGTGACCTAAGAATGCTATCAGCTTCAGCTCCTCTTTACATTTCTTTCTCTGAATTCATATATTTTCTAACACATGAGGGTTTTCTATTGTTGTTTCATGGTGAACTTGAAATATTTTGTTGCATTTTGTCTGGTATTTTACGTGTTTGCAGTTGAAATTCTTTGATATCAGTGCAGGTTGTGAAATTGATGGAAACCTTTGCTTATGTCTCTTTACCTATTTTTCTCCTCCAGTAGATTGTTAGCTCTTGATATCAGGAACAGCTTACATGTAAAGTGCTGTAGGGGATAAATAAATACTTGTGGAATGGATAAACAAATGAATATGACTATCTTAAGTTATAGAATTGGCACTTGTATTTATTGTTAACTTATTGACCATCAGGTTTCTTATCATTTTATAAGTGAGGACTGTCTATGCTCACTAATGTTCTTTACAGTTTCTGGATATAGCTTTACAGTTCTAAAAAGCAACAGTCCCACATGTGACATAGTCTCTTATCTCCTTTTCTTTGGTTTGATATGCCTGTGAGACAACTGCAAGCATGTCTAAGAATTTCCTCAACAAAGAAAAATGAGGAACTACGTGACTTTTAAAAAATCAGAATGACAGAAATTTTTTCCAAAAAGTCAATCTTCTTCCTACACTCTTATTAAATACAAAATCAACACTCCTTCTTCATGAACATAAAGTCTTGATAGATTGTAGATGCCAGCCATTACACAGATAACACAATAAATCTGCTGAGCACACACTGCAGCATCTGGTGAAACATAAGGGCTATATGGACTATGACTCCAGTTTCCAGATTCCTGCTATATCAATTCATTGTGACTTTTTTGAATAGAACCTGTCTTATGTTGCTACAAAATGAAGATTAAGTAAGTAGGTGAAAACCAATTTGATGACTTCGTAAATTGGAGTGAGCACCACTAGACACAAATTGCAACAAAATGAATACTATTCTAATTTGAATATTAGTAAACCAAGCAGCAGTGTACTGATTTCCATTTAAGCTAGAAAGTGGTTCAAAATGAATTATTTTAAAGACAGTGAATTAAATAAGGCACAAGAACATGTTAACAGATAAGCAACAGTGTCTTAAACATGTTACATGATTTAAAAGCAATTTATTTTATAGGAAGATACTTTTTATCTAAAGCACCCTGTCTGCCACTGTTTGGCACAAAAAGAGTTAATTCCAGAGACAATGAGGATAATGTCCAATCAAGAATAAATCACATGATGATAGTTGTCTTAAATTATGTTTATAACTCGCTTGTAGCTACCATCTGCTCTAAGTTTGACAATTAACATTGATCTTAGTATATTTATTTCTCAGAAGCATCTAATAAAATGCATGGGCTCTGGTCAGCTTAAAGGACTCTATGTTTAATGTTCTGTTGCTGCTGTCTTAAAATTCTTAACATTTGAGCAATTTGAGCAATTCTGCTCTGAGTCCTACAAATTATACACAATCTAATAAGTGGACTGGGCTAAATATAATAATATCTATCTCTATATCTGTTCAACAAGAAGCATGATTTTGATCACGCTTCCAGACATCAATGTCTTAAATGGTTCTCCATTGCCTACCAGTGTCAATAGTAATAAACGTCAAACTTTTTATCCTGCCATTCAAGATCTTCCATGACAGGGATCCAATCTGTAACTCCATATTCAGTTTATATGACTTCATTCACTCCTTCACTCATGCATTTATTTAATGAAAAGTTATTTGTTGAGATTCACCATATGCTGGGTACTCTCCAAGGACCTCTAGAAACTGGGAAAAAAAGAACTCATCACCCTATGTTAGAGGTAAACTGAAGTACTTTCTATGTCCCAAACACCCCTTGTTTCCTGCAGTCATTACTTTTGCCCACTATACTGGTTGAATGCTGGCTTACTTTTGGATTTATTCACATCCTTATTCTGCTTGGATCTGTGTTACTGTAAACTAAGTTTTCCTAGTTTTCTCATACTTTCTGGTAGCCTTTGTCAACAGTTTTGGAGGATAAAAGAAGGAGAGAAGCTAAACTATCTGCCATTGCTCAAGTCCTAGCATTGCATGGGGTCCTGTGGTAAACCATGGATCCAATTCCCATGTGTCAGCCCCTCCCTCCATGGACCCAGCTCCTGCTGACTAGTGCTGACTTCTGGGCTCCAGGAAAGATTTCCATCCATTGTCCTTCCACTCCTGGTTGTAGTTCCTGCTGATACTGGGGTGCCTCACTGTTAGGCCCTTGAGGTCTCCAGCACCTGTGTAACCAGAGTAGTTTCTCTTTCTCTGACTGGACCTTCTTTTGAAACATGCCTCCTCCCTGTCAAGTCCTATCACTGATATATGTCAGTATTTCATTCACCCTTCAGGGTACAAGTCCAATTCACCTTCTAAAGCTTTCCCTGGCTTCCTCCCCAGCCCTAAACTGTAAAACTGGAAATGATCTTGGCTTAACCTTTGAAATTCTCTAACTTTTTCTTATAGTTCTCTTGTGATGCTTAAAACTCATTAAGTAATTACTTATGTAGATGTGTCTACTGTCCTTGAGAGCAGGGACACACTCTAGAATAAGCGAGTAATCACACCTACATTGTGAGATTTTTCCTAAGATAAATGACTTACTCAACTAGGTACTCAACAAATATATAGGATTTTGTTTTTACAGAGGAGGAATAAATGGTTCTGAAAGATCAATGGACTTATCAACTAGTAAATTATGCTGGGGGAAGGCCAAGATGGCTGACTGTAGACAATGAATAACTGCCGCTCTCAGCAAAAGAGTCTAAAATGGGGAATGATCCTGGCACTTTAAGGGTCTGCCTGGAAACCCAAGCTGAGGTTTAATGGATGGTCACTTGGGGACACAGAGGACACACAGTTCCAAGCTCCCACCACCACCAGAAGTGGCCCAATACAAAATTGGGAGAGCATTCTTGGAGACAGAAGTGGCAAGTGAGTGGGAGAGTTTTATACACCTCTCATGAACCTCTGCAGTCCTAGCCAAGGAGAGAATCCCAGGCCCTCCCCCTGTACCTGCTTCTGCACAGGAAGGCACAGAAAGCTACCTGGAATCTGGACAGAGTAACTGGTGGAAGACACATGAGGCCTGAGGAACATCATTTCCTGGAGAGCCCCAGTGTTGGTGCCAGTCCCCCCCCATGGAGCGGCTCCTTGGGCACACCCTGGGGGGTGGTATGCACCATGTGGATGTTCCTTCCTCCCTCCCTCTCTAGTCTCCATCTGGTGCAATGTGTCCACTCAAGGGCTATTTCTCCAGTGGCACTGGTGCCCATCCCAGTCCTAATTCAGGGATACAAATGTGGCTTGCCCTTAGGGGGCCACCATCATTGCATTTCCCTATTCATGGAACAGGGTAGGAACTAGGAGCCAGTACACCTCCATGCAGTATGGCAGCAGTGGCCCAGCCCACCTGTAGACTGAGGGAGAAATGCCAGGTCTCTGCCAGAAAGACAGTGGCCTCCCTTCTACCCCTAAGCAAGAGGAGCTGACTTGCATAGGTGGGAGGAGGTCATTTTATGTTGGCCAGAACACATGTGTCAGAGTTGAGCCGTCAGTTTCCTCTTGGCCACCACCAATCTTGCTGATGAGATGCATGAGCTAGGGAGGAAAACACCAGAGCTCCTGGCTAGCCAGTGCCCCAAGTGCTTGTGCTAGAGGGAGGAGAAAGTGCCTGATCTGGAGGAAAAATCTTGTCTGGCAGCTGCCAAACTGCACTGATGCAGCAGTGCCAGATGTTTTTCCCTCCAACCAGTCACCCTTTCTGCCACCTCTGCCCCTTCTACAAACAGATCGGAGGAAGGAGATCAAGTAAGAAAACAACACAAATTGTCACCCCAACAATAGCAATTTTATCAAACAACACAAAACAAAACAAAAAAAAAAAGAGAAAAGAATGCCCTCACAGATGAGGAAGAACCAGTTACAAACCACCAGCAATCCCCAAACCATACCTATTCAACATCCACAAAGGGTCTTCTTAGATCCCAAATAATGGAACATACTCAGAACAACTTGTCCCTGTTGAAAGACAAGAATTCAGATTATGCATGGCAAAGAAACACAATGAGAAATCAACCAGGCCATGAAAGCAGTACAGGAAATGAAAGCTGACCTGGCCATTCTAAGAAAGAACCAAACTAAACTTCTGGAAATGAAAAATTTTCTCTTGGAATCTTAACACACAATAGCAAGCCTTAACAGCAGAATCAATCAGGCAGAGAAAAAAAAAATCTCAGAGCTTGAAGACTGAATTATTGAATTAACTTAGACTGATAAAAATAATTTTAGAAATTACAAAAAATGGGCAAAGCCTATGAGAGGTCTGGGATTTTATGTGAAGAGACCAAATCTATGGATGATTGGCATTACTGAGGGAGAAGGGGAGACAGAGAACAACCTGGAACAAATTTTCCAAGATTTCATAGACAAAACAAACAAAAACAAAAATCTTCCACTATCTTGCTAGAGAGGTGGCCATGCAGAGAAACAAACACAGAGAACTCCTGTGAGGTATAATATAAGAAGACCATCCCTAAGGCACAAAATGATTATACTTGCCAAGGTGAGGATGAAAGAAAAAATTCTAAAGGCAACTAGAGAGTAGGGACACACCATTTACTGAAGGAGACTCATTAGAATTGCAGTAAATCTTTCAGCAGAAATCTTATGAGCCAGAAGGGACTGGGGGCTCATCTTTAACATTCTTAAAGAAAAGCAATTTCAGCCAAACTAAGCTTCATTAATGAAAGATAATTAAAAGCCTTCCCAGACATGCTATTCCTAAGAGAATATGCCACCTCCAGACCAGCCCTTAGGATGTACTTAAGAAAGTTCTAAGCATAGAAATGAAAAAATAGTTCCATGCATCACAAAAGTGTAGGTAAGCACAGAGTTTACAGATTATACAAATCAGCCACAAAGCCTAGAATGTAAAGCAACTTCTTAATAATAATATGACAGGAACAAAGTCACACATATCAATAATTAACTTAAACATAAATGGACTGAACATACCATTCAAAAGGCATATAGGGGCAAATTGGATTAAAAAAACATGATTCAACCTTCTGTGGCCTTCAGGAAGCCCATCTCACTGTAAATGACAACCACAGGATCAAGGTAAGGGTTGGAGAAATATCTTTCAGGCAAAAGGAAAACAAAAAAGAGAAGGAATAGCTATTCTTATATCCAAATAAAGCAGACTTTAAACCAATAAAAGTTTTAAAGGACAATGAAGGATACTACAGGATGATAAAAGGTTCAATTTACTAGCAAGAAATATCCTTCTTGAATATATATATACTCGACATAGGAGCACCCAGATTCATAGAACAATTGCTAATCAAGCTAAGAGAGGAAATGGGAATAAATAAAAACATAGTCAGAGATGTCAACATTCACTAACAGCTTCAGATAGATCATCAGGGGAAAAAAACAACAAAGCAATCTGGAAACTTAACTTGATACTGAACTAATTAGGTCTAATAGACATCTACAGAACAGTTCATCTAATAATTAGAGAATATACATCAGAAAATGAAACATACTCAAAGACTGATCACATATTCAAGCATAAATCAAACATGAATAAATTTCCAAAGGTCAAAATCATACCAAGCATCTTCTTTGACCACAGAAGAATAAAAATATATATCATCACTAACAACAACAACAACAAAAAATCCAAAACACAAATATATACACACAAACAACATGCTTCTGAATGACTTTTGGGTTAACAGAAATCAAGACAAAAATAAAAATATTGTCAGAAACAAATGGAAACAAAGACACAACATACCAAAAACTCTGGGATACCATAAGTTGTGCTGAGAGGGAAGTTTATAACATTGCATGCCCCATCATGTAAATAGAAAGATCTCAAGTAAACAGTCTAATGTTGCACCTAAGGAAGCTGGAAAGACAAGAATAACCCAACCACAAAACCAGTAAAAGAATGAAAATTTTTAAAATAAAATAAAGCTATGTGAAATACAGACCAAAACAAAACAAAACAAAAAAACAACAACAAAGGATAAAGGAGTTGAAAGCTGATTCTTTGAAAGGATAAATAAGACTGACAGACACTTCCCCAGATTAAAAAAAGAGAGAGAAAATTTGAATAAATACAATCAGAAATGATAAAGGTAATGTTACAACTGACCATGAAGAAATACAAAAGATTATCAGAGATTACTACAAACATCTGTATGTGAATAAGCCAGTAAATCTATATGAAATGGGGAGATTACTGGCAACACACTACCTCTCAAGATTGAAGCAAAATAAATTGAAATCCTAACCGATCATAAACAATCTAAGTTGATCCAGTAATAAGAAAATGCCCTGCTAAAAAAAAAAGCCCGTGATCAGTTGATTTCTCAGCTGAATTCTACTAGTTATACAAGGGAAATCTGATAACAATTCAACTGAAAGTATTCCAAGACATCAAGAAAGAAGGAATACACTCTAGCTCATTCTATGAAGCCAAATCATCCTGATGTCCCACAATGGCAAAGACTCAACAAGGAAAAAAAAACTATAGGGCAATTTCCCTGATGAACATAGATGTAAAAATTCTCAACAAGATACTAGCTAATCACATGCAACAGCACATGACAAGGATCATCCCTTGTGATCTGGTGGGCTTTATTCTTGGAATGAAAGGCTGATTCAACATACACAAATCAATACATGTAATCCACCACATAAACAGATGTAAAACCAAGAACCATGTGATTATCTCATAGATGCAGAAAAAGCATTTGATAAAAACCAACATCCCTTCTTGATAAAAACCCTCAAGCACCTAGGCATCAAGGGAACATTTCTCAAAATTAAAAAAAGTCATTCATGACAAATCAAGCAATATCATATTTAATGGGCAGAAGTTGGAAGCACTCCTCTTAGGAACTGAAACAAGGTAAGGACGTCCATTTAGCATACTCCTAATTAATATACTACTAGAAGTCCTAGCCAGAGTAATCAGGCAGGAGAAAGAAATTAGAGATATCCAAATAGGAAAAGAGAAAGTTCAATTATCTCTCTTTTAGATGATACAGTACTATACCTAGAAAACCCTAAAGTTTGTCAAAAAACTGATAAATGACTTTGGTAGTCTTGGAATACACAATCAATGCACAAAAAATCAGTTGTAATTCTCTATATCAACAACAAGCAGGCTGAGAACCTAATAAAAAATACAATTACATTCATAATAGCCACAAGAAACAAAACACCTTGCTATTCATCTAACCAAAGAGGTGAAAGATCTTTACAATGAGAACTACAAAACACTGCTCAAAGAAATCAAAGGTTACACAAACAAATGGAAGAATATTCCATGTTCATGGATTGCAAAAATCAATATAATTAAGATGTCCAATCTATCCAAGGCATAGTCAACCCAATCTCTATCAAGTTATCAGCAACATTTTTCACAGATCTAGAAAAGATAATACTTAATTTTACATGGAAGCAACAACAACAACAACAACAACAAAACCCCAAATAGATAAAGCAATCCTCAGCAAAAAGAACAAAGCTGGTGGCAACATACTTCTAGACTTCATATTTTACTACAAGTCTACAGTAAACAAAACAGTATGGTTCTGGTACAAAAATAAACACATAGACCAATGGATCAGGATAGAGAGCCTGGAAATAAAACCACAGACCTTCAACCAACTCATCTTTGACAAAGCCAACAAAAATAAACATTGGGAAAAGGAAACCATATTTAGCAAATGGTGTGGAAAAGTGGCAAACCACATCCAGAAGAATGAAACTGGATCCCTACCTACAACCATATACAAAATTAATCAAAGATTTAAATGTGAAACCTCAAACTATAAGAATCTTAGAAGAAAACCTAGGGAACATTCTCCTGGACATCAATCCAGACAATGAATTCATGCCCAAGTTCTCAAACGCAAATGCAGCAAACACTAAAATGGGCAGGTAGGACCTTGTTAAAACTAGAAAGCTTATGCATATTCCACAAAGCAAAGGAAGCCATCAAGGACAACCCACAGAGTAGGAAAAGATATTTGCAAACTATGCATCTGACAAAAACCTAACATCCAGGATCTTTAAGGAACCCAAAGGAATTGACAGGGAAAAGAAAGAAAGAAAAAAAAAAGAAACCCAAACCAAATAGCGCTATCAAAAAATGGGCAAAGAGCATAAACAGACACTTCTCAAAGGAAGATAAACAAGCAGCAAAAAATATGAAAAAATGCACAGGACCACTAATCATCAGAGAAATACAAATCAAAATACAATGAAATACCATCTCACACCAGTCAGGATGGCTATCATTAAAAAGTCAAAAAGCAATAATTAATGAGGCTGCAGAGAAAAATGAATGCTTGTACACTGTTGGTGAGAATATAAACTAGTTCCACCTTTGTGGAAAGCAATTTGGAGTTCTCAAGAACTAAAAACAGAGCTACCATTTGCCCAGCAATGGCACTGCTGGACTATAACCAAAGGAACACAAATCACTTTATAAAAAAGAAACCTTCATGCATATGTTTATTATAGCACTATTCACAATAGCAAAAACATGAAACCAACCCAGTTGCCCACTGAAAGTGAACTGGAGAAAGAAAATATGGTACATATACACAGTGTAATATTATGCAACCATGAAGAAGAACAAAATCATGTTTTTTGTAACAACATGCATACAGCTGGAGACCATCCTTCTAAATGAATTATCACAGAAACCCCAAACTGAACACTACATTTTCTCACTCACGAATGGGCACTAACTGGGCACACATGGGCGCGAGTGTGGGAACAACAGACACTGGGCACTGCTAAAGGAGGGAGGCAGGGAGGGAGCATAAAGGATAAAAACCATCTATTGGGCATCATATCCTCTGCTGGGAGTGAAGGCTCCTCAGAAGCCCAAGACTTGCCTTCATGCAATATACTATGTAACAAATCCTCACACGTACACCACAATTCCAAATAATAATAATAATAATAAAGAAAACAAATATATCATAGTATTTCTCTACATTGTGGATATTAGATACTTTTTTCATTTCAAAAACTTTAATTTATTGTTTCTTTTGAAGAAATTATTAAAATATCTGCATTATCTTTATAACTACAGTGTTGAGAAATTAATTGCCAGGACAAAATGTACTATGCATTATTTGTATAAAAGTGACATTATTGCCAGAGGAAATGAGCAGGCATTAATATAGTAACAAAAGTCCTGGAGGGAGTGGTTCTATAGTTTCATGATTCTAAGGCTCTACCAATTATAGACTTGTTTTTACAATGAGTTAGTGTAGTCTTTTATCTTGCCCTTTTTACTGACAAACATATAGCTATATGTGACACATTTTATTATCAACTGGACGTCTACATATTTGCAGTCTCTTACATTTGAAGACGACACTATTCCTGCTTACCATTATGTATAAATGTGGCTGTCAAGATGAATGTCGACTCAATAGCTATTTCTGTTTTGCCCAGTGTGAAGATTGTTCTTTGATTGGGCTACAGCTGGGCTTTTGAAAGGCTGTGACTGTTTGGAACTCAAGCTCTTAAACTAATGGTGAGCTTGTGAAGTCTTTGTTCAGAAAAAATACTCTCCATTGTGAATTTCAACATGCCAGCCTCATTTCCCTGTGTCTGTGGCTTTCTAGCAGGGTGAAGTGAAGCTTCTTGTTTGAAGCCAGACTGCAGTATATCCTTAAAGCTTTCCTTCTGGCATAAGTGTTGGCTGTTCTCCTTACTCCAACATGCTGTACAGCCAGGATTGTCAACAACAATTTCATGATTTGCTAGTTCCAGTGAACTTATGATAAACACTGAAGGCAGACCATCTAAATGCCAAAGGGCTTTCTCTTAGCAACTTCTTGGCAATATTTACAGTGCTGATGAGATGCTTTAAGTTAATAAGGAGACATATGAGGTGCCAGAGGTTGAAGTTGTCGGCTTGTGTGTCTACATGTGTGACCTCTAACTAAGATGACACTCTTCCTTACAGACAGGCCAGTCCTGTTTGGCAAGATGTGCAGCCTTACTTGGACCAAACCCACAGTTGTGAGACCCAGGAAGTCAGGTAGATTATCTTGGCACGGGGGATAGCCTCTCTCCCAACAGATACAAAAGACTCTGTTGCTCCAACTCAAGACTGCAGAAGACTTTGTTCCAGTTTATGGATATAAAGTAACTGACAGAATTGGTAGAAGGCAGTTTTCTTTTTTTTTTTTTTTTCTTTTTTTGAGTTGGAGTCTCACTCTGTCACCCAGATGACCCTTCTGCCGAGACACACATATTACTCCAACAAGGGGATCTCTTTCCATTGGAGAAGTTCAAATCAACTCTGGGTAGATCCTTGCAATTCAAAGTATAGAGAACAAGCTGTAGCAGCATCACATAGAAACTCATGAGATATGAAGAATCTCAGGTAACATTCCAGGATCTACCAAATCAGAATCTGTATTTCAGCAAGACTGAAGTAATTTGTTTGCCTATTGAAGGTGGAGAAGTATTGGCTTAAACCACCAAGTGACTGGGGCAGAAATAGCACTTGTGCATCCTCTAATTGTAATGGGAACTTCATAGCTGTAGGTGAATATCTTGCTGGATGAAGAAGTTGGATTTTATCTGTTTCACAACGTTCTGAGAACTCCAACCAGATGGGGATATGCAAGGCCACAGTGACTTGGAAGAGGCAGAGCATGAGTATTTGAGGGGCATTGCTCCACTTACTTCACAGAATATGGTTATCCAGAGTACAGAACTGGCTGGGGGATTCTTCACAATCTCCCCTAGAGACGAGCCCAGCATAAGAATGATGCCACTGCAGGGATGGCAAGCCAGGTTAGCACATTGGTAGGGTCCAGCTGAAGGGCAGGGAAGGTCCTGCATCAAAGTGGGAAAGTGAAACCTTCAGACTGAATAGCCCAGATTATAAAAAACTATGCAATATGCTGAGCTGTTCTCAGAGAGTATGTAGTCAGAAAGGGGAAACCAGCAGTGTGACTCAAGACAAGATGGTATTCCAGGCAGGAAGGGGTCATTCAGGGCTGATGCTGAGAGTCTGCTGCAGGAAGGAGAGGCAAGATGGTCATTCCGTGGGAATGGCATACTCAGCCACCACTGCCACTGCACTCTCTGTGCCCCCCCCTCCAGTTATCCTCCAGGAAGCTCTTTGTGGTTTCTGACATCCAGTACCTCTTTAAACAGAATTTTATTTATTTCCTGTATATATATATTCATAAACACACACACACATGTAAGTATTTTTCGGTATCCAGACCAGTCCATCACAGCTTCTGTTTCTTGGGGTTCATTCTTATTATTTCATCTTTTCTTATCTTTTGTAATCTTAGTTGTACCCCATAACTCTATGAGGAGGTATAGGTGTCATTTCTTGGATAAGCAGCAACAGAGCTGTAGCTGTGACACAAGAACAACTTGTCTCACCTAAGGTAGCATTTTTGGTGACAAAGTTAAGAACAGAACAAAGATATTTATATTTTACCCTAGCACTTTAGAATATGACAACTAGCTGTTTACCATGCACTTCAAATGTGTGAAAGTTTATGAGACGAACATCCTTAAGTTATGAAGCAAGGAAGCAACTTTCTCCCGAGAGACATGTTATTTTGAAAACTGTGATTTATTTTGGCCAGCTCAGCATGAAGGATCTCTTCTCAAATTCATTTCATTTTCTTCTTTATAATTTACCCAGAATATCCAAACCCACAAGCATACCATCTATTTAGTAACGGATGAAATCTTTAATGGCTGGTATGAGTTTTCAAACAAAAACAAAACCATAAAAATGTTTTAAGTTAATGAGAGTGATTTATAACATAATTAGCATTTAAGAAATAGCCTGGGGGTAGATGTTTTTTTCTGTATTCTTTGTAGATTTAAGTAAAGTAGAATCTACTAATGTTATCCTTTTTCTCTGTAGAGTTAAATAAAATAGGATCTACTAATGTTGTCCTTTTTCCATCTGGCAAGTTGTGATTTTCTCTGAGACAGATGATGACAAAAGATTCCCATCCCCCTCTTCTCCCCTGAACTAGAAACCTTGACATTGGCATAGTGCTATCAGCCTGTCTCAGGTCATAGGGTTGCAAGGTTTTTGTCTTGATGTTGGTATTCTACTTGTACAAAACAGATGATGTATCCTAGTTTTGCATAAGAAACACTGATTATACTTTATTTTTAACCTGTTGCTGAGGTTAGAGGAGAGTACATCCATGTATGAGATTTTAAATATGTATGCTAAATCTTAATAAAAGATAAATAATATCAATGTATAATATATAATTTATGTATAATTCGAAAGTACATGCTACATAATTATATAAATATACAATATGTAGTTTGTATACAATTATATGTAAAATATATATTATACTATATATGCAATATAAATCTTACTTACATATACTGAAAGGACAACAATAAATATAAATTTTAACATCTATAGCATTGTCATCAAATAGGAAAACAATAATGCTTTAAAAAATATTTCTCCATCACATTTTTTTTTCTTTCTCTGTTTGAAAGCTAGGAAGCATAGACTGTAGATGACTGATAAAGAAAAGAAAAGGTCTCCTAAATCAGGGCAGTTATTGTCTCTTGTCAAGCATATATTTTAGCATGTATATGAGAAGGTTTTGTGTTGTTTTTTTTTTTTTTTGGTGAAACGTTTCCTTAGTTGCAAGGTTCTCCACTGGTGGATCGACGTTTGTCACACTCAGTTTATAAATTTGCTCAACCAGATAGCAGACACAGTAAATTTCCACTGCTTATGAAAACAAAGAATTCAATACACATACACATAGAGGAAAAAAGAAAGCCTTATTTCCAGAAAGACACCGAAGAAAGAAGGATAAAACATATCCTGGGCTGCCAACTGGTCTTATCGAAAGGTATCATTCATTCTTGCTTACATTCTCATTCAATGTTGGGAACATATATTCCAACTCCAAATAGTCTGACATTCCTAAAAAATTTACTTCACTTAACCGTTTGTAGGTAAAATTCAGATGAACACAGTTTATGGGATAATGATAACATGTAAAATTAGACTACCAGAAGTGCTTTTTTTTTTTTTTTTGAGTTGGAGTCTCACTAGGTCGTCCAGACTGGAATGGAGTAGCATGCACATGGCCCCTACATCCTCAACCTGCTGGGCTCAGGCAATCCTTCCATCTCAACTTTCCAAGTAGCTGGAACTACAGATGCACACCACCACACCCGGCTAGCTTTTATGATTTATAGTAGAGACGAAGTCTCACCAAATTGTCCAGGCCGGTCTCAAACCCCAGGGCTCAGGCAATCCTCTCGTCTTGGTCTCCCAAAGTGCTGGGATTACAGGTTAAGCCACCGCACCCGGCCAGAAGTTCTTTTGTTGTTGTTGTTGGTTATAACCAAGTTTAAAAATCTCATTTGCCAGGCATCAATGACCTACAATGAAGTTTCCCTTCTACACACTTACTTCCACCAGTGCAAAGTTTCTTATATCTTCTAATAGAGACAGAAAGCACTTACTCTTCCTAAACGTATTATATGAGAATGACAGAAATCAATTACAAAACACCTAAACATTTAAGAATATACCAGATTTAGGTATTTATTTATTTACTTATTTATTTTTACATACTTAAAAGACTGTCATAGATGTCTGGATCCATGGAACAAATTGTTAAATTCTAGATCAAACAATTTCAATACACACGTTAGTCTTATGTCCCCTTGATCCAGGTCCTGATAAAGATGTGAAGGGCATAGAACTGAAACCAGAGCAGCTCTGGGAGGCTATCCTGCCATGGTAACAATTTACTATGTCATTACCCTTGTTATCGCGTCCTCAGCTTCAAAGCACATGGTATCCAGGTGATAAATTATTGAATCTGACATTTCTCAACATTCATAAAGTACTCTGGCCAAAGAATTTGATTTCCTTATCTAAGTGTGCAATTTCAAGACAATAGGCTCCATTTGAGGAAGATTAAATTCCTGAGAGTTTAGTTAAATGGGACACAATCACAGTAACTGTATCCTGTTTAATTTAATTTAAAGGAGTGATTGTTTTTAATAAATATGTATGCATGTGTGTGTAGCACTGTTCCATTTTAGTAGGCTCAACTTTTTCCAGGCCACTAAGTTTCCATATAAAAATTATTTTCAAAAGGGAAACTCTTTAGGATGCTTGGAACACTTTGGTACCTGGCTAAATAAGTGAACCCTGGGAAAGGTATGGGTCAGTGTGGCAACTGAGAGCCAAAGACAAAGCATTTCAAGATGAACATACACAGTCTCCAAGCCTTCAGTCTGTTCCAACTCCTTACTTTAAGTCAGCTATGTTTGCATTTGTGTTTACCAGAACAAGCTCAGAATAGACCATCTTGTCCATGGCTAACATGAGAGACTACTCATTTTCTTTTGCATGACCTTGGGGTTTTGCAACTTTAATTCTACCCAGGATATGAGTGCTTTGGGTAAGCTTTGAATCCTCTGCATTTCTCTTCATCCACAATCAAGCCAATAAAGTGTTTGACAGAAAACTTAAAACAGGATATGCCATATTTTCTTCATACAATGAGAAAAAAGGACAAGTGCTACATGCCCAACAAAGGAAAAGGAGTTGAACAGGAAGGATAATCAATCATTTAACCACACATTTCACTCTTTGGAGAGGTGATCTGTCAAATGGACTTGAGTGGCTTTAACACATAGCATAACTGCAAAAATTGATCAGGGAGATTTCACTCTACTAGAAAAGGCAGTCCATCTATGTTTTATTCTGTGTTCTTATAAGGTGCATAAAATTCTGAATTTATATCTCCACATGGTTCATTTAGTCCACCAAGCTAGTTTATTGACTCTGTGAAGAAACTTTGGAACAATTTTTGTTACAGTTGTTGTGGTGCTTGTGGGTTTTTTCATTTCTTTATCAACGTTTAGAATCAGTCACATTGACAGAAGAGAGAGAAGTAACTATAATTTTAATTAGAACATGAATGGAAAGCAAGGAAAATCTCAAAGGACAAACATTTTTATTTAAATACTCTCCAAATTCTCTTGGAATGTTTTAAGTTAGTGGCTAAATGTTTAGATTCCAATATACTTGCATGTATTTGATTACATGATTTTTTCTTTTCTATATGTTCACTTATTGTCCTTCAAAATGATATAAATGCATTGGTGAGAAGGAAAAAAATATCCCTTATATCTGAATTTTCCACAGTACTTAGTACAGTACTTAATAAAACCTTGTTGAATCAGAGTCTTGGAAAAAATTATGTTTCATAATAGATAAATATTGTAGAGGAAGGAGGCTTGGTAGGGATGTGTTTTTGCAACTAAGAAATAAACTTCTTTGAGGAATGTAAAGGGAGTGATAAAGTGATTTCATCTCTCTGAATTCTGTGTGTGTATATATATATATGTTTTAACCTATATCTCTCTGAAGGGTGCAGGAAGTGGCCAGAGGGGCGGCTCTCAGAATGGCGCCGAGCATGGTGAGGACACACCAGACAACAAAGGCCCTAGGTCCCGGCTTCTGTGAGCATAATTTCCCACATGCAAATTTCAAAACTTCCTGTGTGCGAATTTCAAACCTGCAAGCCTCCAATCCTTAGCCAGCTTTGTTATGCGTCCAATAGGACTATAACACGGCGTCGGCCCCACTCTACTCCCATGTAGCTCCTCCAATAGGAACATAGCATGGCCCCTTTCGGCCCCTGTCAGGCTGATAAATACAGCCCTCTCCCTACAACTCTCTCTCTCTCTTTCTTTTTTCCCCATTACAGATCCTCTCTGTAACAGCCCCCTTTAATAAATCTCTTGGTCCTGGCTGGGTGTGGAGTCATTACTGGCGCCGAACTTCTTTCACTCTCAAATGTAATACAGTATGGAAAATTTGTAACTTGCTAAAATAAGCATGCAAATAATGTATCTTGTTCATATAAAGACAGAAAAAGGTACAACATGGTAGAAGGAATTCATTATTTCATCCATTATTGTTTCTACAAGAGAGAAACAGGATAATAGAGTGTGTACACAGACAGCCTGTATCACTAACATTGGAGTTTAGCCCATATAGTTCCAACTGAGCTTCATTATGGGCATTTTCTGAGTATCACCATGCCCAACTATAGTCACTCTATCAAATACTTCACATTGAAATGTACATTTGGCCAGTCTTGGTGGCTCAGTCTGTATTCCTGCACTTTGGGAGGCCGAGGTGAGTGGATTGCCTGAGCCTGAGGGTTGGAGACCCGTCTGGGCAACTTGGCGAGACCTTATCTCTACAATAAATCAAAAAATTAGCCAGGTGTGGTAGCGTGCCTGTAGTTCCAGCTACTTGGAAGGCTGAGGAGGAAGGATCGCTAGAGCCCAGCAGGTTGAGGCTGCGGTGGTCAGGAGCAGCCACTGCACTCCAGTCTGAGCGAGAGAGTGAGATTCCAACTCAAAAAAAAAAAAAGAAAAAAAAGAAATGTACATTTGATTCTTGTTATTTATGGCAGTTTTGTTTTATAAAGTCTTGTCAAACACTGAATTAACAAATATTGAATCATTGCTCCTAGGGGAAATATAGATATGTGTATGTACAGTATATATACACATATCTCACATAGATTATGCTCTTAAATCTTAAAAACGCCTCATCCTGATAGATTGTTTTCTTTATTTCACAAGAGAAAATGAGATCTAATGGTGTTAAGTGATTTGTCTGAGGCTACCTCATAAACAGTTGCCAGTGGTAGGGCTCCAACTCCGTCCAGATGGCCCCAGAGCAGAGCTTCTTGCACTGCATTGGCCTGTCCCTACTGTTTCCATCCTCCAGCCATCTCTGTATGAGAGCTGAAACAGGAAAGCAGGGAGTGACCTTCTTTGGCCTCAGTTAGGGTTATGCATATTGGGCAACACAAGTTTTTTGGCACTCTGTACATATCCATGTATGACCATCAAAGTGCTCTGAGTATTGATTTGGAGGTTACAAATAAAGTTTAGTGAGTGGGCAAATTTACAAATAAAAATTCATGAATGAGATTGACTAGGAAAACTTGCATTAGCAAAGGTCATTTAAGGTTGGGATTCTTAGGTGGCTCAGTTCCTAAACCAATGATCAATGTCCTGTATGGGCTCAAAGTCCTCCAGGTATATGCCTCTACCATCAACCACTTGCTTATAGCAATGACAGGGTGTGCTCTGAGATCCTCTTATGGTTTGTGATGACAGGACTGTTTGTACTCCACATCATGTTTCATCCTCATTGCCTACCAATAGGAGTTATCAACGGATTCTCTTAGTGGCTTAAAATAACACAAATTTATTAGCTTAGAGTTCAGAAGTCTAAAATGTATGCCTTGTTTCTGGAGGTTCTTAGAGAAAATATCTCAGTGTTGGTTCAATAGACCAACATTGTCTATCAAAAGTGGTTATGGATTTTCTTCTTTGAAAATACTGTGAAGCTTGCAATCACATGAAATACTACATTTGTACTCTAAATTATAAAGCTAGTGAAAGATAAATGTAGAATAGTATTTTGTAGGAACTTTAGTGAAAATTCACAGATTCTGATAATTGCCCCAGTGAGATTTCCTTGGAATTGTATTCCAAAGTAAAGGATATCAATAGTTGAAGAAGGTAGCATTAGCACATCTGGAATTTCTTTTCAGCTATTTAAAAAAAATCTTTAAAGACTAAAATTTGTATGATGAACACTTTCCATTTTTTTAATCAAATGAGTACAATCTAGTGGCTGTAACATTTAGGACTCCCTGTACAAAATTAAAAAAATGATTGTACATCTGCCATGCTAATAATGTACAGAATAAATATATTAAAAATCATGTCATAAACCTATGCAACATTTATGAATATTAAATATTGCATTAGCTTTCTATTGCTCCTGTAACAAAGTACCACAGATTTAGTGGTTGAAAACAACACAAATTTATTTTCTTATAGTTTATAGGTCAGAAGTTTAAAATGTGTGGGAAGGGTTACATTACTTCTGGAGGTTCTCAGAGAGAATCCATCCACTCATGAAGCTTCCAGAAGAGGACTCCATTCCTTGACTCATGACACTCTTCAAAGATGGCAATTCCATTGCTCTGACTTCTACTTTTACCCTCACATCTCCCTGGATTCTTCTGACCCTCCTGACTCTCTTAAGAGGGCATCTATGATTACACTGAACCTGCCTGGATAATTCAGACTAGTCTCCCCACCTGAGATCCTTCACTTAATCATATCTGCAAAGTCCCTTTTGTCATTTATGATAACATAGTCACAGGTTCTAGGGTTTAGAATGTGGACATATTTGGGGGTCATTATTCTGCATACTACAAATGTATTATAGGTACAAGTTCTACAGTGAGTTAAAAGGCGATTGATGCATGGTCCTTGCCCTAAAATCCTGTAATCTAGGTAGGAGCTGGAAAATTCTACAATAACTATAAAATAAGGCAGGGTAGCTTTCAAGTTTTATGGGAGTTCAGAGAAGAAAGAAATGGGTCACTAACTGACTGAATAATCTCAACCTTCCTAGGTACTATATCCCTTTGTCCTTACTTGTCCTCATCTGAAAATGACATTTTCTTTTCTCTTGCTTGGTTAACTCCTACTTATCCTTTAAAATCTGATTAGTTTCTTTCAGGTCATGATCCCTGATGCCCAAGTAGAGATGCTACTCTTGTTGCATTGTTTTTAAAAAATAGTTTATGTGCATGTCTTATTAGAAAGAGTTCTATCCTGGCTAGGCACAGCACCTCACACCTGCAACCCCAGCTCTTTGGAAGGACGAGGTGAGAGGATTGCTTGAGACAGAAGTTAGAGAAAGAGCTCTTGTCTTCTAAGAAATTTACATTTTTTTCTTTTCATTTTTATTCCCCCAACACCTCACAATGATGTAATGGATACTTAATGAATACTCGATGAATGATTTAATGAGGGTAGGCACTGTGCAGAGAAGGCAGAGGTGGTCAACTATGTCTTTCTGGGCAGTGAGGATATCATGCAGAGTGGAAAGGTAAGCCACCTCCTTGAGCTAGGGGCAAGTGAGCCCTCTCAACTGGATGTGGGGGAGAGCTGGGGAGAAGCTGGCAGAAAGGTATAGAGAGAATGAAGTTCAACTGTCAAGCCTGGGTGACCAGGCAGATGGTCACGGCTACAACAGAGATGATCCATAAATACCCAAAGGAATTGTGGATTTGATGTGGAAATGATCAAGACTTCACTTTAGGCTTTATGAATCTAAAGAATTTAAGGCAACAGCTCACCAAGATGACCAGGAAATAAAGAAGTGAAATTTAGGAGAAAAATCAGGGTTGTGTAAGGAATAGTCTCCCTAGGGGTGATAGTACAAGTCATAGGAATAGCTTAACGGGAGAGACTGTCAAAAAGAAAAAAAAATAGCTGGGCTTGGTGGCTCAGCCTGTAATCCCGTGCCTTTGGGAGGCTGAGGTGAGTGGATTGCCTGAGCCCGCGGGTTCGAGACCCGCCTGGGCAACGAGACCTCAACTCTACAATAAATCAAAAAATCAGTCGGGAATGGTAGCGCGTGCCTGTAATTCCGGCTACCTGGAAGGCTGAGGCGGAAGGATTGCCAGAGCCCAGCAGGTCGAGGCTGCGGTGGCCGGGAGTGGCCATTGCACTCCAGTCTGGGCAACAGAGTGAGACTCCAACTCGAAAAGAAAAAAAAATCAGAGACAGAATGCTGGTGAATGTATTCAGAGGACCCCAGCTGAAAAGACATTTTTCAGTCAACATCCGATGAAGGATGGGATAGTTTTCTTAAATGACTGTTTCTCTGATCACAGGGGAGCAGTGATGGCTCCCTTTTTTTGAGCCTCTAGATGGCATGAAGCAGTGAATGTACCTTATGTTATTGTTGTTTGAGTATGGTGCTGGTCTCTACCCCTTTTCTCCCAGATGTTGTACTTCAGGAGGGTAGGAGCTTTATCTTTTCATCTTTGTTTCCTGGGTGTTGCACTCATCTTTTTACATTTAGTATATTTATTAATTAATATAATAATAAATTAATAAAATTCAGATGTGGTATTTATTTTATTCATATTATATTGTTTCTCCTGAAGCTAGCCTAAGGTCCTAGAATGGAAAAAAATATGTTAAAAGGAAACCTTAAAATACTAGGCAAAGGCCAGAGGCTAAAAGCACACTTTGTTAATTCTCTGTCTTGTTTGCAAAGTGGAACTGCATGAAAGTAGTCGGTATGCCGTTCAACTGAAACTTCCTGCTACATGATACTCCTCAGGTTCAAGTAAAGGACAGAAGCCTGCACTTAATTAAAAATATAAACTGGAGCTTTCTGTCTCCAAGATGAGACTTAAAAGTCATCTGCGACATGTTTACCAGCCAGCCTGACTGGATGCTCCCCCTGGGGGTGATAGGCTCTTAAATTACTAGAAGCCTAGCTCTAACTAAAGATCTACCCAGCTACCCTAAATGTGTATCTTAACAAAATATAGTAAGCACAAGTGTGTCTCACAAACCAGGATTTCAAATGATTCAGAACGAAGGACATGCATGTATGTGAAGTTATTTAGATAATGAAAACTTGATTTTTAGTATAGTTAAAATAATAGATGTTTGAGAAATTCATTAACATGTTCATATTTTGATATTTAAGCATAAAAGAAATAATAATGTGCTCACTTCAATGTTTTTTCCTATTATTAAATATTTCTCAGATTTAACATTGGTTTACGTAAAGGACAATATGACATGAAAAAGCATACAATGTACAGATTATGTTTCTACCACACAGGTAAATGCAAACTCCCCCTATAATGTCATGCCCATCTTTCCAGGTGAATTCTATGACAATGACCGTCCAACTGGGCTATTAACCTTTTTAGTTGATTTTCACATTCCCAGTGTGGCACTTATGCTGCCTCAATACCGTGAACAATAAAAATGAAAAATAAAATTAATGAGTAAATTATACTATTCAGGAACTGGAAATAATTTTTCAAAGCAAGTCAATTTCTAAGTAAGAGTTTTGGGCAAAAATTTCGAAAGCATTTCACAGCTGGTTTCTACAGTCATTTACTTGAAGTTTTATCAATACACAAAGAAAAGACAACCTCAGGCATCTTTCTGCCTGAGGGAACCAGGTGACAGCATAAGAGGAGCACACTTAGGCTTTGATATGTCCACTTGAAAGGGCACTCAGGCAATAGAAAACTTTCTCTAAATGCTTACTTTGTGTGCCGCCTGCAATTTTTTAAATCCCTATAGGAACCAGGTAATTTTCACACATCTTTTAGGGAACAGATATATTTCAGGGTGAGACAGCATCATGTTTCTTAGGTAGGTTTGTTGATTCTTATGTTAGAAAGGTTGTTAAATCATATAGTATTGCTCATTTCAACCCAAATGATCAAGGATATATAAAAAATATAGAATTAGTATGAACAGCTAGTTACAAGGAAAGGCGATACATTTAATCTGAAGAATGAAACCACATGTATGTGTTCATCAACTCCCATTTAGCTCAAAGAAGGCAATGCAGTGTTCTTTGTATTTACCACCTAATATCATATCTAGAATTGTGAAGAGCTTGTTACGAGTTATTAAAATTTAACATCAGCTATAATCTATTTTGCTATTCATTGTTTAGGGCCCATTGTGAAGGAGATCTAAGCCCATGAAAACTTTGAGTGAGGTTTTTAAAAATCTACTCTTGTATTACAAGGTTGGTGTCCATTAATGTATCATTTGATTGCCTCTAGATGCATATTATTAAAAATAAATTTAAAAGGTTAATTCTTTCCTACTCATTATAAAAATAGGCCTCATAGAGAAATAGGTCAATTAGGCCAAT
The DNA here is from genome assembly GCA_027257055.1 of Cephalopachus bancanus. Lineage (NCBI taxonomy): Eukaryota > Metazoa > Chordata > Mammalia > Primates > Tarsiidae > Cephalopachus > Cephalopachus bancanus. Next base: position 5,868,604 of record JAPVLO010000097.1, on the reverse strand, counting down.
TTGCCAAATGACTAACTGACCCAAAGCTAATTCACCAAGAATCAATTTGTCAAATGATCCATTTGCCATTTTAGTATCTAAGATTTTTTTCTGTGTTAATTTCACTGTATCTTTCCATTTTCCTTTCCCATTGACTTAACATTCAAACTGGGTGAAATTCATTTGGTATGTTTCAAAATGTAGATGCCTAAAACTTTGGGATCTTCTGCCCCATCTGTGCTCTAATATCTGCCCTTCCCTACTGCAGCCCCTGCCTCTGGTGGCAGCAACCTGTCTGAGACCTGATTGAAAATATTTGTATAACAGTTTGAAGTAAATTTTTCTTCTGACAAACTGATATTCAGGGGACTGAAAATTTGGTGAACTGGTCCTTGACAATTAGCTTGGAGACACTGGTTTTCAGCAAAATGACTTGTCATTCCCTAAAACTATTCAAGAAAACAAAAGAATAATAGCCATTTTTACTAGAGTGCTTCCTTTATGCCTGGTACTTTATAAGTATCATCCCATTGAATTCTAACAGTAATCAAAAGAGGGTTTTTTTTTTTTTAACATATAAGGAAATTGAGAATTAAAAACACATAATTTGCCCAAGGTCATGGAACTATTAAGTAGCAGAAATATAGTTTGAACCAAGCCTATTATATTAGACTCTAAAGCTAGTGTGCTTAATGTTAAACTATGATAAACCAAAATCTGAAACACAGTTTTAAATGAAGGTGACAGTTACTAAAAAACAAAACAAAACAGAAAACAAACAAACCCCTCCAAAACAAAAAAACCCAACACACTCATAAAACAGTTTCTGACTTGTTTCCTGATGGTAAGTTCTAAAGATGCCTAAAATTGGATAAAGGATGTATATTGTGTATAATTTCAGGAATTTAAAACCTTAATGAATATTCAGATGAATAAGATAAGATTCTAACTGGCTTCTGCAAGAGTCTCTATAAAGGGAAGGTGCCAGAGTATGAACCATGAACTATCTTACTGAACCAGAATGAATGGTCTGGTAAAGGAACTGGTTTCTTAAACTTTCTAGGCAAGTTTAAATGAAACAGAAAACACGGTTCACGTATAGCAGCATAGTTTTTATGCATAGAGATATGAAGCAGGAATTGAAGTGTGTCATGCTGTTTTGAAAGTCAACATATAAAGGGAGTGGATCTAACCACACAATAATAAAACTGCAGAACAGTTATTGGGATATTTGAAAGTTAGTTTGCTTGGATTGGCCTCTATTCCCTTTCCCAGAGCCTGCTCTAAAAATTTATGTTTATTGACAAGAGAAATGTCAGCATGGAGCTAGTAGGAAAAGAAGAAAAAAAGTACCTGAAAAGGTGTCAGGAAGCTTGTTTCGGTCTCGTCATCCCTGTTGACAGTATCTGTCACTTTCAGTGCTCATCTGGACCCAACATTAGCAGAAACACTGGCAAAATCACCTCCCTAATTGAGCTTCTTTGCCCTTTCATGGACTCTCTTTGCCCTTTTGGTTGGCTTCCAACCGCAGGTTGCAACAAGTCATTCAATCATTCATTCTGATCCCTAATATTTACCAAGTGCCTTCTTTTCACAAGAAAAATGTGCCAGACAGATTTCCCCTCAATATTTTAGCAGACCCTGCTTTGCAATTTTATAAGAATTGAAATATGCAGAACCATAACTCATGGTGACTATATTTTCTTATATACTTGCGCCCAAGATCTCACTAAACTGCTAGGGATATTATCCCATGGTGACTTTGGAGATTAAACCATGAGTATCTAATAACCTATTAGTTACCAATCACTAATCAGATAACCTTACTAACAGCCTATCTTCACAAGGAAACTAATGTATATACCAGTTCCCTGGAGATGGTATTTGTGAAAGGAATGTCTGTACAGTGAAATGACAGCCTATCCCTAACCTTGTCTGTCTCAAACACAGCTCAAGGTGATCTTTGTGTTAATGAGCAATCTCCTGACAATTTCAGGTATTTCAGGACAATCATGTTAGGGACTCTTCATCTCTTCAATTCTTCCCACTTGATGACTCTTCAAGAAGTCAAATGCTCATTTTCAAAGACTTGAGAAGTTGATGGAGACTTGCCTGAGTCCTTTAAGTATAATATTGCATTACAGGCTTCCACTTAACATTAGTGAAAATTCTCTCATCACTTCGGAAAATGTAATACCCAGAATTCTTCAGTACTATGTATACAGTTTTGGACTTCACAGTAAATGAATGTAGGAAAAAATTTATATATGGTCATAGGAGAACATTAGCAATTAAAAGGTTGAAAAGGAAGGCCCACCTGGCAAAGCTAAAGGACATAGGACTACCAAAAAATGCCTTTTTTCATCCATTACATTATCCCATAATCTATACCTTTGTTGCTCACCCATTCAATTTCCCATGTTGCTATTATTCTGAGTTGCAAGCATTCGTACTACATTTACAGTTATTACTATTATTAGTATCATTATCATTCTTATTTTTTAATGGCTATGTGCTTGGGAAACTTCCCTTAGGGATAGACAAATGATGTCTATGCAAGCTGCTAGCAAATTTAATTCTGCCTTTGAGATGCATGGGTTTAGAGATATGCTATGGAGAGATAGAACTAGGTAGAGTTTCACAGACCTGGCACCTGGTTTAGAGTCCTGCAGAGCGCTTAGAGTGACAAGCTGGCAGCCGTATCAGTCTGCCCTTGAGAACCTCCACACACTAAGAGGAGAAGAGGCTACTTTTCAGTCACTGTTCAGAACAAAGTAACATTTTTTATTTGGCATTAAAACCTATAAATTAGTAGCCTGGTTAGTTTTCCATAATTTCCAACCTCACACTGTTTGCAGCACTTACATCAATGTTTTATGTTCTTGTCAATGAAGACTTATTTCCTTGCCCTCTTTTCTTTCTTTCTTTCTTTTGCTTTTTTTTTTTGAAACAAAGAGGTTAAGAGATGATTGAATAATGCTCCTCAAACATAAAAATGCTGTTGTCCTTATTCTTTATCTTCATGTTAAGTCAGAGTCAAAGGTAAAGAAGCTTATATTGGAGCCTGTAGGTTTTAAATTAAATATGTGGAATGAGGCTATTTTCACATTGGGAGAGTTAAAGTATGCTATGGAAACTAATTTTTTCCCCATTTTGATTTGTGTTCTTCACAAGGGAACTATATACACATAGTAGAAAACTCTTATTTGCTAAAGGTAGAATTAACAGGAGGGTATCATGATCATCAAAACCCGAGACCTCCTGGTGGAACTGTAGCATTCACTGTGAGGGTATGGAGCAGGGGACACAAATTATTGAATACTTGATTTTTAAGAAAAATCAGAAAATCTAATTCAAAGAAAATATTTCTTCTCACCTTCTTTTTATTGGTGTTACCAAATAAAAATGCTTATTTTATTTTAAGATTCAGAATAAATATTGAAATTAGAAAATATAGAAGCCTTTCTACCAGTTGGTAGCATGAAAGTGACAGCACTAGAATGTCTATGACTGTGTTCTCAGTTTTTGTTACCAAATTAAGAAGGTTTAGGTCATTTCTTGTGTTTAGCTATTTTTATATAGATATTGAGATTTATTTACGTTGAATGTTAGCAATGGAAATTGTAAATGACATTTTATTTTAAACTTGCCAGATATGGATTTCAGGGACTTAGAGATGAAGAAATGGGTAGAAGAGATTCATCAAGTCTTATGGTCATACTATGGGCCAGATACAATGCTTAGAACTTTTTTTATTTTAGTTAATCTTCATGTCAACCTGATGAAGTCCAAACTACAACCCCAAATATATAGATGAGCAAAATGAGGACTAGAGAGGTAGGTAACTTAACAAGGCCACATAACTAGAAATTGTCTAAGGCAGAATTCACATCTTTGTCTTTGTGATTTCAAAGTCAATCATACACCATGCTGTTTTCTTTTTATAGATGAGATCATTGCACTGTAGTGAGGTTAAAAGACCTGTGCAATTTTTATGCCACAACTAAAACCCAGGTTTTCTATTTCCACGATCTGCAATCTACCCATTACACTAACAGATAGAAGTTAATTTACATTAAAAATATTCTTTTTGGGATATTCTTTTTAAAATTAGGTATTATATTATATAAACAGTTTATTGACTCACAACTTTCAGGGAAATATGAAATGTACAAATCTTGGTTTCCAGCATTGAAAAAATATTGGGTAATTAGTAAGATCAGAGATTTTTTTTTTTTTGAGTTGGAGTCTCACTCTGTCACCCAGACTGGAGTGCAGTGGCCGCTTCCGGCCATCGCAGCCTCGACCTGTTGGGTTCCGGCGATCCTTCCGCCTCAGCCTTCCAAGTAGCCGGAATTACAGGCATGCGCTAACACGCCCGGCTGATTTTTTAATTTATTGTAGAGATGAGGTCTCGCTGCCCAGGCGGGTCTCGAACCCGCGGGCTCAGGCAATCCACTCACCTCAGCCTCCCAAAGGCGCGGGATTACAGGCTGAGCCACCGAACCTGGCTAGATGAGAGGTTTTGAACTGCATACCACACAATTACAGTCAGGAAGCAAGAGCTACTCTGAAAAAAAAAAAAAGGCAACACATGTTATAAATTTCTTTATCATTCTCAAATCTGGCGTGAAGGCCAATGAATATTTTTTAAACTAAAATTAAATTGAACCAAACCCAGTCATGAGTGAAGTTTCTGGTGTGTATATTCTATGGTCAATAAATAGGAAATCATAGCACAATAAGGAAATCAATATAGCCGCCTTAGATATCTCTGCCACATTTCTAGATTTTAGATAGTCTCAGATAAAATGAACAGGAAGACACCATGGTCCAAATTTTGGGGCTTTAACAGCAACCAATACATACAACTCCTTGATATAGTCCAGAATTCATCCTAATTGATTTTGGCATTTCCCGCTGATTGGTATAGAGGAGACTGCTGGAGTCAATTTTTATCAGCCAAATCAGCTGTATTTTACTATCTGTAAAGTACACTGCTTGCTTTAAGTTTCCCCTTCTAAGAATAGCTTATACACTTGTCAGAAGAACTACAGGAAAACTTGGGTCCCCAGTCACAGATAAACTCTTATTGTACATGCCGTAATCTCTGATGATTTATTAACAAAGGAATTTGAATCCCTGAAAAGTCAAAATATAATTGATTTTCTTTGATTTCAAGTAATTAGAAAGCAGTAATTATTGTTAAATCTGAAGTACATCATGGTGTAAGATGTAACCAACCCATTCTATAATGCTTGGACTAAAAAAAGATTTTTTTTTTTAGTTATAGTATTTGGTAGAAAGTACTAAAACATAACAAAGTTGTTAAGGGAAAAGAGGAATGGGCTGGGCTTGGTAGCTCAGTTTGTAATCCCAGTGCTTTGGGAGGTCGAGGTGAGTGGATTGCCTGAGCCCGAGGGTTCGAGACACGCCTGGGCAACTTAGCGAGACGTCATCTCTACAATAAATCAAAAATTAGCTGGGCGTGGTAGTGCATGCTTGTAATTCTGGCTACTTGGAAGGCTGAGGAGGAAGGATCGCCGGAGCCCAGCGGGTCGAGGCTGCAGTGGCTGGGAGCATGCCACTGCACTCCAGTCTGGGCAATGGAGTGAGACTCCAACTCAAAAAAAAAAAAGGAATGTACTAAAAATTCAAGAAATTAAACATACATAATTATTTTCAAATACTGGAGTGAAGCTAACATTTACACAGAAGTAAAAAAAATAGAATATCTTTCTGGCTTTAAACATTCTCTTCTTATATAGTAGTTAATATCATATGGTTACTCAATACTATAAATGACATCTCTGCTGTCAGAATTACCAAAAGTTCTCACTACCACAGCAAATATTTTAAAATACCTTTCTGAGAAACTGCATATTCTAATGTGTTTCTGCAAAATTATATTAGGTGTAGAATATTCTTAGCTGGAGTTACAAAATGCTCTTAGTAACCATGTCAAATCAAAATAGCTCTAAATCCCAAATCTTCAGTGATCAGGTATTACTGCATTCAGAGATAAGACTGCATAATTGATCTTTCATAATTATTTATTGATTAAATTAGAAACCACTGGAAATCACAGGTGACTTCACGAGAGAAATTTATGCAACTTTGCTGAAAGGCACAGATAGTGAGTTGTAACTGGGCTTATGCATTATTCACATCAATTGAAAGGTTTTTCCACTGTTATAATTTATATCTGTGTATGTGCATGGGATTAATGTTGTCCAAAGTTTAATACCTAAGATGATGTTAAATATACAGATAACTAAGTTTTATTTGAATAGATATGCATTTATTTTAAAAGTTAAAAGATATGAACAAAAGATATGAATAGACACTTCTCAAAGGAAGACATCTGAGCAGCCAACAGACACATGAAGAAATGCTCAACCTCACTAATCATCAGGGAGATGCAAATCAAAACCACACTGAGATACCACCTAACTCCAGTCAGAATGGCAATTATCAATAACTCAAAAAATAACAGTTGCTGGAGAGGGTGTGACGAAAAGGGAACATTTCTACACCTTTGGTGGGAGTGCAAAGTAGTGCAACCTCTGTGGAAAACAGTATGGTGATTCCTAAAAGCTCTAAATATTGACCTCCCATATGACCCCACAATTCCCCTACTGGGAATATACCCTGAAGAACTCAAATCACTCTATAGAAAAGATACCTGCACACATATGTTTATCACAGCGTTGTTCACAATAGCAAGAACCTGGAAGCAACCATGCTGCCCATCAAAAGAGGACTGGATTAAAAAAATGTGGTACATATACATGATGGAATACTATGCAGCCATAAAAAAGAACAAAATCATGAATTTTGCAGCAACCTGGATGGAACTAGAGTCTATAGTACTGAGTGACCTCTCACAGAAACAAAGATCTGAGTATCACATGTTCTCACTCATATAGTGGACCTTGAACATCCAACGTAATACTATAAGAAAATGACTGACAGTGGTTGGAAACTATGGGGGGGGGAGGGGAAGGGAGATGGGATTAACGGTAGTAAATATCTGTCTGGGAATGGGGAGACACCTCTTATCAACAAGGGTGACTGAACGAAGCATATTTGTATACCTAATCCTTAACTGTACCCCACAATATCATAATAAAAATATTGATTAAAAAAACAAACCCCCCCAAAACCCAATATAATTAGTATATTAAAACTATTGTACTAGTTTATAGATAACTTTGTTGACTATCCATGGATGAATCTAAAAGAACATCTTTTAAGTCAATTTAAATAAAAGTATTAGTAATTTACAGACTGATCATACATGACTATGCAAAATTTATGAAAGTGTTATGATTTAATTAGACTTGAGAAATAATGGCTATGATTTTCCCTATTTTAGGATGCATTCTATTTTGGTCTAGTTGCATAAATTATTAGAAATTAATTATCCTCAACTATAAAAGGGTGTAAGATTATACATTGCTATTTTTTGCCCCATCCTAAACAACGTGCTACATCTGGTCAGTTTCTGCTAACCTCTCCCTCAGGGGACAGGCAGTGCCTCTGGTTCAGCCTCATTACTTGCTTCAATGTGCGGAGCACAAGGCTAATGGCTCAGTCCAGGTCCTTCTCCAAAACTCCTAAAACTCAATCAAGATGAATGAAAATCTACTGTCAGAAAAATAGTGGTCTCTATAATCCATGTTGCAAATAACCTGCTTGGTGCTAAGATAGTGGCCATATGGACATAAGATCAAATAAGGGGTCCTGTAAGAGAAGTTTACAAAAACCAGTTTATCCCTTGATATCATTTACAATCAATAAAAATTATTGAAAAAGTTTGGACTGTTTCCATGGAAGTATATAGATGCCTTCAGTGAGTTAAGCTAAGTGACCTTTTGTGGTATAGATTTATTTAAATCATCAACTGCTAGTCATTAACAGACTCCAAGGCAATTAATTAATTGTAACCACTGACCACACCATTAGAATTAATGTTTTTCTTGCTCTCCCATGGCTGTTTATAAGTACTATTGTAGGGAGTACAGAGAAGCAAGAGGCCCAATACCATAAACTCCCTGAATATTACAAGATAGCTAGGATTTACAGGTAAGTTACTAATCAATACTATTTAATGCAAGGGATGGAAATTCAACTTATTTTAACAAGCCTTAAATGCATACTATATAAAATGCCCAGCTGGGTGCAGTGGTTCAAGCCTGTAATCCTGGCACTTTGGAGTCTGAGGTGAGAGGATTGCCTGAGCCTGCGGGTTTGAGGCCAGCCTGGGCAACATGGTGAGAACTCGTCTCTACAGTAAATAAAAAAATTAGCCAGGCATGGTAGTGAATGCCTGTAGTTCCGGCTGCTTGGAAGGCTGAGGCGGAAGGATCGCTGGAGCCCAGCAGGTCAACGCTGGGGTGGCCGTGAGAGTGTCACTGTACTCCAATTTGGGCGATGGAGTGAGATTTCAACTCAAAAAAATAAAATGAAAGAAAATGCCCATTAAACAATACTATGTAACCTTTAAAAATTTCTATCACACTTTGAATAACTATTATTTTAATTAGCCAATAACTACTACCTTACCACTATTCCTGCCACCAAAACCACTATACACTGAGCATTTTCTAGGAGCTAGGCACTGCATTGGGTGCCCCACCAAAAGGCTTCACATGTGATATAAGTAAATTCCATATCTTTCCAAGGCGGTCTTAGAAATTGCAAAGGCTGACTGAATATATTCAAATATGTAGTCAGGGCATTACTGTGATTTTTCAGTGTCCGAATCCAACTGATCTGCAGATGCAAAATTTTCTGTGTTCTTCTAATCTCATTGGTATAGGCTTTTTGTCTGGTTTTAAGGGTAGAAATTTATATCAGAAGTTGTTACTTTTGTTTTCTGTGACTAGTAATAAATCAGCTTTAATGGAGACCTTTTCCTTAGAATGTGATAAAAGTCCAATTTTGTAAAGGAAGAGATGCTATTGGGAAACATTAACTCAGCATATAAGGGTAATTCTTGGAACATGACATTAGGCTAGACCCCAAACTATGCTGACTAGTGATTCAGCAAACACAATGCTATACCATAGCAGCATCTTTGACTAAGCTGTTATTTTTTACTGTTTCTTTAAACTTTGAAAAATGATTGATGGTGCTGTTGAGATATACACATTCTGTAACTTTCAAATCAAATTTCATAGACTAGGGTGAAGCCAGGGTACAAAGTAAGCATATTAGAAAAAATAATTATATATCACAGATTATTTAGAACATGGCATCCTTCTTTTCTATACTTTTGTTTCCTTGAAGAAAAATGAAATTTGCTCAGCATTTAAATCTCGGGAAGCAGGATGCCTCCTTAGTGCCTGACTCAAAGCAGGCATTCAAGAAACAGTTGTTAAATAAATAAAAAATGCAAATGCATACTTGGTGGAAATGAGGTTTTACTAGTGCTTATTTTCAGAGTTTCCGCTCTCCTCTTTTCTTCCCTTCCTACTTTACTCTTTTTCCTTCTCTTCTTTTTTTAGTAACATTTGAACAGGAAGTATTGTTTGAGGCATTAGTAAAATAAATCAATGTTTTAAGAAAATATACTTTATTAATATAAAAACATGGGCTTCCACTTCTCTCTATTCACCAGCTATATTAAGCATGGAATTTATTATTATTTTTTTTTTTACTTTTCAAGGACTTTTTCCACTCTCTCTTGTGAAATCACTTTACTTGCCTCAAACAAAATGAAAGAAAGAAACCAAGACAGAAAGAATTTTTTTTTTATCAGTTTCTTCTCCTTCTTCCTAAGAAGAACTCCGTCTTTGCAGACCAATCTGAAGACTCTGTGATATGGAATCTGGAAAATAGATGAGAGCCTCACAATAAAGAGCCAAGAGAAAGAAAAGTGATCTGCAGAACAGTTGAGCATATTGTTGACTGGGGAAAAAATTGGGGAGGTTTAGTGTGTGAGGAACTCTGAAGCAGCTAATAGCTACAAGAGAAGGTAAGATAAAGGAGTGAAAAAAAAGAAACTTTTGAGAAGTATCCCTATGTGTGATAAAATACACCATGTTTGTGTTCTTCAAGAGATGCAATTCAATATTGAAGTTCTCCTTTAATTTCTTTGGCTACTCTATTGAATATTATGTTATACAAAACCTGGTGCATGAGTGATTACACATGCAATTTTGAAAACTTTTAAAAGTTTGATTAGCTTTAGCACTCAACCTCTCACACATACAATAATTTGTTTTTCCAAATTTAAGGTAATAGTCAAAGCGGACAATTTAAAAATAGAATGAGATTTTAAGGTACTAATGATGAAGTAGTTTTCAAATGTTGGAAGCTTGCAAAACATTAATGGATCCAAAATTTTTTTCCAGTTCTTAGCATTCCAATTCACTGCATAAATTTTCTACTTTTGAGGAGGCAGGCTATTTTACTTATGAAACTAACAAATAAATAATTTAAATGTCTAAATGAAAAATTTAACTTATATAGCTATAAAGTTAAATAAATTTCTTAAAGATGCATCAATACATAAACAGGTAGGAAAATCAGACATTATTCTTAGTAATAGTTGTCATCACCACCCATACCATGAATTGAATTGTTGATTTTTCCAATTAGTTTTATTTGCCTTGGGAAAATAAAGACAGTCCCATGCTAAGTGTAGATTAGTTGAACCTAAACTTTGAACAACATTATTAACTAAGGATCATTCTTCTTAGTTCCCTATCTTAACTATTAGCCCCATTTGAAAACAAGCCCTCTAATTTTGTTACCGGAATTATTAGAGTTGGATAAATTCACCTACTAGCCCAACCAATTTGTTTCTATTTTGTTGTAATTGTTGTCTTAGCAATAGCTTCTTATGCCCTCAGAATTTGCACATGACCTTTGGAAAATATGTTTATAACTGGTATACTAAAACTTTCCCCCATTTTAGACTTTGCATGTATGATACTGTATTTCCAACCATGGTAAAATCAGGATTTATTTAATATTTATAGTTTGCTTTCTGACTAATGGTAAAAAATGCAGGAATAAAACTTAAAGCATTTCTTATTTACATAACATAATAATCCTTTAACTATGCAATGTCTACCAAAAACAGAAATAATATATGTACTATGAAAAAATTATTTCTTAATTTTGATAAATTCACGAGCAACAATTTATCAACTATCTAGAGAAGTTGACAAGTTAAATTACCTACTTATTATCCTGCTTCCAGAAAATAACCTTTTTATTTACCTAGACATTTATCATAATTCAAAAGAAAAAACAATCCTAGGACTTTGGTTAAATATCTCACTAGGTTTTGTATGTGCCTGTGTTGGTGGGTGTGCATTTGGAAATAATGCTGGACAATACGTGACTGTCACAGCTTAGAGTTGGCATTAGAGGATGAAGAGGATTTCCATAGGTGAGAAAGGCCTTGGGGACGGAAAGATTGAGAAGTGTGAAAGTGTGTGGAATGGCCAGAGAAGGTGAGGAGTCCTCAGGAAATGGAATATATGACTATGTAGAAGAATAGTGATGTGGTCTTGAAAGGTAAGTAGTGGCTGTCCTTTGAATTGTATTAAATACTTATCTATGGAGATAGAGTTCTAGTTTATAGACAGTGGAAAGTTACTGGAGCCAGTGGTATGACAGGAACTTATTTTGGGAAGATGACTTTCTCGGTAGTATCAAAAGTGAACTAGGAGAGAATAGAGCTGTTGAGTGTTTCCCTGGTTATAGTTACCCACTTCAGTTCATCATACGGTACGGCTGCTTGGTTAACATCTTGTTCTCTGGTTTTCACATATAAACAGTAGAGAAGACTTGTGTTAAAAATTGTCTAAGGTCTCATTGCTTATGGGCCAGTTCTATCAGTTAAATGCTCTCTGGAATTACACAGATGCTGCAACACTATGGCTGACATGCAGGTTTAGGTAATACACTTCAGCTAGAATGAAAAAGCTGAACAATTTCATCATCATAGTGTGCTTCCTAACCAAGTGCTGGTTACAGCTTTAGAGAGTACATAGTCCTTGGCCTGCAATTTTCATAGCTTTGGTAGAGGGAAACATGGTTCCCATGCCATCCTAGAGGAAGTTCCACAGAGATAACCATAGCTTTTCTGTCCTCATTTCAGTACAAACTTATCAGAAATTGATAAATATATCCAGAGCTTTATTTTCATAGTGTGTTTTTCCCTCCAAATGTGCTGTGTTTGGTCTTAGTGAAGGGCAGTGGGGAACAAGAACAAAGCAGACCTTGCAGATTTCCCACTACATGCATTTCTGCTTGGTGTTCCAGTTGCACTCAAATCTCAGCTTATGTCCACGTTATTACTCTTCTATCTTGGTCCACTGCCCAGTTCTCAGAGATTGAAGTTTTCCATTATGCTAAAAAGTTCTCCCTAAAACTTCTTAATGTCAACCATCTACCCACCTAGACACCTAATCCACCTAGATTTCTGTTCCAGAGTGTCCTGTTGACCTATTCTACTTGTTTGTTGGGAAACCCATCACTTATTGTATGACTCTTGTAGCCATGATTCACCCATCTGCTAAGATCTCCTCACATAACTGTGCCTGGAGCTATTTCTAAATACATGTCTCTACTGAGGTATTGAGGGCTAAGTCTCAAAATTTGACTTTTTAAGAAAAATCATTATTCCAGCCACGTTCTTTAGGAGTTCTAAATATAAAATAATCCAACAGGTACATTATTCTATGGAACTAAATAAATAAGCTTTTTTAGTGTGGGCAAGTATTTAAGTTATATGTGAATAATGTATTAAATGATATTTCACTTTGACAGAGTTTTATATGATAAATACAGGCAATCCCATCTACGGCCATGCTGCCCTGAATGCGCCCAATCTCATCTTAAATATAGGCAACCCCTTTAAAAGACTGAGGATTTAGAGTGCACATTTACACAATTGCATATACTGAAAGATAAACTAGGGAAAAGAATAATGAAAAGAAAAAATATATATCTAAACAGGAATATGAATTTTTTTCTAAAAAATACTTTTGTTTTTTACTATAATACTATTTCACTTTTACAAAGAAACATCTGGATATTTGAGGAAGAGTTGAAACGAGAGGAAGGAATCATAGGAGATATAGAAAAAAAATCACTTATCCTGTGAATCAGCAGCAAACATTGTTAACTGCAAATATGATATTATATTATATATTTATATATTATATCTATTATATTGTAATTACTAATTATTATATATTATAATTACTAATGTCTTTCATATCCAGATATATAAATCATTCTTTATGTTTTTTCAATGCTAGTCTTTATCAGGGGTGAGGAACTGAAACTTCATTTTTCCCAGCAATCTAAATCTAAAATATCTTTTAAAATTTGCTTTGAAGTTATATAGCTTTTTTCATATTTTTCTATCTATAGTACTTACTAAATAGGACTACACTGTCATTCATTTATGGGCATAACCAAAATGTTGTGGGACAATTCTCAAAGTAGTAAGGAATATTTGTTGCTGAGAAGGTCGGGCATCTTGAATTGTATTCAAAATTAGATGTCAGTAGTGTTTCTAGCAAATCCAACTATACAGCATGATTTATGTAGAAAATAAGCAAAGCACAGAAAAGCAGATACAATTGCAGTATCAAGAACTTGTATCCATACCTGGGACAGCCTCCAGCCACCTGGGAGCTGGATCTCATTAATTCCTTAATCAAGACACTACAACTTTTTATTATTATTTTTTTCTCCTGCAAACCCATGGGAGACAATCTGTTGGTTCTTAGGATTTACTGTCCCTATTTTATCTTGAAAAGTGGCATTAACATTTTTTACATTCTGAAGGTGCTAGGGTTATTTTAAATCATGCTGAGAAGTTTCTCATTTCTGCCTTGGATTTAGCAGCAAAATACTGAGTGATATAGCTGCTGTCCTGAACCTAGGTAGAAAAGGGCAAATGGCCACAGTTGAAGACTGTGCAAAGCCTTTGACTGATCCATCTGAGATCTGTATTTTATATCAGTGTTGGGTCCCAATGTAGCCATGACAGCTTGTTTATTCCAAGGGATCACGTGCACGTATGCATGCTGGCTTCTCTAGTGCCAGATCTAATTGGCATTGACACCGACTGCTTGACTCCCATCACCATCTATCTGAATCCGTTCATCACCACTGCTTCATTTGTCTGACAGTGGCTCCTAGTGAATTTTAAAATTGATTCTGACAGCTTTTTTTTTAACCTCAAGGCTGTGCCCCAGTTACCTAGGTGAGTTTGACAATTTGATGTTTCTCTTCGTAATCAGGGATGGTTCAGGGCAGGCAGCCCTGGAGGCCTTGGCACCGTGGAGAGAAGTTAGGCTTCCATGTCTTAAAAATTAGTAGGAAGGGAAGCTCCTGGATGAGCAAAGAAATGAGAAAGTCCAATTTTCTTTATTTAGGTATAAGCAGAGTTGAGTCATTTATTACCAGGGTGGTCTGGGAAGGCAGATGGAGAAAGAGTTTTTGCCTCAGGGTTTAACACATTAAAATAAATCCTACCATAAACGTGCAAAGGTTCAATGCAGTGCTCCTCACCAGAATTTTTTACCCTAGTTTTTTGTTTGGATTGTTTCTGCCACTTGAAAAAAGATTTGTTTTGCTAGTTAGCCTCATTACTTTCTCTCCACTTAGATAGTGTTCTACTATTTCCTTTTGTTTGACACTCTTGTGCCTAATATTTCCTCTTATTTGATGTGATGATTTTTTTTCTACTTACATCATTCTGTTCCCCTTTTAGTTTTCAGATTCCCTAACACTTCTGTATTAATTAGCATACTTCAGATTATGAAAACTAGAAATATCTAACTCAAATCGGTTAAACAATGAGGATCTTTATTTTTCTCTGGAAGCACAGGCCCCATGCCAGTTACTATCTGGGCCTTATGTCATTATGGACCCAAATTTCTTCCAATTCCTGCTCTCACTTCTCAGCCTTAGAGCCATGATAAGGCTTGTTTCTCTGTGGTAGGATGATCTCAGGGTGGCCACAGCTATTCCAGATATGGACAGTCCAGAAGGAAAAGAATGGGGAACTGGGAAGGAGCATTGTTTATTCCCAAACAAAGTAGGACATATCTCTCAGCAGACACCCTTCATGTCTCAGGGTCCAAATTTGCATCAGATGCCCATTCCTTCATCCACGAACTGCTAGGGAATTGTTTTTATTAGACCACTGGTTCCCAAAGCATGGTTTTGGGCTGGTAGTATTCACATCACCTGGGAACTTGTCACAAAATGCAGATTTCCAGGACATACCCAAAACTTAACGTATCAGAAGCTCTGGATATGGGCCCAGTAATCTGTGCTTTAACAAATTCTCCAGTGATTTTGACTCAAGTTCAGTTCAACTTTGATTTCCACAAATCATCAGTGGTGGAATGTACTTATGAGAGTCTATGAGTATGACCTCTCTAACATCTCTGTAGGCAAGAAATGTGTTGCTGAGGTCATAAAGTAGAGAGATGTACAAAGAACAGAGCTCCCCGATACTCCAGGGCTGATGACCCTGAGAGAACAAGCCTTGTTTTGTACGTATCTTCTTTACAGGTGCAAATGAACTCAGGAGAAACAACACACGGGATTATTATCTGCTGTATCTGCCATTATCACCAGAAACCACCCTATGTCTTCCTTTCTGAAAGATCATGAATTAGAAGAAATACCATCAATTTCATAATGGTTTGTCAGATAATAAGTGTATACATTGTATGACAGGACTTCAAAAATATTAAAATATGAAAAATTTGGAAATCATAAGAAATAAAATTATAATATTCTGTTCTTCTGTGGTAGAAATGAAAGTTGAATCTAGAAGTCACAAAGCCCAGACCAGTCAGGAATAGTTTTCCTTGATTTCAGGATAGTCTTTTGGGTAGCAAGAAATGACACAGGGACACTTGACACACAGGGATTCATAGGGCTGAGAGCAGTGGCTCATGCCTATAATTCCAGCATTTTGGGAGGTAGAGGCGAGAGGCTCACTTGAGGCCAAGAGTTTAAGACCAGCCTGGGCAATATAGCAAGACCTCATCACTAAAAGTTAAAAAAAAAATAAAGTCCATGAGTGAGACATAGACTTAAAACAATTCAGTATCACAGGCTGAAGTAAACTGAAATGCTATCTGTGATGATTAATTTTATATGTCGACTCATCTAGACTATGGGATGCCCACATAGCTGGTTAAATGTTATTTCTGAGTATGTCTGTGAGGGTATTTCTGGAAGAGATTAGCATTTGAATTGGTAGATTCAGTAAAACAGATGGCCTGCCCCAGCGTGGGTGGACATCATCTAATCCACTGAGCTCTTGAATAGCACAAAAAGATAAAAAAAGGTTGACTCTGTTCTTAGGCATTGACCTTCTCCAACCCTTGACTTCTGGTTCTCAGGTTTTCAGACTTAGACTGGAATCTACACCATTGGCTCTCTGACTCTCAGGCCTTGGAATTATACTGCCAACTTTCCTGGGTCTCCAGCTTGCAGATGGCAGATCATAGTACCTCTTAGCCTCCATAACTGTGTGACTCTATTCTAGAATATATATAAAACAAGGTATTGGCTAATGTAGTTATGAAGGCTGAGAAGTCCCATGATTAGTCATCTGCAAGTTGGAGATGCAGGATGTATGTGAGTGTGTGTGTGTGTGTGTGTGTGTGTGTGTGCGTGTGTGTGTGTGTGAGTGAAGGGTTAGTATCCTT
This sequence comes from Cephalopachus bancanus, assembly GCA_027257055.1. NCBI lineage: Eukaryota > Metazoa > Chordata > Mammalia > Primates > Tarsiidae > Cephalopachus > Cephalopachus bancanus. The sequence continues at coordinate 5,851,913 of JAPVLO010000097.1, read as the reverse complement.
AATTTCATCCCTTCTGAAATGCTTAGGATGAATATTTCAGATTTTGATTGTTTTTAATTTTGGAATATTCACATATATATAATGAAATATCATGGGAATGGGACCAAATGTAAACACAAGAGTCATTTATGTTTCACATACACCTACATACATATCCTGAATGAAGGTAATTTTATACAATATTTTAAATAATTTTATGCATGAAACAAAGATTGTGCTATGCACTTATGTGTGGAATTTTTCACTTGTGGCATCATGTTAGTGCTTGAAAAGCTTTGGATTTTCAACTTTTGGATTAGAAATGTTTAACCTCTGTGTGTGTGCATGTGTATGTATATAAACAGAGCTAGAAGATACCACCTATGAGTTAGAAAGCAGCCCTTTGCCAGACAATGAATCTGTTGGCACCTTGCTCCTGGACATCCCAGTCTCCAGAACTGTGAGAAATAAATGCCTGTTGTTTATAAGCTCTTCAGTTTATGCAAGTTGGTTCTATTGAATATAGGTACCTTAGTATTTTGTCAGTCATATCATCAAGAAGAAAAAGAAAATGTTTAGACCATATTAATGTTAATTTTCAAAATGACCACATATTTCTCCTGAGTATTCCATATATCCATATGATTATGTCCTATCTTCTTCCTGGTAATTTGCTGACTGTCTCTTAAAAATCAATTGATAACATCAGTCATTCCTATCACATAACCTATTATCTTCCAAGATTTGATTTTTTTCAGTTACAAAAGTAGTTTAAATAATTTATTTCAGTCAAATAGCTTTTAGTCGTTTTCCCCCACTCAACTGGTGCCACTCAACTCAAACATTATACTTATTTTTATTCCTCAGTATGTGTTTTTCTATTTTAAAGAGAAGAATCAAAAGCTATTTTTGTGCCTCATTTAATAATCATTGAAATAATTTTAACAGCCTGCTATGGTCTAAATGTTAGTGTTCCCCTAAAAGTTATATGTTGAAATCCAAATGCCCAAAGTGATGATGATAGTAAGAGGTGGGGTTTTTGGGAGGTGATTAGGTCAGGAAGGTAGAACCTTCATGAATGGGATTAGTGCCCTTACAAAAGAGACCCCAGAGAGGTCCCTTGTTCCTTTCACCATGTGAGAACACTGCTAGAAGTTACTACCTCTGAGTTAGAAAGCAGGCCCTCACCAGACACTGACTCTGTTGGCACCTTGATCTTAGACTTCTCAGTCTCCAGAACTGTGAGAAATAAATTTCTGTTGTTTACAAGCTCCCCAGCTTATGGTATTTTGTTAAAGCAGACCAAATAGACTAACACAAAAACATTGCTGGTCACATCAACTCAAGGTACTTAAATTCAAATTTTGTTAAAGTAGTGGCCATTAGTTATAATAAATGGCAAATTAAAAAAAAATTTCAAATAGAAAAACAAGTCTTAATTAGATCATATAACAGATTTGCATGATAATTTAAATTTTAGGGTAAATGCAATATAGATATTTACTCATCTGCACTATTTTGGTTAATGTTTTTAATCTAGGTAGCACTGCTCTCAGACCTAGACAAAGAGCATTTAACGAGATAAACCAGCATCATATAGACTCATTTCATGAACTGAAGTTTGAAAACGAACACAATTCTTTGTTATAATAACATATAATATATTATGTCCTAGGTGATTTTTTATACTTGAGAATGATTACCCAGTTATTATGATAGAATCTTATAAGTGAAAAAGACTTTCAGTGTACTTATTTAAGTGTAGTCTTCTATCCCAAAATGGAATTATACTGAAACCAGAAGAGATGGTTGTCTGTCCTATTTTTAATCCATTTGAGGACTCTACAACTTTCCTCAACAGATTTCAATATTTCAGTTTTTCCTAAGATATTTTTTCTTATATTTAATCAAACTATGCCAGACTTTACTGTTTCAAAAGTAATGACTAGATAGAGATATAATTTGCATACCCTACTTTTCATCCATTTAAAGTATACAATTCAATGGCTTTGGGAATTTTTCACAGAGTTGTATGACCATCACACTATTTAATACCAGAATATCTTTTCATCTCTCCCAAAAGGAACTCCATAGATATTAGAAGTTAGTCCTGAGTCCCAGCAACTACTAATTCTACTTTCTTCCTCTATGGATTTGCGTATTCCAAGCATTCATATAAATGTAATTATATAATATGTGGCTTTTTGTTGGCTTCTTTTACTTAGCATAATATTTTAAAGGTTTATTTATGTTGTAGCATATATCAGTACTTCATTTTTTTTGGTTGAATATCATTTCATTGCATAGAATACCACATTCCATATTTAGCTATTATCAATTGGAGACATTCAGATTGTTTCAACTTTATGCGTACTATAAATAATATGATATGCTACAAGCAATCAAGTATGAATTTTTGTATTGACATATATCTTCAACTATCTTGGGTATCTTAAGCCTTATACCTAAAAATGGAATGACGGGGTCATATGACATCATATGACAATGCTATATTTAACCTTTTGAAGAACCATCAGACTTTTCCAAAGTGGTTGAACCATTTTATAATTCCACCATTAAGCTATGAGCATTCCGATTTCTTCACGTTTTTGCCAGTATTTTTATTTTATTTGAGTCATCTCTAGGAATGTGAAGTGGTATCTCATTGTGGTTTTGATTTACATTTCCCGATGGCTTACAATGTTGACTGTCTTTTATGGGTTTGTTGGTTATTTGTATTTCTTCTTTGGGAGAAATGTTTATTCAGATTCTTTGCTTACTTTTTAAAATTATATTGTTTGCTTTCCATTATTGAGCTATAAGTGTTTTTTTTATATATTGTTTTAAGTGTTTTTTATGTATTGTATTTTTATATATACAAGTCCCTTATCAAGTATATCATTTACAAATATTTTTTCCACCCTTTGGGCTATCTTTTTATTTTATTTGTAGTGTTTTTTTGAAATACAAAGGTTTTTAATGTTGACGAAGTCTAATTTAACTAGTTTTTCTTTTATTGCTTCTGCTTTTGGTGTTAGAGTTAAGAAACCTTTGTCTAATTCAAGGTCATGAGGACTTATGTCTATGTCTTCTCCTAACAGTTTTGTAGTTTTAGCTCTTACATTTAGGTCTTTGATCAATAGAACAGTTTTTATCTATGCTATGAAGTAAGGGCTCAACTTCATTCTTTTGCATGTGACTATCCATCTGTCCCAGAATTATTTGCTGAAAAAAACGATTCCTTCCTCATTGGATTGTCTTGGCAACCTTGTCAGAATCAGTTGACCATAAATGTGAGGATTGATTTCTGGGTTTTTAATTCTAATCCATTGATCTATCTGTTCTATGCTGGTACTACACTGTCTTGATTATTGTGGTTTATAGTTAGCTTTGAAACCGAGAAGTGTGATTTCTCTAACTTTTTTCAAAACTGCTTTAGGTATTCTGGATCTTTGACTTTTCATATAAATTTTAGAATCAGCTTGTCAATTTTGGCAAAAAAGGCAGCTGTAATATTTAATATTGTGTTGAGTCTGTGTTATTTTAAGGTGTTAGTGCCATACTACTATTAAGTTTTGCACTTCTTTTGTTAAATGTTTCCCTAATTATGCATTTTATTCTTTTTTAGTGCTACTGTAAATGGAATTCTTTTCTTAATTCATTTCATATTGGTCATTGCTAATGCACAGAAATATACATTAGTTTTTGTAATAGATTGTATCCTGCTACCATGCTGAAGTCATTTATTAATTCTAATGGCTTTTGTGAATTATTTAGAATTGTCTACTTACAAGATTATGACATCTGCAAATAGAGACAGTTTACTTAGATATTTAGGACAGGAAAAATTATACCAACCTTATGTCAGGCCTGGTACTAAGTGATTCCTACATTTTTTACATTAATAAACTTCTATAGCAGTTTTAGGTTTACAGCAAAATTGAGAACAACGTTTAGAGAATTCCCACATATCCTTGTTCCTACACATGCACAACTTCCTTCACTTTTGACATCCCTCTCCATAATTAAACATTTTTTATAAACAATGAATCTACCAAAGTGGACTCATAGTTTACATTAGGGTCACTTTTGGTATTGTATGTTCTATAGGTTTGACAAGCGTATAGTGACACATATCCATGATTATAGTATCACACAGAGTAGTTGCAGTACCCTAAAAATTCTTTGTGTTCTTCTGATTAATGCCTTCGTCTCCCCTAGTGCTGGCAATCACGAATCTTCGTACTTTCTCCATGATTTTGCCTTTTCCATTATATCCTACGTAGAATCATGCCGTCTGTGACCTTTTCAGATTGGCTTCTTCCATTAAATAACATGCATTTAAGTCTCCTCTATGCCTTTTCATGTCTTGAAACCTTGTTTCTTTTTAGTGCTAAATACTATTCCATTTGTCTGAATGCACTACAGATTATTTATCTATTCACTTACTAAATGGCATCCTGCTTGCTTCTAAGTTTTGGCACTTATGAATAAACTTGCTATAAATATCTGAGTACAGGTTTTCGCATAGACATGTTTTCAGCTCATTTGGGTAAATATCAAGGAGGGTGATTGCTGGATCACATGGTAAGTATATGTTTACTTCTGTAAGAAACTGCTATGCTGTCTTCCAAAGTGACTGTACCATTTGCTTTCCTACCAAGAATGAATGAGAGTTCTTATTGTAACACATCCTGGCCAGCATTTGGTGTTGTCAGTGTTTTGAATTTCAGCTATTCTAATAGGCGTATAGTGGTGTCATCTCATTGTTGTTTTAATTTCCAATACTCTAATGATATATGACACTGAGCATCTTTTCATATGCTTACTTGCCATCTGTATATCTTCTTTGTTGAGGTGTCTTTTCAGATCTTTTACCCATCTTTAATGGGGTCGTTCATTTTTTTAATGGTTGCATTTTAGGAGTTCTTTGTATATTTTGGATAGCAGTTATATCAGATATGTCTAAATATTTTCTTAAAGTCTGTGGCTATCTTTTCATTCTCTTGATGTTGTCTTACACAGAGCAGTTTTTCAATTTCAATGAAGTCTACTTATCAATGATTTCTTCTTTCTACATTATTTAATATGTTTACAACAGTCTTAGAAATAAATATTAGTAATCCATTTTACAGATGAGAAAATAGAGACTCAGAGAGCTCAACATCAGGGAGTTAGAAACCCACAGACTGAGTAGAGATCTGAAACTAGGCTGTTTGACTGAAAATCTAGGTTTAAGGTCCTCAATAAAATGCTTTAGAAACAAATTTTAATAAATAGAAAATGAAATCAACAATGCTTAGGCCTGTATTTGGCTCTGGAGAACACATCCCACAGTGCCTTTGAAGCCATTCTCATCTATGCTGCTTTGAAACCTCACTACTTCTGGGTTGTTCAGGTGGCTTCCTTTATTTCACTGAAGAGGCCAGTGCTTCCCAAGTCCCCCTAAGTCTTGTCAGAATGGTCACTAGTCCTCCTGACCTTTTCTTCATCACCCACCCTACACAAATCAAAATCTCTTGCCTAAATGATTATTGTTTTCAAATATAATGAAAATGTTAATGATTTCTCTTTAAAAATTAATGAAATCAATTAACAATCATGTTTTGTAGGCATGTAAGTAGGCATGAATTAATTTTGAATTAATGGCTTCTTATTTTTTTTAATCTAAAACTATATATATATATATGTATATATATATATATATATATATATATATTTTATTATATTTTTTTTTTTATATATTTTTTTTTTTTCTGAGTTGGAGTCTCACTCTGTCCCCCAGACCTCTACCTGCTGGGCTCCAGTGATCCTTCCGCCTCAGCCTTCCAAGTAGCTGGAACTACAGGCACGCGCTACCACGCCCAACTAATTTTATTTTATTTTATTTTATTTTATTATAGAGATGAGGTCTCGCCAAGTTGCTCAGGTGGGTCTCAAACCCACGGACTCAGGCAATCCACTCACCTCGGCCTCCCATAGTGCAGGATTACAGGCCGAGTCACCAAGCCCGGTCCTAAAATTATAATTTTAACACCCCCAAATTTTCACAAGTCCCAGATCAAAGACTCCAGGCATGGGGCTTCTTAGAGTTGCCTCTGGGAAAAAAAATCTCTGAATCTCATTTCATTTCCTCTTTGATCCAATATTTTTAAAGGATTGACTCACCAAACCATGTATATTTACCTACTCACTATAATTAATAATATGCACCCATAACCTCATGGAATTGATAAGACTGAAATAAAATGCAAAGGACTTTTGTTTTCTGTCATTCAATACACTGTAGAGAAAAGTATAACATTCACTGAACTTTTAAAAGTTCTAAACATTGCTTAATATCTCTTATGACTGAGCATCCGGGACATGGGAGCCTCAGTCTGGGGACTCCTGGGTAGGTAATATTAAAAGTCTTTTTCAGTTGTAACATTTTATAAAAAAGAAACAACAATGAAATACTCCCCAAAACATTATTTCCCTTCAGTGAAATTAGCTTTTGTTTCTCTAGCTAATAGCCTGATTGCTTGCCCCTTTTCAGTGAGTCCTTAGCTATTCTCATAGCTTAAGGCTCTGCTTATGTCTATACTTAGATTGCAGGTGATAATTGCCTTCTTATCAGTTCTGTTTGCTACTTGCTCTCTAAGCCTTTTCTAAGTTTCTCCTAGACTTTCTTCCATTCCTTTTTTTTTCAGTGGTTCAAATTCCATTTAGGGGATATCCCCTTAAGCACTTATTCTAGGTACCAATGTTTTCTTAATCTCTTCATTCATTTAACAGAGATCAAATAGTTAGAATGTGTTAGGTACAGTACAGCATGCTGAGAATACAGCAGTAAATAATATTCACTAAGTTACAGTTTAGTGTGGGAGATCAATACTAGATACACAAGTAAATAAATAAGTGCAAATTTTGATAACTGCTGTGAAGGAAAGGTTCAAGGTGCTGTGAGAGAGTATATTCAGGGCACCTAATAGAGATGCATAGATGAGAGGAGGCTCAGGTGATACTGAATCTGAGAACTGAAGAATAAGTAGAGAGTTAGGTGAGAAGGGCAAGACTATTCCAAGCAGAAGAATACGCATTTAAAATAATCCTGTGATTTTAAGTTTTATATTTCATACTACTAAAAGTATTTGTTAACAAATGATAAAACATGATTTTTCACTATTGCTGGAAATTGCGTCTATTAAGAGTACACTTTTGACAGAGGTAAAGAAAGTAGTGATTGAAAGACAGTCAGAGTGTTACCACCTGACCTCTTTTCCTGATGATACAGTACCAATTTCCTGTCCAGGTTATCACAAATACTATCAAATAATTTTTTATTGTACTTTACTATTAAGTATCAAATAAATAAAGCCCTTGACTCCTCAGCCATCCCTCTTCCCTCTTGTTCTCAAGATCAGTGGCTCTTGAGCCTAAATACTTTTCAGAATAACTTTGGCCATCTTTAAAATCATAGGATCCCCAATGAATTTCAGAACTACTGAACTGGAATGTCCAGTGAGACCCACATAATCCACATTTTTTTAAAAAAGCTTCTCAGGAGATTGAGTGATGTATTTGAAAAAGTACTAAAAACAAAACAAAACCCTGTTCCACACTAGCTATGTACCCTTGGGCATGTTATTTTCCCTCTCCGTGACTCAGTTTCTTCATTTGTAAAATGGAAATCATGATGGTACCTATCTTATAGGATTGCTGTCAGTATAAAAAGAGGTAGAAAATCTTGACTTCATGTAACATATTTGGATAGGAAACCACCGAAGGAAATACCAGTTCTGGGACTTTAGAAACTCAAGGTTTTCCCAAAGATAAAAAGGCTCCCATTGAGTCATCTCTGGTTTTGATTTCTAAGGTCACTTAGTGAGCCCCTTGAAGTTGGGCAACTCTATCACTGCAGAGTTGAATGTGCTATTGTAAATATCAGCTATAGATTTAGAACCTGCCTTCATGTCTTCTCTTGGAGACATGCCTCCACTCTCCCTCCCTTGACTTGCAAAAGACTGTCAATTCTCAGACCATACTTGCCCTGCCACAGAGGAAGTTCTGTAACTCAGGTATTTATTTCTATGGGTATAGCAACTGCTGCATAGGTTTGCAGAACACTCCAGCAAGAAAAATCAGAGTCTATTTTCCATAACTGATATGGGCACCAGGGGAGAAAGATTTCTTTTTTGCAATTGTTATCAATAAAGATGATAAAAACCTGGGATTTCCCATGGGATTCTTTGCTCTCAAATGAGGATGATGCTGTACAGAGGTAAGCAATGTCAAAAGAGGAATTCAGGGATGGGGAAAGTCCTGATGACAACAATGTTGAAACTCTAGCTATTTCTAAATCACTCTGGACTTCCCAGGGGCTATACTGAGAAGGTTTCTTATCAATGGATGTATCTATAATGCTTTTATGTATCTATTTATTTATCTACTAGCTTAACCTACTTGGAGATGGATTTCTGTCACTTAAAACCCAGAGTTCTGTACAATTCGAGTGTTTTTCTGACAAATCTATGGTCAATGTGGATTATTCCAGGGTGCTATGAAGCTGTGTTGGAAGTTCAAGGGGAGAGGTGAGGTTATCTCTCTCTAACAGGCCAGAGGAGTCAGAGCAAAAGTATGGGTGAGATGGAGACATCATTGTCACTGCTTTAGTTCCCTTTGTATCGTAATTATGGTAGAACACATGTACCAGCATATTTAAGGTGAATGAATTAGATAAATTTATCATAAAAAGCTTAAAAACTGATTTATTATCTAAACTGCTCAGAAAAGGTGCTATTGCCTCGACATGATTCTAGATTTGTGTGGGCCTATTCCTTCCACTGAAAGAAACAATTTTAATAAAGATGTTGTTCCTAAAACTTCAACAAAAGCATTTGTTTCATATTAAAGCCTTACAATATTGCTTTCTATTGTGAGTAGAATTCTATTCAGAGTGACATTGAATACAAACTGGAATAGGTTTACAAACAGTGTTAAAATTTAGTGAAAAATCAGTACATGTAGGATGACAATTTAAAAAGTTAAAGAGAAGCCGGGCTCGGTGGCTCAGCCTGTAATCCTGTGCCTTCGGGAGGCTGAGGTGAGTGGATTGCCTGAGCCTGTGGGTTTGAGATCCGCCTGGGCAGCAAGACCTCATCTACAATAAATAAAAAAATCAGCCAGGCGTGGTAGCGCATGCCTGAAATTCCGTCTACTTGGAAGGCTGAGGCAGAAGGATCACTGGAGCCCAGCAGGTCGAGGATGCGGTGGCTGGGAGTGGCCACTGCACTCCAGTCTGGGCAACAGAGTGAGACTACAACTCAAAAAAAAAAAAAAAGTTAAAGAGAAAAAAGTACCTAATTATGTCATACTAGTTTTGGTTAAGACTTAGGTAATAGCTTTGTCTTTGAAAGTTAGATCACCTCTCATATAATTATTCATTAGACTTATTAAAAAACATTTTTCATGTCCAACTAGCAAAAATTTTAACATGAAAGAGTGAAGGAGAAAAAAAGCAAATCTGATCAATGTGAAAGCAACACAAAAGAGTATAGGAAATATCAGGTTTTATTGTACAATCTATTACTAAGAATGTACAAGAGTGCCAAGGCTATCTTCATTGTGGTTATAACACAAAGGAATAGATATAAATTCAATATGTCTCCAGTTTGACTACTTAAAGAAATCAATGCTGAAAAGAGAACTGTGAGGAAAAAGATCAGCATTGTAGAGCTGAAAGGAAACCTGAACAAGTCCTATCATAACTTCTTCATGTGTTAGGTCGGGAGACACATCTAAGCTGAGAGTCTTTGCCAAGACAATGCAACTACTTAGTGGGATTTCTGTGGTACAGATCAATTATTAATTTCTCCCTCTAAAATATGCATCAAGTAGGAAATAACCATAGATCAGGTACGGTTATTACATTGGACATATTTATCATATAATCCACATGTGGGAATTCTGTCAATGCTAGGTATGTCTATTCCAACTAGGTGTTCTGGAACTGGGAAAATAACCACAGGGTGGATGCAGGGACCCACTGGACCTACTATGAGATGGGCTCAGCTAAAACTTCACTGATCACCTGACCCCCCCAAACACCCTACTCTGAGAGTGATATTTTGGAACTCTTGAAGTTAGTATCAATTCAGAGCCAGTGCCCAGGAATCCTCCCAAAGTCTGATTATTTCCTCTACCCTCCATGCACTATCATGCCAGTAAAAGGCCATAAGTATATCCTAGTGAGTCTTTTTGGAATTATGTAGGTTTTTTCAATACAGAAATTTACATTTGTAGATAAACGCAGTTTATAATATCATAAAGACAGACTATCATGCTGTGGGTTTAGTTAAATTCTACAGGAGTAGAACAAAATTAAAAAGAGAGAGAGAAGTCTGGAAAGGGCTAATAGGCAATGGGGAAAAGTGTCAAAAACAAGGAAAGATTTACTCATTTTCCCTGGACACCTTATTAGTTCTTGGAATTACTGGTGAGCGGCTTGCTCCATAGCTGGCATAAATATTGTGGCAATAGAAGAGACCGTATTTATGCACTGACATTAAGAACATGGATTTGAGAACCTGGGTATGACTACATGACTACTCTTTGCAAATCACCACCACTACAGAAAATCTGGGATCTGTATGCTTCAAACCGGACCAGGCAGATGAAATACTACCCTGTCACATTTTCACAGACCTCTCAGGAATTCTTTTTCTTATCTGTAGTCCTTGGCAGTCAATGACTCTTACGAATATTCAGAGAATACAAATGTGGGTAGAGGAATACCCTTATGAAGTTATATGAGCCTTACAAAGGAACTGACAGAAGGAAAGGCAACACAATTCTTTGAAGTTAATATAGTGACTCATGTAGTAATGCTACTCACCGTACAGACACAAAAATGTCACAACCCAATGGGTCTCCAAAGTCAAAACTGAATAAATGAATATTTAAGAATTCCAGATGCTAAAAATACACCCGAGATCTCATTTTCTTCTTAATCAGAAATTGCTTCAGGGAAGAAGGCTCTTTGCCTTCTGGAATCCAACATCAGCCAAGTTATCTTGGCAGAAATCAAGGATAACCTGACTCTTGCCAATTGTAAACAGAAAGCATGAAATTTAAATTTAAGAGATACAGAAGGAAACAGCTGCCTACCTGTTGCTGTGAATTAACAAAGACTTATGCTATTTAACTTTCAATGGGTAGTTCCATTGAAAGTTAAATAGCATAAGTGTTTGTTGAATTTGTTTAGATGTTTTCAAATGCATACCTTTCATTACATACCCAATCTGGTTGATACAAAACACTTCAGGAGAGGGAGAAACAGAAGTAAATCTCATGACATGTTCCCATTACCACTAGTTTTCCATTTAAGAACTTGACCATTTCCCTATCAATTCTGGATTGTTTATAACTTTTCACGCCTCTGCTAACAACCACAGCATCTTGCGTGGTGGATATGGGATTTCAGGGTTGCAGTTATATCTTTTCCCTTAGCTTCAGCTTATCAGACATACCTTTGATCCAAAGCAAATCAGGAGCCTCTACCTCATTTTCTGCCAGTGGTTCAGTGAATGAACTTCTGATTTCTGTTGATTATTGAATTGCTTCTGGGATGGATCTAAAATGCAGGCATTGACCCTTAATGTCAATCAAAAAACTGTGAGTCCAGAATTCTGAGGCAATTTCATTGTTTACAGTATCTTTCTGGCAGTGTGATAATAAGCAGTCTGACCGCTTTATGGATTTGCCTCTCTCTTGAGCAAACTTAAAAGAAGGCTTAGTAAAACCTACATTGGTTTATTGAGTATATGAAAGCTGGCTGCTACTCTTGTTTTCTCCTGTTACTAGACATTCTTTGGCTGTATGTATCTCTACAGCTTTCAAATAGAGGATTTTTCTTTGTGCTATTAGATATGTCTTTCTTAGCTAATTATTAAGTGATGGGTCATGCAGAAACCAAGGAGAACATCTTATAATAAATTTATTCCTATTTTTCAGGAATTTCATATTATAAGAAATGCATGTGTGCCCCTGAGTCTAAAATAAAATAAAATTAAATTAAAAAGTGAGACAGTTGGCTAAGGCACGGAAGAGATGCTTATATTATATCATAAGCTGCATAAGAAAAAGAAGGAAAACATTTTTTATACAAAGAAATAAAACACTTGATTCTCAAAAAAATTGTAAGAACCCTAATTTATGCAAATTAATAATGCATAATACATTGGTTATAAAAGGAATTTGAAAGCTGTTCGTAAAACCATGAAATATATACGTATTCATGTCTACTATTTTTCATTTGTAAACAAGTATTGTGACTTTGCCCATATGGTACTCAATAAGCATTATGGAATTCTGTAGCTATCATTGTGATGTTTTATTTCATTAAGAGTACATTTAGGCATTATCTATAAGTACTGGGTTCAGGGCACAGCCATGCCATGGGAAGCAGAGCAATTTCCTTCTATATTGCCTCCTCTTGAATAAATCTGAACCATTTCTTATGTCAATTTCTGGCCTTCTCAATTTTTTAAAAAATTAATGAGAAAAATGTTCTTTTTATCAAGATTTTTACTAAAGAGATTCATACTAAATATGTAGCCAGCAGCCACCCACATATCAGTTAAATGTCATTTGAAAAGAAGAAAATGGCATCTGTACGGGATATATTTTGTTCTTTCTCTGAGATGAATCCAAACAAATGGAACATTTCCTGAAAAGACAGCGGTCAATGTCATTGATTTTAATTCTGCCTTCACATTCTTCTTTGCTGGATTTTAAAAATCACAAATAAACTAAGTAACAGTTTTGCACTTGGGACCACAGAGATGGGCTACCCAAGTGAGCTTAAATGTTCTGGTAAACAAAGAAATTTTAGAAGGGTAACATTGAGAAAGTGAGAAAAATAAGAGGTCTGAGTCAAAAAAAAAAAAAAGAATAATCTATTGAGTAATTTTTTACTATAGAAAACTGTATTATATTAAAATGCAATCACTAAAATGTTACATAATAACGACGTTTGGTAGAAGTATATCCCCTTGGTAGAGTACAATCATGTACTTTTCTCTCCATGTAATCAGATGGGGGATTCTCACAGACATACTGGCACAAAATATTATTTTTACGATTATAGAAATTGGGAGGCTGATATGTCTTCCTCTGACTAAGAGAGAAGACATACACCTGTATTTCTTTTCCAAGATTTCTAATTTCATATTTTGAAATTGAGTTAAAATTCCACCTATCTTGGCCAAGGAAAGCAATGTGGTAGGCCTAGGAGCTACCATGGTGAAATGTCCCCGCAGTGCCACCATCACAGATCTCACGGTCTAGTGGGTTGAGAATATTGAGCATGATATTAAAAAGCACTCCAAACCCACCTTCATGAGTGTGTTCATAGGAAAGTACAGAGAGCACATTGAAAGGGCAACATAAACACTTGAGAAATAGGAAATATCTGAGAGGTTCCTGTAGAGACCTAGGGTTGAGCAATCCAACGTCAGCTGAGAAACAGAAAGAAATGTTGTATAGCTGGAGGATGAGTGCAATGCAAGCAATGTGGCCAGAGATAAGCCTGAAGAGTTAGGTTGGGTCTTTTTCACAAAGAGCCTTGCCAGCCAAAATATGGAGTTTATGTTTATCCGGAGAGCCACTGGGGGGCCATGAAGAGCTTCAAGCAGGAAGATGACTGGGCTTTGGAGGTAGACAGCTTATCCAGGCCCTGGCTTGTTGAGACAATGGGATAAGGGCAGGGCAAGATCACTGAGGGGAAGGCTGCTTTAGGGGCTGCTGTAGCAATCCCAGAACTAGGTGACTGTGGCATGGACTAAAGTGGTAGTAATGGAGTAGAGAGAAGTAGACACTCTTGAGAGTGGCTACAAAGATTTGTCTAGCTAGATGCCGGTGAGGATGCAGAGAAAAGAGAATGCTTCTACACTGCTGGTGAGAATGCAAACTAGTACAACCTCTATGGAAAACAGTGTGGCGATTTCTAAAAGAACAAGAACTTAACCTTCCAAATGACCCAGAAATCCCCCTACTAGGAATATACCCAGAGGAACTCAAATTATTCTACAAATACCTGCACACAAATGTTTATTGCAGCTCTATTCACAATAGCAAAAACATGGAACCATGCACCCATTGAAAATGGACTGGATAAAAAAATGTGGTACATATACACAATGGAATATTATGCAGCCATAAAGAAGGACAAACATATGGACTTTGCAGCAACTTGGATGGGTTTGGAGTCTATAATACTCAGTAATCTAGCACAGAAACAAAGAACAGAATGCCACATGTTCTCACTCATAAGTGGACCCTGAACCACATGTTCTCACTCATGTACCATAATGCTATAAGAAAGGGATTAGCAGTAGCAGGATACTGCCAGGGTGAGGGTGAGGACACAATATCAATCACAACATCAAGGGTACCTGATCTCAAACCAGGTGAAGTAGAGACCAAAGGGAGGCCCAAACTTTATCTGTATTATGTCCACTTGTATATCTAATCCTGAATTGTACCCCACATCTTGACAATAAAATATATATAAAAAAATTGTCTGGATAATATTTAGTTGGGGGCAGAGCAGATGAAGAAGAAAATGGGGGCATCACAAATGTTCAGTCTTTATGTGAGGGTGATTACATCAATAGTGCAATGAGGTATTCTGAAGAAAAAACAGACAAAAGATAAGTTTAGCTTTGTATTTACTATGTTTGAGGGGTCTGTGGGACATGTAAGCACAAATGCCCAGGGAACAGGTGGCACTATAGAGACTTGTCAGGAATCAGTTTCCTGTGGATGGGATCATATAGGGAACCCAAGTACAGTGAGATTAAAAAAGGGCTGAGGGGGGAACTCAGGGAACATCTTCATTTAAGGGATGGGAAAAGAAAATGAAATAGTCTCAAGAGGAAACTGAGAGTGATATCATAGCACAGTAAGAAAACTGGAAGAGCTTGTCTACATAGATGCCAAGTGAAGGTAGCATTTAAGAGGTTACCAGTGTCTAATGCTGCAGAAAGCTTAGCAGTAGAGAAAGAGATGAAGCTATAAGAGAAAAGAATACATAGAGGATGAGCAAGATCACTGAGGAGGAAGAAGCCATTGGGGCCAGACGTGAGTAGAAGAATGGGGTGGGAGAGAAGAGGAAGAAGCTGAAAGAAGAGTAAGTCAAGATGGTGGAAGTAGATACCTTTGTATTGTGGTAGCGGGAAGCTCTGAGAGTGTTCTTTGATGCTAGTTATCTCTTTTGTGATGTAGAAGGAGAGGTGATCTTCAGAGAGACATGGGAAGGAGATGTGCTTGGAGCCCCAGGAGAGAGTAACACACCAGAAATTGCCTCTCTAGAAAACAGGAGAGGAGAAGCTCAAGTGGGAACCTAGGACTGACAAGCAGCATTAAAGACCCATCAGTTTATCCTGGTACCAATCTGTCTGGTGTAATTTTTTTTTTATCACAGTCTAGAGTTGCCAGATATAAAAATAGACAGCCTGACTGATCTTTGGGAGATGGCACCATGAAATATAATATTTTGGGAAACAGTTAGCTTATGTGGCTTCTTCAAGACCTGAACAAAGCATTCCTATAAGAAAATTCCAAATTCATTAAAGTGACCCCAGGAAGAGTAAAATTTTCCCCAAATACCCCAACCCTAGCAAAGTGGAAAAGATTGGTCAGTGCATATAGCTATTTAATTATTGGAAAGATACTGCTCCAATATGATAATCATTAATTATATGATTTATGGGTGGTACATTAATTCCTGTGAGACTGTTTATTATGATTAGGAACCCAAAAGTTGTTTAATTCTTGGGAACTGGCAAAATGAAATAGAGTTGTAAAGTTCACAAATAGACCTAGAAAGCTGTGACTATACTAAGAATCTGATTTGTTGTGACTCTTGGATCGACTCTTGGCTGCTCTCTCTTTCTGAAATCTCTCCTCCATTTCATTTATTTAACTTTTTATTGGAGTCTCCTGTGTTCCAGGCACTATGGTCCTGACTCTCAGGGGTCTGTTGGTAAGGAAGTATGCACGTATGAAAGCAAGCAATTTTTTTTTTTTTGAGTCAGAGTCTCACTCTGTTGCCTAGGCTGGAGTGTAGTGGCACACTCACAGTCACCGCAGCCTCAACCTGCTTGGCTCAGGTGATCCTTCTGCTTCAGTCTTCTAAGTAGCAGGAACTACAGGCATGACCCACCACACCCAGCTAATTTTTTTGATTTATTGTAGAGACGAGGTTTCGCCATGTTGTCAGGTTGGTCTCAAACCCGTAGACTCAGGCAATCCTCTCACCTCAGCCTCCCAAAGTACTGGGATTACAGGCACGAAGCAACAAATGTTTACAGCCCAGGCTGACTCACGCAATAAGAGATGTAGCCAAAAGGTTGAGAAATAGTAGGGAGGAGATGAATGATTACTTCTGTCTGTTAGATCAGCACATGAGAAAATGTGCTTTCAACCTCATATATAAAACACAATAAAACATTTAGTATTCTGTGTGATTTTGGAAAAGAATAACAGACAGAACATTTAATGAAAACTAAAGTTATTCTCTCATTGAAAAATGATCTTTTCTTTTCAAGTTCTATACTTTAATCTGTGATGAATTAGATACTATACAACTTCCCACCAAGTCTCTTAATTGTTTGATTTACTCTTGAAAGGTATGTTTGAAAAGAAAACCACAGAGTGAGTTGTTCCCAAAGACATCGGTTCTGTTCTGCTGAACTTTCTTTTGAACTCTAAGACTGTCATAATTGTAAGCTCTTCTCTGAGCAGACAGATTTTCAGTTAAAGAACAGAAACCATATTCTTGCTCCTGGTGATACATCTGGTTGCTAAACTTCCCAATAGATTTTGGAATAGCTATGTTCAAGACACTTTGGGAAATAAACCAATAATTCCCTCAAGTGTCTTGAGCCTTCTTGGACCTCAAGGGGGAAGGGAGGAGAAAGGGAGGCAAGGGGAAGGGAAGAGTACTGTGTGGAAAAATAGTTATCAGGAGTCATGTTTTAGTGCTGGTTTTATTACCTACTGGCTATGCAAATTTAAGCCTTTCAGTTGCTTCCCTGTAAAAGGAGGAAACTGGGACTAGATGATGCTTTGACATTTGAAAGAGTTTATTTTTGCATTAGGAAAATTAGATAGTTTGGACTAGGTGGTATTACACACTGGATAAATACTGCTAATAGGACTTAACTTGCCTACTGTCATGAATTATTTAGTGAGTGAGGTCTTTACATTCATACTCAAAGTTCACACTAATGACCTAGTAATTATTTTAATTGATTTTCAATGAACTGCTAACTACCCCGTTGGCATACCAATAAAGTTGGAAACACTGTGAGTGCAGATTCTATGCCTTGTATTTCTATCTTTCTGCTATAATTCTGAAGGGAAACCAGTGTGACCAAATAAAGATTTCTCTGTGTGTGTTACTAGAATTATCAGTGAACATTTCTAGTGTTTTAAGAAGTCTTAATCTGGGTTCATATGAGCGAGGAAAATATATAATATGGAATCATGGAATTTTGAAGCTGATAAGATTTTGGAGAACAAACAATTCAGCCCATTGTAGAAACTCTAAAATACAAACAAAGAGATTATACAATGATATTCTTAGCAGAATTTTGTGTGATAATAAAAAAATTAGAAACAACTTCAACATGCATCAGTTGGAGAATGGACATATAAACTGCAGCATATCCACATACTGAAATATTATCTAGCAGTTAGGTGAATGAATTAGAGCTACATATATCAAATATAAAAAAACTCAAAAACCTACTGTTGAGTGAAAAAGAAAGCTGCAAAAGGGTATAAAAGATATATACTTTTTAATATAAGACTACAAATATAAAAAAGTATATACATTATGTGAAAATTATAGCGACATGTATAAGAATGTGATAAACATCAAATTTAAGAAGGTATCTACCCAGCCGGGCTCAGTGGCTCAGCCTGTAATCCCAGCACTTTGGGAAGCTGAAGTGAGTGGATTGCATGAGCCCGCGGGTTTGAGACCCGCCTGGGCAACTTGGTGAGACCTCATCTCTACAATAAATCAAAAAATTAGCCAGGCATGGTAGCACGCACCTGTAGTTCCAGCTACTTGGAAGGCTGAGGTGGAAGGATTGCCAGAGCCCAGCAGGTCGAGGCTGTGGTAGCCAGGAGTGGCCACTGCACTCCAGTCTGGGTAACAGAGTGAGACTCCAACTCAAAAAAAAAATAAAAATAAAAAGATGTTTACCTCAGAAAAGCAAGAAAGATGATATTAGAAAGAAAGAAGAAAAAAACCCAGAATTTGGAAAGATTAATCAATTTGTTCAAAGACATGAAAACAGATTAGACACTGTTAGTTAGAGTTCAGTACCTTCCACCACAAGATAGCACCTCCAAAATGGAGAGCTTCTGAAACTTTTTTTTTTTAAGAAAGCAGGATTTATTGAGAAGACAGAAAAGCTCCCACAGTGGGAGGGGAACCAAGGAGGTTGCCCTTCTGAAACTTTTGTTAATTATCTCCTTTAGCACAAAATGATAGACACATGAAGTTTAATATTATAAGATCTCAAAAGGTCATCTGGTATAATTTCTCTTTTAAGTTTTGACTTTTCCTTACAACATGCCCGCTAAATGATGATCCAGCTTTTTTTTTTTTTATAATCAATATTTTATATTATGATATTGTGGGGTACAGTTAAGGGTTAGGTATACAAATATGTTTCGTTCAGGCACCCTTGTTAATAAGAGGTGTTTCTGCGTCCCATCCCCAGACAGATATTTGCTACTGTTAATCCCATCTCCCCCCTCCCACAGTTTCCCACTACTGTCAGTCATTTTCTTATAGTGTTACATTGGATGTTCAAGGTCCATTAAATGAGTGAGAACTAAAGCTCCAAAGGGCCGGCAGTGGGTGGCGAGAGTGGCCCTGGGCCCCCCACAGGGTACTTCAGCCAGGAATGGGACCGGTGTCTCTGAAGGGTGGGTGCCCAGAGCCTCCCTGAGTGACCGGCGGCTTGGTGCTGGGTGCTGGGCTAGAGACAATGTAACCAGGGAGGGAGTTGAGACCTGAGACTCCCATGCACGCGGTGGAACAGCAGCAGCAGGGGGCCGCAATATCCGGCCCTGCATGGGACTGAAGGTCCCTGGGCCTTGGACCAGCGTGGCTGGTGGTGGGCTGGGGGATGGGGGAAGAAAAGTAAGAGTCTTTTTGGGAACTCATGTTCGGAGAATCTCACAAGTCCGCCTAGGTCGTCGCCATCTTGAATCTTAGGAGTTGCAATCTAGCTGTACACTCTTCCTAACCTCCCCCTACAGAGAGGGGAGCAGAGCAGTGCCAAGCGCTGAGAGCTTCACCCGTGGAGAAGGCACAGTGGAGTCCCGGGAGCGCAGTCCTAGGAGAAGTGTCCCAGGCAGTCTTGGCACGGGGCTCCCGGAGAGAATCGCTGCGTCCCTCCGTGCATGCAGGCACACCCAGGGGCACCAGGCAAGCCCTTGTTTTTTTTTTTTTTAAAATGCTGTGTAGCAAAAGGAAAAGTAAACTTCTCCAGGTAACACATTTCTAACTTGAAGGAAGACATTTCAAGAAACCCCTGGAGAAAATCTTCACTTCACCTCACATCAACCAAGCACTTTAACTTCTGAAAAATCCAGAATTAAACACCAACCTCACTTGTCTTCCTCAGCTTAGTTGGGCTTAGCTTCTGGTATAGATTCGCTCATGCAGGGCTTACTGAGCATCCAGAATGTGCCAGCAAGAAGCTGGGTGCTAGGGCATCGTAGTGAACAAAGCATCATTGTTTATGTGTGCTCAAAACATATTGGGAGAATAAATCATTTAATGTATTATCAGATTTTTTAAATCTATGTTGCTGGGATGGACTCTGTGGCAAAGCTTGGCTGGTGAAAATTATTCCATTTTAGAAGTCTTTAAACAACTTTACATCCATTATTCCTTCACTTCTGGGGCATGGGACAAAAGCAGGGGACAGCATAAAAGAATACAAGAGATTCAGAAGGTGAAGTAGAGACTTAAGACAGAGCCCACAAGAGAGTCATGTTATAGGTGGCTGGCTGAATAAGAATAAACACTGAATTTGGTGGCGCTGATGGTACACAGCAAACTGAAGACTAAAATTTCTACTTGGAAGCAGGGGCAGCTACAGGTACACTGGTAATCGACATATAAGCTCCCTGCTCTAGAAAGCTTACATTTTACTAGGAGAGGTAGTTCATATACATACGTAAACAAAAACAATTACTAGTGATTGAGACTGGTGCCATTAAGTACATTTTAAGAAAAAAATAAAATGAGATAGGTGATATGAGGGAAAGTATCAAGGGGTATCTACTTAGGATGTTCAGAGAGGATGACAATGCAATTGTACCCTAAAGGGCTAGAAAAAGCCAGCAATAGAGACAACCAGGGAAATGTACTCCAGCAAGAGGGAACAGCTAACAGCAAAGCCCTGACATGGGAAGGATCCTGTAAAAGAATGATAGGGGATGGCAGTGTCCAGAGGTGTGTAGAGAAAGCATGTTTGCCACACTCCTCAAAATCGAGAAAGAAACTCAGATGCGTGGCTTTTTAAAAGAAAAGCCATTTTATTTCTCTGAGTATAGGATTGGCAGTAAACATAAAGTCCTTCCATGTTAAAAATGGCTTTGTTCTAGCTTGGGTATACAGAGATGCCCTGAAAGAAAATATAATTTCAATACAGTAACATCACAAACAGGATGAAGAATCTGATTTTTGGAAGAAGAGAAGACATTCTCTCATCAGAGAGGCTCAGGAGAAAAGAATTACATCAATTCAGACGAGAAACAAAACTTTACATGCCAAAAATATGCTTCAGTGTAGGAAGAGAAAGTGAACTTAGTTTGAAAGAAGGCAAGATGAAGTCTTCTTAGAAACACCAGAAGTATGGAGACCTGTTTGCTTGGGAAGGCCAGAATCAATTATCAAAGAAAAAGCAGTAAGGCGGCTTTACTTTGCCTGAAATTGAAACCTTATAGCTACTGCTTTTCACTTTCCTATAATGATGGGAGGCTTACAATATAGCCAGGACTACTGAGGTTTATGGTACTTTTAAAAAGAAAACAAAGGTCACCACCTGTTTTGGTTATCATGCCATTGATAGTGGTGTGTAGGATTTGAATAGAACTCTGACCAAAAAGTATGATGTTTTCAGGCAAAGAATTTTGGGACCAGAGTCTGGATGGGTGCCAATGAGTTTTGAAAAGATAGGACTCTATCTGTATGTTTCTTTCTTAGACCACCAAAAATAAATCATAACTAAATAATTAGATGCTAGTGCTGAATCTTAAGCTAAATTCAGATATCAGTACTTATTCGGTGTAAATCAGAAAAAAATCTGGTAGAAGTCAGAAAAAAATACCTAATTAGAAGTCTGAAAGAAGGAGGAGACTGTGGTGAGCCATGATGGTGCCACTGCACTCCAACCTGGGCAACAGAATGAGATCATGGCAAACAAACAAACAAACAAAAAAACTCCCCCAAAAGACTTGAAGAATAAAATGAGAACAATGAAGCTGAATTATTTCTAAACTTAGCAAATATTATTGCAGCACTAATAAGCTGACCTGGCAGAAGATCCAGAAAAATATACTCTTCCCAAACATGTGTCTGTTCTCAATCTATGGTTCACTACTGCTTTCGTTTACTTCTAATGTGTTTTTTTTTTTTCTTTTTTTGAGTTGGAGTCTCACTCTGTCACCCAGACTGGAGTGCAGTGGCTGCTCCCAGCTACCGCAGCCTCGACCTGCTGGGCACTGGCGATCTTTCCGCCTCAGCCTTCCAAGTACCTGGAACTACAGGCGCGCGCTACCACACCCAGCTAATTTTTTTTTATTTATTGTAGAGATGAGGTCTTGCCAAGTTGGCCAGGCAGGTCTCGAACCCGCGGGCTCAGGCAATCCACTCACCTCAGCCTCCCAAAGGCACGGGATTACAGGCTGAGCCACCGAGCCTGGCTTAACGTGCTTTTTTACTGCCTTGTTTGCTTCAGTCTTCTGAGTAGCTGGGACTACAGGCATGCACCCCCAGGCCAGGCTAATTTTTTGATTTTGTTGTAGAGACAAGGTCTCGCTATGTTTCTCAGGCTGGTCTTGAACCCCTGGGCTCAAGGAATTCTCCTGCCTCGGCCTCCCAAAGTGCTGGGATCACAGGCATGTGACACACTATGCCTGGCCTATTCTTCAAGTCTTTATAGCTTGATGCCTGTCTTGGCCAAAATGGAGATCTCAGACATAATGTTAGTTATAGTCTTTCGTCTATTCGGTTTAATAAATACTACAGTCACCACTCTTTTTCCTTCTAGAAGTTTTAAAAGAAGTACATGCCTTGTAAATGAGTGTGAGGCCAGAGGAAATGCTAATAAATCAGCAGAAGTCAGTTCCTTTGGGTTAGTTGTTCACAACCTAGACTTTATATCAGCATCACTTGAGGAGATTTTTAAAAGTTCCATTCATGCCCAGGCCACACTTCCGGCCTCCCAAATTAGCATCTCTGGGTTTGGACCAGGCATCGATGTTACTTAAAGCCTCTGGTCTTTCCCATGTGCAACCAGGAGAACCACTGTTCTAACTGTGCTTTTCCAACACAGGAAGCGCCTGCCGGTCTTGTTAAAATGCAGATTTCAATTCAACAGCTCTGTGGAGGCACTGAGAGCCTGCATTTTTTTTGTTTGTTTGTTTTGAGTTGGGTTCTCACTGTCACTCAGGCTAGATAGAGTGCAGTAGCACAATCACAGCTCACCGCAGCCACGACTTCCTGGACTCAAGAGATCCTTCTACCTCAGCTCCCTGAGTATTCAGTACTGCAGGCACACTCCACCACACTGGTCTAATTTTTTTATTTTTGGTAGAGATGAGGTCTCGCTATGTTGCCTAAGCAATCCTCCCACCTTGGCCTCCCAAAGTGCTGGGATTACAAATGTATGCCACTGAGCCCAGTAGGAGAGTCTGCATTTCTAATAAGCTCCCAGATGAGGCTGCTTTCTGCCACTCTCCACATTTTGGGTAGTGAGGCTCTGGATCAGGAGTTCATCATGCGATCCCTGGATCTTCAGCGTCAGTGTCAGCAGGGATCTTGTTAGAAATAGCCGGGCTCAGTGGCTCAGCCTGTAATCCCGCGCCTTTGGGAGGCTGAGGTGAGTGGATTGCCTGAGCCCGCGGGTTCGAGACCCGCCTGGGCGGCGAGACCTCATCTCTACAATAAATCAAAAAATCAGCCAGGCATGGTAGCGCATGCCTATAATTCCGGCTACTTGGAAGGCTGAGGTGGAAGGATCACCAGAGCCCAGCAGGTCGAGGCTGCGGTGGCTGGGAGCGGCCACTGCACTCCAGTCTAGGCGACAGAGTGAGACTCCAACTCAAAAAAAAAAAAGAAATGCAAATTCTAAGCCGGCTCAGTGACTCAGCCTATAATCCCCCACCTTGGGAGGCTGAGGTGAGTGAATTGCCTGAGCCACAGGGTTCGAGACCTGCCTGGGCAACTTGGCGAGACCTCATCTCTACAATAAATTAAAAAAAATCAGCCGGGTGTGGTAGTGCACGCCTGTAGTTCCAGCTACTTGGAAGGCTGAGGCAGAAGGATCGCCGGAGCCCAGCAGGTTGAGGCTGCAGTGGCCAGGAGCGGCCACTGCACTCCAGTCTGGATGACAGAGTGAGACTCCAACTCAAACTAACAAACAACAACAACAACAAAACAAACAAACAAACAAAAATGCAAATTCTTGGGTCCCATCCCAGATCTGATGAATCAGAGCCTCTGGGGAGCGAAGCCCAGCAATTTGTTTTAATAAAACCTCTAGGTGATTCTGATGCACATTAAAGTTTGAAAATCACTGTTGGGTAATAGTTTCAAGCTTACTTCAGCGTTAGGCTTTTGAGAGGCAGGAAAGAGAGATTCCCTCAATTTACTCAAAGCAATGGAAAGGGCTTATTACGAGGATACTGTGGGAATAAGAGATCAAGCTTCACAGGAACCTGGGAAAAGTTACACAACCAGAATACACATGGCGAACCATTGTGGCATAGCTAGGCTTCCCCAGGAACTGGGATGTGGACTGGGATCATGGAGTGCTATTCTGCATCTGGAATGACTGCTCAGGATGAAGTATTGCCTGCCCAGCTGTAGAAGGGTGCTGTGTCTTCCTCTGGTATCTTCCCTTATCATGACTCAGCAATGCCCACCACCCCATCTCTGCTTACTGCAGAGTGGCTTAGTTGGAGTCCTGGAAGGAGGGTACTTGAGTTAGAATTCTGGCAAATCATCTGTTTGGCCTCAGTTTTCTTGTCTTGAAAAATGGGGAAAAGATACCTGCACACGTATGTTTATCACAGCATTGCTCACAATGGCAAGAACATAGAACCAACTGAGCTACCCATCAAAGGAGGACTGGATTTTAAAAAGTGGTACATATACACAATGGAATATTACGCAGCCATAAAGGAAAACAAAATCATGAACTTCACAACAACGTGGATGGACTCAGAGTCTTTTTTTCACAGAAACAAAGAACTGAATCACATGTTCTCACTCATTAACGAAACTTGAACAACTATTGTAATACTATAAGAAAAGGATTGGCAGTAGCGGGAAACTGTGGGGGTGGGGTAGGGAGGCAGGGAGGTGGGATTGGCAGTAATGGGAATCTGCCTGGGGAAGGGGGGCACATCTCATCAACAAGGGTGCCTGCATAATGAATAGCCCTGAATTGTACCCCACATATTTAAAATAGAAAATTTTAAGGTTTTTTTTTAAAGAAAAATGGGAAGACTAACTGTACTTGCCTCAGACTTGTAGGATTAAATGAGATATTGAGTGTGACCTGTTTAGAGCACTGCTTGGGACCTAGTAACTGCTCAAAAAAGAGAATGTCATTATTGTAAAAAAAAAAAAAAAAAAAAAAAAAAGCTGGGCTGGGTGGCTCAGCCTGTAATCTCACGCCTTGGGAGGCTGAGGTGAGTGGACTGCCTGAGCCCGTGGGTTCAAGACCTGCCCGGGCAACTTGGTGAGACCTCATCTCTACAATAAATCAAAAAATTAGCCAGGTGTGGTAGCGTGTGCCTGTAGTTCCAGCTACTTGGAAGGCTGAGGCGGAAGGATCGCCAGATCCCAGCAGGTCGAGGCTGCAGTGGCTGGGAGCGTGCCACTGTACTCCGGTCTGGTTGACAGAGTGAGACTCCAACTCAAAAAAAAAAAAAAAACAGCTTCTGAGTCTAATGCAAACATGTAAAAGTATTATCAATAAATAGCTAAAATATGATTAGTTCTGAATAGAAATGCCCAGAAGTTGTATAGATAGATAGTTATAATGTAGGATATGTCCAGAAAGCAATTTCAGTTTGGAATGGTTGAAACTAACTCGATTATGGAAAATCTTAGGAAAAGAAATAATGTTTCTTCAGACCTTGTCAATGGCAGAAGGTCAAACATCATTCCTCAGCTGGCTGAAGTCATAGAAGTGATAATAAGACCAACTTTTTGCTGAGGAGCTTGTGGATTGTAAACATCTGACAGGTCTCTTGCAGGAAAAAACCCTCCCCTTGTCTCCTCCCATTGAGCCCACCATCATGGCAGCAAGCATGTGACTAACCTACCAATCTGCCTGCTGTCCATCACCTGACATCAGTATATGCACTTATCTGCTCCTTCATGATGACATGGAGCAGACTACTACCCAATCACCTTAATGACCTTCCCTCATCAAAGGGAAGGAGTAAAAGGACTCAACCACAAGCAACCAGCCACTATTGCCTTGCTAAGCTATGGTGTGGCCACGTGCTCTGTAAGCTATGGCCAGGCCATGTTTCTCAGCTTTGGTCCCCCCTCCCCCACCTTGGGGAGGTGAATCTCCTCTCCTCTCTCTCTCTCTCTCTCTCTCTCTCTCTCTCTCTCTCATTTACTTTCTAAATAAACTATATTTCCTAATCTAAACAAAAAGAAGAAATAATGTAAACTATTAGATATGATCTATATTGATCTTTACTGTTTTGTATATTTAAAAATATATGTATGCAACTTTTCACTACTTGATAGGGAATTTTTATATATGTGTATTTCTAACACAAGTGACATACAAAAATAACATACATCATGTTTTAAAAGGAATATAGAGTAGATGCTATGGTTCAGGTGAGCGTGACCTGAAATGACTTTATCACAAAGTGGTTAAAAAAATCTGTAGTTTCATTCTCCATGAAAGTAATTAGGCTATGATATGGAAGGAGAATGACATGTCAGAGGTACAACAAAGCCTTGTTGCACAGAAGTTAAGAAGCAAGTTCAGGCTGAATAAGTGGTACTTTCTAAGGAGGTTGCTATAAAGTTGAGTAGATGTATTTGAGAGGAGTGAATTCTCAGTTCCCAGGAGTATTCAAAACTATCTGTGGGGTCATTTGGCTGGGATGTTGGAAAACCAAGCAAAACATTATTTATCCACCCACACAATGATACTATGAAACACTTACCACATATGAGGTTCCATGCTATGGAAAGGAAATACTGAGGTAAGCCAGTCAGACACAGAGTTCATAAAGCAATGAGGGATACAGGCAAAAAATAAGTTAACAAATAACTAAACAAGGCAATTGCTGATTGTGGAGGTGATCAAAGAAGATGACATTTGAGCTAAGCCCCAACAGGTGAGAGCTGACAGAAGAGGATCCCAGGTTTCTGAAACCTTAAGAGTGCCCAGTCTGCAAAGGGCTTGTCTTTGTAAAGGAAGAGACAGCACAGGGAAGCATGGTGAGGGCACAGAGGTAAGACTCGGGAGGCAGGCGCTGGCTGTGGGGAGAAGTTTTTGTTAAAGGAAATGAGCTATGGAGAGTTTTAAACACAGGAGTGATGCTATCTGATTTATATTAAAACAAACAATGACAACAACAACAAAAACACATGTGTACACATGGATCTTTAAATCCCTATCCAAAGCTGAGATTGTGACTCTGTTACATGAGAAGGTCCTAACTGTCTTATGGCACATACAGAACAATTACACACCTGTCTTTTGGTATTTGTTCTATTTGGCAGTAAGACTCTACCTAGAGAAAGAACACCAAATTGCAAATTTAAACAGTAGCTGGGAGAGAAAATGAGTTGTTCTTGTGATTTATGATTTATCCTAACCAGCCCTCATCATTACCCCATTTGTCCCATAGATCTCTGCTCTTTTCTGCTCTAGTCCTCTGTGCCCATTCAGCATTCCCACCCCCGACTCCCCACTCCACTCCTTCTAGTGCTTCTATCTGGTCAGCAATTCTATCCCTGACAGATGACTGGGCTCTTTCTCCTGGTCCCAACTCATTATTTTACCCCATAATGGAGGGCCTGTCTCCTTTCTGTCACAATGGACTGTCCTTTTGTCCCAATGCCTTGGCCTGGACTCAGCACCATTTTCTCTCTTACAATCCATGAGACTATAGTCTCCTTGAGAAAAAGGATTATATCTGGCTCACTATTATATGCCTGTATTCACCACAGGGCTTGGCATCTCCAATTGTTAAGTCTTCAAGAAATACTGTTGAATGAGTGATTACTCTGACCTTGGAGGCAGCTTGTATAGACATGAGATGCTTCTGGACAATGACTCCCTCTCTGCACTCAATCCTATCATTCTCCTTCCAGCTTCTGCAATGAGAACCAGAATGGCTCTGTGCCTGTTAGCTTCTCCCCAACTATTTTAACCAGAGGTAGAACTAAGCCTTGTCTCTCTTCCTTCCCTTCTTCCTTCCTCCCTCCTTCCCTCTCTTTATTTCTTGGCACAAGCTTGGGCACAATTCATCTTTCCTGAATTGTATCTGAGTCTTTATTGTGGCAATTCAGAAAACTCAAGTGTGCAGATGCTCTGCATCATTTCTAAAATAACAGTAACAGCTCACATTCATCGTACATTACTGTTTTCCAGGCACCATGCTGAGTACTGTGCAAGGATTGTCTCCTTTAATCTTTACTGCAACCCTATATGGAAAATATTCTACTTATTTTATAGAGAAGGACACTGAGGATTAGAGAGGCTAAGAAATTTGCCCAGAATTATAAAGGTAATAAGTAGGAAATCTGAGATCGCCAAGATTCTTCTGAATGGAAAACTTGTATCGCAAATAACTTTGAGAAAATATGTAAAATAAAGTTTATAATAATATATCAACATACTGAATACTAGCACAAACAAATGAATAAATTAATTGATGATGCTATTGAAAAAGCGATGCTAAAATGAAACTCTCCGTTGCATAATTGGATAGATTTAAATTTCTCTGTCACACATTTCATCCTCACCTCCAAAAAAAAATCTCTCTGCATAATCCTTTACTAGTATATTGGAGCATATTTAAGATTTTTTTTTTTTTTAGTAATTCTAAAGAATTTCACTTTAACTGAAGAAACCGAGGAAAACCAGAGAGGCTTAGAAAATAGTCCACATCTTAGAATTTAAAGTCCTCAAATAAAAGATATGAAGAGAACTTAAGAGTCCTCATGTATAATTGAATTGTATATGAGATAAAAAACCGTTCATATTTTTAAAACCTGCATTACTTATAGAAAGTCTCAGGAACCGAAATCAGCTCATCTTTCAAAGTTCTTTTAGTGACAGTTTTAAAGTGTCCGAAAGGCAGATTTTCCAATTTTTAACTTAACGTCGAAGCAAACATCCATTTTTTTTTAAATTTAAAAAGAGATGGCCTTTAAAATGCTGAATGTTCCTGATGTTATCTGAAACACTACCTAGAAAACTATAGTATATCAACCATGGCAGTCACCTAGTATAAGGTCGAACTCCTGATGATAGTATTATTGAAGAATAATAGTTTTCCTTCATAAAATAGTCATCTAAAGGAATCTTGATTTTTATGTCTATGCTTGTTGTCATAAGTAGTTTTTGAAATATTACATAATTCACTATATACCAAGAATCTATACCAAGAATCATGGAAGGCACCTCTAGCAAATTCCCAAATAAAATTTAAGAGAATAAATGGTCAACATTTACTAGCCAATCTTAACTTAGGAAAATAATTTTCCAATACTTGAGAATATGATGAACCCAAATTAAAATTCTAACTTGCAAAAGAGATTTCACATGTGTATTTCACTTAATTTACCAAATTCAGTGATTTAAAAACATCTGTACCAGCATGATTGTGTTTATTATATGTCTATGTTATCCACTGTTTTAGTTAGAAGACTCTTTAGGGCTCATGAGGAGAAGGTAATCTGGGTATGGGTCATACATACTTCAAAAACTCTTAGCTTTGTATCCATGGGCAAGTCACTTAAACTTTTTGAGTCTTCCTTGCTTCATTTGTGCTATAGATAAATACAAATATTCACCTTTCACCCGGAATGAGACCATACATAGGGCAGAGGCTTAGACTGTAGCAGAACAAACTGGGTTCAAATTTAGGCTTTCCCTCTGTACCAAGGCCTACATATGTGAAGCATTGGATATATTCCTTATCCCTTTGGAGCCTCAGTATTATCATCTGTAAATTTAGAATATCACTTACCCAGTAAGATTTCATAAGCATTAGGAAAAAAATGTATGTAAACATTTGGCACTTATTAAGCTTTCAATAAATGGTAGCTGTTGATTCTTGTGGACACATTTTGTAAACTGCATTTTATATGTAGGGTATTATGGTATGACTTGACTGTTTCCTTAGCTATCACATAGTTTCTTACTGACAGACTAAACCACATTTCTCCCATATAGTATTCTTCTATATATGATTATATTTTCCTTTAAGTATTAAGGTCCTACTGTGATACTTTTTTAATGAAATTTGTTATGAGATGATATTAGCCAACTCCTCAATAATGAAATCTTTTTTTCCTTCCTTCTTTGCTGTATTGCAGTCTGTGGTCTGTGGTGAGTTTTTCATCTATTTATTCATTATAGTATTCATTCATTCAACAAACACCCACTGAAGGTTTACTATGTCACAAGATATATGTTAGGAGTTATATTTCAGGAAGAATTGACCTGGATGTTTTATCACAGGTAGTTTCATAAAATATTATGTTATTATGATAAATTATTTCAGTAATAAAAAAAGTTAGCATAATATTATAACTTATATAAATTATAGTGGGAATTAAAAATATATTTTGACAATGTGATATATACTCCCTAGAAAATAATTATATGCAACCTCTTTTTCTTTTTTTTTTGAGGTGGAGTCTCATTTTATCACCCAGGCTGGAATACAGTGGCATGCTCATGGCCATCCCAGTGTCAACCAGCTGGCCTCAGGCAATTCTTCCACCTCAGCCTTCCAAGTAGCTGGAACTACCATGCCCAACTAATGTTTTGATTTATTGTAGAGATGAGGTCTTGCCAAGTTGCCCAAGCTAGTCTCGAACCCGTGGGGTCAGGCAATCCCCTCACCTCATCCTCCCAAAGTGCTGGGATTATAGGCTTGAGCCACCATGTCTGACTGCAACCTCTTTTCAAGAAGATTACTATATAAATTAAATAAATACAAAGTGCTTATGAAAGATTAAACCAAAGAAAGGAATTTAAAAATGGAAACAACTTTTAAAATTACATTTTTGATCAAATATTGAATTATCTTTCAGAGCAGATTTTTTAGGGCTTTATATCTAGCATAACTTTAAAATAGGCCATAATTGGAGACAATTAAAAAAATCTTTCTGTTTTCACTTTATTTTCTGTAATAGACATGAGCCTGCCATAGTCTATTTCTATGTGGAAAACAACAGAATTTTATATGTGTATATAAATTTCCATAATGTTTTAAGATATTTCCTTTGATAATACTATTATTATTATAAATATAATACTTTTTAACTGTAATTGAGTGCCTCCAATGTGCAGCTGTTGCAAACTGGATGATTAAAGTACAAGATGAGCATAGCAGGGATGGGTAAACTATTGCCTGTGAACAAAATTCAGTCCACCACATCCACCTGATTTTGTAAATAAAGTTTTATTGGAACACAGATTGATTGATTTGTGTATATGTAGTTTATGGCTGCTTTTATGATATACTGACAGAGTTGAGTAGTTGTGATAGAGACAGTATGGTCTGCAAAGACTAAAATATTTACTATCTTGTCCTTTATAAAAAAGAGTTTGCTAGTCCATCCTTTACATTGAAGGTATTAAAGAAGTTTTACAGCCATTTTGAGTATCAATACAAAAAACAAGAAGGAATTAAAGAGAGGCTGTGTATATTCAGCTCCTTTTAGGCTTGTACCTGATGCTTTGTGGGCATACCAAGGTAGGATAAACATTGCATTTTTGAAGACACATTTTCTACAGGAAGTCTTTGCTCACTGGGCTAATGGGGCACTGCAGTTCCCCACTGAGATAACAGAAATTCCAAGTGGTAAGCCACCAAGTAAATACCCACCAGAGTTGTCTAATCTTCATTTCTTTTAGAAGCTGGGAATTTTAATTTGTTCCTGTTGAAAATATTGTGGCTTTCTCTATATCCATAAGCAACACAGTTTATTTATTTGAAAATGGCCATTTTTTGTTAAAATTAAAATTTTTTTTAAAAGTTCACACATTACCTGCATGTTGTTCTTCAATCCAGACTTGCAAGTACATGAAGAGGAGTAGTCCCGCTACTCCAAATACCAGCACGGAGAGGAAGACTTGTTTGGGGTTCATGACCACTTCAGAAGGTTGCATTTCTCATCGTTTCTGAATCTAAAGATCGCATGTTATTCTTTTCCATAAAGCTTCAATCATTTCTTGTAGTCTAGGGGCCCATTCCATAAAGTAGCCTAGAATTTAAAAAAGAAACCCATATTGTACATATCTGATCACATTAATTTCCAAATATGATATAAATATGCAGTAAATCAACAACACTGAAGACTTCCATGCACCGTAATGCTCTGAAGACAGACAAGACTGTAGTAGATGTTCCCAGAATGGCAATTTTATATTATGTTTTTATCTTATCTAAGGAATGCATTATCCTACAGTTAATAAGTAACATCCTAAATTAATTAGATGAAGTTTGGTCAGACTTAAGTCCTGCTGTATTTATTTATTTTTTGAGTTGGAGTCTCACTTCGTTGCCCAGGCTGGAGTGCAGTGGCATGCTCACGTCCACCCCAGTGTTGACCTGCTGGACTCAGGTGATCTTTCTGCCTCAGCAGCCGGAACTACAGACGTGTGCTACCATGCCCAGCTAATTTTTTTGATTTATTGTAGAGATGAGGTCTTGCCAAGTTGCCCAGGCCATTTTCGAACCCATGGACTCAGGTAATTCGCTCACCTTGGCCTCCGTAAGTGCTGGGATTATAGGCTAAACCACTGCGCCTGACCCGCTGTATTAATAAGTATAAAGTCAGATTTGGGTTACCTTCAAATGATCATAAGAAGAAAGAGTAACCAAATGGATTGCTAAAAGATAGGGTTTGAATATGTTTATAGACTGTAGGGAAAAAATTACTTTATGCCCTAAAGATATGTAAAGTCCAAAAATGGAAGGTTTAATCTATCATTTTCCTCTCATGTAAAAGTAATAGAGTTCTCCAACTTTAAATTCATGATAAAATCCTTCAAAGGCATAAAAGGATATAAATATAAAAGGTCAGAGTTGAATCTAAAGATCGCATGTTATTCTTTTCCATAAAGCTTCAATCATTTCTTGTAGTCTAGGGGCCCATTCCATAAAGTAGCCTAGAATTTAAAAAAGAAACCATATTGTACATATCTGATCACATTAATTTCAAATATGATATAAATATGCAGTAAATCAACAACACTGAAGACTTCCATGCACCGTAATGCTCTGAAGACAGACAAGACTGTAGTAGATGTTCCCAGAATGGCAATTTTATATTATGTTTTTATCTTATCTAAGGAATGCATTATCCTACAGTTAATAAGTAACATCCTAAATTAATTAGATGAAGTTTGGTCAGACTTAAGTCCTGCTGTATTTATTTCCCATAATAACACAGAATTATTGAAATCTACCTCAGAACACAGAAATCTATTTCACTAATAAAAGGATATTTTATTTTTAAAATATTGAAATGAATTTCTTTTAGAACTATCTCATTTAATATAGTCTTAACATTTCATTTTTTAAAAAAATCACATCCACTTTTAAGAACCTAATGAAAATGTGAACCCTCTCCTCAGAAAAATATAAACACACACAATATCTTGCATACAATGTCAATATTTTTGTGGCTCTTCATTGAATCTCACGTTAAGAATCCCTATTCCCAATAAACTGTCACATATGAATGCCGTAATCCACATGGTGAGCTCACCTGGCTAGCAGCCTGGCTAACAGGGTTAAGGCTTTGTATGTAAAGCTGACCAGAGACCCTGGCTGTGTTTCTTGGCCACAGACCACACTGTCTCTGGGTGAGTTGAACAAATATTTCCTCAATATAAAGATATCATGCAGATTGTTGTGTCTAAAAATTATCTCTTTTATTCCAAATATGCCTCAAAATCTGTGGACAGAGTCTTTGAGAAAGAATATTGATTTAGCCTGTTTCAGAGGTGTTTGCTAGGTTGCCAGTTAAAAGTTGAAAACTACTGTGGAAAATTGCTAGGCTGGTTAAAAAATAATACTTAGGTTCTTGGCAAAATCAATTTCCACTCAAATGGGCTTCAAAGGTAATATAAGAAGTCAAAATTAGAAATGCATGTATTAAAATAATTAAAATGATCTCCTGATAAGAAAAAAAAATCCACCAAATAGTTAAAAGTTTTTATGCAGAGTGAGAAAAAGTCAGATCACAAATATTTATTATTCTTTATTTTAACTATTACTTGGAAGGGGCTGTGGTTGTCAGCATTACCTGAGATGCTTTCTTAAATCTACTCCTTTGAGTCCCCTAGGAAGGGGCAACTGTTAACTTTTTTCCCTAGTGCTTTTGAGGGCTTCAAGCTTTTTCTTGACTTTGGTAGTAAAGAAAGTTTTTAAATAAGGAAAAGAACTAGGAGCATTATCATGCTGCTTATTTGATGGGTGATATTTTGCTTATATTGAATCAAAACAAAAATATTATGGGCTTACAAACATATGTCACAAAGAACAGTTCCCAAGGGAGATTTGCAGTTTGAGGTGTTCCAAGATTGACTGCCTCAAGGGAAGCTAGGAAAAGCCAGCTTTCTCTTCTCTTGATGCTGCAGTTAAACATGAACAGACATAATTCTTGGGTACATAAGAAGATTCAGATAGGAGGAGACCAGTTAAACAAAATCTACTACTAACAAAGAAATAGCTGTTTACAAGAAGAAAAATACTTTTACAATCTGTCTACATAATTAAAACCTATCTCAAAAGAGAAAGGCTAGAAGAAAACTCATAAATCAGATCAGAGCCACAAACCAGTGGGAATAGTGGGTGTAGGAGCCAAAAGAAGTACTCCTTGGGGGTTTGCAGAGGAAAATTATTACCTACAATGCTGGAAAAAGATTAAGCATTTGCCCTTCTTTTCTTTGGGAGATGTTGCTATACTCTGACATATCCTCTTGGGTGAGAAGAGAAAGTAGAAAACTCATAATTGTTATTATGGCAGATGTGAGTAGGATTGAGTGATTAAAGCCACAAGGCAGAAAGGCAATCTGGTGTAAAATGGAGAGATACATTTGATTTTCTTTCATCTCAGTCCATTAACCCAACATTGGCGTTAGGAAATGGCTCTCATTAAACAAAGGTGAGGCGATAGGAGTGGCAGGATTGCTTTAAGCAAACCTGAAGGTCAGCTGTGATGGGAAAACACACCTATTTAGAGATCGTATATCTACCTCCAAGCCTTCGGAAAAAGTGCAGACTGCTGGAGATTGAAATTACTTGGAATAATGCTGTTTTATGTACAAGCATTATATGTTTCTATAGCCAAAGGCTTCCTGTATTTTGTACAACTTCTTCCTCTCCCCACTCGTAAACACATCTTGAACTAAATAGGTACTTAACAACTTGTTGCAATGAAATGAATTTGGAACTTCCACGACAAAATACAGGTAGTTGATGAATTTTATAGTGAATTTGTAAATCCTTAGTCTTAACCTCCAAATAGATAAATGTGGACTATTAGATTCCTATAAGATAGGGTCTAAGTTTCTTTGTTAAAATATCTTTATTTGCATATCTTATTGATTTGTCTCTAAGTTATGAAAAGAAATATAAAGATAGTTATTTCATTCTATCATCTCTTTTCAACACTTCAAAAAGTATTCTCTTAAATGACCATGATTACCAGTAGAAGTATTTGGGGGCTTAAGTATAGAGATGAATTACTAGCTAAAGGCAAGTTACATTAAAGGAAATTATGAGTTCCTCAGTTTGGCAGAAGCTTATGATTTTAGGGAGGAGGAAGTGGTGGGATTGTGGGGAAGGTTGGTTTGGACCAAATGACGCAGGCAGTTTGGAGAAGAAACCTAGAGTCAGGGGACGACTGCCCCCAGTTCTCACCCTCAACTGGTCCTGGGAAGCCCATACCTTCTCCCTCTCCAGAGCAGCTACACCATTTGCTAGCACTTTCCCACCCTCTGAGCAAATAGAAACCATCAATGATGAGCCCTCTCAGTTCACTACTCACCACTTACAAGTTTACCTTCATCCATCCCCACCCATACATCTTTGCCTCTGTTTCAGAAAAACAAGAGTCCTCAGTTTTGTTCCATCTTTTCCAGCCTCCTGTGAAATGCAGCTCCATCAACACCTCTGCGGTCCCAGTCTCATCCCCACTTACTCGGTGTCTCGGTCCTCTGTAAACTCCTCCAGCAAACGCACCACTGCTATCATTTTCAGGCAGGCGGCAGGACAGGTACTGACCTGGACTGCCTCAGGCCCCTCATCCCATTCATTTCTGAACCCACAGCTGCCCAGAAGGTGAGAGAAGATGCAAAGAGGTCAGAAATTGTGTAGAGTTTGAAATGTATAATTTTTTGTTTTATTTTTGTTTAATTTGTTTTTGACTATTCTGGTTTTCACATTTATGAATTTCCTGTTTATATCTCTTCTCCACTGCTCTTATTAATTTGTAGTTCTTTGTTCTACTTGGGATAGTAATTTTTATCTACATAGGCATTACAAAAATTTTCCTGTCTGTGACTTTTTCTCTCCTCTCTCCCTCCCTTTTCTTTTCTCCTTCCTTCCTCCCCCTCCCTCCCTTTCTCTATTCTCTTCCTCTTCCTCCCTCTCTCCTTTTGTTCCTCCCTCCCTTCCCTTCCCCTTCATTCCTCTCTCCCTTCTTCTGCCCTCCTTCCTTTTTTCTCTCCCTTCCTTCTTCCCCCGACTCTTTTTTTCTTCCTTTGCTGTTTGTTGTTTTTTTCCTTCTTTCTTCTTTTTGAGACAGATCTCACTCTGTTACCCAGACTGGATTGCAGTGGCATGATCCTGGTTCACCACATCCTTGCTCTTTGACCTCCTGGGCTTAAGTGATCCTCCTACCTGAGCCTTCCAAGCAGCTGGGACTACGACAGTGCATCACCATGCCCAGCTAATTGTTTTAATTTAGTTTTACTTGTAGAGATGAGGTCTTGCTATGTTGCCCAGGCTGGTCTTGAACTCCTGGGCTCAAAGGATTCTCCTGCCTCAGCCCCCCCTAAATTGCTAGGATTACAGGCAGGAGACACTGCACATGGTCAATGCAGTTGTTTTGTTATATAGAAGTTTTAAGTTAGTTGTATCATTCTTTTCCTTTTTTGATTTATCAGCTGGTGTCTTGAAAGAAAATGTGATACAGTTATGACATTGTGGAGAGCTCACTAAAGGGACACGCACAATGATGTGGTCAGGGTTTAGGGAAACCAACAAGGGATAGAAAAATTACTCAGGGACAAGTAACAGCCACCACTCCTAGCAGGGAAGAAGCAAAAGTGGAGAGCTATTCCCGGAACCCAGACAGAGCAGCTGGAAGGTGAGGGATGACTGATGGGAGCTATAGCCCATCATAGAAGGACACCACACACTGGTCAGGTATTAAGGTAACCAGAAGAATCACTACCCATCTTCCATTTCCCCCTGTCCTTAGATCTTCTGTTGTTGGGAGCCGGCCACGGAGGCCCACTGAGCGTTAGGGATCAGGAAGGGCTGTTGACCCTGAGACCACTAGGATGCATTCGGGAGCTACTGACCCCATTTCCTTCCCCTTTCTACTCAGCACTAACCAGATTAAGCTCCTGTGAGCTCAAAACATATAAACTCTGAGACCGGGACGAACACAAGCTAACTTTTGAAGCTCATTGCTCCCATTCTTCCACAAACTGCAGTTTTTGCTTTCACACAACTTATAATTCAAACTCCTGTCACATCTAAGAGCCTTAGTATTGGTCACAGGCTTCCGGGTCATGATCTTAGGATTTATTGAAGGTGTAAATTGTAGAATATAGTTTTAGAAGACAGCCATTTTGTTGAAAGAATGCAGCTGGGTTACTTGCAGGTAGCCCACTGTGAACTTTGGACTGGGCCACATTCCAAACATTCTGGGATAGGCCACTTTCGTTTGTAAAGTAAATACTTAAGCTTCTATAGAATTGTTTAGCTTGGCATAAATCAATAATCAGTTTAGGATGAAAAAGGTTTATAGAATATGTCAGTCACAGATTCGGTTATCCTTTGTTATGGGATTTTAAGATTATCATATGAAAAGGGTTTAAAGGTAATCATTGATTAAGTTTTCATGGATTAAGGTTTCTGGTGGGTGGGGGACGCCCCTCCCACATCTGACTTTGTATATAAAAGACCCGTTGTAATTCCCAATAACACTCATTCGCTTCTGCACTAGACTGGAGTCCAGTCTCTTTCTTTCTCTCTTCTTCCCCCCAATCGCCGACGCCGTCTCCACCTTTGGGGTACCCTGAACCCGGCTGAAGCTGGTCTCCAGCATTCTGTCAGTGACTTACACCTGTCAAACTCAAGTAAGAGCCAGAGGATCCCTTTTCTGCATATGGCCCATTAAGTGAGCCTCCAATTCACAGAACAGGATAGACAAGAGTGGAATATGGCAGTATCAAGCTCAGTTCATGTTTTATTAATTTTCTGAGAGAACATTCCTTATCTTCAAACCACAGTGCTATTTTTCTATATTTCCATATTGAGTACCTGGATTCACTTGGAATCTATTTGTTTGCACACTGTAAGGTATGCATTCCATATGGAGAACAATCATCCAACCCTACTTATTGAATACTTTATTAGTTTACTACTAATTATTAAAGCTGGTTTTGCTGTTTATCTAATTACTATGTGTGTTGGGGTGTTTAAGTGGACACTATTCTGTTCTGTTAGTCTAATACCATGCTATTACTTTTTTGAATCAGCTTTGGAAAATTATATTATCTATACAATTATCACTTCCTTTTAGTTTTCAAATTTATAGGTACAAAGTTGTTCATAAGAGTTTCTCATGATTTTAAGATCTCTTCCATAGCTGTAGATATAGCTGCTGTTTCATTCATAATATATATTCATGTCTTTTCTCTTTTTTCTTTGATCATGCTTAATAGATCTTATCTATTTTATTTTAAAGTACATTGTAATTTCTCACTAGGATTTTTTATTCTCTGTTTCATTGATTTGTGCTTTCATCTTTATTACTTTTTTCATTCTACTTTTTTCAGAATATTTATTCTTTTCCAAACTTTTTAATTGAACATTAATTATATTTTAGATATTTCTTTTTGTAAAAAAAAAATATACTTATATAAGGTCACTAATCTCCAAAACTACTTTAGTGATATCTGACATGTTTTTTAAATGTAGTATTTTCATTGACAATCAGTTCTAAATACTTCTTAATTTAGATTATAATGCTTTCAGTTTATTATTTTTAATGATTTCTTTTTCCTTCTTCTGTTGGATTGATAAAGTTTCCTAAAATTATCTAATTCTCTCTCTGTCTCTTCTTCTGCTTCTTTGAATCTATAGATTTTCTTTGTTAGCTAAGCAAAAACTTAATTTTTAAAAAATTATTTTGTAACTATAAATTTTTCTAATAAAATTTACAATTTTCACAAGAAACCTAGCCTACTTTGATCACTCAATAAACACTGTATCTTCACCCTGGACATGTTTCAGATTTTTCATATAATTTTATTCATTTAAAAGAAAAACTGATTATAAATTAATAGTTACTTAATTAAATTTACTGGCAGTTTGTCAATTTCTGTGTTCTTGGTTAATTTTTGAATACTACACCTTCCCTCTGAGCTTTCTTTCTTATTGAACCATGGCCTTAAGTATTTCTTTTAGTGAATATCAGAGATGCATAGATTATCTTAGAGTTTGTATATCTAAAATCATCTTACTTTTCCTCATTCTTGAATGATGATGTGGCTGTGTGTGAACTGAGGTGAAAAAGTATCTCCTCTGGCTGGGCTCGGTGGCTCAGCCTGTAATCCCAGCACTTTGGAAGGCTGAGGCAAGTGGACTGCCGGAGCCCATGGGTTTGAGACCAGCCTAGGCAACTTGGCGAGACCTCATCTCTACAATAAATCAAAAATTAGCTGTGCATGGTAGCATATACCTACAGTTCTGGCTACTTGGAAGACTGAGGCGGAAGGATCGCCTGAGCACAGCAGGTCAATGCTCGGGTGGCCATGAGTGTGCCACTGCACTCCAGCGTGGATGACAGAGTGAGACTCCAACTCAAAAAAAAAAAAAAAAAGTATTTCCTCTCAGCATTCTGAAAATATTAATCCACTGTCTTCTACCATCCATTGATACTGATGAGAAGACAGTTGTTAACTGAATAGTTTAAGAACTGCCCATAGTTTTAATATTATATATCTTGGTAAGAATGTATTTATAATCACTATGCTTTTTGTCTCTAGAATATGTTCTACATGAATATTCATACATTTCTTTTCTTCTGGTAAATTCTATGAAATTATCTTTACAAAATATTTTCCGTATTTTTTCTTTCACGTTTTCTTTTTCTGAAAAACGTACTTAATATTTAGTTCCTTTCAATATATCTTACAAGGTTTTTATCTTCTCTGCCATTTATTTAAGAACATATATACTTTTGCCTTAAACTGTTATCTGGGTAAATTCTTCTGAGATATTTTGCAATTTGTAATTTC
Organism: Cephalopachus bancanus; assembly: GCA_027257055.1. Taxonomy (NCBI): domain Eukaryota; kingdom Metazoa; phylum Chordata; class Mammalia; order Primates; family Tarsiidae; genus Cephalopachus; species Cephalopachus bancanus. Next base: position 5,811,858 of record JAPVLO010000097.1, on the reverse strand, counting down.
CCCATGTCTTCATCTGAATGTTTATTATGCCTGTTGTGTTTTTCTCAACACTGTTATTTTTTAGTTCCAATATTCTATTTGTACCCATTTCATTTTCACTTGTTCAAGCTTCATTTTTCTCCATTTTTCAAGTTTCATACTCTTTTGTTGAAATTTTTTTCTTTTTCATATTTTATTTTTATTTTTATTTTTTTTTTTGTTGGAGTCTCACTTTGTCGACCAGGCTGGAGTGCAGTGGCACGCTCATGGCCACTCCTGTGTTGACCTGCTGGGCTCCAGCAATCCTTCTGCCTCAGTTTTCCAAGTAGCTAGAACTCAGGCATGTGCTACAATGCCTGGCTAATTTTTTCTTTTTTCTATATTGTAAAGACGAGGTCTTGTCAAGTTGCCTGGGCTGGTCTCAAACCCGTGGGGTCAGGCAATCCACTCACCTTGACCTCCCAAAGTTCTGGGATTATAGGCTGAGCCACTGAACCCAGCCTATCTTTGCATATTTTAAATATATTTCAAAGTTTTTGTCAGACTGCAATATAAAATAATTTGCTTGTAATTTTGTTGCCTCTCTTTTTTGGAATTCTGATGTTTAAATTCATTTTTAGTAGTAGGTTTGCTATTTTCTTTTCTTCTCTTTATCTTCTTTTTTCTCTTTGTGCCCTTCTAACTTGTTAAGCAATTTTGCATTTGCCTCCAGACTGTTCCTGTGCAGAGCTGAGATTTACTATTGCTGACTTGGTGTTCTTGACCTAGAGTGATAGTGGTACTGGTACTACTGCAGACAAGAGAGGTAGCCTAGACACTATCTGGTTTTCCAGTGCTTGGTCTGTGTCTGTGTCTGGGTCTGGGTCTGCATCAGTCTTCCCTAAGTCTAGCACATTTCTTTTTCTTTTTTTTTTTTTTTTAGTTGGAGTCTCACTCAGTCACCCAGACTGGAGTGCAGTGGCTGCTCCCGGCCACCGCAGCCTCGCCTGCTGGGCTCCGGCGATCCTTCCGCCTCAGCCTTCCAAGTAGCCGGAATTACAGGCATGCGCTACCACGCCCAGCTGATTTTTTGATTTATTGTAGAGATGAGGTCTTACTGCCCAGCCGGGTCTTGAACCCACGGGTTCAGGCAATCCACTCACCTCAGCCTCCCAAAGGCGCAGGATTACAAGCCTAGCACATTTCTAAGTGCTACAACTTTTGGTGTGAAGCGCCCCACCATTCTTTTTCTTCAGTCTAGGATAGATGGCCATGTTAGTCCCTGAACCTGTCTTTAATCAATGAGCTTGGCTCCCACTCAGGAATTAAACTTCTAGGTAGTCCAGTAGCTTCCATACTTCAAGCCTAAAAGTCCCACAATTTCAGTTCATGTCACCGTCTTTTTGTTGTTGTTGTTTCTGTTCCTGACTTTGAGTATGGTTATGTCTTCTTTTGTTGTTTGTTGCTGTTGGTTTGTTTATTTACTTTTATTCTCTCTTTCTTTTTCACCTGTCTATGGCTTGTCTGAAAAGCAGACTAGGACACCAAAATATAAATACATTGTCTTTCTTGTCCAGAAATCTTTATGCAATTTTTTAACCTGAATTTCATCTGTAAAACAGAACAATAAAATCTGCCCTATGTATCTGGCAGTGCTAGGGAATATTAAGTCAAACAGAATGTGATGGTCTTTTAGAAAACTATAAAAACAGTATGAAATTTATTATAAAGCACTTTAGTAATCCAGCTTAGGGGATTTAAATTTTTATTTGATAGGCATGATGAGCACATAATAAATGTTTTTAAAATATATTGTTTCTATCAACCATAATGAAATTAAACTGTGGCATGTAGTCAAATGATGTTTCGTCAATTATAGTCATTGGTTTATTTAAAGGGAAAAAAACTGAGATAGTATTCCTATTATTTAAGTAATTGTAAAATATGTAACAATCAAAACCAGTAAATATTGACTCTATTTCTTTTAATTAAGAATGTAAGCATCATTTTTTCTTTACCAGTTTATAAATTAAATAACCCTATTTTAATCTATTTTGTTATTATCCAGTTTTTTAAATTCTGTAAGCATGAGAGCAGTATTGGCAGTAGTGGGAAACTGCCAGGGGAGGGGGAGCACACCTCATCAACAAGGGTACCTGCATAATGAACAATTGTACACCTAATCCTGAATTGTACCCCACATATTTAAATTTAAAAATTTAAAAAAATTCTGCAAGCATTTCTATGTTTTCACCCAATCCTCCAAAAAAGTGAGTTTTTTAAAAAAAATTATTTTAAATTATTTTACACTTATATAGAAGTTGTAAAAATAGCAGAGTTCCAGAATACCCCTTACCAAGTTTCCTCCAATGATAACATTTCACATAAACCCAGTACAGATCACCCCAGGCTCTCTCTCACCATTGAAGCAGGAGAGAGACTGCCAGTTCCTGGCTTTGCCTCACCACTTCAGCGCCTGGCAGGGCAAAGGCAGCAGGGGCTGCAGAGGAAGTCCAGAGGCAAGGTCCCACAGAAGAGGACAAAAGAGGCACCCCGCCACCATCTTGAAGGTGGGGCAGGAAAGTGCTCCGACTTGCTCACCACAGAGCAACAGACCTGATCGGTGACTAGTGAATCAACTATTCAGGAGTTGATCATGACCCAGAGGGAATATCCTGAGAGCACATACTTTGGAGGGACCTGACAAGTGCTGAATTCCAGGCGACCCACCCCCTACCCTGATCCAGTCATAGGATAAAGGGTATAGCCAGAAAAGGATAAGGAAGAACTCCAGAGATCAGTGGTTTGTACAGGGCTGACCCAAACTCCCTCCTCCCTAGCAATCCTCTGAACATCAGACCCACACAGCTAGGCCACAACTGAGAGGAACAGACCCAGGAGGAGCCTTGAAGTCAGTCACAACAGGAGAACTCCATTCCAGGATAGGCCTGGCTGGGGCACCCCCATGAGAGTACATACCTGGGGAAGAGACAATCCCATACCTCCCCACCAGGGGAAATCTCCTTGACCATACAAGAGTGGGAAGGGAGCTCCATCCACCTCCACTGCTCGTCCTCCTTCCCTGCTTCTTTCCCTGAGAGAGTGAAAGAGGTGGCTCTGCAGGATAGAACGGATTAGAAGAAAAATTACAAAGCCTTGCCATGAGAGGGCAGGGTTTTCTTTTCTTTTATTTTTTAACTGCTTTTTAAATTAAAAAAAAAATTTACTGTTTGTTTGTTAATTCATCAATTTTTAAAAAATTTTTCCTTTGTGTATGAATGTGTATGTGAGGGTTTGATTGGCATGCCCCCCAATTTTTTTTTCTATTTTTTTTCTGTTTCTTTCTTCTTTTGTCATTTTCTGTTTATGTGTGTATGTGAATGACTCAGTGTTCATCTTTCTTTTTTTTTTTTTTGAGTTGGAGTCTCACTCTGTTGCCCAGACTGGAGTGCAGTGGCCGCTCCCGGCCACCGCAGCCTCGACCTGCTGGGCTCCGGCGATCCTTCCGCCTCAGCCTTCCAAGTAGCCGGAATTACAGGCGTGCGCTACCATGCCCAGCTGATTTTTTGATTTATTGTAGAGATGAGGTCTCGCTGCCCAGGCGGGTCTTGAACCCGCGGGCTCAGGCAATCCACTCACCTCAGCCTCCCAAAGGCGCGGGATTACAGGCTGAGCCACTGAGCCCGGCTAGTGTTCATCTTTCAATTTTGTTGTTGTTGGTTTTGCTCTTTTGTTCTTCTGGGTTTTTTTATTTTCATTTTTTTATAGTTTAAGGTTTGTGTCAATATATATGTGAGGGTTAGACTGGAGTTCCTTTTTTTAATTTTTATTTTTCCCCACTCTTTCTGTTTTTCTTCTCTATTCACTCTCTGCTAGGCATGGGTGTGTGCTTAGTTTTCCCATTTTTGTTGTTGTTATTGTTTGTCTTGTTTCACATTATTGTTATTCCAGTTTGTTTTGGGGCATGTGTGTGTGTGTGTGTGTGTGTGTGTGTGTGTGTGTGTGTGTGTGTGTGTGTTTGTGTTCAATAGCTTTTACATTGGTTTCTGCTTTGCATCATCATACAGAGTGGTGGTGGGGAGTGGGTCTCAGGGAACACAAACAACAATAAGTGAACACTGTAATTTGCAAGTAGTTTCTGATTCCTAGCACTCCATCCCCTAATATATTCAAAACTCAAAAACTACAAGAGCCAGCAAAGCTTCCCATCCACATCCTATTTCAAAATAGAATAAATCCAGAGCCTGGATCAGGGAAGAATAGAGAACTGAGCAAACATTAGAAGGGAAAGCCTCTCCCACTGACACTGAATAACAGACCTAAAGAGGAAAAAAAACAGATCTGTCACAAATGAGGAGAAACCAAAGGAAGACCTCAGGCAATTTCAAAAGTACCAAAGACAAAACTCCTGAAAAATCAGACCTTGGTGCCCAAACAGTGGAAGTCACCAACGACTACCCCCGGAATACAACAGGGATTAGCAAATGGATGGAAAGAGTGAATAAGACTCAAAAAAGACAAGATGCAACACTGAAAGAACTTGTAACAGAGATTTTGGCAATAAAAAATTTCATCCAGGAAATAATAATAAAATGACAAGCATGGAAAGCAGAATTAATCTAGCTGAAGAAGGAATCTCAGAACTTAAAGACCATGACATAGAACTTACCCTATTTGTAAAAAAACATAGAAAGAAAACTCAGAAAGGAAGAACAAAGCCTACAAGAGATGTGTGATTTTATCAAGAGGCTGAATCTATGCCTGGTATCCCTGAAGAAGAAAGGGAAATGGAGAACAACTTGGAGCAAGTATTCCAGGAGGTAATCCAAGAAAACTTTCTCCATCTCACCAGAGAAGTGACCAGCCAACCATAAGAGATACAGAGAACCCCCACAAGATATCAAATGGGAAGACCAGCCCCTAGATACGTGAAAATTCGCCTACACAAAGTAGGCCCAAAAGAAAACATCCTAAAGGGAGCAAGAGAGAAAGTTCAGACTGCCTACCAGGGTAAACTGATCGGAATAGCAGCAGACCTATCAGCAGAAACACTGCAAGCAAGAAGAGACTGGAGCCCCATATTCAAAGTCCTCAAAGACAAACAATTTCTACAAAGAATATCCTATCCAGCCAAGCTCAGCTTCATCAGTGATGGAGAATTTAAATCCTTCCCAGACATCCAATCCCTAAGAGATTATGCAGCTTCCAGACTATCTCTAAAGGAGAAACTTAAAAAGGTATTAAGCACAGAAGAAAGAAAAAAAAGAATGATGACACACTTCCCAAGAGAACAGCAGAGCACAGAATCAACAGAGAAGACAGCGCAACAAGAAACTTGAAAATACACATACATTAATCCCAAAGCCAAATGAAAACAAAGAAAAAACTTTATAAGAACCTCATAAGAGCGATAAACATTCACATTTCAATAATCAGCCTGAATGCAAATGGACTAAACGCACCACTGAGAAGACACAGAATGGCAAACTGGATAAGAAACCATGGCCCAATTATTTGCTGCATAAGGAGATTCATCTCACTACAAGGGATGCACACAGACTCAAAGTGAAAGGATGGAAACGAGTTTCTAGGCAAATGGATCACAAAAGAAGGCAGGAATTACGGTCTTAATATGAGATAAAATAACCCTTAAGCTACCAAAAATTTTAAAAGATGCAAAAGGACACTACATAATGATAAAAGGTTCAATCCTTCAAATAGAATTATCCATCCTAAACATATATCCACACAACAGGAGCACCAGCATTTATAAAGCAACAACTAGGTAAATGAAAGAAAGATATTTAGGCTAACACTATAATAGCAGGGGACTTGAATACCCCACTAACAGCCCTAGATAGATCATTGAGGCAAAAAATCAACAAGGAGATCCAGATCCTAAACTTGACACTTGATCATTGGATTTAATAGATACCTACAGATTATTCCACCCAACAACCACAGAATATACATTCTACTCATCACCACATGGAACATACTCCAAGATCAATCACATCCTTGGCCATAAATCAAGCATAAACAAATTCCATAAGGTTGAAATCTTGCCATGCACATTCTCAGACCACAGTGGAATAAAAATAAATATCAACAACAACATTTCCCCAAAGCCCACAAAGACATGGACACCAAACAGCATGATGCTGAGCAACTACTGGGTCAACACTGAATCAAAGCAGAAATTAAAAGACTCCTGGAGACAAATTAAAATGAAGAAATATCTTACCAAAACTTCTGGGATGCCATGTAAACAGATCTAAGAGGGGAATTTATATCTCTACGAACACACATCACAAAATGGAAAGATCACAAGTGGAGAGCCTAACAAACAACGTAAGGGAACTGGAAAGAGAAGACCATCAAAATTCCAACTTTAGCAAAAGAATCCAAGTCACAAAAATAAGAACCCAAATACAGGACATAAAAGACAAAAATATCATAGAAAACATCAACAAAACAAAAAGTTGATTCTTTGAAAGAATTAGCAAGATTGATAAATCCCTAGTCAGAATGACCAGAAAATGAGAGAAAAAGACCTAATATACACAATCAGAAATACAAAAGATCAAATTGCAACTGATCCCGAAGAAATACAAAAGATTATCAGAGATTACTATGTACACCTATATGGAAACAAACTTGATAACCTAAATGAGATGGACGACTTTCTGACATCACACAACCTCCCTAGGTTGAAACAAGAAGACACTGAGACAAAAAATAGAGCAATAACAACCCAGGAAATTGACTCTGTCATACAAAAACTACCTTTAAAAAATGCCCTGGACCGGATGGTTTTCCAGCAGAATTCTACAAAACCTAAGAGGAGGAGCTGATACCAATCCTATTGAAAGTATTCCAGGCAACTGAGTAAGATGGAATTCTCCCCAAATCATTTTACGAAGCTAACATCACACTGATACTCAAACTGGGAGTAAAGATCCCACCAAAAAAAGAGAACTACAGGCCAATATCCTTTATGAACATAGATGCAAAAATCCTCAACAAGATTCTAGCAAATCAAAACCAAAAACACATCCCAAAAATCATTCACCATAACCAAGTCAGCTTCATCCCCAGGATGCAGGGCTAGCTCAACATTCGCGAGACCATAAATGTAATTAAACACATCAACTGATGTAAAAACAAGAACCACATGATTATATCATTAGATGCAGAAAAAGATTTTGATAAAATTCGGCATCTCTTCTTTATAAAAACCCTCAAACACTTAGGTACAATAGAAGGAACATACCTCAAAATACCAAGTGTCATCTATGATACCCACAGCTAACATATTGCTAAATGGACAGAAACCGGAAACATTTCCCCTGAAAACTGTAACAAGACAAGGTTGCCCACTCTCACCTCCCTTGTTTGACATTGTGTTGGAAGGCCTAGCTCGGGTATTAGGCAAGAGAAGGAAATGAGGGAACCCAAATAGGAAAAGAGAAAGCCAAGTTATCACTCTTTGCTGATGGTATGATCCTATGCCTTGAAAATCCAAGAGAATCTGTCAAAAGTCTGCTTGCACTGAAAAAGGACTTTGCAAAGTCTCAGGGTACAAAATAAATGTGCCAAAGACAGTTGCATTCCTATACACCAACAAGAAGCAGGCAGAGACCCAAATTAAAAGCACAATCGCATTCACAATAGCCACGAAAAAAATGAAATACCTCGGCATCTTCCTAACCAGAGAAGAGAAAGACCTTTACAGTGAGAAATACAAAACACTGCTCAATGAAATCCAAGAAGACACAAATGGAAAAATATTCCATGTCCATGGATAGGAAGAATCAACATTGTTAAAATGTCCATCCTACCAAAGGTAATCTATAGAATCAACCCAGGGACACCCTTATGAAAATTGGAACTGGCAACCAATTCCTATTCAGAACCCTATGGCCCATAGTTTAAGAAATAAGATAGACAAATGGGACCTCATCAAACTAACAAGCTAACGAGCTTTTGCAAGGCAAAAGAAACCATCAAGAGAGCAAGGAGACAGTCCACAGGATGGAAAAAAAATATTTGCCAACTGTATATCTGACAAAGGCTTAACATCTAGGATTCACAAGGATCTCAAATGCACCAAAAGGAAAAAAACAAACAGCCCCATTAAAAAGTGGGGAAAAGAAAGAAAGGAAAAAAAAAAAAAAGAATAGACACTTCTCAAAAGAAGATATAAGGGCAGCCAACAGACACATGAAAAAGTGCTCAGCCTCACTCATCATCAGAGAAATGTAAATCAAAACCACACTGAGATACCATCTAACCTCAGTAAGAATGGCCAACATTAATAAAACAAACAACAGATGCTGGAGAGTATGCAGAGAAAAAGGAACACTTCTACACTGCCGATGGGAATGCAAATTAGTGCAACCTCTCTGGAAGACAGTGTGGCGATTTCTGGAAGAACTAGAAGTTGACCTTCCATATGACCCAGCAATTCCCCTATTGGGAATATATCCAGAAGAACTCAAATCATTCTGCAAAAAAGATACCTGCACATGTATGTTTGTTGCAGCTCTATTCACAATAGCAAAAACTACCAAGTTGTCCATTGAGGCTGTACTGGATTTTAAAAATGTGGTATGTATACACAATGGAATATTAGGCAGCCATAAAGAAGGACAAACATATGGACTTCGCAGCAACTGGATGGATTTAGAGTCGATCATACTCAGTGATCTATCACAGAAACAAAGAACAGAGTACCATATGTTCTCACTCATAAGTGGAACTTGAACAATTATAATATTGTAAGAAAGGGATTGGCAATAGTGGGAAACTGCTAGTAAAGGGGGGGCATACCTCATCAACAAGGGTCCCTGCATAATCAACGTTTATGTATCTAACCCTGAATTATACCCCTCATCTTTTTAATTAAAAAGAAAAAACCAGTACAATTATCAAGACAGGAAACTTGACAATGGTACACATGGCAGGCAGAATAATGTACCCCCAAGAGGCCTACCTCTTAATCCCTGGAGCCTATAAATATATTATGGCATATGACAACAGAGAATTAAGGTTGCAGATGGAATAGAAGCTGCTAATCGCTGACCTCAATGTAGGGAGATATTTCTGGATTATCTGGCTGGACCCCATGTAGTGAATAATCCCTCAAAAGTGGAAGAGTGAGGCAGAAGAGGAGGTTAGAGTGATGTGATGTGAGAGAGGTGGGACTCCCCTTTTTTAGTTTTGGAGATAGAAAAACATGACCATAAGCTAAGGAATGTAGGTAACCTCTAGAAGCTAAAAAAGGACACAAATCGACCTCGAGCCAAAGAAAGATCCTACTAACATCTTGATTTTAGCCCGTGTCAGACTTCTGACCCATAGAACTGTAAGATAATAACATATTTGCATAGTTTTAAGCCACTAAATTTGTGATAATGTGTCAAGCAGCAAAGAAAACTAACACAGTACAATACCACTACAAAGTATCATTTTGAAGGAAGAGAGATGGTGAAATTGCTATGAATGGGTAAAATAATGCTGATTTTTTCAAATTATTTCTCAGGTATAGTGTTTCATGGTCTATTCCTGTAATAGTTCAACTGTTCAATGTATTTTGTCATACAGAACACAGAAATATATTCCTTTTCTAGACACTAATTTATAGGTGCTTCCTTATACATCTTGTTGTTTTGATTTCTTCAATAATTTATTTAACAAGTGTATTCTACTTTTAGCTGTTGTAATTAAAATTTACTTATAATTAAAATTTTTAACGTGACAAGGCTTTGCCTTTAAATTCTTTGTTTTAGAAGAGAAAGTTTTAAACTATATTTTACATTCTAGTATTCAGTGTAGAGATTTTCCTTTTTCTTTTTAAGCAATAATAGCCTATATTTAAAGACTGAATAGGACTAAAACAAAAGGCTTTGCATACATCGTTTCATAAAGGAAACCTCCAAAAATGGAATTGTTTTTTGGAGGATGGGCCCCTTGTAGTGCAGGCTTCCCCCACTAGGTAAGTGTTCTAGGAGCCCATTGGAGGCTAGCATTTTGAGAGTCTGCATTGGGCTTCAGTGAATTTTTGGGTGGATTTTTTTCAATGTGTTTGCCCATTTCATGATAGGTGATTTATGAGCACACTTGTCTACACTGAGCTAAGTGTTCAGTAGTTTTTGAAAGAAACATCATGATCTCTGTGACCCAAACTCCCTATTCATTGGACTTTGCCTTAAGCAACTTTTCACATTTTGTTTCCCTGGATGAAAAAAGTCCTCAAAGGGAAATGTTTTGCTGATGTGGAAAAGGTGAAAACAAACAAACAAAACAAACAAACAAACATAATGGCAGAAGCACTAAAAGGCATTAAAATTAATGAGTTTAAAACTGTTTTGAGCAATGGAAAAGCACCTCGATAGGTGTATTGCATCAAATGGAGAGTACTTTGAAGGTGGTTGAAATTTAAAGAGATATGAAAAAATACACAATTTTTAATAAATAAGTTCCAGGGTTTTTTGGGTTCCCTCCATATCAGAGAGCGGAAAATGCTCAGAGAGGTTATTACTAAATGAACTGTTCATCATATCCCTTGATTTTTCTTGTTCATCATTCTAAAGATTCCAAAGTTTGTAAAGTTGTATTCCACATCTTTAAAATAAAATAAAATAAAACAAAGTTCATAAAGGATTTCAAACCTCATCTCTACAATAAATCAAAAAATCAGCCGGGCGTGGTAGCGCATGCCTGTAATTCCGGCTACTTAGAAGGCTGAGGCGGAAGGATCCCCAGAGCCCAGCAGGTTGAGGCTGCAGTGGCCGGGAGTGGCCACTGCACTCCAGTCTGGGTGACAGAGTGAGACTCCAACTCAAAAAAAAAAAAAAAAAAAATTTTTGGTTGAAACAAAAATACCATACTTTACATTGGTTTAAACACAGTCACATAAATTTGTAGCAAGTGCTTACATGCCAGTCAAGAATCATAAAGATTATCACTAACTAATATATGTTGAAAATCATTATTACAATTAAGTAACACATAAGGTACATAAAGAGTCAAATGATAGTTTATTAAATGAATCTATAAAGATAAAGGCGGAGAGTTTAAAACATTTTTGGGAGTCCTGGGGTTTGTCTGCGGTAGTACAGGAAATGGCAACTTCCTGGTAGTCATATCTAAAATGACTTGAAGGAGTTATCAGTGAGGGATAAGTCAGATGAGCTTAAAGATAAATATAGATTGGGTAAGGCAGTTAGCAAGTCACATGAAATGGTCAAGTTTTAGTAATATAGTAATTAATAATGCAACCTAAGAAATGCTGAATAAAAGATAGCCTACAGTCCATAATTGGGATCAATTGTAGAATAACCAGTAGAAATAAGTAGTTTACAAGTAGGAAATGAAATTAAAGGACAGTGAAGCAAATGTTGTACTGCCTTCCCAATATCCATTCTGCTCCTCTGAGTGGAAGTTATACAGTTTAGAATGAATTGCTCCTATTAATTCTAATAGCGTAATCTTATGCTTCTTGTCAAAATAGTTGGTTTACATATGACCACTTATGTTAGTATTCTGTGGCTGCCATAACAAATTACCACACATTTGGTGCCTTAAAACAACAAAAATGTATTCTCTCACAGTTCTGGAAGCCAGAAGTATAATCAAGGTGTAATTAGGACCAGACTCCCCTTGGAAGTAAGGGGAGAAGACTTCTTTGACTCTTTGGGGTTCCAGTGGCTCCAGGCATGTGATTGCATAGATCCATTCTCTTCTTTAACTTCACGTGGTCTTTTCCTGTGCGTATGTCTTCTCTTCTGTCTTTTATAAAGATATTCATCAACAGATGCAGAGCCCACCCAGATAATTCAGCATAATCTCATCTTGAGATCCTGAACTTAATTGCATCAACAAAGACTCTTTTCCCAAACACAGTCACAGGTTCTGAGGGTTAGAATGTGGACATATTGGTTTCAGGTCACCACTCAATCTCAAAAGAATTACATCAGGCGATCCAGGGTTTCATGGATGAACACATGATTGTTTTGCAGCTGATCTACTGAGAATGAAGTTTAGAGCTATAGTTGGATGGTTACGCGAGGTGATATTTTCTCTCCTAGTAAATGTGAGTAAGAAAGCATGTCATTCCTGCTGTTGCTGGCAGCCTTCTGACTGCCTTGATGGAAGTCAGCCTAAAAAAACAAGCCAGAGAAAAGGAAGGCAAAACTGAGAAATCAGCAGAGAAACAGAAGAAAAGCTTTAATTGAATCCTAACCGGACCCAATCTGCCTCTGAACTTGTTAATTAGGCAAGGCAATACATTTTCTTTAATTCTCAATCTATTACAAAGCAATTTAAATATATAGTGATATAACTAAAGAATAGAGAGCAGGGAGACAGCCTACAGACTGGGAAAAAGTATTTGCCAACACCAGGTCTGACAAAGGCTTAACATCTTGGATCTACAAGGAACTCAAACGTGCTGAAAAGAAAAAAATAAACAACCCCATTATAAAGTGGGCAAAAGATATGAACAGATACTTCTCAAAGGAAGACATCCGAGCAGTCAACAGACACATGAAGAAATGTTCATCCTCACTAATCATCAAGGAGATGCAAATCAAAACCACACTGAGATACACCTAACTCCAGTCAGAATGGCAATTATCAATAACTCAAAAAATAACAGCTGCTGGAGAGGGTGTGGCAAAAAGGGAACACTTCTACACTGTTGGTGGGAGTGCAAACTAGTGCAACCTCTGTGGAAAACAGTATGGCGATTCCTAAAAGCTCTAAATATTGACCTCCCATATGACCCCACAATCCCCCTACTGGGAATATACCCTGAAGAACTCAAATCACTCTATAAAAAAGATACCTGCACATGTATGTTTATCGCAGCATTGTTCACAATAGCAAGAACCTGGAAGCAACCATGCTGTCCATCAAAAGAGGACTGGATTAAAAAAATGTGGTACATATACACAATGAAATACCATGCAGCCATAAAAAAAGAACAAAATCATGAATTTTGCAGCAACCTGGATGGAACTATAGTCTATAATACTGAGTGACCTCTCACAGAAACAAAGCTCTGAGTATCACATGTTCTCACTCATATAGTGGACCTTGAACATCCAACATAATACTATAAGAAAATGACTGACAGTGGTGGGAAACTATGGGTGGGAGGGGAAGGGAGATGGGATTAACGGTACTAAATATCTGTCTGGGGATGGGGAGACACCTCTTATCAACAAGGGTGCCTGAACGAAGCATATTTGTATACCTAACCCTTAACTGTACCCCACAATATCATAATAAAAAATATTGATTATAAAAAAAAGAATAAGCTATATTTTGGGTATATTTTTTGCAGTATAATCATAAATAAGTGAAAAAACATGCTAACCTTTTTTGAGAAGTTATTACATTCTAGGCCCTACACTGTGCATTTTACATTGATTCTTTAACTTAATTCTCACAATAACCCTATTCTCACCAGACAAGAAATCTCATTTAACCATAGAGTCTTATTCAGGGTTCAGGGAAAGATGAGGTAAGAAGCTGGAGACAGACCACGTTGGGCCTTGGTGTCCAAATTATGATAATTAAATTTCACCTGTGGTCAAGGGGAACCCATAAGTTTGTGCTGTGGACAAGGGAGTTGAATGATCAGGTTTGCATTTGGAGGAGAACACTTAGAGGCAGTGTACAGACTAGCCACAAATAAGAAAGACCACAGGCATCTGGGCAGACAGAGTAGCCATTGGCCAGGATATTCCCAGATGGGAACTGAACTAGATTATATTCAAATACAAAAATCTTATGCCCTTTTGTTTACATGCACCCTCTTACCTTTTGTTATCGGAGGCAGTTTATGGTAGAGGCTAATTATATAGATTGTGGAGACTGCCTTGATTCAAATCATACTTTGACCTCTTAATAGCTTTGTGACACAGCTCATTATGTAACCTCTGTGTGCCTCAGTTTCTTCACATCTAAATTAGGAATAACAAACGTTCCTACAGTATGAGGTTCCTATAAAATAATTTAGTACGTGAAAAGTATGTAGAAGAATGCCCTGCCCATAGAATGCTCTACAATATTAGGATGTTAATATCTTTATATTTCAGATACCTAGTACAGGGACAGCTGCAATGTATTTAATCAACAAATATTTGTTGAAAGACTGGATGCTTTTTCTTCAAAAGGCAGTCTATTTTTACAGCTAAAGGGGTTTATTCTTTCCATTCCTACAATTCAGTGCAATCAATAAACATTCATTAAGCCCAAATATGGCTGAGGCCTTGTGCTCAACATTGTAGGCAAAGCCAAAATGAGTAAGATTTAATCCCTGATCTTCCTTTAGAGAATACTTGAGCTTATTTCTTCATAACTTGCACAGGTTGGTTCTAGTGGAGCTTTCTAGAACTACTCATAACAAATCTTTCCTCCTTTACATGACAGACTTTCCAATTATTGAAAACAATTATTCTGTCTAGCCTTAATCTTTTTTACTCTGGTATAAACAATAAATATATACAATTCCTTTAGTCATTCCCTAAGGACATGGCTTAGGAGCATTCAATCAATGCAATCATCCTCTCCAGACACATTCGAGTTTGTTAATACTTTTCTTTAAATGCAGGGCTCAGAAACAGATAGAATAACCTAAGCATGATTAAATGGACAAATAGCATTATGAGAATCAGCACATAAAAATGATGGCTAAACTTGAATGCATCCACAGATAAAATGGGAGAATAAAACAGGTTACAGTTTAGAGCTTTGGGGGTTTCCTTCAGTTCAAGTAACAGGAAAATAAAAGAGATTTTAAACCGGGGTGAGGAAAACCTATTCAGTAAATGGTGCCGGGAAAACTGGTTGACCATATGAGGGAGACTGGAACAGGACCCCTACCTACCACCATACACAAAAATCAACTCTAAATGGATCAAAGACCTAAATGTAAAGCTTCAAGCTATAAGAATCCTAGAAGAAAAAGTAGGATACCTCCTTATGTAAATTGGAATAGGCAACCAATTTATGATCTGCTCTTCAAAATTAAATGTCATAAAAGATAAGATAGACAAATGGGACCTCATCAAACTGAAAAGCTGCTGCAAAGCAAAAGAAACCATCAAGAAAGCAGAGAGACAGCCCACAGAATGGGGAAAAATATTTGCCAACTGTAAATCTGACAAAAACCTAACATCCAGGATTTATAAGAAATTCAAACGTGCCAAAAGAAAAAAAAAAAACCCCTGATAAAAAATGGGCAAAAGGTATGCATAGACACTTCTCAAAAGAAGACATATGAACAACCAACAGATACATAAAAAAAAGTTCAACCTTAGTAATCATCAAATAAATGCACCCTAAAACAGCACTGAGATACCACCTAACTCCAGTCAGGATGGTCATTATCAAAAACTTTAAAAACAAAAGATGCTAGAAAGGATGTGGGGAAAAGGGAACACTTCTACACTATTGGTGGGAGTGTAAACTAGTCCAACCTCTGTGGAAAACAGTGTGGCAATTTCTAAAAGATCTAAAAATCGACCCTCCATACGACCCAGCAATCCCCCTTCTAGGAATATACCTGGGGAACTTAAATCACTCTATAAAAAGTAGAGTGCACACACATGTTTATTGCAGCATTATTCACAATAGCAAAAACATGGAACCAACCGTGCTGCCTATCAAAAGTGGACCAGATAAAGAGAATGTGGCACATTTACATTATGGAATATTATGCATCCATAAAGAAAATAAAGTTATGGACTTCGCAGCAACTTGGATGGAATAAAAATCTCTAATATTCAGTGATTTATCACAGGAACAAAAATCTGAGTACTACATGTACTCATTCATAAGTGGACACTGAATATTTATCATAACACCATAAGAAAGGGATTGGCAGTAGGGGGACACTGCCAGGGGAGGGAGTGGGCATGCATATAACATCAGTAAGAGTACCAAACTTTACCTGTATTATGACCACTTATGTACCTAACCCTGAATTGTACCCCGCATCTTCAAAAAAAATTCAAAGAAAAGGATTATGAAATAGGAAACATATTATAAAGAACATGTGGTTAAGAAACTAAGATGGGATATTATTACATGATATGCAATAAAGTAAATATTTAACATACGTTAATAAACAAGCATAAGGAAAGGACTTAAGGAATAGTAGGAATGAGGGTTAAACTATGAAATATGTCCAAAAAAATGAACTAAAGATGATTTGATCAATATAGCAAGTATTGAGAGAAAATCAAAAAGGACAAAGGATCTTTGAGGAGAGGAATTGAAAGATGATGAATTAAGTATCCATAGTATTAGGTGAAGTGTCACAAAAGAAAAAATACATGTTCTTTACTGTAGTGTGTAGTATGGAAGGATGGTGGTTCTCTGTATAAATGTTATAGGCATACCTTTAACTTTAAATAATAATGAGGTATTTAGGAGACTATGTAAATAAGCAATAAACAATTTAAATTTTCATTTTCTGTTTCATGACTTTTTCACATGGACTAAATAGAAGGAGTTGCCTTTCGGGTGGATATAGTACAATGTATAAAATCTAGTGAGTTTGGTGGGACATTATGACTGAAGATAGTGAGATATTCCAAAAATAGAGTAATGCAGGAGAGACAAAAACACAGAATTGTAAAAGCTTCATAGCAATATATCTACTTTCAAAAGATCTCAAAAAAAAAAAGTAAACAAAACCCAACAGCATTTAAGAGGCAATAGCCAAACAATGTTAGCAAGTCATTTTGATCTCTCCACTTCTCATGAGTAGACAGTAGTTCAAATTAGGGTGTTAGCTACAATATAAAACAGTGGGTCAAACTGTTTTTGGAATGTAAATTTTTAAAGTAAAATGGCAATATCCATGCTTAATTGATGTCAAATAGTTAAGACCAAGTCTATGGAACAAATTATTATGACAATCTATTCAAAAAGTTTAGCATCACTCTGTTTTCAACAAATGCCTAGACATATTTTCAAATAAATATTTTTTATGGTGAAACAACAAAATATAGATAAATGCTATTGTTATCGGTAGTTATATATTGTCACCTACATATTACATTATTTCTAAATTCTTTCTTTTGCTCATTACAGTAACATTGAAATCCTTGTAGAGGTATTATATTTACAAAGAATTCTGCTTTCATTATGCTAGATATGTTAGATGGTAATTATTTCTGTTAATGACTAGCTAGACAATCAATACCTATTTGGAACATTGATTTTTTTCCTTTGTTATATATTATCTAGGCATTTGATGTGTTATTATTGTATAATGTCTTTTATAGAAGGAATAATATTGCTTTCCATACAATAGTAAAATTCTATGGCTAACATAAAACTCTATAAAACACTAGACATATATGTATATTTTAAAATAAATATGATTTGTTTCTTACAAAGTTTGTGAGCCAAGAACTCACTGCTAGCTACAAGTAATCACATGCAAATATTTATTAAGTTTTACTATGTTCCCTTTCTTTCCTCTTGTTTCACATTTCAGCCCATGTGTGGTTAGCCTGTAACCATTTAATAGAGAAATAGCATGAACTAAAACAGCAAAGGTGATAATCCAGAAATCTTGGTTTATAAAAGAAAAATAAATTAAATCTGCAAAAATGTCTGACAAAAACCATATTGCAAGTTCTTGAGGCATTTTCAAAATCCAAATAACAAATCAGTGCTCATATTAAAATTTCAAAGTAACTGCCTAAGGTAGTTACTGAAATAAATATAGATACATAGAGAAGTCTATTTATCTGAATAATGCCAACATATCAAAAGTACGAATAATACATAACTTTAAAAATTAACATTCCAGAAAACCAAGCAGAAAATACAATAAAACATGTAAAAAAGAATGCATTGTGAAACTTTAAGGATACTTTAAAATAACAAGTAATTGGACTCGGTGGCTCAGCCTGTAATCCCACGCCTTTGGGAGACACCAAGGTGAGTGGATTGCCTGAGCCTGCAGGTTCGAGACCCGACTGGGCAACTTGGTGAGACCTCATCTCTACAAAAAATCAAAAATTAGCTGGGCATGATAGCGCGTGCCTGTAGTTCCAGCTACTTGGAAGGCTGAGGCAGAAGGAACGCAGGAGCCCAGCAAGTCGAGGCTGCGGTGGCTGGGAGTGGCCACTGCACTCCAGTCTGGGTGACACAGCGAGACTCCAACTCAAAAAAACAAAACAAAACAAGTAATTAGTGACTCTTCTAATGCTAGGAATAAAATAGTTAACTTTAATTTATGCAGGCAAAAGAATTAAATTAGATCCCTATCTTCATATACAAAAATTAACTCAAGATAGATTAAAAATGTAAATGTCAGACCTGAAACAATAAAAATCCTAGAAGAAAACCTAGGAAAAACTCTTCTGGACATTGGGCAAGGCAAAGAATTTATATCTAAAATCCCCAAAGTAAATGCAACAAAAACAAATAAGTGGGACTTAATTAAACTAAAACTTTTTGCACAACAAAAGAAATAATCCATAGAGTAAATAGACAACTTAGAGAAATGAAGAAGAAATTTGCAAACTATACATCCGACAAAGGACTAATATCCAGAATCTACAAAGAACTCAAAACAAATCAGCAAGCAAAAAACAAATAAGCCCATTAAGAAGTGGGTAAACGGGCAGGTGTGGTGGTTCAAGCCCAGAACTTTGGGAGGCTGAAGTGAGTGGATTGCCTGAGCCCACAGGTTCAAGCACAGCCAGGACAACTTGGTGAGACCTCATCTCTACAATAAATCATAAATTAGCCGGGTGTGGTAGTGTGCCTGTAGTTCTGACTACTTGGAAGGCTGAGGCAGAAGGAT
The DNA here is from genome assembly GCA_027257055.1 of Cephalopachus bancanus. Lineage (NCBI taxonomy): Eukaryota > Metazoa > Chordata > Mammalia > Primates > Tarsiidae > Cephalopachus > Cephalopachus bancanus. The sequence goes on along the minus strand of JAPVLO010000097.1, from coordinate 5,793,059 downwards.
AGCTGGACCCCAGCAGTTTGACGCTGGGGTGGCTAAGAGCATGTCACTGAACTCCAGTCTAGGTGACAGAGACTCCAACTTAAAAAAAAAAAAGTGGGTAGACAACATGAACAGACATCTCTCAAAAGAAGATATACAAATGACCAACAAACATGTGCAAAATGCTTAACATCACTAATCATCAGGAAAACGCAAATTACAACCATAGTGAGATTCCATCCTATACCAATCAGAATGTCCATTATTTTTATTATTTTTTTTTTTCAGTTGGAGTCTCACTCGGTCGCCCAAACTGGAGTGCAGTGGCCACTTCCGGCCACCGCGCCTCGACCTGCTGGGCTCCGGCGATCCTTCCGCCTCAGCCTTCCCAGTAGCCGGAATTACAGGCATGCGCTACCATGCCCGGCTGATTTTTTGATTTATTGTAGAGATGAGGTCTCGCTGCCCAGGCGGGTCTCGAACCCGCGGGCTCAAGCAATCCACTCACCTCAGCCTCCCAAAGGTGCGGGATTAAAGGCTGAGCCACCGAGCGCGGTTAGAATGTCCATTATTTAAAAAAAGATGTTGACAAAGATGCAGTGAAAAGGGAGTGCTTATACACTGTGGGTTTGCATGTAAATTAGTACAATCTCTATGGAAATCAATATGGAGATTTCTCAAAGAACTAAATGTAGTTCTATCATTCAGTCTAGCAATCTTACTACTTGATGCCTACCCAAAGGAAAAAGTTTGTTATGCAAAGAAGATGCCTGAACTTGTATGTTTATCATAGCACAATTTACAATTGCAAAGATATGGAATCAAACTAAATGCCCATCAATTGTTCAGTGGATAAATAAAATGTAATATATATACACAGTAGAATATTATTCAGCCATAAAAAAGAACAAAATAATGCCCTTTGCAGCAACTGGGATGGAATTGGAGGCCATTATCCTAAGTGAAGAAATGCAGGAAGAAAAAAGCAAATATCATATGTTCTCACTTACAAGTGGGAGCTAAGATAAGGGTCTGCAATGGCATATAGAATGAAAAATATAATGGATATTGAAGACTCGAAAGGAAAGGGTGGGGGGGTGAGAGATGAAACATCACCTATTGGTTACAATGTACACTAGTTGGGGTGACAAGTATACTTAAAGCTCAAACTTCTTCATCACTATATAATACATCCATGCAACCAAAAACCAGTTGTACCCCTGCAGCTATTGAAATAAAAATGTAAAAACCAAACTGCATTGTAAAACTTTAAGGATAATATAAAATTATGAATAATTAATGATTCATTTAACGCTGCTAGTATAGTGGTTAATTTTTGTTCATTAACTAATAATGAAGAGGATTTCTTGCTAAATGGGGACAGACTGAACCAATGCATTGATCTCTACTCCCTCTTCAAACTTCTCTAAGATGAAATGAAGTATATTAGAAATGTGGTTACAAAAACATACATCAGGGAAGAGGAGATTATTATAAGAGAGATAAACATAGTGTTTTAGAAATATGGAATGTAGACAGAGGAGTGATAACTAGCTTTAAAGATGATAAAAGCTGAAATAAAAGCTTTTCTACAGATACCAACAAGAATCAAGATGCTGTGTGCTACAGACCCAGAAAAGGTACACCAGGTTTCCAGGAAAGAGAAGGCAAGAGAGAAGGCAATGAATAACCAGAAGAGAAACAAAGCAAACAACAGGAAAATCAAACAAAAGTCAAAAGAACTGTACTTTATGTATTCAAGAAGAGAAAACACCAGTTTCATCAAAGCAGGACAGGATCCTATATTTGATGAAAAGAAAAGAAATCAGAAAGCCATAAGAAGTTCTTGCAATGAAAAGTATAACCAAATAAAAAACTCAACACATGAGATACAAGATGAGTTAAGGTGATTCTTAAAAAGTAGAACCTTTACAATGAAAACTACAAAACACTGCTCAAAGAAATCAAAGATGACACAAACAAATGGAAAAATATTCCATGCTTGTGGATTCAAGAATAAACATTGCTAAGATGTCCCTACTGCTCAAGGCAATCTACAGATTTAAAGCAATACCCATTAAATTACCAACATAATTCTTCTCAGACCTGGAAACAATACAGAAATTCATATAGAATTGTAAAAGATCACAAATAACCAAAACAATCCTCAGCACAAGGAAAAAAGTGAGAGGTATCACACTTCCAAACTTTAAACTTTACTCTAAGGCTACAATAATCAAAACAGCCTGGTACAAGAACAGGGATATAGACCAATGGAACAGGATAAAGAGTCCATAAGCAAAGGCTCAATTTTTCAACCAACTCACCTTCAACAAAGCCTCCACGATAAACCACTGGGAAGAGGAGAACCTATTCAGGAAATGGTGCTGGGAAAACTGACTGACCACATGCAGAATATTAAAACAAGACCCCTACCTATCATCAAACACAAAAATCAACTCTAAATGGATCAAAGATCTAAACGTAAAACCTCAAACTATAAGAACCTTAGAAAACAGAGGAGATATCCTCATAGAAATTGGATGTGGCAACCAATTCCTGATCAAAATCCCAAGTGGTGCCCATGCTATAAGAGATAGGATAGACAAGTAGGACCTCATCAAACTGACAAGTTTTTTGCAAAGCCAAAGAAACCACTGAGATACTGGGGAGACAGCCCACAGAATGGGAAAATTTATTTGCCAAATACAAAGTTATCTGACAAAGACCTAACATTTAGGATGTACTAGGAACTCAAAAGTGACAAAAAGAAAAAAACAAAAAGCCCCATTACAAAGTGGGCAAAAGGTATGAATAGACACTGCTCCAAAGAAGACATACGAGCAGCCAACAGATACATGAAAAAATGCTCAGCCTCACTAGTCATCAAAAAAATGCAAATTAAAACCACACTGAGTCAGGATGGCCATCATCAATAGCTCAAAAAACAACAGATGTTTGTGAGGATGTGAGGAAAACGGAACACTTCTACACAGTTGGTGGAAGTGTAAACTAGTACAGACTCTGTGGAAAACAGTGTGGCGATTCCTAAAAGATCTAAAAATCTACCTCCCATTCGACCCTGCAATTCCCCTACTGAGTATATACCTGGAGGAATTCAAATCACTATATGAAAAAGATACCTGCACAAGCATGTGTATTGTAGCATTATTTACAATAGCATAAACATGGAACCAACTGTACTGCCCATCGAAAGAGGACTGGGTAAAAAATGTGGTATATATACACAATGGAATATTATGCAACCCTGAAAGAGGACAAAATTATAAAATTTGCAGCAATTTGGATGGACTTAGAGGCTATAATACTGAGTGACATATCACAGAAAAAAGAACGGAGTATCACATGTCCTCACTCATAAGCAGACCTTGAACAACTATCATAATACTATAAGAAAGGGATTGGCAATAGTGGGATACTTCCAAGGGACAGCGGGAGTGGGACTGGCAATTAGGGTACCTGCATAATGAGCATTTGTATACCTAACCCTGAATTGTGTCTCACATATTTAAAATAAAAAAAAAAGAAAGTAGAACAAAAAACAGGTGAAAAATTGAAAAGAAAAAAATAGAAAATGGGATCATTTAAAAAGATTCCATATCTGAATAATAGGAATCTCAGGTAATGATAACTGAGAAAACACAATGAAGAATACTATTAATGATATAATTCAAGAATATTTCAGAGAACTTGAAGGATATGAGTTTCCAGATTTAAAGAGCTAACTCTAGTACTTATGACAAGGGATAAGAAATTTACACATCAAGGGTCATTGTTTTGACATTTCAGAACACTAGTAATAAAGAAAACATTCTGCATGTTGTCAGGGAGAAGCAGATCATATCCCCAGGATCAAGAATTAGAATGGTGTTAAACTTGTCAACAATACTGGGTCTAGTATCAAGCAATAAAATAAGAATGCTTTCAATATTCTCAAGAAAAAGAATTTTCACTTAAAGTTCTATTAAATGCTACCAAATTCTATGAAGTCTCAATTAAGGGCATGTGTAGAATAAACATTTTCAGATAAGTTATTAAAAAAAAAATCTACCACTCAAAAAGCTCCAGGGGAACTTAACAAAGCTAGGAAGTAAAATGAGAGGAAAAAATGGGATTTGGAAAACCATTAGTCCACCCCCCCCCAAAAGAAGAGGGAAATGAGAGAAATTTGGGGTTTGTTTTGAAAGGATGACAGCTGTGTAACAGGTTTAGAGGACAAGCATTTCAAATTAAAACAGACAGAGACTTGGGAAACTTTTTAGAAAGATAAAACTGGTAGACATGATGATTTGTCTGGACATTCAGTCATAATATTTAGATAATAATGAAAAGCTTAGTGGAACCAGGGATAAAACTTAGAATCTTAAGCAAATAAAAAAGCATCAGTGATAAAAACTTAGAATCTTAAGCAAATAAAAAAGAAGGAAGCTATTAATTTTAGGGAAAACAGAAAATGCAAGAAAGGAAAAATTAGGTTTAAATTCATAGCTAAGCTGTGAATAATATCTACATAGTCATGATAAGTCATGATAATGAAAGCACTACATATGTATCCAAACAAAATGATATCACTATATTAGAAGAACAGGAGGGTTGAAAGGATGAGGGCATTTATGTGTGGTTGGAAGGAGAGGGAAAAGGACTAAATTGTCTCCTATCATGGTGGGAAATCAATAGATAAAGCCTAAAACTAAAATATTAAGTTCCAGTTCTTAGATATTGTTTAGAGACAGAAGGAAGCATCAAATGTAAAAGTTCACCTGACTCATACCTAGCAGAACCAGAATCCAAACCAGGTTTGTATGTTTGCAAATTACATTCTTTCCACTAAACTTAAGAGTCCACTACTAGTAAAACTTATGTAGAATGATGCCAAAATTATGAAATTTATAAACATTTGCTCAAAATGAGCTAATTTTTTATTAGTTATAAAGTGACCTGATTAAATAAATGAGAAACTAAGTAAAATATAAAAGGTTATTGACTTAAGAAAATATTCTGTTTTCTAACACTGACAAATACTTTTATGTTGTTGGCTCATATTTAAGGCACTTAAAAAAGTGAACATCCATGCTGAAATACCACAAACACATGAACTTCCTTCTTTTAATGGCTATCAGTTATTACTTTGTTATTGAAAAAGACAAAGAGGTTCCTGAACTCTTTGTGACATTTAAACTGTAGATCATTCTAAAAGGTGTCACAATCCTGGTTCCTACAATGATGATCTTTACTTGTTCAACCTTTAACAATCTCATCCATTTCTTCTTCCTTCTTTCTTGAATTTCTACTCTTCTTTCTCTTTTCTGTTTTGACCTCCACAGAATTATCCAGTTTCTCAAACATTAAGTCTTAATGTATATTTTCAGTTCTAACAACTCATCTGTTCTGGTCTCATATTTCAATATGCTTACCGGACATTTTTAATTTGTGTATTCCACTATTTCTTACACTTCCTAATTTGTCCAAATTTCTTATAATAACAAGCAAGTTTCTTCCTGATCTAGCGCTGATCACTTCTTTAGTTTAATCACTCATATGTCTTTCTCAAACTCTATTCTCAAGCCAAGCTAAATTACTTAAATTCTTATAAGAGAATCACATTCTCTTTTATTCCTGGAAGATTAACACTCTCTCCTTTCTTTTTTAATTTTTCTTATTTTTTACTTCTCTCCTTTCTTTTTCAGATACTCCACCAACCTCAAGCCGATTCCTGTTTATTCTTAAGGCTCATCTTTCAAGTGATATTCATGGAATCCTCTATGCCAAGCACAGTACCTTAAGAGTCCACTTAAGAGTAGTAAGTGGAATAAATGTTGAATAGATTAACACAAAGATGGGTAGATGATCAATCTCTACTGTCCTTCAGTTCAACACAAATAATGGTGCCTCATTAATCTTCCTTAAAATATTGCTTTTTAAATGTTTTTCCTTCGCTTGTGTGGGAAAGGAAAAATTTTACCTCTATTGTTTTCAGGGTTTTTGCCCCCCCCCAGCTAGGCCTAATAATTAAATTGGCATAAGACAGGTCAACAGGAGAAAAGGACACAGATTTAATACAAACTTTACTGAGTTAGACTAAGAGTAGTAGATTATAAAAATGTGACAAGGGAAAGCAGGCTTGGGATGGAATGGTTAACTGAGTGGAGAAGCAACTAGGAGAATGAGGATTAGTTTGTGTGAATATCCCTCAGCTTCAACTTTCTGTCCTTGATGATAAGAATGATACTTTCATTCAGGTATAGGGAGAGTACCTTTCAAATGAGAATTTCATCTCCTGCTCTCAAGAAACAGAAGAGAGGTCAGAGTAGTATTTTTCCATCTGCTGTTTGTCAAATGCTTTTAACGCAACATAGTCAATTTGCCAGAGTGGCTTATTTTTAACTCCTTCACTTAAAAACCCATTAAGGTCCCTATTTAAAGAGAAACACGCTTCTGTTTGCCTTTTTTAGTTTTCGTATGCTGGTCACTATACTTCTGCAAGTTAATTTTCTACTGTTTCCTAACATAAAGCCTCCTCCCTGGTGTACTGACTCCTGAATTCTCTATGCCCATTGCTACGCCCTCAATCCCTCCATTTGTTTTTTGCTCTTTACTGCATCTACCATGAAACTTTCTTGCTTTGTGATTCCCAGTCTTACAAACAGACAACTCAAGGTCAATGTCCCCATACAGACTTCTTTGAATTACTCTAGCCTGCACTGATGATAATAGCTATACTTTAGTTATTCATCAGATATATTTTGAAGACCTGTTATTACACAGGCACTGTTTAGGTATTGGGATACAAAAGCAAGCAAGAGAAAAACAAGAAAACAAGTTGTAATAAATTGAACATATGATTACGAAGTGTGACAAGTACTCAAACAAGGGACAAGGTAGAGAATATTGGGTTGAGAGCCCAGACGGCATTCTCTGGAAATTTAGGTTAGAGAAAGTACCTTTAAGGAGATGATATTGAAGCTGAACTCTGAAGGATGGGGGGAACTGATCATGTGGAAAGTGGTAGTGGAGAAAAGAGAGAGTTCTCCGCAGACTGAATCACATATGAAAATGCTTTGGAAGAGAAAAGGACTTAGCATATCCTGAGAACCAAAAGAAAATTGTATGGTTGGAGCTTAATGAATGATAGGAAAGGAGTCTAAAATGAGCTTGGAAAAACACGCAAAGGCCTATCAAGGTCCTTGAGAGCAATTCTAAAGGGCAGCTGATACACACTGAATGTTTATAATCAGAGGAGAGATCTATGTTTTATGATCACTCTTGTTACTGTACAAGGAATAAACTGAGAAATGAAAAAGTTAATGATGATAAAGTCTGTTATAGTCTATAAATACAGATAATGCTGATGACTTGGGTCAGGGTAATGCCAGTAGAGATAAAAATAAGCATTCGAATTTGAAATTAATATTTGAGATGACACATAATATGGGAAAATTTTGAAGGAGAAAAATCAAGATGTCAGTTTTGATCATGTTTAAATTTATATTTTTATGATAAAACCAAGTAGAAGCATCAGGTAGGGAGTTGAATATATAACATCTCTGTGGTAGATAGAATTCTAAAACAAATAACAACAGAACCGATCCTCTATAAACTCCTACTCTTGAGTGAGAACAAGACTTGTAATTTGCTTGTAGTGAATGGCATATGACAAAAGGTAAAGAAATTTTGTGGAGCTAATTAATGTCCCTAATAAATTGACTTCAAGTTAATGAAAAGGGAGATTATCCTAGGTGCGCCTGTCCTACTCAGTTTCTATCTTTAAAAGAGGGTCCAGCACTTTCCTGAAATTAGAAATGCTCTCCTACTGGCCTTGAAGAAGGAAAAATTACATTTTAACTTCCTATGGGGAAGATGGCCTCTAGGAACTGAGGGCCTCAGTTCTATTGCTGCAGAAAACTGAAATCTGCTCACAAGCTCAATGGGCTTGGAAGATGATCCCGGATTTCAGATAAGAATGCAGTCTAGTCAATAGCTTTATTGTAGCCCTGCAATACCTCCAGCAGAGAATCCACTTAAGTTGTTCCCAGATTCCTGACTCACTGAAACTGACATAATATATGTATGTTGTTTAAAGCTGTTAAGTTTGTAGTAATTTACTACACAGCAGTAGAAAACTAATACAAGCTCAAAGGAGAGGTGTAGGATGAAAACATATATTTATAAATCATAAACATATAAACTATCACTATACTTTTATAAAAAGTTAAATTTACTAGAACTACATTATAACTCTAAACTGTATGCACCTAGTAGCATGGCATCAAAAATATAAGGCAAAAATTGATAGAACTATAAGAAGAAATGAATACATCCATCAAATTGGCATACTTTTTAAATATACTTCTTTCAGTATCTGATAGAACATTCAGATAAAGTCAGCAAGAAAATAGATTTTAAAACTTTATGTAATGGACACACATAGTACACTATTTCCAAAATCTAGAAAACATATATTCAAACAACAAGCAACAAAACAAAATCAAATAACATATACCAACAATATGAGTCCATTTTATGGAAGTCAAAGGCAGGCAAAACTAAACAAGATTTGATCAAAGTATGTACATATACAAAACCGGGGAATTATTAACACAAAATTCAGGAGGTTGGTTACCTCTTTGAGGGGGAGAATGAGAGGATCACACAGAAGCTGTAGCTGAGATAATGCTATATGTCCTGTAAAACCCTTTTCCTTTTCCTCTGGACTCACAGGCAGGCTACTTAGTCTGGTTTCCCCTGCAGTAGGGTAGTATATGAGCAGAAGTCATACACACCACTTCAAGGCCTAGTCCCTAAAAACATCCTGTAAAATTCTCCCACGCTGTATCTCTATTCTCTCATTTGCTAAGGAACCAGTAGAGGACTTTGAGGCACTAAAAGATGGCAGAACTGCTAAGTGGAAGTGACCTGGATCCCTGAATGACTTCATGGAGCAGAATTTCTCCACTGATCTTTACAAAACTGTGACACAAATGTAAAATAAGCCTTTATTGTATTAAGTACTTGAGATACTAGGTTGATCACAGCAGTCAATCCCTCTGACCAAAGCAGCACACTGAAAATACGGGAAAAGTTCTTTCTCTTTAGTTCAATAGTGTATACATAGGTGTTTATACTTTTATTGTTTTTAAATTGTCAATATATGTAATTTTACTTAATACAGTAAATGAAATAATTAAAAAGTAGCAACTAGTGCTCTGAAGCTTCTGCTAATGGTGAAGTAAAACCTCTTTTACTCTATTTCTTCCTTTGAAACATAATAAAAAACACAAAGTATAAAAAAAGTGAGAAAAGAACGCCATCTTCAATTAAACTAAACCAAACAAAAAATCCCACAATTCAAACCACCAACTAACTGTACAGCATACCTGATAAATTCTGTAAAATCTAGAGTGATAAGAAAGAAGAATAAGAATTGACACATATACTCTCAAATCTTGAGCTGGATATAGATTTTTGTAGAAACAATATTATAGTCTCAAAAGGCTGCCCAACAGACCTTAGACGGGAACAGTGAGATCTAGAGCATAAATATGCTACAGGAAATGTGTAAGCTTCCCTATTGAAACTCACAATGATTGGGAATGTCAGGCTGAAGAAAATAACATATCCTCTTACTATTTTATAAACTATAGAGTAGTCTCCCAGATGAGGGTACTGTGAGAGTTAGGAACTTTGAATGTTTCCAACTTGAGGGCAAGTGAAATAAACTTGGTGAAAGAGGGTATTTTAACAGGATCTATGCTGGGCTTCAAATTGGCCCTGGGCACTATCTCCCGCCATTCCATATTGTTGGCCCCCTTAAAAAATGGAAAACAATTAGAAAACAGCTTATGGACTACAGACATAGGTACTAAGCAAGGGGCGAGGGGAAAGTGTTGGGGAAAGAAGAATATGGATTATGTACAAATGAATTCAGGAGTAGGACTTCCCATGAGTCCTAGCGTAAACTAGACCATAAAATCTAGTTAGCCACAAAATAAGATGAAATAACTCAGAAAGGAAAACAGTCATGAAAAGACTGGTTTTAAGTACAATTTTATTTAAATATAAAAAATATTATCTAATAAAAAGGTAACCAAAATCTCAAATAAGGAAGGGAAATACTAGGATCCTACATTTATATTTATTTTTCTTTTCTTTTCTTTTTTTTTTTTTTGAGTTGGAGTCTCACTCTGTCGCCCAGACTGGAGTGCAGTGGCCACTCCCGGCCACCACAGCCTCGCCTGCTGGGCTCCAGTGATCCTTCCACCTCAGCCTTCGAGTAGCCGGAATTACAGGCATGCTTGCCACGACTGGCTGATTTTTTGATTTATTGTAGAGATGAGGTCTTGCTGCCCAGGCGGGTCTCGATCCCGCGGGCTCAGGCAATCCACTCACCTCAGCCTCCCAAAGGCGCGGGATTACAGGCTGAGCCACCGAGCCCGGCTATTTTTCTTAATAGACAGTAAAACTGACCTGAGAGAAAATGTTCAGGTCCATGAAATATTATACATGTACAGCATTCATAAAGAGAATGCAGTCCTTCTGTATTTAATTTTACTACAAAAGTGCTTTTCTAAGCACTTTCTAAGCTGGTCAGTAGGCACCCTAAAAACAAAAAACAGTTCATCAGGGATTGAAAAGAATACTTCTTAGGTAATGATTAGGTATTTACTTATTTCTAATAACTATGATTTTGGGTGTAGTTTAGCTCACTTCTGGATACAGGTTTTATAGCTCTACTTTGCTATTTCTTCTGTGGTTGTAGTGCTCTATTACATGTACAAGTAGAAAAAGTATGTTTTCCATTGTTTGTTTTACTTGTCCTTTCTGAGACTTTAGGTGAAATGATCTATTAAATATCACAAATAAAAAAATGGTTGCATACTTGGTCTAGAGGTCTGCTTTCTGTTTGCAGAGAATTCAAATATACTTACAATATCTAGAATTATTCCCCAAGGCACAGTCTTTTACATGGATTTATTATCAAAAGGTTCCATTTGTGCAAAGTCTTATTATCATATTTGTATATTCAATAAACTTAGAGTACAAATAGCTGCCAGCTAATAATTACCTATACAAATTGTTCACGTAGCTGTTTTCTTTTCTTTTCTTTTCTTTTTTTTTTTTTTGAGTTGGAGTCTCACTCTGTCGCCCAGACTGGAGTGCAGTGGCCGCTCCCGGCCACCACAGCCTCGACCTGCTGGCCTCCGGCGATCCTTCCACCTCAGCCTTCCGAGTAGCCGGAATTACAGGCGCATGCTACTACGCCCGGCTGATTTTTTTAATTTATTGTAGAGATGAGGTCTTGCTGCCCAGGCGGGAATCGAACCCGCGGTCTCAGGCAATCCACTCACCTCAGCCTCCCAAAGGCGGGGGATTACAGGCTAAGCCACCGAGCCTGGCTAGCTGTTTTCTTTTAATGCCAAGTTCTATATAGAAGTCTGCCTTTCCTATTGCTATAAATTCAGACTACCTTTAACTAGTGTTATTCACGATCTTGAAACTTTTAAAAAATATATGAAATAAAAATATATTAACAGTTTAATAAGATCACTAAATTCAATTTTACCCAGTTATCTTCAGTGCTAAAGTATCTCAGTAGTTTGAATATCTTTTATCTTACTTGTGATAGAAATATGAGTAGCATAGGGAGTGCGGGTGGGGGGGACTGAAGGAATAAGAGAAAAGCTATTATTATCTTTATTTGAAGATAATCTAGACTTTTTAAAAAGAAACTCCTTCTCCATAAAAATTTGTTATTATCTTCCCTTATTAAAACAATGTCAAGTCCAAACTGATTATTTGTATTTGTCATAGGCTGAAGATGAACTATAATTTTTTAAATTAAGGAGTTCTATCATAGTGGAATTCAGCCTCAAGACAGTAAAGGCTGGTAGTATAAAGAGATCAGTTTTTCCAGATTTTTCAAAAACTCAGTTTTCTTCTTCTATCAAATAACACTGTTTCTTTTAGATTTTTCAGAAACTTAAAGTTCCCCAAAGACACATACTCCTCTATACCCAAATATGATGATCACACACAAGAAAATTAACATGGATAAAACACTGTTATAATGATCTACAGCTCAAATTCACATTCTTTCAATTGTCCCCAAATTATCCTTTATAGCCTTTTTATTTCCATCCAGAATCTAATCAAGAAGGATGGATGTCTTGCAATTAGTTGCCTGGTCTCCTAGTCTCTTTAATCCTGAATATTTCTGAGTGTTTCTCTCTCTCTCTCTCTCTTTCTTTCTTCCTCCCTTTCCTTTGCTTCCCTACTCCCTCCTATTCTCCCTCCCTCCCTCTCCTTCCTCACTCCCTCTCCTACCTCCCTTTTCTCTCTCTCTCTTTATTTTATGACACTGACACTTTTGAAGTGTCCAGGTCAGTGGTATTGAAAGTTATCTACTAATCTCAGTTTGTCTGATAGTTTCCTCATGATTAGATTCAGTTTAAACATTTTTGGCAGAAAAGTGATGTTGTACTGTTCTTCATGTATCCTATCAAAAGGCACATGATTTCAGTTTGTCCCACTGTTGGTGAAGTCAAGTTTGATCAAATTTGGTGTTTGTCAAATTTATTTCTTTAAAGGTACTTTCCCTGTTTACAATTAATAATCAGTCTGTGGGTAAAGCCGAGAGGTAATGTGAATATCCTGTCCCCATCAATCTTTACTCAATGGAGTGTCATCTTTTGATTATTTGTACAATAGTGGTTACAAAAAGGTGGCTTTATAATTCTATCATTTCTTTTAATTGTCAACTTATCTTCTTCAGTGAAACAGAGCCTTTCCTTCTACCTACTGCCATTGGTGCATTCACACACTCTAGGCTCATGGATTCTTCTCTCATTCAACATGCTCTATATCATTATATACATTATTACTCTTTATGTACAAAAGGTCCCAAATTTGGCCAAAGTGAGTTCCTTAAACCTGGTTTTCATATCATTCTGATGTGGCCCCATCCATTTTTAAGCAATTCCTTGCTTTCTGGCACAAGATTAAGGAGTCCCCCTAAATTAGTTGAAGCAAGAAAACTTTGAAAATAAGGCTAACCCAACACAATTTTAATGCAGTAATTTGAATTCAGGCCCCAATATTAGCATAGTATTTAGAACATAGTGCCAGTCAGTATGGTAGATCTCTGTTTTAACTATTTTAGCCTACTTTAAAGCCTTTGAGCAATTATTAATATGACTATTTAATTTATACCAGACTTTTATTACTCTTTCAATTTCACATATTTGTTTTTATCTTAATTTTTGTTCTCCCTTAGCTTCATATAGGGATCATATGACTAGGTAACCTTTAGAGAAATTTTCTTTTCTTCAATATGGTAAAATCTTAGATCATTGCTTCAAGTCAGAATGTACACAAATAATACAGTATAAAACCCCAATAAAGTAAAGTCTTCTTAAATATTAAGGGATTTCACATGATAGAGGTAGCAGTATGAAGGCATGCCTGGGCATTTATTTTGGGAGGGTATAAAAAATTCAACAGACATGCATCACTTTCTAAGTAAGTGTAGCACCACTCAAATCACCTCTAAATCACCGAGAGAAAAGAGAAATAGAAGAAAAAGGTGTAGACATTTGGGAAGGTCACAAAGAAAAAGTGTGGCCTCATAGCTTATAAGCTTGTTTTTATTTACTTATTTATGTTTTTTTTTCATTAGGATGTAAGCATTAAGTATGAGTGTGTGTTTGTGTGTGGTATATATGTACAAATATGTCCATGTGGGGCTAAAGCTTCGGATATTCAGTCAATATTTATTCAACAAATATTTATTACATTCCCACTGTAAGGCAGGTATTGTAGTATTTGCTAGGAATTCATGAACCATCAAAACTAGACAGGCTCCTATCATAGTGGTTAATTAAATAATTACACAAATACATGTGAACTTGCAACTCTTCTAAGTGCAATAAAGGATATATAAATATGCATACATTTATGCATACAAATTTATACGCATTTGTATGTATATTATAAGAGGATTTGACCCAGTCTAGAAGGAAGAAGTGGCTCATTTGGGGAAGTGATATTGGAATTGGTATTTTAAGTGTTAGTGAAGAGCTAACTTAGAGAATGTTTGGGTATATGTTTTGAGTGACTGGAAGAAAGGGAGAGAGCCTGGCAAATTGGGGCAACTTGAAGAAAACCAGCAAGGGATGCTGCAGGGAGAGTGAGAACACCAACAGAGATGAACTGGGAGAACATGACCTCACTGGGCTCCGAAAGCCAGGTGCACTGTTCTGGTCTTTATCTTAAACAAAGCAATAGTAATTCATTTAAGTAGTGTGTATAGTTTGAGGGGTGGTAGTTATTACATTTACATTTTGAAAAATCCTCTCTGGTATTACATTGGAGGATGAATTTGGAGGTGGGGAGAAATGCCAGGAGATCAATTTTGAAGCCATTGTAATTACACAAGGACAGTGGCAGCTTAGACTTGGGGGATGGCAGAGAGAGATTTGTAATATTCTTTGGAGGTAAAAATCAATGACCTGATAAAAAGACTTTTGGGGTTAAAGGAGAAGGAATGTCAGGGTTAAAACCAGATTAGACTATAGGAACCCTGGAAGTTTGAGGTGAGACAGGCAGAGATCACGAGTTTGATTCTGACATGTTTTATTTTATGTTTTTAAAAAACAGATAAGAAGAAATGCCAGCTACACAACCAGATTCATAACTGGGAAACTTAAAGGGACTTTCTGAGCTATAATTATGTCCTATGGAGTGTTCTGCGTTAAATATATATTGATAATCTCAATAAATTCTTATTGAATAATACTTGGTGTATGTGTGTTGGAAAAACCCAAGGTGAACCAAAGGTCTGAGGTATTAGATGAACAAGCTAAGGTACTTAGGATTTAAGTGGTCTGCAAATTCATTTCTATTCTAAATGCTGCTCTAATTCCCTGATCTGCAAAATCTGAAAAAAATGACTTTGCAAAACTTTTAGCAAGTGGCAAGTGGCATATATATATAGGCTGAAGTTACAAAAGCTATCATGTAAGTTCAGGATTTATATTTAAAATATTTAACAATCAGTACAATTTGGACTCTAGCTACAAATAACCAGTAAGACTATACCAGTGCATCTAGCTGCATGCTGGCCCCATTGGAGTAATAAAATCTCATTCTCTGATAATAAAAATTCCTAATTGAAAATAGAGGGCAAATGTTAGAAGGTAAAAGGGTGTTGATAGTTACTGCTTTCAGTATAAAAAGTGTCACTAACATTTAAGCATTTTTTTAATACTTTAAGAAATTGATCTTCTATAGGGAAATAGATTACCCTATTTCCAATACACTATTCAAAGAATTCTGTGGGGGAAAAAAGAAACAAATTTACTTGGAAATATGTTTCTTTAAAAATGTGCCTACATTTTAATTTTGTAATTTATTATTTAAAGTATATAATCAACATCATTTTATCTAAATCTTCATAGACTATATTTGCTTAATGTAAGCTGGAACCATAGGCCACCGTTTTAATTCACTCTGTTCTAAAACTAATGGGAAAGCAAGTATTGCATTTTTCATTTGAATTGACAGGGTTGTCTTACTTGGTTTTCTCATTTTCACATATATCTAAGAGAGGCTTCTGAAATTTCTTTCACCGCATTAGCTGGATATATTTTTCCTTTTCTTAACTATCTTCTTTAGAGTTTTAGAGTTCAGTTTAGGTTAATATTGAAGTACCATAGTAAAAGGAAGCACTATGAACACAGTGATGGAAATGTGTCATATCTGTTACTCTGACAAAGGTTTTCTCTTGTGTAACAGACTTAACAGTACAAAGGGGAAAGGGGGCTTTACTTTCACAATCTTTTTCTTTATTCCATACAAAAATGAAAAGAAGAATAAGAAAGAGCAATAAAATTTCACTGCCTATATAGATCTTTGTAGTGCTCAAATGAAAGGAGCATCTTATTTTCCTTATCACCTCCCCAATCCGACAACCTCAATTTCATCGTCTCTCAATTCCCACTGCACCACTGTACTTGTATTAGAAATTGTAACAAAAGTAGATCAAATAAAGTTAGGGGTCAGTCTGAGGTTGAATGTTGGGCCATTCAATCGACTGAGAAGCTTCCAGTAAGAATGAACAATACGAACAAAACAATCATAGATTAAATTGTGCTCTGTACAATTGTTACATCCTTTTTGTAGAAAAAGCTACCTCTCTTGATTGTGTAAAACAGATCCTGTTTTTTTAAAATTTTAAATTTTGTTATTTTTTGAGTTGGAGTCTCACTCTGTCGCCCAGACTGGAGTGCAGTGGCTGCTCCTAACCACCGCAGCCTCGACCTGCTGGGCTCCGGCGATCCTTCCGCCTCAGCCTTCCAAGTAGCCGGAATTACAGGCATGCGCTACCACGCCCAGCTGATTTTTTGATTTATTGTAGAGATGAGGTCTCGCTTCCCAGGTGGGTCTCGAACTCACGGGCTCAGGCAATCCACTCACCTCAGCCTCCCAAAGGTGCAGGATTACAGGTTGAGCCACCGAGCCCGGTTACAGATCTTTTTATGTAGAAAATATTGTGATTGCGTCAAAGCAATTGGTTATGAGTATTCACACACACATACAAATGCACACACACAAAGACATAAACTAATGACATAAATCTTGCGTTGAGTTTAAATTTAAAAAGCTTCTTTCTTTAAAAAGAATAAGATATACAATGTTCTAAAAATATGTAAGAAAATCCTGAGTGAGAAGTAATCTAAGAGAAAAAAATCTTACCATTTGGTAAGTCCACAATTCTGTAGCTATATATATGAAAGCTTTCAATGCTTTCTGAAAAATACACACTTAGCAAGGTTAAGGTTTGAGAGAATTCAAATATTAGCCAGCTTGTACATTAGTTTGTCACCACTTATTGTTACCCACAAGAAACAGATTCCTAAGGGAAATAGGGGGGGAAATAAGGGTCAGAAGAAGTGAATCTTTCTAATGTTGACAGTGACAGAAAAATATCAGAAAATGGTCTTGAACTTGAGAGCAGTGAAATCTGTGTTTTATGGCCACTGGAGGCAGGAGATCAGTGGACAAGCAGGATGGTCCCACTTAAAAGAAGTAAAGTCAGGTGGGTAGAGACATGAAAAATAATCTATGCCTGCACAAAAATTGGTTTACCTAGGCCTATGATTCATAAGGGCCAGTATCACTCCTGGAGAACATCTTAGGTCAGGTTGACTATCCTCAGGATTATCACAATTATTTGCTGCAGTGAGGAAAGAGGGGCAAGGTTGGCTTTTAGTGTAGGGGGCAACTTCACATAATGAATAATTCTTCTAAATATGAAGTTCACATGCCCCACTGAATTAAACTTGTTATGAATGTCAACCTGTAAATCTGGTACATAATCATAATTAAGAATTTCATGGTGGTTTCTTTCACCCATGCCAGCTCTGGCATGTCTCCCTTTCTTTCCTCTTTTCTTTCTCTAATAAACTTTGTTTTAAAACTTAGAAAAAAAAATTTTATAAGATGTTCCACCAAAAGCCAAACAATTTACAATAAGGTTGCTGTGGTGAATAATTTAATCATTTCATGTACTCTGTCTCCTAACTCTAGAATTAATAGACCATAATATCAATAGAAAATAATATTGTATCAGCACCAAATAATACTTTTCATTTTAAAAACATTTTATTTATTATTGACAGTATGGTAGATAACCTGCAGGATCCCTTGAAGTAGAATTCATATTAGTAACTACAAAAAAAATTTCAGAAAGAAGTTTCAGTGGAATTATATTAACAGTATTTACCCTCTCATTTACAAAATATCATAATTTCACAATTTCACCACTCCAACAGTCTATAATTTGACTCAGCAAATTTTCCCTAGACAGTTATGATGACGTCCTTCTTTTTGTTGTCTGGTACAAATTCATCTGGGTTGTAATTAACCTATCACTGCTTTTAGTCTAGTCTCATTTTTTTCACTTTTCTGTATTTCTTGTACAGGATGTCTTCAGATGTTTTTATTTGTCTTAAGTTCAAATGTATTCATTGTATATACATGCAATCTCTGACTTCTTTACTATGTGTTCCAAGCATGAATACAGGAAAATATACATTTTATTGTAAATTACTTTTATTTTATTTACTCCTTTTAATTACAAATATATTCAATAACTATATAATTTATGAATTATCTTTCAAGATACTAAGAGGGTAACACAAATATCTGTTATTAAAAAAGCAAGCAAACACAGTCTAAGAAAGTTGAGAAACTGGTCTACAATGACTATTCAACACATGACAGAAGACAGCTAATCACAAACCTTCTGCATTTACAATTTTATTTCATGACCATCATACATTAGTTGATACTGTGACAGCCAGAAGGAGTTAACTCTCCTGCCTAACTAATCTAACTTAGTACAAGGTAGCTGAATGAGGAGTCAGGAGATCAGATTTCTAGTCTCTACTGCACCTCTAACTACCAGTTTGACCTTTAGCAGTTCACCATGATCACTGTGGGTCCCATCATTTTCTTGACTGTAAATTGAGGGCATTGGAATAAATTACTTTTAAGGTCTTTTCCAACTCTATAAAAAATGCATAATTTTGATCCTAAGACTTAGGCACTGATCAGAAGAAACTGATTTCTTTAATAAATGTATATAAAATATATCCTGTGGGTCTCAATTATATTTCCAACCACAATATTTCTCTTAAAATATTCAGCCTAGTCAAGTCTTTAAAAAATGCCATGCCTTATAAAAAATGAAAATGGTTCCTCAAAAAAAAAAAAAAAGAATCCCTACACTTTAAGTAGTGAGCACATTTATTATGAGAACATAGTCTCCATTCTGCAGGGTACATCTATTTTTCTATTACCATTCTATTCACTTCTATAAAAGTTACAGTTTTGCTATAAATTCTTGAAGCAAAAATGATCTTATCTGCTTTTCTTATCATATATTTTTGGCAGTTCTAACCTTCTGTATGGAGGTTTTCTAAATTCTAAGAGCCCACAGAGCTAACAATTCAACAAAATCTATATACAACTACACACTGACTATAAACAAGATGTTTAACAGCAAGTGGCTATGGTATGAATCAGCTTCTTGCTCAAGTAACTCATCCATAACCAATTTTGCCCTAGAGCTTTTGAAAAACACAATAGAAATCTGTTAAATTGGCAGTCTTGCTGAACTTCAACTATTTTATCTAACCAGGTCCACTGTAACAATAGACACTTGAGAGGCTTTTCTTTGATGAAATGAGTTTTTGATTTGGAGCATAGGTACAGAGATCAAATGGACCAAACTCCTTATTCAGATGGCTTCTTGCTGTTCCTGCTCTCAAAAAGTACATGTATAAGGCTTAGAAATGTCAGTTAACGCCATACACATATGCATGCTTTAGGAAAACACTTAGAAATGTAGTTTAGTAAGATGCATAAATGAATACATTTCTATTTGGGTTTCTGAAGCACCGCACTATCATTTTAAAAAGCATATTAACCACCTCTGTTACATGTGAAGTGGGATTGAGTTTCTCAAATTTTGACTAATGGACTTTTATTTTTGCCAAGAACACGTATAAGTCTTAACACATATTCATTTAATGGGTATAAAATCAAGTCTTGATTATCTTTCTGTGAATTATATGTAATCTACTGCAAAGTTTTCATATCAGGTTTGCTTACTTCTGCCACCCAGCTCATTTCTGGGCAGGCTGCCCACCTCCCCTCAACTCTTCACAAATTGGTTTTAGTATTTGAGGTATGCAAGCTCGTTTAAAAATTAACCTAAACACAATAGAATAATTAGAAAGGCAAGTTGCCCACAATAACAATGAAAAGTCTTTTTCAAACTAAATGTATAATACATTCCGGAGACAAACACAAATGACTTTTTAAATATCCATGATTTGAGATTATCTTTGCCTCTATTCCTCTCATTAACATGAATAATTCAAAGTACTTTCACTATATATGGTAAAACTGTTTCCCCTTAATAATTCATTTTTAGTATACAGAAAAATAAGATGTAACATGTTCTTATGTAATATACAAAGGTTTAAATTAGACTATATTTTTAAAGGCCACTTTACTTTCAAAATTATCTATAGTTTGGGCTCAGTCTCTTGGATGCCGTCCTGGTTGTAAGTTAGGAGAATCTTAATGCTTTCAGGGCAAGAGTAGCATAGCGCAGTCAAGCAGGAAATAAGGCTCTACTTTTCCTTTGTTCTTGATATGTCTCAAGTAAACATCAATTATTTGCAAAGTGTGAAAAGGATGGTCATGTCTTTTTTTCCTCAGAAATATGAAAACGTTTTGGGATATTGAGCCCAGATTTGAGTAAAAAGAATTTTCCTAATATTCTAGCTGCATTGAATGAACTACATATTTCTTACACAACTTAATTTTGAGTGATAAAAATACCCTCAAATTGCAGTTTTAAGTACAGCAAACAGCCCTAAATGGGAAATCATTCTTGGATGGGGGAGGGAATGCTGACTCAAAACTTCAAATCTTGTTTTAATGATGACAGGTACAAAACAAAGGGCATAAATTTATCTGCTGACTACATATTCATCCAGATTCTCAAACCAATATAAAGAATACTATATAGGTAGATGTTGTATTCCTATCCTATGGCATTCTATGCTCTTCATATCCAATATTTGTGTGGGAAACAACATGTATTTCTCATGTCTATTTAATCTGGAGTTTGGAACACTAAGTTATTTTGTAAATTTTTTTCTGGGAAGATGTTACACTCTTCTGGAAACCACACCAACTTTCTGAAGTCTTGGGGCTGTTTAATGTACTGCTTTGGAGCATCAAATGCTACCCTTGTGACCAGGAAGAAAGGGAAAGAATGTCGTCAGAGTAGCCTGCCTGCAGCTGTACTAATTTTCAGCTTCTCTCTGGTAACAAAAAGGTGGGGGAAAAAAGCAATCAGATTTCACTGGAGTATACATTAGCCTTGGCCATAAGCTTTATAACTTTTTTGATTTCTTCTTTCATTGAAAATAAAAGAAGAGGAGGTTATGGTGTAATAAGCCAAACAGAACAGTTGCTGAACTGAGGTCTGCACTAGATACCATTACAGGTTTCAGGATGGTCATGGAAATGTATGGAATGAGTAAGACCATTTTGATACCTGCGAAAATAAACCATTGCACTGTGATGAGTGGGAGAGAACAGATGGTTGGTAATGATTTAAAACCTTTACGTTTTTGGACTGTCACCAAGCCTCTGTGCTAAAAAAAAATATGGTGTTTAGTTAGTTACTAACATACCAACATCTATATGCAAGGTGCTCATTTTCTGGAGGAAGCTATTGTGATAAAGGAGATAAAATCAAATGAAGTAAGAGGACAATTGTCATTTTCTGGAGGCATTCAGTATGTGTTATTTCTTATTGACTATACTCAATCAAAATGTCTTCCAAGTGATGAGAAGATTTTAATTTTTCCTCGATTACTAGTCAACTATAAGTGCCCATGTATTGTATTCTGTTCAACGCATCGGGTAGAATCGTAATTTTGTTTCGCAAATTTGATTCACTTTGATGGAAGCTCTTAAAAACCCTTGAGCAATAATAAAATCTGGTAGTCTAGGGTACTCTGGCCCACAAAAAACAATAACGTTCTCCTTATCCTCACGTTGGTTGACAGGCATATGGTGTTATGATTACGTACTGGAATTAGTAGGTGCCAGGCAACTGCATAGGAAGACAGATAAATATTAAATATGGCCCCACAGCATTTGGGTGTGATATGTGAGTTGAAAAGAAGCCCATATCCTTCAAACAGAGAGGAATAAAAACAGTGCAGATAAAATCGTGCAGAGATAGATTAATGCTATGTTTGGGGTTCAAGAGAAGAAAAATAAACATTGATAGGCAATACTCTTAATTACCAGGGGGAAAAAAGAAGAAAAACTGCAAAAAGGAAGTCTTATTAAACACCCACAGTGTTTTGATTTGAATCTGATAGCATAATGTAGAAAAAAAGTCACACAAACACACACTCTATATTATTTGCGTGCTATTCCCTTCAAAACCCTGTGAATTACTCAGGCACAGTTTGCTTGTGGGAGGGAGTCGGGGGTGGGCCCGCAGGGAGGGAAAGGAGGAGGGGCGGCAGCTCCTGTCTCAGCACCTGTGAACTTAGTTGGAAATAACTCCTGACAGGCATCACACCTCACACCTTTTAGCTTTTTAACAGAAACACGCTGATAGGCAGGATGTTCCAACCGGGCAGAAAGAGAGCGGGTCACCGTGTGAAACTAACTGCAGCACACAGTAACAAAACCACACGGTTCTTTCTCTCCCCAGCTCACTCTAAGCCCCCTCCTCAGATCACCCCCTCAACACCTCTGCTCTGGCTGTGATGGAACCTGCTGGGCACCGAGAGTCCTCACCTTCCCTCCCACCTCGCCCGCAGCCCCAGCAAGAGCCCGGGCAAGGTCGCGGAGTTTGGGACTGGCGCAAAGAGCCACCACGGCAGAGATGCTCATCTTTCTGTCAAACATGCCGGAGGACCGGATAAACCGGCATCAGAAACTCAAGACTGCTCTCTCTGCTGTCCTCCTTCCAACCTCTGCGGCCCCGAGCGGGGGCTGGCACCGGAATCCTGGAGTCCAGGGCGCCCCGCGTGGGCCCCGGAAACCGCACAGGTAGCTGACAAGTTCAGGCGCCCGTCCGCCTCCGCCGCCCCCCCCCCCGCCAAAGTCTTCGGATCCTCCCCCTCCCTCCACCCCCGCCACTAAAGTGGATGGAAGTGGGTTGAAATCCTGGAAGAGGGGGAGAGGGGGGCGAAAGGAAAAGAAAAGTGCCTCCCGCATCCCACAGCGGGGAAGTACCTGGGAAGGTGAGGATGCACTTCCCCGCCCACCAGAGCCTGCTCCCCGCGTGAGTGTCGAGCGGCGCCCCGCAATCTCGACCCTTCCTGTCCCCCCGGCCCCAGCCTCAGACCCAAGCGCGCTCACCTGGGGAGTCCCGGCGCCTGCAGGTGCTGCTTTTCCAGGAGCCGAGCTTCGGAGGAAACTTCCCCGCGCTCCGGGGCAAACTCTCGTGACTCCTCCCCGCCGCAGGCCGCTAGGTGGCCGGGAGCGCGGGCGGCGCGGGGAGCCGGGGCCGCGCGGAGCCGGGCGCTCGCCCTCGCCTGTCCCGCCGGGCTGGGGCTGCGGCGCCGCCTCCGCGCCCGCTCCCGCCGCGCCCCCGCCCGCCCGGGCAGCTCCGCCTCCCGCTTTCGGAACCCCCCCCGCCCCCTTCACTCCCACCACCCTCGCCCGCTGCCCGCCCTGCCGTATTTGGCTCTGCCTTTGTGGTTCTCCCTTCCCCTCTTTTCTCTGACTTTCCGGCTTCACCTCCGCTGGCGACTCGCCCTCCCCGCCCCCAGCCCCAAGTCCCAAGGCTCAAGTGTCCCCCACTCCCTGTCAAGGCAGTGATGGCCTTCGCTGCCCCTTTCCTAATTCGCCTTCTCCTCCCTCGCCCTGCCCCGGGTTTTCTAGAAACAGTCCTGAAAGGTACATCAGTAGGTTACTAGGCTATCGCAAAACATTCTCTCCAAAGTCTTAGAATTTCCTTTGCATAACAGACAGGAGGTGTTTGTGTGTGTGTGCGCGTCTGTGTGTGTGTGTGTGTGTGTGTGTGTGTGTGTGTGTGTGTGTGTGTGTGTTTGTGCGTGTGTGTGTGTGCGTTTGCATACATTGTTAGCAATAGGTCGATAAAGTGCATGTTGTGAGTCCGGATGGTGCTATGGGTGGGTTCAGCGCAGGTCTGTGTGAAGCACGGGTTCCCCCAAAACAAGCAAGGTGCCCCTTTACAGCACTCCAGACCTAGTAGATCTGCCAGGCCACGCAGTTCAGAACTGGACAAGCTGAATCTGGCAGTTTGTAAAGGGGTTTGCAAAGACCAAGACTGGAATAGTATTTGTGTGTGTGTGTGTGTGTGTGTGTGTGTGTGTGTGTGTGTGTGTGTGTGTGTGTGTGTAGTATTGTGTGTGTGTGTGTGTGTGTGTGTGTGTGTTTTAATCATTAAAAAAAAAGTTATTGAGATTTTTTCTAAACATGTAAACATGTTGCTAGCAACAATTTGACCAAACTAGGGCAAATAAAAATAAATGAACCTTTGATTGCTTATTTTGCATTCAGGTAGTTGCCATCAATTAACAAAGAAATAGTCAACTTTCTAAAAGCATGGAGTAGTTAAGCCTTCTAATATTGCTACATTAGAATTTTGTTGCTGCTGTTCAAACTGATTGGCTTCTGTATTTTCAGTAGGTCTTATTCTTACTAGTAGTTTGGGAGTAACACATCTTGTGGTAGTGAACATGGTTCATTGAAGAAATACTATTATAGGACTTGCTTGCCTAATTCTGGTTTCCTTTAAACAGAGTCTGATTTAGTTTTCTTTTTTATATATATATAAATTTTTTTATTTTAAAGATATGGGGTATAATTTAGGGTTAGGTATACAAACATTCATTATGCAGGTGTCCTTATTGAGGTGTGCCACCACCCAGCAGATTCCAAGTACTGCAACCCTGCCCCCTACCCAGCAATTTCCCACTACTGCCAATTTAAAAAATATTATTATGATAATTGTTCAAGGTCCACTTATGAGTGAGAACATGTGATACTGAATTATTTGTTTCTGTGATAGATCACTCAGTATTATATAGATTCTAAGTCCATCCAAGTTGCTGTAAAGTTCATAATTTTGTCCTTCTTTATGGCTGCACAATATTCCATCATGTATATGTATCACATTTTTAAAATCCAGTCCTCTTTTGATGGGTAGCATGGTTGGTTCCATGGTTTTGCTATTGTGAACAATGCTGCGATAAACATGCATGTGCAGGTATCTTTTTCACAGAGTGATTTGAATTCCTCTGGGTATATTCCCAGTAGGGAGATTGTGGGATCATAAGGAAGGTCAATTTTTAGATCTTTTAGGAATCGCCAAACTGTTTTCCACAGAGGTTGTACTAGTTTACACTTCCACCAACAGTGTAGAAGTGTTCCCTTTTCCCCACATCGTCTCCAGCATCTGTTATTTAAGTTATTGATGATGGTCATCCTGACTGGATTTAGGTGGTATCTCAGTATGGTTTAATTTGCATTTCTTTGATGACTAATGAGGCTGAGCATTTTTTCATGTGTCTGTTGGCTGCTCGGATGTCTTCTTTGGAGAAATGTCTATTCCTATCTTTTGCACACTTTGTAACAGGGCTGTTTGTTTGTTTTTTTTCTTTTCAGCACATTTGAGTTCCTAGATGTTAGACCTTTGTCAGACATACAGTTGGCAAATATTTTTTCCCAGTCCATGGGCTGTCTCCCTGTTTTTAATTGTTTCTTTGGCTTTGCAGAAGCTTGTCAGTTTGTCTATTTTATATCTTATGGCATGGGCACTTGGGGTTTTGGTCAGGAATTGGTTGCCAGTTCCAATTTCCACAAGGGTGTCTCCTGCATTTTCTAAGGTTCATATAGTTTGAAGTTTTATGTTTAGGTCTTTGATTAATTTAGAGTTGATTTTTGTATATGGTGATAGGGGTCTTATTTTAATCTTTTGTATGTGGTCAACCCGTTTTCCCAGCATCATTTACTGAGTAGATTCTCCTCTCCCCAGTGGTTGGTGGTGGAGGCTCTGTCCAAGGTGAGTTGTTTGAGAAATTGAGATTCTGCTTCTGGTATCTCTATCCTGTTCCATTGGTCTATGTGCCTTTTCTGTAATAATTTTTTTGGTACTTTGAAAAAATTGTAGTAAAAAATACAACATGAAATTTGCCATTTTTAATCACTTGTAGGTGTACAGTTCAGTAGTGTAATATACATTCACATTGTTACAATACAGATTTCCAAATTTTTTCATCTTGAAAACCTGAAACTTTATTCATTAAACAACTTCCCTTTTCGCCTTCCTATTCAGCACCTGGCAACTACCCTTCTACTTACTGCTTCTATGAATTTAACAACTTTAGATTTTGATATAATTAATATCCAGAATATATAAAGAGCTCCTGCAACTCAACAAAAAAAGTCAAATAACTTGATATACAATGGGCAAAGAACTTTTTAAATTTGTATGTTTGTTGGTTTACTTTTTTAATTGTTCCAATTTCTTCTTATTTTAGCTTTGTTGTAAAAGAAATTTTGAAGTTACAAATGTCACATAAACATATTATCAAAAATTTGAAAAATTGAGGAAAGAAAAAAAATTCCATAAGCATACCATTGTACTATAACTTGTTAGTTTAATATTAGCATCTAACCCAGGGTCAGAGAAGACCCTCATTTTCCACTAGAACAAACTTTTTCTTAGTTGAACTTTTAAAGTAACGAGTTAGTGTTCCTTGTGCTATATTTAACAGGCCTCTCTGGTAGGCAGTTGATGAACTCTCCTTGAATAAGTTAACCAATTTAATGTACTTACTCTTGGTTTGGTCCTCTGTGTGTTACTACATGTTCTATATATTCTTGAAGTTGTGACTACTCATTATACCAGCAAAGTGAGGAAATCTAGGTCAACCTCAGAATATATGAACTCTACTTCTTGTCTGCTGCAAGTCACACCTTTTGTGGCCTGGGTCTTCTCCTTTGTGAAATAAAGGAGTTGAGCAAGAGTATCATTATAACTCTATTATTTATACCATTAAATGTTTTAGTAGCTAATGGGGGGAACTTGGCATGATCAGGTCAACTTATTAAGTGTGTTTGATTGATGAGCTACTAGGCATTATCTAATTATGGGATTTTCTAGTCTTTAGAATCTATTTCATTTATACATCTAACATAGCAAATCAGACACTCAGAACTGTGAACCATCTCTATTCCTAGACCTCTGTCCAAAACCATTAAAATATTTTTAATAGTTAAGAAAATTGAATTTTGTTACTATCCAAGGTTGATGAATAAAGGATCAAAGAATTATCTAAAAAATGTACACCAACCATCACTATCAGATGCATCTTCTCATGGCATATGATTGGAAGTTATATTGTTCATTGAAAGTATTACCCTTTGGGAGGGCATACTTTATCAATAAAGGTACATGATTTCAAACCAGGTGAAATGGAGACCAGAGTGAGGCCCAAACTTTACCCATACATTGACCATTTGTATATACCCCATATCTTTAAAATAGAAAATAAAAATAAAAATACTACCTTTTAATTTGGTTGTTAAAGTAATTTTTACACTGATTTTGATTTCTAAAACATAAGTTCACAGCATGTTTCTAAACCCTCTCATCTATTACTTTTATTTAGTTCTTTAAATTTCTTAGAATGTTTTAAAATTGACTGTTTCTGGGCAAATGTGGTGCATAATGAATCATTGATCCTTTAACGTGTAGGTGCGTAACAATTATGGTCATAAAAGTAGTTTCTGCATCAAATCTCAAGGTACATACAGTATCAAGAGTACCTTTGTGGAAGAAGGACTTTATTCTCAGATTTATTTGGAAAAAACCTTTGAGTAATGTGTTGAAACTACTAGGGAAAGCATAGGAAATGCAGTTAAACTTAACTTTGAAAGTATAACAAATGGAAAGAATGACCCCAGTTAGGTACTTACAGAAATGAAAAAAAAAAAAAGTGTGTGAAAAGACTGGGATAGATACAGGGGAAAAGAGTAGGGTGGGTATTTTATTGGCATCCTAATGTACAAAATAAAACTAATTTAAAGTATGAGCACAGCACCATTAGAGATAGTTCTTGCTATTTTGCAGGTGTTAATGATGAGTTGGCTTGATAAAAGTCCCAAATAAAAATTCAGCAGAAATGCATTTAGCACAATATGCCAAGTAAGGTGGGTGTTGCAAATACGTTGAAATCATCTCATTTGTGTCTCTGACTGTTTTTTGAGGAAAAGCAGAGATATTTTTCACAGGTCAGCAGAGGCTAGTCCAGTAGCTGTAGTAGTTTCCCTTTATTGTATTTTGCTTTTATTCTGCTGCAACAGAAGTAAAACAGGGGAAAAAAAGATAGAACATGGTTTATGCTGATTCATGATCAATAGAACACAAGCTATTCCACTGAAGCAGAAGAAAACTCCTGAAATAGAAGATAAAGCCCACCTTATCCAGATATTTCTGGGGGAAGAAATAAACAACTCTTAAGGAAAGAGAGATGTAAGATGACTTTTAGAAAGCTTCTATTAGTTCTCTGGAGAAGAATCTTGAAGAACGGGGTTGCTCTTTTTGAAGTTGGGCAAGTCTTCCCTCCCTGGGCTCAGTTTCATCACCTGCAGTGCATGTGGTCACAGAGTTGGATGGGCTCTAAGAATGCTTCCCACTTCCCACTTCAAAACTCCCATGATGTTCGATCAAACTCACGCAGTTTATCAAGCTCTTCATGTTATTTTCACCTTCACATATTGATTTATCTACATAGTGACATTTAAAGTGAATTTTAATCAGCAAATAAAAGGGTGGTGTAGACTTTTCTTCAGTAGAAGAAATTGAAAACAACAACAAAAAAGTGAGTACAATAGCAAAATGTAGGACTGATGATCAGAAGTCAATCTACAGGATGTAGAATGTAGTATTGTACAAAGTAGAATGTCCTATTTGAATTTTAGAAAGAAAACACTTTAACAACAGTAATAAATAAGGCAAAGGTGAAAGCATCAAAATTTTTCAATCAAGGAGGAATCTGGAGATATAATGATCTACCTTTGCCCTAGCAAACATAGTATAGTGAATTTTGTAATTTTTGGTAGATCAAAATTATTGTGTGATGGAGAAATAAAGAAAAAAGAATTTGATTATATGTCTTTAACTCTTTTTAAGGAAGATAAAGATAATGTTTTCTTTAAAAAATCAAGGAAAAAACCCCAAATGTATTATATAACTAAAGCACAAATTAAGTATTCAAAAGGGAAAATGCATTATGGAAAGGGCATAGAATTAATAGTAAATGAGGAAGAACTATGATCCCTAAAGAACTAAACCCTTTAAATCGTATGAGAAATGATATTGCTCAAACAGAAAAACTAAAAGTTTTTCTTTTCAAATGAAACTGAAACATAGAAATGAACAAGATGCATTGTCATTATTTTTATATATCTGCTGTCCCAGTAAAGCAGTAATTCAAGGTCAAGTAACTTAGAATAGTCAGCACCTAATAGTTTTGGTAAATAGAGCAGGTCAATAAATATATATTGATTGGTTCATTGAATAAGAAATGCTTGGAGTTATTTTAGGAAAATCAAAGTCACATGGGAAGCAATGTATGTAATTTCTTAAACTAAGCAAGTATAAATTTCCCTTAAAAATGATAAAAAATAAAACATTTCCAAATAGTTATTTTTAAATTCTAAGCAATTAAGTTTTATACAAATTTAATATCATGTTTATATATAACAAAACTTAAATTGGAAATAGAAAAAATATGGAAATATACATGTTCCTTTCTATAAAGAAGTTATATTTTGCATCTTTGATGGGTGGCTGGAATAGGGACAATTTTGTGTGACCAGTTTACCAAAAAAATCCAATACTTTCCTCTAATCCAATATTTGGACACACATTCTTTTTCCCAAAGTGGGTTTAGTTTTTGGTATGGTGAGTTAAAGATAGTGATAAATGACTTCAAGACCCTAAGTCAAAACAAAAATTAATATGAAATAGCCTGAATTAATGAAGTGCTTTCCATACTATAAATTTAAGCATTATCAAGTCAAGGGATAAGATAATGATAGACCTTTCCTTGCCAAATATTTTATTAATTAATTCACCAAGCTTGGCCTGTCTAGTCAGTACAGGCTCTATGTGCTGGTGCCTTAGATGCAAAAATTAGTAAGATATAGTCCCTTTCATAAATGATAATTCATGAATTCAAATCACATATCATTCATTAAATTTAGAAGTGTTAAGCTTACAGGAAAAAAAGAAAGATTTTATGGGAGTGTGTAAAAGAAAAATCAAAATAGCTTTGTGATTTCTATCAATGGTATCAATGGTGTGTGTGTGTATGTTGTGTGTGTGTGTGTGTGTGTGTGTGTGTGTGTGTGGTTTGTGCTTAAAAGAGAAAGCAAGCAAGCTGGTAAAAATTTTGATGAAATAGAGAATATGTCAATGATGTATCTGTAGATAAAATATAGCATTCCCGGGCACAGAGTAATTCTAAACCCACCCCTCTCTCCCACGCAATGAAATATTTCCTTGTCCAGCACTGGGAGTACTTGTGATATACGGTTCACCTCACCAAATGTAATATCATTTCAACCCAGAGGGACACAGACCATGGTGACTGACTTAACCTTATTGAGGAAGGGATTCTGTTGACTGTTCAAAGTGTGTTATCCTTAATGGATTAATTTTTTTAAAAAAAATAAGTATAAATAATGATTTTTAAAAAACTAATGTATAAGATTTAAAAACTGAGTGTAAAAAAGTTTGTACTCAGTAGCCTCATAAATTAGTATACTTTTAGTAATGTGTTACAAATATTATTTCTAACATTGGTACTTAAGTGAGCTGAAAATAGAACTAATTCAGCTTAGTGTTGTTAAGTTTGTGTTACTTATTTAGTTATTTACATCTGAATCAATGTCAACATTCAGTTATTCTAAATACCACTTGGATATTCAGTCTCTTTAAAAGTATTTTTTCCCTTGCAATAAAAAGCAGAATTAAAAAATCTTCTCCTAATATTTAGGGGAAAAAAGAAAAAAGTTCATATCTAATTGATATTTACCTTCTTTCTTTTATATCTGAGTGGGATAATGACAATGGGGATTTTGAATGTGAAAGATTGCCTTATTTTAGGGGAAAACTAAGGTGCTAAAAATTGTGACAGTAACTTGAACCTTGGTTATTAAGGTAAAAGTAAACAAATTTGAGGGACAATGTCTTGCTTAAGTCCATTCTTCAACACATTTTTTAACACATATAGCAGCATCCAAGAATACATTTTCCAAGGAGGAATGTATCTCAAAAAGTTTTCATATTTAAATTTATGGGGGAATCATAGATTTAGGTCCTTATGAATGAATCTCTAGAATTAATTGAAATATCTCAATGATATGATCACTGTTACCTCAATATCTCTCACTTTCTTCTCTCTCCCCTATTGTCTTGTGCTCTACATACTGAGCACTTTAATTCTAAATTCTCAAATGTCAATTTCATTTTGTAAAATCCCCACATACAAAAACACTTTTATTATAGTTATGCTTTGATACAATTTAATTTTAATTTTTGATGTTGGGTCTATCACACATTTTATAAGCTTTTACAACATAATAGTTGATATATCTTCCAAACTTTCTTTTTAATTTTCATTGGAAGGACTGTTTAACAAATCTACACATAGATGTCCAATCTCCATTTTTTAGACCATTGTGACTGTACTTCATGGAGTACTAAATCACTTCTACATTATGCAAATGTCGAGAAACTGTGGAATTTCCCTGTTATCTTTTTCCATCGTTGCTAAAAATAAAGATGTAACGACATTAGTATGTTACCTTTGAATGGTGTTTATATCTTTAGGTTAGATGTGCAAATATCTTCCCCAGTGAAGGAGCCTGCCTATGTCTGTTGTCAACTGACTGAAGAGTTTAATAGGAGAAAAAAGTGAAATGTATTTCAATGTGAAGAAGTAGCAGGTAGGAAAGCAAAGGCATCATATAGGAAATCTAAAATTAGGTGAGGCGCGATGGCTCACTCCTGTGATCCCAGCACTTTGGGAAGCCAAGATGGGAGGATCTCTTGAGCCCAGGAGTTCAAGACCAGCCTTGTCAACATACAGAGACCCCATCTCTACTAAAAATATAAAAAAATTAGCTAGGTTTGGTAGGCCTGGATCAAAGCTACTCAGAAGGCTGAGATGGGAAGATCACTTGGACCCAGAAAGTTGAGATCACAGTGAGATATGATTATACCACTCAACCCCAGTCTGAGCAACAGGTTGAGATCTCGTCAGAAAAATAAAAATAAGAAAAATAAATTTAGAAACAAACATGTAAAGTTTGACAATGTTATGTAAATGTGGCAAATAGGAATTAAAGCATGAAAATTGAATGCTCAGTGGGCACTCCTTAACCATGAATAAACTTTTAAATCACCTTTTAGGTTACATTTAGTAAAATGGCATTATGTTTAGCTATCAAGAATCATTATAGGTGCTGAACACACACCTGACTATATCATAGAGGATGAGATAGAGAACAGCAAAGAAATGATCTTAAAGAGCAATGAAAAAGCTGCAAGTTAGGAAGTTTAAAGAAAAACTTAGTGGGCCGGGCTCGGTGGCTCAGCCTGTAATCCCCGCTTTGGGAGGCTAAGTGAATTGCCTGAGCCCGCGGGTTCGAGACCCGTCTGGGCAACTTGGCGACACCTCATCTCTACAATAAATCAAAAATGAGCCGGGCGTGGTAGCACGTGCCTGTAGTTCCAGCTACTTGGAAGGCTGAGGCAGAAGGATCGCCCGAGCCCAGCAGGTCGAGGCTGCATTGGCCGGGAGCAGACACTGTACTCCAGTCTGGGTGACAGAGTGAGACTCCAACTCAAAAAATAAAAAATAAAAAATAAAAAGAAAAGCTCAGTGGTTGTTATTTCTTCCTACCTTACTTGAATATTTCCAAAGCAAGTCTGTAGATGGAAAGGACTAGTCAATATTTATAGATATCATTGTCTACCTTAGGTAGTCTGTCACTTTAGCAGAATAAACATGGCCTCTGCTAAACATTTGTTTTTAAATGTAAATTGTATATGCATAGAAAAATTATTTTCTCCAAATCATTTTCTTCTAGCATATACTTGTTTGCAGAAAAATAGAGGATGTAATAGGATGTAGTATCACCTTTCATAACTTTTATCCACTGTATAAATATAAAGTGTTGTTAAGAGCACTGATTAACGAAAATTGAAGTACAAAACAAGCAGAATTAGAGATCTGTAGGTGGTATTACTATCTTTAAAATGCAGTTAGGAGTATTGAGGCTCTGCCTTGCCTGCCTTAGCTCATCTGTAAGATTCTTACCAGTTTGTTTCTCTGTGCATTTCTGAATGCCACAGTCCCAAGAAAGTATGAAATGGAAATAAAATTAGAGGGAAACTACATATTATATATATCAAGTGTCTAGCATAGTGCCTGGCTAATAGTAGGCAAGCAATGATTTGCTTATTGACAAAATTGTACTTAAAATAAGATCTATAAAAAGACCAAATAATCTAGCATTAGTTAAACTGTCTTCAAGATTAAAAAGTGAATTTATGGCCAGGTTCGGTGACTTAGCCTGTAATCCCAGCGCTTTGGGAGGCCGAGGTGAGTGGATTGCCTGAGCCCGCGAGTTAGAGACCCGCCCAGGAACTTTGCGAGACCGCATCTCTACAATAAATCAAAACAAAAAACAAAAAACAAAAAACAGCTGGGCGTGGTAGCGCGTGCCTGTAATTCCGGCTACTCGGAAGGCTGAGGCGGAAGGATCTCCGGAGCCCAGCAGGTCGAGGCTGCGGTGGCCGGGAATGTGTCACTGCACTCCAGTCTGGGCGACGGAGTGAGACTCCAACTCAAAAAAAAAAAGAACTTATTTTTTAAAATAGGCTCAAATATAAAGCATCAAGGATTACATAATATTACATATATATATGAAACCATTATTTTGTTCATTTATTTAACAAATATTTATTGAGCTTCTCCCATGTCTACAGTGGCCTTTAGGGCTACCTTGCAAACGAGAAAAATACCTTTACAGTAATGAACTCTAGAGGGAAAAGAGGGATACTAAGTAAGTGTATAAATAAATAAACAAGTTAAGTACAGGCAAGATAATTAATCACGAAAAATTTCTATGAAGTAAGTAACCAGGGTTATATCATAGATAAAAGGGGTTAGGGTACTGAGGTAGGAGTTCAGGAAAGGAGCTCATGTTTGAGCTGAGGACTTAAAAGAAGAGAAAGAGTAAACTAAGCCAAAAGCCTCGGGAATGGTATTTTAGGCAGAAGGATCAGCATGTGCGAAGGCTCTGAGACAAGAGAGAGTTTGGTGTATTTAGGGAATAATGATAATAATAATAATAATAATAATAATAAAGCTATGGCAAGATGAGGCACCATGAGCTAAAGACATTAAAGATCTGCAAGGGGTCCCAAGTTGTGGGACAGGACAAGGCATTCACATTTTATTTTATGTGCAGCGGGAAGCCTCCAGCAGGTTTTCAGTACAGACAGTCAAATTTATATTTCTTGATAGTGAATGACAATAAGCAATAGTTTGAATTAATATAGAGCTTGTTTTATCTTTTCATGAACCTGAAGATATTTAAAATAGAAACATTTCTCCTCAAAGAATGTTCTGTATTTGGGCCCACCTCTAGGTAGGTGAAAATAATTATGTTATTAATCATAATGTGAGGACCCCCACATGCGTGCATTTTACACACACACACACACACACACACACACTATATATATATATGTATATATATATATATATACATATATATATAGCAAGTCAATTATTTTTGTTTCTATTGTATGTCTTTAATGAAAATCATAAATCACACCATCGGTGTATCATGATATTCAGGATTAGTCCGCTAATTAATTCTGGAGAGTTTTTTCATATGATGATGAATAGATCTTTCATTTGGCTAAAAAGTAGTCTGCAGATTGGAGATTTCTCAAGGTCTCTTTCTATTTTTATCATTGGTATTTCCATTAAAATTGTGGACCTGTTTGGACTTTTACACCTTGAAACAACAGTCATCTTGGCAACTCGGTTGATTTTACAATTTGTTAAAGAAAAGTTCCAGCTTGAGCTGCACACCCACAAAGTAGAGTCCACAGACTGTGTTCTCTGATGACAGGAAACAGCAGGCCCTCGTCTCATTGCCCGATGAATGCTGGCTGTGTTCCCTAGTACTTGGAATTCTTTTTCACTATTTTGCCATTACTGTTTTAATCATGTTATAAAATTGTGGGCTGTCCAAAACCCTTAGAGGCGACATAATTCAGGGGAGAAAATGCATTCTAGAGTTATGTAGAAAATTTGTAGGCATAAAATTGCAAGAGATGTGATAGGGGTAAGACATTTCAGAATTCAACGGAAAGATATTTAAAACCTATTTGTGCAGATTGAAACTCACTGAGACCCACTCAACCCTGAATCTCACAATATTGATGTAATCCAGGCTTGCAAAATCCCATACTCTACCCTCCTTGAAGTATCCTACTCAAACATTCCCAGTTTCTTCTACTAATTTAAATATAGTTTGTAATACCCAGAGACCTCTGCTTATCCCTAATGTAAAGGAATAGCAATGGTTTTAAGGAAGGTAGCAACATTACCACACATTTCCACATCAGAAATAAGAAATGAAATGAGAGTGGTAGAACACCATTACCATGTAATATCTATGCCAGAAATGACATTACCATGTATTGTTCACATGGTAGAAAAGGAATATATGAGGCAAAGAAATGTTAACAATTTAATTAGGTTACTTTAATTCACTGACACACACTGATTTATTACAAGGCTTGTTCCTGGCTGGCTTTAGGACACCTTTCTTTTCTTTTTTTTTTTTGAGTTGGAGTCTCACTCCGTCGCCCAGACTGGAGTGCAGTGGCCACTCCCGGCCACCGCAGCCTCGACCTACTGGGCTCCGGCGATCCTTCCGCCTCAGCCTTCCGAGTAGCCGGAATTACAGGCATGCGCTACCACGCCCGGCTGATTTTTTGATTTATTGTAGAGATAAGGTCTCGCCTGCCCAGGCGGGTCTCGAACCCTCAGGCTCAGGCAATCCATTTACCTCAGCCTCCCAAAGGCGCGGGATTACAGGCTGAGCCACCGAGCTCGGCACCTTTCTTTTCATTTCCTCAAAACGTTGCCTATGATTTATTGTCTTGGTATATTGTTTAAAACTTGTTACAGTTTCCCAATTACTGAAATCACAGTGGTGGATTTTATCTGCTTGCCCCTCCACATTCAAATGTTACCTTCCCCACACTGCCCTGTGTCAAAACACAGGCCTGTATGGATTGCATCCACAGATTGCCTTCTGGATTCTGGTTGGATTCTGCCAATAGGAATGGGGAAGCAGGAGTGCAGAGAGCAAGAATAAAGAGAGGGAAAACTCTTTATTCCCTTGGCTCTTTCTTGTCTAATTTGCCTACTGGGGATGGAGAAGCTCTTCCAAAGGTCACTGCCAACAGCCACCTACCAGCTCTGTGTCCCAGCTCTGAGCCCTGGGTCCACTACCTCCCCTCTCAGGCCTAAGGGTACTGGGTTCTGCCCCTCCTCAATTCTCTTCCATATGTCCTGGAGTTCTCAACTATTCTTGGATGATTTTCTTAAAACCCACACTCATCTTTGCAAACAATCTGTTTATTAAACTTTTCTCAATGTACTTTGTTTGAGTTTGCATTCCCGCTGGGATTCCTCTGCTAGACAGAAGTCATAAAGATGGGCTTTACAGATCACAGAATACATATATTTCCAGTCCAATCACATCATTTAACAGATCGTGTAGGGTCCCATCCTGATTATTTAATCATTCATTCAGCATGCATTAAGCATATTTATTGAGTGCCTACCATGTTCTGGGCACATGCTTAGTGTGGAGGATATAAAAGCAGTGGGTCTTGAAGTCATGAGTATCTGTTGGAGGAAATGCCTCAGAAGATGCCAGGAGAACAACTTTATGTTGGGGTAGCAGTTAAGGTGAATCAAGAAAAGTCTCTAGAAATGGCAATTAAATTCAAACTTAAAGAGTGGGAAGAAGAAACAAGGGGGGGGGAAGGAAAGAAGACTGTTTTGGTCATGAAGAAAAGTATCTACCCAAGTCTAGTGGTGAGAGAGCATGGCATATTTGGAGAACAGAAAGCAGCTCAGCATGGCAGAAACATCCAATATGATGGAGTGAGGAATATAAGGTTGCAAATATTAGCAGGAGTCTTGCATGTTGTTTTAAGGGTGTAAACCTTATTTCAAAAGCAATGGGGAGAATGAGGTAATAAGCAAGAGATTAGCACTTCAGAAAGCTCATGCTGTTTACAGTGTGGAAATGGTGCCAGGCTGGAGGGAGAGAATGAACAAGGGAACTTATGCATTAATCTAGGCAAGAGATGATAGTGGCCTGAACGAATGTCTTAGCTGTGGCGATGGGGGGGAGAAGTGGGGAAAATGGAGAGATGCAATCTACAGGAAGCTTGCTGTTGGCAACACAGGTAGTACTATATCAAACTGAACTTTAGAACATACATAGCTCTGCTTATCAGCATGAAGTTGAACTTTAAACTTTTCATAACCTTCCAAGAATTTCAGTCAAGCATGTTTATTACTGATGAAATAGGCTTTGTTAATACTACTGTTTTCTTTATGCTTTGAATCGGGCCCATCTGTAGTCTGCTCAAAATAAATATTTACTGGATAAGTTAATCAGCTGTGCTTTCTTAAAACCGTGCTTATTATATACCTTTAGTAATAATAGTTTCTATTATGTGCTTTGCAACTTCCCTTTATTTTTCTTGGTAAATACTCGTCTTAAGCAAGAATAAAATCACATAACTTAATATTTAAAAAAATTTATAACAGCTCCTTGTGGTGGGAATAGTGTTTCAGTAATGTATTTAAAAGGTCTTCACAGAACTACTCTTTTTAAAAAATTAAAAAATTCTTACAAATGCTATCTTTATGATCCTTAGCACCTACAAATGTCTGCCCTGGTCTAATTTTTAGGTAGTCTAGCATGCATTGAACTGTAAGATATTATATTATCTTTTAGTCAGTGAAAAGCTATGCTCAGCACAAAGAAATATATTATCCTTTTCAGAATAAAGGACTATCTTACTTAAATTACTAAGTTTTGCACTGATTATTACCTTGGTGACTTGAAAAAATTGCTCTAGTTTTCAGAAATGTCCAAAACAGAACTACTACAAACAAATAGTCATCAAAAATATTTTCTTCTATATAGAAGATATTTAGGGAAATAAAACTTTTAAAGCTGTTTAAGATATGACAGCAATAAAAACCTTTACCAAACACTTAATTTATTTTGACTAAGTGAATCTACCTCATCAAGCTATTAATCTTCCCAAAACACAAATAAAATAGATAATCTACTGAGAACTTTTATATAAGATTAAGTTTAACTGACCCTTTGTAAATTCCTGTTATCACTTTTAGTTGTAGCTGGCATGAAATGATATATAGTTCCATTTCAGATTTAATGTTCGAATGTTTGTGGGTGGTTATCATATTTTTATCACAGTTTTTCTCTCTCAAGCTTATTCTGGGTCATCTTTGTGTGTTCACAAGTCCCTGAAGAGGCTTAATCAGTGGATAACATGTTGTGTCCCTGATGACAATTTTTTCCTCCCTATTTTTTGCTATCATAATATGCTGGTGAGACACATTTATTTTTTTCCATGTGCTAAAAGAGAAAACCATTTATTTTTCTTGACTTTTTTCTCATTTCTCTTTTTCCGTGAATGTTTATGCCTTAAACAGTTATATCCTAGGAATATTAGCTCATTGTTTCCTTAATTCTTGATAATGTTAATTTTCCCTCATGTATTCTCTCACCCACACTGATATCTAAACTATTCCCTGCTGAATTGTTTCAACAATAAATAACAAGTACCGAATTAAAGGAGTGCTGACTGCTTTCTCTATGACTAATTATAACCTGAAATATACATGTAATGCCAAATTATAGTCAATATATTATATATTTTAGAAAACAAAATGCACAGCTTAAAAAATTCTCAAATGTGTGCACCACATAATGATATTTTGGTCAAGGACAAACCATATATACAACAGTGGTCCCATAAGATTATAATACTGTATTTTTACTATACCTTTTCTATGTTTAGGTATGCTTAGATATACAAATATCATTGTGTTACAATTGCCTACAGTGTTTAGTACAGTGACATGCTGTACAGATTTGTAGCCTAGGAGCAATAGGCTAAACTATATAGTCTTGGTGTATAGTAAGCTATACCATCTAGCTTTCTGTAAGTTGACTCTGTGGTGTTCACACAACAATAAAATCACCTAATGTTGCATTTCTCAGAACACAACCTGCATGACAACACCCCCCCCACACACACACAATGGAATGTGTGAATGAAACATGGTGAAGTAGTGATCTACTCCAGATCTTTCAGACTATTATACATTTAATAAACCTCAAATTGGTTTATATTGCATATCTATGTGTAGACAAAGTCATTATTTATCTTACTTTAAAAATGACATCTTTGTAGAATAATTTGAGTTCCTCTGGGTATACTCCCAATAGGGGAAATGGAACCAACCTTGTTGCCCATCGAAGCTGGACTGGATAAAAAAAATGTGGTACATATATGTAATGGAATATTATACAGTCATAAAGAATGACAAATATATGGACTTTGCAGCAACCTGGATGGATTTGGAGTCGACCATACTCAGTGACTTATCACAGAAACAAAGAACAGAGTTCCATATGTTCTCATTCATAAGAGGACCTTGAACAATTATAATGTTATAAGAAAGTGATTGGCAGTAATAGGAAACTGTCGATGGGGGGTGGGGTGGGGGTGGGATTGGCAGTTGAGGGAAACTGCTAGGGGAGGGAGGGGGTCATACCTTGTTAACAGGGGTAACTGCATGATCAATGTTTGTATACCTAACCCTGAATTGTATCTCACATCTTTACAATAAAAATTTAAAAACAAATTAAGTCTTTATGAGTCATTATAAGGGCCATAAGCCTTATGACTTTTGTGTAAACACTATGGATTATTAGCTTCTTACCCTACTGCCTCTTCTGTCTGTGAAATTCAATTCTGGATTCAAATTTCTGAAAATAGTTTTAAAAGTTAATCTGGATGGCAAACCTTTCAGAACCTGCATAATGAATAGGTAGATAAATAATTTAACAGTATTCTATTGCTTAGTAATAGATTACCACTCACTTAGCAGTTTACCACAATATCCATTTATTTGCTGAAAGT
This sequence comes from Cephalopachus bancanus, assembly GCA_027257055.1. Taxonomy (NCBI): domain Eukaryota; kingdom Metazoa; phylum Chordata; class Mammalia; order Primates; family Tarsiidae; genus Cephalopachus; species Cephalopachus bancanus. The sequence continues at coordinate 5,753,119 of JAPVLO010000097.1, read as the reverse complement.
TCTGTAGATCATAAGTCCCAGCATGGCCTGATTGGGTTCTCTGCTCAGGGACTCACAGGCTGAAATCAAAGTGTGGATCAGGCTGTGTTCTCATCTTAAGCTCAGAGTCCACTTACAGAAGTAGAAATTGGTTCCTCATGGTTGTAGAACTGAGATTCTCTTTACTTACTGACTGTCAACTGGGGGACATGGTCAGTCCTCAGAGGTCAAACACATTATTTGCCAAGAGGCCATCTCCATCTCCAAAGCCAATATTAGAGAATTACCCCAAAGCCATTTTTAAAAAATCACACTCCAGATCTCTCTGACCTCTCTCTGTCTTTTAAAGCATGTTTTAAGGGCTCATGTGATTAGGACAGGCCTGCCCAGATATTGCCCTAATCTGAAGGTCCATGGATTTTGGAGCTGATTACATGTGCAAAATTTCTCCCACAGCAACACCTCAACTAATGTTTCATTGAATAAACTAGGAGACAGTGTGTATATATGAGGGGCTGAGAATCTTGTGAGCTGTCTTAGAATTCTGTCATTCACAAACAGCAAATGGACTGAAAAGCTGAACAGGAAATAGCTAGATAAGAAATATTTGAACAGCAAAGGTGATTGATTGTTGTTTTCATCCCAAGTTTCTCCTAACTGATTGTGTTTTCAAGAGTTGTGACAGTATCAAAAGAGTGACCAGAGAATACAGAACTTCAAAGTAATAAAGAAAATTGGGAAAAGAAACACTAAACCTGAAGGATATTTCTCTCTCTGCTAACATTCAGGGAGCTCAGGATGGTCTATGAAGTGCACAAGCGCAGTTTGTAGAAATGGTACAGGTAATTTGCAGAAGGGATACATATCCCAAAGTTCCAGATTCTGAAGCAGAAGATACTAAGAGGAACAGTTAGAGCCTACAGAAATATGAATGATTAAGAGGTGGGCTTGAGAGTCCACACTTGGAGCACATTAGACAGAGACTGAGAATGTCAAACAATTACCATGTCGCTTTGGTAACAGTAGCCAGCCTCATTTAGACTGAAATAGATCATCAAGGGCATGGGTCAAAGTCTGATAAATAAAATATGATTAAATGCATAGTATTCAGTACAAAACATGAAATAGATTAAAACAATAACTACAGAAATGCAATCCTAATCTTGTAGTGAGTGGGGATTCCAAATTATTGGTACCTCACAGATAAGAGATTTGGGATAATTGGCTTAGATTTTACTGGCATTTTAATAAAGTGAGCCACAAAATATTTTTTTTTCTTTTGATTACTTGTGTGATTTCATTCCTCGAGTGGCATGATTCTCAATAGCAATGCGGGTTTACATTGTAAATATATAAAGTTTTCTATCTTGGGATAAGTGAATTTGTATTTAATTCTCAAGGTTCAGGCTGTTTAGTTGATACCTCAAGATCCTTGTGTATTTCATTACTCTTTGGAAAACTGGATGATTGGGACCCGTGGGATCTTTGTATTAGGTTAATTCACCATTAGAGATGCCAGTGGAGCTACCTATGTTCTTCCCAGACAGTCTACAGCCTCAGAGGCATTCAGCTTTCACTTGGGCATCCAAATGAAAGCTCTCAGGCTGAGACCAAAGAAACTAAAACATGGACAAGAGTAGAAGCTCTGACTGTAATTCTTTATTTCATTGATCTTCCCTCCCTCCTCTCAACCCCCTTGGTCTTGCTCTGTTGCCCAGGCTAGAGTGCAGTGGCATGATTGCAGCTCACTGTATCCTTGAAATCCTGGGCTAAAAGTGATCTTCCTGCCTCAGCCTCCTGAATAGTTGGGGCAACAGGTGTGCATCATTTCGCCAGCTAATTCTTTTCATTTTTCTTATGTTGCCCATGCTGGTCTCAAATTTCTGACCTTAAGCAATCCTTCTGCCTCAGCCACCCAAAGTGCTGGGATTATAGATGTGAGCCACTGTGCTGGCTCTTTTCTTGATTGTTATTCAGTTTAGAAAGAAAGTGACCTTGGATGGGATATAGTGGTAAGCCACAGTTGCTGTTGGCCTGCTGGTGTGCTGGGTCATAGAACACCTCAGAGCCCATACTCTTTCCCTGGGCAGAGCAGGTGCTAACTTGTTTTTCCCTCCAGCCAAGCTGCCTATAAATCAACCAACCTAGGGCCGTCGCAGCCCTGATCTGGCAGTTTTCATACAGTACATGAGGTAGCCAGATCATCTCATCTAGATCTCTGAACTCCAGTTTTTGTACTGGTTGGTATAGTTTTTTTGTTTGTTTGTTTGTTTGTTTTTGGTTGTTTTTAATCAAGCTTACTCTGAGCCTTAAACTGAGCCTAAATCATAGGTTTTGCCAAGCTCTTACTCAAATTTTGCACTTTAGCAGGCTGCCACAGAATATATGGCTAAAAGATTGTGAGCCAAACACCAAGTGTCTGGAAGACCAGTAGGAGGCAGTGATGAGAAGGGGTAGCTAAAGGATGGTAGAGACTGATGGTTTTTTATGTGGACTTCAAAGATACCCAGAGTGCAAGTGGGGGAGAACAATGTTGCTCTGAAAACTATATACTTTATAGGCCAAATGTATAAAATCAGGCAGTGTCTCTCAAAATGACATTATTTGAAATGGCATCACAGTGGTGATGCTTGTCCCAAGCTTACACTAGAGTTTTTTGGTTTTTTTTTCCTAGTGCATCCAGAGTTGAGAACAATGTGTGCTTGTAAAAAACTAGAATGCAACTGTATTTATTTTAATAAGTATAGCTGTTATTTTCAGGGAGTTGTTTAGTCACTATGGAAAGAAACAAAGGCATATACTTACATACTAACTCTCTTTATGGCTAGGGTACTCCATGCTGAGAGAGTCAATGTATCCATCTGTAACACAAGGAGGCAAGCCTGATAAATAGCCTGAATCACAGACTGGGGTTTATCAGGCTGCCCTTTCTCCTGGGTCTGGAAACAAATTATTGAAGACTCAGAAACAAATTTTTATACTGTGTTTCTTCCCCTTCCCGTCATCTATCATCTGTATTCCCCCAGAATTCTGGGCATACCGCATTTTTTTTTATACTGATTCAGCCTTTATTATAGATTAATATCATCAGTTAAGTTCCAGCGATCCCTTTTACCAATTGATAGATAACACTTATGGATACTAGATAGGTTGGTTCCCACATCTCCTCAGCTACACGTTGTCAGCTACCTCACGTGGTCTGGGAACATCTTATTCTTGTCTTCCAAGTTCAGGCTTCAATATTATGTTTACTGCGGTTGGAGAGTAAATTCTATGGTCTATAGTGCAAGCTGAATTTTTAACAACCACTTCTTTTAATATGGTCGTATACTAGCAATCAAGTTTCTCTTGCAGTATGTGGTCTCAGGGAACCCAGCTATCACTTACATCAGAGACATAGGTGCTCAGAGTGGACAGACATCTAAGTAGCCACCAGCCATACTGGCATCTGAGTGAGTCTTCTTCCCTCTTTAGGTTGGTCCTTGCCATATTGCATTCTACCCCTCTGAATATATTGACGATTTCCTTATTTAGGAAAGCAGTATGGTGTGGTGGAAAGAGTGAAATCAGATACAGCTTTAGATTTGTGCTTTGAAAACTGGAACTTTGCTGACTATCTCAGAGATCTGCTATAGAAATTAGCATAGCACAGAGTAGGCATTCAAAAAATATCTTGAAGAAGTTAATTTGTTACCCATTTTGACATTCAACTAAATTCTTCAGGTATTATTAGAGTCCTGGTATACCCCCACAAAACACCTTTACATCTTGAAAGAACTGAAATATATTTCTCTGAGTGGTGAGTAAGAAATCCCACACACATCCTAAAAATATAAGAGTGCATGGTTTGTTTCTTTAAGAAGCTAAATTCTCTTGTGCTATGAGTGTTGAATGGGAATCATGAAGCCATTTCCAAGGAAAAACTTATTTCTCCAATTTCTCATATAAGCTTCCTCAAAATGCAATTAAGCTTTTTGTTTTGGAGAGAGAAAGAAAAACATTTTAAAAATAAGAAGATATATAAACAACAACAAAATGAAAAATATCTAGCTTAATATTTTACATATGGCTTTAAATGATTTATCCTGATATCAAATATTTAGAGCTGGTCTATAAAAACCCACGCAGTACCTTGGAAAATCATTCTCCCCTCCCCCCCTTTAACTTCAAAGCAGGATTGCAGGATATTAACACAGAAATGCAGTGCATCATATACTGATCAAATGAATAGAAAGGAACATTTACTTAAGAAACAATTAAACTAAAATCCCAATAAGGGAGGAAAATGAAACAAAGTAAACCAAGCTTTTATTCTCACTCACCCCACCCCTTTTTCATTGTAATCTATTTATTGACAAAGTTTGTGACTGACAAAGACTGGCATATAGATAAAGTATTGGAACAAACACTTCAGGATTTTGATAATTCATTGAATGGTATTGATCATTTCTCTCAGCATTTCACAGATCATTATTCCTTGGACCATATAAACTAAAATATCTTTAACTATTTGTCTTCCATTTACACAATGTAATGCTTCTGAGTTAGAATTATTTTCCAATTTTAAAAAACAATAAAGATATTTTATATGACTAAAATAACCACTATTCTCAATGTGGTATTCTGTATCCTAAATAAATGTATCGATCTTACATTTTTATTGTGTTATGATTGTTAAATAGCTTAAACAATTGCCAATTTCTTTTAAGATAATTGTTTTGTTTTTGTATTCGATGTTTTAATAATTTTATTTAGTCAATTATCTGAAGTTGATTTTTCTTATATATGTATTTTTTTCTTTTGTTATCTATTTTCTGGATCTACTGCATATAGTTTTCTTATACAAAATAAATTAAATCTACATGTAGATTTTTTGAATACAAAATAAAGTAAAAATCTTAGTGCTTTCTCTAATTTTCAATCTAAGCAATAAAAGAGTGATTTAATCAGAATGAAAAAGAAGAGCTAGCTACAGATAAGGAAGAGGTTTTCTGTAGCAGGGTAGACTAAGTTATTAAAAGAAAATATACCAGAAATATGTAGTAAGTTAATCATTCCATTATAGTTACAGTTAAGTTAAATCATAGTAATCATCAAAAAGATTCATAAATAGTTTATCAGATATTTCCCTTTTTACCTTCACTTTAGCTGCTAAGGTCAATGACACAGAATGATATGTGCTTCTCACCAGTGGCTTAGCATGGACAAGTCACGACATTATGTAATGGATGAAACAAAAGTAACTATCCATTCACAAGTAAGTTCCAGATAAATTTAAATCTTTTTAAAAGATGTGGCTTCTAAACCAAGCTATGATGTTTATACTCCCCAGTAATCTGCGTAATAATATTAGTTACTGTCTCAGTTTGTTTGCATTGCTGTGACAAAATACCTTAGACTGGGTAATTTACAAGAAACAGAAATTCATTTCTTAAAGTCCTGGAGGTTGGGGAGTCAAGGCTCAAGGTGCCAGAATTGGTGTCTGATGTGAGCTGCTCTGTTTTCAAGATGGCAGCTTCTTGCTGTGTCTTCATATGACAGAAGGCATAAGAGCAAGAGAATGCTGCCTTTAAACTTTGAGAAGCTTAGCCCTTTTGTAAGTATAGTAATTCCATTTATGCTGGCAGAGTTTTCACGACTTAATCACTTCACAAAGACCATGCCTCTTAACATTGTTGCATTGGGAATAAGGTCCAATATGACTTTTAAAGAGGAGAACATCATCATTTAAACCATAACAGTAACTAAACATGGAATTATCTTCTAATGATTGAACCAGAGAAATTTTAACCATGTAGATAGAATAAATCAAAATATCAAAATAAACAACAGATGGAAAGAAGTTGGTGTGTGTTAATCCTTTAATATAGTTCCTGCTGTCATTTTATAGAAACTCCTGGAGGCAGTAGAAAACATTTCTTTTACTTTTGGACATGACCTAGAGGTTCCAGTCATCAATAGATAAGTTTTCAAAATTTTTATATATTTTTTTCTGTGCACTACCAGTGATTATATTTTAAAAGAAGCCAAAGACCTATGGACAGCCAAGGAACCATGTGCCCAATTCTCCAGCTTTCCCTTCAGAGTGTTCACTGCCCAGTCAAGGGAACAGAGAAATCAGAGGTGCAGTTGGAGAATGGGTCTCTAGGGTCCTGGATTTCTACATGCTTGTGCCCTGGACTGATGTCTTCCTGGAATATGGGGAAATGCAAGACCTACTGAAGATATGTTTCCAGTGGAACCAGGGATTCCTCTATAGAACTAACAGTCTGCACTAGACCTGACAGAATTTGCCTAGGAAGGCCAAAAGGGAAATAGAAACACAGCTACTGTGTCTTCCCTGGAATATCCAAATGACAGGTCTCTAGGCTATAACACAATAACAGCAATTGTTTTTGTGATGAGTCTCAAGTAGTGATAATAGAAACATTTCCATTTTATATCCCAGTTCTGAATTCAGATCTTGTATCATTTTCCATTTAGAAAAAATATTACCTATTTTGTGGCTGTCATAGCAGTTCATTGCCTAGTTTCAGCCAGTAAACTGCTTTATTAACTGTTACTACCTACTACAAATAACATTACTCTAAAAAAAAAAAAAAATACTAGTCATAGAATTGGAGGAATCTTGAAAAACTTTAGCTTAACTTTCCTATTTTACAGAAGAGGAAACTTGGTCCAGGTTATTTCTGCTTCTGCAGTGTGTATACAATCTATTACTTGCAAGCTATCTTTTCAAGAATATTCATTTGTATAATGACTTTCAAAGAAATGATTGAAAACTTTATTGAAAATGGTCACATTTTTATACTGAATCTGCATAATTGCATACCACATTATTGGAGTGTTTGAACATTTTCAAGGTAATTTTTTATACAAGTAGAGTTAAGGCTGCTATTAATTCATTGTTCACCTGAAGTTTGGAATGTATCCTTGAGAATAAAAGATGTACTACTTAAAGTAATATTGGCTTACTGTTAAACATATATGCATTCTTAGATGGAAAGTTTATTTCTCCAAAATAAAAAGGTAATCTCTAAGTTCAGTAGGGTTGAAAATTTTTCTCTTATGTGGAACCAAGAAGAGGCCTGATTTTATCAACCATAAAGTAAGAATTGTAACACGACTCTACCATAAAACGACTATTGAAAAAAATAGCATCACTTTCATCTACAGTAGTAAACATTCTGTCACTGACTACCCTGAGGCTCTGTTGAAAGCCTGTTTAAGAAATTCATTCATAACAAAGATAAGTTGTTTTCCCAATTTAATTAGAGAAACATTTAAATACCCATTAACAATTATTGAATCTTTGCCTGACAAAACAATGAAGATATGTCTTTTCTAGAGAATTCCCTGTACCTCAGATCTCCCCTACTCACCAATTCCCTCATTAAGGAAGAAAGAATGTGAGTTTCCTTCTTCTTTGGGACTCTTTTCATGTTAAGAAACAAAATTTTGTAGAAAGTTGTTAGGGGTTATGTATGCAAGAAGACCAACATCCTTATATTTTCTTTTATATTGGGGAAAAAACAACAACAAACAAACCAGGGACTTTTACAATAACACACCCTATAAGTTCCTTTACAGGATTTACTGACAGTAGTACAAATATTATTTTATCTACCGGAAGTCTTCTCACCTCAAGAGGACAAAAGAATTGTAGCATTCTAATCTGGATCTCGCAGTAAAGAAAAATATCTACACAAACATCTAAAATTAAAAGGCTAAATTGACAAAGGAAAAATAAAATTTTACCTATGCAATGAACTTTTGCAGCATTGGTAAAAGTTGCATTGCATTACTTATGGAAAAACAAAACATATTATAACTCAATTTCATAAAAATAAATAAAAATTGAATGTTACTATAATTTGCAGAAAGCCTATTTCAAAAAATAAGAGTCTAGAATTGTCTTTTTGAACTTGAGAATCAGAATCAGGTTGAATTTTTAGTGCCACTGTCATGCTGATGTTATTAATATTCCAATAACTCAATGAACCAGCAAAAACTTTTTAAAATGGACAGGCAATTATGACTAGAAAGAAAGTGGTAGATGCTTTTTGAAATCTTGTTGAAGCTATACAAATTATTCTGCCATTGTATGCCTGCCAGCTCTGCTTCTAGAAACAGCCAGTGTGGCCAAGCATAAAGCTGTCCATCAGAAAAGGGCTAATTATTTAATTAAAAGGAGAAGTTTTACATGACTGCACCATTAACTTGATGATAGTTGAGTTAAACACGAGGCCAGATGCTTTTGTGTTTGTTGGTTGTATTTGATTTTCATGTGTTTGTTCATTGCCATGCTTAGCATTATTGGACTGCTACAGTCAAGAAGATAAAATCCTTTAATACTCTATTTAGAACTACAGGAGACAAAGCTTGATCAATACTTTTTATGAATCTGTAAACTATTACAGCACAGCATGTTTCTGCAGACTTTCCCCTGGTGACATGGCTATATTATTTTGGGGCCAGAGGCCCAAGCAATATTGAAATCCTGCTTGAATTCATCTTCTGCAGACCATAAAAGTGACAAGATCCCCAAAGATTTACATTTTTTATGCTATAGATTAATCAATCTTGCAGGTGGAAAGAGAAGGGCTTTTGGTGTGCATGCTATAGACTGTCTTTTCAGCCTGAGGAGACTGTAAGAAATTAATTTCCCTTTCCCAACAGGTGAGGGTAGTGACGGCAACCTGTCTAAATCAAAGAAAATGCAGTTAGAGTTTCTTTTTGCTACATGCTTTTTGATAGATTCTGACAATGATGTCAACAGTGTCATAAAGAAAAACCTCTGGAATGCATACATTTATGAAAAATAATTTTTTGGTGAAATGAAATAGCGAGTGATTTTTTTGTTGCTGTTGTTTTTAAAGCCAGACTCAAATACTGATCAATATATAGGTCTGTTGAGAATTGTTACCAATTGCAGTATTTATTTCTGGTGTTGTTCAAAAGGTGAGGATTCATACAGATAATTTTGTCCCTAAAACTATTACATGATTTGTCAGAACAGACATGTCCAAATGGTCTTATTTTTTTTTAAGCTGTCAAATTTTTCTATATTCATCCTCTAAAAATAGAATTGCTTTATTTTTCCAAGGATCTTATCAATTATTTACGCACAGTAGCAACTAAATTATTTTAATCTCTGCTTTAGACTGTTCTTTCGCATAAAAATGCCATTGAAAATTTCAAAATGTCATTAAGTATTTTACAGACCATGGATATTTTCCTTTTTTTATTTTAAAGATGTGGGTTACAATTCAGGATTAAGTATACAAGTGGTCACTGTACAGGTAAAGTTTGGGAATTCCTTTGGTCCCTACTTTGCCTGGTTTGAGATAAGGTACGCTTATTGACATTATGTGTCCCCCCCACCCCACCCCAGCAGTTTCTGGGCTACTGCCAATCTCTTTCTTATAGTATTATGGTAAATGTTCAGGGTCCGCTTATGAGTGAGAATATGTGGTACTCAGTTCTTTGTTTCTGTGATAGATCACTGAGTATGATAGACTCTAAGCTCATCTAAGTCACTGGGAAGACTTTGTCTTTCTTTAGGGCTGTGTAATATTCCATCATGTATCCACACCACATTTTTAAAAAATCCAAAGCCGGGCTCGGTGGCTCAGCCTGTAATCCTGCACCTTTGGGAGGCTGAGGTGAGTGGATTGCCTGAGCCCGCGGGTTCGAGACCCGCCTGGGCAGCGAGACCTCATCTCTATAATAAATCAAAAAATCAGTCAGGCGTGGTAGTGCATGCCTGTAATTCCGGCTACTTGGAAGGCTGAGGTGGAAGGATCGCCGGAGCCCAGCAGGTCGAGGCTCCTCCAGTTGGAGTGAGACTCCAACTCAAAAAAAAAAAAAAATCCAGTCCAGTTTCAATGGGCAGCATGGTTGGTTCCATGTTTTTGCTATTGTGAAATAGTGCTGCATTAAACATGCATGCATAGCTATCTTTTTTGTAGAGTGATTTAAGTTCTTCCAGGTATATTCCCAGAAGAGGGGTTGCTGGGTCATATGAAAGGTCAATTTCTAGCTCTTTTAGGAATCTCCACACTGTTTTCCATAGAGGTTGAACTAGTTTGCATTCACACCAACAGTGTAGAAGCATTCCCTTTTCTCCACATCCTCACCAGCATCTATTGTTTTTTGTTTTATTAATGATAGCCATTCTTCCTGGGTTAGGAGGTATCTCAGTGTGGTTTTGGTTTGCATTTTTCTGATAGTGAAACTGAGCATTTTTTCACGTGTCTGTTGGATGTCCCTATGTCTTCTTTTGTGTCTATTCAAGTATTTTGCCCACTTCCCCCTGACTCCACCCCCCTTCAGCACGTTTGAGTTTCTTGCAGATCCTGGATGTTGTCAGAGATGCAGTTGGCAAATATTTTTTACCATTCTGTGGACTGTCTCCCCAGTCTCTTGATGGTTTATTTTGGTTTGCAGAAGCTTTTCAGTTTCTGTATCTTATCTCTTGTGGCATGAGTTTTGGAGATTTTGATCAGAAATTGGTTGCCTATTCTGATTTCCATAAGGGTATCTCCTGCATTTTCTAAGATTCTGAAAGTTTGTGATTTTATGTTTAACAGATCATGGATATGTTCTAGAAGTGTCAACTCACCTGCTCTACCAATTTAAATAAGTTAAACTTTCTTTACAAAGAGGAAGGACAATAGAAGCTTCATTTAAAATTTTGTATTGTTTTAATTCATTAAAGCACTTAGAAGCACAATTAGGAAATATCTATTAAAATTAAAAATGCATACAGTTTTTTCACTTTATTTTAGAGTTGTGGGGTCCGTGTGAGGATTTGCTACATAACAATTTGTGTTCAGGTGAGGTTTGGGCTTCTAGCAAGTGTTCTCTCTCCCTGGTAGCGGACTTAGTACCCAATGGCTGTGTGCCCCTCATCCTCCCTCCCTCTCTCCCCCATGGTAGTGCCCAGCATCAGTTGTTCCTGCTTGAAATACATGTGGCCTTTAACACAGATTCAATGTGTAGAATTTTATTTTATAGATATACTCATACATGTAGATACAGTTTCATGTATGTGGAAAGATTTGTCTTTAAATTATTTATAGAAGAATCTTCATAATAATAAATGACAGAAAAATATCCTAATGCTATCCTTAGTAAGTTCCTCAAATACATTATGTTCTAACTGTATTTTGGATTACTATGCAGCTGATATGCTGATATACTGATATAGAAAGATAACCAAGACACTGTTTGGTGGGAGAAACACGATAGAGAATAATGTATATTGTATGCTGTCAATTGTATGCAAAGAAGGGACAGAGTAGAATATATGTTTATATTTAATATAATTTCTGGAAAAATATATTTGAGACAATAAAACCTATAACAGTTGTTACATGCAAGGGGCGAAGTGGAAAATAAGTATCTAAAGAGATAAATACCTTCTTTCATTTCTCTTGTCCCCTCTCAAAATTGTTTATGTTATTGTGTTGATACTTTGTGAATCTATCAGGCGTGCAAAAACAAAGTAAATAATTTCTAAAATAAAGAAAAAAGTATACACATCACCTTTAAGGAAACTTATTGGATAGATTGGGTCCTCAAAAATTTTGGGACATTGGGAGTCCCTATTCTTGCCCACTCCAATCTCCTTTGGTGTTGAAGCTTCAGTGTGAGCCTCCACACTTTCTACTACCAGCATCTGTCTGCATGTCTGCTCTGCCTAAATATGGGGCAAGCCAGAGTGCTGGAGAATTAATCCTTCTCCTACCAATCACTGGAGAGGGTGGAGGAATCTATATCCCAACTCTCCAGTCCTTAGATAGACAACACAGTGGCTTGTATACTACACTGGAATTAAGCTCTATTGTTCAAGGTGGTAACCTGTATAATAAGATGTCTTTATTGACTGCATTATACTGAAGGATCAGGTCACTGACTATCATCTCAAGGTATGGTAAAATTCAGAAAGTATGACAGTGTTTAGAAGGATCCTTGCCTGCAACTGGAGAGTAGCTTGTACTAAAACATCAGGCCGGGAACTGATATGTTACAAGCAGTAGTGTTACACAAGAGGCTCCATTTTTTACTTTCCACAGTAAAATAAGAACTCTGATAAGAAAGGATTGAGACCTTGAGACCTGGGCACTGGATATTTAGAGGATGCCCTTGATGAGAAACTTGCTTCCCAGATTCACTGAACCCTCTGGGCAGATTCACTGAACCCTCTGGGCAAGGGGAAGTAGTGGTTCCAACTTGCTGGAAACAGCAGCATTCCCTTGATTAAATACCATGGGAGTGCTTCACCTTAGGCAGATAGCCCCCAGGTGATACTAATCTTCTTTAAACTCTGCCCCTACCACCCTTCGTTGTTTTTGAAGTAGTAACTAGAGCCATTTCACAGCATGGCTTACTATGGGAGAAAAAGGGTTACAAGAGCTCCAGGAGCTGGCTAAAATGGACCAGGATAAATCAGGAGAACAAACCTAGGAAGGGATCTGAGGAAGCTAGCCTGAAATGAGCATTGGAATGATTAAGAGAGAGTTTATTGCCGTGAGGGTTCTCTCCCAGGACTGAGGATTTAACATTCTGGCAAGGATCCCTGTACCACTGAGATGTCTCCTTGTTACAACTTGGGAAAAACAACGGCAAACAACAAATAAGGTGCAGATGTCAGAACTTCCTTGGCAAAGCATTGAGGAAAGGGTTAAAAGGCCAAGAGAACTGGTCCTGCCAAAACAAATATGTAAGGCCAGAGACCCCACTGAGTGCCTATATATATTGGGAGGGCCCAGAGGACACTCCTTTCTACAAAACAATAGAGATTCTACTAGTGAAGGGGCCCTAGCCTCACTGAGAAACTTGAACCTGCCAAAATCAAACAAACTAAAAAACACAAAAAACCAAGATACAAGAATTGGGACATACTTATGCTAAAAAAAAAAATATTCATTTTTATATAAGACCAAAATTTAACTAGATGTTGTGTGTGTGTGTGTGTGTGTGTGTGTGTGTGTGTGTGTGTGTGTGTGTATGCACGTACACATGTGTGTGCATGCATGCTGGTGTGTTTTGTTTTTTGCTAAATCAGATAACTTGTTCCCTGGACCTGTGTTGAGGATAGTGAATGCCACTGTGGAAATGAGCTCTCTAGTGTCATGGGAAATGGAAGAACTTCAGAACTGTAGAGTCAGGTATTTGCACCACTTCATTGAAGGTAGGATGAATGACATTCTGGAAATGGAAGCGGGGCTGAAATGGCAGCCAGGGCACTGAGCAGTGGGGATCTTTACCAGTGGTTAATAGACCATGGTACTCCTAGGGGCAAGATAAATGGGCAGCCAATGAGAATCCTGTTTAACCAATAAAACCAGAAAAGACCAAAAGTGGGTGATTTCAACTACTGCAATTGAAAATTGTGACCCCTTGTCCAGTTTTCAGGTCTAGTCATTTCTTAGATGAAGAGAGTTCATTATTCTAAAGGGAGGTCAAATATTCTAAGTGAGTTAATGCAGAAAAAGAAAACCAAATGCCACATGTTCTCACTTACAATTGGGAGCTAAACCCTGGGTGTACACGGGAATAAGGATGAAAACAAAAGACACAGGAGATTCCTAAAGGGAACATGGGTTAAAAAACCACCCATTAGGTACCATGCTCACCATTTGGGTGACCAGCTCAATAGAAGCCCAAACTCACCATCATGCAATATACTCATTTAACAAACCATGCATGTACTCCTCAAATCTAAAATAGAAAATAAATAGATAAAGGGGGGCTAGATTCTTTAGGCAAAACTCTGAACATCACAGAAACCTTCAGGAAAAATTCTCCCAACTCTTCCTCAAGGGGACCTGTTACCATTTCTAAAGTATTAGAAGGCAGGTAAAAGGGAACTTTTAGGACTCCCATATAAGATTCAGCATTTGGATGAAACTGGTACTAAAGGACCCACAACATCCTATGGCCCCCACTGAAAGGAAAGGGTAGGAAGTCCTACAGAAACCAGACGAAAATGGATTCTTGGCCCAAGACAGCCTCATGGTGGGTCTAATGTATCCACAGACCCACTGGGTCTTTTCCTTAGACCCTGAGTATAGGATTTGATTTGTTAGATTTCCCAGTTGGTAGAAACTTCAGCTTGATTTTCTGGTGTGTGGAGTAAGAGATAGGAAAGGCTAAGTAAGTAGAAGTCCTTGAAATTGCCATCTCCCTTCTGGCCTAGAGAGGACATCAGAAATAAAGCTGCACATTGAGAGAAAAGGCAGGGATTAGAGCTATCCTCAAAGACTTGAAGGATCCTCACCATGTCCCTATTTGACTCATCAATCTCATTCTTGATAAAAATAGATGCATCATAGTAGACAACAGAAGACTACTGTGAACTTAACCATGTGTTAATCCCAACTTCAGCCGTAGTGCCAGATGGGCTAACTTTTTAGAGTGAATCATGCTACTACTGATCTGGTAATTGTGTTTTTTCAGTCCCTATCAGGAAGAAGAACCAGAAATTTGTATTTAATTGTCACCAGCACACATTAGACGTCTTGTCCCAGAATTATGCTAACTCTTCCTGTTCTCATTTGCAGTGCAGTCAAAAGGGACTTTACCCTCTGGGCATTTCTAAATATAAAACTGCTCCACTATGTTAATGACATCACATTATTTTAACTCAAGGGGCAGAAAGGGATAAGTAGTATGGATATTTTGTAAGAAACTTTCATGTCTGAGTTTAGAAGGTAAACCCTTCAGATATAAGAGGCAGGTTATAGAGGGAAGTTTTTGAAGAGGTTCAGTCATCTAGGTTTTAAGGAAGAGTATTTTATCTCACTCCTAACTAAGAAAGAGGCATAGTATTTGGTAGATTCCTTCAGATTTTGGAGATAGCACACACTGCACTTTGCGGGAAGTTGATAACACTGAGCCCTTGCATCCTGTAGGACAGCAATTCATGCTTGTTTGGACTGATACTATTCTGAGTACAGGTTTGCCTTTCCTCTCCAAAGTGCCTTGTCCTGCATTGCTTTCTGAGAGTTTATAGAATGCTGGTGAATTACCCTGGAATCACACATCACACTGCTTAGGTGAATGAAACCACTTATATGCAAGGAACTTCAATGATGATCACATAACCATGGGATTCACCAATCTTTTCTATAAACCACATCAGCCACTAGTGGCCAGCCAGAGAGTAAGTCCAAATGGCCTCCTCAGGGTGCTCCCTCTCTTTCCCTACCTCACTTGCCCACTGCCCTTCTAGTATGTCCTGGATCACCTCCCAAGTAAACTACTCACATTGGACACCTCCATTTAGGGCTTGCTTCTGGGGGAACCCAACTAAATCACTTATGGATAACTGCACGGGTTCCTGTCAGTTTGTTAACATCAATCCCTTCTCTTCTAAGCATGCCTGCATTGTTCCACTACATTTACTGGGCTATAAGCAAAGGCATTTGTCTGTAACCAACATACATCAACATTTTCAATAGACACCAATTTTTGTAATCGGTACATACTGTTTGTTCAATTTACTTCAGATTCTGAACTTGACTTTCACTGGTCTATGCTGATTTATTTTTAGTGCCTTAAACCCATGCTTACTTCCACAGAAAAAAGGCACATTGTCATAAATTAGGCAGGTTTTATGGAAGGGTATAGATAGTCTTGGGTTTGAATCTTGCTAGCTTATTTTATGGTAATGCAGGGTAGTTTTAGTATCAGAAACTCAGAACTATGTTTCATTTTCTGTACTCCGAGAACGCAATATGTATTTTGCAAGGCTTTTTGGAAAGGTATTTAAAACAAGTCCCTTCATGCTTGGCACATAATGAATCCTTAATGAAAGCTAATTTCCCCCTTACTGCTCACCCTAGCTCTGTGTGTAAACTCTCTCTTCAAATTTTCAAAACATTTATAATATAGAATAGAAATAATGTCTATGAGGATTAAAGAAGATACAGTAAGTAGAGTGCTTGGCACACAGTAAGTGCTTAATGAATGCTTGTTCCTTGCCCATGCAGCACTATTTCTATCTGCTTTAAATTGTCAGCCTTTCAAACAACAACCTTTTCTAGTCATCACTGGAGAGAATAAAAGCATATTCTTTCAGCAGATCTTACTTCTAGCCATTTATTTTTAAAGCAGCAATTTTCACACATAATCCTTTGGCCTTCATTGCAGATTTATCTTGTCATCTGGCTTGGTGCAATGAATATAGTTTCTACCCATTCACCCAAAGAAGAATAGTTAGGGAGGTTACAGCCCCCACAAACAGGCAATCCCATTTTCATACATTTCTGTTAAAAAGACGAGAGTGAAAAAAAGGGAGTAGATATGGAAAGCAGAGTGAAGTCATACACAGTCAAATTTCCTCAGAAATTGCTGTCCAATGCTCTGCCCTTCAGGAGAGTGGCTAGGCTCCAGAATTTCTAATTAGGAGGACTGGCAGGCTTAACTGGCCTAGGCAGTAGATACAGTTCCCCCACCTACTGAAAATAAGGGGTTCAATGGCTGCAGAAAAATGTAAGAGCAATAATAAAACTGACCAAAATTTAGCAAGCTTGGTATCATCACCACATGGTAGCATTTCTAAACAATGTTAGTGTTAAAAAACTGGAGGACATTATGTTAAGTCATATAAGCCAGGAACAGAAAGTTAAATCCACATGCTCTCACTCATATGTGGTAGCTAAAAAAACAGAAGTTGATCTCACAGAAGTAAAATGTAGAACAGGCCGGGCTCAGTGGCTCAGCCTGTAATCCCAGTACTTTGGGAGGCCGAGGCGAGTGGATCGCCTGAGCCTGCGGGTTTGAGACCCACCTGGGCAACTTGGCGAGAACTCGTCTCTACAATACATCAAAAATTAGCTGGGCGTGGTAGCTCGCGCCTGTAGTTCCAGCTACTTGGAAGACTGAGACGGAAGCATCGCTGGAGCCCAGCAGGTCGAGGCTGCGGTGGCTGGGAGCGTGCCACTGCTCTCCAGTCTGGGAGACAGAGTGAGACTCCAACTCTAAAAAAAAAAAGTAGAACATAGGACATTAGAGGTAAGAAAGGGCAAAAAGAAGAGGGAATAAGGAGAGATTTGTTGAATAATATAAAATTATAGCTAGATAGGAAGAATAAGTTCTGGCATTCTATAGCACTATTAGGATAATTATAATTAACTATAATATATTACATAGTTTTAAATAGCTAGAAGGAAGATATTGAATGTTCCCAACACAAAGAAATATCAATGTTTGAGATGAAGGATATGCTAATTACCTTTATCTGATCACTACGTTACACATATTGAAATACCACTACGTACCTCATAAATATGTACATTTATTATGTACCAATTTTTTAAATAAATTTAAAAAGAAATAAGACAACAACTTTAAAAAAGTCCTCTCTGAAAACAATCTGGGTTTGTCCTACTCAATAACTACCGTGGCCATTGTTGACATTTGTATTACCTATCCTTTAAGAAACATTCGGCATGGAAATTGATTTGTTCAACAGTTCCCTATATCCCCCATAATGTGGACTCAGCTATTGCATTCAGTTCAGAATCATTTGAATTTGGGTCAAGGGAATTTTTTTCTCCCCAACCTCTGTGGCACTTTATAGGTTTCTGTGTTTTAATGATAGATTGGAAATAAACATTTTGGCACAGAGAAGATGATAAAGAAGAAACAGAACTAGACTTACTTCAATTCTGCCATTCTACATGACCACTCATGTTTAAAATTGAAAATAGTGAAAGAATGAATGAACTTTGTAAAGTGTATTATTTTTGCTTGATAAATATAAATTTTGGTTTATTTGAGAAACATATTGGTGTTATTTCATGATTATTATTGAAAATATTTGTGTTATATGAAAGAAGGGGCATTCAAATATGAACTGCAAGAATATTAGGTAACAATCTGGTGAGAAGACGGGATTTGAATTTTTGCCTTTAGTCGACATTTGCATAGCAGTATCTACATTTTTGTGTAGATCATCTTTTAAAAGTCAGTAAAAGTAGTTATGTACCCTTAAGTTTCTTTTAGTACTACTTTAATAGGAATGAGACTCGATTGGTGTTTAGCATTAAAAAAGTGGAATAGCATCTACATGTAAGGCATCACAATAATGATACTCAACTTGGAATTAATGCAATGATATGCATATCAAAAGCATATCACATTTATTCCACTTTCAAGACAAATAGAAAACAAGATAACCGAGACGTTGGAGAAGAGCTTTTCTTTTGGTGTGTCGGAAGCAAAAGTATCACAGGGGCATTTGAAGTGGAAACCCTTGACTCATTTAGGATTTGTAGACAAAGCTGAAGCATCACTTGGTATCTATCCTTAGTACCTTCCTCCATTAGCTTTTCATCTAGCCATACAGAACAGAAAGAGTGGTCAAAAGTCACAGAGGCACACACAGCCCTTGCGAGGGCTGGGGGTGGGTGGGTGGGTGGTGACCCATAGACTCAAATGAATTGAAGCCCCACCAATCCTCATTCTCTTCCCTTCTTGGAACTTTCACTTCTTTTATCACTGTCTGGTGCTTTATTCATTGGGTTTTAAGGGTAGAACTTAGGACTGTGGCATTTATTTTTTTAGATCAAGAATATAACCATGTTTGTATGACATGGATCTGTGGATGGCTAACCTAAGAATTATTTAAGTATGAAACACATGCTTCCAGGGAGAAGAAGAATGCCATCCACAGAAGCAAATCTGACTTATTCCCATTGTTTGGGTCTATTCCAGCAATTGTTGCTGTCTGATTTTCACCCCTCCTCTTTTCTTTTGCCTCGGGGATCTGCTGATCATCTAAGATGTCTTTCTGGGCCAGCTCCTTTCCACACTTCAAGACTCATAATTCTGTGAACAAAGTTGCAATTGTCCATTTACCTCCAAAAGAATCTCAGAATTTACATTTAAGTTGTTTTTAAGAGAGCTCATGAATACTGTGAAACAGCTTTTGGTACAGAGAAAACAAACTAAGGGAATCTAGGCAATTTCCTTCTTTTGCTTTCTTCATTATTGAATATATTTATAATTCACTAGCACAAATGTTCCCTCATAGCTGCTCTTGTACATTCCTGCAGAGAATTCTGAATGCCATGGTGGTGATTAAGATGTTATAAATACATAGATAGCATAATGGCTTCCATTCATGAACAAATAATAACCAAATTTGGTTTCCACTTAATGGTAGTATTGAGTCCTATTTTTAAGAAATTCTGCTTAGGAATATTGAAGACAATAAACACGAATGCTTTTAAAGAAAGGGAAGATTGGAAATAACATTTATTTTCATGATTATTATTATTTCATGATTTATTATTATTATTATTATTATTATTATTATTTTTGAGTTGGAGTCTCACTGTTGCCCAGACTGGAGTGCAGTGGCTGCTCCCGGCCACTGCAGCCTCGACCTGCTGGGCTCCCGCCTCAGCCTTCCAAGTAGCTGGAACTACAGGCATGCGCTACCACGCCTGGCTAATTTTTTTCGGTTTATTGTAGAGATGAGGTCTCGCCTGCCCAGGCGGTCTCGAACCCACGTGCTCAGGCAATCCACTCACCTCAGCCTCCCAAAGGCGTGGGATTACAGGCTGAGCCACCGAGCCCGGCGATTATTATTATTTTTATGTTATTATTATTGATAAAAGTGGTTGGAATAGAATCATTGGGAAGCCTTATTCTTATAAATACAATTCCTTTAAAGTTTTTATATGCTTTTTTCAAGCTAAATGTTTACAGCGTAATAAAATTATTACAGTGTGGTTATCAAAACATCAGAGGCTCAGTCAGGGTCCCATTGCCCACCACACAGAAAGTAAATTTGCTGAGACAACTAGTATTGCCAGGGAGGAAGTTTTTTATTCAGATACTATAAACTGAGGAGAACAAGAGATTCAATATCAAATCAGTCTCCCAGTCCCACTGAAGTCAGGGGTTTATATAGTGGGGCAGGAATGTTGCAATAAGTAGGAAAACAGTGATTAGGAAAGGTAAGGAAGAGGTGTTGGTAAACAGGACTTAGAGAAGGGTAAAGAAATCATGATGGCTGGTGAGTCTGGTAACTCATTGTCCGGATGCAGTGGATCTGGTGAGTTTCAGTTGCTTGATACTACCTGGGAGGTCTGAGAGTCAGTTTCTTTAGAATGGAACTCATAATACAAATGTAAGTTTTTAAGTTTTAAGAGTAGGAGGACAAATTTCTATGTTTATTAAAAAAAAACTATAACAATTATTTCTATGGGGGATGTTGAACTTGTGTCAGAGTTACATAGTTTTAAAAAGATACTCATGTATTCCAGCTCTATCAAATATCAGCTTTTTTTTTTTTCACATTTGCAAACTAGCAGGGTTGTATAATATGGTGGTTAAGGGCCTAGACTCCAGAGTGGTAATCCTGGGGTGGAATTCCAGTTCTGTTAGTTAAATAAGTCCCTTGCCATATATCCTTGGACGAGTTATTTAACCTCTCTGTGCTTAGGTTTCTCAAATGTAAAATTAGTATAATAACATCTCATAGAGGTTTTATGAGGTTTAAATACCATCATGCATCACTTAAGGATGAGAATACACTCTTAGAAACACATTGTCAGGTGATTTAGCCATTGTGTAAACATCATCCAGTGTACTTATGCAAATCTAGATGTATAGTCTGCTACATACCTAGGCTCTGTGGTATAGACTATTGCTCCTAGGCTACAAGCCTGTACAACACAGTACTGTACTAAATACCACAGGCAATTGTAACACAAAGGTGAATAGTTGTGTATCAAAACATATCTAAATGTAGAAAAGGCACAGTAAAAATACTGTATTATAATCTTAGGGGACTACAGTCATATATGGTCTATTGTTGACTGATTAATCATTATGTGGCACATGACTGTATATAAATATATGTAAAGGGTTTGGGATGTATTTCGTATATAATAATTAATAAATGCTTGGTTTTATATTTTCCTTAAGATTAAAAACGATAAAAATTTGAGATAAGAGTGAAGCTGCCTGCTTATTTCTACCCCACTCCGTATCTCCCAAGAATATTTGCCATTTTGAATTTATGTTTGTCATTTCAAGGCATGCTTTCATGTTGTTACTACTGTCCTTGTACAAATAGGTGTCCACTGATTATATTTTGCACTTTTCAAACTTTATATTAACAGTGTACTGAACATATGGTTATATACCTTCTCCCCCCCGATCTTTTTTTTTGAGTTGGAGCCTCACTCTGTCACCCAGACTGGAGTGCAGTGGCCGCTCCCAGCCACCTCAGCCTTGACCTGCTGGGCTCCAGCGATCTTTCCACCTCAGCCTTCCAAGTAGCTGGAACTACAGGCGCGCGCTACCATGCCCGGCTAGTTTTTGATTTATTGTAGAGATGAGGGCACACCAAGTTGCCCAGGCGGGTCTCGAACTCGCGGGCTCAGGCAATTCACTCACTTACGCCCCCCAAAGCCTGGGATTGCAGGCTGAGCCACTGAGCCCGGTCCTTTCCCCCCTTATTATTGAGACTTTAGATGTGCTTTTGCTAACTTGTTACTGGGAGAAAGGGTGCTACTCCTGGCATGAGTGGGCCGGTGATGGGTTCTTGTGTTCACATTCGGAATGAATTAGCAAACACAGAAAAGCAGGATAAGCAATTAGCTTTATTAAGCAAAGGAGAGTACACTCTCCAGAGAGGATTGCGGGCAGAAACAACATAAAGAAAGCAGCTGCACCCAATTTGCACCCAATTATTGTTGAGCTACAACTTTCATTCTTAGGGATACTGAGGAGTGGGTTAGGGCTAGGCTTTTCCTATAAATGGGTGGTCTTAGGGCTGGGTCTCTTACTCCTCTCTAAGTCGGATAGGGAAGTTTCAGGCCTTATCGGTCATACTGGTACTATCATGGTGTCAGGTGTGTGATGGGGTGAGAGGTCCCTCTATTACCCCTCTATGGGGGTAATTTTATGTTAATAGTATAACAACAAAGGCTTATGGTTATCTTAGGTCAACCTTGGCTGTTGATGCACATGATCTGGGGGTCTCTAACTAGTGCCTGCCTTGGTGGTCAGCTCTCAACCACAAACATCTTGGATAGGAGGCAGGTGTGTCTGATGAGTCTAATAGGTAGGTGTAAAGTTTCCTATAGCTAAACTGCATGCTTGGATGCACGATTTTGCAACAGCTCCGGTAGGCATCAATGAGTTTGGAACTTTCCTACAGCCCTGAAGTTTACCTAGCCTAACCTGCCTACTCTACTATTCTGATTCAACAATAGCTTCATTGTCTGAGTAGACCACTATTTATTCTCCAGTTGATGGGGTATTGAGGCTGTTTCCAATTCTTTTGCTGTTACAGTGACTCAGGAAACATTATTGTACAAATCTCCTTGGATACTTGTACCCGAATTTTTCTGGGCTATGTATCTAGAAGTTGAATGTAGAATTAAATAAATTACTTTTCTCTTTTATTGAACATTGCCAAATTTCTCTCCACAGCAACTTCCCCAACTTCAGAGACTGCCAGCAGTGTGGAAGAATATCCATTGTTTTACGTTCTCACCAATGTTTTTAAATTTTGTTAGCTTTTAAATTTTTCCCAATCTGATTGGTATGACCTAACCTTTTGTTTTAAGTAGCATAATTCTGGTTCCTAACTAGGTTAAAGTTCTTTTCATAAGTTTATTGAAACTTAGGTTTCTACCTCTGTGAATTTTCTGCTCAGATTCTATACCCACTTTTATATTAGGTTGTTGATCTCTTTCTGGTTGCTATATAGAAGTTTTGTTTTGTTAACACAATATAAATATACATTTTTGATGGTTATGGTCTTGCAAATATCTTCTTCAAGCCTGTGGGTCATTTGTTTTATTTTGTTCTATTTTTACATCATTTATGGTGCTTTTTTGAATAGCCTCATTTTTCTCTAATGTAGTCAAATTTATCAACAGTTTTCTTTATGGTTGTGGCATTTTTGGATTCAAGAGAGTCTTTTTTACCCTGATATCATAAAATATTCTCCTTTGTTTTTTCTAAAAGTTTCAATGATTTAAATATGAGGGCATTAATATGCTTGAAAACATATATTTTTCATAGATGTGAGGTAGAAATCTAACTTTATTCTTCAAATGGATAAACAATTGTGCTAACCATGTATGTTGAAAAGTTTACTCTTTCCTCCAGTTATTTGTAATGCTATCTCTACCACATTTCAAGTTTCCTTACATACATGGGTGTGCTTGTGGGCTCTCTATGCTGGTCCATGGGTTTATCTGCCCCGATGCCAATACCACATAGTCTAATTTCCTTTAGTTTTGTAGTATGTCTTGTCCAACTTCTAAGACAAACTCTCCCTCCACCTTCACACTACACAATTTTACTCTCCCCCTCTTTAGTCATGCAACATTTAGAAGCTAATGTTATTGTTCCTTAGCTTTTTCCTATTAATTGTGTTATTAGTTTATCCAGTTTGTGAGAGACTGTAGAAATTTTGATTGAAGTTTGGTATAGTTTGCCTAAACATATAGATTAATTTGGGGAGAAGCACAGATTTAAAGTTTTTCAAATCTTCCAGTCCACAAGTATCTTTCCAAATCTTCTTTTCTGTCCTTTAATAATCTTTTGTAATTTACACAGAAAAGTTTCTGCATCTCTTTTCTTTAGATTTATTTCTAAGTTCTCTATGATATTTTGCTGCTATTATGATTGGACTATTTAATTGATTACTTATTCTAATATTCTAATGGAGTATAGAAATACTACTTTTTTGCAGTATTTTTAAATATTTTTCTTTTTCTTTTAAAAATATTTTTAATTTTAAAGATGCGGGATACAATTCAGGGTTAGGTATACAAATGTTTATTATGCAGGCACCCTTGTTGATAAGGTGTGCCTCTCCCTTCCCTGGCAGTTTTCCTCAATTGCCAATCCCAGACTTCTTCCCCTGGTGGTTTCCCACTACTGCCAATACCTTTCTTATAGTATTATGATAATTGTTCAAGGTCCGCTGATGAGTGAGAACATATGATACTCTGTTTTTTGTTTCTATGATAGATCACTGAGTATGATCGACTCTAAATCCATCCAAGTTGCTGCAAAGTCCATATGTTTGTCCTTCTTTATGGCTGCATAATATTCCATTGTGTATATGTACATTTTAAAAATCCAGTCCAGCTTCAATGGGCAGCATGACTGGTTCCGTGTTTTTGCTTTTGTGAATAGAGCTGCAACAAACATGTGTATGCAGTTATCTTTTTGGTAGAATGACTTGAGTTCCTCTGGGTATATTCCCAATAGGGTGATTGCTGGGTCATATGGAAGGTCAATTTCGAGTTCTTTTAGAAACCGCCATACTGTCTTCCAAAGAGGCTGCACTAGTTTGTATTCCCATTAGCAGTGTAGAAGCGTTCCTTTTTCTCCTCATCCTCACCAACATCTGTTGTTGTTTGTTTTATTAATGATGGCCATTCTTACTGGGTTAGGTGGTATCTCAATGTGGTTTTGATTTGCATAGAAATACTAATTTCTATAAAGTAATCTTATTTCTAACAATCTTTTCCCCTGGTTGTTCAATTTGTCAAGTACTGTCTTTTTCAAATTTTTATTTTATTTTAAAGATGTGGGATACAATTCAGGATTAGATAGGTAAGTGGTCCTCATACAGATAAAGTTTGGGTCTCCCTTTGGTCCCCACTTTGCCTGGTTTTTGGTCAGGTACCCTTATTGATGTTATGTGCCTCCCCCCTCCCTTGGCAGTTTCCCACTACTGCCATCGCTTTCTTATAGTATTATGATTAATGTTGAGACTCTGCTTATGAGTAAGAACATGTGGTACTTGGCTTTTTGTTTCTCTGATAGATCATGACAATCCTAATGAATTTTTTAAAAAATTATAGTAGGGTTTATTTTTTTCTAATACCTATGGATTTTTCTCTGCAAACAATTGTGTGTTTTGAAAAATAAACTATCATTCTTTCTAATATTTAAATATCTAATTTCTTTCTGATTGCTTATATCATCTCAGAAATCTCTTATAATATTTGATAAAAAGTGATGTAAGATAAATCTTTGTCATCTCTTACTAGAATAGTTTTAAAGCTTAGCCATTGGGTATTGTGTTTATAATAGATCATTATTTTATTAAATAACTTTCTATTAGTTTGCTAATCATTTTTATTATGAATGATTCTTGCATTTTGTTTCGAGTCCTTAATAATGTACATCTTTTTTATTTTATTTATCTGCATTTAACTTTTTCTTTGTACTTTATATATCGTTACTGTGTTTGGATCAGACATAATTATAAATATGAAATTGCTGTACTATGTTGTTTAGTAGTTTTGTGTTCACTTTTTTTCAAGATAAAAGATTGCATTTATTTTATTTGCACAGTATATAACTTCTTTAACACCCAAACTTTATATGGATCTTTTTATTTTGAAATCAGAAATATGAACTTTATTACCCCGGAAGCATTCTAGCACCCTCTCATAGAAAACATTACTTTCTAAGGAAGTTGCCAATCTACTCACTTTATATTTTACAAGTAGGATTTTTCACTCTCCATGATTATTTTGTATATTTTCCTCTCTCTCCTTTTATTTTTTAATATTTTATTTTAAAGATGTGGGGCACAATTCAGGATTAGGTATACAAGTGGACGTGGTATAGGTAAACTGTGGGCCTCTCTTTGGTCCCCATTTTGCCTAGTTTGAGATCAGTTGTGTTCACATTTTTAAAAAGAGAAAAATAATAGTCACCAAATAGTCTGCCTGAAATATTAGAAAGTGGCTTCAGAAAACAAAAGACTAATAAATTAATTGTGGCATTGTCTAGATCTCCACCATGGACTATGCTATATTTTTAGCATCATGTTCGATCAGACAAACATTTGATCTTGAGTTGCATTTTTTTGAAGGTACAATTTCTATTGTTTCTTTGGTAACAAGAAAATAATTTACAAAGTTATTAAAGAATTTTCAAATTGCTGAAGTTTTGATACTCTACAACAGGGGTTGGCAAAATATCTCTGTTAAGGAGCAAGTAATAAATATTTTCAACTTTATGGACTATATGGCCTCTAACACAATTTGTCAACTCTGCTGTGGCAGCACACCCACAGACAATGTATAAATAAATGGGTGTGGTTATGTTCCAGTAAAACTTCATTTACAAAAACAGGCAGCAGCTGGATTTGACCTGCAGGCCATAATTTGCTGACTCCCAGTCTATTGTAATCTGAATTAGTTGTTCAAAAACATAAATTCCATCTTATAAAATATTAAGTTCATGAATAAAAAATTAACTATGCTTCATTTTTATAATTGAATATGATAAATAGATAAGTAAAAGTGAAATTTTGATTAAAAAGTGGTCCACATGCTGATAATTTATTTTCAGAAGGTTAGACTCGAAATGAATACGGCACATGACATAGGCCCAGAAAATTAGGTTGATACATTTGTTTTTACTTGCACAATACTGAGGATCAATAAATGTTTAGTCTATATTGCATGAACCATTAGCAATAGTAACAGTAATTAATATATTAAGATTTACAAATTATAGTACTTTGGAGTATACTATTACAACTCAAAGTCAAACAGTCTTTTCTTTTTGACACATAAATTATTTAAAGTTGTATGTCCACTAATATGGCCATGATATAGAAAGCAAGAAGGACTATAGATTACAACATAACATAGAAACTCCAATGTCAAAATGCTTCTACATGCTCTGAAAAATTAGCTACCAAGGAGGGAAAATAAAGACCTTTGTAAGATAGTATGGAAAAATTAAATGGCAAATGTTGTTCTTTTTAGGATAATAAAAATTACAAGAATTGACCATAAACAAAAATAGGAAGGGGCTGAGTTTCATTCTTAGTCTTCCTTTTTGTCCATCTAATGCCAGCTTCTCTCATCTGAAGTAAAATGTGTTCTGTACCCTTGTATCTTGTCGTCTAGTAAAACCTACAACACTTGAGATCATCTAATTTTTGTGGTATTTGCCATTTTTTCAACTTTACTTGAATTTTCAGCCTAGTGTTTATTGTGCACTGAAAATAAATTCATCCTTTGGTGAATGGCATCCCAGGCAACAGTGAAGAGGTTGGGCAGTGAGAGTAGGGAGCAGGGTTTCTTGATGACGGGAGGGTGGCCATCTTGGGGTCCTGAGGTCACACCTCTCAGGTTGTTACCCATTCAGACTATGAAACAAGCCAGTCCTGGAAAAGATGGGATATGTGGTCAATACCAAAATGGACAAAACCTGGAAAACAAACCAAAGCAAGGAATTTAAGAAGCAGCAGTACACACTCAATTATGTAATTCCTATAGTTTTAGTTTCATCATAGTCATATTTTCTTTTTTCTAGGGAAGACAACATCAGGGCACAATGAGACTCAGAAATTTAAATTATAGATATCTAGTTTTAAGAGTCACACAGGAACAGAGAGCAGATCCAAAGGTAAATCACTCATAGATTCTAGATTGAGCTGGTTTAAGTGATTTGGAGTTGAACAAAGAATGAAGTGTGAAGAATTACAGAACAAGCCTTAGAGATGTAAAATATTTGAGGGAAAAGAGTTTGGGAATATTCACTTTAAGTCTGCCAAAAATACATGTAAGAAGCATGATGGTAAATTACTCCAATGCTGAAACCCGTCCCTTTTGCTTCATAGGGCAGTATTTCTGGCATAAAGAAGGATTCTCAGTATTAAAACTTGGAGGAATCCATGTAGAGGGCTAGAAATGCATTGTTTTCAATAAAAACATGCCAGGTTTCAGTTTGGCAATCTGTGTAGGAGAACATTTGTGTTCTATTGAACCTATTGAAAAGGTTCAATCATCACATTGCTTGCTCTGTTGACTGATATTTTGAGAGACATGGCAAGAAAAGTCATGCTATTGCCTTCAAAAACCAAACGAAACAATTCACTTCAGGACACTTCAAAATAAAAATAAAAGTAACAAATATAATTTAGGCATAGAGGATTCCTGAACTAATTTAATTGTGTATTTCTTTAAAGCAGACAACCACCTGGAAGCAGTCATAACAACAGCAATAGCAAATCAATTTTGGTGAGCAAACTAAGTTAAATATTAAGATCTAATAATATATTGTCTTGGAAGCAGCTGTGAGTTTATTTTTTTCCCTTTTAGAATAGTGCTAATAGTTTACAAGTGTAGCATGCATCTATTATCTTATCCTCACTGAAAACAGAATATTGACTCCTACCAAAAAAGAACATAAGTAAGTACATATCTCTAAGGATTATTGGAGTTATATAGTATTTCTATTGAGTATATTACTAAGAATCATCTTTGATTTTTTTTCTGAAAAAGACTTTCAGGACTTCAAAATGACATAAATAGAAACATCAGTTAATATATGTGATAAGTACTTGTGAGTTCTCTTCAAAAAACTTGATTTAGCTAGAAAAGTGTATAAGCCATATAGTAATTAGAAATTAGTATAGAGGGTCTCTTGTCTTTAGGCAAATTATCAACACTTAAGATGTTTCCCAATTTCACATTTAAAGACAAAAATATAATTGCATCAGATTTTCCCCAAACCAACTAATACAGCAGCTCCTGAAACTAATGATGCTTCACAGGTGTGGGAAAGAAGTTGTCTAGGCAAACCGAATTTAAGTCTTTGAACTAAAAGCAGCTACTTGTTATAAGCCTTGAGAAGATGTTTACCTGCTCACTTTTAAATCAACTCCTTTGTTTTTAAACATAAAACAAACAGTACTCTTCGGTGTTATTAAAGTATGCATATATAACTGTATGTGTACAGTTTCTTTAACACTACCCACTGAGGATATCCAGTAAGATGAGAAACACAGTCCCTATTTTACAACTTTAGACAGTAAACTCTTGTTTCCAGGAAGTGAAAAGTCTAATATTATAATACAACTTAAACTGGGTGAGGATAGGGCAGTGTTATGTGACTTTATTAAGTTTCTCTCAGTTCTATCTGAAACTGGGGATATGTTAGGAAGAGGCAATGGACATAAAAACACATTTTATAAAGTTAAACTTATTAAAATGATTTCAGAAATAATTAATCAGTAAGATTCCTGCAACAAATCCTGTATTAATTATCAACTAATTAATGATTTGCTGGAACCTAAGGTTCTGGTGATATTACCTCTGTTCTAAAACAAATACCACATGACTTCAAAGGATTCCCCACTTATATCAGGAATAACACAAATTTAAAAGAAAATAAAAAGTATCTTTTTTATTCTTTTCAATGGTGAAAGCACAATAATTGAATATTGGCTTTGTATCCTGTGAACAGTGCAGCGGTTAAAGAGCTTGAATATATATTTCCTAATAATATGGATCAGGGCTAATACATAGTCAAATCATTCTTGACTAAAGAATATGACATTTTCTTGTTAAAACTGAGGTGGAAATAGATTAACTTAAAAAGGAAAAGATCAGTTTTCCGTTCTTGCTACAATTTGTGGCATGTGAGTGAAGTATGACACTTTAGTGCCCTAAAGACAATGAATCAGAGTGGTATCCTAGTCAACACTTTCTGACCATTTGTTAACAGGCATTTCTGGAGATCTGTCCATTTCATCCTCCTGAGCCACAATAAATTACAGCTTGCTGTTTTCAAATCTGCTTTCAGGTATTATTTCAGTGGCAATAGCATTAAGATACATTTGTTCAAGAAAAATGAATTAAACCTAAGAATGATGAAATTTTTTCCTTAAAATAACCCTCTAGTTTTGAAATGTGTCCCTCTTTGGATTCAAGATTAGCTGACATCAATTTGCCGCATTAGTAGCTTCAGGCAAATTAGTCAAAAAGCATTTGACTAACATTATGAGATGACAGGCTCTCTTTTAATGAATTTGATTATATATTCACTGGCTATGTGAGTGTTCTACTTTATTGGTCTACAGATTACATGTATAAGGTATAATCACACCATGTAGGGGGCACACACTTCTCTTTGTCTTTGATTAACTCTTGTTTCTCTCCTGAAGACATTTTTCACTCATCTCAACATGTGTAATGAAGTCAAAGTAGCAAGTGATGAATAGTGAATGGTTAATTCTTGCATAAACCAGATTGTCAAGCATTAATGTAATCAACATGAGTTTGTAGGCTGTGAATTTTCAAAATGGCAGAACAAAACAACGTGGAAAAAAACAGACTTGGTTAAACCTAATTGTTTTCTCCTACAATGTAACACTGACAAACTAAATACCATCAAATTCAGCTTCTGTTTTATTGGTACATTTTTGTTTGATTGCTTTTAATATAAAGCAGAGTTAAAAATTTCCTTAGATTACTCTGGAAGTTGAGACTCTCCCAGAATCTAGGAGTGCATGCTTGCCTTTCAAGAAAAATATTGTGATGTGTGGGTAATGAAATTCACTAATTTGGGGCAAGTGGATAACTCTAACATAAGAGAATCTATGAAAAAATGATATAATGGTAAATCAGTGTGCCACACATACGAGGGGGATGCCCCCCAAAAACCTGGAATTTATTTATAAAACATTGTGTATTTATTCTTACACGTTTAAACTTGTCACCTTCAAATACTCTCCATTTGATGCAATATACCTATTTACCACTTTTTCCACTGCTCAAAACAGTTTTTGAACTCCTAAATTTTTAGTCTTTTAGTGCATTGGTTGTTTTTTGTTTCACCTCTTCCACATCAGAGAACGTTTCCCTTTGAGGACATTTTTCATCAGGAAAACAAACAAACAAAAAAATCGTTCAGGGCGAGATCAGGCGAATAGGGAGGGTGAGGCATGGGATTCATGCCAGTGTTGGTAAACAAACAAACAAAAACTGCTGAATACTCAGTGCAATGTGGGTAGGTGCACTAGTAAATCACCCATCATGAAATGGGCAACTGTATTAAAATAATCTCCAAAAGAAATAAATAAGTAACTGAAGCTAAACATAACCTCTCACAACAATGCTAACTGGTACACTGATGCCGATGGTTTCACTGATGTCTACCTAGCGGGAAGCCTGCACTACAAGAAGTACGTCCTCCAAAAGATAATTCTGATTTTTGGGGGGCTCCCCTCTTGTACACCTCCAACACTCCATCTCTGAAAAACAAACTACTTTCTCAAACAAGATCAAGTTTGATGTTAATAATTCTTACTGTTTTTAAATGACTTTTTGAAACATCTGTGAAAGCACTAGAAACATAGCTATTGGGAGGAATAGAAATATGACAAGTGATGAAATATTACCAGAGCATCTTCTAATTGGAAGGGACATTGTAAGTCATCTAGAATAATTGTTTTCCAAACTTTAGTCATTTAAATACTACTCTCACAAGTTTGCCTAGACCCACACCCTTGTTAGTTTCCTACTGCTGCCGCAACAAATTGCTATAAGCTTCGTGACTTAAGCAATATGCATTTCTTTTCTTATAATCCTGTGAATCAGAAGTTGAACATGGATCTCGTGAACTAAAATCAAAGTGTTGGCAGGGCTGTGTTCCTTTCTGGAGGTCCTTTGGGACATTAATATTTTTATTTTTGTAGAGTTGGGATCTTGCTATATTGCCCAGACTGGGTTTTCGTCTTCTAGAGGCCACGTACATTCCTTAGCTGGTAGCCCTCTTCCACTGTCTTCCTCTATCTTCCGAGCCAGGAACATGCATCTCTTTGGCCAGTCTTCAGTTCTCATATCTTTTTCTAAAACCGTCTGAGAACAATTTTTCACTTTTAAGAACTCACATGATCACAATAGGTTCACTGAGATACTGCAAAATAATCTCCCCATATTAAGATTCTTATCCTTAATTTCATCTGCAAGATCTCTTTTGTCATGTAAGGTGACATATTCATGAATTTTGGCAATTAGGATGTGAACATCTTTGTGGGGGGGAGGTATTTTTTGCCACCCACAACTTCTAACATAAACTATGTAATGTTTTTTATTTCAGTTTACTCATGTACTTATCTAAATTTATTTTTAAATAAATTTATATCATTACTGTAAATGGAAAACCAAAATTAGAATACATTCAGTGAAAGTATAACAATACCGTCAGACCTAGTTAACTGGGTATGATTGTCCCCTGAAGGCTCTAAACCTATTGCTGTCTTGGTTGAAAGGTGCTCTCCCTTAGTATGTTTGAATAGTATTATAGCACCAATCTGAGGCTTCCCCCTAGGCAGTAATGGAAGGATTGAAATTATAATTGAAAAGGGAACCAAAAGTCTCATTAGGAAGGTCAGTGATTTTTAATGTTGTGTCCATGTAGTTCTAAAAATCATTTCATGACCCTCTAATGGTTCATTTACCACCAACAATGTATGTTCCACATGCTGAGAAGCTTAGTGGTAGTCATTGAAGTCCCTATTTGTGCAGGTTATTCCTTGCTAAAACCTTTGCCCCATGTCTATTAAGTCCTGTATTTGAGTAGTTTCTAGCTTTCAGGAGATTTTTGACCAGGCAGCACATTCATTATGTCATTAAAAAAAAAATGCATAGGCTGGGCGTGGTGGCTCATGCCTATAATCCCAGCACTTTAAGGGGCCGAGGTGAGAGGATTGCCTGAGCCCACAGGTTTGAGACCAGCCTGGGCAACTTGGCAAGATCTCATCTCTACAATAAATTAAAAAGTAGCCAGGCCTGGTGGCCCTTGCCTGCAGTTCCAGCTACTTGGAAGACTGAGGCAGAAGGATCACCTGAGCCCAGCAGGTGAAAGGATCACCTGAGCCCAGCAGGATCACCTGAGCCTAGGTGGCCGTAAAGATGCCACTTAATTTCAGCCTGGGCAACAGGGAGATCCAACTCAAAAAAAAAAAAGTATAAGCACATTATGTAGAGTGCTTCATTTGTGGATGAATGTTCCTCTTTGGAATTTCTACCCATTTGTTCTGGCTCCATACTCAGCAATGCAGAGCCAGTCAAATTACTCAGCAGAATAGATGGAGAAAAGCACAGTTTGAACCAGGGCATCAAAATTCAAGTTGTAGCTGTGTCATTGACTGGTGGAATATTTTTTAACTAGTCTACATTTTTTTTTTCAGGCTGAGGAATGGGGAATAGTGAATAATAATACCGATTACATAGGACTTTTGCAATGATCAAATGTGTGAATAATGTGAAATCTTTTTTTAAGCCATAAATTTGGTGAACATATAATAGTTGATTATCCAGATTACTACATTTTTATGAGTGAAAGGGGATGCTAATAATAATTGTGTTGCAACAATAGACATAAACTGAGTCTGACTCAGCAAATCAAAATGCAGGTTCATATTAAATGTAAGGGACTTCATTAATTTTAGTCTTTAAATTTAGTCATTTCTGTTTTATGTGGAAGCTTTTCTAAATTTGAAGTCAAAAGATCAGATCACCTCTTTTTTGTTGTTTATTTTTAGTCTAGCAGGTCCAATTGTCTTTTCAAATAGTGCAAATATGATGTTTCCTAGACTCCTTTTCCTGATCAGTCTCATATCAGTGGGTTCTAGTTTTCTAAGAGTCTTTTTTTGAACAATCAACAGAGTGTAGAGTTCCTGCATTCAGATTTTTAGTTTCTGACACTGACCACTGACCAGCTTGGACATAGTTTTTTGCTGTTGCTGTTTTTAAGTTTGTTAATTAACTAATTAATTAATTTATAAGATGTGGGGTACAATTCAGGATTAGGTATACAAGGGGTCATCGTACAGGTCAAGTTTGCACCTCCCCTTGGTTTTTGCTTTTTTCACAGTCTCACTCTGTCACCTATGCTAGAATGCAATAGTATGATCATAGTTCATTTTATTCTCAAAATACTGGAGCAAAACAATTCCCCTGCCTTAGTCTCCCAAGAACCTGGGACCACAGGCACACACTATAACACCCAGCTAATATTTTTATTTTTATTTTTGGTAGAGATGAGATCTTGCTATATTGTCCAGACTGGTTTTAAACCTTGGACTCAGGTGATTTTCTTCCCTCAGCTTCCCAAAGACCTTGGTTTATAGAATGAGGTACTGCACCCAGCATTGGACATAGCTTTTAATCTCTCTGTGTCTTAGCATTTCTCACCTACTTCCCTCACACGGTAGTAAAGAAAATTAATGAGTTAACATTTATCTCTAAAGGACTTAGACTCTCACCTGACACATAAATATTGTTAAATGGAATAAACTAATGTGGTTACTGGAAATGACAATACCCAAAACAACAACCTTACATTTTTGGTAAGTGCCTATGCTAGACACTGGAGATAAAGCAGTAAACAATAAAGGTACAGTCCTTGCCTTCAGGGAGCTTATAAGCCTACAGAGAGAACAGGCGTTAAGCAAAAAGTGACACAAACGAATGAGCCATAAGTGTGACTAGTGCTGGGAAGGAAGAAAGCAAGATGTAGTGTGACTGCTTTACCTCATCTGGGGCCCAATTTTATCTGACCAATGTAGACCTCAGTGGAGCAATCGTGTTTCCTGTGCTGGCACCAGAATCATATTAATAAACATACAAGTTCATTAGCTCCTAAGCAACTGCATCACACTACAAGCTCAAATTGAGCTTGTGGACATTAAAACTCCCAGGTTCTTGTTTGCATGAATTACTATCAAGATGGAACCCTCAGCTCTGTAACTCTTTAACTGATTTTTTTTAAAAAATCCAAATGTAGACTTCAGATTTATTTATTTTTCTTTTTATTTCAATACATTTGGGTGCTAAAAGTAGTTTTTGGTCCAGGCTTTAAGAGTACCTACCACCCCCACCCACATACATTTCACTCACTAGGTAATTTTTTTTGTCCCTCCACCCATCACCCCCCACTTCTGAGTCTCAGTGTCCATTATACCATTCTCTGTGTCTCTGCAGATCCTTAGTTTAGCTCCCACTTATAAGTGAGGACATACGGTGCTTGGTTTTCCATTCCTGAGTTAGTTTACTTAGGATGATGTTCTCCAGTTCCATCCAAGTTGCTGCAAAAGACATTATTCCATTCTTTTTGGTAGCTGAATAGCATTCCATGGTGTATATACATATATCACATTTTCATCACCCACTGATCAGTTAATGGTCATTTAGGTTGATTATATATCTTTTCATTTGTGAATTGTGCTGCAATGAACATACAGGTGCGGTTGTCTTTTTCATTTAATTATCTTTTCTTTTGGGTAGGTACCTAGTAGTGGGATTTCTGGATCAAATGGTAAATCTACTTTTAGTTCTTTGAGAAATCCCTATACCACTTTCCATAGAGGGTGTACAAAAATGTACACTCCCACCAACAGTGTAGAAGTGTTCCCTTTTATCTACCACTGTTCCAGCATCTATTGTTTTTTGGTTTTTTAATAGTGGCCATTCTGACTGGTGTAAGGTGGTATCTTACTCTGGTTTTAATTTGCATTTCACTGATGATGAGTGATGTTGAGCCTTTTTTCATGTTTGTTGGCCATTTGTATATCTTCTTTTGAGAGATGTCTGTTTATGTCATTTGTCCACTTTTTAATGGGGTTATTTGCTTTTTTTCTTGCTGACTTGTTCGAGTTCTGATCCTATACCTAGAGAATCCTAAAGACTCTTCTGAAAGACTTCTGGATTTGAAATGATGAATTCAGTAAAGTTCCAGGATATAAAGTCAACACACACAAATCAGTAGCACTGCTATATACCAATAGCAGCCAAACTAATAATCAAATCAAGAAGTCAATTCCATTTACAATAGCAGCTACAAAGCTAAAATACCTAGGAATATATTTAACCAAGAAGATGAAAGATCTCTACAAAAAGAACTACACAACTCTGATGAAAGAAACTGTAGATGACACAGACAAATGAAAAAGTATCCAATGCTCATGGGTTGAAAGAATCAACATTGTTAAAATGACCATATGATCAAAAGTAATCTACAGAGTCAATGCAAACCCTATCAAACTACCAACATCATTTTTCACAGAATTAGAAAAAACGATCCTCAAATTCATATGGAACCAATAAAGAGCCAGAATAGCTAAAGCAATCCTAAGCAAAAAAACAAAACATAACAAAACAAAAAACAAAGCTGAGGCAGCACATTACCTGACTTCAAACTACACTACAAGGCTGTCATAACCCAAACAGTATTGTACTGCTACAAGAGCAGACACATGGACCAATGGAACAGAATAGAGAATTCAGAAATAAACCCAAATACCAGCCAATCTTTGACAAAGCAAACAAAAACACACAGTAGGGAAAGGACACTTTATTCAACAAATGGTGCTAGGAAAATTGGATAGCTACATGCAGAAAATGAAACTTGATCCTATCTTTCCTCATATAAAAAAATTAACTCAAGATGGATTAAAGACTTAAATGTTAGACCTGAAACCACAAAAATCCTAGAAGAAAACCTAGGAAAAACTCTTCTGAACCATTGCGCAGGCAAAGACTTTATGGCTAAAACCCCAAAAGCAAATGCAGCAAAAATAAAAATAAATTTGTGGGACTTAATTAAACTAAGAAGCTCTGCACAGCAAAAGAAATAATCAACAGAGCAAATAGGCAACATACAGAATGGGAGAAGATATTCACAAACTACACATCTGACAAAGGACTAATATCTAGAATCTAAAGATTTATTTTTAATGATATTCATATTGATGTCTTTGGCCCACCTTCTGGTATGTAAACCTAAGTTTTAAATTTTGATTTTTCAGGCCAGGCACAGTGGCTCACGCCTGTAATCCTAGCACTTTGGGAGGCCGAGGCAAGAGGATTGCTTGTTTCCAAGAGCTTGAGACCAGTCTAGGCGACATAGTGAGACCTCATCTCTACAAAAAAAAAAAAAAAAATTAGCATAGTGTGGTGGAATTTTCCTGTAGTCCCAGCTACTTGGAAGGCTGAAGTGGAAGGGTCACCTGAGCCCAGGAAGTTGGCTACTGTGAGCTGTGATTGTACCACTGCACTCCAGTCTAAGCAACGGTGTGAGATACCAACTCAAAAACTTTATTTTTTATTTTTCATAACACCATGTTAATGCTCTTTTTAGATCATGTCATCTTTAAATTAGATAAACATCATTTCTATGTCTTATCAAAGGCATTTGTAAGAGTTCTCTAGCACTTTTCACGTTAATTATTCTAACAGTACCTTTTTTGTTTGTTTTAACCTCGAAATAATACTTTTTCTGGCAGAAAATGTAAGCAAATAAAAGTTTTATTTTAAATTAAGGATCTCATCCACCTCCACAATATAAAACAAATTGACATTTTATGCAATACTATTCCACTTTTTTTAATTTGAGGGAAATATACTTAAGAAACCAGTAGCGTATGTTACATATGTCTTCAAAACTGTGAATGGAACACATAGCTATGACATTGCATCATCGTTCACAAACAACATTAAAAAGTTGTGTAATTTTTTTGTACATATTTTATTTAACAAACTTTTCATTTGGGGCTTCATGTTACTTACATTTGCTTGCTATTACAAACTAAAGCTGTGATCAAAATCCTGATACATCAGAATTCAGGAATTTTTACATTTCTTTGAGGGAGATATTTTTCTTACA
This sequence comes from Cephalopachus bancanus, assembly GCA_027257055.1. Classification (NCBI taxonomy): domain Eukaryota; kingdom Metazoa; phylum Chordata; class Mammalia; order Primates; family Tarsiidae; genus Cephalopachus; species Cephalopachus bancanus. The sequence goes on along the minus strand of JAPVLO010000097.1, from coordinate 5,715,658 downwards.
TTGGAAAACAATGATTTTTAATTTGGTTTGTCAAGAAACCTTCTGTTCCTTGCCCACCTTATTTAAAATTCATCACTCTCAGCCGGGCTTGGTGGCTCAGCCTGTAATCCCTTTGGGAGGCTGAGGTGAGTGGATTGCCTGAGCCCGCGGGTTCGAGACCACCTGGGCAGCAAGACCTCATCTCTACAATAAATCAAAAAATCAGCCGGGCGTGGTAGCGCACGCCTATAATTCTGGCTACTTGGAAGGCTGAGGCGGAAGGATCGCCAGAGCCCAGCAGGTCGAGGCTGCAGTGGCCGGGAGCGGCCACTGCACTCCAGTCTGGGTGACAGAGTGAAATTCCAACTCAAAAAAAAAATAAAAATAAAAAAATAAAATTCATCACTCTCCTCCCCTTACACATATTTTTTTTTCTTGTGATCTGCATCTCCTCCCCACTAAAACGTGCGCTCCATAGGGCAGAATTTTTGTTTTTTTCGCTGCTGTATTCCCAGCACCTCGAACAGTTGCTGCCACATGGTATTAAGTGCTCAATAACTATCTGTTGGATAAAATTACAAAAGGATCTTGTCTCTCAGGGATCTTCAAACCACTGGAGCAACTCCATTCACTCCTTGGTGCTCTCTGACAGCTTGCAGCACTCTTTTTCTGCAATGACAATAATGTGCGCTCCTTTATTTCTCTGTTTAACAAAGGATACTCCTCTTTTCCTCTTTGGGTCACAGGAGGGCATAAGGCTGCATGAAAATTTTCCTGTATGCTTTCCATGCAGCATATCATTCTATTGGTAGGTTTTACTCATTATACCAATGAGAACAAGGGGGCTCAGGGAGGTTGCATAATTTGCTGGAGGTCACCCAGTTAGTGATAAAATGTTCCTAATAAACTGTGACACACTGCCTCTTACTAACCAGCTGAGTGACTCTGGGTAAGCTATTTAATCTCTCTGATTCTTTTTCCTCATTTATAAAATTAAGGGGTTCGATCTGATTTCTGAACCTGACACTTTAAAATTATTTCTTGACCAGTATGACCCATGTATCTCTTAAAGGATTATTAATTGTGTTTTGACACAGGGACTTTTTCCTTTCTACTAATACCTCGATTAAATAAAGGATGAATTTCTGCAGGTCTCTTTTGTGCTTAGAATTCTAAAAACCATAGACAGAAATAACCAGTCATATATTGCATTCTACAATATCTAATTGAAGAGTTATAGTGTGAAACTATTATAAAAATTTGACCAAATATTACCAAAAGTATTCTGACGTAAACTGTATTTCTCAGATATTACATATGAATTTTTGTTATTTTTTAAACTTTGAAAATAGCATTCCATTATTTCTGTAGGATAATGACAATCATTGACCACTTAATTTTTGCTCAAGTGGTTCTAAACTCTTGAATGTGCTCCACATTTAATCTCCTCACAATACTGGAAAGTATGTAATATTATCATTCCCATTTTACAGATAAGAAAACTCAAGTACAGAGAATTTTAAGGAAATTCCCCAAAGTCATACAGGATAAGTAGCAGAATCAAGATTTGGATCCAAAATGAATAATTTTAAAGCCAGCACATCCAGAGACAACACTATAATACCCAGTGCCTACAGATTGTATGTTGGAGTAGTGCCTATATCAGGCTGGTAGGGGAAAAAAAAGCATAGATTGGTTCTATGACATAAGAGAAAAACATAGGACATATTTTAAAATCCAATTATATAAAACAAGAGTGTAATAGAATATGGATCTTTTCAATATATATTTAATAGAAATATATTGAATAAAATTGACTAGAATTCTAAAATATTATTTTTCTTTTACATTGTTTCTTTCTTTTGCATTTAATTCTCATTTTTAACCAATTTTTAAATATAAAAATACATAAAATGCATTCTCTTTTTTCTTTATATCCAAGCTATATAAATAGATAGTCATAGTAACAAAATTGTTGTTTTAAGGAATCAGTAATGGTATATTTAACTTTTTACTTTGAGAAACACGTTACTCTTTGGTGATTTATAGTGTAAATGTGTCAGCCAAAACTACAGGAAAAGTGTCATTCTACAGCATTTGAATTAGCTGCTTCTGCTGATAATTAGCCTCTCTCACAGTTATGTCAATTCTAAATTGCTTCATTCCTATAATTTGTGATTCTATTCCTGCTTTTGGCATAACGGTGATCTGTTTTTAGTGCATAAATTCTAAATGTCCATATTTAATGAATATTCTTTGAGTTAATTTTCCACTTTGTGTCCCTGATGCAGATCAGCAAATGGCTAGTCAAAGAAAATTTAGGATGCTATTGTTATCCATGCTGCCCCTAAGAACAAAAACTACCTAGAAGAAATGAAAACAAGAAAAACAGTGTGCCAACATAGTATGCATGTATTTGATAAATGTTCATTTTAATGCATTCTACAAGGGAAGGAGACCAGACTCCCGTCTTCAGTGAGCTTTCAGTCTTGGTCCTCAAATACCATTTTACCTAGAAGCCTAATTATGAAAGCATTTTTGTTGTTTTTGTTTATCCATGAGCAATTCATGGACTATGAATCATGGTTATGGTTTTAGAGCTCATTTCATGTTCACTCCCTGTAAGAGAAGCCACTTAGCAGAAGCAGCTTCAAATACTTCAGAATGAAACTCTTCCTGCAGTTTGCAGGCTGACAAATTCACAGATGCATCACTAAACAGTAACTTGCGTATTAAAGTAAAAATTTAAATACATCACTACCACGTTCTTAAAACTTTTCTACAACGATGGCTATAGATTTCTCATTTGTTTGTTTTCAGTGGTAGCGTGCAAACTCTCACGCAGAATTGCCACAGTCTAGATGCATGGAATATACACACATTGTGTTTGTTATTATAAATATGTAGCAACTTGGATGGACTTAGAGTCTATAAAACTCAGTGATTTATCACAGAAACAAAGAACTGAGTATCACGTGTTCAACTCATAAGAGGACCCTGAACAATGATCATAATACTATAAGAAAGGGATTGACAGTAGTGGGAAACTGCCAGGGGAGGGGTACTTATAACATCAATAAGGGTACCTGATCTCAAACCAGGTAAAGTAGGAACCAAAGTAAGACCCAAACTTTACCTGTACAATGACTATTTGTATACCTAACCCTGACTTGTACCCCAGGTCTTTAAAATAAAAATAAATATATATGCACAAATCCACATAGCAAAATTCTTTTTTTTTTTTTGAGTTGGAGTCTCACTCTGTCTCCCAGACTGGAGTGCAGTGGCCACTTCCGGCCACCGCAGCCTCGACCTGCTGGACTCCGGCGATCCTTCCGAGGTCAGCCTTCCAATCAGCTGGAACTACAGGCGCGTGCTACCACGCCCAGCTAATTTTTTGATTTATTGGAGAGATGAGGTCTCGCCAAGTTGCCCAGGCGGGTCTTGAACCCTCAGGCTCAGGCAATTCACTCACCTCAGCCTCCCAAAGCACGGGATTACAGGCTGAGCCACCGAGCCTGGCTGCAAAATTCTTAAAAATATGCTTTGATCAGCTATACATTTAATATCTACAAGAAATTGTTATTTTGGAAACATATGTATAATGTACCCTAATGGTCCTTTCCATGTCTGAATCTTGCTAAACAAATCATATTTTATTCATTATAAGTTGACTTTTTTTTAAAAAGGGATGTTTTATTTATGCACTTTTATATAAGCAAAATGCATAACATGTTGGAATTATTTTTTTTAGTTGGGTTAATTGCTGTCACTTGTGTTATGGAGTTTTGATATATTTTCCACTTTGACAAGCCAAATTTGACAAAAGCAAATATTGGCACAGACTGTCAGGTCAAAAATGAACTCCTAATATGACAACTGAAGTGAACTGCTACAAAACCTGGCTGTCAAAATAGAAGTTATGGCTTTGTAATGTAAATACAGCTTAAAAGTACAAGTTTCTCAGGCACCCATCTGTCAAAAGACAGGCTGTGATATGTCATGTCCTGTGGCGCTCCAACATGTTTGCTCACTCTCAAGTATAGGGGCCAAAAGACTTGGGCTGAATGCCTCAAAAAGAGATGATAGAGTATACTTCATATTTAACTGCTTTGTTTTCCATGTTTCTTCTGATGGTCATCTGTTATTTGTATATTAGTGAAACCTTCATTAAGTGGAAATGACAAGATTATATTCTAAAATATAATAAAAATCGTATCCTTAGCTTAAGAAAAAAAATAAATCTTACTAAAATTTTTAAGGGAAAAAACTATTGTTTTCTGGCTCTTTCCAGGTCAAAAGATAATTTCAGTCCCATCTCTGTACAGCATTGAACTAGGCAGTGGGAATTAATGTCTGCAAAATAGATGAATGTGAGTTAACACCGTGGGCTGTTTCAGGAAAGGTTCAGAAAGAGTGATGGCGATCAACATCTGTAGACTCAAAATAGGCAGAAATGATAATTTCCAACATTTATGGCATAGCTTAGAGCATAAGATATGTAATTGCGGAATCAGCTTTCACAAAAGACAGAATTCCATAAAACCCAAACTTTAAAATCTAAACAAATGGCACTAACCGCACAAGTTTTACAATTTACTATCGTCAATTGAACATCTATTATGTATTAAGCACGAATGTAGATACTTAACATATGTCATTTAATTAAATTACACAAATGCACAAAGGATTGCTGGGGAGAGAATAATCAATCCAGGGAACAAGCATTCATTAAAGAGATTTCTAAGGAAGAGCAATGTTTAAAATAAAAGGAACCAGGATAGATTACATGTCACACCAGTTGTCAGTGATGTTTAGGGTGGAGTCCATGAACTTTAATCCATGAAAACAAGCACATTAACTACTTTCCTCCATTCTATTCAGGGCACCATTTTTAAATGTTGACAACCTCCTGCAGGGATGTTCTGAAAGACAGATATCTTGTCAGAATTATAAATGTCCTTGGTGGATGAGGCAGAAAGAGTTGACTATGTAGGACATTCCTGATAAGTCCACAGGATTTGAAATGGTAATCACCTTTTGGGCAAGTTTTCTTTCTTCCTTTTCTTTTCTTTTTTTCATGAAAGGAGATATTTTAAAAGTTTAGTGAAGGATTGATCTTTTAAATTCAGTTATCTGTAGCCATTGGGAAAGGGTGTACATTCAATTGAGCACATAGTATGTATTCAATATATATTTATTTCATCCAATTCTCTCCCCACATAACTGCTGAGTTAAGGGTGAATTTCTTCAGTGGTTGCTGGAGGGGGCATGTAGGACTATTCAATCACTGGACACCTAGTCTGTGCCATATCTCCTTATGTTTCTAATGTAAGCCATTTTCCTGCCATGGCCCAATCTGAATTTATATACACACACATAGATACAAGTACATATAGCCATAATATATGCATGTGTATATACATTTGTACGTGGCATGTGTACCTGCCATCTTCAGTAAATTGTTGTCTCTTCTTACCAAATGGATGTAGTTATAATCCATTTAGATTTAACAAGTGTAGGAAAATGTGAATCCTTAAGGTTCTAAGTTTCCAAAAGTGTATCTATCTGAATTTTTAATAACTTTTTTTGATGTGTAATAGACATTACAACCCCCCAAAATATAACTCCTGCCTCTCTTCTACCCCAGCTCATGTAGCTCACTTCCTAAAAACTTCCCTGTTCCTCCTCTGGAATTTTCCATCTTAGTAAATGGTATCACAACCCACTCAGTTGCTCACTTACTCTAATCCAGAATTTCTCTCCCTGACTTTCTTACATCTAGCTCATCATCAAGCTCTTTTGGTCCTATTTCCAAAATATTTCCTGAATCCACTCACTTCTTTCCACCTTTCCTTCTATTACCATAGTCCAAGTCACTGGTATTTTTTGCCTAAATTACAGCAAGAGTTTTATAGTTGGCATTCTGTTTTTACTTTTTCTCCCCATCCCATCACCTACTATGGTTTTCTGTTTCACTTAGAATAAAATTGATGTTACAAGGTTTATAAGGTTGTACATTTTCCAGTTTCTGATTTTATCTCAAGCCAGTATTGTTCTGCCCCTCTCTTTACTCACCACCTTGACTACACTGGCCTTCTTCTTGTTTTTTGAACTGTCAAATATGCTTTCTCTATTGAAGTTTAACATTTACTGATTCCTTTCCCTAAAACTCTGCCCTTTGGTATTATCAGGAGATGACTCTCATTTAACTAAGTTTGACTCAAATGTCACCTTCTTGGTGATACCTGTCAGTTTCCCCTTCCTCATTCACCAAATCATTTGACCACCTTTTGTTGCATTTTTTTCTATTGACATGTAGCACCACCTAAAATTGTATTGTTCATGCATTAGTTGCTTATTTACTGTCTCCCCTCCCCTCACTTGAATGTGAATTTCATGAAGATGATTTAGCTGTCTTGTTTGTCACATGCCCTCAGCACGCCAGATAGTGCCTGGCACCTAGTAGAAGAGTTAACTAAAAGAAAGAAAAAAAGAAGATGGATTAGTATACTTCAAATTTCTAAAGCTGAAAATAAGAAGGAGAATTTGTTTCAATTTCTAAAGGTTGAATCCTAGATATAAAACTCAAGAACTATTGGTGTCCACATTTTCTGCTGTGGGCCAAAGCTATGAGAATAATAAAGTAAAAGAAAAAGCAGAAGATGAAAAGCAGAGATGAGTTATAGGTAGTTTTGATGATAGTCAATTCTCCTTCTATCTGTTTGAGACCCTGGCATATCCTTCCTTTCCCATAGCATGATTATTCAATGTCCCAACACAATTCCAATAAATTCCTCTTCCTTTTCTTTTGCTTAACTTTGTTTGAATTTGGTTTCTGAGACTTACAGTTAAAGCATTCTAAACCACTCTGCCACTGTTTATGTCCCTTACCTTTTCTTCTGCAACTCTTAACAAACAGAAAGCTCTGGCCACAATACACTCCGTTCGTCTTGCTATAGCTCTCACTCTCTCTCTCTGTCTATCTCAATTCATTAAGCCTTTGCATATGCATTTCTACATGCTTGAACTATTCTTTTCTTATTTCCCCTTGAAAAAATTTTTTTCTAATAGCCCAAACTTAGGGTTTGCATTCCTTTTACAATCTAACATAGCATCCAATATTTACTCCCAAAGTGGCATTAGCAACCAGTCTTACATCCCCCTATCTGTCTGTTTCTTCCACTGTTGTAGTCTTTCTTACTAGAATTTACTACTGCATTCTTGGTGCCTAGCATAATGCCCAATACACAAGTGTACAGCAATTAAATAAATAAATGAATGAAGAAATAAAGCTGTTTTGTTGGTGATCAAGGCAGAATGAAGAGGTAACAGAATAGAATCAGAGTGTTGGTTTATCTTCTATACATCAGATTCTTTCCTATTGGTAATGCTCTAAAGTGTTGAACTGATTTTTTCAGATTCTGTTTACCTTGGGATTAGGCAATATTTATACTTATAATTTTTTAGTTCTTTTATCCCTTGAGAGCTTTTTTATTTTTCACTCATATTCCCCTTTTGTATTTACAGAATCTTATTTTTTTCAGAACTATTTTCCTTTAGCGTGAGATTCTGAAGTTTTCACCTATTAGTGCCATTTGGTTTGCCACATTGTCAAATATTGGCTGAATGGCAAGTCACTAGGCATCCTATTTAAAATATGTTCTTGTAGGCAATAAAAAATAAATTCACATTATCAAGATCATTGTCTGTTTAGTTTATTCCATGAGGTAACTCTTTACAACTTTTTTTAAAAATCAGCATTGTTATACTAGCCTTCAATATTCTTATTTTTCAGAGTCTTTAATACTTAAGGAAACAAATATTCAAATTCCTTCAAGTTCATTTGATAGCTGAAAAAAACCCATGTGTTCAATTTATGTCATGTTTGGTCATTCCCAAGGAAGAAAATGTTTTCATTAACCATGACTATGACCTGTTATTGCACTCTTGCTCTGTGATCTTGAAGAGTCTAACCGGTTTTCTGCTGGACCTGGTGCAATGCATTTTTTTCCCCCTTTCACTCCATGGATTTTATAACTGTGATGACAGTAAATGATAATGCTTTACTTGTTTTGCTGGCAGTTTCTCCATGAAATATGTACCATGACTGAATGAATTTGCAACATTACATGAACATTGTCAAAGATTCTTCATAAAATTGGATTCTTGACAGCAACATAGAACTAGCAAAGCTGAAAACCTTATGGGGGGAATTTCAAAGACGACATCTCTAAATTGAAATGAGTTGTCAAATTCTGATTATTTCATATAACAGCCTATTATGTGGGAATTTTCCTTCTTCCCATGGGATTGTGATGGAGAAGATGGGTAGTGGGGCTGAAATATTGAACTCTGATTCTCAGCATGTTGCAAGGAGTAATGTAAGGAGTACAGTTACTCCTGTTATATAATTGTAAGGGCTTGAGACTTGCCTATTTCTAAAAATTTAGTTTTGATCTTAGAAAAAGTGAGAGGTAGTAGAATTATTTGTTTTAATTTTCTCTAATACTTATGAAGTTATGCTGATGGGCACATTTGGATCACTTGTTCTTGCACTCAGATTTCAAAAGATTGAATAATTTCATAAACAGATGGAAGATATTCAGTGTAACCAAATATTTTCATGGTTTAGAAATGAGCTCTAGAGAATTAAAAAGTAATCTGAAAAGTGATCAATAGAAGCTATGCACTCTACCAAAACAGAACTAACCTGTATGTGGAAGGCAGAAAGTATCATTGAATGATGTCAGCATTGGAGATTACAGATCAGATGCCATCTTAATTACAGTCAGTCTCCAATTACAAACTGGTTGTGCATCAAAACTTTGCTAGGGAATCAGATATTTACTTAAAAGAATACTTTTTTTCTACCTAATGAACATTAAAAAATGTTTAATTACATTCAAGGGGTATGTGTGCAGGTTTGTTACATGAGTATATTGTTTGGGTTTCTATTGAGCCCATCACCCAGGTAGTATGCGTGGTACCCAATGAGTGGTTTTTCAACCCTTTCCCTTCTCACTGCCTTCCTCTTCAGAAGTTGCCAGTGATTGTTGTTCCCATTTTTATGCCCAAGTGTACCCAATATTTAGCTCCCACTTAAAAGTGGGAACACACAGAGTACAGTTTTCCGTTTGTGTGTTAATTTTGCTGATAATAATGGCCTCTAGCTACATCCATGTTGCTGCAAAGAACATGATTTAATTCCTTTCTATGTATGCATAGTACTCTATGGTATATATGTGCCACATTGACTTTATCCAATCCACCATTGATGGGCACCTAGTTTGGTTCTATGGCTTTGCTACTATGAATAGTGCTACAGTGAAAATACAGGTATAGACAGTGTCTTTTTGATATAACTATTTATGCTCCTTTGTGTATATACCCAGTAATGAGATTGCTAGGTCGAATAAGTCCATTTCTTTGAGAGATCTCCAAACTGCTTTCTACAGTGGTTGCACTAGCTTACATTCCTACCAACAGTGTATGAGCATTCCCTTTCCTCTACAACCTTTCCAACATCTGTTGTTTTTTTACTTTTTTAATAATAACCATTCTGACTGGTGTGAGATGGTATCTCATTGTAGTTTTGATTTGTATTCAAAAGGACACTCCAAATGATAAGTTCTTACAAAATTGCTCTGAAAAAATATGCATAATTCATAATGTAACCATAGATTGATGCCAATGAGGAGCCCAAATATTAAATTATGGGTGAAGAAAGATTTCTAGCAGGGAGGGAATTGAAGAGATATATTTCCTCTCTTTCTAGTCTCAAAAGTCAAAAATAGATAAAACTTCCTATTGCCACCTTGTAACTCCATTCTGTTTAACTCCCTGTCTCTATGGGCATCTCTCCTTTAGCCTCCAGGCATTCAACATTTTCTTGCTATTTTGGGCACATTAAGCTTCCCCTCAAGCATTCACATCAAAAACTCTTATTTCCTCAGTAAAGATAGACATTAGAGAAGAAAGCATCTTGATAAAACTAATTCACAATAAGGTGTGAATGATTGAAAGTCAATATATACCTCAGGTAGACAGAGAAAACTCACTGAAACTCTATAATTTGTCTGCAATTCTGGTCGTTTTTTGTGAGTTCTATTATCTCACATCCCTACAAAAATGTTTTTATGGAGGATACCAGAGCTCAAATTCTTTAAAGAACGTACTCAAAGAGTACAGTCAGTAAATTACAGAGCTATAATTTTAGACATAAAAAATGTTCCCCACATATTTGGAGGTATTTTTGGCGCCAATTGACTAATAGTCATAGGCTCAGGCATTGGGATAAGGATGGTGCAGGAAAAATGTCAAAAATTATGAGGACAAATGTTTCAGCAGGTGGTTCTGACTAGGAATCTATTCTCCAGACCAATTTCCCCCAGGTTAAACTACTTTTGTGTATTTTCTTTACCATTTTATTATCCTCCACTATCTACATCCAATCATATTTTATGATGTATTCATTAAAGTTGCAAATTTTTAAAGATCTAACTTATTTATTTGCTTTTCCATTCAAATTATCAGGAATTCTGAGTGGAGAACAAGTCACACTTTCATATTTTCAAGTCTCTTATCTGTTGAAGGGATTTTCATTTTTCATTGATGAACTGAAAAGTCTTGTATGCAGTGGGGATAGGAAGACACTAGCAGTGGAAATTATGGTGCCTAGTAGCAATAACTCTGAGGTGTGTGTGGCAGAATTGAGAGGAGGAGGAAGATAACTGGGAAATCTCCAGTAAGTTAAAAACTGACTGTTTTAAAGTTAGTGTTTACCTGAAATCAAGCTTTTTCCTCTACACTGCATATATATTAAATCAATGTTTGGTCTCATAGGCTTTACTATGACTCATAGAAAAAGTATTTGTTATTGAGCAAGAAAATATGAAAAGATATGGAAATTGTTACTGCTAAATGAAAGTACCTTCCTCAATATAAATTGGCCTTAGAATTGGGGAATTTCTGTACTAATCTTGATTATTATTTTCTGCTCTATAATACTGCATCAATTCTATTGCATGTAATGCTAAAAATAGTTACCAAATCATAAATGAGTAAAAAACCAAAAAAAAGCACAATAGCAAAATATTCTCCTACCAAAGGAAACTATATCTTTTGGTGGCATTTTCAATCAAAACAAAAGCTACTCAAGGTAGAATGGTACGTCTTACATGCGTATCTTTGTTTTAAATGTATAGACAAAACACAAATTGTCAATAAAACAAAAGTATATTACAATATTCTTTAGATAAGATAAATATATTCTTCAACACCAAAACACCAATATAATCTATAGATGATCTCATATAACTTATTTTTTAAGGTTTATAATTTACTTGACTCTCCCTTAACTGCCAGAGGATTCATGCACAATGCAAATTGTTTTCAAGTTCTTATTTAAATAATTAAAATTAAATTTTAAAAGATTGTAATGTCAGATGTCGACACAATTTGCCACTACTTGTTTACTTTTATTTTCCATTGCAAGAGGCATTTGAAAGCAATTTTCCATATTATCCTCCCTCTGTTTCGCACAATGGAAGCTGATACTGAATGTCAAACTCCCTTTCCTCCCTTGAGAACCAGAGAAGTATATGAGCTGTCTTACAGAAATCAGAAACACCTTTTTGCCTGAGGACATATCATCTAATGCTAAGGAATGGAGCTCTCGACATTTAATGAATATCTCCAACACTAACCTGTGTGAACTGAGTTATAAAATGAAAACCAACAGTCTTCTACACACCTTGGAATCTCTCCAGCAAAAATAGGAGCATCCCCTTTAAGAGGAAGACTACAAAAATCTTCAGTACCTTTTAACTGAAAAGAGACCAGTGTATTGGTTAGAAATTACACAAACTGTATCCAAATGGTGGCTCTGCCATTTTTAGAGTGTAGCTTTGGGCAACTCACATCTCTCAGCAGCCCTTTTCTCCTTTGTAAAACAGGATTAATAGTATCTATCTCTTACACTGAGGGTTAAATGAGTCAAGTATGAAAAATTTTAGCTAAATATCTGCATGTAATAGGCATTAAACACCGGCTTGTTTTTGTCCTAGGAAGCAGATTTTAAAAATAGAGATTCTTGGTCGAAAGGTTTATGATGGAATGTTCTCAAAGAGGAGAGAGGGTTGCAGTAGGCAGAGGAAACACACTCACAGAATGTGGTTATGTCATGGATGAACCTTGGAGACTAACTTCAGTCTGATTTTCTGTGGAAGTTCTGCAGCTCAAATTACATTGGTGTCAGTACCACTTAAAGGGAGTAGGAATGTGGAGGTGTATCCTTTCCAGTATTGGAGATCCCGTTTGTCAAAGGGCAATTCCCAAGAGAAGCTTGCAGCTTTGAGTTATTATCATACACCACTGGCAGCATTGAGGTGGGGGGAGTGGTTGTAGAGAAGAGGGAATGTACCTGTTGATAAAGGTGGTCTAAATGAGACACCAACAGAGCCCACTAGAATCCTCTTGGCATTACTCAGATTCACTTGCTTCTCACTCTAAGTTCATCCACCCAGGGACAGCTTCTCCAAGATTCTGATTGTATACACTTTCTGTGAAAACTTAAAAGAGAAGAGGATTACCCAGACAAACCAGAACCCCTGCTGCTGCATTGTTGCTGAGGTTAAAACTCAGAAGTTCTCAATCAGGGCAGATTTTGCCCCATTCGACAATGTCTGGAGAAATTTTTGTTTCTCATGTCTGGAGGTTGCTACTGGCATTATGTCTTATAATGCACAGGGCAGCCCCCATAGCAAAGAATTATTCAGTGCAGAGTCAATATTGTTGAGTTTGGGAAATGCATCATTTCATTGCTTCTTCACCAATTCTAGATTCTCCTCCTCTCAGTAAGCGCATTTGTTGGTCTAGGTAAATTGTTTGATGGGTTGACTCAGCCCCTCATCCCTGAGGGGATAAAACAGTTTTACATGTTTTATCAGTTTATGGCTTCTATACATGCCCATTTAGTTAAAACTCTAATAAAATGTTGAATAGAAGTGGTGAAGTTGGAGACCCTTGTTTTATTCCTAATTTTAGGGGGAAAGCATCACCATTAAATATGATGTTAGTTGTGGATTATTTATGTAAACTGTTTAGCACCTAAACGATATTTATTTCTATTTTTGATTTATTGAAGAGCTTTGAAATAAAAGTGTGGATATGACTCATGCCTTTTCTGCATCTATTGAGATAATATTACATTTGTTGTCCTTTCTTTATTCTTTGACATAGTATATTGCTTTAATTGATTTTCAAATGTTTAGTTCACCTTGGATTTCCAGTGTAAATCTCATTTGGTCATTGTATATAATCCTGCTTATATGACTTATGTGAATGGATTTGGTTTACAAGCATTTTGTTGACAATATTTATATTCTCATGGAATGATGGTCTCCAGTTTTCTTTTCTTGTGATTTTTTTACCTAATCTTGGTATTTTAAAACTGAACTCATAGAACAAACTGGGAAGTATCCCTTCCTCTTTCATTTCCTCTGTCTGAAATTATTCAGACAGATTGTTAATTATTCTTTAAATATGTTTTAAAATTCACTGGTGAAACCATCTGAGCCTAGGGTTTTTTTTTTTTTTTTTAGGAAGTCTGTTCAGATCTTGTATTTTTGCTTGAGTCTGTTTTGGTGGTTTGTGTTTTTCTAGAAAATTTTCTTTTTTGTCTAGTTTACCTAATTTGTTGGTAAATAATTTTTTTGTAATATTCCTTAATAATTCTTTCTATTTCTGTATTGTAGACATTTCGATATTGCTGTGTCTTCTTTCATTTCTGATTTTAGTGATTTACATCTTCTCTCTCTTTTTTGGTGATCAGTTGAGCTAAATGTTAGGCAATTGTATTGATCTTTTCAAAGAGGCAACTTTTTATTCTGTTAATTTTCTATTGTTTAAAAATCTCTATTTCATTTATTTCCACTATTTTTTCCTTGCTTTGGATTATATTTCCTCTTTTCTTTCTAGTTTCTTAGGGTGGAAGTTTAAGTTATTATTTTGATAGACTGGGGGAAGATGGTGGCTGAGCCAGTCAGACTATACGAGACCCGGTGTGAGCGAATGAATGTATGGGAAATTCTGTGTAAGTGCTGGTGAGCAAATGGGCATCTGAGTGGCTGACTGAGTGAGGGCTAGGGAGTTAGCGGACAGGGCTCTCCTGGTGCAGTGGCTGGTACCACAGCTGCTGGGCTTGGACGCTAGTGATTCCTGGGACACAAGCCAAGGGCCATTTTCTTTCTTTCTTTCTTTTTATGAATCAACAAATCCTTCCTGGGAAGAAAGTGCTGGGAGAGACTAAGTGCTGGGAGAGACTTGTGAGCAAGTGGCCAGGCCCCTAGTGCAACGACAGTTTGTCTCTGCTCCATCCCTGGTCTTCCCAGGTCACAGAAGCTGAGTGCCATTTTGTTTTTTTAAACGGACAAAAATTTTCCTGTGAAAAGCAATGGGAAGAGACTATCGCCCCAGGACCCCCTCTCACCATTGCAGCAGGAGAGACTGACGGCTCCAGGCTTTGCCTCACCACTTCTGTGTCTGGCAGGGCACTGGCAGCAGGGGCTGCAGAGGGAGTCCAGAGGCAAAGTTCCACGGAAGAGGACAAGAGAGGCACCCTCCCCGCCACCATCTTGAAGGTGAGGTAGGAAAGAGCTATGACTTGTTCACCACGGAGTAACAGACCAGATCTCTGTGACTGGTGGATCAACTACATAGGGATTTATCATGACCCAGAGGGAATATTCTGAAAGCACAAACTTTGGACGGACTTGATGAGTGCTGAGTTCCAGGTGCCCCACTCTCTACCCTGATCCAGCCACGGGACAAAGGGTGTGGCCAGAAAAGGACAAGGGAAGACTCCAAAGAGATCAGTGGTGAGTCCGGAACTGACCCCCTCCTCCCCCCCAAAAAAGCCCTTCTGGATGTCAGACCCACAAGCGGGGCCCACGACTGAGAGGGACAAACCAAAAAGGCGGAGCCTGGATATCAGTCACAATAGGAAAAACTCCGTTTAGGATAGGCCTAGTAGGGGCCCCTCCCCTGTGAGTACATTTTGGGGAAGAGACAATCCCACACCTCCCTACTGGAGATCTCCCTGACCATACAAGAGAGAGTGGGAGGAGAGGACTGCACCCACCCCCCACTACCCCTCCTCCTTCCCTGCTCCAGACACTGGGAGAGAGTGAAAGAGGTGGAACCTGCGGGAAAGAGACTTGATTAGAGGAACAATTACAGAGTCTGCCACAAGAGGGCAGGGCTTTTTCCTTTTTTTTTTAATTTTCAATTTTTTTTTACTTTTCAAAATTTGGGGTTTGACTGCATTGTTAGTTTTTTCTTTTTAAATCTTTTTCTTTTGTTTATGTGTGTTTGTGAGGGTTTGATCTGCATCTTCCCCAAGTTTTTTTTCTTTTTTGTTTTTTCTTCTTTTATTTTTTTTTTTTAGTTTAAATGGATGTTGGTTTTCATCTTTTAATTTTGTTGGTTTGATTTGTTTTCCTTTTTTTTTTTCCTCTTTTTTTTTTTTTTATTTTTTTGGGGTTTTGTGTGTCAATTAAATTTTCAATGATTTTTTTTCTTTTTTTTTTTTTAGCCCTTTGGTTTTCTGTTTTTTTCTCATTATTTGTGTGTGTGTGTTTTATTGTTTATTTTTGGTTTTTGTTTTGTTTCACTTTGTTTTTAAAATTCCCAGTTTGTTTTAGGTATTTGTTTTGCCCCTCTTGTGTCATGTTTGTTCAGTGGTTTTCATTACTTCTCTTTGCATCTTCATATAGAGTTGTGGTGGGGAGTGGTCTCAGGGAACATATACCAAATCAGTGAACATTGTAATTTGCGAGTAGTTTCTAAAATCCTAGTCCCCATCCCCTCCCTTATTTAAACTTTAAAAAACTGTAAGAGACAGCAAAGCTTCCCATCCCCCACCCTTTTCCCAAAATAGAACAAATTCAGAGCCCAGATCAGGGAAGAATAGAGGACTGAGCAAACATCAGAAGGGAAAGCCTCTCCCACTGACACTGATTATAGAACTAAAGAGAAAAACAAGAGATCTGTCACAAATGAGGAAAAACCAAAGGAAGACCTCAGGTGATTTCAAGTGTACCAAAGATAAAACTCCTTTAAATCAGACCTTGGTGCCCAAAGGATGGAAGTCACCAATGACTGGCCCCAGAATATGACTGGGTTTAGGAAATAGAAAGAATGAATAAGACTCAAGAAAGACAAGATGCAACACTGAAAGAACTTCTAACAGAGATTTTGGCAATACAAAATTTCACCCAGGAAATAAATAGCAAGATGACAAGCATTGAAAGATGAATTAATCTAGCTGAAGAAAGAATCTCAGAACTTAAAGACCAGAACATAGAATTAACCCAATCTGTAAAAAACATAAAAAGAATACTCAGAAAAAAAGAACAAAGCCTACAAGAGATATGCAATTATATCAAGAGGCTAAACTTATACCTGATTGGTATCCCAGAAGAAGAAAGGGAAATGGAGAACAACTTGGAGCAAGTATTCCAGGAGGTAATCCAAGAAAACTATTCCCATCTCACCAGAGATGTGACCAGCCAAGGAGAAGAGATACAGAGAACCCCAACAAGACATTAAATGAGAAGACCAACCCCTAGACACATGGCAATTCACCTACACAAAGTAGACATAAAAGAAAAAATCCTAAAGGCAGCAAGAGAGAAAGGTCAGACTATCTACCAGGGTAAACCAATCAGAATAGCACCAGACCTATCGGCAGAACCAATGCAAGCAAAAGGGACTAGAGCCCCATATTCAAAGTCCTCAAAGAGCAACAATTTCAACCAAGAATATCCTATCAAGCCGAGCTCAGCTTTACCAGTGATGGAGAATTAAAATCCTTCCCAGACATTCAATCCCTAAGAGATTATGCAGCTTCCAGACTAACTCTACAGGAATTAAGCATAGAAGAAAGGAAAAAAAAAAAAAGAATGATTACATACTTCCCAAGAGAACAGTAGAGCACAGAATCAACAGAGAATACAGCGCAACAAGAAACTTGAAAACACCCACATACATCAACCCCAAAGTAAAAAAAACCCAAGCAAACAAAGAAAAGCACTTCAAGAGAACTTCATGACAGGGATAAGCAATTACATTTCAACAATCAGCCTGAATGTGAATGGACTAAGTGCACCACTGAAAAGACACGGAATGGCAAACTGGATAAGAAACCATGACCCATTATTTGCTTCTACCAGGAGACTCATCTCACTACTTGGGAGACACAAAGACTCAAAGTAAAAGGATGGAAAATGAGTTTTCAGGCAAATGGATCACAAAGGAAGGCAGGAGTTGTGATCTTAATATCACACAAAACAATCTTTAAGCTATCAAAAATGTGAAAAGATGCAAAAGGACACTACATAATGATAAAAGGTTCAGTCCATCAATGGGAAATATTCATCCTAAACATATAAGCACACAATAGGAGTACCAGCATTTATAAAGCAACTATTAAGTAAACTAAAAAAAGATATTGACTCTAACACTATTATAGCAGAGGACTTGAATATCCTGCTAACAGCCCTCTACAGATCACTGAGGCAAAAAATCAACAAGGATATCCAGAACCTAAACTTGACACTTGAGCAAATGGACTTAATAGATACCTACAGATTATTCTACACAACAACTGCAGAATGTACATTCTACTCATCACCACAAGGAATGTACTCCAAGATTGATCACATCCTTGGCCATAAATCAAGCATAAACAAATTCCATAAGGTTGAAATCTTCCCTTGCATACTCTCAGACCACAGTGGAATAGAAATAAATAGTAACAACAACATTTCCCCAAAGTCCACAAAGACATGGACACAAACAGCACGATGCTGAACAACTACTGGGTCAAAACTGAAATCAAAGCAGAAATTAAAAGATTCCTGAAACAAATGAAAATGAAGAGGCATCTTACCAAAACCTCTGGGAAGTCATGAAAACAGTTCTAAGAGGGGAATTATATATCTATGTGCACACATCAAGAAAATGGAAAGATCACAAGTGGAGAGCCTAACAAATCACCTAAGGGAGCTGCAAAGTGAAGACCACCAAAACCTCAACTTTATCAGAAGAATCCAAATCACCAAAATAAGAGCCCAAATATGGGATTTAGAAAACAAAAATGTCATAGGAAACATCAACAAAAAAAGCTGGTTCTTTAAAAGAATTAACACAATTGATGGCTTCCTAGCCAAGAAATGACCAAGAAAAATAGAGAAAAAGCCCAAATAAACACAAACAGAAATATAAAGTATCAAATCACAACTGACCCCGAATAACTATAAAAAACTATCAGAGATTACTATGTACACCTATATGGAAACAAACTTGATAACTTAAATGAAATGGAGGACTTTCTGACATCACACAACCTCCCCAGGTTGAAACAAAAAGACATTGAAACACTAAATAGACCAATAACAACCCAGAAAATCAACTCTGTCATACGAAAACTGCCTATAAAAAAAAGCCCTGGACCGGATGGCTTTCCAGCAGAATTCTACAAAATGTACAAGGAGGAACTGATACCAATCCTACTGAAAGTATTCCAAGCAATTGGGAAAGATAGAATTCTCCCCAAATCATTTTTTGAAGTTAACATCACACTAATACCTAAACCGGGTAAAGAGCCAACAAAAAAAGAGAACTACAGGCCAATATCCCTTATGAACATAGATGCAAAAATCCTAAATAAGATTCTAGCAATTCAGATCCAAAAACACATCTCAGAAATCATCCACTATATCCAAGTAGGCTTCATCTCCAGGATGCAGGGCTGGTTCAGCATTCGCAAGACCATCAACAGATATAAAAACAAGAACCACATGATTATAACATTAGATGTAGAAATAGCTTTTAATCAAATCCAGCATTGCTTCTTGATAAAAACTCTCAAACCCCTAGGTACAGAAGGAACATACTTCAAAATAGTAAGTGCCATCTATGATAAAGTCATAGCTAACATATTGCTAAATGGACAGAAACTGGAACAAGACAAGGCTTCCCACTCTCACCCCTCTAGTTCAACATTGTGTTGGAAGTCCTAGTTTGGGTAGTTAGACAAGAGAAGGAAATCAGGGGTATCCAAATCAGAAAAGAGGAAGTCAAGTTATCCCTCTTTGGTCATGATATAATCCTATACCTTGAACATCCAAGAGAATCTGTCAAAAACCTGCTTGCACTGGTAAAGGACTTTGGCAAAGTCTCAGGGTACAAAATAAATGTGCAAAAGATAGCTGCATTGCTATACACCAAAACAAGCAAGCAAAGGCCCAAATAAAAAGCACAATCCCATTCACAATAGCCACAAAAGAAAGAAAGAAAGAAAGAAAGAAAGAAAGAAAGAAAGAAAGAAAGAAAGAAAGAAAGAAAGACCTTGGCATCTTCCTAACCAGAGAAGTGAAAGACCTTTACAATGAGAACTACAAAACACTGTTCAAAGAAATCCAAGAAGATACAAACAAATGGAGAAATATTCCATGCTCATGGATAGGAAGAATCAACATTGTTGAAATGTCCATCCTACCAAAGACAATCTACAGATTCAACACAATACCCATTAAGTTACCAACATCATTCTTCTCAGACCTGGAAATGACAATACAGAAATTCATATGGAAACATAAATGACCATGAATAGCCAAAACAATCATTAGCAAAAGAAACAAAGCAGGAGGTATCACACTTGCAGACTTCAAACTTTACTGTAAGGCCACAGTAATAAAACAGTCTGGTATTGATACAAGAACAGGCAGACCAATGAAACAGGATGAGATTCCAGAAGCAAAGTCTCAATTTCTTAACCAACTCATATTTGGCAAAGCCTCCAACCACAACCTCTGGGGAGAGGAGAACCTATTCAGTAAATGATACTGGGAAAACTGGTTGATCACATGCAGAAGACTGAAACAGGACCCCTACCTATCACCATACACAAAAATTAACTCTAAATAGATCAAAGTCCTAAATGTAAAACCTCAAACTATAAGAATCTTAGGAAAAGCAGGAGACATTCTTATGGAAATTGGAACTGGGAACCAATTCCTATTCAGAACCCTAAAGGTCAATACCTTAAGAAATAAGATAGACAAGTGGGACCTCATCAAACTAATGAACTTCTGCAAAGCAAAAGAAGCCATCAAGAGAGCAGGGAGACAGCCCACAGAATGGGAAAAAATATTTGCCAGCTGTATATCTGACAAAGACCTAACATCTAGGATCTACAAGGAACTCGAATGCGCCGAAAGGAAAAAACAAACAGCCCCATTAAGAAGTGGCCAAAGAAATGAATAGACACTTCTCAAAAGGAAGATACATGGGCAGCCAACAGACACATGAAAAAGTGCTCAGCCTCACTAATCATCAGAGTAATGCAAATCAAAACCACAATGAGATATCACCTAACCCCAGTATTAATGGCCATCATTAATAAAACAAACAACAACAGATGCTGGCAAGGATGCGGAGAGAAAGGAATGCTTCTTCACTGCTGGTGGAAATGCAAACTAGCTCAGCCTCTTTGGAAGACAGTGTAGCAATTTCTGAAAGAACTAGAAATTGAGCCTGCATTCTCCTATTGGAAATATACCCAGAGGAACTCAAATCATTCTACAGAAAAGATACCTGCACATTCTACAAAAATACCTGCGCACATATGTTTGTTGTAGCTCTATTCACAATAGCAAAAACATGAAAGCAACCATGTTGCCCATCAAAGCTGGACTGGATAAAACAAATGTGGTACATATACACAATAGAATATTATGCAGTCATAAAGAAGGACAAACATATGAACTTCGCAGCAACTTGGATTGATTTAGAGTCGATTATACTCAGTGATCTATCACAGAAACAAAGAGCAAAGTACCATATGTTTTCACTCATAAGCAGACCTTGAACAATTATAATACTATAAAAAAGGGATTGGCAGTAGTGGCAAACTGCCGGGGCAGGGGAGATGGGATTGGCAGTTGAGGGAAACTGCTAGGGGAGGGAGGGGCATACCTCATCAACAAGGTTGCCTGAATAATCAACATTTGTATACCTAACCCTGAATTGTACCCCACATCTTTATTTAAAAAGTTATTATTTTGCGATATTATTTCTTTGAAAAATATTTGTTTAAACAGATAAATTTTCCTCTAAATGCTGTTTTATCCATACCTTATGAGTTTTAATATGTATCCTATAACATTTAGTATTAAGTTTCATTCATCTCAAAGAATTTTGCAAGTTTCTTTATGATTTTCACTTTAATCCATTGTTTTTTTAGGATTGTATTATTTATTTTCACATACTTGTTAATTTCCTACATTTTCTTCTGTTATTGCTTTTCTAGTTTCTTTTCATTGGGAACAGAGAATATACTTTGTATGATTTCAGTCTTTTACATTTATGAAGACTTGTGTACTGGCCTAACATATGACTTATCCTAGAAAATGTTTCATGTGCATTTGTTAAGAATATGTACTCTCTTGTTGGGTGGAGTGTTTCATAGATGTCTGTTAAGTCTAGTTAATTTATAGTGTTTTTTAAACCTTCCATTTCTTTGTTGTTCTTCTGCATAGTTGTCCTGTTCATTATTAAAATTGTGGTATTGAAATATACAACTACATTGTTGATTTGTCTATTTTCCCCTTCAATTCTGTTTGCTTTGCATTATCAATTTTGAAACTCTTTGGTGCATGTACTTTTTTTTTTGAGTTGGAGTCTCACTCTGTCGCCCAGACTGGAGCACAGTGGCCGCTCCCGGCCACTGCAGCCTCGACCTGCTGGGCTCTGGTGATCCTTTCCACCTCAGCCTTCCAAGTAGCTGGAATTACAGGCATGCGCTACCATGCCTGGCTGATTTTTTGATTTATTGCAGAGACGAGGTCTTGCTGCCCAGGTGGGTCTCGAACCCGCGGGCTCAGGCAATCCACTCACCTCAGCCTCCCAAAGGCGCGGGATTATAGGCTGAGCCACCGAGCCCGGCTGCATGTATGTTTTCAATTGTTATATATACTTGCTTGAAACTTTTGTCATTATAAAATGTCTTTCTTTGTCACTAGTGACACTTTTTATCTTTAAGTTTATTTTGGCTTATGTTAATATAGCCATTACAGCTTTTTAAAAATTTATCACTTGCATTGTATCTTTTTTTTATCTTTTACTTTCAACCTATTTGTGTCTTTGCATCTAAAGCAGATATCTCTGTACATAGCATATAACTGAATCATTAAAAAATATTCTGTTAATTTCTGCATTTTGATTGCAATGTTTGTGTACCAATGTTTAATGCAATATTGTGTAAGAGAGAATTTACATCTGCCATTCAACCATTTGTTTTCTACATGTTTTATTTAATTTTGCTACTCTACTTCTCTATTTCTTTCTTCTTTTTGTTAAGTAGGTATTTTTGTTAATACCTATTCCTTTGTTTATTCTTTTACTATATTTTAGAGTATTTTTCAGTCGTGACCCTGAAGTTTCCAATTACACACTAACATTTTAAAACAAATGCATTTAAAATTAATAATAACTTAATTTCAATAGTATACACAACTCTTCTCCAATATCATTCTTTCCTTCCTCTTTTTTGTTCAACT
Source organism: Cephalopachus bancanus (assembly GCA_027257055.1). Taxonomy (NCBI): domain Eukaryota; kingdom Metazoa; phylum Chordata; class Mammalia; order Primates; family Tarsiidae; genus Cephalopachus; species Cephalopachus bancanus. The sequence continues at coordinate 5,693,054 of JAPVLO010000097.1, read as the reverse complement.
ATTGTAGTAAAAAAACACGAAAATTACATCTTTTAACTTTTTTTTTTGTTTGTGTTGAGTTGGAGTCTCACTCTGTTGCCCGGGAGCAGCCACTGCAGCCTCAACCTGCTGGGCTCCGGCAATCCTCCCGCCTCAGCCTTCCAAGTAGCTGGAACTACAGGCGTGCCCTACCATGCCCGGCTAATTTTTTTTTTTATTATTTATTGTAGAGATGAGGTCTCGCCAAGTTGCCCAGGTGGGTCTTGAACCCACGGGCTCAGGCAATCCACTCACCTCAGCCTCCCAAAGTGCGGGATTACAGGCTGAGCCACCGAGCCCGGCTATCTTTTAATATTTTAAGTTCATCAATTGTTTTATAATTATTGCTTTTGATATTATTTTTTAGATCAGACAAACATAAATACAGTCATACTATTTTTAATGTTTAGTCATGCAATTATCTTTACTGGTGTTGTTTTTTCCATGTGGATTTCAGTTACTGTCTAGTGCTCTTCAATTTCAATTTGAAGGACTGTGCTTAGTATTGTTGTAGGATAAGTCTGCTATCAATAAATTTATTCCCTTTTTATCTGAGCAAATCTTTATATGTCCTACAAAGGTTAGCTTTGATTAATAGAGAATTGTTGGCTGTTTGTCTTTTCTTCTTGCACCTTGAAAATGGCATCCCATTGTCTCCTGGCATCCACAGTGTCTGATAAGAAGTAAGATGTTAATTTTATTATGGATCTTTTCTCTATGATGAGTCACTTTTGTCTTGTTGCTTTCAAGATCTCTCTTTGTCTTTGTCATTTTACAGTTTAATCATCTTTTTAGATGTGGGTCTTTTTGAGATTATTATACTTGGAGTTTCTTGAACATTTCCTGTATAGAGTAATTTTTTTCACATTTGGGAAGTTTTCAGTCACAGTTTCTTCAAATTTTTTTGTTGTCCCTTCCTTTTTCTCCTCTCTTTTTATGTCTCCAGTTTATTTGGACAATTATTTGATTAATGGTATCCCTCATGTCTCTAAGGCTTTCTTCTTTTTTTTTTTCCTTGCTATTCCTCGAACTGGATAATCTCAGTAGGACTTATGGATTCTCTCTTCTGTCAGCTCAAATTTGCTGAACCCTCTAGTTAATTATTCATTTCAGTTATTTTATTTTTCCTGTAACACAACTCACTAGAAATTCAGGAATCCATGATGGGTCCTTCTGTTTGTCTCCCGAAAATTGATGTAAATCAACTTATAGCCCTGTCTACTGCTCTGCTACTGTCATGAGTAGTACATACCTTTGTATCTAATGCTGGAGTCTTTTGTCTTCTACCAGCCTTGTAAGTCTTGAAACATTATCTTACTTGCTACTTTAAAGTAGAGTAAAATCCTAGGCTCTGTACAGTTTTTGAGTTTTGGCAATGAAGATGGATGCTGAGAGCTCCTATAGGAATTAGAGGGTATGAGAAAATTCCCCAGGATCATATGGTAGTGAATGTTCTTGCCCCAGGGTTAGGGCAGTGGGAGTAAAGGTCCCAGACTGTTCTACCTATTAATAAATGTTTAGAGGCTGAATGGTGAGAGGTAGAATTGCAACTTGTCTCCTGAATGGTGCATAGATTTATCCTCTTCCAAATGAGTGGCGGAAGGGATGTTAAAATGACAACAGGGCAGCAAACCCAAAGCAGTACCTCAGCCAAAAGACAGTGTGGCTGTTAGGCGACTCAAAACTGTAACATGTGGCATCAGGAATGAGGATATAGAGCTCTGGCTACTTTTTAAACATTTGGAGTTTTTGTTGTTGTTGAACTTGAGAGGTCAGCTGCTCAACACTAAAAGTAAATGTAAAGCTCTGATTACGAGCACTAAATGGTCCTTTTCCTGCAGTCCTAGATGCCTTCTTTGCCCTCTACCCCATTCTTACTTTCTTTAAGGAACAAACCAATATGCTAGAAAACTTCAAGGAGTGGAGTCACTCAAACTTTAAAGGCTATATTGGATATAGGAGATCAAGTCATCCCCTAACTGGTCTGTGTGTATAGGGGGTGTTGGGAGCAAGGGTAATAGAATGTTGCTAAGGATTGCAGGTATACGCTGCAATGATATGTGAAGGGGCAGGAAAAAAGAGCTCCTGATTCTGGCAGGCCCCAGATGCTGGAGGTGCACAAGGGAGGACATGGTACTAACATGCAGGCACGAAGCAAAGAGAGAAAATAAGCTTTACTGTTCACTCCAGCCATCCCTGCAGGTCAGCCTCCACCATCCCTCTGCACTCTCCAAGCTTCCAGCTGGGGAGAGGGGTAACGTTACCTCCTGGTGGCTATGACTGTGGCCCCTGAAATGTAAGTGTTAAATTCTTTGATGTGTGCTTCCATGTGGGGAAAAATATCTGAATTTAAATAATAAAGCTTGAGTAAAATGTGCACTAAAGAAGAAAAAAAAACCCAGTTAAAATAACCTTATGGGTGAATCCCTCTGGGTCAATTCAAGGTATGTTTGTTATAAAAATATATAATGAAAGTATTATTATATTTATTATTTATATTTGCAAGTTATTATATGATTTATTATCATAATTATTATTATACTGTAAATGCTCATAAAGTATCAGAAGAATTGTTGTTGTTGTCATGGCTTTTAAAAATGCCAGTGAGACAAAGTATCCTGCCATTTGCAACTGGTGGGGCAGTCAGCATTTAATGAATCCTTGCTCCTCTGATGTCCAGAGTTTTCTCTATATATCATATCCTGCTGACTGCCAAGTCAGAAGCCTCAGTCTCAATCAGCCTGGCTGTGATGCTGTGGTATATCAGCCAGAAGATGTGATTAACAAACCCCTGCAAAATTCAGGGATGATTTGCCAAGTACAGTTTCTTAGGACTATGCAGGTTTATTTGCAATGCTGAATTCTTCCAACAATCAAGTAAAGAAAAACTCTTGTTTCTTTTGGCCCCACTATTACAAAAAAAGACACAGTTTCACATTGGATTCTTTAACTATATTGCAGGTAGTATATGTCTCACTAAACAATCTTGCTTGTCAAATGAAAACAGTGTGTTCAGGGAATCGCCTAACGTGGACCTAGCTTGGTTTTTTATAAGGAGTGGCAACCACTCCTTTACAAAAAGCTTATCTTCCCATCCACTATCTGAAGCAAAGTTGCTGGTTCAGTGGGATCCCCAGTTCGCAGAATTTCTCCTCAACTGCTCAGCCTAGTTCAATGATAGTTAAGCTAATCTTAAACTTGGTAGTGTCCATTTGGGCTGCTGGGGCTGTTTAGCCTCTGCCCCAGCTATACAGAACTGAATACAGGCATGGTGATTCCACTCAGTGGGCAAAGCTCAGGAGGCTCACACGAGTCTGGCTGATATTCTCTTTGATATTTTCACTGACTTCTGTGTTAGTCTAGAGGTTTGCGTTGTCACTTGAAAGGCCACAGATTTAAGCCAACCCTCTTTGGAACCACAAACTGGAAACAAATTGAGGTTTCTGATTTGGTGACCTGGGTCATTCGTGTGGCCCATTTGGCCTCAAATTACTGACTGTGGATGTCCACAGTAAGTGTGCATTCACTGGCTGAAATCAAGCTGCTGCTCACACTTGCAATACACAGGTTACTGTCTCACCACCTGGTTCGGTCATCAGATTGGAATATGGCAATACATCGCCATCAGGCACTGGGGTTCTATGTCTGTTACAGGACACATTACAGAACTTAGTAGTCCTGTCTGCTTTTGGTAGATGAACTACATTTAACCTTTGCTCTTCCTCACCCCCTCAAGGCTACCAATGATGCCATTATACTTTTGACAGTTTTTCAGAAAAATCTGGTGCGTATTTTATACTTGTAGCACATTTCGTATTGGACTAGATATAGTTCAAGTGGTCAATAGCCACATGTGACTAGTAGCTCCCATATTCCACACTACAGAACTATACAAAGTATAGAATTTCCATTTTAGCTTTATCCATGCTAGAGTCCACTGGATAACTCTGTGAGCTTCCCTGGTTGGATTAGAGCTTCCAGACTTAGCAGAGCGATACAACTAAACAAAACAGGATGCCCAGTTTAATTTGAATTTCAGGAAGAAAACAAATAATTGTAATTATGTACTATGATATATTTAAAATTCAAATTTAACTGGGTGTCCAATATTGTAGCTGGCAACCCTGCTCTGTTTTAATTTGATTAGAAGACATAATCAGGCTGCCTAAATAATTTTAGGACTAGAGAACAGAGAATCTTCCTCTGTAGGGGATTTTGATAACCCTCCAAAATCAGCACATAAACCAGAAATTATCTATAACCTTCTTTTTTAACTGTCTGGAATGTTTAAGACTGAAAAGCCCAAAGCCTTAGCAATTTGACACCAAAAAAAAAAAAGACTTCTCAGATCCCAAGGATGGATGGAATTCATCCAGAATGACCCATCGCTGATGATAGATATAGAATCTAGATTATGGTTGGCAAAAAGACTCAATGAGATCCACGAGAAAATGAACACAAATCAACCATACCATGAAAAACAGTACAGGAAGTGAAATCCACCTGGTCATTCTAAGAAGGAACCAAACTAAACTTCTGAAAATGCAGAATTCTCTCCTGGAATTTCAAAACACAATAGCAAGACTTAATAGTAGAGGAAAGAATCTCAGAGCTTGAAGACTGAATTTCTGAATTAATCCAGTCTGACAAAAATAAGAAGGAAAGAATTAGGAAAAAATGAGCAAAGTCTACGAGAGGTCTGGGTTTATGTAAAGAAACCAAATCGATGGCTGATTGTCATTCCTGAGAGAGAAAAGGAAGCTGAGACTGCTCTGGAACAAGGCTTCCAAGATGTCACCCATGAAAATTTCCCTTATCTCACTAGAAAGGCAGCTGTGCACACACAAGAAATTCAGTGAACTCCTGTGAGGTATTACACAAAAAGACCATCCCCAAGGCACTTATTAATCAGACTTTCCAAGATGAGCATGAGAGAAAAAAATCTTAAACTCAACTAAACAACAGGGACAGACCACCTACCAAAAAATAAAAAATAAAGATAAAGATAAACCCATAAAAATGACAGTAGGTCTCTTGTCAGAAACCTTACAAGCCAGAAGGGAGTAGAGACCTATCTTTAACATTCTTAGATAAAACCAGTTCCAGCCAAGAATTTCTTACCCCACCATGCTAAGCTTCATTAATAAAGGAGAATTAAAATCTGTACCCCACAATTTTAAAATAAAAAATATGTTTTAAGAAAATTCTTCCCAGACATACAAATCCTAAGAGAATAAGCCACCCTGAACAAGGCTTTCAGGAGATACTTAAGAATGTTTTAAGAACAGAAATTTAAAAATAGTTACATGCATCACAAAAACATAGGTAGGCACAGTGTTTACAGACTATACAAATCAGGCACAAAGCCAAGAATGCAAAGCAGCTTCTTAATAACAAACTGACAGGAACAAATTGCCACATATCAATAATTAACTGGAATGTGAATGGACTGAATGTGCCACTAAAAAGGAATAGAGTGAAAATTGGATAAAGAAAGATGATCCATCCTTCTGCTGCCTTCAGGAAACCCATATCATTGCAAATGATACCCACAGACTCAAGGTAAAGGGTTGGAGAAAAATTGTCCAGGCAATGGAAAACAACAAAAGAGCAGGAATAACTATTCTTATGTAAGCTAAAACAGACTCTAAACCAATGAAAATTAAAAAGGGCAGTGAAGGGCACTATAAAATAATAAAGAGTTCAATTCACCAGCAAAAAACTCCATCTTGAATGTATATGCACTCAACATAGCGGCACTCATATTTATAAAGCAACTGCTAATTAATCTAAGAAAGAATGTGGAAAGAAATACAATACCAGTTAAAGGTAAAATACCCCACTAACAGTCTTAGATAGATCATTGAGGCAAAAAACTAACAAAGCAATCTGGAACCCTAATGCAACCCTGAACCAATTAGTTCTAATAGACATTTACAGAACATTTTACTCAACAATGACAGAATATACATTCTGCTCATCAGCACATGGAACATACTCCAAGACTGACCACATACTTGAGCATAAATCAAGCATGAATACATTTCAAAAAGTTGAAATCATACCAAACATCTTCTCAGATCACAGCAGAATAAAAATAAATATCATCACTAACAGTAATTCCATGGATACATGGAAAGTATGATACATGTATTCCCAAAACACACAGGTACATGCTTCTGTATGACTTACGGGTTAACACAGAAGTCAAGACAGAAATAAAAGGATTCCTAGCAACAAACAAAAACAAAGATACAACATACTAAGACTTCTGAAAAACCATGAAGTCAATACCAAGAGGGAGTTTTATAACATTGCATGTATACATCAATGAAACAGAAAGATCGCAAACAGTCAACATTGTACCTAAGGGAGTTGGAAAGACAAGAAAAATTCAATCCCCAAACCAGTAAAATAATAAAAATTGCCAAAATAAATGAATCACTAAATAAAATAGAGACCAAAAGAACCAAACAAAACAAAACAAAAGATACAAAAGATTAATGAGAGAAAAAACTGGTTCTTTGAGATGAAAAATATGATTGACAAACCCTGACCAGATGGAGAGTGACAGAGAGAGGAAGAGAGGAAGAGAGAGAGAGAGAGAGAGAAAGAGAGAGAGAGAGAGAGAGAGAGAGAAAGAGAGAGAGAGAGAGAGAGAGAGAATGAGAATAAACATAATTCAAAACAAAAAAAGGTGATGTTACAACAGACCTTGAAGAAATAAAAAAGATTATCAGAGATTACTATGAACATCTATAGGTGATAAAGCTAGAAAATCTAGAAGATATGTAGAAATTCCTGGCAACACACTACCTCCCAAAATTGGAAGAGAAATTGAAATTCTAAACAGACCAATAATAATCCAAGAAATTGATTCAGTAATAAGAAACCTCCTCACTAAAAGAAGCCCTGGGCCAGACGCTTTCTCAAGTGAATCCTACCAGACATATGAGGAAGAGCTGATACTAACCCTACTGAAAGTATTCCAAGCCATTGAGGAGAAGAAATCCTCCTTTGCTCATTCTATGAAGCCAGCACCCCAAATTGATACCCCAAATTACAAAGACCCAAAAAGTAAAAAAACTTTAAGCCAATTTCTCTGATGAACATAGGTGCAAAAATTCTTAATAGATACAGTAAGTCCCCTACGTATGTACGAGTTCCATTCTGAGAGTGTGTTTGTAAGTCCAATCTGTTTGTAAGTCCAATACAGTTAGCCTAGGTACCCAAATAACATAATTGGCTATATAGTACTGTACTATAATAGGTTTATAATACTCTTCACACAAATAATACATAAAAGCAAACATAAAAATAAAGAAAACGTTTTAAATCTTACAATACCTTGCTCACATGTGACATTTTATGCCAGACATATAAATTAACTTACATAATTGGACATGCAAATGCACATTTGCATCTTTGTCTGCAACTTGATGATCCTTATGTAGAGAACCTACTGTACTAGCAAATTGCCTCCAAATAGCACAATACAAGGATAGTTCATCATGGCCAGGTGGGCTTCATTCCCAGGATGCATGACTGATTCAATATTTACAAATCAATAAATGCATCCACCACATAAACAGGTGTAAAACCAAGAACTGTACAATTATCTCATAAAACAAAGAAAAAGCATTTGATAAAATTCAGCATTTCATCTTGTTAAAAACCCTCAAATGCCTGGGTATCGACAGAACATTCCTTACAATGATAAGAGCCATCTATGACAAACCTGCAGCCAACATCATACATAATGGGCAGAATTTGGAAGTACTCATCCAAAGAAATGGAACGAAATAAGAATGCCCACTCTTGTTGCTCCTATTTAACACAGTAATGAAAGTCCGAGCCAGAGCTATCAGGCAAGAGAATGAAATAAAATGTGTCCAAACAGGAAAAGAGGAAGTTAAATTATTTCTCCTTGCAGATAATATGATTCTTTACCTAGAAAACCCTGGAGAGTCTGCCAAAAAACTTCTAACACTGATAAACGACTTCAGTAAACTCTCGAGATACAAAATCCATATGCAAAACAACAAGCAGGCTGAGAACCAAATCAAAAGTACTATCCCATTTGCAGTAGTAACAGAAAAATAAAATACCTTGGTATTCATTTAACCAAAGAGGTGAAAGATCTTTACAATGAATACTACAAAACACTGGTCAAAGAAATCAAAGATGACACAAACAAATAGGAAAACTTCCCATGCTCATGGATTGGAAGAATCAATAGTGTCAAGATGTCCATTCTACCCAAAGCAATCTATAGACTAAACACAATCCCTATTAAACTACTAGCAACATTTTTCACAGATTGGTAAAGATAATACTTAAATTCACATGGAAGCAAAAAAGAATATGTAACTAAAGCAATCCTTATCAGAAAGAACAAACCTGGTTACATCACACATCCAGGCTTCAAACTTTACGATAACCAAAGCATCATAGTACTGGTACAGAAATAGACACAGAGATCAATGGGGCATGATAGATAACTCGGAAATAAAACCACAGACTTTCAAACAACTAATCTTTGACAAAGCTCACAAAAACAAACATTGGGGGAAAGAAACCCTGCTTACAATGGGGAGACAAAAAAAACCCCATAATTTATTTATAAAATTGTGCATTTACTGTTACATGTTTAAACTTCAGTAACCTTCAAAGCATTACCTAATTGATGCAATACACCTATTGAGATGCTTTTTTCACTGCTCAAAACAGTTTTTGAACTCATCAATTTTGATGCCTTTTATTGTTTCTGCTGTCTTTTTTTTTCAGCGCTTCCGTATCAGCAAACCCTTTGAGGACTTTTTTTCTTCCAGAAAAAATAAAAACAGTTACTCGGGATGAAATCAGGTAAATAGGGAGAGTGAGGCATAGGATTATGCCATTTTTGGTCAAAAACTGCTGAATACTCAGCATGGTGTGGGCAGGTGCCCTCATAAGTCATTCCTCATGAAATGGGCAAACGTGTTGAAAGAATCTCAAAAAAAAAATTTCACTGAAGATGAATTCAGCCTCTCACCCCAATGCTGGCTGGTACAATGTTGATGGGTCCCTACAACGCTAATCTGATGGGGGAAGCTTGTACTACAAACAGCCTACCCTCCAAAAAATAATTCTAGTCTTTTTTGTGGGTCCCCCTTCTTGTAGCAAATGGTGCTGGAAAAACTGGCTAACCATAGAAGAATGAAACTGGACCCTTACCTGTCACCATATAAAAAAATGAACTCAAGATGGATCAAGGACTTTAATGAAAAACTTCAATTTATAAGAATCTTATTTTAAAAATCCACGAAATGCCTTCCTGTACGTTGACCTAGGCAATGAATTCGTGGCCAAGTCCTCAAAAGCAAATGCAGTAAGGTGGGACCTTATCAACTGTTTTACACAACAAAGAAACCATCAAGAGAGTAAAGGAACAACTTACAGAATGGGAAAAAATATTTGCAAGTTATGCATTCTATAAAGGTCTAACATCCAGAATCTCCAAGGAACTCAAAAGTGTTGACAGGAAACAACAACAACAACAAAACCTTATTAAAAAGTGAGCAAAGGACATGAGCAGACACTTCTCAAAAGAAGCCATACAAGTAGCCAACAAGCAAATGAAAAAATGCTCAGCATCACTAATAATCAGAGAAATGCAAATCAGAACTACAATGGGACACCATCTCACACCAGTCAGCATGGCTATCGTTAAAAAGTCAAAAAGTAACATTGATGAGGCTGCAGGGAAAAGAGAATGCTCATACATTGTTGGTGGGAACGTAAGCTAGTTCAACCTTTTTGGAAAGCAGTTTGGATACTTCCCAAATAACTAAAAATAGAGCTACCATTCAACCCAACAACCCCACTCCTGGGAATATACCCAAAGGAACAAATTCTTCTATCAAAAGACAATTGCATGTGTATGTTTATTGCAGGCCTTGTCACAACAGCAAAAACATGGAACCAATCCAATATCCTTCAAAGGTGGGCTGGATAAAGAATACTTTGCAGCCACAAAGAAGAACAAAATCATGTCCTTTGTAGTGACATGGATGCAACTGGAGATCATCATTCTAAACGAATTATCACAGAAAGAAAAAGCTGAATACTGCATGTTTTCACTCATAAGTGGGCACTAAACACCGGGCACACAGGCACAAGGACTGGAAGAACAGATAGTGGGCACTGCTAAAGGAGGGAAGGAGGGGGAAATAAAGGAATACAAACCCACCCCTACTCACTATTGGACTATTTATTGTGCAGTGATGGCTCACCAGAATTCCAAACATCACCTTCACGCAATATACTTTTGGAGCAAATCCTCACATGTATGACGCAATTTTAAAGTAAAATAAAATAAAGTTTAAAATGTTCAAGAAAAGACCATCCAGCAATGGGCCAATGGTCAATTTATTGGAGAATTATTCCATGTCCCCTACTATAGATTTTGCATTTTGTTGAACATTAGCAAGACTTCTGACTCTATCTTCCTCCACTTCCTCCTGGTGCACATACCTTGGTAAGAGTGTGAATGAGGGTGTACCCAGAAAGGGATTATCTCATCTCAGCTACATCCTGGGCATGATCAGGACCAAAATTCTGAATATGAATAGAGGATAGTTGGAGAAAAGGTGAAGTTGCAAGAATTGGGATTGAGTGTACTCATTTTGTGGTGGTAGAGAACAAGAGAAAAGCAAGCAAGCAAACAAACAAACCTGGGACCCAGAGATGGAACAACTTGAACCCCAGAAAGTATGGAAAGTGGAAAACCATAAATCCTCTTTATCCTCTAGATTCAGCACTGTTTTCTGAATTAAGCGGCAGCTGCCCATGAGAATCCAACCTAAGACTGAGTTTGTCATCTCTATTTATATAATATAAATAGAGTATACATGGTGAACACGGCAGTCCTTAGTTTATTCTTCTATGTCTAATGCCCTCCATGGCAGCTCCCAATCATGATAAATACAAAAAACAACTTTGTTTTCATCTGACTGAGCACATGCTTCTCCTGATGCCTGAGTGGCCTTGGGTTGTGTTATGTGTGAAGACCAAGGCTACAGTTACTGAGTGAGACCTGTCCATGGGACTTAAAACCAATGTAATGATAATCCAAATCAAAATTAACAACAAATCCTGAATGGAGTAACTGAATAATGACTCTTCAGGTCATATGTTTGTATGTGAGGTTAATGAGTCATGGAATGTCTCTCCATTGGGTATGGGAGTTGCTTTTTGGCCCATCTTTTGTCCTATGTAATTGTTTGAAAACTCAGAGCATTTCTTCCAGCACAATATTTTGATTAACACAGTTATACAGGTCTATCCAGATTGAAGGATCAATGTTACTATAAGAAATACATGAGGAATGAAATGTATGTTTATGCAGTCATCTTTGGAAAATACAGTCTGTCACACTTTATGATGAGGATATTTTACTCTCACATCTACTGGAATAGCCTTCAATGATTCCTCCACATCCAGCTATAATATTAATACATCTGCTTATTTCAAATCTAATTGTATTCAAATATTGTTGTTCATATATCTTAAATTGCCCTGTTATAATCAGCTCTGGTGTTGTACAAATATAATATTTTCATCATTAAATTCCACCCCTTGTCATGTACTCTATATAGAAAGAGGATTTTGTTTTGTTCTTGGCTATATGCTTTGAGTGTAGAATAGCACCTGACATATATTGGGTACTCAATCAATGTTTGTTGAGTGAATCAAAAGCAAAGGGCTATGTCTGCTTTGCATATGCATTTGCCAAGTAAAACCCATGATCTGAGAAGCAAAGCTGAAGGTAGGTAACGAGGACCATTAATAGATCAAAGAAACCAAGGAGAGTCAAGTAAGAAATTACCAAAATTCAAGTGACATACCCATTGTTATCAAGCTTTGAACCATTAAACTCAGCAAAAAAGGTTCTGTCTCACCTGGAACTGTGTTACTAGCCTCTTCATGTGTACATCAGTCTTGGCATTTGTAATGCACTCTTTGGGAGCTGACTATAGTACACTGGCTAATGAGATTCTCATCATTCACTAGCACTTTATATATGAGAAATATCTCACCCATATGAACATATGTAACTACCCCACAAACCTCCCTCACAGACAGAAATTGATAGTCTCTTTTAAAATCGCTTGCCCATTATTAAAATCGCTTGCTCACACTAGATTTTAAGTGCCATTCATTTGATTCAAACTTATTTCTTGCTTTTTCTTCTTTAGCTCTATTATCTTGACCAAAACTCCAATGATCTATTCATATCTAGTGCAGTTGTGAAAGACAAAGACAAAATATTTTCAGCCTGTGCTAACTCAGCAGAAGAGACAACTGTCCATTCAGAGTGGTTTTAGTTGCTATAGGATGACTATATTAACTAAAACTATTTCTCTCATTGAGTTACTGATTATAATAGATTTAATTGTCATAAGTTTAGTAGTAGCTGACATTTATTTAAATTTTACTATGTAAGTGTTATCTTAGATGTACATTTTGTTAACATAGACAAAATATTTTGTATTTTTTTGTTCAAAATTAGAGATAAAGTTTAAACTGTAAAAATTTATTGAAAAGTAATAAATTAGTTCAGTGTCATATTAAAATGCTCTTGCTTATCTGCTTTATAGAAACCCCTGAGGTTCCAGGTCAAATTTCTTCACCCACTTCAGCACACTTGTGGGTCTTTCAATTGTCTGTTTCATTTATTTGATCTTTACTGTCTATTGTTTATGTGGATATTCATTTTAGAGTACTTTCTATTAAAGATAACACTTTGTATTTTGCACTAAATATAAATTTTAAAAATTTATGTATTTATTTGTTTGAAAATATGTTTTTATCCTTTTGTTTCTAGCTAGAAGTGCACCTACATAAAACATAAATAATAAAAAAATTAGAAACAGAAAAATAATAGAAAGTAGTGAACAGTTTAGAAAAAATAGGATGCAAGGGAAATAAATTCCTTTCACTCTACTTATCCTGGTAGTCCAAGGAAAGGGATATTTAGGCATTCATCTTATTTACATCAAAGAAAACACATGCGTTCTTTAGGGGGTATTAAATCATTTCCTAGCACTAATCTTAAAAATATATTTTACATCACAGAAACATCTTATGGAGATTCTGAACAAATTAATGAGTAATATCTCCAATAATAGACCTCTGCACACCGAATTTTAAAATTGTTATTCTTATGTGTTCCTTATACATTGCTTAATTAAAGCAAATTTTATAACACTAAAGTATAAGTCAGTGAAATTAATAGAAGGCTTGTCTAAAAGTGTGTTATAAAAATAAAGAATATTCCACATCAGCCAAAGACCCACTAGTAATGATTCAGTGTTCAATAAGTGCATCAAATTATTTATTGATATTTTTGAAGAAATGAGTCTTGTCTGGGGTTGGGGCTTTGTCTTCTGGATGTTTAGTCCTCCCTCTGAAGATGTGAGGGGTTTGATTAGGCAAAAAATGGAATATTTATTTTTTAAAAATATAGCATAATTGATTTTCATTTTCTGTTTCAAAAATGAGCTGGGTTTTACTTCTCTCATAATACAACCAACTGAGGGGAAGAAATCTTGATAAATCAACCCTTCTGACAAAAAAAGGCATACAGTTTTTGCTAAATAACTTGCAAAATTCCCCTTGTTTGATGAGAGGAATGAGCAGGAACGTTGTCGTGGTGGAGAAGGACTCTCTGGTGAAGCTTTCCTGGATGTGATTTGCTAAAGCTTTGGCTAACTTTCTCAAAACGCTCTCATAATAAGCATAAGTTCTCATTCTTTGGCCCTCTCGAAGTGACTTTTTCTTGTCAATGTGTTTATTTATTAATAAATAGGGCAGAAATATAGAAAAGTGCACACATTATGGGTGATCATTAGAACTATTATGATGTGAACATACTTTAATAACCATGGCCCAGACAAGGAATAGAACAGTCTCCACCCCTCCCCGCTTCTTTTTACTTCAAATTTAGCAGAATTTATGTTGCTCTAATATGGGCTCCTTTTGAACAGATAGTTTATCCTTCTTAGTACCTCAAACTAGGTCCTGTTCAGACATGTTCTAACAAGTTAGTATGAGTTTATTTTAGTTAAATATTTGAAATCGGTTTATAGCTTTTCATAATATGCTTTTTCTGTGAATGTTTTGAAGCTCCTTGCATTTATGATTTCCACACTCAAACTCTTATTATGGTGTGTAGTAGTAGTTCATTCATTTCCATTACTGGATGGTACTTCACTGTGTAAATATACTACACTTTATTTATTCACTTCAAGTACTATCAAATAGGTCTCTTTAGTATTGGGTTTTTGTATATAACACAACTTTGAGCTTTCTTGTACATATCTTTTAGTTTCCATACAGGAGTAAAGTTGCTGGATCATCGGAGAAACATATGTTCAATTTGAATAGATAATGCCAGTTTCTCAAAATGAGTGGATTAATTTGCACTCCTATTAACAGTGTAAGAATTTGTCATTCATCATACTCAATACTTGTTTCTGTCAGGCTTTTAATTTGAGTTATTATAGTTTTTAATTTGCATTATCCTAATCTCTAATGAAATTGATAATTTTCATATGCTTACTGACCATTTGAATAACCTTTGTGTGAAGTTTTTTCTGCCCAATCTCTCTATTAGTTTGTATGTCTATTTTATAAGTAGTGCTAAAAGTTTCTAATCTATTATCTGTGTTAATATGTATGGGTATAAGTCCTATGTTTTCAGTCTTCTATTTTTTTTATAGATACAACTTTGTAATTTTTCTAAAGTCTATTACATTAATTGTTTCCTTTAAGTTACTGTTTATTGTGTTTTTTTCCTACTCTTGGTTATGAAAATATTCTCCTTTGCTTTCCTTTAGAAGTTTTGAGGTTTCCTCATTAACATTTAAATCAACATAGAATCTTTTCATCACTATTGCAATGAAATAGTAATTATAATGATAATAATAATAGTAGCTGCCATTTTTTTGTGTGCAGTTGACATTCTGGAATTTTAATCCTCAAAATAATGCTGCAGTGTAGGTGTTATTATCTATATTTTAAAGATAAGGAAATGGAGACTCAGAGTGGTTAAGTATCTGTTACTGCTTGTCTCATTCCATAGACCACATATTTATTATTTCACTCATTTTCTTAAAGGTACTGTTTGTGATCTGTGTTAAAGTACAAACCTTAAAATCTGTATAAATGTTCTAAGTATAAAAACTCCAGTTCCAGAGGAAAGAAATCAGGTGAATTAAATATTATAAAAGTTTTTTAAAAAATTGGTGGAACATTGAAAGCAGCACATCAATAAAATATAAAAACATAAAAAGATAAAAATAATTTACTGAGAACTCAGAAAAGAAGAAAATGAATCAAAAGGATTAACAACAATAGAGGCTGACAAATAAAATCATTAATGTGCTGCTTCAATTTGCAAAGTATTGTTGAAAAGCAAGTGAGAAAGAGAAAAAACCGCTAACATTGATGAAAGTCAGGGACTTAAATAATTCTGAGCATTATCACTTTATAGGTTAGGTCTCTAAGTTCACACTAAAGGAGCTTCTTATTTTCTTGTTATTATTTTGTTTTCATTCAGGTAGGCTCTTATCCAGAGAGGGGAGATGGTTCTGTTCTCGGTGTATCTGCTGTTGTCAACATGACAAAATGAAAAGGTGGTGCTTTATCTCACCAGTACAGTCAGAATGTAGCTTTTGATTAAATGATTTTAAAAAGCAAGCTTCTATTTAAGTGATAAACATCAATAAAATAGCTCCAAATTTAAAAAATACGAAAATGTACTTATGGCATAATTTTATAAATCTTTCATTAATTTTTATCATGTCCTTGCTCTGTTTCAAAAGGCAAAAATCATTTTTCCTAAGTGTCCAAGGGAAAACTCATGATGATCTTTCTGAATCAGAAGAAAGATCCTATGTGATCAACTACATATTCTTTCACCCATTTATTATTTTCTTATGGTAAGTTTAATCTTCTCAACTCTGGGCATCTTTATGTTGTCATTGTTTCAAAAGTAGTAATTTTTCATTAAAAATGATCACAGCTGAAAACTATATTCCTTAGTACTATCTAACCTTTAAAACAGTGGTAAATTTTGGAACTTACCATATTTAAAAGCAGAGAGTTAAAATTGTTTCACCTCAGCTTTTGTGCCATTTAGAGAGGATGTTGAAATAGCTAAGGCACTTAAAATGTTATAAATTCATAATACGGTGTTATAAAATTATAAAATGTTATATATATAACAGTTATCACTACCCCAAATACTTAAGCAATATGACACTCCACTACATGATTTTAATTGAAGAAAATTTTATGAGAATTGAATATGATGTGTGAGAAAAAAATGTACCCGTAGAGTTGGATAAATTTATTTATTTTTTTTTGAGTTGGAGTCTCACTCCATCGCCCAGGTTGGAGTACAGTGGCACACTCACGGCTACCCCAGCATCAACATGCTGGGCTCTGGCAATCCTTCTGCCTCAGCCCTCCTAGTAGCCGGAACTACAGGCACATGCTACCATGCCCGACTAATTTTTGATTTATTGTAGAGAGAGGATATTTGATGTGAGAATTCAATAGTTTCAAGTTAACTTGTTTCTTCTCTTTTCAGACTCTAATGCTAAGCACTAACCTGGTAATCTTTGTTACAGAGATAATATTTGTTACCCACAACTAGTCTCTTGACCATGCTGGTGAAAATCCTTATGAAGGACCATGTGGAAGACTAGAAGACTGAAGGATGCATTATCTTACTCAGAGGCAGACAGGGAAGTGTCTCTATGGAATACCTTGGAAAAAACCCAGAAAAAAGTAGCACAGTAAGTAGAAATTTACAACAGAGAAAGAGAGAAATGGTGCCTTTTTTTAATAAAAGAAAAATGAGACTACAAAAAAAATTAAACATTAGAAAACTTACATGGTTTGGTTGTGCCCAACTCCTTGCATGGAAAGTAGGCAATCTGGTTTCCAACCTGAAGTGATCACCTACTATTTCTGTTATATGTATAGGAAGTGACATGCATATAGTATAAAAAATTACCCTAGTAAAAAATGAAATATCCACTCAATGATTCATCCATTTAGCAAATATTTATTGAGTGCTTTTTATGTGACAGGCATATTCAGGATTCAGCATCTGAATATATACATTTCCTGATGTCAAGGAATTTACAACTTAAAAAAGGTATATTAGAGTCAGAAAACCACCATAAAACAATTGTTCTCAGCATGGTAATGAAAGAAGGACCATGGTGCTGCTTGAGTAGGGAGAAAGAATATTAAACTTCACTTAGGTTAGGGGAAGGACTCATGAAGGAGGAGATACCTGAGTTAATTTTAAAATGCAAGAAGGACGTTACCAGATGAACAGAAATGAAAGACCAATTTCAGATAGAGGCAATACCTTAAGGAAAACATCTAAATATTAAAAGTATAGGCTATTAGATAAAAATTCTGGTATTTCCATATTGCTGAAACTTAGATTTCAAGGTTCATATTCTGAAAATGTTTCATATTGCTAAGAAAAAGACCTATAAGACTGAGGAGTACATCAAGAACAGTCTAGAGACGTAAGCAGAGGTCAGATTGTGCATGGTACTCTACATAGTAACTCAGTCTCAGGCAATGGGGAGCCTTTGAGAGATGTTCAGGTATGCTGTTGGCATAATCTAGGATTTGCATCTTAGAATTTCTGGTAGCTTGTTGAGATTATTCTGGAGATGGCAATGGAAAAATAGTAATGCAAACAAAAGCGGGCACATATTGTTTACTGTGGGCAAGACACTCTATAAAGCCTTGCCATGTAAGACTATATTTGATCTTCACAACAACCATTCCAGGTAAATTTCATTACTGAGTGTTTTACAGATGAGGAAATAGAGGTCAGAGAAGAAAAGTAACTTTCCCAAAGTCGCATAACTTGAAAGTGGCAGAACAGAGATATGAACTCAGAAAATCTGCATGTAGAACTATGGAATTAAATACAACATTATTATATCATGAAGCAGCTATTGCTGAAGTGATGGGAAGTAATAGGAACATTAGAACAAAAATATCGGAGAAGAGACAAGGAAAGAGAAGAGTGATTTTGAGTAATATTTAGGGAACAAAATCAGTAACATAGCTTATCAGGAATGAGTGTGATACATGAGGCTAGAATAATTCTTGAATTCCTGGGTTGCTAATTATTATATATTCAGCTGCTGCTATATGCCAGGAACCATGTTAAGTGGTTGGACTGTAATGTTTAGTGAAAATAGACATGATTTTTATTCTCAGTTTTTATAACTCTGCTTGAAGAGAGATTTATTAATTGAATAATCAAACAATGTAAATTGCTACTGATGAAATATTTTTGTTTTTGCTTTTTTTAAGAAAAATTAAAATAATAAGGAATCTGAGCTAGATTTGTGGTCAAAAAGGCTTTATTGAAGAAGTGATGTCAGAGCTGAGATTGAGGGGTGGATAGGTAGGAGTTACTTGGAGTGGGACACCTTGTAAGTGATGGTACGTCATGTAGAGGAGATATTTGAAGAGGGGAAGACTATTCAGGAGGCATGCCATGGGATACTGAAGTACAGTATACATCCACATGCAAATGATTATTGGATAATGAAAAACATTGCTGGACCATTGGAAAACGTCACCCAGACAAAGTTTGGGCACTTTCCTGTTCAGTGGATTGATGATGTGTGTGTAGGTGAGAGTGCTCAGCATGTATGAGAACAGTGAGAAAAGATGTGAGTTAAGAACTGGACCAGCATAGCATTTAACAGCATTTAGTAGAGAAAGTGGCCTAACTTTTGCCAAAATAGAGGGATTGAAGAGAGAACAGGAAAGCCAGACTTGAAAGACTATGGAGAAAGCAATTATTTCAAAAGGTGTGGCAAGTGCCATTTGCAAGTCAAATAATGACTGAAAGCTACAGTGGTAACTAGCCAGTTAATAGTTACTTGGCAAAGACAATTGTAGTGAATTAGTGACAGAAGAAGCAAGATTTCATTGAGGGTAAATAAAAGTTAAAACAGACACATACTTGTGCTGCTGTTTTAAGTAGCTTAGCTATTATGAGTAGGAGAAAGGGAACCTAGACTAGAGAAAGAGTCAAGGAGGATTTTTGTTGCTTGTTTGTTTTATATATTTGTTGACTGATGAAGAGTCTAGTAGAAGTTTGCGAGCCTGAAGGGGAAAGGTCACATAGAGAAGGAAGTCAAAGAGCTACAGAAGTTCATTGACTCCCAAGAAGACATGGTTGAGGATTGGTTCCAGGCGCAAAGTGAGGGAAGGACGTTCACCAGACATGTCTTATTATCTGATTCAGGAAGGGTAAGATTATACAGACAATACTGCTGCTAGTGGTGAATATAGTAGCCACAGATATTAAGTGCTCGGGTGACAGACCCTGTGCTAAGTTCTATATCTCTGATATAACTTTTAAAACTCACAACCCCATGGGCATCAGGTCACTTGGTTAAAGTCTGTTTGAAAGTAACTCGTGTGGTCTTTTAAACATTCATATTTTTTCTCTTTCTTTGTGTGTAAATGATAGCCTTTCTGCAATTTGTACAAAATTCTCTAATTCTGCTCCCTTTTTGGTACTTTTTGGTAGAAGAATATTAAGTCCTCAGTTAGTTGCTATGATCATTGGTATAGTTCTTAGCCACTATTTCTGTGTTTCCTTTGAATAGTACAGTTCACATAGTGGAAAAACTATACCTGCTGACTCCATTTGGGCAGTGATACAGAAGTATTAGGAAGTTGGAAATAAAAGTAGAAAGAATGCATTGTTAATATGAGTGTGCATCCTGTTAGTTGGGTTTTGTTAGAGTAGCCCTGAGTCTTGCATACCAGGAAGGTATATGTGATGGCATTAGGCAGTAGAGAATATTCAGTTTTGGGCCTGCCCAGGCCTGATCAGGTTTCTTAGACAAGCTGTGACAACCAATGTTGACCTGAGCGAGGCACGGAGATCTGTGTCAAGAACATCCATCTGTGCTGGCTCAGTTGTGTTATCCTAAGTAAATTCTTAAACCAAGGTAAATCTGATGCTGGGATCTAAGTAAACTGCAAGTATATAGTGCTTAATAATTTGCATACAATTCACTGTTTCCCAAGTGGAATCTGTGACACCAGCCAATTCCTCTGTCCATCCCTTCTTGGTCTGTTTGTGTTGCCATAAAGGAATACTGGAGGTTGGAAACTTCATGAAGAAAGGAGGTTTATTTGGCTCACGGTTCTTCAGGCTGTACAAGAAACAAGTGTTAGCATCTGCTTCTGGTGAAGACTTCAGAAAGCTTCCACTTCAAGCAGAAAGTGAAGAGGAGCCTGCATATGCAGAGATCACATGGAGAGAAGAGGGATAAAGAGAGAGTGGAGAGAGGTGGCAGGAACTTCTTAAATAATC
Source organism: Cephalopachus bancanus (assembly GCA_027257055.1). Classification (NCBI taxonomy): domain Eukaryota; kingdom Metazoa; phylum Chordata; class Mammalia; order Primates; family Tarsiidae; genus Cephalopachus; species Cephalopachus bancanus. Next base: position 5,672,605 of record JAPVLO010000097.1, on the reverse strand, counting down.
AGATATCATGGGGACTAATAGAGAGAGAACTTACTCATTACCACGAAGATAGCACTAATTCATTTGTGTGGGATCCACTCTCATGACCCAAACATCTCCCACTAGGTAACATCTCCAACATCAAGGATCAAATTTCAACATGAGATTTGGAGGGGACAAATATCCAAGCTATATCAGTCCCGAGTACATATTCCAAATGTTTACATCTTCCTTGAGGTTGCTGCTTCTCTGTCCCACAACCAATGACTTCTAAAGAGACCATTGAGGCATTTGGACAAGACTATCATAGTCCCACCCTTCTCCCCCCTATTACACAAATACTCACTTGGCAGCAAAAGTTGTGGATAAATAAGAGCCCAAACTTTGGAATCAGACAGTTGTGGTTTTAACTTCCAGTTATGTCACTTTCTAGCAAGTCACTTAGGCAGGTCACTAAACCTCGCTCTGCTGGCTTCCTCTCTGGGGTTGTTGTGAGTTTTACAACCAAAGTAGAACTATATGTATATAGTCCTACTACATATTATATTGACATTACTCATCACAACTGTATAGTACTTATAGCAAGGAGACTGCAAGAAATAGTTAACATCAAGACAACTCAAGATGTAATTGTTTACTTCAATATTCCCTTTCCCCCAAAAAGAATTAAAAAACAAACAAACAAAAAACTCACAGGATACATGCAGAAAATACAGTCAATAAAATTCAACATCTATTCCTATTTTTAATAGTCATAAAACTAATAATAAAAAGATGCATGCTAAATATGATAGAGAATAACTACTTTAATGCAGCATTTTAAACAGAAAAACAGCTAAACATTAGTTTTTTAAAACAACAACAACAAAAATTAGCAGAATTCATATTAACAGACTGAGCAAAGGTATAAAAAAATCTTTGTTCTAAAGTTGTTCCTAAAGTGTGATGTAGACATTAAGATATGAGATATTAAAAAGAAGCTTAATTGTTAGAAAAAGGAAAATAATTATAATTATTTTTTGAAACTATTATTCTGTTGACTGAAAATACAAGATAATATACAAAAAAACTTATGAAGTAAGAATGTAATGTAGCTTTGAAACATCAAAAAAGTCTATGACAAACTTACCAGTTTGAATATTCATTTATTTATTCTATAAACAATGGAATTGCAACAAAATAGCTGAACAACTGAAAGATATGTTGCATATAAAAACAAAGCAAAAATTATGGAAAAATACAGGCTAAAAATAATAAAGATTTAAAAGAGAATGAAATAGATAAATCCCAGATAAATCTAAAATAAAAAGAAGTGGTGGTTAAGAGCACGTACTATGGAGCAAAGAGATGTCAGCTCACGTCTTGGTTCTACCAGTTAGTAGCTGGATAACCTTGCACTAGATCCTTAATCTCCATCAGCCAAAGATAGCCCTGACTCAGCAAATTCTCATCTACACAGCAAATGTAGTTAGAGTCTTTCAACCTGTCCACTATCTTAGAACAGTTGGGTTGTTTATGATGTTTTTGACAAATAAAGCTTTTAAATTTTTAATTAGTCAGATCTCTAAATCTTTTTTATGTGTTTGCCTCTTGGCATTACTTTCCATCTCTCTCCTTGGAATCTTCTTTCTTTGGCTCTCTTCCTAGGTTATATTCTTTTGTCTGAGATGAGAAATCTTTATTTGCCCTTTCATTTTTCTCAAGAGAAGCTTTTCGCCCCTTCTCCACTAGTAGAGATATGTTTGTATTTTGTCAAATTAAAAGACATACATTTTATTGTGATATATTACAGAGTTCCCTCTGTTTAGGCTGAATAAAAAACTAGAAGGAAAATAACTCCTATTTTTAAAGTATTTGTCAACCTCAAAATCTCTCTCTCTCTCTCTCTCTCTCTCTCTCTCTCTCTCTCCTCTACACACACACACACACACACACACACACACACACACACACACACCTATACACCTATCTAGATTTATTTTCTGGGTTTATTTTCTCATCTACTTATGTTATATTAATAATATGTACTATGAATTTTGTAAGATAGCTCAAGCCATTTACAGAACAATAAAAAATAAAAAATAAATAATATATCAGCATATTTTGCCTGGAGAGAAGTGAGAAGCTGCTCTTGCTATGTCTTCAAGGGAATAACTTTGAAAAGTTTCTTTACCAGGTAACTGTTTATCAAGAGATACAGAAGAGCTTACTCCATTCAAACCATAATGAGAACAGCTGATGCTGCTTACACTGAAACTTTCAACAATCTTTCCCTATCCCACCCTAATAATGCTGTTTTCTTCCAGTCTTCAGAAGATTGGGGAAGACAATGTCAATGTAGTATTTTTACATTTTGGCTTTCATAAAAGTCATCTGGAAAAAAAATACTAGAATGCAGATTCAATAGCAGCACTCTTTCAGTAGGTCTGGGGCTTGAGGTCAGGCTGGGAATTGGAATTTTTAGAAGTACACTCTCCCCATACCACCATGAGTTTAGCACATATGACACATACCAAACTTTGTAAAATATGGTTTAAATGAACCATTACATTATATTTATTGGTATTTTTATTATTGTTGCAATAATAAAAAAGTATGAAGTTAGCTTAATTTAAAATTTTTAATTTGTTCTTATTTTATTTTATTTTATTTTTATTTTATTTTTTGAGTTGGAGTCTCACTCTGTCACCCAGACTGGAGTGCAGTGGCCACTCCCAGCCGCCGCAGTCCCGACTGCTGGGCTCCAGCGATCCTTCCGCCTCAGCCTTCCAAGTAGCTGGAATTACAGGTATGTGCTACCACTTCCGGCTGATTTTTTGGTTTATTGTAGAGATGAGGTCTTGCTGCCCAGGCGGGTCTTGAACCCGTGGGCTCAGGCAATCCACTCACCTCAGCATCCCAAAGGCACAGGATTACAGGCTGAGCCACTGAGCCTGGCTTGTTCTTATTTTAATAAGGCTTTGATATATTTTTGTTCAGTGGTTTTGCAGTAAAGATATATAATAAATTAGGATCTTTTAAAAGATTTTTTATGATGTTAATTATTTATAAAGCAAGACAATTTTATGTTACATGAGTGTTTAAAGAACTAGTAAATAAAATAATCTAACTCTCAGGTCTTGTTTGTTTGTTGGAGTAATTCCTAGAGAGCATATTATTCAGTTTTGCTGTGGTTATTGATCTAACTAAAATTGTAAATTGATTTCAGAGACAAAAGAGTAGCCAAGTTTGGCCAGAACATATCAAATACAAGGGTGCTTTAGTGGAATATAGGACTGCAAAATTCACATGAGACTGGATCATGGAGGGCCTTGAATATGAATAGAATCATTAACTTACAAAGCACTTATAAGTACATTGCATCATTATATTTTATAACAGCATTATGAAATATGTACTGTCTCTATCTTTATTTTATTAATGAGGAAACCAAACATTGGAAGCTAGAGCCAGGGAATCCTAATCTAGAATTAGGAAACCAGATCCAAGTAAGTGTCAGTGGCCAAAGGTCTCTGGAAGGACCCAATATAATAGAGCAGATCATCAACTGACAGTGCTAGGGTCAGAGGAGACAGGCAAAGCTTTTCAGGACCTATGTGGTAGCAGTCCCTTCTAGGTGTTCGATACTGCTGGTATCACAAACTAGTTTTGCCATCCTAGAGCATCTTTTGATGTCTAGTTAATCTGATTGTATTTTCTTTAGTTATTTTATACCTGTCAAGCAGAGGTTCATCAAGATGCTTTGATGCTTGTAACATATATAAGTTTAGTGGCTATCTTTAAGTAAAATAATTATTTAAAAATCTCATTTCTGCCAGGCTCGGTGGCTCAACCTGTAATCCCGCACCTTTGGGAGGCTGAGGTGAGTGGATTGCCTGAGCCCGTGGGTTCGATACCTGCCTGGGCAGCGAGACCTCATCTCTACAATAAATCAAAAAATCAGCCGGGCATGGTAGCGCATGCCTGTAATTCCGGCTACTTGGAAGGCTGAGGCGGAAGGATGGAAGGATCGCCAGAGCCCAGCAGGTCGAGGCTGCGGTGGCCGGGAGCAGCCACTGCACTCCAGTATGGGCGACAGAGTGAGACCCTAACTCAAAAAAAAAAAAAAATCTCATTTCTGTAATGTGCACAAAAGAGAAGACCATATTAATACATATCTAGGACTTCTAGTAATCCATGCAATTGAGGGGCCATTTAACAAAAGCATCTTTAGTTTGTAATAAACCTGCCTCTTCATCTGGGTAAGTATTTAAGTTTTAGCAAAAAGTTTCGAGGTATAGTACTGTGACAATTTTGTAAATTGGTCAGAACATTGTAGACCTAAAATTTTATGCCAGTAAGGAAGTTATGAATACTCCCATAAGGACTGGTTCTTTTAGACTGTATCCAGGGTCACTGGTAGAGACTGTGGACTGTGTATTGCATAGGAATTATAGTAGACCTAAAAATACAGGTATATACTGGAGGTGTCAAAAAAATGTATACATATTATAAGCACTGTTAAGAGATGTTCACCGTTTCATCCCCAAGATGTAGGGTTGTTTCAACATCCACAAGATCATAAATGTAATTAAAAAATCAACAGATGTAAAAGCAAGAGCCATATGATTGTATTATTAGATACAGAAAAAGCTTTGATAACATCAAGCATCCCTTCTTGATAGAAACCCTTAAATATGTAGATATAGAAGGAACATAGCTCAAAATAGTAAGCGCCATCTACGATAAACTCACAACTAGCATATTGCTAAATGGACAGAAACTGGAAACATTCCCCTGAAACTGGAACAAGACAAGGATGCCCACTCTCACCCCTCTTGTTCAACATTATGTTGGAAGTCCTAGCTCAGACAATTAGACATGAGAAGGAAATCAGGGATATCCAAATAGGAAAAGAGGAAGTTAAGTTATCCCTTTTAGCTAATGATATGATCCTATACATTGAAAATCCAAGAGAATCTGTCAAAAACCTCCTTCCACTGATAAAGGACTTGGCAAAGTCTCGTGGTACAAAATAAATGTGCAAAAGATAGTCGCATTCTTATACATCAACAACAACAAAGAACCAAATAAAGAGCACAATCCCATTCACAATAGCCACATACACAAAAATGAAATATCTTCAACATCTTCCTAACCAGAGAAGTGAAAGAACCTTAAAACAAAAACTACAAAACGCTGCTCAAAGAAATCCAAGAAGACACAAACGGAAAAATATACTATGTTCATGGATAAAAAGAATCAACATTGTTAAGATGTCAATCCCACCAAAAGCAATCTACAGATTCAACTCAATACCCATTACATTACCAACATCATTCTTCTCAGACCTGGAAATGATAATACAGAAATTCACATGGAAATATAAACAACCATGAATAGCCAAAACAATCCTTAGCAAAAGCAATGAAGTGGGAGGTATCACACTTCCAGACTTTAAACTTTACCATAAGGCTATAATAATAAAAATAGCCTGATATTGGTACAAGAATAGGCATATGGACCAATGGAACAGGATAGAGATTTCAGAAGTAGAACCTCAATTTCTCAACCAATTCATCTTTGACAAAGCCTCCTTCAACAACTACCAGGGGGGAAGAAAACCTATTCAGTAAATGGAGCTGGGAAAACTGGCTGACCACATGCAGAAGACTGAAACAGGACTCCACCTATGACCATACATAAAAATCAACTCTAAATGGAACAAAGACCTAAATATAAAACCTCTAACTATAAGAACCTTAGAAAATGTAGGAGATGCCCTATGGAAATAGGAACTGGCAACCAATTCTTGATCAAAACCCCAAGTGTCCATGCCATAAGAGATAAAATAGACAGGCGGAACCTCATAAAACTGAATAGCTTCTGCAGAACAAAAGAAACCATCAAGAAGGCCAGGTGCAGTTGCTGAAGCCCATAATCCCAGCACTTTGGGAGGCTGAGGCAGAGGGTTGCCTGAATCTGGGGTTCGAGACCAGCCTGGGCAACTTGGTGACACCTCGTCTCCAAAATGAATGAATGAATGAATGAATAAATAAATAAATAAACAAGCAAGACTGGCATGGAGGCACATGCCAGTAGTTTCAGGTACTTGGAAGGCTGAGGTGGAAGGATCACCTGAACCCAGCAGGTTAAGGCTGCGATGGCCATGAGTGTGCCATTGCACTCCAGCCTGGATGTGAGACTCTGACTCAAGAAAGCAAAAAACAAAACAAAACAAACAAACAAATGAAAAACCATCAAGAGAGCAGGGAGACAGCCCACAGAATGGGAAAAAAATTTGCTTTCTGTATATCTGACAAAGGCCTAACGTCCAGAATCTACAAGGAACACAAATGTGCTGAAGGGAAAAAAAAAACAAATAGGCCCATTAAAAAGTGGGCAAAAGACATGAATAGACACTTCTCAAAAGAAAATATATGGGCAACTAACAGACATATAAAAAAGTGCTCACTAATCATTAGAGAATCATTGATGATTAGCTCACTAATCATCAGAGAAATGTAAATCAAAACCAAATTGAGATACCTCCTAACCCAAATAAGAATGGCCAACATTACCATTAAAGCAAAAAATACGCTGGCAAGGATGCAGAGAAAAAGAAATGCTTCTACACTGCTGGTGAAAATGCAAATTAGTGCAACCTCTATGGAAAGCAATGTGGCAATTTCTAAGAGAACTAGAAATTGACCTTTCCTATGACCCTGCAATCCTCCCACTGGGAATATACTCAGTGGAACTCAAATCATTCTACAGAAAAGATACTCGCATCTCATATTTATTGCAGCACTATTCACAATAGCACAAACATGGAACCAACCATGCTGCCCATTGAAACTGTACTGGATAAAAAAATGTGGTACATATACACATGGAATATTATGCAGTCATAAAGAAGGACAAACATGGATTTTGCAGCAACTTGGATGAATTTAGAGTCTGTCATACTCAGTGATCTGTCACAGAAACAAAGAACAGAGTACCGCATGTTCTCACTCATAAGCAGACCCTGAACATTTACCACAATACTATAAGAAAGGTATTGGCAGTAGCGGGATACTGCGAGGGTGGGGGTGATGGGGACACAAAATCAATAAGGGTGACTGATCTTAAAGCAGGCAAAGTGGAAACCAAAGGGAGGCCCAAACTTTGTCTGTACAATGACTACCTGTATACCTAATCCTGAATTGTACCCCACATTTTTAAAATAAAATTTTAAAAATTTTAAAAAGAGACATGTCTAGACACTGATGGTAAGCACTTGAGTACCGCTTGTAATTGCAGAAGTCAAATATAACTTGTATTCAACTTTTGTTATTGGTATATATTGAGTATTACAATTTTAATATTTTTTCTTTCTTAAAATATGTAGACATTTTTGGCACACTCTGTATTTCGACATGCCTATGTATGTATGTATGTATGTAGAATATAAATATTTTTGTTGATGGGTAAGTGAAGTAATAGAAATCTGAGTAGGAAAATGGTGTGACTTATTGTATAATTCTCAGAGAATATTCTGGTAATTTACCAAATGCCTCTGTGTTTGAAAGGTAAAACATTTCCTTACCAATTCAACTGGCTCCTATGGACTGAACTGTGTTCCCCCAAAATTTGTATGTTGATGCATTAATCCCCAGTGGGATGATGTTTGAAGAGGCCTTTGAAGGTTAGTTAGTTAAACAAGGTCATGAGAGTGGGAACCTCATGATGGAATCAGTCCCCTTATTAGAAGAGACACTCCCTGCCATGAGAGACTGCAGCAAAAATGTGGCTGTCTGCAAGCCAGGAAGATAACCCACACTAGGAACCAAACTCTGAAGGACTTTGATCTTGGATTTTCCAGCCTCCAGAACTATGAGAAAATATACTTCTGTTATTTAAGTCATCCAGTTTATGTTAATTTGTTATGACAGCCTGAGCAGACCAAGGCCCCCACCATATAGTTAATTTTTGAAATTAAACGTGCAAAGGTAGCTGTGCATCATAAAAGTATCACATGAAACATAAATGTTACAGTAAAAAATTAATCCCTTTTTAGTAGTTTAAATCACTTATCCACTCTGCTATGTCACTTCCAGCTTGGATTTTATATTTGCAATAATGCAACAGTTTTCAAGGCGACTTCCTGAATGTGTACTCTCCTGTATTCTATGCCACTACAAAGTTAATTTTCCTTTTAACAAATACACGTTTACTTTTATTCATTTATTCTGTCAATCACTCAGCTATTCATTTATTTACTTACTCATTTATTTAGGAGAACCAAGGGCAGATAAGTCATTTTCAGGGACTGGCAATCTAGTGTATATTCACATATAGCTAGAGTCAAAATACCTGAGAATATATGTAGATTATATACTAGGGACTAGTATATAAGCCAAGAATGGAGGGACATTTCTTACACTGGGGAAGAGGAATCTGAGTTTGAGCTGGATCTTGGTGCTGGATAGGATTTCAACAGGTGGAGGTGAAGAAAGGGGAAATTCGGAGACTAGATAAATAAATTCAAGGAATAAGACAGAAAATTGCCAGGCGTGGTGGTGCACTCCTGTGGTTCCAGGTACTTGGAAGGTTGAGGCAGAAGGATCATCTGAGCCCAGCAAGTCAAGGCTCTAGTGGCTGTGAGTGTGCACCACTGCATTCCAGCCTGGGTGACAGAGTGAGACTCCTACTGAAAAAAAATAAAAAAAAGAATAAGGAAGAAAATTGTATAGCCCTAAGGACATGTAGCTTGTTTTTATTAGTTTAGTATATATATGAAGGAGATAAAACTAAAAAACTTTTACAAATTCAGAAATTTATAAAACCTTAAAAAGTAAAATCACAGACTGAAGTTTGTAGGTTTTGTTCTGCAGATAAGGGAGAAGAATTTGTACTGCTGATAAGGATTTTGACAGCATTTAATAAAGTAAACACAATAACAATTAACACAGGCACTTGAGTTGTAGGTCTACTTTCAAAATGGCACTTCTTGTTCTTTGTTCATTAGGTAGTTGAATCAGCAATATTGAAAGACAGACATCAAGCTGTGATCATCATCAAGATGGAGAAATGAAAGTAAATAAAGTCACCAAAGGAGACAACAGATAAAAAGGGAAAACTAGAGGACTAAGATCAAGACCACATGTGGATGGGGGAAAAAAGTGAGGGAAGAAGTTTTAAGCTAACAAGAATTATACAAAATTGGGAGACTAAAGAAAGACAATTTCAAGAGAAAAAATTTTTGTTCTGCCCTGCATTTTATATACATATTTTTTTATTAATCAGTATTTTTTATTATGGTTTTGTGGGGTACAGTTAAGGGTTAGGTGTACAATTACGTTTCATTCAGGCACCCTGTTAATAAGAGGTGTTTTCCCATCCCCTGACAGATATTTGCTACTGTTAATCCCATCCCCCTCCCCCCATAGTTTCCCAGTACCGTCATTCATTTTCTTATAGTATTACATTGGATGTTCAAGGTCCATTATATGAGTGAGAACATGTGATACTCAGATCTTTGTTTCTGTGAGAGGTCACTCAGTATTATAGACTCTAGTTCCTGCATTATATTTTAACATGTCTTGTTCTTATCTGTTTTTCTGTTCAAATAAAAACATATTTCTATATTGTTAGGGCAGGGGTTATTATTTTTTACTTTAACGATGTTCAACACCATATCTAACATACTGATAAGGACATTATTAGGAATTTAATAATACTTGTTTATTGCTAAAAATGATAATTAATGATAAAAATTATCATAGGAACACATTAAATTTATAATGAACAGTGCTAGGTGCTTTAGTTGGATCATTCATTTAATTTTCACAACAACCAAATGAAATAATGTTTATTGTCTAGATGAAAGTAGAGTAACATCGTATAAATATGTTTTTTACCCTGAAAAATCTTGAAATTAACTTTGACTTGTAAAACTCTGTGAGAAGCTAAAACATTTCATCTCATTTATTTAATAATTATTTTCCAAGTCCATACTTTGTGAAATGAATCATGTTAGATATTTGGATGTTGGGGTGGGGGAGACTGATTAGGGATTGCCGGTTAGCCACGTTTTTAGAAAAGTTTTATTCTCCTTACATTTGCCTTTAACAACTTCATTCTGTACAAAGAAGAAAGCTTAGATTTAATCTCCAAAGGTAGAACATCTGAAAAATTATAATTGGGGATTTTCTAATTTAAAAACTTTAGATATAAGCTTTCTAGTTAGAAATATTAATTGAAATAACAATAAATAGAAAATAACAAGTGTTATTTATGTAGATAAACTGGATGTAGAGAAACTTGTGTACTCTTGTTATGGGTGGAAAGGTAAAATGGTGTAGCCACTGTAGTAAATAGTATAGAGGTTCCTTGAATAACTAAAAATAGAACTACCATATGATCCAGCAATTCCACATATAGGTATTCACGCAAAAGAATCGAGAGAGGTCAGGCACAGAGGCTCATGCCTTGTAATCTCAACATTTTGGAAGGCTGAGGTAGAAGGCTTGCTTGAGCCTAAGCATTCAAGACAAACCAAGGCAACATAGCAAGACCCCATCTCTACAAAAAAATAAGAAAATTAGTCAGATATTGTGGTTTGCCCCTATAGTCTCTGCTACTCTGGAGGCTGAGGCAGAAGGATTGCCTGAACTCAGTAATTTAAGGCTGTGGTGAACTGTGATCATGTCACTGTACTCCAGCCTGGACGACACAGTGAGACCCCAACTTAAAAAAAAAAGAATTGAAAGCAGGGTCTCAAAGAAACCTTTTACACCCCTGTTCATAGCTACATTACTCACAATAACCAAAAGAAGGAAATAATTCAGTGTCCACTGAAGGATGAATAAACAAAATGTGGTGTTTACATTCAGAGGAATATTATTCAGCCTTAGAAAGGAAGGGTATTCTGACTTGTTACAACATGGATAAGCCTTGTGGACATTTTGCTAAGTGAAATAAGCCAGCCACAAAAAAGACAAATACTGTATTATTTCACTTACGTGAAGTGTTTACAGCAGTCAAATTTGTACAGACAAAGAATGATTGTTGCTAGGGACTTGAGAGAGGGAAGAATGGGGAGTCATTGTTTAGTGGGTATAGAGTTTCAGGTTTACAAGTTAAACAGTTTCAGGTTTACAGGTAAACAGTTCTGGAGACTGGTTACAAAACAGTGTACATGTACTTAATGCTACTGACCTGTACATTTAAAAGTGGTTAAGTTGATGAGTTTTACGTTATGTACATTTTAGTACAATTTTTTAAGTAAAAATAATTGTTAGTTCAGTTATTCTTATATAAAGCATAAACCGATTTTTTCACTTTTTTCCTACATCTTTTGAATACTGTATCCCAGTATATGAAAAACCCCATTTATTTTTTGTGCAGCTTTGGCTGTATGCCTGGTAAATATATGGATGAAAAACTGAAAGAAGAAATTGAGCATGAGCAAAAGATAAAATTAATGAGTGCTTACATCCTAACTGCTAATAATGTACTCAACTATACAAAATGGGAACTTTTTAGAATGCTTTAATTTAGGTTTCCTGAGAAAGAGCCTATTTTTGACTTGAAATGAAGAACAATTAATTCTACAATAGGTTTCAGTAGTGATGATAATACAGGGATCTGATTATATTTTATAATGATAGCAGATAAGGTATTTTAAAAATGCTTTATTGGATCTATGAAGGAATCATTGTGTGACCTGCATTTTAAAAAAACTACTCTCCAAAGAGTTATCTATTTAGGCTATTATTATTAGGTCAAGTTATATGTTTGAAGTTGATTAATCCCTTTCTTGGGGTGATTGTCATAACTCTTATTGTTTACAATTAATCCCTTCTGTAATCTGGCCCTGAGTCATTTTTATGGGAAATCTGAGAATCCATGCAATATTCATTTCCCATATTTAGACACATAATGGTGGGCAATAGTCTTGCCATTATCTATGGATTAATTCACATTTGATAGAATTATCTTTCTCCAGAGATAGACTATGAAAGACTTTTAAAGGAATGGATTTCCATACTAACTTTGAACTTAATCAGCTATTTCATAATTATTCCAGGGCTGCTACAAGGAATCCCATGGCTTCTTATTATTCATAGCAGCAAGAAAAAAAAATGTATGCAACCTTTCTTCATTTTTAGGAGGTGACAAAAGGTCTCAGAGATTATCCTTCACATGCTAATATTTCAGAAATCTATTATTTTGGTGTGGTGGTTTAAAAAAGTAACTTTCAAGAGTCTTCAATATTCTTCTCTTTTCTTATTCTCAGAAGAATCATTCATATAACTAAAATTCTTTTAGTGCCTCTGCAGTTTTTGAAAGAACTTTCATTCATAATGTTTCACTAGGGAAAATATTGAGTTTTTGCCTTTGAAATAGAAATACAAAATAAAGAGTTTATCTCTTCAACTGCATTGTTTATCCCTTTAACTAAGGCTAACAAACTAGACTCCAGAAAGATTTTTGAGGACATCATGGTTAGTCACAATCACCATATAGGGCCATAGCTTTGTTTTGCTTTTTTCCCATCTTGGTTTTATTTTATATTTGTGAATAATTTGTATATTAAAAATAATGTATTTTAAGAATTAAATTCTTATGTACATGTATATATCATCAATATTTCTATGAAATTACATGTTGCATTGTTACTTGAAGTAGGTGAAATATTTAAATGTATATGTGAAATGTATGACGGAAATTAGAAATGTTTACAAGTCTTTATTCTTGAGGTGTACTATGGCCTAAATATGTCTTTCAAAATTCATACATTGAAACTGAATCACCAGTGTGATAGTATTAAGAGGTGGAGCTTTGGGAGGTAATAATATACCGAGGGCTTGTCCCTCCAAATGGAATTAAAGTCTTATCAAAAAGGCTTCACACTACACTCACTTCTTGTTGCCCTTCCCTCTTCTGCCATGTAAGGATTCCACTGAAAGAAAACACCACGAATGGAACAGGCTTTCATCAGGCACCAAAATCTGCTGGCACTTTGCTCTTGGACTTCCCAGTCTTCAGAACTGTGAGAAATAAAATCCTGTTCTTTAGAACTGTGAGAAATAAAATTCTGTTCTTTATACATCACTCACTCTTGGGAATTTTGTTATAGCAGCACAGAGGGATTTAGACATGATGATTACCTAATTCATGAAGACATGAGAAGATTTTTTTCTGTTTTCAGTTGTGTACTACAAGATACTTACATGACTTTTCCTCTCAGTACTGTAAGCTTGTCAGGGATTGTCTTTCCCTGTTACAACCATTTAGTAAAAGCTTTACAGGTTATTCTGATGTACAGCACTATTTAAGAACCACTGTGCCAGGAATGTATCCCAACTATGCTCCAATGAGAGGAAGAGTATTTGGGTGGTACTTGTTCATTGACAAATTTTTGTGCATTCACGGAAGGCCATGCTACTTGACTATGGGGTTTCTCCAGATTAATCTTCAGCATTAATCTCTAGAAAGTTATCACATTGGTCCAAAAGTTGACACCCACTTGCCATCTTTGGCCTAAAATGTTCCCTATGTTGCATAATTATTATAGTCTATAAATACTGTTGTGCAAATCTATTCTGGGTATTGCTATAAAGTGATATAATGGAATTTCAAAAGGTTCATTTGTCAATTAATGAAAATAGCTGAAATTGATGCTTTTTTATTTTCCTGAAATAATTTTCTTTTTCTTGTCAGTAACTTAAGCTCACACCCATAAAATACATTATGAGTCAAATTTGATAATATTTTGTTACTTTAGTCCCTTTTCCTAAAGAGAAGGATATATCCCAGCAATTAAGCACACAAATTCTCATCACAGTGTCTGAATACAAATGCCAGATCATCCACTTACTCTGTGACCTTAGGAAGGTTACAGAACTTTTCTGTTGCCTCAGTTTCCCAATTAGGAAATAGATATATAAAAGTTGTAAAAAATAAATGTATGGGAAGCAATTAATGCTATACTAGTGAATAGGAGATCCTCAACAGTTGTGGATTCCTAGTAAAATGCATGTATAAAAAGTAGAACTTAGAACTATTGTTTTATGTTGCCTTTCTTCAAAGTGATCTTTTCTGGCAGTAAGAACTTCAGAAATGTCTTATTTGCTTTAGGTGCAGTTTTTAAAGCACTTTGGAAGTTGTTTATCACTATTTAAATGTATATGCAGCCATGTCTATTAAAAGATGAATATTGCAGCTGGACTCAGTGGCTCAGCCTGTAATCCCGCGCTTTGGGAGGCTGAGGTGAGTGGATTGCCTGAGCCCGCAGGTTCGAGACACACCTGGGCAACTTGGCAAGACCTCATCTCTATAATAAATCAAAAAATTAGCCGGGCATGATAGTGCATGCCTGTAGTTCCAGCTACTTGAACGGCTGAGGCGGAAGGATTGCCGGAGCCCAGCAGGTCGAGGCTGCGGTGGCCGGGAGCGTGCCACTGCACTCCAGTCTGGGCAACAGAGTGAGACTCCAACTCAAAAAAAAAAAAAAAAGATGAATATTGCTTTGTTCTGAAATCTAAATTATTTCTAAATGGTTTTTACTTTTACTCATCCAATAAATATTTAATGAGTGCCTTCAACAGGCCCTGGACTGGCAAAATAAAGATAAGCAAGACACATTTTTTGCCTCTGATGATCTCTCATTCTATGGTAGGACCAGACAGGTAAACAATTACAATACAAGCATACCTCAGAGATATTGCAAACTCAGTTTCAGAATATTGGGATTAAGCAAATATCTCAATGAAACAAGTCACACAAATTTTCTGGTTTCCAAGTGTATATATAAACAATGTTTACACTGTAGTCTGTTAAGTGTGCAATCACATTATGCATAGAAAAAAATGCAGATGTCTAATCTTTTTGCTGATGGAGGATCTTGCTTCAATGTCAATGGTTGCTGACTGATTAGGGTGGTAGATCCTGAAGGTTGGGGTGATGGTGGCGCTTTCTTAAAACAAGACAACAACAAAGTTTGCTGAATTAACTCTTCCATTATCGCAGTGTAGCATGTGATACTGTTTGATAGCATTTTACACACAGTAGAACTTCTTTCTAAATCAAAGTCAACTATCTCAAACCCTGATGCTGCTTTATCAAGTAAATTTATGTGATATTTGAAATCTTTTGTTGTTATTTTAATAATGTTCACAGCATTTCACCAGAAGCAAATTTCATCTTAAGAAACTACATTTGCTCATTCATGAGAAGCAATTCCTCATTATTCAAATTTTACCATGAATTTTCCATCATTCAGTCACATTATCAGTCTCTATTTCTGATTGTCTTGCTTTTTCTACCACATCTGCAGTTTCTTTTCCCACTCAAGTCTCACACCCCTCACAGTCATCCATGAGGGTTGAAATCAACATCTTTGAAACTCCTGTTAATATTGATATTTTGACCTTCTCTCATGAATCATGAATATTCTTCATTGCATCTAGAAGAGCAAATCCTTTCTAGGTTTTCAATGTACTTTCCCCAAATTAATCAAAGGAATCACTACCTGTGGCAGTTATAACTTTCAAAGTGTATTAATTAAACAATAAGACTTTAAAATCAAAATTACTTCTTGATCCATGGGCTGCAGAATGAATGTTGTGTTGGCAGGCATAAAATCATTAGTCTCCTTGTACATCTCCATCAGAGTTCTTGGTTGATCAGGTTCGCTGTCAATGAGCAGTGCTATTTTGAAAGGACTCTTTTTTTTTAAGCAGTAGGTCTCAACAGTGGTTTTAAACCATTCAGTAAACCATACTGTAAACAGATGTACTGTTGCCCAGGCTTTGTTGTATAACTTATAGAACCCAGACAGAGTGAATTTAGTATCATTCTTAAGGACTTTGGGATTTTTGAAATGATAAATGAGCATTGGCTTCAACTTAAAGTCATCAGCTACATTAGTCCTTGACAAAAGAGTCAGCCTTGTCCTTTTAAGCTTTGAAACCAAGCATTGACTTCACCTCTAGATATTGAAGTCCTAGATGACATCTTCTTCCAAGAGGAGGCTGATTTGCCTACAGTGAAAATCTAGTATTTAGTGTAACCACCTTCCTCAATGATCTTAGCTAGATCTTCATGATAACTTGGTTCAGCTTCTAAACTGGAACTTGCTGCTTTACCTTGTAGTTTTATGTTATGGAAATGGTTTCTCACTTTAAAACTCATGAACTAATCTCTGCTAAATTCAAATTTTATTCTGTAGTGTCCTCATCTTCTCAGTCCTCACAGAATTGAAGAGAAGTATGATTTTGCTCTAGATTAGGTTTTGGATTAAGGGAATCTTGTGGCTGGTTTGATCTTCTATACAGACAACTAAAACTTTCTCCATATCAGCAACAAGACTGTTTTATTTTGTTGTCATTCATGTTCACTTTCAATTTCCTTTAGAAACATTTCCTTTATGCTTACAACTTTGCTGTTCCATGCAAGAGGCTTAGCTTTTGGCCTACCTCCACTTCCAACAGGCTAAAGTTAATTATTTCTAGCTTTTGATTTAAAGTGAGAAATGCACAACTCTTCCTTTCACGCCACATGGAAGTCATTGTGGTGTTATTATTTGACTTCATTTCAATACTTTGTATCTCAGGGAATAGGGAAGCCCAAGGAGAGAGAGAGAGAGAGAGAGAGAGAGAACAGTCAGTCATTGGAGCCGTCGGAACACATTCAACATTTATTGATTTAACTTTGCAACCCTGTATATGAGCAATACTCCTGGTGCCCCAAATAAATTACAATAGTAACATTAAAGATCACTGGTCATGGATCACCATATCAGATATAATGTTTGAAAACATTAAAATATTGGGAGAATTGCCAGAATGTGACAGATGTTGTTGGAAAAGTGGCTCCTGTAGACTTCCTCTGTGCCAGGTTGTTACAAACATGCAATTTGTTTAAAAATGCAATTGCTGTGAAACACAATAAATTGAAACACAATAAACCAGGCATGCCTGTACTGAGTTTTAAGTACTATCATGTGACTATGCTTGGGTGCTATTGTAAGGAGCACAGATGATGAATTGCGATGCCTGGAAGGTCAGAGAAGGCATTTAGCTTTTCAAATATCAACCAATTTATTTAAAAGGTATTGTTTTTTAGTTGACCCCAATAAAAAAATTACCTTAGATAAAAGCATTCATAGCCTTATAGAAAACACCTAGAATAATCCTGTCTTCTTTCAAAGCTGGAAGACAGAAACTTCTTTCTCAATTTCATGGTTATTTTACTTTAGGGAGCAGAACACACTGATTATGGCCAGTTTGCTGCTCCTCAGTCCTGTTTGGAAAAGAATTTGGTGTATTTTATATAACTGAGTTGAATAAATTCCAATACTTACTACAGTAATTTACTGCATGCGAAGCTATCCTGTCCCCTGGATCACAAAAGAAATACACTAGGGAAAGTTTCCAACTCACTTTTATATTTAACAGATAAATCATTCTTTCAGCACAAAACACATAAAAATCTGACAAATTTAGTTTAAGCATTAATAATTACTTTAAGTCCTATAAACCCTAGGTTACTTTATGGTATGACCATAGGAATTCCTTCATTTAATAGACATTTTATTTTTATCTAGTAAAATGGATCATTAGTCATACAGAGTCTTTATAGTTTTTGAATTTTAAAAGCCATGTGTTTTTATAATGCTAGTTTGCTTGCAAAATATTTTGCAAAATATCAAGATACCTCTGCTCTGATTTTTCTTGTATTCAATGTCTCTAGACACAAGAAATTGTATTATCTTATCACTGGGAATTTACAGAGTACTTAAATCTAATTTTAAAACAGGAAAGAACAAAAACATTGCAAAACTGCTGAAAATCATTGCTCCTTGGATCATTCAGCCTTGACATTAAATTTAGTACCAACATGAACAATGCCAAGGACACAAGCATCTACCAACTACATGGGTTAATGATGACAAGGCTTGCCAGCTTAAATCATGGTTGTTGGTTGTATTTTTTAACTCTTTTAAAGAACTGTTCATGGACTGTTTGAATAATAAAGAACTAAGCAGCACACTCATTCCTGGTGCTATGAACCAGAAACTACAAGGTCAAGTGTGCTTTGGGAATGTAATCATTATAACACACAAACATGGCAACTTGGATAGAAGAAGCCATTTTGTATGGAAGAGTTGAAATCGTTTCATTATTTTTGAAGACCAGCAATAAAACCTTATAAAGAAAGACTTTTCAAATCCTCCATAACTATAATTCAGTCTGATGAAACAAAAAAGTGAAAGCAGAAGGTGAAGTGCTCCATCTAGAGTACAGAAAAAAAGAAACAAGTTTAAAAAACCTAGGAGGGATCCTTTAGGACATGGCTCTCACAAAATTGCCCTTCACTTGAGAAACAAATGGTACAAGACAAAACACTATTTCTGTTGCTTGCAGACAGAAATACTTATGAACTTGTTCTGCTTTCCAGATTTATCAATCTAACCATAGCATTGAGCTAATTCGGCCAATCCCTTAGATGGATTAAAGAAATTACATAGGTCACCTGAAAATACCAAAGTCGTGAATGATCTATCAGTTTATATTAATTACGGGTTAACACAATATGTTTACATTTTTTAAATTTTCCATTACTTGTGTAGCATTGATGGGGTTTCAAATGCTAAATATATTAGCATCCCCTGTATTTGTTCAACAGAAAGCTATAATCATTGTGCAGTGTTTTTACTTTTGACATTAATATTCATTTTTCTTTCCTTCCCAGGCAATAATAAGAGAATGATCATTTATCATAAAGCTAATGAAGCCAAGCTACCAGGACTTTCACTTGCATGGAGTCCATCATAGTGACCATGGACATTTGTGAATTCTTGATCAATAAACGTTAAATTGAGGTTACATTTTGATTGGCTTTTGTGAGATGTGTTTAGGTGGTTCCCAGTCTTTCTTGTTTGTAATTAAACTAATGTCAGCTGTACTAGTGTAACAATAACTTGTAGTACTAGACTTACCTTCCAATGTGTGGCAGCAGAAGTCTTTGGATAACAGAGGATATGATGGTTAATTTTAGGTGTCATCGTTAACTGGATTTAGAATTGCCTGGACTGCTAATGAAGACTTATATCTGGGTGTATCTGTGAGGGTGTTTCCAGAGGAGACTGGAGTATGCATCAGTGGACTAAGTGAGGAAGATGTACCCTCAAGTGGACAGGTACCATCCAACTGGCTGGGGGTCCAGACGGAACAACAAGGCAAATTTTTTCTCATGAATCTGGGATACATTTTTCTTCTCCTGTCCTTGAACATCAGAGCTCCAGGTTTTCTGGTTTTTGGATTCCAGGATTTATACCAGTGACCTCCCCAGTCCCTATCTTGGGTTCTTATGCCCTCATTCTCAGACTGAGAGTTACACCATTGGGTTCCCAGGTTCTGAGGCCTTTGTACTGAGCCATACCACTGGCTTCACAGGGTTTCCAGCCTGCAGACAGCCTGTTCTGGGCTTTTCAGCTTTCATGTTCATGTAAGCCAATTGGCCCAGTAAATCCTTTCTCAGATATTTCCCTGTAGATCCTATTGGTTCTATATCTCTGGAAGACTCTGGTAAATACAGAGAAGAATAAAAGTTAAAATGAACGGAAGCAGAAGCAGAAGTTTGTAAAAAAAATGTCAAATCTTACAGCTTATATGTATGTGTGTATAAATGTATGTATGTATATGAATAAAGTGACATTTATTGTCTCAGACTTGATAACAATCATAAAAGTTTACATTAAATGTACTAAAAACAGTTTGAGTCAGAAATGTTTCTAAATGATCATTAATTTAAAAATTAATTGCTCATGTTAAAAAAATTAATCTATTAACAAATTGTTGTGTGAAGAGATGATTAAAGAGCATATTGTCAAAAAAATTTAGGAAATAAAAACACTAAAGAGGTATATCAGATCATTAATTTATTAAAAATAGTTGTGTTTTTTTGGAATGTTCATTGTCAATTTTAAAAATTTATATATTGCTGCGCTTTTTCTCTAATTCAAAATAATACTCACTTTGTATCTAATTTTATATTCTTTTCTCTAAAGAGGGCAACCATGCCATTTCCCTCTGTCAATAATTCTTACACTATCTGAAAAATCAATTTACAATAAGTTGAATATTAATTCTTCGTCCTTCCTTCCTTCCTTCCTTCCTTCCTTCCTTCCTTCCTTCCTTCCTTCCTTCCTACCTTCCTTTCTTCCTTCCCTCCTTCCCTCCCTCCTTCCCTCCTTCCTTCCTTCCTTCCTTCCTTTGAGTTGGAGTCTCACTTCACCACCCCAGCGTCGACCTGCTGGACTCTGGTGAACCGTCTGCTTCAACTTTCCAAGTAGCCGGAACTACAGGCTCACGCTACCACGCCTGGCTACTTTTTTATTTATTACAGAGATGAGGTCTTAGCAAGTTGCCCAGTCTGGCCTCCATCCCAGGGACTCATGCAATCCACTCGCCTTGGCATCCCAAAGTGTTAAGATTACAGGGTAAGCCACCGAGCCTGGTCACTTTTTCCTTTTTTACTGAAGCACATTTTTAGCTATCTTATGCTTTATTGTATTCTCTCAGAAAACTAGCTTTCAAATACCCTGGAAATCAATCTAGCTATTTGTTAATAGATATGTTAAGTATAGAAATCATGAGGACAATAGTCTTTCAAACTTGTTCACCACAAATTTCCTCCTTTCATCAGGACTCTTTTCCTCTAAAGTTCGTCCAGGATTTTAGAAAGTCTACTTCTAGAAGGACTATTTTGGATAACCAGAGAGTCTAACTGAAAACCATTTAACACCTCATCAACAAGGGTATCTGCATAATGAACATTTGTATACCTAACCCTGAATTGTACCCCACATATTTAAAATAAAATTAAAAAAAGAAAGAAAACAGTTTATCTTCTGAATCTACAGTTTAACAAAATTTAAAGAAAATGGTTTAATACTAAGAACAAAAATCTTTTTAAACCTTGGATTTTTTTGTTGTTGTTTGTTTTGTTTTATGTTTTAGTTCTGAGTCATTCATTGTAAGTTGACAAGTAGCTATAGCATGATCCAGACTTTTGGAATTTTATTGGTAGTCTCTGTTGTGTGAAGTTACAAGGTATGTTTAAAATATATGAAGTGACATTCAGAGAACAGAAATGGTTGTGAAAGATTAAATTACTTTGTAGAAAAAAAGTGATTGGGAAATGTTAAATTTTAAAAAACCCTCTAAAATATTTTCCACAAGTAGATAGTTGCATAACCTTAGTCAATATATAGACATTATTTTTTACTAATCAAAACCTCTGAGCTCCATTTCCTCTCTGTGCAATAGCTGGAAGCCATTTTCAACTTGGAATTCTAGAAGGGCACAGTAAGTGCCATGTTTTATCAATATAAATAATTAACTAGAGAAGAATATGCAATATTCATAGCTGGAAATTATTAAAGTAGACTGTGAAGGGGGAAATATCTAAAAAACTGAAGAAAAATCAATCATTTATGCTTATGACATTTTCTTTATTTATATATATAATTTATTAATATATGCCTACTTCTTTTGTGCCAGTGACAAGTGGTGGGTGTGCCAGTTTGTAGCACAGTTGTACCGTATTTGATTCGTACTTTGAAACTTTAAGGGATTCAGTGTTTCGGGTGCATTCAGGCAGGAGGTAGGCCCACAGGCAGGGGAAGAGGGAATCTATGTTTTGCTTTTTTATTTTGAGTACACTTCAATAAGAAGGTCACTGTTATTTTGGGAGTAGGAGCAATTGTTCAATTTAGTGTCACAACCTGCAGATGATTTATGCTATTGGAGGTTTTCACTATTATGGGAAGGGATTAGAGTGATGGGTTTTAGAAAACCTATTGAATAAATAAATATTCCCTTGCAGATGTTGCCTTTTTGCCCCCAGTCAATACCAATTGCAAGGTAGAGAACTTAGGGGTTGCCTGTAGTGACATTAATTAACATCGTGAAACTTTGTCTATGAGTGTCAATGATGTGATAAACAGCTATTATTTACATGGCGCATTTACAAGCGTTTTGAAAATGGGTCAAAAGGACTTCTGGGATATCATTTCTCTTGTCAGGCACTTGGTATCTATTCATAGGTGTTCCTGTTCATATGAGGGAGAAGGGGATATAGATTTTTCCTTCTTAAAACCTGTTTAGAAGGAGTACCTGAAAGCTGTAGACATTCAGAAAACAAGAGGTATTGCTTTTAAGTCCAAGGGCCTCATTAGGATTTCTGAGGAAATGAAAAGTGGTTTGATGTGAGACTAAACTGAATCTGCCAGGTGTAGGATTTTAGTGCTAGTTAAACTAGTCATCTTGCTGATGAGGTGATTTGAAGGCAAGCTCTAAAAGACTGCATTGTTCACTGTGTGGTCCCAAGAACCATGATGTACAAATTAGCTGCATCCAATCACTCAGAAAACTTATCATCGTTGGACTCTCTGACATGACCTTTCCTGCCTTCTTTCCTTGTAGCATAGGAAGTAGAGTAGGATTGAGGCACAGAAAAAGAAGATTGGGGATCTGACACTAACTTGTCAATAGGCAAAAAGGGGTATTTTTTTAACAGAAAAAAATAGCATAGTGCAAGACCGTATTTGCTAGAGACCTCAGCTATATTTTAAAGCACTAAAAAATGAACTAGCTTAACTCTTCCAAAATACCCAGACATTTGTGTGTATGCTATTCTTTTATCAAAATGCTTTTTTCCACCTTTGTTACTATGAATAAATGTTTGTAACAATACCATCTATAAGCTTCAATTAAATATAATACCACACCACAAATGGAATTTACAATATAGTGTATATGTGATGAACAACTTAGGTAATAATTTGGGTATTCCTGGAAATTGCATTAAGTTTGTAGGCATATGCAATGCTCATTTATGTGTTGGGGCATTACATTTTAGTAAAGTAATACCTCATGAGTTGGACTCATCAGATAATGAATGACCAGAATACATTTTTTTTGGCTGTTACCACGGTATTTCCAAATATATCTCACACCTTCAAGGTAGGTACCTCTAAAGCTTTAAGCTAAAATGATAATTAGTAAAAAATAATCTCTATACATTGACTAAGGTTATACAACTATCTACTATAAAAAATAATCTATTCTCCTTGATAATCTGTGAGGCTAAGGACATTTAAAGACACTCAGATTCTAATTACAGCTATTATTTGTTGTAGTTATTCATTCATCAGATATGCATTAAGTCCCCAATATGTCTCAGGCATTGGGTAAGTATATTGTAAAAGAATGACTGTATTACTTTTGCTTAAGTTCTAGCTTATTATAGTATTGTACCCGGTCTGCAGAAATACAGTCTGCAGAAATACTGTGTTAACCCAAAGTAGAACGTTATCAGAGAGACTAGAAATGGTAAGAAAATTAGTAAGAATCTAGCAGTGCATTTCCAGGACTGTCTAGAAGAGAGAATATCCCTACCTTTCAATGCAAATATTCAGCCCAACTAGCAAAATAATGATAGTAACCACAAGTTAACATTTATTTAGTATAAACTGTGTGCTTCAAATGTTAGTGTATTTAATCCTCAAATTTGTCCTGCAAAGTTACTATTCCCACTTTTGAATGAAGAAACTGAAGCTAAAGAAGTTAATAAATTTGTTCAAGGTCACATAAATAAATTTTGAGTCAGAATTTTAATGTAAGTCTTTTTCATTTCAAAGTCTTTGACTTTCATACAGTGGAAAAATAGATATGTGTTTATTATAGCTTGATGACATTAGTCATTAATCATTTAAAAACTCTTGCTCAATGTTTATTAAACATACATTTCTGATTTACTTAGAACTTCCTTAAAATATTTTGCTTACAAGAAGAGAGTTCCACCAATGACTTCAAGTCATTGATCCCTTTGGACACTGAATGTTTAAACAATTATCATCAAACAGTTTTACATTGTGATTTATACTGCTTCCTCTCATGAATTTGATTAATATGAATTGGCTCGCCCATACTTGCATTGCTTCTGAACATACTTATATATTGATTTGCTTTGGTACAGAACTCAAGACCAGATTCTAGACCAAATTATTTTGGTCAGCTAGACAAAATATCTGCCTTATCATTATCTATATTCTCTGAAATAATATAGTAATTTTTATTTTTTTCTTAATGATCTCAAACTCACAGAAGAGTTTCAAGTGCAGTACAAAGACAATTTTTATCTGCATCGTGTGAGGGTAAATGTCAATATGATGTCTTATAACCATCAAATACTTTTGTCTTTCTGCAAATTAGATCTTTTTTTTTTACATAGTACAATCTACAGCCCCATTATGAAAATCGGGAAGATATTATTATTGTATATGTAATACTCACAAATTTACATATTTGTACAAATATTACAAATTTCTCCAGTTATCTCAATAAGGGCCATTACAGCAAAGGCCTTAGTCTAGAATTATTCTTAGCATTTAGTTGTCATATTGTTTTAGTCTTCGTCATTGTAGATCAGTTCCATCATTGTAGATCAGTTCTTTTTTCTTTCATTATGTTGATTTTCTGAAATAACTATAGGTCTGCTTATTTTGTGTGATGTCCCTTAAATTGGGTTTGTTTGGTATTTTTTTCATGATTAGATTCTGCTTTTTGCATATTTGAAAAGTATAGTCACACGTAATGTTGTGTTCCTCTTATTACAGTCTGTCAAATGGAACATGGCTTCTATATATTTCATTTTTGGTAATGTTAAATCTGATGATTTTATTATGATGGTGTCAATCAGGATTCTTTCATATGAAATTACCCTTTCCTCTTAATCAGTATTTTGTAGGGAAGTACTTTAGAATATATAGGTATCTCTTTCTCATCAAATTTTCTGTCTATTCATTATTATTTTTTATTTATATTAGTATAGACTCATGAATTATTAGCTAGTCAATGTGCTATTATTATTTACTTTGTTGCTCAAATTGTCTAAGATTTGGGAGAAAAATGATATTATTGAACCAAATATGAAGTTGAATATACAGAAAAGTTTGTTCCTTATAATATAAACTTACAGGATAAACATAGCAGACTTATGAGAGAGTACTGTGACATGTTAAGATATTTTGCTATAAAATCCTTCCTTAACAAATGAATAGCACTCTTATAATCTTATAAGGGCATATTGTCCCCCTTATAAACAAAGCACAAGCTATTTTATGGTTAGCATAAAATTAGTGATCTATATTATGGTATATATACAACAAAGATTGTTCTTCAATAGTCTGTCTGCAAATCAGTAAACATTTGTTTAAGTTAATCCTTCATTTAATGGCTTGTATAACTGATGGTTGCTGTCCTATTGGAGACTCTAATGCATTAGAATAGTATTTAATCTAGAAAAAAATAAATCATATTCCTGTGTAAAGTATGCATAAATATATGCATATTCACAAAGACTTGTATATAAATATATCACTTTACTTGCACAAGTAAATGAGTCACATGCTCTGAGTGTAAACACATCAAGGAGCTAAGTAAATTAAATACTTTGGCAAATTACACTATCATGTTTGGCACCTAAATTAAACTTATGTGCTGAATTAGTGATTCACTTCTTGACTTTGGAAAATTTAAGACTGCCAGTAAGCAAAACTCCAGGGGAGCACATTTTCCCTGCAATCATGGGTCTAAGTGAAAGAGGTAAGACTTGTTAATTGGTAAACATCATTTTCAAACAATCCTTCAACCTTCTATATTAGTTTCCTTGGGCTTCCATAATAAATACTACAAAATGAGTACCTTAAAACAACAGAAATTTATTCTCTCACTATTCTAGAGGCTAGAGGTATAAAATCAAAGTGTCAGCAGGGCCATGCTCTCCCTGAAGTCTTTAAAGAAGACTCCATTATTGTCTTTTCCTGGTTGTTGGTGGTGGCCAGTAGCATTTGTCATTCCTTAGTTCCTAGATGCATCACTTCAATCTCTGCTTCTGGCATCATATGGCCTTTTCTCTGTCTCCACGTGGCAATTTCTGTCTGTATTTCTATAAATCACTTTTTATGTCATTGGGTTTAAGACAATAATAACTTATTATGACCTTGTCTTCACTGATCACATCTGCAAAGATCTTAATTCCAGAAAAGGTGCCTTCCTGAGGTCTGGGTAGACATGAATTGGGGGAGGATCATTATCAACTAATACATATTCTTATTTTAGGGTGCATTCATTTTTAGATTTCTACTACTTTCCCTTACATAGCTAGCATTTCACTGGTGAAGCAGTTTGGGGCTAACATTTCTCTTTGCAGTTGTGCCCACAGTATGAAACTCTGCACCAACATGGTTCTGAGTATAAGTTCCTTCCTCTAAGGATACTAACTTCTGCTGAGCACCAATTTATTTTCAAAACCAGAATTTATAGTTTCTCCAGCTCTGCACTGTTGAAGATGCTTTCATTTTCCCCCATCAGACTCATATTTCTTTAATTGTGTATTGAATAAATCACAATTATTAAGTAATTAATTAAATTTCTCATGGAATTAAGCAGTTACCATTTAATATAACTCCTTACAAATAAGAACATTTGACCCTTGGCCTATATAACTTTGCCATATACACACATGATTTGAGTTAGACATTCTGAAATTCTGCAGATAATTAGCAAGCCATTATGAGTACATCTGTTGACCTCTAAAGTGTGAATCCTTGATCTAAATGATAGAGTGCAGACTTGTGAAAATAGCAGTTGAATTTTCCATCTTCTTTGAATGGACAAGTATTCAATGAAACACAATTCATTAATTATCATCTTTTTTTTTAGATTGCAAAATATTTAGAAAGTAGGTTAGAGAGAGAGATGATTTACCTCCCCAAAGTAGGGGAGGGGGCCAAAGCTAGGAAACATGGCAGCCACTAAGGTCAAGGCACCACATGACCCAAACAGAGTTTAACAAAGCAATGGCCTCATCCTCTATTCTTAATCAATATTACAGTTAAGAACTAAGCAATGACAACTGCTTAGCAACAACAATGTATTTGATAGATAGTATGTGTGGAAAAGCATTACTTTTACTTTTCTTTCTCCAGACTTGAGATAGGGAAATGAATGGGTAGACAGAAATGTACAAGGAGTTCAAAAAGCCATAAAACATGTAACAACAAAGAACTGTAAAATACTTTTTCTTTTGTAAAATAAAGTATAGATAAATAACAGTTTACATTTGTCTAGATATATTAGTTTAAAATACTTTCATTTATTGTTTTGTTTCATAATGCCAAAATGTGATGTGTAGAAGGCAGGTGTCATTTTCCACAATTTTGTAGATGAATAAACTAAAGCTTACTGGGGTTCAGAGTCACCCCTCAGCCAGTAGACAGTACACAGCAGAAATAGAATTCCAGCCATTAGCCTTCATAGCCACTGTTTCTTCTGTTACCACAGTTAACCCTTGGCTAGTAACAATTCCTGCATTCTTCTCCTTCACATCTTCAATACTGCAATGGGGTCAAATAGGAGCACAAAGCTGAAATTCAGAAAATCTAGGTCCTAATTTCAGCAGTTATCTGAACTTAGACATCGCAAACTGGTGTGATAACACTTGCCCTGCTTCTTTTAAGGGGCGAGAGAAAGAAACGGAACACTGAAATATGAAACAAGGATAAGTTACACTGAATGGGAAGAGAAGAGGGAGTGTGTGCATGAGTGACAACTTCCAGATTCCTGAATAACACAGATTGTAGTTGATTTTCCTGAGATTTCCTTGCTTCCTTGTTTAATAAATCTCCTGCCTTTAAACCTTTAAATAATTTTGTGTTGTTGTTAGTCCATGTGATTGATAAGTCCAACTCCAGAGATACCAAGTTTATAGTCTAGTAGGGAAGACAGACATTAAGCAAATAGCTTCATCAAAGTATGATAAAAGTAAGAAAACCACCAAAGATAAATAACATGTTAAGATGTTACATTCAGTCAGGTGTGGTGACGTGTGCTTATAATTCTATCTACGTGGGAGGCTGAGGTAGGAGGATGGTTTGGGACCAGGTTGGTCAATGTAGTAAGACCTCATCTCTCAAAAAAAGACGTTGTTATCTTTTTTTTTAAAGCACAATTTACTTTTAACCCATTCAAAATCAGGATTCAACAGGAATTCTGAACTGTGTGAAGAGGGATTTCCTGTGAAGTCAAGATGGTTGGAAGAGAAGAACGTTAAATAACAAAGCCTATTTTAATTCCTTTCCAATTTTGCAGAGTGGGGAGTGATTTGTTGCCCTACCCCCACTACACCATACCCCCAATATCTTTGCTTTTTTACTTCCTTTGAGTATGCCATTGGCTTTCTCTCGGAAGATATTTGGGAAAGATAAAAATAAATTCTCTTCTTTCAAGGTTTTTTTAAAATCTGGAAGATGCTTCATTTATTGTAAGAGGGAGCAAGGAAGAAGGAATATGTATATGCCACAATTTATAAAGGTAAAACTCAATTAAAATATACCATTGCAGTTTCTTATTATTATACATGTTAAAATGCTCTTACCCTAAACTGTAGGTTTGATGAAGCACAGTGGATAGACAGAACCCATCTGCACAAAAGTCAACGTATTAAAAGGTTTTGAATCAAGGCTCCTTTGCTAGCAATAAAAAAAAATGACATTTTTATGTGATGCATAAAGCAACTAACAAACGAAGCTATAATCATGGGATTATTAGCAGATAAAGTTGCCTGCATTTATAGAGCCATAGATCTGTTGGGAAACATCCATGTGGTAAGTTTTTAAAAAAAGAATTATATAAATTTATATAAAATTTCACAATGCAATGAATGATTTATTACAACTTTATTTGTATTAACCCAGATGGTGCACAATTTGGATACGTAACCCTGTGCATGAGAAATGCTTTGTAACCGCCACACATCTCTGGCCTGCAGAGGTAACTGTATGCCAAGACAACATTCCACACCAGAAGGCTCATGCCAACATGAATAAAGAAGGGAAATGATATCTTACTTGTTAGAGCAAAGAAACTGCAGTGCAAACAATAACAACAATCATGCAATCAGAGAAGCGATTGAGCAGGAAGAATTCATTCTAAATGACTGACCATGGTGGACTTATAAAATATGACCATTACATCTCACCCAGACAAAAAGAAACTTTGAAATGACCATCTTCAAAGTTTCTGCTTCAAAACTCCTTTTATAACCATCTGTCTTTTTACTATTTATTACCAGAAAATACCAGAGTGATTCAGTCTCTTTTTGATGGCATCCTTACTGACTTTCAAATTAGGTGTGGGAGAATGTATTCTGGAGTATTCAGTTTCAAATTCTTACATGTAGATCTACAGCTGTCGAATGAAAGGCCGATTTCTCCATGTCTTTTGTGAGTTTTAAGGAGTTCTTGACCTAGAACTTCAAAGTGCCTGTTGGTTTCATGAGTGGATTTTAAAAGTTTGCATATGCATTTTTCTGCTGAGCATATCCAGAACAGTAAGTATCAAACATGATGTGTCTTAGTTTCTCCATGTAAAGCAAGAAGAAGCAACAATGATCTTTTTAAAAAAGATTTTTGTGCTGCTTTTTTACTTGGAGAGTTTTAGTACATTGGGAGTTTTTCTATTCTTAAAATAGATAGTTATTTGAGTGAAAACATATTTCTAAAAAAGAAAATCAAATTGCTGAGTAAAAATTTAATTAATCAGTCAAGTATAAGATGGTAATTTACTGAATCAAACAGATGGCATCCATTAGCAAGTCAAAGAATAACTAAACAAAAAGGGGAAGATATTCAAAGAATGTCAAAGTATTTATGCTTATATATTTTATGTGAAATAAATTAAATCTTTTTACCCAGTTAAGGAATGGAAAGTACAAAGAGGGAACATTTTGTTCTTGTAGGGAATATTTTCTCATTTTCTACCTATCTTGATTATTCTACCTATCTTGATTATTCTAACTAAAGCAATTCTAAGCAAAATGAACAAAACAGGAGGCAACACATTACGTGACTTCAAATTGTACTACAAGACTATAGTTACCAAAACAACAGGTACTGGTATAAAAGTAGACACATAGACCAATGGAACAAAATAGAGTGCCCAGAAATAAAGTCAAGTGCCTACAACCAACTGACGTTAAACAAAAGAATATGCTGGGGAAGGACACCCTATTCAATAAATGGTGCTGGGAAAATTGAATAGCTAATTGGTCAAGTAAACATGAAGGCAATTTGTTGAGGGAAATTCAAGTGAGTCTAAAATAACCTTTCAGTAAAATAAAGATGGGAATAAAGTAAAACTGCTCAGGAAATTTGGCCTCTGGATATTCAATATGAATAAGATATATATACATAATGATTAAAATGTAAAAAATTAAAGATATATGCACAATGATTAAAGTTAACCCAAATTTTCTACCATGTTTTTCTTGCATAGTTATATTCATTTCCTAGGACTGTCACAACAAATTATCAGAAATGTGGTGTTTTAAAACAACAGAGATGTATTATCTCATAGTTCTAGAGGTAAGAAGTCTGAGATAAAAGTGTCAGCAGGGCCCTAGCAAAGAATCTGTTCCATATCTCTTACAGGTTTTGGAGATTGCAGGTGATTCTTTGTGGCAGCATAATTCTGATATCTGTCTTGGGCTTCACATGACTTCTTTTCTGTGTTTGTTCCTTTCTATCTCCTGAAGGACATTCTATTTGGATTAGGAGCCCAGCTTAATCCAATATACTCTCATCTCCATGCCATACCTTAATCATTTCTTCGAAGATCATATTTCCAAATAAGTTCAAATTTTAAGGTTCTGGAAGGACCTTGGAAACTTCAGAGGACTCTATTTAATCTATCACAATGGTATTTCAATCCTGTATGAATCATTCATCCTTCTCTGAGCTATCTAGTATGACAACTAAGGTGGGAAAATTTTTATTTCTCTGAGCTATTTTGACTTTCATTACTCCAACTGACTATTAAATCCATAACTTAGGCTGTTTTGAGATTTTTGTTGTAGATGTTGTTAAAGACTAGGGACACTATCATCCTGCATGGCAAAGCATTCCTTTGTGGGCTTGAGATATCATTGGTGCTGTCACCCTGGCAGATTGTCTTACTACTCATGACCTTTTTGCTCAGTTCAAGCAAAGATAAGGCATTTCAAAATTTCACATGTATTTTCTACAGGAAACTCAAAAGATTTGGAAATTAGACATCAAATTAGCTAATTTAATGGAAAACAACGAGAGAATATAAAAATATTAGATGTTAGAACACAGAAACTACTTTTTTTCTAGGACTATTTTGTTTGTTGGAACTTCAAGTCAAGTGTAACATAAAAAATAAAACAACTTGTAAAGGTGTGTTGCTGAAATCAGTCTATAATTAATTAATTAATATAATTAATTATTATATATAGTCTATAATTAATTATTTTCGAGTGTGTAATTAATTCTTTTCATGTATTGATGTTTGATTCATATTTAAAGTTATGTCATCTGGAGAAGAGCATATACTGAATGATAATTATTCATAATGTCTACAGGTGTGTAGACATATGCGGTGTTTACAGATAAATGTTGAGTGGTGATGAGTATCTCTAAGAGTGTATTTGCACTTGTTCACTAATGGAAAAACATATTTAAAGAGTAATGACAAGTCCTGAATCTAATCTTGCCTTTTGCTTAAAGAATGTTCTGAATAACTTCTCTCAATTTACATTCTCAAAATCCAGACCCAATCAGTGTAATGCCTAGATATAAGAAAAAGGAAGATGAAAGCAGGATTTCAGAATTATGGGTATTTCTGTTTATTTCTGTTAAAAGTACTTTCTGTCAAGTTCATTTATTTTTAAGTCCCTAAAACACTGATTATTTTCCATTACCTACAGAATGAGAGAAAACATTTGGAAACCATCTCTAATATTCGGACAATATCTAAGATACTAAAGAATTTCCTACAGCAGAATAGCAAGGGGACAAACAAAAAAACCAAGATGCCCTACTAAAAACAAAATGGGGAAAAAAACTTGAATAGACATTTCTGTAAAGAAATCATACAAATAGCCATCAGGTATATGATAAGGAGCTCAACATCAATACTCATCAGGGAAATGCAGGTTAAAAAACCACAATGAGGCATTCAATCACACTTGTTAGAATTGACATTATTTAAAAAAAAATAACAAGTGTTGGCAAGTATGTAGAGAAATTGGAATCCTAGTACACTGTTGGTGGGAATGTAGAATGGTATAGTTATTATGGAAAGCAGTACAGACATTCTCCAAAAAATATATAGAACTCAAAAAGAGCCCAAATAACCAAAGCAAATCTAAGCAAAATGAACAAAACAGGAGGCATCACATTACCTGACTTCAAATTGTACTACAAGGCTATAGTTACCAAAACAACATGGTACTGGTATAAAAGTAGACACATAGACCAATGAAACAAAATAGAGTACCCAGAAATAAAGTCAAATGCCTACAACCAACTGACATTAAACAAAGTCAACAAAAGAATACACTGGGGAAAGGACATCCTATTCAATAAATGGTGCTGAGAAAATTGAATAGCTATACCAGAAGAATAAACTTCAACACCTATCTCTCACCCTATACAAAAATTAACTCAAGATGGATTGAAGACTTAAATGTAAACTCCAAACCATAAAAATTCTAGGAGAAAACCTTGGAAAGACTATTCTGAATATTGGCCTAGGCAAATAATTTATATTTAAGACTTCAAAAGCAAATGCAACAAAAAAAAAAAATCAATAAATGGAATTTAAACTAAAAAGGTTTGGTACTGCAAAGAAATATAATCAGCAGAGTAAGTAAACATCCTACAGCATGGGAGAAAATATTCCCAAACTATAAATCTGACAGAGGACTAATATCCAAAATCTGCAAGGAACTCAAATAAGCAGGAAAAAGATGACCCCATTAAGAAGATAGCAAACAACATGAACAGACATTTCTCAAAAGAAGATATACTAATGGCCAACAAGCATATGAAAAAAATGCTCAGCATTACTAATTATCAGTGAAATGTGAATTAAAGTCACAATGAAATGCCACCTAACACCAATCAGAATGATCATTATTAAAAAGTTAAAAAGCAATAGAATTGGTACAGATGTGGTGAAAAGGAATGACTATAATATACACTGTTGGTAGGAATTCAATTTAGTACAATTTGTACAACCTCTATGAAAAGCAGTCTGGAAATTTCTCAAGGAACTATAAAAGATCTAAAATTCAATCCATCAATCCCAGTACTGGGTTTCTACCCAAAGGAAAAGAAGTCATTACACAAAAAAGACATTTATATGTCATTGCATCATGATTCACAATTGCAAAGATATGGAATCAACCTAAGTGCCATAAAAAAATGAAATATTGCTTTTGGTAGCAATTTGGATAGAACTGTGAGACACTATCCAAAGTGAAATAACTCAGAAATAAAAATACAAACATTACATTTTCACTTGTAAGTAGGAGCTAAACCATGGGTCCACAAGTGCATACTGAGCAGCATGAAGCAGGGGTCCCCAACCCCGGTGTCACAGACCGGTACTGGTCCCTGGTATGCTAGGAGCTGGACGGCACAGCCCAGTTCCCTCTGTCTTTACAGCTGCTCCCCATTCCTTGCATTACTGCCTGAGCTTCACTTCTGTCAGTGGAGATCAGTGGAGGCATTAGAATCTCACAGGCGTGGGAACCCTATTGCAAACTGCACATATGAAGGATCTAGGTTGTGTGCTCCTTATGAGTATCTAATGCCTGGTGATCTGAGGTGGAGTTGAGGTGGGGATGCCGGTGCTGGGGAACAACTGCTAATATGGGTTAATATTAGTGGTGAGGTTTGACTGCACAGAGATCATAATAAATCAATGGCTTGCAGACATATATCAAAACCCTATCAGTGAGTGACAAGTGAGTTGATGTACTTAAATTGTACAGCTGCAACTGGTAGCATGTTTTAAGTCAAAATCTGACACTTATTGTAGTCCACACATGGTCTGCCCATTATTTTATTTAACACTTCCATTCATGCAGCTTTTAAAAAATTGAGTTGTATAATTATTTTATTGCATATTACAATGTGATAGTAATAGAAATAAAGTGCACAATAAATGTTGGGCAATCAATCTGCAGGCCCCTCCTGAATCCCCCCACCTCCCCCACCTCTGGCTGTGGAAAATTTGCCCTTTAGGAAACCTGTCCCTGATGCCAAAACGATTGGGGACTGCTGGTATGATGGGCATCAGAGACTCAGAGTAGAAAGAGTGGGAGGGAGGTGAAGAATGAAACATTAACTCTTGGGCACAATGTACACTATTCAGGTGATGAGGACATTAAAATTCCAGACTTTACCACCATACAACTCATTTCAAGTAATGAAAATCTCTTGTACCACTAAAGTTATTTAAATAAAATAATAAATGAACAAAAATCATATAATGATTATATGATCCAGCAATCCCACTTTGGTATATATTTCCCTAAAAATTTAACTCAGAATCTCAAAGAAATATCTGCACTCTCATATTTACTGCAGCATTATTCACCATCGTTTTGGGGCTCAGAATACAATGATGAGTGAGAAAACAGCAGAAGCAAGAATTCACTCTCATCACCCCCGCCTTTCTCAGAGCTGGCCACGAAGTAATTCTTGAATTTATCTCATGGAAGTAGGTTATAAACCATAATTCCAATAAGATCTTGCTCTAAACCCAGAAACCAAGAAGAATCTGAGCAGAGAGAGCTTTCTGGGTCCTTGAGCCTGAGTTTAAAAATACACAGCTTTTTCTGGGACTTCATGTCTTCATTCCTGGAGGATCTGGTGTCACATAAAACCTTGGTTAAATTTGTTAGGTTTGGTTTTTGTTAATCTGCTTTTTGTTATAAGTGTGTCAGTCATTACTCTTGCCATAGTTGGGGAAAGGATACTATTGTCCTCCCCCTACAATAGCCAAGATATGGAAATAACCTGAATGTTCATTGACAGATGAGTGGGTAACAATGTGTACTATTATTCAGCCTTAAAAAGAAGGAGATCCTGCGACAAAATGGGTGAAGCTAGAGGACATTATACTAAGTGAAATAAGCAAGTCACAGGAGGACAAACACTGCTTGATTGTACTTATATAAAGCATGTATATGAGTCAAACTCATAGAAGTAGAGAATATAATGGTGGTTGCAAGGGGCTGGGAAGATAAGGAAATGGGGACTTGTTCAATGGGTATACAGTTTCCTTACGTAAGATGAATAAGTTCTAGAGGTCTTCTGTACAATATATGATCTATAGTTAACAATATGGTATTTGGCACTTTAAAATATGCTGAGAGGACAGATCTCATGTTAAGTGTTCTTATGAAATCAAACCAAACACAAAAGAACACAAGGACATTTTGGAGGTGATGGATATGTTTAAAACCTTAGTTGTGATGATGATATCAGTGGGTGTATACATAAGTCTAAATTTATCAATATGTATACCTTAAAAGTGTGCAATTATTTTGTATATCAATTTTACCTCAATAAAGCTAAAAATAGTAGTAAAGAATAACGAAAATGAAAAATACAGATTTACTTCTCTATTCATTTCTCTATATCCTGAGGGGAAGATACAGTAATACATTACTCGGAGGGTAATATATAGTAGGTAGATAGCTGTTTTGAGCTATATAGTTAAATTAACCACCATTGCTTAAGTTTCTTTTAAAAAAATAATTTTTTTCCTGTACAGAAAGATAAAGCTATTTGAATGCAAGTTAAATAAATTAAAATGAAATTCAGTGATATCCACATTAAGTAATAAATGGAATGATAACACTGAATATGATTATTGATGTAACAATATGTAAAAAATACATGTGAGTTCAAAAAATCAAAAACTTCAGTGATCTAATATCAAATTTCAATAAATTTTCATAAATTATTATATATAAAAGATAATTTAAAAACTTTAATAAACTTAATTTTTAAATGTTTTAGACAAACTCATTATCTTCTTTTTCAAATAATTGCCTTTATCTGTATCAGCCATTCACATCTATCTTTCTTAAAACTAACTGACCCCATTTTGGTATCTAGGGTTTGAAGGAATTTCAACGTCATCAAGTTCACTTTCTCTAGAATCTCCTCAGAGTGGTTTTCCTGATTGAGTTATCTGATTACCTTCGATGACAAAGAAACCTGTCTCTCATGAGAGAATCTCTATTTTGTCAAAAGTTGATTATAGTGTTACTTAATGATGAGAACAGCTTCTAAGAAAGGCATCCTTGGGTGAATTTATCATTTTGTGAACATCATACAGTGAATGTACACAGATCTAGATAGTATACTTTGGATATATGCGGTATAGCCTATTTCTTTATTTTCTGGATACAAGTCCTTTGACAGATATTGTCGTGTATTCTCTTAACAGTCTTTCTCAGAGCACATTTAAAAAAACTGATAATAAAATTTATCATATTTTTCTCTTATGAATTATATTTTTGGTGTCACAAAAATATAATTTGTTTATCTAACCAAAGGTCACAAAGTTTTTTCTCCTATGTATTTTTCTAAAAGTTTTAGAGTTTTACATTTTATTTAGATTATAATTCATTTTAGATAGATGTTATTTAAGGTATATGCTATAGAATAATGTTCATTTTTTTAACCTATGGACGTCCAATTATTAGATGATGTTGAATTTTCTTTGCACCTTTGCCAAAAATCAATTGAGGCTACATACCTCTACAGCATGTTACTATACTGGATACTATACTGTTACTGAATTGTAACACAATGGTATTTGTGTATCTAAACATAGAAAAGGTACTGTAAGAATATGATATTATAATCTTATGGAACCACTATTGTATATGTGGTCTGCAGTTGACCTGAAAAGCTGTGAGGCTCATGACTATATTATAAACATGTCCCATAAGAAGTATAGAACAGGAATCATTTTCATTATCAGGACACTGTTACCTGAAACTTCCCATTTTGTCTATTGCTCTTACACATTGCACCTAGCACAAAATGTTTTTTTGCAAGTGAGCCAAGACCGAAACCCACTGTAGTGCTATTACCTCCTTTTTTCGTACACATTCTTATTAAAAGAATTTTAAGAAAAAATAAAATTTTAACTTTTAAATTTAAATGCCATAAAATTCACTTTTTTTGTTGTACAATTTTCTGAGATGTGACAAATGCATAGTCGTACTACTGTCATGACCACCATCATGACCAAGATATAGGCTAGTTTTATCAACCCCAAAACATCTCCTTCTGCTTCTCATTCATAGTCAATTTCTTCAAAGCCACTATCCTTACAACTGATTTGTTTCTTCTCCCTCTAGTTTTGCCTTTCCATAATATCCTATAAGTTAAAGAATGTATTTTTAGTCTTTTAAGTCTAGTGTCTTTCACTTAGCATAAAACATTTAGATTTATCCATATTGCTGAATGTTACTTTTTATTGCTAAGTAGTAGTCCATTAAATGAATGTATCATAATCTTTTAACCCTTTCACCAGTTGAAAGGCTTTAGGATTGTTTCTAGTTTTTTGCAATTATGAAAAAAGCTGCTGAAACATTTACATACATGTTTTTCTGTGAACATTAGCTTTCATTTCTCCTGGGTAAATGCTTGCGGGGTGGGTTTCTGAATCATACGGCAATTATATATTTAACTTTGTAAGAAATTCACAAACCGTTTCCTAAAGTTCTATCATTTTGCATTCCCATCAGCAACGTATTAGAGTACTAGTTGTACAACTTTCTTGCAAGCAGTTAATATTGTCAGTTTATTTTTTAACTTTGGCTATTCTAATAGATGCATAGTTGTAGTTTTAACTTTTACTTCCCTAACATCTAATGATGTAAGGTTTTTTTTCACATGCTTATTTGATATCTATACACCTTTTTTCTTTGATGAAGCAATTGTTCAAATTATTTGAACAATTTAAAGACTGTGTTGTCTACTGTTGCATTCATACATTTCTTTATTTTCTGGATACAAGTCTTTTGACAGGTAAGTGATCTGTAAATATTTTCTCCTGGTCGGTGATTTGTCATGTATTCTCTTAACAGTCTTTCTCAGAGCACATTTAGAAAAATTAATAATAAAATTTATCATTTTTTTCTCTTATGAATTATATTTTTGTGTCACAAAAATATAATTTGTTTATCTAACCAAAGATCACAAAGTTTTTCTCTTATGTATTTTTCTAAAAGTTTTAGAGTTTTACATTTTATTTAGATTATAATTCATTTTAGATAGTCGTTATTTAAGGTATATGCTATAGAATAATGCTCATTTTTTTAACCTACGGACGTTCAATTGTTAGACGATGTTGAATTTTCTTTGCACCTTTGCTAAAAATCAATTGACCATATTTGTATATATCTACTTTTGCACTCTCCATTACATTGTTATTTTATAGACCTATTCTGTCAATAATGCCATTTTGATTACTGTAGTAAGTCTTAAAGCAGGTAGGGTGAATCTTATAACTTTGCTTCTTTAAAAAAAATTGTTCAAATTCATTTGCCATTTCATATGTGTTTTAGAATAAACATATCTGCAAAATACTCTTCAGGGACTTTGATTTGAATTAAGTTTGTCTAAGATCAGTATGGGGTGAACTGATATCTTAATTATACTGATTCTTTAATTCTATGAACACAATATATATCTTTTACAATCTATGTTAAGATTAAGAGAGAGAAGACAAGGGAAAAGGAACATTTCATTAGACATTTGTAGCTCTACAAGTATTTAAAACTGATTTACTAAAGTGGCTTCTTGCATATTTGATTTGATAATCAGTAATGATACTATCAAGATGTCTGAATTACTCTAGTGTTTTATGATAATAAATATAAAATCCCAAGAAAACTATAGAGAGGTTTTGAAATCATTAGTAAGTTTATCAAGGTCATAGGCTACAAATAAATATATACAAAATTAATCATTTCTATATACTAGAAATGAACAATTGGGAATTTAAATTTAACAGACAGTATTATATGCAATAACATCAAAATGGAGCTACTTAGGTATATATATAACAAAATATGTACAGAATCTTAAGCGGAAAACTTATGATTAAGATAAAGACCAGATCCACAGTTTGTTGCATTTTTACTGAATCTTTATTAAACTGAGAGACATTACAGTTCCACAATATAAGCCAGTCACATTATAAATATGACTTAAAATTAAATCCCTTGACACTGATGCCAGGAAGAGGAAAAGCAAGGATATATGGAAATAAATGAATACATAAATGAGAACAAACAAAGTTATTTATTCAGAATGTGTTATAGTAGGAGGTCAGACACCATCACTCGTTTGGCAGAGACTCAAAGGTAGATGGGAGTGAGAAAGTTAAAAAAAAGGAAAGA
Source organism: Cephalopachus bancanus (assembly GCA_027257055.1). Classification (NCBI taxonomy): domain Eukaryota; kingdom Metazoa; phylum Chordata; class Mammalia; order Primates; family Tarsiidae; genus Cephalopachus; species Cephalopachus bancanus. The sequence continues at coordinate 5,633,281 of JAPVLO010000097.1, read as the reverse complement.
CTTCAGGTGTGTGTGTATTAGAGACTGTTGGCATGGGATTACTGGAGATGGGCAATTAGAAGTGGTGTATCCTACGTAATTGGTTTGCAAAACATATTTGGCTTTCTCTTATTGGTCCTGAGTTGAAAACAGGGACAAAAAATAGGGAAGATGATAGTCATAACTCAAGTTCTGACTATTTGGGGCCCAAGACTGCATAGATTACCGTTTGACTTTCTGGGCTGGTGACTGCAAAGACTGTGAGTTAGAGTTATATTATCTTATAGTTTGGCCATTGTCTATTTATATATTCAACCTCTCAGATAGCTTCCTGAAAGAAGATGCTGGAAACGCTTCTGGACATATGAATAGTCGATAAATGGGCAGAAAAAGAATATTCTAGGCATAAGGTGCAGTGCATGCAAAAGGAGAGAAATTATCATATGTCTTAAGGGATTATAAGTAAGCTCTACACGTCATATAAATGGCGCAGTGATTACATAGCATATACATTATAAAAATTTAACCAATTCTACATGGTATGAGTATCAAGCACCCATCTTTCCACACTTTTCTTTTTTTCTTACCCTGAGATTAAGTTTGCTGCTGGAATTCCTACATTCTATTTTTATCCTCTCTCCCCTCCTCTACATGGTTGATGCCCTTGATTCTAACAATACTGTCAATCAATTTCATTCATAAAAGTCTTTGCTCTTCCACCTTCCCCCACAGGAATTATTTAGTCCACACAAGCTAGTTCAACTGTAAAATTCTAAAAGAGCCATCAAATGTTCATTAGGTTCTTTATAGCTTTACTTTTTAGAATTAGATGGACAACAATAGTTGGATTGTCTATTTTCAAGAACAGAATTTGATTCTAAATTATGTGCCATTCTTTACAATAAGGGACAGCTATAAAAACTGCTGGCTAGAAAAAATTATTTACAGTGAAAGGGTAGAATGCTCATCATTTGTGGAGTTTAACCTCTGATTCTCTGTGCAGCTTTTGAGATATTTCTACTTTCGTTTCTTCCTGTGGAGTGTGTGTGTGTGTGTGTGTGTGTGTGTGTGTGTGTGTGTGTGATGCTAAGGATCTGAGCAAAGTATGAGCTAAATACATCTGTAAATCTACAGAATGAATTCATCTTAAGGGGAAAAGAAAATTCTTCCCCACAATTACATGAAATTTGAGAAACAATGCTTTTTTTTAAAAGAAAAAATGCAAGACCCATGTTACCCTAATATTGTTTCCCAGTGCACCTTCCATGTTAACTTTTTTTTTTTTTTGAGTTGGAGTCTCACTCTGTCGCCCAGACTGGAGTGCAGTGGCCGCTTCCGGCCACCGCAGCCTCGACCTGCTGGGCTCCGGCGATCCTTCCTCCTCAGCCTTCCGAGTAGCCGTAATTACAGGCATGCGCTACCATGCCCGGCTGATTTTTTGATTTATTGTAGAGATGAGGTCTTGCTGCCCAGGCGGGTCACGAACCCCATGTTAACTTTTTAATAACTCTACCGTTCCCCACCATGGCTAGAGGTATGTAACTTCTAATTTTTCTCCCCAAATAAGAGAGCACTTTGACTTAGAGACTAATTGATGGCTCCATGTCTGAGATAACTGAGATATTATCACCTTTGAAACTCTTAGCTATGAAGGTCAAAGCAACAGCAGCAACAACAAAAACTTACATCAGGTTAAGACAATTGATAGTACTTATACCACAAGATATTTGCTCACATATCTGTGACACAATTGTATTCTAAAGGGCAAGAATGTGTTGTATTCCCAGAATGCAGTTCAGAGTACAGATTAGACAATAAATAAATGCTTCTGGAATAAACGAATGTTAAAACGTTTCGCACTATTGGACTCAATACTCACTTCTTTCCTTTTATAATCTAATGATTATTCATGTCTTATTAAGTACACTCTATTTCTCCCCAGTTGATTTTTTTTTTCTCCCAACTGCTGGTACTCCCACACAGACGCTTGACGTTTTGCACCTTTACTATAACAAGAACCTCCTTCCCAGCTGCTCAGCATCTCCCCGTGTCAGGACATGCTCCACAACGCCCCAGTTATCTCCCCTGAGAGAAATCTGACCTTGTTACCCCTGCTCTTAAAAAACTCTTCAACATGCCCCCCCTGGTTAAAATGGTGATCTCAAATCTTTTTCTTCAGAACTCTAGGATTTCAGAGTTGTGACTGCAGCTTTCCACATTTGACTTAGATTTAATTATTTGAAACATCTATACTTGACTGTTTTAAAAAGTGACACCAGAACTACCCCTTCTGTGAAGACAGGAGGATTCTACCTTCTATAAACCCTGGACATTGCATCTAACACAAATGAAAATTCCGAAGGAGAGAGAAAAAGATGGATAGGGTCAGACGCTATATGGTACTGGGTCCCTTTGGTATACTTTTTCTTTCATGTATTTCATACTTGAAGCAGAAGTAAAAGCCAAAAAAAAAAAAAATTCCCCACAAAGCTTGCAGTCTCTAGACATAAGACCAGGAAATGGGCAGCCTGGATGGAGAGAAAATTTTAGATCATAATACATCTACTTCAGCAAACACCACAGAAGAAAACTGGTCCCTGCTCAGTCCAGGTCAGCAAAGGCCAAGAGAGAGCCTAGACACTAGTTCTCATAAGGCTTTGATGAGGCACCCGAATACCCTGCTGGGATAGGGCCAAGTTGTATAAAACTTGGACTTTCACACCCACTAGGTGAGAATGAGAACTCCTCCCAAGTTGTCAGTGGAGTCTATGTGGGTAGACGTCCCCAGTCAGGAGAAATGATGACTTCTATCCCTCAAACTGGGGCAGAGCTGAGGAGGCCTAGTAGAGTCAGCATTTCACCATTGCCCCATCTACAATGAAGCCATATCCTGTGGTGTCAGTGGAACCACGTGAGGAGAAATAACAAAGCACTCCTACACTTTTCAGCTAGGTAGCTATTGGTGGAAGCCTAGTGGGGGAGCTGGAACCCTCACTTCCACCCAGAAGTAACAAGGTGCCTGCAGCTCAGATATCAGTGAAGGCAGAGGGGGAACATGGACTTCTTTTGCCTGTCAGTAACAAGGCAGAACATGCCCTCAGCCCTTCTAGGGCTGCAACACTGCAAAAGAAACAAGCTAGAATAGATCATTGAAATAAGAACTAGAATCCCATTAAAAAAAATCCAAGTGTTCAGGTTTCAGTAGAAAATTACATTTCATATACCAAACTAGAAAGTTCTCAAAATACATGAAAAAAGACAAGAAATAAATAATACCAAGATTACAGCACAGTTGGAATTATCTGACAAAACAGCCATTATAAAAATACTCCAATGAGCAGTTACAAACATGCTTGAAACAAGTGAAAAAAATAAAAGGACTCAGCAAAGAAATAGAAGCTATGGAGAACAAATGGAGATTTTAGAAATGAAAATATAATAACCACAATTTTAAAAAATCTCAGTGGACAAACTCAACAGCAGAATAGAATGGACAGAAGAAAGACTACTGAAATGAAAACCAGAAGACAGAAATTACACAGTCCGAATAAAAGAGAAAAAAATAGGCTGGAAAATGAATGAACAGAGACTCAAGAACCCATGGGACTATAGCAAAAGTTCTAACTTTTATATCATCAGAGTCACAAAAGAAGGAGAGAAAAAGGTGGGGCTGAAAAGGACTCATAATAGCATCCCCAAATTCAGCAAAATACTGAAACATACAGATTCAAGAAAACCCCAAGCATAATAAACTCAAGGTAATTTACATATAATAATCACACTTATTTATTTACTTATTTTTATTTTAAAGATGTGGAGTACAATTCAGGGTAAGGTATACAAATGTTCATTACGCAGGTACCCTTGTTGACAAGGTGTGTCTCTCCCTCCCCTGGCAGTTTCCCTTAACTGCTAATCCCACCTCAGTAGTTTTCCACTCCTGCCAATCCCTTTCTTATTGTATTTTGATAATTGTTCAAGGTCCGCTTATGAGTGAGAACATGTGGTACTCTGTTCTTTGTTTCTGTGATAGATCACTGAGTATGATCAACTCTAAATCCATCCAAGTTGCTGTGAATTCCATGTTTGTCCTTCTTTATGGCTGCATAATATTCCATTGTGTATATGTACCACATTTTTTTTACCCAGTCCAGCTTCGATGGGCAGCATGGTTGGTTCCATGTTTTTGCTATAGTGAATAGACGTGCAACAAACATGTGTGTGCTGGTATCTTTTTGGTAGAATGATTTGAGTTCCTTTGGGTATATTTCCAAAAGGGGGATTACTAGGTCATATAGAAGGTCAATTTCTAGCTCTTTCAGAAATTGTCACACTGTCTTCCAAAGAGGTTGCGCTAGTTTGCATTCCTACCAGTACTGTAGAAATGATCTTTTTTTCTCCACATCCTCATCAGCATCTGTTGTGGTTTATTTTATTAATGATGGCCACTGTAAATATCTCAGCATCTTCCTTACCAGAGAAGAGAAAGATCTTTATGATGAGAACTACAAAAAACTGCTCAAAGAAATCCAAGAAGACACAAACATGCCCAGGGATAGGAAGAATTAACATTGTTAAGATGTCCATCCTACCAAAGGCAATGTACAGATACAACACAATACCCATTAAATTACCAACATCATTCTTCTCAGTTCTGGAAATGACAATACAGAAATTCATATGGAAACATAAATGACCATGAATAACCAAAACAATCCTTACCAAAGAAACAAAGCAAAAGATATCAGACTTCCAGACTTCAAACGTTACTATAATTAAAACAGCCTGGTATAGATAAAGAACAGGCATACAGACCAATGGAACAGGATAGAGATTTCGGAAGCAAAACTTCAATTTCTCAATCAACTCATCTTTGACAGAGCCTCCCACAACAATCACTGGGGAGAGGAGAACCTATTCAGTAAATGGCGCTGGGGAAACTGACTGATCACATGCAGAAGATTAAAACAGGATCCCAACCTATCACCACACACAAAAATGAACTCTAAATGGATCAAAGGCCTAAATGAAAAACCTCAAACTATAAATAAGAATCTTAGAAAATGCAAGAGACACGCTTATGGAAATTGGAACTGGCAACCAATTCCTGATCAAAACTCTAAGTGCCCATGCCATAAGAAATAAGACAAGAAGGACCTCATCAAACTGATGAACTTTTGCAAAGCAAAAGAAACCATCAAGAGAGCAGTGAGACAGCCTACAGAATGGGGAAAAGCATTTGCCAACTGTATAACTGACAAAGGCCTAACATCTAGGATGTACAAGGAACTCAAACATGCCAAAAGGAAAAAAACAAACAGCCCTATTAAAAAGTGGACAAAAGACATGAATAGACACTTCTCAAAAGAAGATATATGGGCAGCCAACCAACACATGAAAAAGTGTTCAGCCTCACGAATCATCAGAGAAATGCAAATCAAAACCACATTGAAATACCACCGTAATCACACTTCTAAGAAATAAAGACATAGAGAAAATTCTTATGACAGCAGTGAGAGAGAAATTACCCCTTATCGACAGAGGAAAAAATAATTTCGTTGACAGTAGATTTCTCTCCTGTAACTGCATTTTCAAATGTTAAAATACAGGAACTATCAACTTAGATTTCTACATCAAGCACAAATATCTTTCAGAAATGAGGTGACAATGCAGACAAGTCTCAAATGAAGAAAAACTAAGAGAATCTGTCACTTGTAGACTAATTACTAAAAGATAATCATAAACAGAAAGGAAATAATAAATGAATAAATTTTGTAACATCAAGAGGAATAAAAAACAGTAAACAGAAAATATGGGTAAATACAATACAATAGATTTTCCTTTTCCTCATTAGTTTTAAGGGAAGTACATCCATAAATAAGGGAGGTTAAGAAAATATAAAGGAAGGTAAGTTCTCTACACTTCACTTGAGTTGGTAAAATGATGATACTTGCATACTTTAAAAAATTTTTATTTTAAAGATGTGGGGGTACAGTTCAGGATTAGGTATTTAAGTGATCATCATACAAGTAACACTTGAGCTTCCCTTCAGTCCCAACTTTGCCTGGTTTGAGATCAGTTACCTTTATTAACGTTATGTGCCCCCTCCCTGCCCCTGGCAGTTTCTGGCTACTGTCAATCCCTTTCTTATGGTGTTATGGTAAATGTTCAGGATCCACTTATGAGTGAGAATATGTGGTATTTAGTTCTTTGTTTCTGGTTTAAATCACTGAGTATTATAGACTCTAAATTTATCCAAGTTGCTCTGAAGTCCATAATTTTGTTCCTCTTTATGGTTGGGTAATATTCCATCATGTTATGTACCACATTTCAAAAATCCAATCCATTTTCAAAGGGTAGCATGATTGGTCCATGCTTTTGCTATTATAAATAGTACTGCAATAAACATGCATGTGCAGGTTTTTTTTTTTTTTTTTTTTTTTTTCTTGTGGAGTGATTTAATTTCCTCCAGGTATATTCCTGGAATTTCCATAGAGGTTGAACTAGTTTGCATTCCCAACAACAGTGTAGAAGCATTCCCTTTTTTGTTCATCCTCACCAGCATCTGTTGTTTTTTGTTTTATTAATGATGGACATTTGTAATGGAGTTAGGTAGTATTTCAATGTGGTTTTCTTTGCATTTCTCTAATAATTAGTGTGGCTGAGCATTTTTTTCTTATGTCGGTTGGCTACTTGTATGTCTTCTTTTGAGGGGTGTCTTTTCATGTCTTTTGCCCACTTTTTAATGAGGCTGTTTGTTTTTTTCCTTTCCATATTTTTGAGTTCCTTATAGATCCTGGAAGTTAGGCCTTTGTCAAAGACACAGTTGGCAAATACTTTTCCCCATTCTGTGGACTATCTCCCCACTCTCTTTTGCTTTGCAGAAGATTGTCAATTTGATAATGTCCCACTTGTCTATCTTATATCTTATGGCAGGGACTTTTGGAGTCTTGATCAGGAATTGGTTACCTATTCCAATTTCCATAAGGGTTTTTCCTGTGTTTTCTAAGATTCTTAGAGCTTGAGGTCTTTTATTCAGGTCTTTTATCCTTTTGGAGTTGATTTTTGTGTATGGTGCTAGATAGGGGTCCTGTTTCAATCTTCTGCACGTGGTCAAGCCAGTTTTGCCAGCATCATTTACTGAATAGGTTCTCCTCTCCACAGAGGTTGTTGTTGGAGGCTTTATCAAAGATGAGTTGGTTGAGAAATTGAGGTTTTTCTTCCATAATCTCTAACTTGTTCCATTGGTATATATGCCTGTTCTTGTACTAATACCAGGTTGTTTTGATTATCATAGCCTTATAATAAAGTTTAAAGTCTGGAAGTGTGATACCTTCTGTTTTTTTTGTTTTTGTTTTTGTTTTTTTTACTAGGGGTTTGTTTTGGCTATTCATGGTTGTTTATGTTTCCTTATAAATTTTGGTATTGTTGTTTCCAGGTGTAAGAAGAATTGTGTTGGTAATTTAATGAGTATAGCATTGAATCTGTAGATTGTCTTTGGTAGATGGATATCTTAACAATGTTTATTCTTTCAATCCATGAGCATGGGATATTTTTCCATTTGTTTGTGTCATCTTTGGCTTCTTTGAGCAGTGTTTTGTGGTTTTCATGGTAAAGATCTTTCACTTTTCTGTTTAGGAAGATACCAAGTCATTACATTTTTTTATGGCTATTGTGAGTAGGATTGTGCTTTTTATTTGGTTCTCTGCCCGTTTGTTGTTGGTGTAGGAGAAAGTGACTGTTCCGAGATGAGAAAATTGCCTAAGCCCATGGGTTCAAGAACAGCTTGGGTAACTTGATGAAACCTCATCTCTACAACAAATAAAAAAATTACCTGGGATTGGTGGCATGTGCCTGTACATGTGCTACTTGGAGGGCTGAGGTGCAAGAATCATCTGAACCCAGCAGGTCAATGCTGGGGTGGCTGTGGGCATGCCACTGCACTTCAGCCTGGGTGATGGAGTGAGACTCCAACTTAAAAAAAAATGACTATCTTTTGCACATTTATTTTGTACCCTGAGATTTTGCCAAAGTCCTTTATCAGTGCCAGGAGGTTTTTGGCAGATTCTCTTGGATTTTTGAGGTATAGGATCATATTGTCACCAAAGTGAGACAACTTGACTTCTTTGTTACTTATTTGGATACGCTTGATTTCCTTCTCTCGTCTGATTGCTCTAGCAAGGACTTCGAACACTATGATCAACAGGAGAGGTGAGAGTGGTCAATCTTGACTTTTTCTATTTGTCAGGGAAAATGATTCAAATTTCTGTCCATTTAGCAATATGTTGGCTGTGGGTTTTGCTAAATAGCTCTTACTATTTTGAGAAATGTTCCCTCTATGCCGAGGTATTCAAGGTTTTTTTTTTTAATCAATATTTTTATTATGATATTGTGGGGTACAGTTAAGGGTTAGGTATACAAATATGCTGCGTTCAGGCACCGTTGTTGATAAGGGGTGTGTCCCCATCCTCAGACAGATATTTACTACATTTAATCCCATCTCCCTTCCCCTCCCCCCCATAGTTTCCCACCAATGTCAGTCATTTTCTTATAGTATTACGTTGGATGTTCAAGGTCCACTATATGAGTGAGAACATGTGATACTCAGATCTTTGTTTCTGTGAGAGGTAACTCAGTATTATAGACTCTAGTTCCATCCAGATTGCTGCAAAAATTCATGATTTTGTGCTTTTTTTATAGCTGCATAGTATTCCATCATGTATATGTACCACATTTTTTTTTTTTTTGAGTTAGAGTCTCACTCTGTCGCCCAGACTGGAGTGCAGTGGCCGCTCCCAGCCACTGCCGCCTCAACCTGCTGGGCTCCGGCAATCCTTCCGCCTCGGCCTTCCAAGTAGCCGGAAGTACAGGCATGCACTACCACGACCGGCTGATTTTTTTTTTTTTTTTAATTGTAGAGATGAGGTCTTGCCGCCCAGGCAGGTCTCGAACCCGCAGGCTCAGCCAATCCACTCACCTCAGCCTCCCAAAGGCGCAAGATTACAGGTTGAGCCACCGAGCCCGGCTTACCACATTTTTTTAATCCAGTCCTCTTTTGATGGACAGCATGGTTGCTTCCAGGTTCTTGCTATTGTGAACAATGCTGCGATAAACATACGTGTGCAGGTATCTTTTTCATAGAGTGATTTGAGTTCTTCAGGGTATATTCCCAGTAGGGTGATTGCGGGGTCATATGGGAGGTCAATATTTAGAGCTTTTAAGAATCGCCACACTGTTTTCCACAGAGGTTGCACTAGTTTTCACTCCCACCAACAGCGTAGAAGTGTTCCCTTATCACCACACCCTCTCCAGCAACAGTTATTTTTTGAGTTATTGATAATTGCCATTCTGACTAGAGTTAGGTGGTATCTCAGTGTGGTTTTGATTTGCATCTCCCTGATGATTAATGAGGTTGAAATTTCTTCATGTGTCTGTTGGCTGCTTGAATGTCTTCCTTTGAGAAGTGTCTGTTCATATCTTTTGCCCATTTTATAATGGGGTTGTTTGTTTTTTTCTTTTCAGCACATTTGAGTTCCTTGTAGATCCAAGATGTTAAGCCTTTGTCAGACCTGGAGTTGGCAAATACTTTTTCCCAGTCTGTAGGCTGTCTCTCTGCTCTCTTGATGGTTTCTTTGGCTTTGCAGGAGCTTGTCAGTTTAATGAGGTCCCACTTGTCTATCTTATCTCTTATGGCCCGTGAGTTTCGGGTTTTGTTCAGGAATTGAATGCCAGTTCCAATTTCCATGAGGGTATGTCCTTCATTTTTTAAGGTTCTTATGGTTTGAGGTTTTACATTTAGGTCTCTTATCCATTTGGAGTTAATTTTTGTGTATGGGGATGGATAGGGGTCCTGTTTCAATCTTCTGCATGTGGTCAGCCAGTTTTCCCAGCACTGTTTACTGAATAGGTTCTCCTCTCTCCAGTGGTAGGTAATGGAGGCTTTGTCAAAGATGAGTTGGTTGAGAATTGAAGTTTTGCTTCTGGAATCTCAATTCTATTCCATTGGTCTATATGCCTGTTCCTGTATCAATACCAAGCTGTTTTGATTATTGTAGCTTTATAGTAAAGTTTGAAGTCTGGTAATGTGATACCACCTGCTTTGTTTTTTTTTTGCTAAGGATTGTTCTGGTTATTCTTGGTTGTTTGTGTTTCCATATGAATTCCTGTGTTGTTTTTTCTAGGTCTGAGAAGAATGTTGCTGGTAATTTGATGGGTATTGCATTAAATCTGTAGATTGCCTTAGGTAAGATGGACATCTTCACAATGTTGATTCTTCCAGTCCATGAGCATGGGATATTTTTCCACTTGTTTGTGTCATCTTTGATTTCTTTCAGCAGTGTTTTGTAGTTTTCATTGTAAAGGTCTTTCAAATTTCTGGTTAGGAAGATGGCAAGGTATTTCATTTTTTTGTGGCTATTGTGAATGGAATTGTGCTTTTTATTTAGGTTTCTGTTTGTTTATTATTGGTGTAAAGAAATGCGATTGTCTTTTGCACATTTATTTTATATCCTGAGACTTTGCCAAAGTCCTTTATCAGTGTAAGGAGGTTTTTGACAGATTTCTTGGGTTTTCAAGGTACACTATCATGTCATCTGCAAAGAGAGATAGCTTGACTTCCTCTTTTCCTATTTGAATACCCCTGATTGCCTTCTCTTCTCTGATTGCTCTAGCCAGGACTTCCAATGCTATATTGAACAGGAGGGGTGAGAGTGGGCATCCTTGTTTTGTTCCAGTTTTCAGGGGGAAATGGTTCCAGTTTTTGTCTGTTTAGGAGTATACTATTTTGAGGTATGTTCCCCATATGCCTAGATGTTCAAGGGTTTTTATCAAGAAGGGGTGCTGGATTTCATCAAAAGCTTTTTCTGCATCTAATGATATAATCATGTGTTTTTTGTTTTGACATCTGTTGATGTATTTAATTACATTTATGGTTTTATGAATGCTGAACCAGCCTTGTATCCCAGGGATGAAGCCTACTTGGTCATGACGGATGATTTTTGAGATGTGTTGTTGAATCCAGTTAGTAGGATCTTGTTGAGAATTTTAGCATCAATGTTCATCAAAGATATTGGCCTGTAGTTCTCTTTCTTTGTTGGGTCTTTACCTGGCTTGGGTATCAATGTGATGTTAGCTTCATAAAATGATTTGGGGAGAGTTCCATCTTTCTCAATTGGAATACTGGAATACTTTCAGTAGGATTGATATAAGCTCTTCCTTAAATGTCTTGTCGAATTCTGCTGGAAAGCCATCTGGTCCAGGGCTTTTTTTTGTAGGTAGTTTTCTTATTACGTTGTCAATTACCTTGATTGTTATTGGTCTATTTAGGGTTTCAATTTCTCCTTGTTTCAACCTAGGCAGGTTGTGTGATGACAGAAAGTCCTCTTTTCTGAAAGGTTTTCAAGTTTGTTTCCATATAAGTGTACATAGTAATCTCTAATGATCTTTTGTATTTCTTCAGGATCAGATGTCACTTCATCTTTTGTGCTTCTTATTGTGTTTATTTGGACTTTTTCTCGTTTTTTCTGGGTTAGGGAACCATCGAGCTAGGGGACCATCGATCTTGTTTATCCTTTTGAAGAACCAACTTTTTGCTTCATTGATTTTTTTTGTATTGTCTTTTTGTCTTCTATGTCCTGGATTTGGGCTTTTATTTTGGTGATCTGAATTCTTCTGCTGAAATTAGGGTTTTTTTGTGGTCTTGCTTTTCCAGTTTTTTTAGGTGGCTTCTTAGGCAGTGAATTTGTGATCCTTCCATTTTCTTCGTGTGCATTTGTAGGGATATAAATTCTCCTCTTACTACAGCTTTCATGGCATCCCAGAGATTTTGGTAAGATGTTTCTTCATGTTCATTTGTTTCCAGGTATCTTTTAATCTCTGTTTTGATTTCATCATTGACCCAGGAGTTGTTTAGCATCATGTTGTTTAGTGTCCATGTCTTTGTGGGTTTTGGGGGAACCTTGTTGGTGTTAATGTTTATTTTTATTCTACTGTGGTCCGAGAAGTTTCCTTGGTAAAATTTCAGTCCTTTTAAATTTGCTTATGCTTTATTTATGGCCAAGTATGTGGTCGATCTTAGAGTACGTTCCATGTGGGGATGAGTAGAATGTGTATTTTGTGGTTTTTGGATGGAGAGTTGTGTAGGTAACAATTAAGTCCATTTGATCAAGAGTCACATTGAGGTTTTGGATCTCATTGCTGATTTTTTTGTCCTGATGATCTGTCTAGGGTTGTGAGTGGGGTATTAAAGTCCCCAGCTATGATGGTATTGGAGTCAATCTCTTTTTTTAGTTTTCCTAGGAGCTGCTTTATGAAAGTTGGTGCTCCTATGTTTGGTGCATATATGTTTAGGATGGATATTTATTGTTGATGGTTTGAACCTTTTATCATTATGTAGTGGCCTTCTGTATGTTTTTTAATTTTTGATAGCTTAAAGGGTATTTTGTCTGGGATTAAGATCATGACTTCTCCTTTCTTTTGTGTTCCATTCACCTGCAAATTTGTTTCCCATCCTCTTACTTTGAGTCTGTGAGTGTCCTTTCTAGTGAGGTGAGTCTCTTGAAGGCAATAGATTGTTGCCTGGTGATAATTTATCCATTTTGCCATTCTATGTCTTTTCAGTGGTGCATTTAGTCTGTTCACATTTAAACTAATTATTGAAATGTGAGAGTTGATCCCTATCATAATGTTCTTACAGAATTGTTCTTCCTGTGTGTGTGTTGTCTTTCTTTTGGTTTTAGAGTTGGATCATGTGTGTTTTTAATCTTTTGCCTGTACTCTTGTGAAGAACATTGTTGTTCTTTTTTCCTTTTCTTCTATGTTCAATTCTTTCTTAAGTGTTTCTTGTAGAGGTGGTCTTGTGGCAGTGTAGGTTCTTAGGGATTGGATATCTGGGAAAGATTTCAATTCTCCCTCACTGATAAAGCTTAGCTTGGCTGGGTAGGTTATTCTCAGTTGAAATTGTTTATCTTTTAGAACTTTAAAGATAGGGCTCCAAGCTCTCCTAGCCTGGAGGGTTTCTGTAGATAAATGTGCTGCTATTCTAATTGGTCTTCACAGGTAGGTAGTCTGACCTTTTTCTCTTGCAGCCTCTAGGATTTTTTCTTTTATACCTACTTTGTTTAGGTGAATTATTATGTGTCTGGGAGTTGGTCTTCTCATTTGTTGTTTTGCAGGAGTTCTCTGAATCTCTTATGTTTGAATTTTTTCATCCTTGAGGAGATGAGGAAAGTTTTCTTGAATGATTTCATGAAATGTTTGTTCCAGTGTGGCCTATGTTTCTCTCTCTGCCTCAGGAAGCCGAATTACTCTTAGGTTTGGTCTCTTGAAGTGATCATTCATCTCTTGCAGGTTTTGTTCTGTCTTTTTGAGCTTCTTTTCTATGCTTCTGACAGTTTGGGTTAGTTCTGTGTTTTGGTCTTCGAGCTCTGAGATTCTTTCTTCTGCTTGGCTGATTCTGCTTTCCATGCTTATTGGTCTGTTGTTCATTTCCATCACGATATTCTTTACTGCTGTTATTTCTGACATCAGCTCCTTCCTATTTTCCTCTTGTCTCTTCTCAATTTTTTCAATTCTCTCTATTAACGTCTTGATATGTGGGTTTGTTGCATGTGACCAGTCATTCTGGGGGCTCTTCAATGTTTGCGTTCCAGAATCTGTTTTCTCAGTGTCTGATCTCCCAGGGGTCTGTGTGAGACCTATATTTTTCTTTTGGTTTTTCTTCATTTGTGTTGTTGTTTTTCCCCCTCCCTACTTTTTCCTTACCTCCACGTCACTGTCTTCTTTAATTCCGTTATTTGGGGGTAGAGGGATTGCTTTTACTTCTGTTTGTTCAATCTCCTATTCTTCTTTATGTATGCCCTCTTACTTTGTTCACTTCTAGAGTTGCACTGTAGGCTGGGAATGGTGCTTTCTGCAGTTTTTAGATTTACTTAAGGGGGGAGCTGTGATTCAAAAGTCTATCTGCAGGTCCTGGTATTTGCTGACAGGTGTATGGATAATCTGAAATCCACTTTCCACTGCCTTGGAATCTGTCCATGCAATGGGGCTGTAGGTTTACTCCCTGAAATAAAATGTGGTTAGCAGAGGGAAGAGAATGGAGCAGACAGGGGGGAAAAGGGAGCTGGAGAGAGAGAGGAGTAAGGGGGGAAACAGACGAGTGTACCAACAAATGGAGAGAGAGACCTAAACTGAAACAGATAAAAACAATATACCACGGCTACAGACTAACCAACTCTCATACAAAAAAAAAATAAAAATAAAACATACAATAATGCTAACATACAAGTTAACCAACCACCTTATTGGTGTGCTGTTCCACTATACAAAGATATGACTTACAGAGAGGAGAAAAGAGAAGAAAAGGAAGTGGAAAAGGAAAAAAAAGGAACAACACAGTAGGAATAGAATTAAGTCATTAAACTAACAGAACCAATCGAGCACACTCTGAGACTTTTTGTTTAAGTCCAATGTCCTTTCAGTTTTGGTTTCTAGCTGCCTTTTCAAGTTGGTAAATTAGTTCACAGTTAGGGTCAGTTGCCCCTGGCCTGCTGTGAAGGACAGTTCAGATCACCCTCTGTTTACCACTTAAATCTGGGCTGTGTCTGTTTTTCAAGTTTTTTTCTGTTTCGGTGTTGTTACCTTGAATTGCCAGCAGGTGGTGCTATCTCAGCTGCTTGCCCCAGAGGGGGTGGAGCTGGACAGGAGTCAGGCAGAGGCCGGAGATGGGAGCCTGCCTCAGGGCACACGGGAGGACGTCACGATGGTGGCAGAGGTGACAGCGATCCCAGCAGATCTTGCCTGCAGGGGCTTCAAAGACTGAAGTCGTGGATCGCCTCAGGCACGGGTGGTGGGTTGCGCTATAGCCACTACGGAGGCCGTGGCAGTGCTGGCTGCTCTGTCTGCCCCAGCAGTGGCCACAGCCAAGCTCCATATGAAGAGTAGGCTGCCAATGTTGGGATCCGCAGCCCCTGGGGGGAAAGCCAGAGACCCTCTGCATTCTCCTTTGCAGAGGGTTTCATAGACCAGGCTGCCCCATCGCCATCTTGCCAGAAGTCGCTATTTAAGGGTTTTTATCAATAGGGGTTGATGGAACTTATTGACAGTTTTTTTGTGTCTAATGATATAATTAAATGCTTGTTTTACATCTGTTGATGTATTTAATTAATTACACTTATGGTCTTGTGAATGCTGAACCATCCCTGCATCCCGGGAATACAGACTACTTGGTTATGGTGTTTGACATTTGAGATGCATTGTTGGATCTGATTTGCTAGAATCTTGTTGAGAATTTTTACATCTATATCCATCAGGGATATTGGCCTGTAGTTCTCTTTCTTTGTTGGATCTTTACTTGGTTTGGATATCAATGTGACTTTAACTTCAGAAAATGATTTGGGGAGAGTTTCATCCTTCTCAATTGTCTAGAAAACTTTCATTAGGACTGGTATTACCTTCTCCTTGTATGTTTTGTAGAATTCTGCTAGAAATCTGTCTAGTCCAGAGACTTCTTTTTTTGTAGGTAGTTTTCTTATGACAGAGTCAATCTCCTGGATTGTTAATGGTCTATTTAGGATCTCAATTTCTTCTTGTTTCAAACTTGGGAGATTGTATGATGCCATAAATTCCTCTATTTCATTTTGGTTATCAATTTTGTCTCCATACAAGTGTGCATAGTAATCTCTTATAATCTTTTGTGTTTCTTGACTTGATCATTTGCATTTCTAATTGTATTTATTTGGGGTTTTTTTTTTCTCTCATTTTCTTGATCATTCTGATTAGGGGTCCATCAATCTTGTTTATCCTTTCAAAGAACCAACCTTTTGTTTTGTTGATTTTTCCATGGTATTTTTGTCTTCTATGTCCTAAATTCAGACTTTTACATTGATGACCTGAATTCTTCTGTTGAAGATAGGGTTTTGGTGGTTTTGCCTTTCCAGCTACCTTAGGTTAATTGTTAGGATGCGAACTTGTTCTCTTTCTTATTTCTTGATGTGTATTCATAGAGATCTAAATTCCCCTCTTATTATTTATCTCATGGCATCCCAGAGGTTTTGGTAAGAAGTTTCTTAATTTTCATTTGTTTCCAGGAATCTTTTAATTTTTGTTTTATTTCTGTGTTGGCCCAGGTGTTGTCCAGCATTATGCTGTTTAGTATCCATGTCTTTGTGGGTTTTGGGCTAATTTTGTTGGAGATGATATTTATTTTTATTCCACTATCATCTGAGAAGGTGCATGGCAGTATTTCAATCTTGTGAAATTTGTTTATGCTTGATTTACGGCTAGGGATGTGGTCGATCTTGGAGTATGTTCTGTATTGTGATAAGTAGAATATATATTCCATGGTTGTTGTGTAGACTATTCTGTAGGTATCTATTAAGTCCATTTGATCAAGTGTCATATTGAGGTTCTGGAGCTCTTTGTTGATTTTTTGCCTCAATGATCTATATAGGGTTGTTAGTGTGGTATTTAAGTCCCCATCTATGGTAGTGTTAGAGTCAATATTTTTTTTAAATTTACTTAGTAGCTGATTTATAAAGGCTGCTGCTCCTGGGTTGGGTGCATATGTTTAGGACAGATATTTCTTATTGATGGATTGAACCTTTTATTGTTACGTAGTGTCCTTCTGCATCTTTTAAATTTTTTGATACTTTAAAGGTTGTTTTGTCCTGCCTTTTTTGTAACCTATTTATCAGAAAATTTGATTTCCATCCTTTAACTTTAACTCTGTGAGCATCCTTTGTTGTGAGATGTGTTTCCTGGAAATAGTAAATTATAGAATTGTGTCTTTTTATTCAGTTTGCCATTCTATGTCTTGTCAATGGTGCATTTAGTCTATTCATGTTCAGGCTGGTTAGTGAGATGTGAGAGTTTATCCCTGTCATGAGGCTCTTATAGAGTTATTTGTTGTTGTAGTTTGTTTATTTGTTTGTTGGTTTTCTTTTGATTTGGGGGTTGGTATATGTGTGTGTTCTCAATTTTGCAGTCACAATGCATGCTGTGTTGATTCTCTATTTTCCTGGATTCTTGGAAGAAAGGTAGTCAATCTTTTCTTTCTTTTTTCTATGGTTAATACCTTCTTCAGTGTCTCTTGTAGACCTAGTCTGGAGACAGTATAAAGTCTTAGGGAGTGAATGTCTGGGAAGGATTTTAATTCTCCATCTCTGATGAAACTTAGCTTAGCTGGGTAGGAAATTATTGGTTGAAATTGTTTATCCTTGAGAACTTTAAAAATTGGACTGCAACCTCTTCTAGCCTATAGTGTTTGTGTAGATAAGTCTGCTCCTATTCTAATTGATATTCCCCAGTAGGTAGTCTGACCTTTCTCTCTTACTGCCTTTAGGATTTTCTTTAACATCTACTTTGTGCAAGCAAATGACTATGTGTTTAGGAGTTGGTCTTCTCATTTGATGCTTTGCAGGCATTCTCTGAATCTCTTACGTTTGAACGGTCACATCTCTGATGAGATGAGATAAGTTTTCTTGGATAATTTCATGGAATGTTTGCTCCAGGATGGGCTCTGCTTCCCTATCTGCTGCAGGAATGCCAATCAGGTGTAAGTTCAGCTTTTTGATATATAATCGCACATCTCTTAGAGGCTTTGTTCTGTTGTTTAAAGCTTCTTTTCTACGTTTTCAACAGTCTGAGTTAGTTCCATGTTTTCATCCTCAATCTCTGAGATTTTTTTCTACTTGGTTAATTCTGCTGCTCATGCTTGTCAGCTTGTTATCTATTTTGTGTACTGTATTTCCTATTGCCATCATCTCAGTTATCAACTCCTTCATTCTTTCCTTTTGTCTCTCCCCATTTCTATTCATTTGCTCTATTGATATCTTGATATCTGGGCTTGTGGTTTGTGACCAGTCATTCTAGGGGCTCTTCATTGTTTGAGTTCTGAAGTTTGTATTCTCAGGTGCTGTCTTCCCAGGAGTCTGGAGGGTACCTGTATTCTTCTTTTGCTTCTTCTTCATTTGTGATGGCTCCCCCCTCCCTTTTCCCTTTTCTTTAATTCTGTTGCTCAGTGAAGAGGGTATAGCTTCCACTTCTGTTTGCTCAATCCTCTATTCTTCCTTATGTTGATCCTCTGGATTTGTTCAATTTTGAAGCCATACTGGGGCTGGGGGACTGTGCTGTCTTTTTCAGTTTTGAGATTTGATTAAGGTGTAATGGGGGAAGCTGTGGTTCAGAAACTATCTATAGATCACAGTATCTACTGACTGGTGTGTGGGCCCCTTGGAACTCACTTCCCACCACCTTACAATCTGCCCATGCAGTGGGGGCATATGTATGCCTCCTGAAACCAAAATGAGATAAAAAGGAAAAGAACAGAGATAGGAAGAAGGGAGATGAAAGGGAGATAAAGAGAAAGAAGGAGAAGAATGAAAACAGACATGCACACAAATCAACAGATAAACAGTTAAAGAAAACAACAAAGCAAACAACAACAAAATTGAAGATGCACTCTCCCTCAAATATACCCATAAGCAAAATAAAAAAAAAAAAAGGAGAGAGAGAGAGAAAGAAATAGGGTCAGGTCAAATTAGAAGTCTCTCACAGAAAGCTATGTGTTGAGAGAGTAGTGAAAAAAGAAAAAAGTCACCTCTCTCTTGTGGCCATTTCTGGAACTTCAGGTTCCTTTACTTTTTTTTTTTTTAACCTCTAGTCCCTGTGCTGCCGTTTTTTGGCAGCAGTAGGAAGGGGACTCCGATCTCTAGCCCCTCCCATCTGCTGTCAGCATGTAGGCCAATGGGGCTGCTCTCCACTTGCATCAGATGCCCCATTAACTTCTGGAGGAAGGGAGGGCGAGTCCGGGACTCACCCCAACTCATCCCTGCTAGGTTCCCACTCCAATTACACATGCCCATGCTTGCAATGTGTGTGTGGAGTGGGGGGTGGGGTGGGGTGGGGGATGGGGGTGTGGGGGTGGGGGACAGGGTGAGGCTTCTTTCTCTTCAGTATGGTGTACTTGGAGTATACTTTTCAGGCAAACGATGGTAATCCTAGAAGGGGAAGAAGCGTGGATGCAGGCTGCCCAGAATCAGGGGAGCTAGAGAAGTTCCCTGCTGGGCTTGGGACAAAGAAAATGGTGTCAAAATGGCATCCACTGGCATCCTGTCCTCCTGCAGGGTTCAGCTTTAGATCTCCTCCCCGCAAAGTCTCCACCCTCCCTGCTGTCAGTGTCTGGCCTTTGCAGCAGGTGGTGGTGTGAGCCGGGAGTCAGATGTCTAACGGCTGCTGATCTCTGCTGCCTTTTAGTAAGAGTCACCCTAGGAATGGCGGATCCTTCTTTGTATGGCAGGTGCTGAATTCAGAGCAGCCGCAAATTGTGGCTGCTTCTGTAGGGGCGCCTTGGGCACTTGATCCCATATCTCCCTTCAATTGGACATTCGCTCACTCACTTACCCACACAGATGGATACAGATTAGTCCTTATGCGCACTCACCAGGTCAGAGACTCATACTTCGACCGGTTCTATTACCACCTTGGTCCACTCCCCAACACTTGTATACTTTGTGTGTTAATAAACACACACACAATTATATAATATTACCTAGAATAACCAATGAAAAAATGCACAAAAACACTATAGGTAAATGAAAATAGAATTCTCTAAACAGTATAAACAATCCACAAAAAATCATGAAAAAAATCAAAGAAATTAAAGTCATAGAGAACACACAGAAAGTAAAATATAGAATGCCGGACTTAAGCTCTAACATCTCAATACATAATTACATTAAGTACAAATAGTCTGAATAGAAAAAAATTAAAAAACAGATACTGACAGAGTGCATTGGATTACATGACTCAACTATATATTGTCTATAAAAAACTCACTAGAAATATAACCATGTGGACAGATTGAAAGTAAAAAATGAAAAGATATAACATGCAAATATTAATAAAAAGAAAGCAGAAGTAACCATACAAATAATAGAAAAAAGCAGACTTCAGAGCAAAGAGAATTATGAGACTCAAAGACATTATATAATGATAAAAATCAAGAATACATGTAAACTTAAATGCATATATTTCAAACCACTTAGTTGAAAGGATGTGAAGCAAAAATTGATACATCTGAAAGGAGCTAATAGACCAAATCTACAATTATAGTTAAAGATTTTGATTTTTCTTATTTTCTCAATATTGTTAGAACAATTAGACAGAAAATCAGCAAGAATATTAATTAACTAAACAACATTATCAACCAACAGTATCTAGTTTATATTTATAGAACATTCCACCCAATAACGACACACTGCATGTTTTTTTCAAACATATATGGGATATATACCAAGGCAGACCACCACCTGAGTCATAAAACAAACCTCAACAAATTTAAAATAATTGAAATTTTAGTGGGATTAAATTAGAATTAAATAACAGAAACATCTCCAAACACTTGGAAACAAAACACTATATACATAAATAATCTATCAGTCAAAAATAAAGTCTCAAGAGAAAAATTTTACTGAATGAAAAATTGAACTGAATGAAAGTGGAAACAAAACATATTAAAATTGTGGGACAGTGAAAGTAGTACAGAGAAGAAAATTTACAACAGTAAATGGATACACTAGAACAGAGAAAAGTCTAAAACAAATATTCTAAGATCCCATCTCAAGAACCTAGATTTAAAAAGTAAAATAAACTCACAAGAAGCAGAGAGAGAGAAAAAATAAAGCTAACAATAGAAATCTTGAAATTATAAACAAATAAGCAAACAAAAAACCCAATAAAGCAAAGAATAAACATCCAGTATGACTGGCAAACAAAAAAGGTCGAAGATACAAATTACCAATATTAGGAATACAGGAGATATCACTGCAGACCTTGTGAATATAAAAAGAACAATAAGACAATACTATGGACAACTGTACATACATGAATTTTAAATGCAGATAAAAATGGACCGATTTCTCATAAGCTACAAACTATTACAACTCAATTTTTAAAAATATTATATTAATAACCCTATACTGTTTAGGAAAAGTGAATTTGTTATTTTAAAAGTCCCCAAAAAGAAATCATCAGGTTAAGATGATTTCACTGGAGAATTCTACCAAACATTTAAAGATGGACTAATACAGATTCTACCCATTCCTTTTCAGAAAACAGGTTAAGTGTGAACTTTCTTCAATTTATTTTTTGAAGCAAGTATTAACCTAATAACAAAGCCAGACAAAATAAATTTTAAAAAGGAGAAAAAAGAAGAAATTAAAGGCCAATATCCCTCATGAATATAGGCATAAATATCCTTAACAAAATATTAGAAAATTGGAGTCATCAATATAACAAAAGAACCATATACCATGATCAGGGATACAGGGAGAGTTAAATGTTTTTTAAAAAAATTTCTGCAAACTAGGAATCAAGAAAAACTTCCTCAACTTGATAAATGACACCACTAATAACCTACAGCTAGCATCATAGTTAATGGTGGAAGTCTGAGTGCTTTCCCCCTGTGAGGAGAAACAAGAGACAAAAAAATCACTCCCACTACTCCAATTCAACATAGTACTAGAGTTCTTAGCCAGAATGACAAAGCAAAAAGAAAATGAAAACATCCAGATTGAAAAGCAAGAAATACAACAGTCTCTATTTATAGCTATCATGGTTGTCTCTGTAGAAAATTCCAAATAATCTGCAGAAAACCTCCTAGAATTAATATGTTAATTTAAAAAGTCACAGAGATAAGATCAACTTAAGCAAAAAATCAACCATATTTTTTATGCTAAAAAGAAACGTGGAACCTGAAATTAAAAACATAATGCAATTTATAATTTCTTTCAAAAAATGAGATATATATGCGTAAATCTAGCAGAACATGTGTGCTATCTATATCCTAGAAATGACAAGATGTTTATGAAAAGTATTAAAGAAGTAAACAAATGGAAAAATAAACTGTGTTAGTATATTGAAAGACTCAACATTATAAAGACTAGCTCATCCCAATTCATCCTGGTTTATCTATTATCAATTTTAAGATGTATATAAATATGATATTGGTGAAGAACAAGCACATAGATTAATGAAACTTATTACAGAACACAAGAATAGACCCCCACAAACATTTCCTTGTTTTTTTCTTCCTTTGAGTTAGATTAAAGACTAGCTCATCCCAATTCATCCTGGTTTATCTATTATCAATTTTGAGATGTATATAAATATGATATTGGTGAAGAACAAGCACATAGATTAATGAAACTTATTATAGAACACAAGAATAGACCCCCACAAACATTTCCTTGTTTTTTTCTTCCTTTGAGTTAGATTGTTTATTATTGAGTTTTAAGAGCTCTTTGTATATTCTAGAGACAAGTCATTTGTCAGATACATATATTGCACATATTTTCTTTGCAACTTGCTTTTTTTTCCTCAGTGGTGATTTCTTTAAATTTATTTTTTAGTTGACAAATAAAAATTGCATATATCTATGGTGTACAACGTGTATATGTATACATAATAGAATGGCTAAATCAACCTAATGTATTACGTTATATACTTACTTCACATACTTATCCTTTTTTTGTAGTGAGAACTGTTAATTTCTATTCTCAATAATTTTCAAGTATACAATATATCATTATTGTTATTAACTATAATCACCATGATGTATCATAGACCTCTTGAGCATATTCCTTTTGACTAAAATTTTGTAATTTTTGACTAACATCTTCCCAGTCCCCAACTGGTTTTTGATAGAAGTGCAATTCAATGAGGGTAAGGATAGCCTTTTCAACTAGAAGTTCTGAAGCAATTGACATCCATAGACAAAAATTAATTCAAAATGATTCAAGGACTGAAAAGTAAAATTTAAAGCTACAACTTAAAAAAAAACCCCAAACATAAGATTTCTCTTATGTTCACTTTTTAGCTCCTGGAGCTAGGACTAGGCAAGGAGTTTTTAGACCTGACACCAAAAGCATGATTCTCTAGAGGAAAACTGGATAAACTGTACCTCAGCAAAATTAAAACTTTGCTCTGCAAAAGACCCTGTTAAGTGGGTAGAAACACAAGCTATAAACTGAGAGAAAAATATTTGCAAACCATATACTTGAAAGGTTAGTATTAAAATATGTAATGAACTCTGAAAATTAAAGAGTAAAAACAAACATACAAAAAAAATCCAGTTAGAAAATGGACAAAAGACATTCCATTGAAGAGACACTCCACTGGAGAGAATACAGAGGAGGTAAACAAACACACGAAAAGAGGTTCAACACTATTAGCCATTAGGAACATGTGAGCTATTTTGAGTTCCAGTCTTTGGGTGGACACAATGTGGTCTCACTACTCACCTATCAGAATGACCATTAACATCAAATCCTGACTAGAAAGAAGAAACTGGATTATTATTATTAGTGAGAGTATGCAACAGCATAGCCACTCTGGAAAAGCTTATAGTAGTTTCTTACAAAGCAACATTTGCTTATCGTATGACCCAGTAAATATACTCTTGGGCATTTATCCCAGAGAAACAAATACTTAGGTTGTCCTAAAACTTGTATGTTAATGTTCATTGACAGCATTATTCATAATAAGCCAAAGCTGGAAATAACCCAGATATTCTTTAACGGGTTAAACAAACTGGTACCTTCATATAGTGGAACACTATTCACCAATAAAATGATAAGTTATTTATATACCTAACAACCTGAATGAATTATGCTGGTAAAGAAAGGTGATTTCAAAAGGTTACATACTGTATGACCCCATTTACATAACATTCTTGAAATGACACGAGATGGAGAATAGCTTAGTGTTCATCAAGGGTTTTGGAGAGGATGGGGTGGAGGAGAAGTGGGTGTGTCTATTAAATGGCAATATGAGGGATCCTTGTGATTATGGAAATATTTTCTATCTTAACTGTAACAGTGTCAATATGCTGGTTGTGATATTATCTTTCAATCCATGAATATGGTGTATCTCTCCATTTATTCAAGTCTTTAGTTTTTCTCAGCTAAATTTTAATCTTTTGTTCTAGAGGTCTTGCATGTTTTTGTTTAAATATTCTCTAATAATTTGTTTAATAATGTTTAAAAGTGGCTTTATTTATTTTCATTTTTTGACAGTATAGAATTTGTAATTCCATAAATACAAGCTGTAGTCCTGATATTTCTGTGCCTATGCCTCAGTTTCTCCACATAGAAATAATAGTAGCACCAAACCCTTAGGGCTGCTGTGAGATTAAATGAGTTATCATGTATACATTTTTGCAAGAACTTTGTCTAACTTAGGGTAAACACTCAATGAATGTTGGTCATCGTTGCTTTGACTCAGTTTCTGGAATAAGCGCTTCTAGGACTAGAATGGAGGGGTGGCCTCCAATCACCTACCCTGGAGAAACCTAGCCTTTTCCAGGCTGGGATCCTCATCTGGGCTAGAATTACAGGTTCACATCCTCTAACCCTAATGAGGTTCTCTTAGTTTGTGCTTCACAGGGTCTAGATTGAAAGAATGGTTCTGAAGTGTAGCATTTCTTTCCCCTCTGCATGGGTTTGACCCAGAAAGCTGTAATTTTCTTTTAAGGGCTTTAGGCATCAAGGAATGAATGCCAGTGTGACAAGCAAGATAATAGCATTGTGAAACGTCAATAAGGCATTTGTTGTTAAATGTATTCTCTACAGATGCTAAAAGCTGTGGGGATAAAAGCTGAGAAGAAGTTCTGTTTTTCTTTTGACTTTTAAGTCAAAAGCAAATCTGGGAATGGGTAATAAATAGAAATATAATTTGAAAGCCAACGGCAAGACTATGGTACAAAGAGTATGTGTTAAAAGATTTCAAATATGGAGACAATTCAGTTAAGTGACACAACCTCATTGCCACCTGTTAAGATTTTCCAGAGCCAAGATTAGATTTTAACAGTTTTTCTTGAAACACAAGGCTTTAGACCTTGTTCTAGTGTGTTTTATTTTGAAGGAAGTTGAGCCTTCTGGACTCTCCTGAGACATAAGTTAAAGAAGCCTTAAAAGATTGATTTATCTCTTCATTCACAGTATGGATCCTTACTGTCACTGGGATATTTACCCACCCAATGTGCACCAAACCTCATCTGCCAAGACTGCTGCTTCTTCCTGATAACCGCGGCACGGCTTCCTAACATGTTAAGCAAAGTGTGCATTTTGTGAAGATGTGACATGTTTCAATTAGATTTAGACAGATAATGGTTAAATATTACTGTCTGATAACGACCAGTATCACACATGCATGATTCGTGAGTCTCTTTTCCAAGCATAACTGCAATGAATAAACGCAATGTTTAAAAAAAAGGACGATGGTGATGTGAACATCAAAAATAGATCAGTATCTGAATTCGCCAGTTATTTCCTCTCTCTTTTTTGAATTAATTTATTCCAATAGAGAAGGAAGTAAAAAGAGAGAAGTCAAGTGATGTCTGAAAATATATCATCAACTTGTATTTTCCTGTAATTTTAGAATACATGTTTTCAGACTATAAAACATAATAACCCTTAATAAAATTTGGAAAATCAATCTATAAAATAGAAAAATAAATTCCATTTTTATGATCCAAAAAGCTGTGTTGTTGAAACGTTAGTGTATTTTTGTTTCAGTTATTCTCTCTCCATAACACACGTGTACACACAGGCGCACGTGTAGCTGCGTGTGCATATATACAGAGTTTTATATCTTGATTAGTTTGTGCATTTTATACCCTGATTCAGTCACAAATATTTTCCTGTGAACTTGAAGCAGACTTCGCAAACATGAATTGAAATGGATGCATATTTCTGTCATATGGAATACATGATTTAATGTAACTATTCTCACATTCATATTATTTAGGTTGTTCCAAAAGTTTATGATTATAAATTACACATCAATAAATGTAATGTCCATAATAAATTTCTAGAAAAAGTATGATTAGTTTAAAAGTATTACTTTAAAGGCTTTTGGTTTCTAATTTGATTTATTAAGGTTTATCAGTTTACACTAGCACTAACCATATATGAAAGTAAACATTATACTTCATTCTCATCAGCATTGAGAATTGTCATTAAGGAAAGAAAAAATATGCCAATCTTCTATCTGAAAATGATCTCTTAGTGTTTAAATTGGTTATTCTTATAACATTAGGGAGATTGGACATTTGCTTTTAATGTGTGTCAGCAAGTTTTTATTTCACCTTTTATTCATAAATTATTTTATGGTGCTCTGTGCCTATATTTATCTAAGTTTAAATAATTTAAGGTCTCTTTGATTATGAAGGAAATTAACTTCTTGTCATGTGATATTTGTTAAAAGTATTTTTCTCATTTTTTGTTTTTTTTAAAATCTATTATATATGTGTATACACACACATATATACATACACATACGCTATATATATATGTGCATGGATATTTTTATATAGATAAGGTCATTGACATTTTAATTTGTTATTTATGTAAGTACTTTCATGCTTTAGGACGTTTTAACTTAATATGAATTAAATACTTATCACTTTTACTTTTCAGATTGTTTTATAACTTCACCTTCTACAGTTATTTGTTTATTTAAAAGCAGGATTTATTGAGAGGAGAGAAAGTCTCCCACAGTGGGAGGGAACCTGAGGGGGTTGCCCACCTTTTGTATTTAACTTGAATTTACTTGGTTTATTGTATAAGCTGGAAATATCTATTTTTTCTATATTGTATAAGCTGGAAATATCTATTTTTCTAGGTAAGTGATTATGCAGCACCATTTATTGATTTTTGTTTTTGTTTTTGTTTATTATTTTTAACCTCAGGTTTGTTAAATTCCTTTCTTTTCTTTTTCTTTTTTTTTTTTGAGTTGGAGTCTCACTTTGTCACCCAGACTGGAGTGCAGTGGCCGCTCCCGGCCACCGCAACCTCGACCTGCTGGGCTCCGGCGATCCTTCCGCCTCAGCCTTCCGAGTAGCCAGAATTACAGGCATGCGCCACCATGCCCAGTTGATTTTTTGATTTATTGTAGAGATGAGGTCTCGCTGCCCAGGCGGGTCTCGAACCCGCGGGCTCAGGCAATTCACTCACCTCAGCCTCCCAAAGGCGTGGGATTACAGGCTGAGACACCGAGCCCGGCAAATTCCTTTCATTTTAAAATGAATTCTCACATAGGCCAGCATAGAGTTCCTGGCTCTTTTGTCTTACTGTTCTGTCTAGTTATTCTTGTATTGATGTGCTCTGGTTCTCAAATTGGAGAGATAAAGATATATCCTAATTTTATAATCTCAGCATTGCTTCATTTATAAATACATTGCTTAATAGCATTCATGCCCAGAGGTTTGCATAATTGGAAATATTAAAATCTATATCAATGACCCACTACTCTCTAAAGTCATCCAGTTTCTCTCTTTCCATCGTTTTGGTGCTCCCTCTCCAGTTGAAGCTGCCTAGAAATTGGCATCTCAGCCTTGGGTGCAAATGAAATCACTCAAGAAGTTGAAAACATTTCACTGATTGGATCAGGCAGGTCAGGGTAGAATATTGTGAAAAGGTAAGTCCCAACTTTCTTTTTTATTGTTGCATTTTAATAGTTTAATAGTTGAAGCTAGTTTTATAAAATAAATTAGGTAGGACTTCCCAAAGCTCCGAACTTTTTGAGTAGAGCCTGGGAGCTAAACATTTGAAACAAATCATTTTGTAATTGACCCGGGAATCTTTTATAGAGGTATTTACATGATGAGTTTCATGGCTCATTTATTTGCCTCTTTATTCTTTAGTTTGTTTGCTCATTCAATGAATAATTATTGAGTCCCTGTTATATAGAAGACATGATGCTAGGACTGAGGACAAAATGGTAAGCAGACCAGAAATACCTTCTACCTTTCTAGGGTATTTAATCCAGTGGGAAGACAAATAATGATCCAAATATAATGAATATGTATGAAATTGCAGCTCAAACAATGTAGTGCTGGGAAAAGCCAAGAGTTTTGTGATTGGCAGATAAATCAGATAATAATTAACTGAGAAAGTGGTACACGTCACGAGGAGTTGAGGAAAGAGGAAGAATAGAAATATCCAGGCCAAGAAACATTCACATACAAAAGTCCTGAGGTGAAAGATGGCAGAGACTTCTAGAAGCAACTGAAGGAAAGCCAGTGTGTGGAGCAAATGAGGGACAGATTTCTTATACATTTTTTCCTTTATCCTAAAAGCAAATATATTAAAAAGATGTTAAGGGCAAAACAGGGTGTTGTTACTTAATTAGATTCGTCTTTCTGCACCGTGAAGAACAGATTGGGTGGAGGTGTTTGTTTTTTAGAGGAGATGCAAGTAAACTAGCTAGAAGGCTATGAATATAATCTAGGGGTGTGGGCGCTCCCGCCGCTCCAGCGCTCTGGGACGGGTAGCTCATCACAACCCGGCCCTAGGAGATCCACACCAAACCGCTTCAAGGAAGATCTGCTGGGGTCTCGGCCACCTCTCCTGTGTCCGAGATTGTCCTGCCCGCCTGCGTGGGGCTTCTGTTGCCTGCTCGGAGGCAGGCAGCCATCTTGTTCTTGTCCGGCCCCACCCCCTCTGGGGCGAGCAGGTGAAATAGCACCACCTGCTGGCAATTCAAGGTAACAACACCGAAACGAGAGAAACAAGCTTGATAAAGACATAGACCAAACTTCAGAATCGAGGTTAATCAGAACTGCCTTTTACAGCTGATCAGGGGAACTGACCCTAACTGCAAACTAATTTACCAGCTTGAAAAGAGAACTAGAAATCAGACCTGAAAGGACATTGGACTTAAATGAAATGTCTCAGAGTGTGCTTCATTGATTCTATTAGTTTAATGACTTAATTCTATTCCTACTGTATTGTTCCCCTTTTTTTCTCTTCCGTTGCCTTTTCTTCTCTTTTCTTCTGTCTGTAAACCATGTCTTTGTATAGAGGAACAGCACACTAATAAGGTGGTCAGATAGCTGGTATGTTAGCATCACTATATGCTTTATTTTTGTTTGTATGAGAGTTGGTTTGATTGTAGCTGTGGTCTATCATTTTTATCTGTTTCGGTATAGGCCTGCTCTCTATTTGTTGGCACACTCGTTAGTTTCCTCCCTTACTCCTCTATCTCTCCACTCCCCTCTTCAACCCACTATCTGCTCCATTCTCTCCCCTCTGCTAACCACATTTTATTCCAGGGAGTAAACCTACAGCCCCACTGCACGGACAGATTCCAGGGCAGTGGGAAGTGGGTTCCACATTACCCACACGCCTGTCAGCGAATACCAGGACCTACAGACAGATTTTGAATCACAGCTCTCCCCTTAAATACATCTCAAAACTGCAAAAAGGACCACCTCCAACCTACAGTGCAACTTCAGAATTGAACAAAGTAAGAGGACATACATAAAGAATAGGAGATTGAACAAACAGAAGTAAAACCAATCCCTTTACCCCTGAATAACAAAATTAAAGAAGACGGTGACATGGAAGGAAGGAAGAAGTAGGAAGGTGGAAAAACCGCACAAATGAA
Source organism: Cephalopachus bancanus (assembly GCA_027257055.1). Lineage (NCBI taxonomy): Eukaryota > Metazoa > Chordata > Mammalia > Primates > Tarsiidae > Cephalopachus > Cephalopachus bancanus. The sequence goes on along the minus strand of JAPVLO010000097.1, from coordinate 5,603,857 downwards.
GAAAAACCAAAAGAAGAATATAGGTCTTACACAGACCCCTGGGAAATCAGACAATGAGAAAATAGATTCTGGAACACAGACAATGAAGAGTCCCCAGAATGACTGACTACATGCAACAAACCCAGACATCAAGACATTAATGGAGAGAATTTAAAAAATTGAGGAGAGAAAAGAGGAAAATAGGAAGGAGCTGTTGTCAGAAATGACAGCACTAAAGAATCCTGTGATGGAAATGAACAACAGACTAATAAGCATGGAAAGCAGAATCAGTCAAGCAGAAGAAAGAATCTCAGAGCTCGAAGACCAAAACACAAAACTAACCCAAACTGTCAAAAGCATAGAAAAGAAGCTCAAAAGACAGAACAAAACCTGCAAGAGATGAAAGATCACTCCAAGAGACCAAACCTAAGAATAATTGGGCTTCCTGAGGCAGAAAGAGAAACAGAAGCCACACTGGAACAAACATTTCATGAAATCATTCAAGAAAACTTCCCTCATCTCATTAAAGATGAAAAAATTCAAACACAAGAGATTCAGAGAACCCCTGCAAGACAACAAATGAGAAGACCAACTCCCAGACACATATTAATTCGCCTAAACAAAGTAGCTATGAAAGGAAAAATCCTAAAGGCAGCAAGAGAAAAAGGCCAGACTACCTACCAGGGAAAACCAATTAGAATAGCAGCAGATTTATCCACAGAAACCCTTCAGGCTAGGAGAGCCTGGAGCCCTATCTTCAAAGTACTAAAAGAGAAACAATTTCAACCAAGAATAACCTACCCAGCCAAACTAAACTTCATTAGTGAGGGAGAATTGAAATCTTTTCCAGACATCCAATCCCTAAGAACCTACACTGCCACCAGACCACCACTACAAGAAACACTTAAGAAAGTACTGAACACAGAAGAAAAAGAAAAAAGAACATCAGCATTCTTCACAAAGTACAGGCAAAAGATTAAAAACACACCGGAACCAACTCCAAAACCCAAAGAAAGACAACAAATAAACAGGAACAACTCTGTAAGAACCTTATGACAGGGATCAACTCTTGCATTTCAATTATTAGCCTAAATGTGAACGGACTAAATGCACCACTGAAAAGACATAGATTGGCAAAATGGATAAAATGTCATCAGGCAACAATCTACTGCCTTCAAGAGACTCACCTCACTAGAAGGGACACCCACAGACTCAAAATAAGAGGATGGTAAACAAACTTCCAGGCAAACGGAATACAAAAGAAAGGAGGAGTGGCCATCTTAATTTCAGACAAAATATCCTTCAAACTATTAAAAATCAAAAAAGATACAGAAGGCCACTACATAATGATAAAAGGTTCAATCCATCAACAAGAAATATCTATCCTAAACATATATGCACCCAACATAGGTGCGCCAACTTTCATAAAGCAACTTCTTGGAAAACTAAAGAAAGATATTGACTCTAACACTATCATAACTGGGGACTTTAATGCCCCACTCACAACCCTAGACAGATCATCAGGACAAAAAATCAGCAAGGAGATCCGGAACCTCAATGTGACTTTGGACCAAATGGACTTAATTGATACCTACAGAACACTCCATCCAAAGACCACAGAATACACATTCTACTCATCACCACATGGAACATATTCTAAGATCAACCACATACTCGGCCATAAATCAAGTATAAGCAAATTTAAAAGGACCGAAATTCTACCAAACACCTTCTCGGACCACAGTGGAATAAAAATAAACATTGACACCAACAAAGTCCCCACAAAACCCACAAAGACATGGACACTAAACAGCATGATGCTAAACAACTCCTGGGTCAATGACGAAATCAAAACAGGGATCAAAAGATACCTGGAAACAAATGAAAATGAAGAAACATCTTACCAAAATCTCTGGGATGCCCTGAAAGCTGTAGTAAGAGGGGAATTTATATCCCTACAACACACATGAAGAAAATGGAAGGAACAGAAATTCACAACCTAACAAGCCACCTAAAGAAGCTTGAAAAGCAAGACCACAAAAACCCTAATTTCAGCAGAAGAATCCAGATCACCAAAATAAAAGCCCAAATCCAGAACATAGAAGACAAAAAGATAATACAAAAAATCAATGAAACAAAAAGCTGGTTCTTTGAAAGGGTAAACAAGATTGATGGTCCCCTAGCTAGACTGACCAAGAAAAAACGAGAAAAAAACCAAACAAGCATAATCAGAAACACAAAAGATGAAGTCACATCTGACCCTGAAGAAATACAAAAGATCATTAGAGACTACTATGTACACTTGTATGGAAACAAACTTGAAAACCACAAAGAAATGGAGGACTTTCTGACATCACACAACCTACCTAGGTTGGAACAAGAAGAAATTGAGACCCTAAATAGACCAATTACAATCAAGGAAATCGACTACATAATAAGAAAACTTCCTACAAAAAAAAGCCCTGGTCCAGATGGCTTTGCAGCAGAATTCTACAAGACATTCAAGCAGGAGCTGATACCAATCCTACTGAAGGTATTCCAGGCGATTGAAAAAGATGGAACTCTCCCCAAATCATTTTATGAAGCCAACATCACATTGATACCCAAGCCAGGTAAAGATCCAACAAAGAAAGAGAACTACAGGCCAATATCTTTGATGCACACAGATGCTAAAATTCTCAACAAAATCCTAGCAAACAGTATTCAGCAATACATCTCAAAAATCATCCACCATGACCAAGTAGGCTTCATTCCTGGCATGCAAGGCTGGTTCAACATTCGTAAAACCATAAATGTAATTAAATACATCAATAGATGTCAAAACAAAAACCACATGATCATATCATTAGATGCAGAAAAAGCTTTTGATAAAATCCAGCACCCCTTCTTGATAAAAACCCTTGAACATCTAGGCATACGGGGAACATACCTCAAAATAGTAAAAGCCATCTATGAGAAACCTACAGCCAGCATACTCCTAAATGGACAAAAATTGGAACCAATTCCCCTGAAAACTGGAACTAGACAAGGATGCCCACTCTCACCCCTCCTGTTCAACATAGTATTGGAAGTCCTGGCTAGAACAATCAGAGAAGAGGAGGCAATCAGAGGTATTCAAATAGGAAAAGAGGAAGTCATGTTATCTCTCTATGCAGATGATAGGATGGTGTACCTTGAAAACCCAAGAGAATCTGTCAAAGGCCTCCTTACATTGATAAAGGCCTTTGGCAAAGTCTCAGGATACAAAATAAATGTACAAAAGACAATCGCATTTCTCTACACCAATAATAAACAAACAGAAACCCAAATAAAAAACACAATTCCATTCACAATAGCCACAAAAAAAAAGAAATACCTTGGCATCTTCCTAACCAGAGACATGAAAGACCTTTACAATGAAAATTACAAAACACTGCTCAAAGAAATCAAAGCTGACACGAACAAGTGGAAAAATATCCCATGCTCATGGATTGGAAGAATCAACATTGTGAAGATGTCCATCTTACCTAAGGCAATCTACAAATTCAATGCAATACCCATTAAATTACCAACAACATTCTTCTCAGACCTAGAAAAAACAACACAGGAATTCATATGGAAACACAAACGTCCAAGAATAGCCAGAACAATCCTCAGCAAAAAAAAAAAAAACAAAGCAGGTGGTATCACAATACCAGACTTCAAACTTTACTATAAAGCTACAATCTTCAAAACAGCTTGGTATTGGTACAAGAACAGGCATATAGATCAATGGAACAGAATTGAGATTCTAGAAGCAAAACCTCAATTCCTCAACCAACTCATCTTTGACAAAGCCCCCACCACCTACCAATGGGGAGAGGAGAACCTATTCAGTAAATGGTGCTGGGAAAACTGGCTGACCACATGTAGAAGATTGAAACAGGACCCCTATCTATCCCCATGCACAAAGGTTAACTCCAAATGGATCAGAGACCTAAATGTAAAACCTCAAACCATAAGAACCTCAGAAAAGGAAGGAAATACTCTCATGGAAATCGGAACTGGCATCCAATTCCTGTACAAAACCTGAAACCCACAGGACTTAAGAGAGAAGATAGACAAATGGGACCTCATTAAACTGACAAGCTTCTGCAAAGCCAAAGAAACCATCAAGAGAGCAGGGAGACAGCCTACAGACTGGGAAAAAGTATTTGCCAACTCTAGGTCTGACAAAGGCTTAACATCCTGGTTCTACAAGGAACCGAAACGTTCTGAAAAGAAGAAAACAAACAACCCCATTATAAAATGGGCAAAAGATATGAACAGACACTTCACAAAAGAAGACATTTGAGCAGCCAACAAACACATGAAGAAATGCTCAACCTCACTAATCATCAGGGAGATGCAAATCAAAACCACACTGAGATACCACCTAACTCCAGTCAGAATGGCAATTATCAACAACTCAAAAAATAACAGCTGCTGGAGAGGCTGTGGTGAAAAGGGAACACTTCTACACTGTTGGTGGGAGTGTAAGCTAGTGCAACCTCTGTGGAAAGCAGTGTGGTGATTCCTGAAAGCTCTAAAAATTGACCTTCCATATGACCCTGCAATCCCCCTACTGGGAATATACCCTGAAGAACACAAATCACTCTAAAAAAAAGATACCTGCACATGTATGTTTATCGCAGCATTGTTCACAATAGCAAGAACCTGGAAACAACCATGCTGCCCATCAAAAGGGAACTGGATTAAAAAAATGTGGTACATATACATGATGGAATACTACGCAGCAATAAAAAAGAACAAAATCATGAATTTCGCAGCAACCTGGATGGAACTAGAGTCTATAATACTGAGTGACCTCTCACAGAAACAAAGATCAGAATATCACATGTTCTCACTCATATAATGGACCTTGAACATCCAATGTAATACTATAAGAAAATGACTGACGGTACTGGGAAATTATGGGGGGGGGAGGTGGATGGGATTAACAGTAGCTAATATCTATCTGTGACTGGGAAAACACCTCTTATCAACAGGGTGCCTAAATGAAACGTAATTGTACACCTAACCCTTAACTGTACCCCACAAAATGATAATAAAAAAAATACTGATAAAAAAAAAGAAAGAAAAAGATAAGGCAGAGGACAAAGCAAAAAAAAAAATAATAATCTAGGGGTGTGATGTTAGTAACTAGGACTTGATCAAGAGTCTGCAAACTGTGGCTCCCAGGCCAAATCCAGCTTCCCACTTGTTTTTATAAATAAAGTTTTATAGGAACACAGCTAAGCTCATTCATTGATGGTGTCTGTGGCTGCTTTCATGTTATAATGACAAAATTGCGCAGTTGTAACAAAGACTGTATGAAACCCAAGGCCTAAAATATTTACTATCTGGCTTTTTATTTAAAAAGCGTGCCAACCCCAGGGCTAGAAGAGCAGTGGTGAAATTAACAGAGCTAGGTGAATAGTCGTTGGATTAGTCAAGTTTTCAGCTTCTTGCATCAGTTAGGGTCTTATAATATTTTTCCTAGAAAATTATCAATGATATTTTTAATTTAATGTTAAACTTTATTCTATTCTTTTATAATTACTTAATTTACTTAAAATTGGAGTTTATATGATCTTTTATATGCTAATTGTATTTGAATTTTCTGGGTTTGATTGATGAGACTTGAAAATATTTTCTCCACTTAATGAGATGTTTCAAAATATTAACATGGAAACTATATTAATTTCATAGTTTTTCTTTTTTCTTATGGAATAACGTATCAATACTTTTCTATTGACTTTTTATGGTTAATATATATAGTTCTAAGTTTCTCTAGTTTAATGCTTAGTTTATTTCCATTTCATATTGTTAAATACTGAAATATGTTTAAGGCCGTATATTGTCATTTAAATAACCTTGAATAAAATTATTATTTTTTAGTGTATTTTTAAAATAAGAATAATTTTTACTTTATTTAGATTTCACTCTGTAGTAAGTCATGTACCAAATGCATTATCTCATTTAACTTTTATCATATAGCTGTGTAAAAGTATTATTATTCCCATTTTTCAGAACAGGAAACAGAGAGGCTTGTATTTTACTCACATTAGCACAGCTTATCATCCACACTTTGTTTTCCTTCTAGTTGGTAGCATTGAGTTCCCTTAGAACCAGTTGAGAAATATTATAAGGCTCAATTTTAGGATTTCAAAAATGATGAGAATTTAACAAAAGCATCACAAGCATCACAAAAGAAGAGCACAGCATTCTACTAGTTTTAATAAATCGAGTGGTCCAAGAAGTCTTTTTCCTGCTGGGAATGCCAACTCTAATTTTACAGAAGGAAACAATTATAACATATTTAGGGACTATGTGTCAGATATGGAGATGAAATGAAGTCATGGAAGGGACAGCTCAAGAATGATTACTATGAGTACTTGTAAAGTTTTCACATAGTATAACACTTTCTGAATTGAGGGTGATCATCTACATTTCTTGTGGCTTGGTTTTCATGACAATCTAAGCTAATTGATCACAAACACTTTTAAACTTCAACAGTATTTGGGCTACTTCTATTTCTTCATGAGTATATCTTGATAAGTTGTATGTGTGTAGGAATTTATCCATTTATTTGAGGTTGTGGTTCTGTCTTTCTATCTTCTTTCACACTGTTGAGTTTGCTATGGCAGAAAAAGATATGTTAGTCTCTAACTATAATCTTCATAGTTGAAAGTAAGATGTTTAGACCCAGATTCAGGAAATAATTTTTCAAATTCTTTCTCTTATTAGCATCTTTTATGCCCTCTGATTTTTTTTGTTCCCTACATAATATGGTTGGGATAATCTGCTAGCACCAGGTTGCTAGACAATGATTTTACTTACGATAAAGTCTGCAGACTCTTAAATGGCCAATGGCTGCCCTATGAAGAACGACTTGCTTATTTTTATTTCTGTGTATATTACACATTTTGCTCATCATATGCCAGCACACACAATACAAATGCCATAGTATAAAATATCTAAATGCCTTAGAAGTGGCAAAATGAATGAAATCTTAATACCTCATTGTTTACTTTCCTTTAAAAATCAGGACACTGGACTGTGAGGGCTCTGGACAACAGGAGTATCTTCTCTTCCTTTCCTTCCCTTCTTCTTCTTTGCCTCCCACCTCCTAACCCATGTTCCTCTCTACTTCTCTGGAGGGCATTAGCTCTCTATGTCCATGAGTGGTGACTGACACAACCACAGGTGCATACAGTTTCCACGCCCCGTTCTCCATAGGAAGATCAAAGTTGCTTTGAGTGGAAAATGGAAGAAATGACAGGACCTATCAGAGTGTCCACATAAAGAAGCTGGGGCATACAGGGGGAAAAAAAGCAGTAAAATTCTAGCTGAGATGGACCCCCAAGGAGCTCAGGGACAAAAATAAAGAGTAGGTGGGAGTGCTTCTCTGCTCCCTTCACCCCTCTGCCCTCTCCCAATTGCTGACTATTAAATTGTTGGGGACCCCCTCTGCCACTGTGATCCAAGACAACACTTGGTGGCAATTAGAGATCTTCCCAGGAACAAAGAACCAAGTAGCCAACTGACGCAGCCATGCTGCATCCTCTACTTCAGACCCAGGCCGAGATAGTGAACACCATACCAGTTATGCATCCATGAAACCAGTAGCCTAGGGTTGACACGCCTATGAGAATCTAATGCCCTTACTGATCTGACAAGAGGCAGAGCTCAGGTGGTAATGTGAGTGATGGGGCGTGGCTATAAATACAGATGAAGCTTCCATTGCTGCAGGTGCTGGTCTCCTGCTGTGCAGCTGGTTTCCTAACTTGCCACAGACTGGTACCGGTTTGTGGCCAGGGGGTTGGGGAACTCTGCCCTAGAGATCTAATTCTCAGAATGGAACACCACTACTAGAGGGGGGATTGCAACCCATCAAAGCTCTCCATGGGACAAAGAAAACGTGGTCGTGGCATCAGTCACTGAGAGGGGAAATACCAAAGCCCAGGACAGACTTGGATAGGAGGTCGTTTCTCATCTAGTCTCCCTCTCCAGTGCACTATTGTGTACACAGTGGTGGCTCTTTTCACTGAACCCCAGGAACTTGTATTGAAAGAGTACAGTTCTCTGGTGCTTCACATGCTTCTTTGGCGTCCCCACCCCCACTGAAGGCCAGTAAGTGAAGGGTAAGAACTTCCAGTTCTTACTCCAAAATGCCATCTACTGGACTGAAGCCTGAATTACACTATCAAACAAAAAGACATCATATAAGCACCATTACAGCACCACCTGCAACCAAAAAACGCATACAGACAAAGCCCTCTGAAAGCATCCAGAAAAAAAACCCAATTGTCCATATACAGCATACATCACAATCATACCCTCAAGTGAAAAAAGAATAAAAAATAAAAAAGCTCCATGTAAACAAGAACACATTCAAAAAAAAGAAGGACCAGCTTTCTCAGATGAGAAGGAACCAGTGCAAGAATTCCAGCAATATAAAAAGTCAGAGCATTTTATCACCTACAGAGGATTGCACTGGTGCCTTAGTAATGGATCCTAGTCAAACAGAGCTGTATGAAATGACAGCTATAGATTCAGATTATGAATGACAAGGAAACTCAACAGGATCCAAGAGAAAATTGAAGTCCAACACAAAGAAGCCAGAAAAATGATTCAAGATTTGAAATACAACATAGCTATATTAAGAAAGAACCAAGCTGAACTTCTGGAATTGAAAAACTCATTACAGAAATTTCAAAATACAATTGGAAGCCTTAACAACAGACAAGACCAAGCAGAAGAAAGAATCTTAGAGCTTGAAGACCAGTCTTTCAAATCAACCTAGTCAGACAAAAATATTCTAAAAATAATTTGTTTTAAAAAAACAGAGCCTTAGAGAAATTTGTGATTATGTAAGGCAACCAAACTTATGACTTACTGGCATTCCTGAGGAAGAAAAACAGAAAGTAAGAACTTGGAAAAAACTGAGGATATAATTCAGGGAAAATTTCCCAATCAATCTAACTAGAGGTTGACAGCAGATGCAAGAAATTCAGAGGACTCCTGCAAGATATTATGCAAGATGACCATCCTCAAGGCACATAGTCATAAGACTATCCAACGTCAACGTGGAAAAAAAAAATCTTAAAGGCAGATGGAGAATAGGGCCATATTACCTACAAAGGGAAACCCATCAGACTAACGGTAGACTTTTCAGCAAACCTTACAAACCAGAAGAGATAGAACATTCATTTTCAGCACTCTTAAAAAAAAAGAATGCCAGGCACAAATTTCTCATCCTGCCAAACTAAATTTCATAAACAAAGGAGAAATAAAGTCTTTATGAGACAAGAAATCACTAAGAGAATTTGCCATCACTAGATGGGTCAGATAAAAGATGCTTAAGGGATTTCTAAGCATGGAAACTAAAAAATAATATTTTCTACCACAAAAACACATGTAATTCCAAAGTCCACAGACCCTTTAAAGCAATGACACACAAAAAAGCTACAGAAAAACTAGCTAAGAACATTATGAAAGGAGCAAAACCTCACTTATCAACATTAACTTTGAATATAAATGGCCTAGATGCTACACCTAAAAGCCATAGGAATGCCTCACCACTTCTGCACTAGGCGGGGCACTGGCAGCAGCAGTTGTGGAGGGAGCCCACTGAAGAAGACAAGAGAGGCATCCCACCACTATCTTGAAGGTGGGTCAGGAAAGTGCTCTGACTTACTCGCCATGGAGCAACAGAACCGATCTCTGTGACTGGTGGATCAACTACTCAGGTTGATCATGACCCAGAGGGAATATCCTGAAAGCACAAACTTCGGAGATACCTGACAAGTGCTTATTCCCAGGCATCCCACCCCCTATCCTGATCCAGCCTCGGGACTAAGGGTGTGGGCAGAAAAGGACGAGGAAGAACTCCAAAGAGACCAGTGGTGAGTCTGGGGCTGACCCAAACTCCCTTCTCCCCAGCAATCCTCTGAACATCAGACTCACACAGCTGGACCACGACTGAGAGGGACAAACCCAGGTGGAGACTGGGTGTCAGTTGCAATAGGAGAACTCCATTCCAGGATAAACCTGGCTGGGGTACCCTGCCCCACTGCGGGAGTACATACATGGGGAAGAGACAATCCTGTACCTCTCTACTGGAGATCTCCCTGACCATATGAGAGTGGGAGGGGAGGGATACAGCCCCAAGCACCTCTACTGTCCTTCCTCCTTCCCTGCTCTGGACACTGGGGAGAGAGTGAAAGAAGTGGGAGCTCTGCAGGAAAGATGAGCCTAGAGAAACAATTACAGAGCCTGCCACAAGAGGACAGGTTTTTGTTTTTTTGTTTTTTAAAATTTTTAAACATTTTTTGCCTGTTTGCTAGTTCATATATTTTAAAAATATTTTTCCTTTGTGCATGAATGTGTATGTGAGGGTTGATCTGCATCTCCCCAATTTTTTTTCTTTTCTTTTTCTGTTTCTTCCTTTGCTTATTGTTTTCTGTTTATGTGTGTATGTGAATGATTGAGTACCCATCTTTCAATTTTGTTGTTGTTGGTTTGTTTTTGCTCTTTTGTTCTTCCGGTTTTTTTTCTTTTCTTTTCTTATTTTAGTTAATACATGTGTGAGGGTTCAATCTGAATTTTTTTTTTCCCCTGTCTTTCTGTTTTTCTTCTCCATTCACTTTGTGCTAGGCATGTGTGTGTGTTTAGTTTTCTTGATTTTTTGTTGTTATTGCTTGTTTTGTTTCACTTTGTTGTTATTTCAGTTTGTTTTGGGGGTGTGTATGTATGTCTGTGTGTGTGTGCTCAATTGTTTTTTGCGTTGTTTTCTGCTTTTATTGTTCTGTGATTTCTTTCTTTTTAAAAAAATTCTTGTCCATTTTTTTCATTCTATTTTTCTCTGTGCTCTTCATTGCTGTCACTGTATCTTGGACTCAGGAGATATACACACATACCCATTTCATCATCACATAAAGTGGTGGTGGGGAGAGTGTCTCAGGGAACACATACCACAATCAGTGAACAATATAATTTGCAAGTAGTTTCTGAATCCTAGCACCCATCCCCTACCTTATTTGACTTTCAAAACTACAAGAGAGAGCAAAGCTTCTCACCCACAGTCCTATTTTAAAATAGAACAAATTCAGAGGCCAAAACAGGGAAGAACAGAGGGCTGAGCAAACATCAGAAAGGAAAGCCTCTCCCACTGACACTGAATAACAGAACTAAAGAGAAAAATAAGAGACCTGTCACAAATGAGGAAAAGCCAAAGGAAGACCACTTGGAGCCCAAACAATGGGCACCACCAATGACTGGCCCCAGAATATGACAGGGATTAGGGAATAGATGGAAAGAGTGAATAAAACTCAAGAAAGTCAAGATGCAACACTGAGAGAACTTGCAACAGAGATTTTGGCAACAAAAAATTTCAGCTGGGAAATAAATAGCAAGATGACAAGCATGGAAAGCAGAATTAATCTAGCTGAAGAAAGACTCTCAGAGCTGGAAGACCAGAACATGGGATTGACTTTATGTAAAAAACAGGAAGAAGTCTCAGAAAGAAAGAACAAAGCCTACAAGAGATGTGCAGTTATATCAAGAGACCAAACCTACATATGACTGGTATTCCAGAAGAAGAAAGGGAAATGGAGAACAACTTGGAGCAAGTATTTCAGGAAGTAATCCAAGAAAACTCCCCATCTCACCAGAGATGAGACCAGTCAAGCACAAGAGATACAGAGAACCTCCACAAGACATCAAATGAGAAAACCAACCCCCAGGACCATAGTAATTTGCCTAAACAGAGTAGGTACAAAAGAAAAACTCATAAAGGCATCAAGAGAGAAAGGTCAGACTACCTACTGGGGAAAACCAATCAGAATAGCAGCAAACCTATTGGCAGACACTGCAAGCAAGAAGGGACTGGAGTCCAGTATTCAAAGTCCTCAAAGATAAACAACTTCAATCAAGAATTTCCTACCCACCCAAGCTCATCTTCATCAGTGATGGAGAATTAAAATCCATCCCAGACATCCAATCCCTAAGAGATTATGCAGCTTCCAGACTAGCTCTACAGAAGACACTTAAAAAGGTATTAAGCACAGAAGAAAGAAAAAAAAAGAATGACTGTACACTTCCCACGAGAACAGCAGAGCTCAAAATCAACAGAGAATAAAGCACAACAACAAACTTGAAAACACACATATACATCAATCCCAAAGCCAAAAAAAAAAAAAAGCAAGCAAGCAAAGAAAAAACTTTCTAAGATCCTCATGACAGGGATAAACAATTACATTTCAATAATCAGCCTGAATGTGACTGAACTAAATGCATCACTGAAAAGACACAGAATCGCAGACTGGATAAGAAACCATGTACTAATAATTTTCTGCATCCAGGAAACTCATCTACCACAATGAGTTTCCAGGCAAATGAATCTCAAAAGAAGGCAGGAGTCATGATCTTAATATTAGACAAAACAGCCTTCAAGCTCTCAAAAATTAAAATTATACAAAAGGACACTATATAATGATAAAAGGTTCAATCCATCAACAAGAAATATCCACCCAAAATATATATGCACCCAACATAGGAGCACCAGCATTTATGAAGCAACTACTAAATAAATTAAAAAAAGATATTGACTCTACCACTATTATAGCAGGGGACTTGAAAATCCCACTAACAGCCCTAGATAGATCATCAAGGCAAAAAAATCAACAAGGAGATCTGGAACCTAAACTTAACATTCAACCAAATGGACTTAATAGATGCCTACAGATTATTCCACTCAACAACCACAGAATATACATTCTATTCATCACATGGAATGTACTCCAAGGTTGATCACATCCTTGGCCATAAGTCAAGCATAAAGAAATTTCATAAGATTGAAATATTGTCATGCACCCTCTCAGAACACAGGGGAATAAAAAATAAATATAAACACCAACATTTCCCCAAAGCCCACAAAGACATGGACACCAAATAACATGATACTGAACAAGTACTGGGTCAACACTGAAATACAAGCAGAAATTAAAAGATTCTTGGAAACAAGTGAAAATGAAGAAGCATCCTACCAAAACCTCTGGGATGCCATGAAATCAGTTCTAAGAGGGAAATTTTTACCTTTAAGAGCACATATTAAGAAAATGGAAATATAACAAGCTGAAAGCCTAACAAGTCACTTAAGGGAGCTGGAAAGAGAAGCAAAACCCAATTTTAGCAGAAGAATCCAAATCACCAAAATAAGAGCCCAAATATGGGGCATAGAAGACAAAAACATAATAGAAAACATCAACAAAACAAAAAGCTGGTTCTTTGAAAGAATTAACAAGATTGATGGACCCCTTGGACAAAATGAACAAGAAAAAGAGAGTAAAAGACCAAATAAACACAATCAGAAATATTAAAGATCAAATCACAACTGACACCGAAGAAATACCAGAGATTATCAGAGATAACTATGTACAGCTATATGAAAACAAACTGATAACCTAAATAAAATGGAGGACTTTCTGATATAACACAACCTCCCCAGGTTGAAACAAAGGAAAACAATGAGACAATGAGACACCAAATAGAACAATAACAACCCAGAAAATTCACTCTGTCATACGAAAACAACCTACAAAAAAAAAAAAAAAAAAAAAAAAAAAAGCCCTGGACTGATGACTGGCAGCAGAATTCTACAAAGCATAAAGGAGGAGTTGATACCAATCCTACTGAAAGTATTCAGGCAATTGAGCAAGATGGAATTCTCCCAAATCATTTTAGAAGCTAATATCACACTGATACCTAAGCTGGGTAAAGATCCAAACAAAAAAGAGAACTACTGGCCAATATCCCTTATGAACATAGATGCAAAAATCCCCAACAATATTCTGGCAAATCAGATCCAAAAACACATCTCAAAAATCATTCACCATGACCAAGCCGACTTTAGCCCCTGGATGCATGGCTAGTTCAACATTCACAAGACCATAAATGTAATTAAATACATTAACAGATGTAAAACTAAGAACCACATGATTTATCATTAGTTGCAAATGAAGATTTTGATAAAATCCAGCATCTCTTCTCTATAAAAACCCTCAAACACCTAGTTATAGAAGGAACATACCTCAAAATAGTAAGTGCCATTTACAATAAACCCACAGCTAACATATTGCTAAATGGACAGAAACTGGAAACATTTCCCCTGAAAACTGGAACAAGACAAGGCTGTCCATTCTCACCCCTCTTGTTCAACATTGTGTTGGAAGTCCTAGTTAGGGCAATTAGACAAGAAAAGGAAATCATGTGCATCCAAATCAGAAAAGAGGACGCAAAGAGGGATAACTTGACTTCTTCCTTTCCGATATGGATACTCCTGACTTTGCTGATGATATGATCCTATACTTTGAAAATCCAAGAGAATCTGTCAAAAACCTGCTTGCACTGATAAAGGACTTTGGCAAAGTCTCAGGATACAAAATAAATGTGTAAAATACAGTTGCATTCCTATACACTAAAACAAGCAATCAGAGACCCCAATAAAAAGCATAATCCCATTCACAATAGCTGCACAAAAAATGAAATACCTTGGCATCTTCCTAACCAGAGAAGTGAAAGACCTTTACAATGAGAACTACAAAACACTGCTAAAGAAATCCTAGAAGACACAAACAAATGGAAAAATATTCCATGCTCATGAATAGGAAGAATCAACATTGTTAAGATGTCCATCCTACCAAAGGTAATCTACAGATTCAATGAAATACTCATTAAATTACCAATATCATTCTTCGCAGAGCTAGAAATGACAATACAGAAACTCATATGGAAATATAAATGACCACGAATAGCCAAAACAATTCTTAGCAAAATAAAAACAAATACAAAGAAGGAGGTATCACACTTTCGGACTTCAAATTTTACTATAGGGCTACAATAATCAAAACAGCCTGGTATTGGTATAAGAACAGGCACATAGACCAATGGAACAGGATAGAGAATTCAGAAATAAGGCCTCAATTTCTCAACCAACTCATCTTTGACAAAGCCTCCAACAACAACCACTGGGGAGAGGAGAACCTATTCAGTAAATGATGCTGGGAAAACTGGCTGATCACAGGCAGAAGACTGAAACAGGACCCCTACATATCACCATACACAAAAATTAACTCTAAATGGATCAAAGGCCTAAAAGTAAAACATCAAAGTATAAGAATCTTATAAAAGGAAGGAGATACTCTTATGGAAATTAAAACTGGAAACCAATTTCTGATCAGAACCCAAAGTGCCCATATCATAAGAAATAAGGTAGACTAGTGGGACCTCATCAAACTAACAAAAGAAACCATCAAGAGAGCAGAGAGACAGCCTACAGAATGGGAAAAAATATTTGCCAACTGTGTATCTGACAAAGGCCTAACAACTAGAATCTACAAGGAACTCAAACATGCTGAAAAGAAAAAAAAAACAAAAAACAAAAAACAAAACCCCAGCTTCATTAAAAAGTGGCCTAAAGACATGAATAGTCACTTCTCAAAAGAAGATATACAGGCAGCCCACAGACACATGAAATAATGCTCAGCCTCACTTAACACCAGAGAAATGCCAATCAGAACCACACTGAGATACCACCTAACCCCAGTAAGAATGGCCATCATTAATAAAACAAACAGCAACAGTTGCTGGCGAGTATGTGGAGTAAAAGGAATGCTTCTACATGCTGGTGGGAATGTAAACTAGTGAAACCTTTTTGGAAGACAGTGTGATGATTTCTGAAAGAAATAGAAACTGACCTTCCATATGACCCAGCAATTCCCCTACTGGGAATATACCAGAAGAACTCAAATCATTCTCCAAAAAATGATACCTGCACACCTAAGTTTGTTGCAGCTCTATTCACACTAGCAAAAACATGGGACCAACCATGCTGCCCATTGAAACTGGATTGGATTTAAAAAAATGTGGTACATATACACAATGGAATATTATGCAGTCATAAAGAGGGACAAACATATGGACTTCGCAGCAACTTGGATGAATTTAGAGTTGATCATACTCAGTGATCTATCACAGAAACAAAGAACAAAGTACCATATGTTCTCACTCATAAGCAGTTCTTGAACTGTTATCATATTACTAGAAGAAAGGGACTGACAGTAATGGGAAACTGCCAGTGGAGGGGGTGGGATGACCCTGGCCATTTGAGGAAAACTGCTAGGGGAGAGAGGGGCAAGCCTCATCAACAATGGTACCTGCACAATCAGTGTTTGTATATCTAACCCTGAATTGTACCTCACATCTTTAAAATAAAATTTTAAAAAAGGACAGTTGAATAAAAAAGACTCTTCCATCAATTGCCTTCAAAAGATTCATCTCACATGTGACAACACCACAGGCTTCAGGAAAAGGTTTGGAGAAACATCTATCATGCAAATAAAAAAAAAGTAAGGGTTACGATTCTCATATGAGATAACACAGACTTTAAACCAACAATTGTAAAAAAGAACAACAAAATTATATAATAATAATTGATTCAACTCAATAAGAAGATTTAATTGTTCTCTCTCTCTCTTTATGTATATATATATGTATATATATATACACACACACACACACACATATATATGTACATGTATATATATATACACACATATATATATACACACACACAATCAACATTGGAGCACCCAGACTTATAAAACAATTACTACTAAATCTAAGACAAGACTTAGACAGCCAAAAATAATTGTGAAAGTCTTCAACAACCCTTGATAACATTACACAGATTATTGAGGCAAAAACTAACAAATTCTGGACTTAAATTTGACATGAGCCATTGGACCTAACAGACATCTATATAATACTTCATCCAACAACCACAGAATATACATTCTTCTCATCTGTATATGAAACATACTCTAAGATTAACCACATGCTTGATCATAAGGCAAGTCTCAATGAATTCAAAAAAATGAAAATCTTACAAAGCATTTTCTCAGACCATAGTGGAATAATAATAGAAACCAATACCAAGAAGAACACTCAAAACCAGATAAATACATGGAAACTAAACAATTTGCTTCTGAATAATTTTTGGATAAACAACAAAAATTAAGGCAAAAATAAAAAACACACTTTGAAATAAATGAACATAGAAACATAATATACCAGAGTCTCTTGGATATGACAAAAATCAGTGTTAAGAGATACACATATATAAACTCAAAGCTAGCAGAAGAAAAGGAATAACAAAAATCAGAACAAAACTAAATGAAATTGGGTCCCAAAACCATTGATACTAAAGTATCAATGAAATGAAAAGTTGGTTCTTTGAAAGAATATACAAGATTGATAAACCACTAGCTAGAATAACAAAAAGGGAGAGAAGATCAAAATAAGCACAATCAGATATGATAAAGGTGACATTATAACCACTCCCACAGAAAGACAAAAAATCTCAGATACTAATATGAACATCTCTATGTATACACACTAGAATATCTAGGAAAAATAGATAAATGCCTGGAAACACACTACCTCCAAAGATTAAAGCAGGAAGAAATTGAAGCCCTGAACAGACCAATAGCAAGTTACAACACAGAATAATAATAATAACAAACCCGTACCAACCAAAAAGAGCCTTACACCAGACAGATTCACAGCAAATTCTATTAGACATACAAAAGAACTGATACCAATCTTCATGAAACTATTCCAAAAAAGGGAGGAGGAGTGATTTCTCCCTAGCTAATTCTACAAAACCAGTGTCATCCAGATACCAAAATCTGGCAAAGACGCAACAAACAAGGGAAACTATATGCCAATATTTTTGATAACTATATGCAAACATCCTCAACAAAATACTAGCAAACAGAATTTAACAGCACATCAAAAAGATAATTTACCACAATCACGTGGGATTTATTGCTTAATACAAGGATGGTTCAACATATGCAAAACAATACGTATAATTTACCACATAAACAATAGATGCAGAAAAAGCATTTGATAAAACCCAATCTCCCTTTATAATAAAAACCCTCAACAAACTAAGCATCAAGGGAACACACCCTGAAATAATAAGAGGTACCTATGACAAACCCACAGCCAACATCATACTGAACACAGAAAGACTGGAAACATTCCTCCTAAGAACTGGAACACTGCACAAATGTCCATTCTCACTACTCCTATTCAACATAGAACTGGAAAGCCTAGCCAGAGCAATCAGGCAAGAGAAATAAATAAAATGCATGTAAATGGGAAAAGAGGAAATCAAATTATCTTTCTTTGTTGACAATATAGTTCTATACCTAGAAATCTTAAGTATTCCTCCCTAAGATTACTAAATCTGATAAATGGCTTCAGTAAAGTTTCAGGGTACAAAATTCATCATACAAAAATCAATAACATTTTTATATACCAATAACATTTAAATTGAGAACCAAATCAAGAATACAGTTCCATTTACAATAGACACACACATATTCACACACATACACACACACACACAAATAAAATATCTAGGAATACATCTAACAAAAGAGGAGAAAGAGCTCTACAACAAGAGCTACAAAATACTGCTGAATGAATGACACAAATAAATTTTTTAAAATTTCATGCTCATGAATTAGAAGAATCAATATTGTTAAAATGTCCATATTGCCCAAAGCAGTCTGCAGCTCTATTGTTATCTCTATTAAATTATCATCATTTTTTACAGACTTAGAAAAATTATTCTAAAATTCATGTGAAACCAGAAAAGAGCCTGAAAACACCAAAGCAATCCTCAGCAAAAAGAACAAAGGCCGAGGCATTGTGTTACCTGACTTCAAAAAGTACTACAAGGCTACAGTATCCAAAAAAGCATGGTACCAGTACAAAAACAGGCACATAGACCAATAGAACAGTATAGAGCATTCAGAAATAAAGCCAAACATCTACAACTAACTGATATGCAACAAAGTTGACAAGAATAAACATTGGGAAAAAGACACTCTATTCAATAAATGGTGCTGGGCAAACTTGGCTAACCACATGCAGAAGAATAAAACTGGATCCCTGCCTCTCACTGTGTGCAAAAATTAACTCAAGATGGATTCAAGACTTACATATAAGACTTGAAACTAGAAAAATTCTAAAAGAAAATCTAAGAAATATTTTTCTGGACATTAGCCTAAGCAAAGAATTTACAACTAAGTCTTCAAAAGCAAGTGCAACAAAAATAAAAATTGGTCATTGGGACCTAATTAATCCCAAATCTTCTATGCGGCAAAAGGAACTATCAATGGTAAACACACAGCCTACAGAATGGGAGAAAACATTTGCAAACTATGCATCCAACAAAGGACTAGTATCCTTAATCTATAAGGAACTTAAATCAGCAAGAAAAAACACCACCATTAAAAAAAATGGGCAAAAGCCATGAACAGACACTTCTCAAAAGAAGACATATAATCCGCCAAGAAACATATGAAAAAAAATTCAACATCATGAATCATCTAGAAATGCAAATCAAAACAATGAGATACCATTTTGCACCAGTCAGAAATGCCATTATTAAAAATTTCAAAACAACAGATATTGGCGAGCTTGTGTTGAAAAGGAATGCTTATATACTGTTGATGGGAAAGTAAATTAACACAGACACTATGGAATACAGTACAGAAATTTTTCAAAGAACTAAATATAGAAATACCCTTCAACCCAACAATCCCATTACTGGGTATATATATACTCAAATGAAAATAAATTATTTACCAAAATGCCACCCACACTCTTGTTTAACTCAGAATTTCTCACAATACAAACATGTGGAATCAATACAGGTGTCCATCAATGATACATTAGATAAAGAAAGTGTGCCATGGAATACCACATGGCCATAAAAAAGAACAGAATCATGTCTTTTGCAGCAATATGGATAGAGCTAGAGATCTTTATCCTAAGTGAATTAACACAGAAACAGAAAACCAAATACTGCATGTCCTCACAAGTGGGAGCTAAACACTGGGTACACAAGGACAAAAAGATGAGAAGAGTAAATCCTGGGAACTACGGAAAAGGGCAGAGAGGAAGGCAAGGATTGAAAAACTGCTTTTGGAGCCCTATGTTCACCACTTGGGTGACAGGTTTAATAGAAGCCCAAACCTCATCCTAATGCGCTATACCCATTTAGTAAGCTACATCTGTATCCTCAGAATCTAAAATTTTAAAAATTAAAAACATATATATCAATACCAAAAAATGAAATTGTATGATGCTGATTGAGATAGGGTAAAAGTTAGAAACCATGAAGAAATGCAGTTATACAGTGAACAATATAGGCTCTGTTTAAGGTTATGTCATGTGTATGTCCTTTAAAAAGGACATTGGACCTGAAAAACAAAGCAAAAGAATGAGAACAAATTTCTATTTACTTCCTTCTGTTTCCTTGACCATACTGGAAATAGACTTCAGAGCTTCAAAAGTTAATTTAGTACATAGTTATTGAAAAATTAAAAGGAAATCAGGACACTGAAATTACAATGACAAGCTTCCACAGAGGAGGTGAAGCGAAAATCTCACTCATTTATACTCAGTGGTGACATGTCTATAGTTCCCTGTCTGCATGCCAAGCAGTAATTCTGCAATCTTCAAACTCTCTCATTTCATCCTTACCCTGTTACAGTGGCTAATGGTATGTAAATATGAAGTCATTTTTTCCTCTTCTTTTTAAAATTGATAAACAAAGTTGTTTCAAACAGAGTTGCAGATATATGAGTAAAATTAAGTAGTCTCCGAAAGTTTCCCTACTTTCTACCTATATTATGTGATTGTATGATAAAGTTAATATTACCATGTCTCAATATTGGTACATTAGAGGTTTACCTTCTAATGATTAGATAAATCTTTCTGAGGGAACTTAAGCCATTTTCCTAATGAGTGAATGTATGAACATGGAGAAGGCGTTATTATCTTTACTATAGCATCGGCTGGCATCTTGGACCTTTAAAATTCTGTCTCCCCCATGCCTTAGAAAGATACTTTCTAGGCTAGAACGACTGCTTTTCTAGCTATAATTTTTTACCTAAAAGGAAGACTTTTGGCTTTTCTACCTAAAATGAAATGCACCAGCTCTGAAATATCTATTAAAACCGTTCTTGTATGGAAAAAGCAACAGAGGAAGAGCCGTCTCCAGGAGATCAGTGCTAGAATTTCATTTCTCAGCTTGAGGGGCCTGACTAATGACCTTGTGGGCTGTGGACTCGAGCTTCTTCCTTTGGCCCATTGGCAGAGGTTAGTCTTTCTAGAGCTGGACCAAGCTGTGAGGAGAGGAGGGCCAGGTAAATTATAGTAGAAGAATATGGAAGGGAAGCCAGAAAGGGTAAGCTGTTACTGTCCTAGAAGCGGTATGCAACCTCTAGAAGGTTGAAAAGGTTATGATGATACTCAAAGTAGGCCCTAGATCATCAGGAGAGTTTCACAAAGAGTCCGGTGCTGGACGTTTGGATTTTGGGAATTCAGGTAGAAGTTAGTCTGGGCCATGAGTAAAGGAAGAGATTTCACACAGGATAAAGAAATAAAAGCAGGAACACTGAACACAATTTTCCCTTGCTTCCCAGCTGTGCTGAGGGCCAGCTCAGGGTTGATGAAAGCTTCTGTTAATAGAAGAGCATTACCCTTGCTTCCCTTTCTCACTCTTGACTTTCAGACTTCCTCTATTACCAGAGTTCACACATGACCTCTGGAAAAATCCTCTGGGGGGTGTTTTGGGTCTTAACCTTCTAATAGGGCCTTTCTCCTTCCCTGACTGATACTATTCTTTAAAAGACTGAATTTATAGGCACCAAACAGGACAAGAATATACCCACAATGAGTCACAGTCCTATTTCCATTGATTGGTCTCCTTCTCTTCCTTAGTTGACCTCTCTGACCCTGTTGGAAAAGTCACGAATCTCCTTCACATTTTATTCCTAATGAGGTGATTTACTCTGCATACTAAGTAAGATCATGACTATGTAATAAATTCTCCACTCTGAGCTAAGCTTAAAGAACCAGCCTCTTCAGCTGCTTGCGATTAACCTTTTAGCTGATAAGAACCCTATTGCAGTGTACAGATGGCAGATTTTAAGGTTGTCATGATTAAAGAATCTTAGTAACCTAGAGCTTTTTAACATATGCTTTTTACAAAATATCTGTTTTTAATTCTAAAATAAGCCTGGTTCCAATTGCTCTCTTTGTTTTCATTCTGGAAAACAACCTGGAAAAACCATCGGAACTGGTAAATATCCGTGAAGAGTTTTTTTAAACATTACATGCATATTCAACTCAGACTTTTATATACACAAAGAAATAAGCCCTACTTTCCAGTTCTTATCTCACATCCTGACCTATTTTATGTGTGACCGAAAATTCGGATTGTCTTCTAAGGAAGGTGAGGCCTGGGTATTTAGACAGCTTTATTGTCAGAGGTTTCCAGTAGAAATGGGAGTGGACAGTAGTGAGAGAGGTAACTGCATAGATATCTAGGGGAAATACATGTGTTATGTATGTAAGTGTGAATGCGTGTGTGTGTGTGTGTGTGTGTGCGTGTGTGTGTGTGTGTGTGTGTGTGTGTGTGTGTGTGTGTGCGCGCACGCGCACATGTAGGATGCAGGTTTATATGTATAAGGGCAAACTCAATTGGGATTTTTTTGGAAAATGGGCTCCTTGTAGTACAGGCTTCCCCATAAGGTAAATGTCCTAGGAACCCATTGGCATCAGTGTACTAGCAAGCATTGTTAGGAGAGGATGTGTTCAGCTTCAGTGAGTTTTTTTCTTGAAGACTCTGTCAACGCTTTTGCCCATTTCATGATGGATGATTTACAAGTGCACCTGCCCACATCACACTTAGTGTTCAGCATCTTTTGACCAAAATGGCCTGACTCCCATGTCCCACCCTTCCTATTCATCCAATCTTGCCCTGTGAAACTAATTTTTGTTTCCCAGGATGAAAACAGTTCTCAAAGGGAAACATTTTGCTGATATGGAAGAGGTGAAACTTTTTAAACAATGGCAGAAGCACTAAAAGGCATCAAAATGGGCGAGTTCAAAACTGTTTTGAGCAGTAGATAAAAAGCATCTTGATAGATGTATTACATTGAACAGAAAGTACTTTAAGATGACTTAAGTTTAAGTTTAAACATGTAAGAATAAACACACAGTTTTTACTAATAGATTCTGGGGTTTTTTGAGTACATACATACAGAGAGAGGAAAAGAGAGAGAGAGAGAGAGAGAGAGAGGAGAGAGAGAGAGAGAGAGAAGCATCATTCATCTGGTAATGAAATGTAAATATGCCCAGGGGACTATCAGCATGGACAGCAGCAGCATGAGAAATAGCTTACTTTTCTTTTTTATGTATTTATTTTTTATTTTAAAGTTGTGGGGTACTTTGGTCCCCACTTCACCTGGTATGAGATCAGGTACCCTTACTGATAAGATAAGCCCCCTCCCTCCCCTGACAGTTTCCCACTACTGTCAATCCCTTTCTTTTAGTATTATGATAATTGTTCAAGATTCACTTGCGAGTGAGAACATGTGATACTCAGTTCTTTGTTTCTGTGCTAGATCACTGAGTATTACAGACTCTGAGTCCATTCAAGTTGCTGTGAAGTTCATAATTTTGCTCTTCTTTATGGCTGCATAATATTCCATTGTGTATATGCACCACATTTTAAAAAAATCCAGTCCTCTTTCAGTGCAGCACAGTTGGTTCCATGTTTTTGCTATTGTGAATAGTGCTGCAATAAATATGCGTAGGCAGTTATCTTTTTCATAGAGAGATTTGAGTTCCTCCAGGTATATTTCCCAAAGGGGGACTGCAGGGTTGTATGGAAGGTTGATTTTTAGATCTTTTGGAAATTGCCAAACTGTTTTCCACAGAGGCTGTGCTAGCTTACACTCCCATCAACAGTGTAGAAGTGTTCCCTTTTCTCCACAGCCTCTCCAGCATCTGTTGGTTTTTGAGTTATTGATGATGGTCATCCTGACTGGAGTTAGGTGGTATCTTGGTGTGGTTTTAATTTGCATTTCTTTGATGATTAGTGAGGTCAGCATTTTTTCATGTATCAGTTGACTGCTCATATGTCTTCTTTGGAAAAGTGTCTAGTCATATATTTTGCTCACTTTTTAGTAGAACTGGTTTTTTTTTCTTTTTAGCATACTTTAGTTCCTTGTAGATCCTGAGTGTTGGTCTCTGCCAGATATACAATTGGCAAATTTTTTTTGCCATTCTATGAGCCATCTCCCCGTGATCTTGATGGGTTTCTTTTGCTTTGCAGTAGCTTTTCAGTTTGATGATGTTGCACTTGTCTATCTTATCTCTTATGGCATGGGCATTTGGGGTTTAGATCAGGAATTGGTTGCCAGTTTTAATTTCCATAACTGTGTATCCTGCATTTTCTAAGGTTCTTATAGTTTCAGGTTTTACATTTAGGTCTTTGATCCATTTAGAGTTGATTTTTGTGTATGGCGATAGATAGGGTTCTTATTTTAATCTTCTGCATGTGGTCAGTCAATTTTCCCAGCACCATTTACTAAGTATTTACCTCTTCCCAGTGATTGTTAGCAGAGGCTTTGTTGAAGATGAATTGTTTGGGAAATTGAAATTTTGCTTCCGGAATCTCTATCCTGTTCCATTGGTTTATATATGCCTGTTCTAGTACCAGTACCAGGCTCTTTTGATTATTGTGGCCTTATAGTAAAGTTTAAAGTCTGTAAGTGTGATACCTCCCACTTTGTTTCTTTTGCTGAGGATTGTGTTGGCTATTCATGGTCATTTATATTTTCACATGAATTTCTGTATTGTTGCTTCCCATTCAAAAACAGCTCACTTTTCAAAGACTGAGATTTTTCTCTAACATTCTTATTGGTTGGCTGGTTCAGCCTCCTCTCCATGGCTTCATAGTGAAAGATGGAAGCAATCTCCATCATGCAGAGAAAAGGTTCCATGATTGAGGACACACTTCAAGGTAACTGATCACTTCAGTTGCCTCATTCTGCGATATTTCTTCACAAGAAAGATGCACTTTAAAAAGAGAAACTTTGAAATGTAGCTTTAAAAATTAACCCATGAGGTCAAATAGCTCTCAGAAACCTTACAAGAATAATTAAGGAGAGAAATGAAATAGCTATAGAGAAATATCATTGGGATGCGTCTCTTTTTTTCATGTGTGTACATACATACACACATATATAGTATGTATACAATGCTATTAAAGAAGGCTAGATAGCATTGATCTTTCCTCCCAAATGCAAACCTAATGGAAAAAGAGGATTGTAATATACAAGCTCAGCTGCTTTATGAAACTTTTACTGGCTGCCAAATACTGCCTATACTTCTTTCCAAGGGTCGCTAGTCGTTCTTTTTTTCTTTTCTTTTCTTTTCTTTCTTTCTTTCTTTCTTTCTTTCTTCTTTCTTTCTTTCTTTCTTTCTTTCTTTCTTTCTTTTTTTCTTTCTTTATTTCTCTCTCTCTCTCTTTCTTTCTTTCTTTTGAGTTGGAGTCTCATTCTGTCACTCAGGCTGGAGTATATGGCATAACTATATAGCTCACCACCACCTTGATCTCCTTGGCTCAGGCGATCCTTCTACCTCATCCTCCTGAGTAGCTTGAACTACAAAAACACACCGCTATGCCCAGTTAATTTTTTTTATTTGTAGAGATAAAGTTTCCTTAGGTTGCCCAGGCTGTTTTCAAACCCCTTGGCTCAAGCAGTGCTCTCACCTTGGCCTCCCTAAGTGTTGGGATTACAGATGTGAGTCACTATACCTGGCCCTTTTAGGTTTTCTCTCTCTTTCTTCCTTTCTCCCTCCCTTCACTTGCTTCTTCAGGATCAGATGTGCAGGATTTGCTTCAGCCATTACTTCTTAGTTTATGAATTATTATGTTCATCATCTGTTTGTCAGGTCCTCTCTTTTAAAAAATCTTGTGGTCTTCCTCTTTGTTTGATTTTCTCAATCCCAATTTTCTACCCTCTCATAGACATTTATTAGTTTATTTAATATATATTCTTCTAATCTACATGTTCATTTAGATAAGTACAGATGTTTAAAAAATACACAGAGCATTTAATTTTGCATAGCTAGTATTATGCTATGGGATCTCCCATTCTCTCCCCCTTTCTCCTACCTAGCATATGTTTCTGAAATCTGTACGTTTCTGTATGCAGATTTAACTCACTGCTTTTGAATACTGCAGAGTATATGGCACAGGCCATAATACGCCTGTATCATATGTTACAGTCATTTTCCTTCCAATGGGACATTGCAACATTTAACTACACTGCAGTAAACCTCCTCTCACTTGTGTCTGTCTTGTTATACACCTTTGTGAGAATTTCCCTGAGGGATGGACAGACAAACCTTGATGGGAGATAAAGTATATACATCTTTAATTTCAGTAAGTGCCACTAGATTGCTTTTTGGAATGACAGTGCCAAGCTATTCGTTTTCACCTTTCCATGTAGCAGGGAGAATTGTCCAACTTCCATTATTTCCCAATATAATGTGTGCAACTTGGTGTCTTATTTTAGAGGATAGGATACCTGAATTCTAATTTAGGATGTGGAACATTTAGTAGTTAATCTCCTTTCATAAGAGCTATTCATAGTGCCATGTTATTGCAATAAGATGTCACCTGCAGTAAGTTACATTACTACTGTGCTCATGACTTCACATCTCTCTTTTTCCACACCTCTAGCCATATGACTTTTAATTTTCTTCCACAAAGGTCATGTGTATTTCCTTATTCTTGGTGGTGAGTTGAGCAGAGGTGACATGATGCCCATTCTGGGCTGAAGCCTTAAGAGCATTGAGGGCTTCTCCTTATTCTCTTGCACTTCTGCCATTAGTAGGGGAAGAATGAGTTGTGGGTGGTGTATGAGGTTTCTATTACACTATACTTGCAGCAAGAAATCATCTGAAATTCAGAGGCTTAAAACATCAATTTACTCTTTGCTATTCTGGAGGGCAAAATTTAAAAATGGGCTATATTGGACGAAAAGCAAGGCTGTACATCTTCTGGAGGCTGTAAGAAGAAGCAGTTTCTTTGCTCTTTCCTGCTTTAGAGGATGCCCAAATTCCTTGACTTTGGGCCCCATTTTTATCTTCAAAGTCAAACACCAGATTAAGTTCTCCTCATGCTACCCTTTCTCTGATTCTGTTCTGATTCTCTCTGTCTCTCCTGCCTCCATCTTCCACTTTTAATGATCCTGTGATCACAACTGGCCCACCCAGGGTAATTCAAGATGACCTCATCTAAGGTTACATAATTAGCAACATTAATTCTATCTGTAGCTTCAATTCCTTTGTGTCATTTAACCTAACATTCACAGGTTCGAGGGAATAGGACGTATATGTCTTTGGAGGACTATTAATCTGCCTACCCCAGGTAGCTCTTAAAAATGAGAGATTTGTAGAGTAGACTTGAATTTGAACCCTGAAATCATGCCCAGGTGAGATCAGCAGAGTGGCCCTATCTGACCTAGAGACACCAGCGGGATGGAATGTCTGCTATTATAGTCACTAAAATGCTGGATTTGTATGTTACTGTGGCAAGAGTTGACTGAATCTTCTACAAGCACAATCAGTTAAGAATTTTAACCTGGTTTCACAAGAGTCTAAAAGTTTTGTGAAAATTTATCATATTCTGTTTTCCCTAGAGGCTAAACATGCAAATGACCTTATTCTTTCTTTATAGGGTCTTTATTTAAAAATTGTGCTGGATTGTGGCCAACTCTGCATGGCTGCCATCTTTTTCTAGTGCAAGAATGATCTCCCTCAGAATTATTTTCCTCACATGGCACTAGACAATAAAAGGAACTTTGGTGAGATTTGGCAAGTGAAAGAGAAGGAAGAACCATTAATCTCTGAAAGAGATTAATGTAGATTAACTGTAGGCAAATGGGTCAGCAGAGGAGAGGTTGACTAAGTTTTTCCAGCCAGTCCTGAGAACCATCCTCTTCAGTGCTTCAGGCTGAGCTCACCGGTGGTAGCTTCTCTGACCTTGCCTTCTCCAGTTTTAAAGTCCACATTTCCTACATTAAGATCTTTTATATCTTGGATGCAAAGAATGATCAAACCCTGACAAACACAGTGTCAACAGTGTTAATGATATATGCCCATCAGTATACACAGTGCCCTCAGGTTGTCCTTGGTCTCTATCCTTTTGAAGTGGTCATTTTTATGTGTATCCATACATTTAACCACACTCTCTTCAAAATTTGCTCATGAAAATGCTCAGAATTCTTTTTATGAGAGACTTAGAAATGGTTCTACAAATTAATCATTTTAATACATCTGATATCAATCATGTTGTCACAAAGCATTTTTTTCACACATATGATTAGTTACTACTTCTATACCCTATATCCCTTTCTCAGATTATTTTTCTTACCTAAATCGGCCTGCATTTGTTTCCATTGAATTTACTTACAGTTTGGTAAATGTGATATATTCTTTTAATGAAAATCATATTGGGCTAATTCTGACTTCTTATTAAAATACCTAACATAAACTCTTCAGTAACATAGTTAGCTTATTGTAAACTTTTTTATCAGGTAATCAATGAAGATATTGATTTGGGAGACCCTAGGATCAATCTCTGCCAAATGCTACGTAATATACCCTCTCAGGCTAATGGCCAAGGCATTGCTATGATCTGCTGTGCACAGCCTTCAAGTGCCCAAAAAAGAGTAATGTGGTGAATATGATACTTTCTTAATTTGTGTTAATAATAATCTGTGGGTTAGAATCAAAGACTTCACCTAAATGAAAGTAAACTTTACTAAAATACAAAATAAAACAAAAAATACAAATAAGGCACTGCTTAATTCACTGAAATTAATTGTGCTACATTGATGAATAAGTGATAAATTTTTAATATTTTATATGCTATTCTAGTGTGTAAAGATATCAATTCAAATTTGGCTCTTCACATTGGTATTTGTATTTGTTGACATTTTACATTAGTTAATATGTTCATATCTAATTTATCATCTCTCATAAAGGACATGTATATGATAAACACACTTGGCCAGTTCATTTACATGGGTATTTCTACCACATAACTCATTATGAGTTTATAAATTAAAAAAATAAACTTGGTATTATAATTAGAAATGATTCAAATGATGATTCAACCATAAAAAATAATCAAATTATTTTTCCTCTAAACTCAGGTGAACTGAATGACTTCTGTAATTGTGGTTCTTATCTTCGTTTCTTTTTCCCCTCTCTATCCAGATGAACCACTTAACAACTGTAGCCCTCAGACTTTGGAATAGCCTTTCCTGTGATTGTTATCTGTCCCAAGAGGAAGGTTTTCTTTGAAAGTTCTTTTTGATAGCAGATATTTGCTGCAAGGTCTTTTTTGTTAGTGCACATACTTATTGTTCAGCCTACCCGTGATCCTGTGTCCTTGCTTCTGTGTGTCTGCCCCTTTACCCCACCTTACAGTGTCTGTACTTTTCCAAGATCCTGGAATTTGATCTGTTGCTTTTCTTTCAGTGGTGAAGCGCTCCTGGCTCCTGACTGCCTGCTTGATTCATTCACTGACTTGTCTTTCCCTTGGCAAGCTTTAGCCTTCACATACCTTTCAATCTTGCTCTGAGCACAGGGTACCGTACCATGTGGTTCATCTGTTCCTGCTTTACCTGAGTCTACTTCTCATCTGGGTCCTTTACCTAAAAGAGGGTCAGTGGCTTAGATAATAAAAGTGATGTCCATACAAATAAATTGTAATGATGCCACAGCTTTCAAACTTTAGCAGTCCAGGCTGTTCAAGAACCACTTGAAATTCTGAACGGAGTATGTAGAAAAGTTTCCACAATTAAAAAAAAAAAAACTGTCATGCTTTTGAATATTTTATGTTTTTTGTCCTTAGTAGAAATGAATTCTAATCTTTATTAGATAGGGTATGTAGAATCAAATATCTGAATAAATTATGTCATATGTATAAAGCAGTCTTTTTCAAAATGTGGTTCGTGTGATATTTATTGATACTAGATGAATAAAACCAAGATAGTGTTTGCAAGATTTGGGTAATACTGGGGTTTATCAAAGTTAGACAGAATCCTTTAATGTAGGTTTTCTCTGAACCTTTTATATGTTAATTGAATTCTGAATCTTTATGATAAGAGGTAAAGTTCGAAGAGTATCTCTGAGTAGTTTGCTGATCTCTTTTATCTGTGCAACACCTTTTTACATCTCGGTGGATACCAGGATTCTGCGGAGCATGATTTGGGAAATGCTGCAAGATAGGCTTTCAGGAAACCTTTTAATGATAAAGTGCACAGATCAAAACAGCTCCCTCCCAATAAGAGAAATCAGCCTCACTGCAGCCTGAGTTTGTGTTAATCTGTGTGCCTGAGACAGGAACTCAGCAGGAGAGATAGATACAGTCAAGAACTATCAAAAGCATGAGAACCAATTGGACATTGTGATTGCTCACTGGTGGAAATGCCTATTGTAGGATTCCTTTCTTTTTTTTATCTCAAAAGCATAATGCATCCAGATTGCAGAACTTTCTCTTTTCTTACTGCTTTATTGTAGCAAGAACCATGTGACAGAACTAGTTACCTTCAACATCCTCCAATGAGGATGTTTGTGGGTTTGAAGCATTACTATTAGTACTTGCTATTTTGGAAGTAGACACTGTTAAAAGCTCAAAGCTAAAGTAGGCAGGTCTATAGTCTACCATTTTCTCAAAGTTTTAATCACAAAAATAGTATCAAATTCATAAAATGCATATGGAGCAAAATAACATTTTTATATATCAGCCATTGTATCTCCAGTCCTTGTATTTTTCTATTTCCTGTGACCTTCCAGGCCTCATTCCATTCCACAAATTCCATGTCCTATAGTTTCTGCCTTAGGGAAAAGAACATAGGAGAAACAAAAAAGAATCAAACAGTAAAATTGTTGCCTTTTAGATCCAGTAGCTAGGCGAGGACATAAAGAATAGATCTTGAAGAATAGCTGAAGATCCTGGCTATCCTGACCATATTCTGAATGAAGAGTTTAGAGAAAGAAGAAAAAAGACATGACCATGTTGTGAGCAAGAGGTCAGCGGTCCAGGACTAGAGAACCAGACCTGTGTGATAAGAGGCGCATGTACTTCCAGAAACTGTCTCATCTCTACCTGAGCAATCACAGTCCATCTACAGTGCCTAGAACCCACATAGAAGCCAAGAAATCACCCACAAACCATCAGATTTCTATTCAAGGGAGCCTGGTACATTGCTTGTACCAAGATGGCAAGTTAAACATAGTTTCCGCTGGCATCAAAGGAGGTCCTCCCACTAGTGTTTGACAACTTGACATCCAATCCAAGTGATTCTCATCTATGGCCTGAAACTGTATCCTCATTTTTATCATATGTTAACAATTCTCCTTTCTGCAACCCATGCACTGATCTCTTTGGAGATAGGAGGTCTCTGGATACCTAGATGGGTAGAAATGATGTAGAACGGAAAGCTTCTGGGTCTGCACTTGTGTAGACCGACTTGAACCAGCTCAGAATCTCCCCAGGCCATGTTAAAGCTGAAACACCTGGCCTCACCTTATCCTACAGATATTCCTGCCTCTTGGCAAACTCAAACTGATGCTTGGCCAGAAAAATGTATTTCTAAAATATGTTAACACTTGCTTTGACTAAAGGAACTGCACATCTTTTGTTGTTTAAAATTTACTTCCACTGGGCATGGTGGCTCATGCCTGTAATCCCAGCACTTTTGAGAGGTGGAGGCAAGAGGGCTGCCTGAGTGTAGCAGTTCGAGACCAGCCTGGGAAACTTGGCAAGACCTTGTCTCCACAATAAATTAAAAAATTGGCTGGGTGTGGTGACACGTGCCTGTGGTTCCAGCTACTTGGAAGGCTAAGGTGGAGGGATCACCTGAGCCCAGCAGGTCGAGGCTGTGGTGGCCATGAGCGTGTCATTGCACTTCAGCCTGGGCAACAGAGTGAGACTCAAAAAAAAAAAAAAAAAATTACTTTCAATAACGTTATGGATTTTAAAAATCTCTAGCAATAGTTGTAAAATCTACCATGCAGAGTGATTTTCCAGGGTGGTGCTTCTATGGAAGAGTTAGTGCAGTGGAAAATAGTAGAGAAGTGCTCCTATTCTGAGGATCATTATAACAACAGCCGGCAGAAGCTCCTCCTTTTAATGGCTTGTGCCGTACACCGCCCCACCTTCCAAAGACTCAAACAGCTGAGTCTCTTCCGTGCAGAGCCACAGGGCTGACCTTTTAATATTACTGTAAGAAATCTTCAGCGTCTGTGTGAGGTTTAGAAGTGATGAACCTGCTATTAGTCTCATCTGATTTAGACTCCCATTCTTGCCTCCAAAATGAAAATGTTTTGCATCTATATAAACCGCAAAATAATCTCTCTAAGCATGTGTGTCTAGAAGCATTTCCATTTTATTAGAGCAACTGAAGTCCCTAGGATACTTGAAATGCTTAAACTTTCATCTGGCTTCCTGATAATGTCCTATATGCTGGGCATTTCCATTTTTATTTACACATTTTATTTTCTGCATGATCAACTTTCATTGTTAAATTTTCTTTCAAGTCATAGGTAACTTTCTCAGAATAGCAAAATGAAAAGCTATGAAAATACTATTGCATATTCCAAGATGATATTTTTGGAAAGCATCTTTTTTTTGTATTCAAATATCCTGTTTCTTCAAGTTATATTTATGCATACAATGTGGTTGAAAAGATTTGTGCTCAATAAATAATTGTCTTTTTGTGTGTATGAAGACCAAGCTGTTGTTTTAGGCAGTATCCAGGAATAGAATGAATAATGCTGTAAAATGCATTTAAAGAGAGCTCCTAACCATGGTTTCCCCCTTTTACTACACTCATAACCACAATGATTATATATGTTTGTTCCTTAGTTAGCATGTTAATTTGAAACAAATTGGAAAAGGCCCCTCTAAAGTATGCTATACTTTCATTGTAACCGTCTATTAAGATAGTCCTGTGAGAGCATTTTCTTTTCATAAATAGTAGAGATTCTCTTCTTTTGCCCTTAATATCCAAACACTGTAAGGCAGAAGGATAAAATGTTTAAGTGTATTTATTTTTTATATCATAGACCAAAAATTAGTTCTCTAAATATTGTCTGACTATAATAAATTTGGGAAAACTTTCTGAGCCTCAGCTTTTAGTTTATAAATGGTAAGATATGAAGATCTGTCCCACCCACTTCAAAAAGTTATTACATATTTTAAATAAGATGATGGAACATGAAGGAATGTTAATTTAACATTAAAAGTGGCTACTTGAGTTCAAGGTAAAAAAAAAAACAACAACCAAATAATTCATACCTGTAATATCAGAGAGCCTTAAAACAGCATGTGAGGAGGATATAGTTATTCCCATTTTTAGATGAATAAATTAATAAGAGGCAAGTTAAATTTAATTTACCTGCTCAAGGCTCTATAGATTATAAATGGCAAATTTCTGCATGACAAACAACATAAAAATTCAAAAGACTCAAGACAAATAAAAAAAATTGCAAACCTGACAACTCTGAATGAAGTTTATTATATTTTACAAACCAGTAAGCATAGAACCAGTAAACACTGGCATAGAATATGAGTTAGCAGTTCACAGAAAAATAAAAACTGCTAAAGTACTCTTAGATGTTAAACCTAACCAATGAAGACATGCAAATAATAACAAAGATGAAATTTTTGTATGTGTGTTTCAAATGGTCAAAAACCACTATGTTGTCAGCAATGTGTGAAAAAAAAGTTATTCATTCTTGATGAGAATGTAAATAGAAACATATTTTGAAATACTGTTAGTGATATATATTAAAATTTACAGCATTTTGCCCTCAGACTACAATTCCACTTTTAGAACTTTACCCTGCAGGTATTTATATAAATATATTCTTTCCAAACTTATTTATAGTAGAAAAAAATTGAAAACACTACAAATGACTCCCAATAGAGAATTGGTTAAATGAATTATGATCTTACTATACAGTAGGGATATTCTGCAGTCATTAAAAAAAAAAGAGCAAAATTATCTATGTGATAAGGACAGGTGACAAAGATATATTTTGGAGTGGATAAAAAGTTTCAAAACAGCCGGGCTTGGTGGCTCAGCCTGTAATCCCACACCTTGGGAGGCTGAGGTGAGTGGATTGCCTGAGCCAGTGGGTTCGAGACCCACCTGGGCACCGTGGTGAGACCTCATCTCTACAATAAAATCAAAAAATTAGCCAGGCGTGGTAGCGCGCGCCTGTAGTTCCAGCTACTCGGAAGGCTGAGGCGGTAGGATCGCCGGAGCCCAGCAGGTCGAGGCTGCGGTAGCCAGGAGTGGCCACTGCACTCCAGTCTGGGTGACAGAGTGAGACTCCAACTCAAAAAAAAAAAAAAAAAATTTTTCAAAACAATATGTCTAGTATTTTGTTTTTGTTTTTATGAGTTATATCTATATACATATCTATTTGGCACATACATCAGTAATTTCTAGAAGATTTTTACCAATTTGGTAAAAGGAGTCATTTATTTAGAAGTGGATAAAAGAGTAAAAGAAATGTGCTTTACTTATTTATATCCCTTTAATGTTTAAATAGTTTAACACCAAAGCTATCGCCTTCCAACTTGTTTTTTCCCCCATCACCCCCATTACCCTTTGAAAATGCTTTGTAAGCCAGGCTCGGTGGCTCAGCCTGTGATCCCGCGCCTTTGGGAGGCTGAAGTGAATGGATTGCCTGAGCCTGCAGGTTCGAGACCTGCGTGGGCAACTTGGCGAGACCTCATCTCTGCTATAAATAAAAAATTAGCCGGGTGTGGTAGCGCGCTTGTAGTTCCAGCTACTTGGAAGGCTGATGCGGAAGGATCGCTGGAGCCCAGCAGGTCGAGGCTGCAGTGGCTGGGAGCGGCACAGTCTGGGCAACAGAGTGAGACTCCAACTCAAAAAAAAAGAAAAAAAAAAAAAAAAAGAAAAGAAAATGCTTTGTAAAGCAAAAAGAGAGAAATTGCTATTATTTGTTATTTTTCCCATGTTGATCTGATGGCGTTTCTACATAACCAAGTAGTTCTTTTTTGGTAGCAGAGTTCTATTAAACCACTTTATCCTTCTTTGCCTTTTGTGCCAGTTACTTGCCTGTTTCACTCAAATCTGTTCCCTGTTTTTCCTTCTCTGTTTTTAGCCTCAGATGACTGACTCTGCAAATTATACTTCCCAGGAGTTTCTGCTGTTGGCCTTCAGTTAGAGATTGGAAGGAAGGAAGAACAAGGAAATCAGAGAACTTTACCCCTTCTCTCTGCTTTTAGTGGCATCTTTGGAGGACAGTAACTCCTTCCCTCTGGCAGCCTCTCCCTCCATGGTCCAGCTCCTACTTTTTTTCCCCTGGCAACTGTGTTCCAGAAGTTTTACCTGCTTTCTTTGATTCTCCAGCTTGAGGAACAGTTTCCTGTTCAACACAGCAGCTTCCTGTTCAATGTAGCAGCTTTCTGTCCCTGCTAATCTTTGGCTGTCTCACTTTCTGTTTATATTTTTGGCTCCATTAATACCAT
The DNA here is from genome assembly GCA_027257055.1 of Cephalopachus bancanus. Taxonomy (NCBI): domain Eukaryota; kingdom Metazoa; phylum Chordata; class Mammalia; order Primates; family Tarsiidae; genus Cephalopachus; species Cephalopachus bancanus. The sequence goes on along the minus strand of JAPVLO010000097.1, from coordinate 5,568,351 downwards.
TTTAACTAGTGCCTTAAAGAATGGAATTAAGATGGCTGGCATGAGGCAGTTAGAGTGAGTTTCTCCTATGGAGGCAGCAAGAGTGAATTTCTTCAGCACCCAGAAAGACCAGCAGGATGCCCTCCAGTTCTTCAAAGAAGTGATGATAACAACAGAGTGTAAAAAAGAGAGAAATTCATCGACTTGGGTTGGAACTGGTCAGACTCTCGCCTGCACCACCACAGTCCACTGGCAGCCTATGGACGCAGTGAGGCAAATAAGTGAGGGTGATTCAGAAGTTTTGCACTCCTGCCGTGGACTTGGGGGGCCTCCTGAGCCTTATGGTACTCCAGTCCCTCACTGAAAACTGCCTTATCCACGCTGTGCCCTGCTGCAGCCCACTTGGAGTGGTGCAGGGAAACAAAAGCTTTGAGCAGTGCCAGCCAACATTTCCCAGGAACTCAATCTTTGTGGTTGGTACAGCTGTTTTCTAGCTAGTCCAGGAGGGGACAGGTCCCAAGGGCAAACTCTGTAGTTGCAGACACAGCTGGCTGGTGGGTTGCCTGAGAACACCTGAGTCCCTGAGGCAGACTGTACTGTGACATTCACAAGGCAAACTGCTTGAGGCCAAGGTGGAAAGTTTAGTGAAACTCAGTGCCATAGCAACCTCTCACTCCGCATGTCAACTTTTGTGTACCTGCCTTGCAAAACAGCATTACTACAGTGGCTTGGACCCCCTCCTGATCCTCACTGGGGTAGACAAGAGTGCACTCTTGTGGGGTGCTCAAATTCCTTCCCCCCTCTCCCTGCACTCTCCTCAAAAGCTCAAAACAGAGAACATGGGTAATCTCCAGAGCCTCACCTTCCACCTAGGTTGACTGGGCACTTACTTGGAGCAAAACACATCAAGGAGAAAACCCATAGCCATCACAGCTAACTTTCTCCCACAAACCCACCTCCTGGCCAGAAATCAATATAACAGTCTATCACACTGGATATAACACTTCAGCTTTGAGAAGAGCCTGATCACAAACCCCACCCAATACCAATCTCCAAGCCACTCGGGCCACTCAGGATGCTGTGAACCAGTGCAAGTACCCAACACAGGACTGCCACGGTTGGCAATTTAGAAGCTCACCACACCAAGTCTATATATAAGCAAGAGAACCCTACAGTGCTTATGTCAGCCCCCTGCCAACCTCAAATAAGAAGAAATAGTCTACACAAATGAGAAGAAACTAGAAAAACAATTCTTACATTATGAAAACAGAGTTTTCCAACACCCCCAAAAGCCCATACCAACTCTTCAGCAATGGATTCTAATAAAAATGAAGTTTTTAAAATTCCAGACATGGAATTCAAAAGTTTAATTATAAAATTGCTCAACAAGCTTTAGGAGAAAATTAAAAACCAACAAAAAGATATTTTGAAAAACTAGCCAGAACAAAAAGGAAAGGAATAAATACCTCAAAAAAAAAAAAAAGCTAAAATTATGGATACAAAGAATCATTAAGGGAAGTATAAAATGCAGTGCAAAGTTTTAACAGTAGACTAGAATAAGCAGAAGAAAAGATCTCAGAACTTGAAGATAAGATTTTGAATTCACCCAATTAGACAACAATAAAGAAAACAGGATCTAGAGACCAGTCTCCAAGAAATATGGGATTATATAAAACATCCAAATCTAAAAATCATAGGTGTTCCTGAGTAAGAAAATAAAGTAACAGGTTTGAAAAACCTATTTGAGGGAAAAATAGAGGTAAAATTCCCTGGCCTTGCCAGAGATCTACACATTCAGATACAAGAAGGCCAAAGAATCCCCCAGAATATCCATTGCAAAAATGTCATCCCCAAGGCATATAATCATCTGGGTAAGCAAAGTTAACGTGAAGGAAATAATTTTAAGAACAGTGAGACAAAAGAATCAAATAACTTATAAAGGTTAGCCTATCAGACTCACAACAGATTTCTCAGAAGAAACCCTAAAAATAGAATAACAGTCAGCTAAGGATTTTGAATCCTACAAAACTAAGTTTCATAAATGAAAGGGAAATGAAGCATTTCCTAGACAAGCAAACGCTGAGGAAATTTGTTACTACAAGATCAGCTCTGCAAGAAATACTCGAAGAAGTAATAAATACTGAAAGTGAAGCTCAAAATACACCAGTAGAAAAAAGCTAGAAAGTAGAATCAAGCCCACAGACCTTATGGAACACCAATACAATAGAGAAAATAGCTAATAAATAAAGCAACCAGATAATAACAAGTATAATGAATGGAACAGTACCTTACATATCATTATTAATTCTGAATGTAAATGGTCTCAATGCCTCACTAAAAAGATATAGACTGGCAGAATGGATAAAAGAAATAACCCAAATTTTTGCTATCTTTAAGAGACTCACTTAACTCACAAAGACTCCTATAAATTCAAGGTAAAGGGGTGGGGAAAGATATTCCACAAAAATTCAAACTAAAAATGAGCAGAAGTAGCCATTCTCATATCAGATAAAAACAGACTTTAACAGCAGCTAGAAAAAGACAAAGATGCTTATCATATAACGATAAAGGGATCAATCCATTGAGAAGACATAATAATTTTAAGTATATATGCAAGCTGGGCTTGGTGGCTTAGCCTGTAATCCCATGCTTTGGGAGGCTGAGGTGAGTGGATTGCCTGAGCCCGAGGGTTCGAGACCCGCCTGGGCAACTTGGTGAGATCTCATCTCTACAATAAATCAAAAAAGTAGCCGGGCGTGGTAGCGCGCACCTGTAGTTCCGGCTACTCAGAAGGCTGAGGCAGAAGGATCGCCGGAGCCCAGCAGGTTGAGACTGCAGTGGCTGGGAGCGGCCACTGCACTCCAGCCTGGGTGACAGAGTGAGACTCCAACTCAAAAAATATATAAATATATAAAAAATTAAGTATATGTGCATCTAGTACCAGAGGCCTCAATTTTATAAAACAAATTCTGCTATCCCTAAAAAAACAAATGAATGCAATACAATAATAGTAGGAGACTGCAATACTCCACTGGCATCAGTAGACAGATCATCATGGCAGAAAGTCAACAAAGAAACATTAAACCATACCCTAGAGCAAATGGAACTAACAGACATTTACAGAACATTCCATCCCGGCACTACAGAATATACATTTTTCTCATAAGCACATAGAGTATTCTCCAAGATAGACAATATGATAGGCCAAAAACCAAGTTTCAACAAATTCCAAAAAATTGAAATCCTATCAAGCACCATCTCAAACCACAGTGGAATAAAACTAGAAATTAACTCTAAGAAGAACTTGTGAAATCAAACAAAAACTTGGAAAATAAACAATCTGCTCCTGAATGATCCTTGGGTCAACAATGAAATCAGGATGGAAATTGAAATATTCCTTGAAACAGATGATGACAATGAAACAAGTTATCAAAACCTCCGGGACACAGCAAAAGCTGTGCTCAGAGGAAAATTTATAGCTCTTCAAGCCTACATTAAGAAGCGGACCTTGAACAATTTTAATACTATAAGAAAGCTATTGGCAGTAGTGGGAAACTGTCAAGGGAAAGGGGTGGAATTGGCAGTTGAGGGAAACTGCTAGGGGAAGGGGGGGCATACCTCATACAAGATACCTGCGTAATCAATGTTTATATATCTAACCCTGAATTGTATCCCACATCTTTATAATAAAAAATAAATAAATAAATAAATAAGACTGAATGATTGCACATCCACAATCTAACATCACACCTCAAGGAAATAGAAAAACATAAACAAACCAAACCCCAAGCTAGCAGAAGAAAAAAAATAATGGGTATCAGATCAGAACTAAATGCAATTGAAATTTTTTAAAATTACAAAGGATCAATGAAACAAAAAGGTAGATTCCTTGAAAAGATAAACAAAATTGATAGACCACTAGCTAGATTAATTAAGAAACAAAGAGTGAAGATTTAAATTAGCTCAATCAGAAATGAAAATGGAGACATTGCAACTGATATGACACAAATTTAAAACATCATCCTATCTCCATGTATAAAAATTAACTCAAGATGTATTAAAGGCTTAAATGTCAGATCTGAAACCATAAAATTCTTAGAAGAGAGCTTAGAAAAAATTATTAGGAGCATCAGTTTAGGCAAAGAATAAAACCCCAAAAGCAAATGCAACTAAAACAAAAATAAATAAGTAGGACTTAGTTAAACGAAAAAGCTTCTACAAAGCAAAGGAAACAATTAACAGAGTGAATAGGCAACCTACAGAATGAGAGAAGATATTTGCAAACTGTACATCTGACAAAGGGCTAATATCCAGATTCTACAAAAAACTCAAATCAACAGGACAAAAAGCAAATAGCCCCATTAAATAGCGGACAAAAGACGTGAACAAACATTTCTCAAAAGAAGATATACAAATGGCCAACAAAAATATGAAAAAAACTCAACATCACTCATCATCAGGAAAGTGCAAATAAAAACTACAGTGAGATACCAGACCCAAACTATTTGTATCCCCCAAAGCTCTTGAAATGAAACAACAACAACAACAAAATCCAGTGCCTTGTATAAAAGATCTCTCTTGAAATAAGTGACATAGTTTATATATTCTAATGAGACCCTAACTGATACATTCAATTTACATTCAATTTATTTGCCACAATTTTACTGCTTGATAGACTGAATGTATAATAAATGAAAGAAAAAAAAGTGTCCTTCTGGACCTAGAGTAAAGGAAACTAACAATTGGCTAAGAATATTCCTGCCATTAAAAAAAAAATTCTAAGCCGGGCTTGGTGGCTCAGCCTGTAATCCCGCGCCTTTGGGAGGCTGAGGTGAATGGATTGCCTGAGTCCGCGGGTTCGAGACCCGCCTGGACAACGAGACCTCATCTTTACAATAAATAAAAAAATCAGCCAGGTGTGGTAGCACATGCCTGTAATTCCGGCTACTTGGAAGGCTGAGGCGGAAGGATCGCTGGAGCCCAGCAGGTGAAGGCTGCGGTGGCCAGGAGTGGCCATTGCACTGCAGTCTGGGCGACAGAGTGAGACTCAAACTCAAAAAAAAAAAAAAAATTTCTCGCACCTTCTCTTTCCAGTAAGGATGGATCATCCCCATATCACAAGGAGATAGAGCTTTAGACAGATTAATTAATTGGCTTATAAGTGGCAGAGCTGGGTTTCAGATGCAAGTCTTTCTAACTCTGAAGCCCAAGTTATTTCCAAGATATTATAAAGTTTGTTTCTGTGTCTTTTATTTCTCCCCATAGTGTGCTGTTTTGCTTCACCTCTTCAGGCATCCACCAGATCCTGATCCCTTCTCAGTCCTGCCACAGAAAACACTTATCTTTTGTGTTATTCTTCTTTCATGCCTTGCTTTCTCCTAATCTGATAAACAAATCTGAGCTGAGCTAGTATGTGATGATGATTCCTGCTCTGCCAGAAGAAAAACAAAAATGGATTCAAAATTTTAACTTAAACCTGCAATGGTTTTACTAAAATCATTTATTGGTTCATTTCAATTTTCTGAAAATGTACTGGTTGCTAGATACATAGTGCTGAACAAGACAGATTGCAGCCTGGTATGGAAGAGAGTCATTAAACAATTTTATAGGAGAAATATTCTCTGGAAGCCTGTGAGAGGAAATAGTACTGGAGAGTCCAGAAAAACTTCCCTAAGGAAATGAAATTTGTGTTGACCATAAAGGGAACATTAGATAAGTAAAGGCTGAGTACGCAGGAGAGGGAGAAAAATTATACGACAGCATATAAGTAGGTCCTAGTGCAAGAAAGAGAATGGCCCATCAGAGAAAAATTTTTTAAGGCCAATAATGCTTGAGTATAAAGAGAAGAGCGAGCTAAAGCAGTAGAGGAGAAGGTAACCAGATCATGAAGACCCTTAAGGGATATATTAAGGATTACAGACTGTCTTTTCTATCCTAAGAGAGATGGGAAACCACTGAACAGTATTTAACAAGGAGAAGACATGACAAGATCTTGCTTTTCTAAAATGAGTATTCTGGCTACACTCTTGGGAGCACACTGGAAGAAGGTGATACTAAGTACAGGTAAATCGTGTAGGTTTTCTGAGTATTCTTAGTGAGAGATGATGGTGCCTAGCACTATGAGATGCTGACAAAAGACCAAGAGAAGAGATGGATATGAGAGATATTTAAAAAGTGGAACCAATAGGATTTGGAGAGTCAAAGATAGGAGGAATCAAGAAAAATTCCAAGTATGGGTTCAAGGCATTGGGGGGATATTAAGAAAGAGTAGCTTTAGCACAGGAGAAGTCATGATTTCAGTTGTTTTGGACATGTTGAGTTTTGGGGTCTTCTTGAAATCTAAGTGGATATGCTGAGTAAGCTTTTATATATACCATTTTCAGGCTCAGGCAAGAGAACAGGACTGGATATAGAATGTTGACCTTGTTGATCTTTGGATGATAAGTCAAGTCATGGGAAGTGGATGTGATTGTTTAAGGAGAAAATAAAGTAAGAAGAGGGCCTAGCAGTGAATACTGAAAGAATAAGAAAATGTCTGACCGTAAGGAGAAATTTTCTTGATTCCTCCTATCTTTGACTCTCCAAATCCTATTGGTTCTACTTTTTAAATATCTTTCACACCCATCTCATCTCTGTATCTTTTGTCAACATCCCATAGTGCCAGGCACTATCATCTCTCACTAAGAACACACAAAAAGCCTACATGGTTTACCTGCACTCATTATCACCTTCTTCCAGTGTGTTCCCAAGAATGTAACCAGAATATTCAATTTAGAAAGCAAGATACATCATGTCTTTTCCTTGCCAAATACTGTTCAGTGGTTTTCCTTCTCTCTTAGGATAGAAAAGACACAGTCTGTAGCCATTAATATGTCCCTTAAGGAGGAGAAACAACTATAAATAAGATCATTAAGCTTTTTTAGTTCCTTTAGAATGGGTGGAAATTGAAAGGTCCTGCTCATTTTCTATTGTTGGATGGAAAATGTTTTAGAGGAGGAATTATATTAGACAGCAAGGACCATTTCAAGCACTTAGTATGCCCAAATATGTGAATATGCAGACACACACACCTCACACACATACACATACATTCTGAATGACTGAAATAGAGCATTTACTCTGCTGTTTTTTTCCTAAGTTGGCTCTAATTCTCAGGCCAAAAAGATGTTGTGAAAATGTCTGAGCAAAAGACAAAGACATGTTTAAGCTATTCTTCAGGGTTACTGGTGGTGACCTGGACAGACTGTCAGTGTTTTGCTACCTTTAATCTTTTTTTTTTGAGTTGGAGTCTCACTCTGTCGCCCAGACTGGAGTGCAGTGGCCGCTGCCGGCCACCACAGCCTCAACCTGCTGGGCTCCGGCGATCCTTCCGCCTCAGCCTTCCAAGTAGCCAGAATTACAGGCACGCGCTACCACACCCGGCTGATTTTTTGATTTATTGTAGAGATGAGGTCTCACTGCCCAGGCAGTTCTCGAACCCGCGGGCTCAGGCAATTCACTCACCTCAGCCTCCCAAAGGCGCGGGATTACAGGCGCTACCTTTAATCTTAACCAACTAACATTCCATTGTAGGATTTTGCTGTAAATGTAGACAATAAACAAATTCTTCTCTCCCTCCTTACTTGTTACATTGCATTTTTAAAGTCTGACAATTATCATTATATTTGCAAGAACTTCAAAAATAGCTATTTTAGCTACTATCCATATAACTTTACTTCTTTTAGAATAGACACTTGTAAGTCTCCTAAAGAATGTATGTGGTAAGAAAGGGATTGACAGTAGCAGGCCACTGCCAGGCGAGGGAAGGGGTCACATAACATCAGTGAGAGTGCCTGATCTCAAACCAGGCAAAGTGGAGACCAAAGAGAGGCCCACACTGTACCTGTACGATGACCACTTATATACCTAATCCAGAATTGTACCCCACATATTTAAAATAAATAAACAAATAAAAAGTTAAAAGAAAAGAATGTGTGTGAGTTTCCAAATAACTGTCTTTAATTATGTATCGCCCTACATTTCTATTGCTTGTTTCTGTTGCCAAGTGAATATTAGAAAGATAACTTATTTATTAATATTGGCCCATTTCTTTTTGTTTCTACATAGATTTGAAAATTTAACATTTTTTTTTTCTCTACACTAACTCTTCTGATCTTTCAAGGAAGATAATTGGGTGAGTGTCTGAGGAGACTAATGTATTTGTTTACTTAATTAAAAAAATTCATTACCTGAGATCTTATTCAAGTAACCTACCTTACTAGAAGACTAAGGGTACCCATCAAACTAGGAGAAAAAAGAGCTGAAATTAGTTAATCTTCTACCCATCAATCAATCTATCCATGCCACCAGAATATATATGTATATAAATGATATGTATATATAATATATACATGTGCCATTAGAAAGTTAGTAATCACTGGAAAGGAATTAATAAAGTCTGTAGAAATAATACAGCACACAAATATGCAACTAGATATTAGCATAAGACATGAGGGGCATTTCTCCCAGAACAAATTTAGAACCGAGGCTCCCCAAGACTAGAGTGGAGGTGTTGTTACAGTTGCATCTCCACATTGGCAGTACAGTCATGATATGTGTGATAATGTGGGCTAACACCACAAAAGAGGACTTGACTTTGCAGCTGCAATAGATTTAATACCACGAATACCAATCTCATGAACATAATCATCACCATCACCACCATCATGAACATCATCATCACCATTATTATTTATGGAGCTCATGCTACTAATAGATCCTGTGCTAGTACCTTTAGTAAGATGATTTTTTTTCTCTCAGTCAAGGAAAGAAACTTTATTGAGGCCCCAGGGCTTAGTAGGATGCTGCCCCACAAGGGAAGCATGAGCCAGTAACGGGCATCTTATTTGACTTTCTTGGTGGCTACAATTCTTGCAACAGTTGACAGAGTAGGGATGCAGGTTAGTGTACCATCTGTCTGGTCATGGTTATATTCTTGAGATAGCTAGTAAAGAAAAGGCTGGGTCTTTGTCTATCCCTGATACACCAAAGGCAGGTGGACTCTTTCTGGATGTTACTTGAGAGAAAACAGCCATCCTCCTCCTGTCTGTCTGTAAAAATCAGATGCTGCTGGTCAAGTGGAATGCCCTCCTTGTTTTAGATTTTGGCTTTGACATTCCTGATGGTGTTACTAGGTTCACCTTGGAGAGTTATGGTTTTGCCAATCAAGATCTTCATAAATATCTGCTGTTAGGCCACTGTCTTGAGAGAAAAAAGGCGATGGAGAGGATGACCTTTTAAAAAGCCAGGCTCGGTGGCTCAGCCTGTAATCCCACGCCTTTGGGAGGCTGAGGTGAGTGGATTGCCTGAGCCCGTGGGTTCGAGACCCTCCTGGGCAGCGAGACCTCATCTCTACAATAAATCAAAAAATCAGCCGGGCATGGTAGCGCATGCCTGTAATTCCGGCTACTCGGAAGGCTGAGGCCACTGCACTTCAGTCTGGGCAACCGAGTGAGACTCCAACTCAAAAAATAAAAAAATAAAAAAATAAAATAAAATAAAATCCTCACAAGACTAATATCAAGGTTGGCACTATTGTTATGCTCACTTTTTCAGAGAAAAAAATTGAGACTTGGAGAGCTTGACCCCATGCTGGAGATGGGATTAAAAACCTATGGGGCATGGCTCTGAGCCTTAGTTTATATTCATGACACAATATTGAATATTGCCTAGTATTTCCTGTGAAAGGGAAATATTTCTGAGATGAGGGAGGCTTGAGAGGTAGCTATTACTTTTCATGGCTTGAGTCAGCATCCTTGGCTGAACTCTTCAGGCTTTCTTGTTAATGCAAAGAAAACTATTTGAGGCCCTCACTCACGGGGGTAGCTGAGCAAGATCACTGGAGTGTCATGGCCAAGCAGCAGCAGCAACCATGGCAGTGAGGGCAACAGTAGCATCAGAATGTGCTGCTTCCTCCAGCCCGGCACAGATTTGATGGGCAAAATAAAGCTCACAATGTAGACAGTGAACTAACATGCAGACAAGTGCCCAGTCTTGTCAAGCAGAAAATACTCCCTGGGTTTCAGCCATCTGGTTCTGGCACTTGCAAGTGGAACAGGGAGACCATGCTCTCAGAGAAGCAGTACTGGCAGGCACATTGGTGGACACATCACAGAGCACAGGTGGTTGAATCCCAGAGGCTAGAGTGATGAAAGAATGAGATCAAAGCCAATGGAGTCAGAGCTGGTAAAATCAGAACCCAACCCATTACCTTTGGAATTTTCCTGGATATTGATCAAAACCAAGTCCTGATTATTGCTGATGAGAAAGATTCTCTCCCAGGCTGCTTGTGTTTCTCCCAGAAGAAACCAGAGGGAGGCAAACTTCTTTTGTTTTCCCTGGGTGGCACTTATTGTCAAGCAGCCACTCAGCTGCTTCCTGTCAAAAGCCTTTTCCTCCAGGGTCTTCCTGAGGTTTATTCTTCCATCTGTGAATCTGGTTGGTCCCAAGAGAAAGCTAGAGCATGTTCTTTGTGGGAGCCCAGAATTGCTTAAGACAAACATCAAGGACCGACAACAGGACTAAATTAAACATTTTCAATGACCCAGAGGTCTTGAATGGGATTTTTACATTGATTTTACACTGATAGGAAGGAGTTTTGAGTCGTATTTCCTCAAAACTGGTGTTCCAAAGTTAAGAAAACATTTCTAAATGCATTCATTTTGTGCCCTCGGGATACTTTATGATTTAATTCTCTGAATAGAAAGTGTTCTTCAGCAGTGTCTTTATATTCCCTTGATCTAGAGTTCTTTCTCCTCTTAAAGGTACTATTGATCAATTGATGTAGTTGTTCCTTTGTACTCTTTAAGAAGTTATTATGAATCTATTGTTAACTCTTAAATGGGTCAAATCAATTTTCCAATTGCCTGAGAATAAATATTACATTCCTGTCTTCCAGGAGCCATAAGCAAATAAACCTCTCCCCACTAATGAAATAGAGTCTCTTTTAAGTGTTATTGCTCTTAGGAGGGGAAAGTTCTCAGTTATTTATCAAACCAAATGAAATGTTCTGATTATCTCTTTGAACCTGCTAAAATACAACTTTCATAGATGTCTGTCAAATTTCACTGATATAAATCTTTTCTTGAAAGCTAAAAAATAATAATCCATGAATATCTCTTTTCATATCACTAATTTATTCAATAAATATTTCTGGAGCATCTTAAATGTGCTTGGAACTATAGGGAGTATAAAGAAGGAAAACTGATAGTTCCCCTTTTATTTCTGTTCTCAAAATCTAGTTGGATAGATTAGAGAGGGGGCTTGCTAGTGGTCACAACACTAGAGGATAATAGGGAGAAGGCATCAGTTGTGTCAATGAGAGAAGTGGGAGAAACAGAACTGTTTTCAACATAGGCCAAATGAAAGCCTTAGAAAAGCCAGTTAAGAAGCCCAATTCACTGGCTTCAATTTCAGATCCGGTTCAGGTTTTAGGGTCAGAAAGTCCAATTGAGTGGGCAAAACTAAAAGGAGTAAGGTAATAAAAGACTGTAGGTAAACAGGTACAGGGAGTGAGATAGGAAATGCTATAGGAGTTAAATATTATAGAGATGTTACAAAGTTTTATATACGATTAGGCAATACTAGTAGTTAACATGTGTTAAATGCTTAAGTTTCTAATCTTAATGGTGACCTTAAACTATTAAGATATTAGTTAACTTAATTATCCTGGTATCTGTTTCATGGCTCTTCTGTTATTATTTCCATTTTATTGATGAGAGAATAATTTGTTGGAGTTTAAAAACTTAAGTAAGCTCCTAAGTTGAGTTGTGAGCCCAGTAGCCTAATTTCAGAGTTTGTATTTTCAACCACTACAAGGACAAGGTCATGCCAGAATACCATGTAAAAGGCATAGGAATCAGGCAATTGCAGGACACAGTAGGAAGAGGTGGAGGGATCATTATGGGATGGGAGGTGTGGCAAAGATTTCTTGGAGATCATTTCATCTCCTAGAGATAGCTCACATTGCCATAGTTGGACATTGGAGGCAGGTGAAAACCAGCAACGCAGAAACAAGATCACAGAGTCTAGGTTGGCATGTACCTTGCCTTGATTGCAAGATATATTTAGGGCAGAATATGTGAAATGGAAAACTGAGACATAAGGTTGCAAAGATAACTAGAAGGTGCAGCATCTTGGATGGGGAGGAAGTAAATAAAGAAATGATACCATGAAAGTGATTTGTGTTAAATAGAAAGGCAGTAAGTGGTCTCCAAGGAAAAGAATATAAAAAGATAAAAGTAGGGTGCCAAGAAAACAGCTTGGAGAGATTCTGACAAAGCCTGAGAAGAAGGAAAGAGGACTTTTCCACAAACACAAGTATGAGAAGGTAAGGGCTTGACCAGGGAAGTAGCAGTGTGTATGGAGAGAGATATGCCTGCTGAATAAGTAAATGGATGTATGGATTCAGGAGTTGATGATGCGACAAAGTCTAACATGGCAGATGAGTCAAAATAGAGTAGTGGTAAAGAGCATAGACTTTGGAACCAGAATGCTGACATTCAAAACTGAGTTCTGCCTCTGATCAGCTATGTGACCACAGCCAAGTTTTCTAACTTCTCTTTACCTAGTACCATCATCTACTTGAAAAGGGTGATAACTGCAGTGTCATCGGTGCGCTGTTGTGGGCCTTAAATGATTTATATTCCACAGCATGTGGAGCAGTACATAGCACACAGGAAGATTTATGTAAACATTTGTTAAATTAATCAAGAAAAAAACATGAAGTCACTGTTTGGGCAAATATCTTCAATACTCTTTACTAAGAAAACTGATGGTTGAGAAGCATCATTCAAATATCTGCCTGGTTATTGATTCCTATTATAAGCCTTGCATTTCACTTAATATTAGGGATATGTGTTGAGTATGTGCCACATATAATTTTCAGATTTGAGGAGTGGAGAGAGGGAGACAAGCAACATTCATGGTTTCAAGGGTCTCCTAATATAGAGGAACGTAAATATACAGAGAAAGTCCATGACAAACCTTCCTAAATTGGGTCATTTTAAGTGCTATAATAAAAGTACAAAGATACAAAGGTACAATTTTGTGAGGAATAGAGAAGTTTCTTGAGTTGACGAAGAAGGACTTCACAGAAGACATGGCACTTGAGGTGAGTGCTAAAAATAGTGAGAAGTAGTCTTCCGGGGGCAACTGCATGGCTTTGTACTCTATGATGACTGTCACTGTATATCTTGTGCATAGCACAGTCTCACAACGAATGTTTTTTTGAATGAATGGACACACGAACAAAGAATCAGAAAGCAGAATTGGAATGTTTGAAACATGTACTAACTCATGCAACACCTATTTAAATAATATCCGTAGACACCTCACCACCACTACAATACCCTCACTCATCTTCCTTAAGTAGACAAGGAAGTAGTTGAGCTTTGTGTCAGCAAGTTTCTACATGAGGCACTACATCCTTGAGGAGAGGGACCATGTCATATCAGGCTTTGTCAACTACGCAAATGAAATCTCTATCACATGTTGAGCACTCAATGATGAGTAAACAAAAGACAGAAAGAGGTCTTGCCATTTGAATTCCAAATAGATGTTTATAATTTAACATTGACACTCTTGTGGGCTCATATTTAATTAGACAGCAGAATAAAAAAATGAGCTAATACATGACAGAACGGTTTGGTGCTACTGGAACTTGCATAACTGTAATTATATTTATGTGTGTGTGTGTGTGTGTGTGTGTGTGTGTGTGTGTGTGTTTAGAAAGCAGCAGTAACTATTAAAATGTTAAATCTAAACTCAACAATGAGTGGAAGTTATAGTTGTGCTCCTAAACATTGCAAAATGATAAATAAATATAAAAGCAGAAACAAAAACTAAACTTTGTGTCTTTAAGCTCAAGTTGAGGCATATAAGAAAAGCATGAAAATTCATAAAAACAGTTTTGATGTTACGTGAGAGTTGTGCTAGAGTTTCCACAAAGTTGCTAGAGATATTTCTCGTTATGTCTCCAGGCATGGAGGTTTCCAGGGAAATAAACAATCATTGGCCTGCCCTTCAAACATCCAATATGTGGTGTCCAGAGACAGAGTCGGTTTATCTTTTGCAGCTTTAAATTATGTAAGGTGACACCTCAAGTGACTTGATGTATGAGACCAGAAGGAGGGAAATAGCATAAATTCCCAAGAGACAGTAGAATTGCAGAATACAGTTTTCCCAGGTCCACTAACTTATCCTGGCTCCCTTTCAAAGGCATTCCGCACATGCAATATATGGGCCTACTGGAAAATCTTCCTCAAGGCTGCATCATGTAGGCTACAGTCTCTGATTTTTAGCTTTTGTTATATATTTGTCTTGTCTTCCCAAATAGATTGTAAATGGCATGAAGTCACCTTGCTCCCAATCTTTGCCCCCTTTATTATCTATTATATACATTGCAGTCATAGCGCTTTTAAATAAAATGACAATCATTTTATTTAAAAGTGTTATGGTTGCAATGTAGGTAATAGATAATATATATATTATCTATAATATGACATATTACATAATATATATTCCTTTTAGTTTATCCATTGCATCTTTAACAGCATGAAATGGCATATATATATATGCATATATTACATATATGCATATATATATATTCCTTTTATATGTTGTTTTCTGGTTAAAACGATTCCAGTGACTTCTTATCTTCCTTAGATTCCAAATTTCATGCCATCACCTGTGTCTCAGTCTGCTTTGGCTGCTAAAACAAAATGTTGGGTTTTGGATCACACACTGGGTGACTTAAACAACAGATATCTGTTGCTTACAGTTCTAGAGACTGGGAAGGAGATCAACGTGCTAACAGATTCAGTGCATGGCTCTCTGTGGGCTCACATGGGCTTTCTTTCTTCCTCTTCTAATAGGGTACTAATCCCCTTCATGAGGGTCCCACCTTCATGACTTCACCCCCATTGCCTCCCAAAAGTCCCACCTCCAAATGCCTGGGAGCTAGGTCTTCAGCATATGAATTTTTTGAGGAATGAATATGCAACACGTAATGACTTGCAAGGTCTTTCTGTTGCCTTTCCCTCAGAGCTGACCTTCTACCACTCTTACCTCCTTGATGCACACCACAACTCCTGCCGCACTGGTCCTCTTTCTCTTTTTTAAATACATTACAATTAGTCCTGTCTCTGGGTCTTTGTACCTGCTTTATATTATTCAGTTCTCGGTACAAGTGTCACCTCCTTAGAGAGTTTGTACTGGTCATCTTAGTAAAAATCTACTTTCTTCTTCTCTCAACACTCATTCTCAAACTACCTCACTTTTTTCTTCTTAGTATTTATCACTATCTAAAGTTATTGTTGTGATTACAATTATTATCTGTGTATGCACTTGTAGATAAACTCCATAAGAACAAAATATCTCATCTATGCTGCTTATTTGTCTACTTCCAGAATCTAGAGCCTATCGTACAAAATAAATTATGTTTCCTTTACAACTTATAATATATTTGATATTTTTGTACCTGAAACTAAAGTTTTGACTGCATTTTGATTGCAATCTGTCATATGAGGTCTGGTATAAAATTTTTCACTTGTGGCATCGTTTCAGTGTTCAAAAAGAGTTGCATTTTGGAGCATCTGGGTTTTGGATTTTCCAGTTAGAGATGCTTGACCTGTACCAAGGTATTGATAGATTAAGCGAATAGAATCTCTAACAGTGGTAAAATAGGAAAGATAAGCAGATTGGGAGCTATTTTGGTTGGGTGTGGGGAGGATTTTTGGCGCTGTTCCCATTGTTCCAGAAAGGTAATGGCTACGAGCTGCGATTTCCTTCTTAGGCTGAGGAAGGAGAGAAGTTCCTGAGATTCTGAACCTTGTCTATTTAATTTAAGGATAAAACTTGCAGTGCAAGCCTTTGCCTAGTGGACTCTGCTGTATTTCAGAGTCAGACCTAAGGTATGAAGAATCCTCTCAGAATTAGCTCATTACTAAGAAAAAGGCTGTTATGTCTTTTTCGTTGTGGTCAGAGGTCCCACCTCTGTCCCCCACTAGTTCCTAACAAGTGGACTAAGCCAATATATCACCACATTTTGGCATTCATATCTGCTTATGAATAATAAAAAGCAATTCAAACATATGTCTTCTCATTCTAGGATCCTCTAATTCTCTGCTTTTGCTTCTAATGCACAATGTTAATGTCAAATTTGTTTGCTTTAATTATGTTAAGAGGTTATGTTGGAAGGTTATCCATTTAGTCTTTAACAGCATGAAATGGCACTTTATGATCATTGTTGCTTTCTGCACATAAACAGGAACTTGATTAACCGTAGCTAACCATGAGAAAATAAATGTTTCCTTAAATGCAGACATTTTTAGTGGATAAGCACTAGGTGTCACTAGTATACTCTCTCAACTACAATTATCTATACCTTCAGAGAAACTTTAAGTGAGGCAGATGGTGAAGAAATACAGGCATTCCAAGCAACAATGGGGAACTGTTTCTTGCAAATAACATTTCTTTGTTTAAAACCAGATCAAACAAATGTCTTTTAAAATATTTTAATGAATTATAATAAAAATAGTAAAGTAACTTTGAATAGGTGAGAGATCATCACTATATATATTAGAAACATAACTGAAAATTAAGTGTCAGCAAAATATTTTAAAAGTGAACTATGTTTTCTCACTGACTTCTGCTAAAATTTTGGACGTGTAATTCTACCCCTTTATCTCTATATTTCAAGCTTAGCCTAAAATAAGAGTTTTTTCTAAGGGATGAAACTGTTCTGTATTTTAAAATAAGTATATATGAAAGTATACAGATAAAAAAAGTTATTGTACCAACCACTTGGAATTTGACATTTTACCGTATAAAAATTATACTGTGATAAAACTCTAGGAAAAAAATCACAGTTCTTCATCTTAATGTTGCATCCATTAGCTTTCTGCTTTTGTAAGCAGATATTCTGTGATTAAGTAATTATTCTATGCAGCATTTTCAAGTAGTTAGTCAAATGAATGCTAAATTCATCTGATCTTTGCTTGTCTTAAAATAGGCCACACAGCTAATTCCCACATCTTGTGACTGCTCACCACTCAATAAGGATTGAGTTTTTAATATTTAAGATACCACAGTGGTGATTTTCATGTTAATATGGAACCATTTTGTTGATTGCTATAACTACTGCTTTGAGTATGAAGAGATTTGATGGATATGAGCAGGTATATTATTGACTAAGTAACAGTTGTTTTAAATTGTATCTATTATTTTTTCTTAAGCAGAACTATCAACATACTGCATTTAAGCACTGCTAAAATTCAATTATGTATGTGAGTTTTCCCAAAGCTCAGGTATAAATGCAATCTACTGAGTAATTTTTGTTGCAAGGTAGACTACCAGCCCAATTACTAAATATGAGCCTTAGCTTTTGTTTTTCTGTAAACTGGGCAATTAGCCATTTCATTAAATATCTGGAACCATAAATTAAAAGCATTACAAAAATTATCTTTATTTGTACTCACAGAAGCAAATGAAAACAACAATACTCCTAAACTACCCAAACTTTCTATGCTTTACTTTTCTCTTTTTAAGCAAACCATTCACTACTTTTCTGCTGACCAAAGTGACAGATCCTTTTTCTGATTTTCTGTTTCTTTATTATTAAACTCCCAATGCCCAATCCTTTTGTAAGACCTAAGCTGATCTTTGAGATTGGCCATATATGTTTGCACCTTACTTATCTACCTTAAATTTCAGCTCATTGATCTGCTCAGACTTTATGTTTCTGGGTATTCTCTTTTACTTTAGACTTTTCCCAATTGGTTTTGATGCCTCTACATATGTCTGAAACAACAATTTAGACCCTTTCTTCACTTTTCCTAACCTCGGATCTTTCATAGTATATCCGTAATCAACCAGTCCTACACAACAGCCTAATGCATGATTTGATCACATATGAAACCTGATTTCCAACTATTTTGGATTGAATGCCACTATGGTACAGAATTTAGTATGTTCCTCTTTTTCTCTATTTAGTAGCCAGAATAACTATACCCATAGGAAGACTATTTCAGCACAAAAAACACTTTATTGATTTCTTGTTATGTGTCTAGTACAAAGCTAAGAATGGGGCTACAGCTATAGGTTTAGACATGGGTTCTGATGTTAGAGAACTTACAATATACTAAAACTCACCTACTCCTAAACTGATAATTTTGATATTATAATGAATTACCGCTAATTCAAGAATCTTTTCAATTCCAATAGGAGAGACAGAGGATAACATATCTGCTGCAATGATCTAAAAATAAACAAGCTTATTCATTTGTGAAGCAAGTAATGAAGAAATAATTGTTATTGAGCAATGATGATGGTGAACTGTAATCTGAGAATTTCTAATAGACTAGACAAAGAGATCTGATTTCTGATAGACTAGACAAAGAGTTAAGATCATTCAAAATTGTGGATAATATCTAAACACAAATATACATGTAAGTGTGTGTGTGTGTGTGTGTGTGTGTGTGTGTGTATAATGAAGACAGAAATCAGATAGAACCCACTACGCTGCAAACCACTTCAGTAGACAGAGCTATGAAAGACACCTTCCCTTTCTGTTTCCCAAGTGCCTGACCATTTTTGACTGTGAATCCTGTTCTGTCCAATAATATACTATAGGCGAGAAAAATGCTAAATAATTTTTCTTTTCTTCCTTTGTATTTTTTTCCTTATAGAATTGCATTCCATACAGGATTCCTATTGGTAGTCTACAGTAAAGACACAAAATAAAGACACAAATGTAGAAGAAGAACTTCCATGAATGATGAAGAACAAGATGGATTGTGGAGTTAGGGGCCACTGTCATCTGCTACAGCTACAGATGGAGGCCCTGACAATATGTTTGGAAAGGCTGCACCATCGCTCAGGGCACTCTGTCAGCTCTGGGCATGGTGCAAACCCCAGATGCTGCTGCAGTGCTTTGCACCACCCTTTACTGTGCCTCAAGGGCAGACCCAGGCAGGAGAGAGGAGCGTCTGGACTTGGCAATATGAAAGATAAGTTTGCACTTGGTGCCACAGACCAAGAAATGATAGTTTAATATCAATCATCACAGACAACTGCAAAAGAACTGGCTGTTCATATACAGAAGATATATTACCCTTTATGAGACAAATCTATCACAAACAGTACCCCAACATTTACCAACTGAAAACTGAATAAGCATCATATCTCCAAGAGCAAATAAGTGTAAATGTATGATTGTCAAGATGAAATTGAATTGTCCTTCAAGTGCTTTGTACTTCCAGAGTAGTGACTACAAAATGGCATCATTTAGGGCTGCATTATCATAAACAGAAGGGAAACCTTTGGCATTGTCATGAAGTACCAATAGTTCTCAACCTTACACATATACACACACACACATACATATCTGTTATATATATATACATATATATATATATATGTATATATATATAAATACACACACATACACACACACACACACACACACCACACACACACACACACACATAATAGAACCACCAGAGAGGAGGAGCTTTTTAAAACACTGATTTTTCTTGTTGCATTCCTAAACATTCTGAGTTAGTAGATATATTCATTTCCTGGGGCTGCTATAACAAAATACCACAAACTAGGTGACTTAAAACAAACAAAAATTATAGTCTCACAGTTCTGGAGGTTAGCAGTATGAAATCAAGGTATTGACAGAACTATGTACCCTCTCTAATCTGTAAATAAATTATTTCTTAATTTTTCCTAGCTTCTGGTGAAGGTCCAGCAATCTTTGACATTCCTTAGTTTGCTGCTTGCATTTCCTGATATAGTTTGGATATTTGTCCCCTCCAGTGTTGGAGGTGGGGTCTGGTGGGGAGTGATTGGGTTATGGGGGTAGATCCTTCATGAATGACTTGGTGCCATTCTCATGGTAATAAGCCAGTTCTTGCTCTATTAGTTCACATGAGAACTGACTGAAAGAGCCTGGACCACCTCCTCACTTTCTTGCTCCTGCTCTTGCCATGTGACAAGCTGGTTTCCCCTTTCTTTCCAGCATGAGTGAAAGCTTCCTGAGGCCTCAACAGAAGCTGAGCAGATGCCGTTGCCCTGCAGAACAGTGAGCCAAGTAAATCTTTTTTTCTCTGTAGATTACCCAGCCTCGGGGGTTTCTTTGTAGCAATACAGAAGGACTGATATACTGCCTCTATCTTCATGTGACTTTTTCCCCTTTGTGTGTATGTCTCTGTGTTTTTTTTTTTTTCTTCTTATAAAGATACAAGTTATATTGGATTAAGGGTTCATTCTACTCCAATATAACCTCTTCTTAACTAATTACATCTGCTAAAATCCTATTTCAAAATAAGCTCACATTGTCAACTACAAGGACTGAGACATAAATAATATACATTTGGGAGACGCAAGTCGATCCATATCATGGGACTTTCCGAATCAATTAGGCCAGGGGTCTGTGGCCTGTTAGGAACCAGACCGCACAGCAGGAAGTGAGTGACTTGTGAGCTAGTGAAGCTTCATCTGTGCTTATAGCTGCTCTCCATCACTCACATTACCCTCTGAACTCTGCCTTCTGTCAGATCAGTGGTGGCATTAGATTCTCATAGGAGTGCGAACCTTATTGTGAACTGCATACGTGAAAGATCTAGGTTGTGTGCTCCTTATGAGAATCTAATGCTTAGTGACCTGAGGTGAAGCTGAGGTAGTGATGCTAGCACTGGGGAGCGGCTGCAAATACAGATTAACATTAGCAGTGAGCCTTGACTGCACAGAGATCATAATAAATCAATTGCTTGCAGACTCATATCAAAACTCTATCAGCGAGTAGCAAGTGAGTTGATGTACTTCATGTACAGCTGCATCTGGTGGCAGGTTTTAAGTCAGAATCTGACATTTATTTTAGTCTGCATGTGGTCCACCCATTATTTTATTTTCCACTTTCATCTGCGCCTCTTTTTTGTTTTTTGGTTTTTTAAATGGTGAATTGTATAATTATTTCATTATATATTACAATGTAATAATAATAGAAATAAAGTGCACATTAAATGTTATGTACTTGAATCATCCTGAAACCATCCCCACATCCCCTACCCCACCTGTGGGAAATTTGTCTTCCACAAAACCAGTCCCTGATGCCAAAAAGTTTGAGGACTGCTAACAGGTGATTTGGAGATAGCTTACATTTGAGAACCAATGACCAAACATTCCAGTTCTCCTCCATTGAATAAGAGGGAACTGAGGGCTAGCTATGTATAGAAACTTTTAAATGACAGAGTTAGAACATGAATAAACCATTCACATATCTATGTAAACTGCCACCCTCTTGATTCTCACTTTAATCATTATGATTACAATGATGCTTCCTTGAACTTGGATTAGGATCTCTTGATATTCTTCAATTTTAATCAACAGCTCTGCAGAAAAATACTCTATTTAAAACGGATTGCATAATACTTAACCTAAGAGTTTTACATTTTAAAAAATTCTGGCAGAAATATTATTCAGGTATTCAAACAAAGCTGAATAGGCCAAGTGTATTTGCAACTCTAAAGCATAGGCATATACTTATCAAAGGAGGTGAAAAATTTTACTAACTGGATTCCTTTAGAGAAGTGGATATTACTTGGGGCAATACAAATATAGAATTAAATATCATTGATTTAAATAAAATTATTCCTCAGTATGTGGGTATGTATGTATAAAATCTGAATAATAAAATGAATGTAGAGTAGTCTAGGACATCTCCTAATGTATGTGCTTCTCAAAGTTATCCCCAGCTTTATTTAGCGAGAGTCAGGAAGGTTTATCAGGTAGTAAAAAAATTAACTCAGAAGTTTAGAGGGTAAGAACATAAAATACTTTCTGCACAATTGGAATTATGCACAACCACTGCTATGAAGAAGTACAAAAAATGTGGGACAGAAGAACCATTGGAATATGGAAAAAAATAGGGAAGTCATGATACCTGCCCCAAATATTCAGAGATTCCAGTAGCTTCTATAAGATAAAAGGAAGGGAAAATTTAGTTCTGTTTTTTATAACATATGATTAGGAATATCAATTCAGAGACACTTCTCAAAGGAAAATACATTGGCAAGCAACAGACACATGAAAAAGTGCCCAGCCTCACAAACAATCAGAGAAATGCATATCAAAACCACATTGAGATACCACCTAACCCCAGTAAGAATGGTCACTATTAATAAAACAAACAACAGCCATTGGAGAGTAAGCAGAGAAAAAGGAATGCTTCTACACTGCTGGTAGGAATGCAAGCTAGTGCAAACTTTTTGGAAAACAGTGTGGTGATTTCTGCAAGAACTAGAAATTGATCTTCCATACAACCCAGCAATCCCCCTTCTGGGAATATATCTGGAGGAACTCAAATCATTCTACAAAAAAGATATCTGCACATGCATGTTTATTACAGAACTATTCACAATAGCAAAAACTTGGAACCAACCATGCTGCTCATAGAAGCTGGATTGGATTTTTAAAAAATGTGATACAGCCATAAAGAAAGACAAATATATGACTTTGCAGCAACTTGGATGGATTTAGAGTATACCATACTCAGTGATCTATCACAGAAACAAAGAACAGAGTACCACATGTTCTCAATCATAAGCAGACCCTGAACAATTACCATAATACTACAAGAAAAGGATTGACAGTAGTGGGATACTGCCAGGATGGAGGTGTGTGTGGGGGGTACCTGATCTCTAATCAGGCAAAGTGGGGACAAAAGGGAGTCCTAAACTTTACCTATACGATGACCACTTATATACCTAATCTTGAATTGTATCCATATTGTTAAAATAAAACAAAAAAAGAATAGCATTTCAGAACACAACTGCACTTCCTGTCTATTCTCTGCTCCATTGCCTCAAGTAAATTAAGAAGGAGATTTTTACTTTTCTTGATTTAAAAAAAAAAGTTTAATTAACAGGAATTTCAATTGCAGAGTTACAGCAATGTACTCATGAAGACAAATATTTACAACTAGTCTGTAAAATTATCAGGATTGAGAGGCATTTATTGGTATGTATGTAATAATGGTTCCAAATACAATTTAAAGAAATGACCCTGGAGAAATAAGCAAATTTACACATAGGGAAACTTGAAATTTGTGACATGTTTATAGAAAGTTACCATCTTTTCCGATCAGATTATCTGACATTCTATCTTGAATTTATTTTTTAAAAGCTGAAAAATTAGACTCTGATATGACCAATATGTTTGGAGAATGGGGTGACATGCAAAATCAAGATATTAATCAAGTCACTTTCAAAATATTAGGCTTGGTCACCAAACAACAATATAGAAATAATTCTCAAGCAAAGGAACAAAATTAAACATTCTGAGACAGGCATTTCCAATTTCAGACAGAACTGAGTAAATGTGAAAAAATAAAAAGATGAATAATCAACAATAACAACAAAAAGGAACAATTGCAGTAGGTCAGACACAGAAGAGAAGAGCCGAGGCCAAACCTGATAAGAAATATAAAGAGTATACTGTCTCAGAGTGGGGTTTAGAGGCTATAGATACCAGCATTGGATTCGTCTATCACATTTGTTAAGATAAAAATTTCTGGATGCCACTCCAAATGTATTGAGTCATAATATTGGTTTTCTGTACATTTCATCAAATTCTCCCCAGTGATTCTTAAGTACCCTTAAGTTTGAGACACAGTGCTTTAGATTTCATAAAACTTAAGGAGAGGTTCAGAGGTGAAAGCTAAAAAGAATATAAAGAAGATGTATAGGATAGAATGGAATGAGAAATTATGGTATATAATTGAAGATTTACATGAAATTCTTTAAAGAGACAGAAAAGATAAAGAGCAAAGAGCAAGTTCATGGACTGACACCCCGATTCCAGGAAAAGAATATGAACTCAATGATTTAGAGGCAGGTGCTCACAGTTCAAGAAGGAAGAGGATGGCATGATCAAGCACGTAAGAATGGCAGTTCCCTGGGATGTGCCCTTGTAAGTGAATTCTTACAACTTTTGAAAATTGCTTTAGCAAACTTTTAGATGCAGCTTTGAATGGCAGGCAGGAAAAATATAATTAAATGTCCAATGCATAGAGAGAAAGGAATTAAAAAAATCTGTTAGCCGGGCTCAGTGGTTCAGCCTGTAATTCCGCGCCTTTGGGAGGCTGAGGTGAGTGGATTGCCTGAGCCCGAGGGTTCAAGACCTGCCTGGGCAGCAAGACCTCATCTCTACAACAAATCAAAAAATCAGCTGGGTGTGGTAGCGCATGCCTGTAATTCCGGCTACTTGGAAGGCTGAGGTGTAAGGATCACCGGAGCCTAGCAGGTCGAGGCTGCGGAGGACGGAACGGCCACTGCACTCCAGTCTGGGCGACGGAGTGAGACTCCAACTCAAAAAAAAAAAAAATCTGTTTATTAAATAGACAGAAAGAAAACATTAGAAGTATTTGATATCACTGATATCTAATTAGGTATCAGTGATATCATTATAATATACCTGTAGAGATACTACTACAATTATAATTATAATGTACCTGTAGAGATATTGCAACAATTGTTATGAGACCATGTTTAACTAAATTCCCAAAACATCTCTAGATTGAGTATAGATTATGTACAAAACTTTGTGTTATATATTTAGGGTGGTACCCAGTTCATCTTCTCCAGAAAGATCAATTTTAGGGTAACTAAACATTCAAGCACAAAATAACTACAACATGAGATTTAGACTACTTTCATATATTATTTGAATACATATGTGCCAAGCACTATGTTGACTACTGAGATCGCAAGAATAAATGAATAAAACTGCCCTTAGTCCATGGGTGTAAGACCAATTACAGAGTTATACGCAGGGCAACACAGTGCAAGAACAACTAATGGCTATGACATGAAAGTGTAGAATGAATTAGATAAGGAAATGTGAGTGAGTTGTGGCATAATGAGAAAAAGAGCTTGGATGACATTCTAGGCAGAAGAGAACAGCAGTGATGGAAAGAAACCATTGAGTAGGTTTGGGGAACTATAGATACAATGCCACTTTATTTTATATAAATCCAGTCATGTAAATTTATAATAGCAAAGCACAAAAATTATTAATAAACTGTGAATTAATGCACAAATTTGAAAAGTAAAGTATACCCTAAACTTAAAGGATGATTAACTTCGACAATGATGAGCTTACAGTTTCTCTTATTATCTTGTGGCTACTTTAGCTAGTAAACAGAAGTATCTCCTGTCCTGTGTCTCATCACATGAATTTTACAAGCATTCAAAAGTCTGTGAATGCTTTTGGTGACTTTCATCCTGTAATCTTAGCTTTCACCACTCTATAATTTAACTTATTTCCTTATTCCCTTTAACAACATAATTGAAGTCCTCATTAAATAGTGCTACTAGGTCTAAGGCTAAAATTTAGGCCTAAGGTAATGCCTCAAAATCCATAACTTTGAAACAGGATTTAAATGCAATAAAATATTACATATCATGAGGAAGTCCAAAAATCTACTCTCATGTGTTCTTCTGTAAATCTAAGAGAATGTGTGGTGTGAAATAATAATAGAGGCAATGCTGGATAGAAGAACATGAAATGAAAAATAACTTCTAGTGGTAAAAATCCACCTGCTCCAAAATGCCTCGCCAAGTTTAGATTTATTCACATGGAAACATTTAAAATTTTTGAATTACAGTTTTGAATTACATAAGCCTTCAGTAATCCATCATTTGTATAAGATGCAAATCTTTGGTGCTGCTAGGGCAGAAGGCATATGATAGGAAGGTGTAGACAATTGGGTGGAGGAGGGACAAATTAGAGGGGCTTTCCATGTCATTAAAGCCTGTGGAATTTAAACTCTGAACAAGAGATTATTGCAGTTTTTAAACTAGCATTTCATGTTCAAGTTTCTGTTTTGGAGAGATCATTCTGACAGCAATGTGGTGAGGACAAGACAAAGTCATGTGGCCTATTAGGTGACTAGTTTTGTGATTAGGTCCAAGAATATGGGGACCTGACTAGGCAGTCAATACTGAGCTAGGCAGTGAATAAATATTTTGTTTTTGTTTGTTTTTGTTTTCTTGTGTGCGTGTGTGTGTGTGTTGGAGTCTCACTCTGTCACCCAGGCTGGAGTGCAGTGGCACGCTCGTGGCCTCCGCTGCCTCACCTGTTGGGCTCCGGTGATCCTTCCGCCTCAGCCTTCCAAGTAGCTGGAACTACAGGCACGTGTTACCATGCCCAACTAATTTTTTATTTATTGTGGAGATGAGGTCTCGCCAAGTTGCCCAGGCGGGTCTCGAACCCGTGGACTCAGGCAATCCACTCACCTCAGCCTCCCAAAGTGCGGGATTACAGACTGAGCCACCGAGCCCAGCTGCCATGAATAAATATTAAGTGAATGCCTACTATGCGCCAACAACTATTCTTTGCCTTAGGAGGTAAAAGTCAGAGCACCTGGAGCTTGACTGAATGTGTTAGTTATTGAACAGAGTAACAGGTTTGGGGGGCAATAGGAGAGAAGGGAATATTCTTTCTGACTAAGATGTTCGGGGCAAAGGCTATTTAGAGCAAATGGATTTGGAATTTGGTCATGAGAAAAGGGGAAACTTCTGAGTGGCAGATATTGAAGAGCAATGCTAAAAATGGCCAAGCAGAACAAACAAGCTGAGCCAGGACCTGGATATTTCAAATTGGAGGGTGTGAAGTCAGCTTGTCTAACTGAGCACTGGAGTCTTACTGATTATAATGGGAGTTGGATAAGGCATACATTGGGAAGACTTTTGAAGGGCTGGAGAAGCCCTTTGGATTTTATTCTGAATGCAGTGAATGGTCACAGACATGCAGTGAATGGTCACAGAACAAATTCTAGACCACACTTGATAGAAAATTTAAAGATGGGATGAAGACCATGTACTATAGGGTGAGTTCAGCTCTAGTACAGACAGATACTGGATTTAAAAATAAACTTGTATCACATGCCAGCTATTTGGTGACACCTCCTTTACATATTTAGAGTGTTTCTGGTAGACTGCATCAAGCTGTTTATAACACACACAGTGTGTATCTGGAATAAGATTGTATACTGTCCCAAGACATGGCCATTTTTCTATATTAAAGACTTTGTATCGATTTGTTAGATTAAATGACAAGACAATTTGCTAGAAATTGACTTTTCCTTGCTCTGAATTACCACATTAAGTTATTTTGCCTCTCATTGTAAATGTCTATTCATATAAAATGCTAGTTACATTTCAAAGACATCATTTGCATTGAATCAAATATCGCATTATTCTTCCTCTTCTAAAAACGTAAAACAGGTATTTAATCCAACAGAAGACATTGCCAATTTCAAATCTTTCTTGTCTTTTAATTTGCAATTTACACATTCTTAATAGCTCATTCGGTTCTAAGCTAACATAACTAATGATTTGACACCATTTGAAAGTCAATTTTAAGACTAAGATTGAAAAGTCATGTTTATCTATTTCTATGCAATTTCTGCCTAGTGGTGTTTGGATTGGTCTCCTGTATGTTGCAGAGGGCTATATATTTAAGTAAAAGCATACATTATTTTTTTCCTGATTCAGACTCATTACCTCTAGGAAAACTTCAAGGACTAATTTTTAGCTTTTGTTTTTTCCTTACTCTGTGTACCACTTCCTCAGAATTTAGTCATTTTGTGTTTTTCTAAGTCCCACCTGTTATTTACCAACAACAAGCCACAATAGCACAGGTTCATCAATAGCCAATAAGACTAAGCTCGCCCTGCACCACACAACTGCAAATACACAGAGGATTCAATCACTAATAACTCCAAGGGACAATAGCTAAGACAGACATACGGCAATTTACCAGATTGAATGCTTCTTCTTGGTAAAAATATCCTGTCAATTATAGTGAGTCCATTATAGAACCTAAAGAGTAAACATTTTATACACATCTCTTGCCCTCTACCAAGTTCAAAGCAATCTTGAGCTGGAGCATCAGAAAAGGTTTTAGTAGGAAAGTGAGGGAGCAAAAATGCTCTGGTGACCAGGGGGCAAAGCTTTGTAACCTGTCCTAGGAGAGAAAGAGAGCTCAAAGTGTTGGTGAAGAGAGCTACCAGCTATCAATGAGCTCAGGCAGTGGCCACTGCTTTGGGGTCTTCCCAGGGATAAGGTTTCAGGGCTCCTGAAGGTGGTATCAAAATATCTCAGCTATTTGTAAAATAGGACAGGCTCCTGAAAACGGATTCTCTTGTCAGGAGAATGATCGTGTCAGAAAAACATGAGCAGGCAGACTTCAGGGGGAGGGCAGGCTGCAGGCATGCCCATGGCCTGTGCTACCCACTCACCTCTGGGCATCTCAACACACAGATGGAACTTGATTGGTTATTTGTTGGACCTCTCATTTGTGATGTTTGGCTCTTATTCTAGATTTATCAGAGGAGTATTTTCTTTAGCCAAGTGTTCACAGGTCAATAACTACATAGTCTTATTGATTAATCTCTATTTTTCTCTCTATATATGATGAAAAACTCCTCATGGACTGTGTTTTCTTTGATACTTTTTGCACAAAATGTCAATCTTTTTGTGATCCATCTGTTAAGAGTATATGTGTTTTTTCCCATTTTAATCTTTTCATAAGGTATCGATTCTTCTGTGATCCACATAGACAGAGTAATATTCAGTGCATGATGGAAGACTAAGAAAGCCCAATAGTAATACAGCTAAAAATGTATGTATTACATTGCTTTTCTGGGCCACATTGTTTACAGAAAAGTCAAAGATCCTATATTATAATCAGGAGCTCGACTTGAACACACACATTTAGTTACTGGAATGATAGTTCTATCAACCACCACTCTAGTAGCTATTGTGAAATTTTCAAGCGAGAAAAGCCGTTCCATTAGTAACCCCCAAAAGAGCCAGCAGTTAGGGTGGAGGGCTAATTTTAGTGAAACTGTGCCATGAAAGTTTTCCCCAGAAGGGGTCAGCCCGCAAACAGAATCACTAGCAGTGAGCTGCAGTGTCCTAGTAACACTGGGTGATGGTAGAAAAGCATCTTCACTACCCTAAACTGTCATGAAAAATTGGAAACCAAAAATTTATATAGAGAAGAGATTTCTCACTAGGCAACAGAAACCAAAAGGAAAGGAAGTGAGTTTGAAGGGTAGGACTCTGTCACTTCAGGAGCCTGTAGTTCCTGCACCAATAAGCCTGGAGACCTGACTTAGAGGAGAGAGTAGAAAAGTAGCAAAAACAAGCAACAGAAGTGCTACTGGTAAGCCAGTGATTAAGAACACAAAATATGTTGAGTATTATCTATTAGTTATCCCTGAAATACAGCCTGATCAGATACTAAGCTGCTTTGGACAGACATATCTCTTGGGAATTACCAAAAGGGAGAGGAGTATAGCTAATATTCATTCTTCCACCTTTTCCAGAAATGCCTGGGTTTATCACCTCCTGTTCAGCACTCAGATTCCCTCTTGCCAGACACACCAGGAACTATGGAATCCTAGACTTCTCCTGGGGAATCCAAAGTAACTTCTAAAGAAAAACCTGCTTTTCAACTCTTCAGTATGGGATGGCTATACAAATAGGGAAGACTTACTAAATAGTCTAGCCTCAGGGACTGGATCCAGGAAAGAGAAATGGCCATAGGCAAGGCTTGTCAAGTCTTCTAGAACTACTCAGGATCAGAGAGTGGATCTTTGGTAGCTTAGGAATATCTGCACCCATTTTAAAGCTGCTTGTGTTATATGCAGGCTAAATCATAAATGAAGAATAATACTGAGTTTAAAGGACAAGAGAAGAGTCCCAAGGAAAGAAGTTCCTTATACCAAAGACTGAGTGGGTGAAGAAAAAAATAAATGCTATAGGAACAGACAGTTGGGGTTTGAGGCTTCCTTGCAACAACTCACAAATATGATTTTGATGGACCCTTCATTTTCAAGCATAAGACTGAAAGAGGAAACAAAAGGCATGAGAGAGACAAAAGAAGAATAAACCAAAGTGCATGCACAATCTTCTCTTTTGTTATCTTCACCAAATGAACCAGGAAAGGGGATAATTGAGCACCTCCATTTAACCATCACGAGCAACGTTAACTTGAGCAGTCAGTGTTTACTGCAAAATATATAGCGAGTAACTGAAGTTGACATTGACCTTGACAGAGTTACTTAACAATTTTCTACTTTTCTCCATTGAGCCTCCCTCTTGAAGAAATCTCACTTTTCCATTTAAGAATCTACAACCCTCTGATCCCTCAAATTCTTCTCAGGATCTTGCAAAATATATATATATATGTTTATATTTTTGAATATCCAAGAGTTCTTTTAATGAAACATAGCAAACATGTAAAAAATTCTGAAAAGCAGGTTATGGTATGGAATATATTTTGGCAAATAGCTTTGTTACCACCTACTGTACTGAGTTTCTTCATCAGTTTCATACACATATGTATTTATGCATTATTATTATCAAAAAAATTCTCAATTTATACATATATTTTTAAATGCTAATTCTTATAAAGGACTGAACAGTCATAGCTCAAAGTATAATAATTACTTCAAAATACTCTTTTTAATATGAGGAAATAATAAATAGTATATGAGTTCATTAAACTACTCTACATTATTATTTATTGTATGGACGTTTGTAAAGATATGATACTCTTAAACATTGAATCTATGAAAATTGTAACTGAAACCAATGCATTTTCCTTAGTTATAAGAGAAAAAAAAAACTTCCCGTAAATTGTTTATTGGCATTTTCTGCTAAATCATTTTTGCAAACAATGCCTCAAGAGTTTTAAATGTTGTCAAAACATCCTCAAATTCAAAATCTGTCAACCTGCAGGTAGTGCGCTTCTTAGGAGTGGTTGGAGAATAGTTACAGAGAGGTTGAAATACTCAGGTAGATACACTTGCTGTATGCAGGCCAAAAGCCAGAATTCCTGAAAACTGGACTCCAGGTTCAATACATTGTTTTCAGTTAAGTTACTGTCTTTAGGTTTTTGTAGTTTAACCCAAGGATATCCATGAGTCAGCCAACCCTATATACTGAGTTCTTGCTGTGTGCGGTATACTCTGCTAGGATCTTTGGGAAATTAATATTTCCAACAACTGTAAAAATTATGGTCAAGCAGGCCCTAGTTGAGAACGAGACTTTTAATTTTCTTTTATTGGGTCTTAAGGAATCTAGAAATTGACATTTTAGCTTGTCATAGTGAAGAAATATGGCTTTTATGTTAACAGAAGCAGGTTAAGAGGTAAGCACAAAATATCTGAAGATGTTTCCAAAATAAAAATGAGGAAGTCATACTTTGTACCAAGTTATATATTTATCTCTGGATATCTTACCATTTAAAAAATCTATAGCCTTTAAGTAAAAGTCTTCTTTAAATATCTAGCTTCTTTCAAGTTGTGCTATAAAAAGATATATTGGAAGATAAAGAAATAATGTGACCACAGGCCTGGAAAGTTTTAATAGCAGAAAAAGTGAGGGATCTCCAAGGGAAGAATGTAGTCAGAGGATTTGAATTGAAGATACAAGGTTCTAATTTCCCTTTCAAATGGAGAGTCTTTATCCTTGGCCAGGTTTTGTGGCAGGCATAGTTAGCAT
Source organism: Cephalopachus bancanus (assembly GCA_027257055.1). Classification (NCBI taxonomy): domain Eukaryota; kingdom Metazoa; phylum Chordata; class Mammalia; order Primates; family Tarsiidae; genus Cephalopachus; species Cephalopachus bancanus. The sequence goes on along the minus strand of JAPVLO010000097.1, from coordinate 5,536,753 downwards.
ACCACGTAGCTTAGATGCCATTGAGTAAGCTTTCTTAGGCAGGTAATTTAGATTACCAAGGAACAGAGTGGTTAAGAGTTCAAGTAACTTTCTGTTGCACAGTAACCCCAAATCTGAGAGGGCTTGGGTGTACTGTTTACCTATTCCAAAGAAGTCAACCAGAGGTCCAGCAGGGAAAGACATTGGTTTATTAGAACTTACAGGGAAGGCTGAGGCAGAAGGATTACTTAAACCCAGCAGGTCGAGGCTGCGGTGGCTGTGAGTGTGCCCCTGCACACCAGTCTTGGCAACAGAGTGAGACTCCAACTCAAAAAACATAACAAAACAAAAAAAGGTTTATGGAGGCACTGATGACTGCAGGTAGGTGAAGCAGTCAAATTTTCCAGAGCGTACAATTACACTGATTAAGCATGACAGCTACATTGTTTTCAACTTTGCCTGGTTACCTGCATCCCATGACTTGTTACTGAAATATGCATACCCTACAGAGACCAGTCTTGTACAGAAGGAGGGAGCCTGAAGAAGCCAGGTATAGAGGAAAACATTCTATGTCCGGAAGACAATACCCACACTTTCTTTTCCGTACATGACCTTCACGCAACCGGCCAGATGTATCAGAATTGATCATCTTGCGGGTTGAAATGTGGAACTACCAGTACAGTAAATCACAAATACAGTAAAAAATTACCCAAAGTGCAGAGGCATGACGTTATAAGAAAAGGCCAAATCTAGTTAGAAAGTAACCTTCCATTATTGAGAGGCTTCTTGTGACTCATATAAACTTAAAAGACTGAGAGATAGTAATCAAAATCTGTGATCAAACACCTGCAACCTTCTACTCTTAGCTTGCAGAATAGTTTGCTTAATCATTACTGTGAACTTATATAAAGCTTCTTGTTATAGGCAAGGAAGTGTCTTTCTCTCTAAGACACCCTTGTTTTCCCTTGAATGTGTTTTCAATAATAAACATTGAAATATAATTAAACATAATAAACTATACTTTGATTCTGTTTATGATTTGTTCTTGAATTCTTTCTCATGGCAAAATCAAGAATCCAAAGAACAACTACACCCACATACCCCAACATCATCTCAGGGTTATGGTTTGATTTTACTGGATGCAGCAGTGGTTTTACTTATTGATCTTATATAGTGTGAGAACATGTGCTAGGTTCTTGAAATATAAAACAAATAAGATGTAGTCATTGCACCAAGGGAAGTTATCTTAATTAATTTTCTTTTTTGTCAAGGAAATTTTGATTTGAAGGACATTTGTCATGTCACTGTGTCTAAATAAAAAGTGACTATTTTAGCCGGGCTCGGTGGCTCAGTCTGTACTCCTGCGCCTTGGGAGGCTGAGGTAAGTGGATTGCCTGAGCCTGCGGGTTCGAGACCCGCCTGGGCAACATGGTGAGACCTTATCTCTACAATAAACCAAAAATTAGCTGGGCGTGGTAGCGCGCCCCTGTAGTTCCAGCTACTTGGAAGGCTGATCAAGGCTGCGGTGGCCGGGAGCGGCCACTGCACTCCAGTCTGGGCGACAGAGTGAGACTCCAACTCAAAAAAAAAAAAGTGACTATTTTAAAGTATCAATAATATTTATAATAAAACCTTACCTGGTTTCAGACCCACTTCCCCCACCTCACTTCTCTTACTCTTGGATCAGATATGAGGTGGGATCAAAGGTAGGAAGAGAGACATTTTTTATTTTAAAATCTTGAAATAAAAGGCTAGTTTTTAAGGACATGTACAATCATCTATTTCATTATGACTATGTCTAAATGCCTCCATGAAATTGCTTACATGGAACTTTTTTGGTCTCCTTGAACCACAGATTTCAACAGGAATAAGCAGTTTACAGATGGGTCATCTAGATTGTTAGGAGAAATGATTCAGAGCTGTAGTTTCCATTTAGGGGAGATGCAGTACCATTGACTGTTTTGCAAATACTTAATGTTGAAAAAATTAATGGTTGAAACTGCCTCAGGTATAGAACATTCTTGGGGAAGCAAAGTATCACCCACACTTTTTCTTGGTTGATTTAATCAGAATCCTAAATAAGACCAGCAAATGATTTGTTGATTTAGCTGATAATTCCTTCAGGGTTACTTTTTGGTTAGATGGCTCTGTGCACTTCTAATTTAGAAGCCAAGATGAATTTGACCCTCTTTTAAATCTATAGCACCAAGGCATACACTCTGACTTGTGTGCTCATGCCTGGTCACACATTGTAATCAACTATTCAGCAGTTTCTTTAAATTTGGTGATCTGATGTCCCCAACTTCTCATCTTCCCAGGGCCTCACTCCCCAGAGTATGTATTACAGAACATTAGTGCACTGAGTTTTTAGAAACCATTCTATGAACAACAGATTTATTGGCTAAATGAGTATAGCAAACCTTGGTCTGAACAATGTAGAATGGACTTATTTACTCTAGGATGTCTCAAAACCTCGAATAGGGAAGCAAAAAAAGTGAATTAGTTTTGAGACTTATTTGAATTTCAGCTCTGTCTTTTCATAACTTTGACTTTGAGCAAGTATTTAATCTTTCCAAGGCCTAATATTCTTATCGGTAAGATGAGGATACAAATACCTATATTCTAGAATTGGTCAGTGGATTAAACAAGGTAAAGTGGTAATATTTGTTATTTTTTGGAGGATGTATTCTGTATCACTATTTTTCTATATCACCATGTAATTTAGATTATATTTTTGGCATGCCAAAAATGTGGATTCAATTTTAATGTGCAAACAAAGCAAAAGCATTGCTGATCATTTTAAATTCTACTTAATCACTCTTCTATTAGATGCCCCATTGGAAATCACACAGCAAATCTCTGAGGATTATCTGACCATTTTATGCCCTTTTAATGTGACCTTCGTATTATCCTATACTGGTCATTGATTTTTCTATTGGAGTTCTATAGACCTTTAAATGGCCTTGCACTAATGATGCCAATGTATTTTAAAATATTGGAAAGGAAACCAGTGCTTCCTAGGTACAATGCATGTTCTTGCTGAGAAACTAAATATCATCAGAAGTACTGTGTTATGGTCTTATATCACCATGAATTGAGTAGCCTGGCTTGCTACTCAAGAGTCACCAGGACATCTGAGCTCTGAATTCCAAGCTATTTGCCTTATTTATTGTCACATTATCCATCTTCATCAGGGTACAATAAATATCTCTGCAGAGGTCACTCTCTAGGAGATAGTTCAAGTGTTAGTTTCAGTCCAAGAAGGACTTGAAATAAATCATACCTTCTCTGCTTTTCAGAATCGTTCTGGCCTGTTTCATAAGAGATCACATTTCAGAGATAGAGAGGACTTCTAAAATTCTTCAACTGGTACTTTCTAAGCATGCCTGGAAAAAAAGAGAATCATGACTATACATAAGAAAACTAGTGTTACATTAGGGTTCACCTCATCTCTCTTTATTTCTCTATCTCTGCCTTCCTTCACCCTCTAAACAACAAGCATTGCATTTTCAGATTTACCATAGGCAGGTTCTGATGGAGGGTGGCATCCAGTTCTCTTTTTGTATGACCCTGTATTCGATATTAAAGAGATAAGCACTAAATAAACAGTGTTTATTGTTTCCTATTGGAAATATGCAATATCAAAGGTGGGGAGAACAATCCACCTGTGAGACAAACAGACTGTAGGGAAGATAGTTAGGAATTTGTGTGGCAGGGTGATGGTCACTTCTAGAACATAGTTTATGTCAGTCATGGTGTATTGCGGATATACTGTGAACTAGGTTTATAAAAGTAGCACAGTGGACCTCTGTCTTCAAAAGATTCCTGTATAATAAAAGAAGAGTCAAATGATGAAAGACAAATATTGGGCAATAGAAAAAGACATGGTATATACTGAAAACACTGCAGAATTTGCAGAGAAATGATTCTAGTGGACTGTAGAGAGGCAAAATGGCTTTCCTGGAAAGAAAGAACTTGATTGAGACCTTGGAACCAATGGAAGACAGAGTTGACCAAGAAAAGGAAGAAAAAATTCCTGGAAGTAGGGAAAGAGTGTCAAAGACCCAGTAAAACAATTGTGAGTGAAATGGATTAATAAAATAACAAGCACCTTTGACAGGAAGTTTGCAATAAGTTGAAGAAAAACTGAATATATAATTTGGCCTTCATTGATAGATTATGAGTGATGTTATAAATTCTTTAGCCAAGAAATGATAGTAGGAAAATAGCTTCAGGAAAAAAAAGAGCAGTTTAATGCAGGAAGTGTTGGAAATGAAAAACAAGGAGAGAGGTAACTGGTATAATTTAGGGGTGAGGTTACTGAGGATTTGGATCAGGGCCAAAGCGGAGGGGTGGAGAGGAGATAAAGAGAAAATTAAAAAGAATATCTTGCAGTGCATGGATGATATCCTCAAATGCTTTGAAAGATGGTTAATCCATGATGTGAAGACAGTGTTATATTTGAAACTTACATGAAATGCTATTAAAGTCTATGGGTCTCACAACTTGCTTTTTAGCCAACAATGATTTTTGGAAGATTATTAAATTATTCCAACTTAAAACTTCTCAGTCTAAACTGAGAATAAAATTGCTTATGTGAAGATTAAACAAACTGACTCATTAAATACCCAACTACTGCCTAACACTTAGTATGTACTCAAAATATATTAGCTCCTGTTCCACTTTGGTAATCCTAAGACACCCCATAGAGTGCTCAAAGCAAGAAACTGGAAATCAGGTTCAAGTTCATTGGCTAGGAGTGCAGTTAGTCAATCACCCACAAAGAGGTGGTAGCTAGAATCATAATAAGGGCAGTGCTCATACTGAGGAAATGAATAAATAAAGAGAAGAAAAGACTCATGAGTAAGTTTTGTAGAAAGCCTAAGATGAGAATAAAGACGCAATAAATAAAAAGATGAGCAGTACATATACAGTGTGTTTATATAGTATTTAGAACCTTATAATGACTTGGTGTATAATAGCTGTTATTGTTGTGGTTGTTATTATTAGAGATGAACAAATCTATGAGTGAACCCTAAAGAGAATAATGCCATGGACTTAACTGAAGTTCCTGTGTCCTATGTTGCAAACAGATGAAGATAAGGCTTGCAAAACCATTCCATTCAAATGGAAGTAGTTGGTGACCAAAGTGTCTGACGTTCTAATTGTCATCTCTATTGAGGATTCCATCTTAATTTAGGAGTGAGATGACATGATGCTCACATAACTACCTGAACTGTGGATGATATATGATTTGTAAATCATCACCAAAAATACCTCTACAGCAGATACTCAACCTGCCACAGAAGGAACAGAGAATCAGGGTCCTTAAAATAAATGCAATTGGCAAGCTTTTTTTTAACATAGGGAAAACAGGAATATGAATTATCATAAAAATAATTCTCATGATGATTTTTAATAAATCCAAACACCAATATTGGCTTTCCCTTTTGTTGGAAAATGAATAAACAGTTTTGCAATGACCCGAGGGCTTGGATAGAGAGAATAAATAAATTATTGACACATGAGGAATAGACAATTCTTCCATCCACTGTTGAGCTTTTCATTCTTTGTGGAGCAGATGGACTAAATAAAGCAGCCAAAAATAACAGGTGGGTTTTATTACATTAAGCCACTGAAAACACTACGCATCTATAGTTTAAATCATGTTCAAAATATTAAGCCTTAAAATAACTTCTGAATGCAATCTTTTATTTTATAAAACACTTTTGTCCATCTTAAATGATAACAAAGAATAGGGACCAGTGTATACACAAACATATATTTAGGGACAACAAGGGAGAGGCATATTGGAAGAAACATCTGCTGTTTCTGGAAATGCTTTAACACGGGATTATTAAACCACGTTAATAGACTCTAACCGATATGGATAACATCACCTCTTTAGGGGCAAAACAAAGCTTGGATCTAAGTTATTGCTGCCATAAATTCGATGATCTCATATGTCCTACACATCTCCATTCAACATACAGAAGGCAGTTTCAAAGAATTCAGATGCATCATCTCTCCTATAATTCATCAAATGCTTAACTCCACTTAGAATTCAAATTGCAATTCAATAACACCTACCCTGCATCCTATGTATTTGACTTACAATGTATGCTTTCTTAAGTCAGGGAAGGAAAACGACGCTGCAAGATGGGAAGAGATAGAGGAGAATACAGTGCCTGGGTCATCAATAGAAGAGTTAGTGTAGTAAGCTCTGTTCAGAGAATGTATAGTATTCCTTATTGGTGAAATGCATTTGATCACTAGAGTTTTTAAAATATCATGTCTCCTGATTCCTCCTCTCCAATCTTCCACTTACCTAGAATAACTACAATGAACACTTTCAAGATTAACATTTTTTTCTATTTTAATTTTTATTTAAAATTGTGGGGTACATTTTAAACTTCAGAATCTGTGCGTGTACATCAACAGTTGAAGAAATGCTCAAACCACTAAAACTTCAATAAATTTTAAGAATCTTTTACATTTATAAAACATCTTCATCTTTAGTGAATAATTTAAAACCATTGGCACCATCCTGGGTATAAAGCATGAATTATACAAAATGGGATTATGTCTCCACTTAATGTTTGCAACTTGCTTTTAAAATTTTAACATTGCCTCATGGACCTTTTTTGTTATTGAACATGGAAATCTACTTTATACTATTTTATGGCTATGCCCTTTATGTAGGTATATCCTAGTTTATTTAATTATCCCCCAAAGGATGGGTGCCTGTTACCTTTAAATGTCCCTAATATAATGCTCCAACTAATACCCTTGCTTATATATACACTTACTTGCGCAACTGAACAAGTATGTATATAGGAATTATTACTAGAGGAGGATTTAATAGAGCAAATATTTTGTGGATTTTTATTTCAATATCTTTTGGAATATCCATTTTCACAATTTCCTCAACTTTATTTAACTTTCAGTAAGCCATATCATTTTTTTTTCCCTCTTCAACTCTAAAGCTCTTATTTGGGGGACTCTCATGCATTTGTTTTTCAACTCAAGCTGACTGAATTTAGGAATCAATGAATATTTATGTACTTTTGTTGATAGAATATGGGACAGGGAAGGGGATATGGTGAAAGAGGGAAAAAGAGTTTTAATCATAAGTCAAGAGCCCAAATGGTGCTGAAACTACCACTGAAACATAATAGTAACAAGTTTTAGTAGTAATGGTATATCTTTCTTGGATAAATCATTTGGTGTATAACTATGCCTTTGGGGCTTTGGTTGTCAAACAAAATCTATTTTGTGTAAGTTCAATGTAAATCCAGATGCTCTTCAAAGAAAATACAAGAGATGGGTTTGTGATGATGGTATATTTTGGTCAAGAGAATTTCTGCTTGACAGAAAAATAAGAAAAAGTGAGCAATTTGGTATTGTGGTAGTTGGAATACACCTATGTAAATAAGAATAAACACAGAAATGAGGAGAATAATTAAATCATTGAGGAAGATCTTTAACAAATGAAAAGTTGTTTTTTTAAATTTTAAAATTGTGGGGTACAATTCAGGGTTAGGTATACAAATCTTCATTATGCAGGTACCCTTTTTGATGAGGAGTGCCCCCCTTCCCCAGGCAGATTCCCACTACTGCCAATCCCACCTTCCCACCCCCCCATACCCCCGCAGTTTCCCACTACTGCCAATCCTTTTCTTATACTATTATGATAGTTGTTCAAGGTTCACTTATGCGTGAGAACATGTAATACTCAGTTCTTTGTTCCTGTGAAAGATCACTCAGTATTGTAGACTCTAAGTCCATCCAGGTTGCTGCAAAGTTCATGATTTTGTTCTTGTTAATGGCTGCATAATATTCCATTGTGTATGTGTACCACATTTTTTTTTATCCAGTCCTCTTTTGCTGGGCAGCATGGTTGGTTCCATGTACTTGCTATTGTGAATAATGCTACAATAAATATACATGTGCGGGTATCTTTTTTATAGAGTGATTTGAGTTCTTGGGTATATTCCGGGTAGGGGGATTGCAGGGACATATGGAAGGCCAATTTTTAGAACTTTTAGGAATTGCCACACCATTTTCCACAGAGGCTGTACTAGTTTACACTCCCACAAACAGTATAGACTTGTTCCCTTTTCTCCACATCCTCTCCAGCATCTGTTATTTTTTTAGTTATTGATGATGGCCATTCTGACTGGAGTTAGGTGGTATCTCAGTGTAGTTTTAACTTGCATTTCTTTGATGACTAGTGAGGCTGAACATTTTTTCATGTATCTGTTCGCTGCTCGATTGTCTTCTTTTGAAAACTGTCTATTCATATCTTTTGGCCACTTTGTAATGGGGCTGTTTGTTTTTTTCTTTTCAGCACATTTGAGTTCCTTGTAGATCCTAGATGTTAGGCCTTTGTCAGACATACAGTTGGCAAATATTTTTCCCCGTCTTTGGGCTGTCTCCGGGCTCTCTTGATGGTTTCTTTGGCTTTGCAGAAGCTTGTCAGTTTGATGAGCTCTCACTTATCTATCTTATCTCTTATGGCATGGGCACTTGGGATTTTGATCAGGAATTGGTTGCCAGTTCCAATTTCCATAAGGGTGTCTCTTGTATTTTCTAAGGTTCTAATAGTTTGAGGTTTTACGTTTAGGTCTCTGATCCATTTAGAGTTGATTTTTGTGTATGGAGATGGGTAGAGTTTCTGTTTCAATCTTCTGCACGTGGTCAGCCAGTTTTCCCAACTCCATTTACTGAATAGATACTCCTCTCCCAAGTGATTGTTAGTGGAGGCTTTGTTGAAAATGAGTTGGTTGAGAAATTGAGGTTTTGCTTCCGGAATCTCAATTATATTTCATTGGTCTATATGACTGTTCTTGTACCAGTGTCAGGCTGTTTGAATTATTGTAGCCTTATAATAAAGTTTAAAGTCTGAGAGTCTTATACCTCCTGCTTTATTTTTTTTTTTTTGCTGAGGATTGTTTTGTCTATTCGTGGTCATTTATGTTTCCATATGAATTACTGTATTGTTGTTTCTAGGTCTGAGAAGAATGTTGCTGGTAGTTTGATGGGTATTGTGTTAAATCTGTAGATTGCCTTAGGTAGAATGGACATCTTAACAATGATGATACTTCCAATCCATGAGCATGGAATATTTTTCCACTTGTTTGTGTCATCTTTGATTTCGTTGAGCACTGCTTTGTTGTTTTCATTGTAAAGTTCTTTCATGTGTCTGGTTAGGAAGATGCCAAGGTATTTCATTTTTTTGTGGCTATTGTGAATGGAATTGTGCTTTTTATTTGGGTTTCTGTTTGTTTATTATTGGTGTACAGAAATGTGATTGTCTTTTGCACATTTATTTTAGATCCTGAGACTTTGCCAATGTCCTTTATCAGTGCAAGGAGATTTTTGACAGATTCTCTTGGGTTTTTGAGGTATAGAATCATGTTATCTGCAAAGAGGGATAACTTGATTTCCTCTATTCCTATTTGGGTACTCCTGATCACCTTCTCATCTCTGATTGCTCTAGCTAGGACTTCCAAAACTATGTTGAATAGGAGGGGTGAGAGTGGGCATCCTTGTCTTGTTCCAGTTTTCAGGGGGAATGGTTCCAATTTCTGTCTGCTTAACAATGTGCTGGCTGTAGGTTTCTCATAGCTGGCTCTTACTATTTTGAGGTATGTTCCATCTATGCCTAGATGTTTGAGGATTTTTATCAAGAAAAGGTGCTGCATTTTATCAAGTTCTTTCTGCATCCAATGATATAATCATGTGGCTTTTGTTTTTACATCTGTTGATGTATTTAATTATGTTTATAGTGCCACGAATGTTGAACCAGCCTTGCATCCTGGGGATGAAGCCTACTTGATCGTGGTGGATGATTTTTGAAGTGTGTTGTTGAATCCGTCTTGCTAGGATCATGTTGAGAATTTTAGCATTTATGTTTATCAAGGATATTGGCCTGTAGTTCTCTTTTTTAGTTGGATCTTTACCTAGCTTGGGTATCAATGTGATGTTAACGTCATAAAATTATTTGGGGAGAGTTTCATTCTTCTCAATCACCTGGAATACTTTCCATAGGATTGGTATCAGTTCCTCCTTGTATGTTTTGTAGAATTCTGCTGGAAACCCAACTGCTCCAGGGATTTTTTTTTTTTGTATGTAGTTTTCTTATGACATAGTCAATTTCCTGGATTGCTATTGGTCTATTTAGGTTCTCGATTTCTTCTTGTTTAAACCTGGGGAAGTTGTGTGATGTCAGAAAGTCCTCCACTTCTTTTAGGTTTTCAAGTGTTTCTATACAAGTGTACATAGTGGTCTCTGATAATCTTTCGTATTTCTTCAGGGTCAGTTGTGACTTCATCTTTTGTGTTTACGATTGTGTTTATTTGAACTTTTTTCTATCTTTCTTGGTCAGTCTAGTTAGGGGACCACCAATCTTGTTTATTCTTTCAAATAATCAACTTTTTGTCTCATTGATTTTTTGTATTATCTTTTTGTCTTCTATGTCCCGGATTTGAGTTTTTATTTTGGTGGTCTGGATTCTTCTACTGAAGCTAGGGTTTTGGTGGTCCTGCTTTTCCAGTCCTTAGGTGACTCATTAGGCTGTTAACTTGTGATCTTTCCATTTTCTTCATGTGTGTTAGTAGAGATATGAGTTCCCCTCTTACTACTGTTTTCATGGTATCCCAGAGGTTTTGGTAAGATGTTTCTTCATTTTCATTTGTTTCCAGGTATCTTTTAATCTCTGTTTTGATTTCCATGTTGACCCAGGAGTTGCTTAACATCATGTTGTTTAGTGTTCATGTTTTTGGGGGTTTTGGGGGAATTTTGTTGGTGGTGATATTTATTTTTATTCCACTGTGATCTGAGAAGGTGCATGGCAAAATTTCAATCTTATGAAATTTGTCCATGCTTGATTTATGGCCAAGGATGTGGTTAATCTTAGAGTATGTTCCATTTGGTGATGAATAGAATGTCTATTCTGTGGTCGTTTGGTGGAGTGTTCTGTAGGTATCAATTAAGTCCATTTGGTCAAGAGTCACATTGAGGCACCAGATCTCCTTGCTGATTTTTTGTCTTGATGATCTGTCTAGGGTTTTGAGTGGTGTATCAAAGTCCTCAGCTATGATGGTGTTAGAGTCAATAACTTTGTTAAGTTTGCCTAGAAGCTGCTTTGTGAAAGTTGGTGCTCCTTTTTTGGGTGCATATATGTTTAGGATAGATACTTCTTGTTGATTGATTGAATGTTTTATCATTATATAGTGACCTTCTGTATCTTTTTAAATTTTTGATAGCTTAAAGGGTATTTTGTCTGATAGTAAGATCACAACTCCTACTTTCTTTTGTGTTCTGGTTGCCTGAAATTTTGCTTCTCATCTTCTTACTTTGAGTCTGTAAGTGTCCTTTCAGGTGAGATGAGTCTCTTGGAGACAATATATTGTTGCCTCATATATTTTATCCATTTTGCCATTCTATATTTTTTCAGTGGTGCATTTATACTATTCACATTCAGGCTAATTATTGAAATGTTAGAGTTTATCCCTGTCATGAGGTTCCTATAGAGTTGTTGTTGTTCCTGTTTGTTTGTTGTCTTTCTTTTGATGTTTGGGTTGATTCATGTGTGTTTTTAATCTTTTTCCAGCACTTTTGTGAAGAACGTTGTCATTCTTTTTTCCCTATCTTCTGTGTTTAATACTTTCTTAAGTGTTTCTTGTAGAACTGGTTTAAAGGCAGTATAAATTCTTAGGGAGTGAATGACTGGGAATGATTTTAATTCTTCCTCACTGATGAAGCTTAGCTTAGATGGGTAGGTTATTCTTGGTTGCAGTTGTTTATCTTTGAGAACTTTGAAGATCAGGCTCCAAGTTTTCCTAGCCTGAAGTGTTTCTGTAGATAAATCTGTTGCTATTCTAATTGGTCTTCCCTGGTAGGTAGTCACCTTTTTCTCTTGCTGTCTTTAGGAGTTTTTCTTTTATACCTCCTTTGTTTAGGTGAATTACTATGTGTCTAGGAGTTGGTCTTCTCATTTGTTGTCTTGCAGGAGTTCCGTGAATCTCTTGTGTTTGAACAGTTGCATCACTGATGAGATGAGGGAAGTTTTCTTAAATAATTTCATGGAATGTTTGTTCCAGGGTGGTCTCTATCTCTCTTTCTGACTCAGGAAGTCCAATTACTTGTAGGTTTGGCCTCTAGAAATAATCGCTCAGCTCTTGAAGGTTTTGTTCTGTCTTTTTAAACTTCTTTTCTGTGTTTTTGACAGTTTGTGTTAGTTCTATATTTTTGTCCTCAAGTTCCAAGATTTTCTCTTCTGCTTGGCTAATTCTACTTTCCATGCTTATCAATTTGTTATTTATTTCATCCACAGTATTCTTTACTACTGTTATCTCAGTTATCAACTCCTTCATATTTTCCTCTTGTCTCTCCTCAATTCCATTTATTCTCTCTATTAATGTCTTGATATCTGGGTTTGTAGTTTGAGACCAGTCACTCTGGGGGCTCTTCATTGTTTGTGTTCCAAAGTCTATTTTCTCAGTGTGTGACCTCCCGGGGGCCTGTGTGAGACCCATATTCTTCTGGTTTTTCTTCATTTGTGCAGATGAAGAAGTCCCCCGTACTTCTTCCCCCTCTTTTTAAATTATGTTGTTTAGGGAAGGCAGGGTTACTTTTACTTCTGTTTGCTTAATCTCCTACTCTTCCTTTTGTTTATCCTCTGACTTTGTTGAATTCTGAAACTGGACTGTGGGTTGGGGGGCTGTCCTTTTTGCAGTTTTGAGATTTAATTGAGGGGGGAACTGTGATTCAAAATCTATCTGCAGATCCCAGTATCTATCCACTGACAGGTGTATGGGCACCAAGGAACCCACTTCCCACTGCCTTACAATATGTCCATGCGGTGGGGGTATAAGTTTGCTCCCTGAAAGCAAAATGAGGTAAGAAAAAGGAAAAGAATGGAAAAAGGAAGGAGGGGGGCAAGAGGAAGGTGGAGAAAGAATAAAAGGGAAAACAGACAGATTTACCAACTTCCTGTTTGTGTATGGGAAGAGTACATCAATAGGGACGCCTTGTCTTCAAAGAATCAAAAGATATTACAGGAAAAATTAAGTAGTGGAATTGCAGTAGAAGTAAACTAGAACTAGATGACACAGTAAGGTGTGAGTAAGCCCACATAATGGAAGGGGCATGACAAAGAAAAGCTAGAACTCAGCAGATTCTTCAATTGCTAGGTGCATATTCTGACTCCTCTGGACTATGATGGTTAACTGAAATTTGATTAATTTTATATAGGTTTTGGACATGATAAAGCAAATGTGGGGGAGGGGGCAAGAAGACTTGTCTCTAAATAGTGAGCAGTTGAGTCCAAAAAAGATCACATCACTTGCTACATAGAGGAAAAACCAGACCTGGAAAAGCCAAACATGCCTTTGACTCACTGAACTAATTCTCCTTAGCTGGGATTTCACTATAGACCCACAGGATACATCATTTTTGTAGGTACTATTAGCACTAAGGCTAGATAGAGGATATTGAGTATTGTTGGCTTATGTTTCCTAGTCTAGACCAGTATTTTGTGGTTTTGCTGGTACATACAAAAAACCACACTTGTATATATGTATCCCAATTTAAAGCTGTAAAGAAAATTGAGGAAAGGACTAAGAGGTCCTTTGATCTTCTGTCTCATTAAACTTGTATGCCACCAACTCCAGGCCTGCTGCAGCTTGCTATTTAGGATGTGTCACGATGTCTGAGTTCTCAAGGGTTACTTTGGTCCAGTTCTCAAGAGTTACTTTGAACTACTGTTGTGTTATTCCCATGTTTACACTTTTTTCAGATATTCAAAAACATGACTTGTACTCCTGTGCCTGACTTATTTCACTCAGCATGTCTTCCAGGTTCATCCATGTTGTCGCATATGGCATGATTTCTTTCTTTATTGAGGCTGAATAATATTCCATTGCATGTACATATCCTGCTTCATGTGGAAAATCTAAAATTGTCCAACTCATAGAAGCAGAGAGTAGAGTGATAGATGTCAGGGTCTGGTGGGAGAGAGAAATAGGCAAATGTTCATTAGGTATAAAGTTTCCAATATGCAAGATGAATAAGTTCTAGAGTTTGCTGTACAAATTTGTGACTATTGTTTACAATATGGCATTGCGGACTTGAAAAAATGTGTTGATAAGGTAGATCTCATGTTAAGTATATTTATCATAAAGGAATTAAAAAAAAAAAAAAACCTCTAACAACAGCAACAACAAATACCACAGGGGTATTATGAAACTTTTAGAGGTGATGGATTCATTTCATTACATTGATTATATTGATGGAGCTGGGTGTATGCACATATCCAAACACATCAAATTGTGTATATATTTATGTGTATTTTTTGTATATCAGCTGTACTTCAGTAAAACTTTCAATCAATCAAACTGTCCCTATTCACATTTTGTAAAGAGAAGTCAAAAGAAAAGAAAAAAGAAGATTATGCTTGGTTGTAAAAAAGACAGGATGAACAACAACACTGAAACTTTAAAGGCACCTACTCACCCCATGCCAATTTCTACTGTGCCAGTGTCCACAGTTACTTGCTTACCACCAACAATCTGGCATTGGCTTTTAGTCAACTTTTTTTGTGTTTTAAATCATATGTGCTTCATGCTCCCAATGCTCTTAGTTCCAGTCTCCACAGCAAATTCATGCTTCCCACTGCTGCTCAAGATCATTCCTTTTCCTTTTGTACCACAGTGCTACAGTATCTTAACATTCTTCCTTATTTCAATCATTCCTCTCACCGTAGCTTCCATTCTTCATTCCTGTTCTTCCTCCTTTCCTTTTGTGGTGGTTAGGTACATGTACTCTGTGTTAAGGTAGCCTGGCCAATCTTGGATCCATATATGGAACAGTAATATAATTTTCAGTGTTTATTTTTCAGAGCCTCCGTTTCCTTAGCAGGAAGGGTTCAAAGTAGTTAATTTTGTGTGAGAGTTAAATGTAATTATGCATATCAAGTTATTTTCATGATACTGGCACCAATATACATCCAGATATTCACCATATCATGTATTATTCTTGTTAATAATAAGCACCTAGTATTTCCTGTGTGGGATATTGAAAATATAAAGTTAACTTAATATCTAAATAAGTTATGTTTTCTTGAGTAGCATATAATCCAGTCAATGTTTCCAGCTAGACTTTATTTCTATTGCTGATACAAACTTCTAACAAGGCTTCTAGCTACTTTAAAAAATTTGAACAGATAGAGAACTCCTAAAATGTGTTACTCATATTCCAACTCTGTATTACAAAATATTACTTTATATAAGGTACAAAGTGATCACAATCAGCTAATATTTTGGATATACAGTTAAGCTTTTGACTCTAACACTCCATATTTCTCCTTTTCTTTTCTGTGAGCAAAGAAAAAGTTCTTCACAACCATAACTATTGTTTTATCCTTGGTCATACTTCTGGTATTAGGACAAATGAGTCTATTTTCATATACTCAAACCTTCTAGACTAAAATGGTTAGAATTGTAAAAATGATCCCATGTTCTTAGTTCTTACAATCAGTCTCTTCTAAATACTTGATCACTTCTGAAGAAAGGATGCCATTTCTACTGGGTGACTATTTCTGAAGTTTTCCAAGCCATGGAAGAGTATGAAACTTTAAACTTAAACTTCAGTGTGAGGTTTTAGCTTAAATACTTGGAAAAAAAGGCATTTTATGCCACCCTTCCCTTCTAAAACCCACTATGAACAATAAAAAAAGAAAACATAGAGAGAAAAGCTTTTCATCTCCAATGAAACAAGGAAGTTTTTATGACTTCAAATTGTAAGCACATCTACCAAATATTGCAACAACCATTCTTCTATTGCAAAAGCATTCAGTGTGTTAAGACTCAAAGACATTGCAAACAGCATGATAACTCCTGAAAAGATCTCCTAAGATAGATGTAAGGATTCAAAGGAAAAATTATAAGACAATAGATAAAGAAAAAAAAATGAGCGAGCACAACTCATTGAGGAAATATGGGAGAAAACTAAACCATGATAAAGATGAAAGTATTACTGGAAACAATAATAATAAATGGGGATAAACAATGATTGTCTGGAAGTTGATAAATATGAAAAAAAGGAAATCCTATATACCCATAGTTGGTATTTCTGGAGAAGTGTATGGAATAACTGGAACAATTAAAATTATAAAGCAATATCAAAGGTGAAAATGTCACAGAAACAAGAACAAACTCAAATCTGCAAATTTAAAGGTCACATTCTGCTTCTGAAAAATTCAGGCAGAATAATCCAACATATTTTATAAAAGATACTGTACTTTAATAATTCATAAAAAAGCAATGTGGATACTATGGACTGAAGGCGTCCCCTCAAAACTTTATATGCTGAAATCCTAAATCCTAATATCCAATGTGATGGTATTAGGAAGTGGGACATCAGGAAGTAATTGGGTCATGGGTGTGTGGTTCTATGAGCAGGATTAGTGTCCTTGTAAAAAGAAATGAGAGGGAGAGAAAGCAAAAGAGAGAGAGAGAGACAGAGAGAGAGCGCACACATGCTTGCTTTGTCTCTCCGTTTCACCACCATGGGATGGTACCAGCAGAAGAAGGCCATGTTCAAGCCGGGAAAGTGTCTTAACCAGACACCAGGCTTTTCCAACATCTTACTTAAGCTCAGGCTTTCCAGACATTAGAAGTGTGAATAATAGCAAATAAATATCTGTTATTTAAGCCAACCATTCAGTGGCATTTTTGTTATAGCAGTACAAAGTAAGACAATAAGTGTGAGACAAGAAAGACAAATAGCCGGGCTCGGTGGCTCAGTCTGTAATCCTGCGCTTTGGGAGGCTGAGGTGAGTGGATTGCCTGAGCCCGTGGGTTCGAGACCTGCCTGGGCAACTTGATGAGACCTCATCTCTACAATAAATCAAAAAAATCAGCTGGGCGTGGTGGCGCGTGTCTGTAATTCCAGCTACTCAGAAGGTTGGCGCGTGTCTGTAATTCCAGCTACTCGCTGGAGCCCAGCAGGTTGAGGCTGCAGTGGCCGGGAGCGGCCACTGCACTCCAGTCTGGGCAACAGAGTGAGACTCCAACTGAAAAAAAAAAGACAAATAATGTATAAATGGTAAAAATTGAATTGGTTACAGATGTCTCGAAGGTAATATTCAATCCTGAAGACAGTAAATAATATTTTAAAAGTTCTGAGTGACTTAGAGTTAATAATGTCCAAATTATCTTCAAATGCAAGGCAACAGACATGTCTATGATGTCAGCAACCTTGTCAACAACTCAGGGACCAAAGCAAACTTGAGCAGTATGAATACTAGTCAGATGAGGTGAAGCTAAAATAAAAACTTAGATATAGAGAAGACATGGTAAAAAGACTGGATGTAAATAGTGAATCAAGTTAAACATGGAATTATGATTTAACTTCCTCCCCTGGCAGTTTCCCACTACTGCTAATCCCTTTCTTATACTATTATGATAATTGTTCAAGGTCCACTTATGAGTGAGAACATGTGGTACTCCATTCTTTGTTTCTGCGATAGATCACTCAGTATTATAGACTCTAAGACAATCTGAGTTACAGCAAAGTTCATAATTTTGTGCTTCTTTATGACTGCATAATATTCCAATATGTGTATGTCACACATTGTGTAGCTTTTCATTACAGAAATGAATTTGTATATAAGTCTTATAATCTGAAAAAGCTGAATTACACAAACTTTCTTCATTATTCTTTTCTTTTTTTGAGTGTTAGATTTCTTTTTTTAATTTTAAAGATGTGGAGTACAATTTGGGATTTTGTATCTCAATTTAAAGTAGAAATTAAAAATTTTTTTACAAATCCTTTTCTATTAAAATGTAAAAATACAATTTTTCTAGAATACCATAATTAAACCAGTTACTTTAAAATCTATTTAAAGATTGGTCTCAAAAATCATACAATTCTGTCTACAACTGAATATGGTAAAAATTATCCTCAGCATAAGCTTTTAAAATATTCAATTAGTAAGTTAACTAACAAAAGGTCAAACGTTTGGTAGAACCTCGAACCCCCAATATTTTGCCTAAGTTTCACTGTGAAAATAAAATGTCTTTTTCTCCTATATATATCGACCATTTCCCAGATTAATGACAAAAATATTCGAATCAATCAAGATGAAAGTTATTACTTGTCTAAATTTTCACTATTTGTATATAAGTTTTATAATCTTGAAAAAGCTGAATTACACAAACTTTCTTCACTATTCTTTTTTTCTTTTTTTGAGTGTTATATTCCTTTTTCAAAAAATTTTAATTTTAAAGATGTGGGGTACAATTCAGGATTAGGTATACTAATGTTCATTATGCAGGTACCCTTGTTAGTGAGGTGTGTCCCACACCCCCCTGGCAGTTTCCTACCACTGCTATTATAGTCCTCTATCCCCTGGAAGTTTCTGACTACTGCAAATTCTACCTCTCCTCCCCTTGTAGTTTCCCACTACTGCTAATCCCTTTCTTATATTATTATGATAATTGTTCAAGGTCTGCTTATGAGTGAGAGCATGTGGTACACTGTTCTTTGTTTCTGTGATAGATCTCTCAGTATGGCTGCATAATATTTCATTATGTATGCGTACCACTTTTCTTTTTTTTATCCAGTCCTCTTTCGATGGGTAGCATGGTTACCTCCATGTTTTTACTATTGTGGATAATGCTGCAAACATTATAACACGTGTGCAGCTATTTTTTTAACAGAGAGACTTGAGTTCCTCTGGATATATTCCCAGTAGAGGAATTGTGGGGTTACTTGGAAGGTCAATTTTTAGAACTTTTAGGAATAACCAAACTGTTTTCTGCAGAGGTTGTACTAGTTTACACTCCCACCAACAGTGTAGAAATGTTTCCTTTTTATCACATCTCTCCAGCATCTGTTATTTTTTTGAGTTATTGATGATGGCCATCTTGCCTGGAGTTAGGTTGTATCTCAATGTGGTTTCAATTTGCATTTCTTAGATAACTAGAGAGGCTGAGCATTTTTCTGTGTATCTGTTGGCTGCTCATATGTCTTCTTTTGAGAAGTTTCTTTTCATATCTTTTACTGACTTTGTAATGGGGCTGTTTGCTTTTTTCTTTTTGACATGTTTGAGTTCCTTGTAGATGTTAGGTCTTTGTCAGATATGCAGTTGGCAAGTATATCTTCCCAGTCTGTGGGTTGTCTCCCTGCTCTCTTGATGACTTCTTTGGCTGTGCAGAAGTTTGTTGGTTTGATGAGGTCCCACTTGTCTATCTTACCTCTTATGGCATGGACACTTGGGGTTTTGATCAGGAGTTGGTTGCCATAAGGGTGTCTCTTGCATTTTCTAAGGTTCTTATAGTTTGAGGTTTTACATTTAGTTCTTTGATCCATTTAGAGTTGATTTTGATGGCAATAGGTAGGGGTCATGTTTTAATTTTCTGCTTGTGGTCAGTGAGGTTTCCCAGTATGATTTACTGAATAGATTCTAATCTCCCCAGTGGTTGACGGTGGAGGCTTTGTTAAAGATGAGCTGGTTGAGAAATTGAGACTTTGCTACTGTTCTTATTTTCTTTTCTTAAAATTTTTTTTCCTCTTTATTTTAAAGATGTGGGGTACAATTCAGAGTTAAGTATACAAATGTTCATTATTCAGGTACCCCTTTGATGAGGTGTGTCCCCCCCGGGGGGCAGAATCCCACTATCACCAATCCTGCCACCCCCAGCAATTTCCCACTACTGACAATCCTTTTATTACAGTATAAAATAATTGTTCAAGATCCACTTAAAGTTGTTTTTCATTTTATTTAAAGTCAGAATAGTTCAATGGCAAAGTAACAAGGGAAGTAAAAAGATGATGGCTGTGGTTGGGTGGTGTTAGGTGAATCTGGATGACATCTGAAGCTAAATCCATGTTACAAAACTCAGATAATTATATTTGTTTGGTTGAATTACTAAGCACTTATCTACCTCTCATAGTGAGGTAGTATCAAGTGAAGTATTTCATTACTGTATTACAGAATTATTACTATAAGTCCAACTATCTTTCATGTGCCAAAAGAAAGAGAGGTGAATAAAAACAAAAAGGCAAAATATCTGTCTCTCTTTTACAAAACCATTTAAAGATAATTTAGCCCCCTTTATTAGCCAGTCCACTGTCACCAATAAAATACAAGGGAAGAAAAAGCTGAAAGAACTTTCCGAGGTCATGTAATGATCAGATTAATGGAATGCTGAAATATGAACTTTACTCTTCTAACTCTCCTTTCTTATAGTTGAGCAATGAAAGGCAAGAATGTTTAAAGTGACAACTGATGAACTTTTGGGTCTCTGAGTGGTATAAAAAATGCAATTTTAGAGTAGAGAATGAAAAAAATATTCTATTTCCTCCAAAAGATTTTGTGAAGTACTTACTAAATCCCTGGCACAATCTAGGGTATGATATTAATCTAGTTAAGCAGATACAATTTCGATTCAACTAGGATAGTGGTTTTTTTTAGCTTGTACCACAGATCTATTGGACTGTGAATAAGTTTCAGAGGGTCCATGAAATGCCTACCTTGCTATTTCTTTATATGTGAATTATAGACGAGAGGATCAGAGGTTGAGAACAAATGCTCTAGAGGTTATTTATCTGAACAGTATTGCAAGAGACCAATAGTGAAACATATATCTACATTAAATATTAATTTTTTGCAAATGGTATCCTATACATTTTGGGCTCAATGAAAACTTCCTAACACTAAAGTAGAAGTTGTTCTGCAAGTTTTAAGAACCTGCATCCTAGATTCCCTTGACAATGGAGTCTCAGAAGCCTACCCTAACCTATAATATTCCTTAAAAATCCCAGAACTGCAAACATATTCTAGGTGTTGAACATGTTCTTTGATTCTTCAAGTTTTATAGATAGCACTAGAAATGAGAGAAATAACCTCAATTTGGATTCTAGGCTAATCCTTTCCAATTTACCCACAAACAAAATAAAATTAACATCTACAGAATAGAATGGTACTAGTACATTATTTTGGAGTTACAGTAAACCAGTGTGTGAGCCATGACACTTTGTACTTCTTTTCTTAGAGCAATTATCTTAGAAGCCAAGAAAAAATGTGTACGTCATCATTACTTAAAACTCTATAAGTCAACTTCATGGGTAGGTTAGAAAGCACACTAGCTAAAGCTTTTCAAATTTCTCAAGCAGAACATCTCTAGAGTTATATCTAAGAGCAAATTGATACACTAAATTCTTTTAAAGTAGTATATTATCAAGTAATGGCCTTCTGTTGATCTTATACTACTTAATAAAGACTTCATGATCTGATACAAAAGTTCTTCATTTTTCTCATGATGTTGATATGTCAGAACTTCAAACCTAACGGTAAAAGTGTTAAGTTTGAGGAATAACAAACTAGATCCCCTATGGAGCAAAAAATGATGTGATCATGGAAAACTGAGAAAGCATGAAATTATATAGTTCGTCATTTTTAAAAATATTAAACATTATAGTTACATTTATGTTTCTCTAGCACCAAAAGGCATTTGTTATGTTCTCTAATTTTTTTCTGCTCATTTGTTATGGAGTATTAACTATAAAAGTGGCACAGTTTTTTCATTTTTTCAAAATTAGACATGATTTGTTAAAAACGGGAGATTAGAAAAAAAACACAAGTTAGGTTTCTCCCTATCCTTTTGTCTACTTTTATTTCTGGTGAACTAAAAAAACACTGCCTTTCCAATCCCCTCCCTCAGGTACCCCACTTTTGGATTCTATATTTATTCCATTTTTCTAAACAGTAGCTGACATTATGCTACTATTTTCATCCTCATCTAAAAACATAGGAGACATTCTTCACTGAGAAAAATACTCAACTAAAAAGGTATAAAGTAGTCAGTTAAAATGGCAGTTCTTCTAGACAAAGATGAGACTACAACAGCAATTGACCTAACTGGCATTGTTCTCAGCGAAAGGATATAATTAATTACTTTTCTCTATTGTTCTCCACCTCTCCACGAGTGTTACTATAAATTTGGAAACAGCAGGGCTCCAATAGCTCAGGCATTGTTCAATGCTAATGCTGTCTGTAAAATACTGTGTTCTTCTTTCCATAAGCAGTAAATGTAGTTGCTTTCTTTTAACACCTTCACATTTATTAGGATATAGATTATCATGTGAAACATAAAGTTACTATCACCAACCTGTCTACGAGGCTAACACTGTTAAGACACTTCATATTTCTTGGTGACTAAATTGTTGATTTTTCCCATTCCATGAGTAATGAAGAGTATTTGAAGTATTCTCTAACATTGGTATGCAACACAGTATTGATTTATAGAAGAGCACCAAAATTTACTCAAAGGTACCTGCTAACTGTAATATAACCTTTCAGGAGAGCAACAATGGCACATTCGTAAGTCAGCAGAGTGTCTTGTCCTTAACTCTTCTTTTCCTCTCTTCAACCATTTCCCTCAAACACTCAACTATTACCCAAAATCTGACAGCCATATTTCAATGTTTTTATCTTGAAAACTTTGTGGTTCCAAACTTTTAAGAACTATTTTCATCACCGGCAGCTAAAGTCCAGATAAGGTCATGTGGGACGGCTATTGTGTGATTGTGGCAATGACAATACTTTAAGTTTGCAAAAATACATTTCAGTTCAGAAAGTACTTTCACAGGCACTATTTTCTCAGTACTACCAGTAATCAGACTGGATTTCTGGAAGATTAATTGACATGCCTGATGTCATGTTGGACTGACTAGCGGATCCATCATTTGGACTAGTTCTTTGAGACTGACTTAGTTGCCCTTCCACTACATTGTGTTGTGACTATGCATCCATTTTTTTCCAAAGAGCAACTTTTTCAATAAGAAAAATAGAGAATTTTATGAAGGCCTACCTAAGGAGATAATGACAGCTTGAGATTTGACTACTGCTATGTGACAGCATGCCAGAAAAAAGTACTTCACTTTAAATCCTAATATTTTAACATTAGTGATACATTCCCTTGAGCAGACTTATTTTTCACGCATACCCCTGTTAAAATTCAAATATTCCAGAAAGGCAAAAATTCAAATGATGAAGAGAGTCAATTTGTTAAATTTATTTTTAATGCTAGGCGAGCAGAAATTGAATATATGCAGGTGAGTATTGAGTTTAGGAAGATATGCTATAAATGTGACATGCTAAGAAGGGCAGGTCAGAGCATTTTGTGACAGTAAGGTTTTTTATTTATTATTATTAAGGCCTGGCAACATTACAGATCTAATGTGGGCTTTGAGTGTTTTTTATTGCTGTTAGTTTAGTTGTGAGTGTTTTATTAGTGTTTCTAAACCAAGACACTAGAAAAGGAGACATAAAAATTGTGAAATTATTCACCTGAGGTGCTACTTATTCTGACCACTCTCACCCATTCCCTTTTTCAAACATTCTATATTTTTCTTTGACAACTCTACTATTCAGGTGAGAAGGCAGACAACAGGAACAATAGAAAATTAGAGGATTGGTGTATTAGTCAGGGTTCTTCAGAGAAACAGAACCAATAAAATGAATATATATAGCATGGAAATTGGCTCATCAGAAATTGTGGCAGATGAGAAGCCTCATCATCTGTCTGCAAGTTGAGAACCAAGAAAGCTGGCAGTGTAATTCAATCCCACTCTGAAGCCTGAGGGGTGGGAGTTTGGGCTGTTGGTATAAGTTCCAGAGACTGAGGGTCCCAAAAGTAGGATCTCTGATGACCAAAAGCAGGGGAAGATGAATGCCCAAGTTCAAGAAGAAAGATGAGGAATTCACCCCTTCTCTTCTTTTTATTATATTCAGGCTGTCAATGGATTGGATGATGCACACATACATTGGTCAGGGTGGACCTTCTTAAATCAGTCTACTGATTGAAATGCAAATCTCTTTCTCACAAACACACTTAGAAATAGTTTTATCAGTTAGCTGGGTATCCCTTAGCTCAGTCAAGTTAATACATAAAATTAACTATCACAGTATGGGTCTGGATTAAGCTGGAAGAAGCAAGACCAAATAAAATATGTTGAAGTCTCTCTGAGATGGAACTACTTCATCAGCAATTCTTAATATTTTGAATTATGGACTTCTTTACATATCTGATAAAAGCAGGAGCTATTTCTCCAGAAAAAATGCTTGCAAGATGACACAAAATTTTGCATAGAATTTTGTAAGGATCATGCTCTACCTGAACACAAAATATAAATCCCAAGAGACCTATGGAACTCATATTTAAAAATTAGCACTAAATTCCATGATTCATGAATGTAGGTCCATCTGTCCTTTTACTACTATAGCCCCAGTGCCAAATATTATGTTTGAGCACATGTGAAGTACTCAAAAACTAATTTCTAAATAAATAAGCTATAATAATATTATACATGAATAAGAAAAGAAAATTTAGCTATATCCCCCCAAAAAATACATTAACCTAAAAAAATGATGATACTGGGAGACAATATTTTTTTAATTTCTCAGTGTTTTTCTTGGCATTCTGAGTAAAGAAGGCACTTTGCAAACATGACCTAGAAGTAGGAGATACCCACAAAGACATGCACACCAGTAAAGTCTCTTTCCTCTCTTTCAGAGACATTTGTTTACATTCTAGATTAGTAGTCCCTTCTTCCCTTGACCCAGGAGAAGATATATTTATACTGCAGGGTAAAAGTCTTTCTCTTTGGAAAGAAGAATGACCAATGTGCCAACCACTGTACATAAATTACATACCTATTCTATACCTTGCAAATCGAAAAGAATCTGTCAAAAACCTGCTTGCACTGATAAAGGACTTAGGCAAAGTCTCAGGGTAAAAAATTAATATGCAAAAGACAGTTGCATTCTTATGTGCCAAAAGCAAACAGGCAGAAAACAAAATAAAAGCACAATCCCATTCACAATAGCCACAAAATATATGAAATACCTCAGCATCTTCCTAACCAGAGAAATGAAAGACATTTGCCATGAGAACTAAAAAACTGATCAAAGAAATCCAAGAAGACACAAATGGAAAAATATTCCATGCTCATGGATAGGAAGAATCAATGTTCTTACGATGTCCATCCTACCAAAGGCAATCTACAGATTCAATGCAATACTCATTAAATTTCCAACATCATTCTTCTCAGACCTGGAAATGACAAGACAGAAATTCATATGGAAACATAAATGACCACGAATACCCAAAACAATCCTTAGCAAAAGAAACAAAGCAGGAGGTATCACACTTCCAGACTTCAAACTTTGCTATAAGTCTACAATAATCAAAACAATCTGGTATTGGTACAAGAACAGGCAAATAGACCAATGGAAAAGGATAGAGATTCCAGAAGCAAAGCTTCAATTTCTCAGCCAACTAATCTTTGACAAAGCCTCCAACAACAACTACTGGGGAGAGGAAAACCTATTCAATAAATGGTGCTGGCATAACTGACTGATCACACAAAGAAGATTGAAACAGGACCCTACCTATCACCATACACAAAAATTAACTCTAAATGGGTCGAAAACCTAAACATAAAACTTAAAACTATAAGAATCTTAGAAAGTGCAGGAGACACCCTTATGGAAATTGGAACTGGCAACCAATTCCTGGTCAAAATTCTAAGTGCCCATACCATAAGAAATACAATGGACAAGTGGGATTTCATCAAACTGACGAGCTTCTGCAAAGCAAAAAGAAAAAAAAAACCATCAAGAGAGCAGGGAAACAGCCCACAGAATGGGGAAAAATATTTGCCAACTGTATATCTGACAAAGGCCTACCATCTGGGATCTACAAGGAACTCAAACATGCTGAAAAGACAAAAACAAACAGCCTCATTAAAAAGTGGGCAAGATGCAGACCCACTTATAGGGTCAATGGTCTTGGTCAGTTGAAGGTGGGTGGGAGCTGCTCCAAGTTCCTGAAACGCAACTGTAATCCCAGCACTTCAGGAGGCAGAGACAGGAGGATTGCTTGAGCCCAGGAAGTCGAGACCAGTTTGGGTAACATAGTGAGAACTCATCTCTGTTAAAAAAAAAAAGATGGAAACAGCAAGATGGCAACCACGTAGATGGATCCCTGAGATTCTCTGAACGTGAGTTTCCCAAAAAGACTATTACTTTTCTTCCTGCATCCCCCCGCCCACCTCCACCTGCACTGGTATGAGGCTTGGGGACTTTTGGTCCTACGCAGGGCCAGACATTGCCACCGGACCTGCTGCTCCACTGTATGTGATTCCAGCTGGCTGGGGAATTACAAATCCCGGATCACAGCTCCATCCCCAGCCACAGTGTGGAGACCAGCACACAGTGCGAAGCTGCCGGTCATGCAGGGAGGCTCTGAGTGCCCACCCCTTAGAGATACCGGTCCCATTTCTGGCTAAAGTGTCCTGGGAGGGACCCAGAGTCACCACCTGCCCTCTGGAGCTTTGGAGATCGAAGGCCCTGGCCCACCCTGGCTGAGGCACTCAGTGTGTGTGACCACAAGTCTGTGTAAGGGGGCAGAACCCCAAGCTGGTGTAAGGTGCCAATCGCAGGCTTCCATCTCCAGAGGAGGAAATGCCTGACCCTGTCCTCCACCCCAGCTGGCTGGAGGTACCCCAGATTCAGCACCCAGCTGTGAAGTTGGTCCCGCCTAGAGACCCACAGGAGCCCCCTAAAAGCAAGCCACCACCTCCGCCATTTTAAAGGCATATTTACATTGCATCGCCCCACCCACATAGCAGAGCCTCCACCTTGGTTCCCATGGTGACGTCATTAACAGGAGACAAAGCCCCTCCCCTACACTGAATAGTGGCTAGTGTCACAGATCTCCTAGGCAACAAGCTAACTGCCTGCAATAGAAAGAGAGGAGAAAGGCTGGAGATTAGATCTCAGGAACTTGATCCACTAAGGGACAAGAGAGAAAAATCTACACAAATGAAGAAAAAATCAAAAGAAGAATATGAGTCTGTCCCAGACTCCTGGGAGGACAGACACTGAGAAAACTGACTTTGGAATGCATACAACAAAGAGCCCCGCCCAGAATGAATGGTCTCAAAATACAACCCTAGACATCAAGACATTAATGGAGAGATTAAAAAGAATTGAAGAGACTCAAGAAGAAACTAGAAAGGAGCTGATATCTGA
The DNA here is from genome assembly GCA_027257055.1 of Cephalopachus bancanus. Classification (NCBI taxonomy): domain Eukaryota; kingdom Metazoa; phylum Chordata; class Mammalia; order Primates; family Tarsiidae; genus Cephalopachus; species Cephalopachus bancanus. The sequence goes on along the minus strand of JAPVLO010000097.1, from coordinate 5,509,665 downwards.
AATAACAGTAATAAAGAATACTGTGAATGAAATAAACAATAAACTGATAAGCATGGAAAACAGAATTACCCAAGCAGAAGAAAGAATCTCAGAGCTTGAGGACCAAAATATAGAAATAACCCAAACTCTCAAAAACACAGAAAATAAGCTCAAAAAGACAGAAAAAAAACTTCAAGAGATAAGTGATTACCTCAAGAGGCCTAACCTAAGAGTAATTGGTCTGCCTGAGGCAGAAAAAGAGACAGAGACCACATTGGAACAAACCTTCCATGAAATCATTCAAGAAAACTTCCCTTATCTAATCAACAATGCAAAAACTCAAACACAAGAGATCCAGAGAACCCCTGCAAGACAACAAATGAGAAAACCAACTTCTAGACACATAATAATTCACCTAAACAAAGTAGGCATAAAAGAAAAAATCCTAAAGGTAGCAAGAGAAAAAGGTCAGATTACCTACCATGGAAAACCAATTAGAATAGCAGCAGATTTATCTACAGAAACCCTGCAGGCTAGGAGAGCTTGGAGCCCTATCTTCAAAGTCCTAAAAGATAAACAATTTCAACCAAGAATAACCTACCCTGCCAGATTAAGCTTCATCAGCGAGGGAGAATTAAAATCTTTCCCAGATATCCAATCCCTAAGAACCTACACTGCCACCAAACCACCTCTACATGAAATACTTAAGAAAGTACTAAACACAGAAGAAAAGAGGAAAAAAAGAGCAACATTTTTCACAAGAGTACAGGAAAAAGAATAAAATACTTATGAACCAACCCCCAAAACAAAAGAAAGAGAGTAAACCAAGTGGAACAACAACTCTAAAAGAACTATATGTTAGGGATGAACTCTCACATTTCAATAATTAGCCTAAATGTGAATGGACTAAATGCACCACTGAAAAGACATAGAAGGGCAAAATGGATAAAATATCACCAGGCAACAATATACTGCCTTCAAGAGACCCATCTCACTAGAAAGGACATGCACAGACTCAAAGTAAGAGGATGGGAAACGAATTTCCAGGTGAATGGAACACAAAAGAAAGGCGGAGTCACGATCCTAATTTCAGACGAAATACCATTTAAGCTATCAAAAATTTAAAAAGATACAGAGGGCCACTACATAATGATAAAAGGCTCACTCCATCAACAAGAAATATCTATCCTAAACATATATGCATCTAATATAGGTGCACCAACTTTTACAAAGCAACTCCTAGGAAAACTAAAGAAAGATATTGATTCTAACACTATCATAACTGGGGACTTTAATACCCCACTCACAACCCTCGACAGATCATCAGGACAAAAAATCAGAAATGAGATTCAGAAACTCAATGTGACTCTGGACCAAATGGACTTAATTGATACCTACAGAACACTCCATCCAAAGACCAGAGAATACACATTCTACTACTCATCACCACATGGGACATATTCCAAGATCGACCACATTCTCGGTAATAAATCAAGCATAAGCAAATTTAAAAAGACTGGAAATTCCACCATGCACTTTCTCGGACCACAGTGGAATAAAAATAAACATTGACACCAACAAGGTCCCCCCAAAACCCACAAAGACATGGACACTAAACAGCATGAGGCTAAACAACTCCTGGATCAATGATGAAATCAAAACAGAGATCAAAAGATACCTGGAAACAAATGAAATGAAGAAACATCTTACCAAAATCTCTGGGATGCCTTAAAAGCTGTAGTAAGAGGGGAATTTATATCCCTACAAACACACATGAAGAAATTGGAAGGAGCACAAATTAATAGCCTAATAAGCCACCTAAGGAGGCTGGAAAAGCAAGATCACAAAAACCCTAATTTCAGCAGAAGAATTCAGATCACCAAAATAAAAGCCCAAATCCAGGACATAGAAGACAAAAGACAATACAAAAAATCAATGAAACAAAAAGCTGGTTCTTTGAAAGGATAAACAAGATCAATGGTCCCCTAGCTAGAATGACCAAGAAAAAGAAAGAAAAACCCAAATAAGCACAATCAGAAACACAAAAGATGAAGTCACATCTGACCCTGAAGAAATACAAATGATCATCAGAGACTACTATGTGCACTTGTATGGAAACAAGCTTGAAAACCTCAAGGAAATGGAGGACTTTTATGTCATCACACAACCTGCCTAGGTTGAAACAAGAAGAAATTAAGACCCTAAATAGACCAATAACAATCAAAGAAATTGACTACATAATAAGAAAACTGCCTACAAAAAAAAAAGCCCCGGACCAGATGGCTTTCCAGCAGAATTCTACAAGACATTTAAGGAGGGACTGATTCCAATCCTACTGAAGCTATTTCAGGCGATTGAGAAAGATGGAACCCTCCCCAAATCATTTTATGAAGCTAACATCACATTGATACCCAAGCCAGGTAAAGACCCAACAAAAAAAGAGAACTATCTTTGATGAACATAGACACTAAAATTCTCAACAAGATCCTAGCAAAGCAGATTCAATAACATATCTCAAAAATCATTCATTATGACCAAGTAGGATTCATCCCTGGGACGCAAGGCTGGTTCAACATGCATAAAACAATAAATGTAATTAAATACATCAACAGATGTCAAAACAAAAACCACATGATTATATCATTAGATGCAGAAAAACCTTTTGATAAAATCCAGCACCCTTCTTGATAAAAACCCTTGAACATCTAGGCATATGGGGAAAAACCTCAAAGTAGTAAAAGCCATCTGCGAGAAACCTACAGCCAGCATACTAATAAATAGACAAAAATTGGAACCATTTCCCCTGAAAACTGGAACAAGACAAGGATGCCCACTCTCACCCCTCCTGTTTAATATAGTATTGGAAGTCCTGGCTAGAGCATTCAGAGAAGAGAAGGCAATCAGGGGTACCCAAATAGGAAAAGAGGAAGTCAGATTATCTCTCTTTGCAGATGACATGATTGTATACCTTAAAAACCCAAGAGAATCTGTCAAAAACCTCCTTACACTGATAAAGGCCTTCAGCAAATTCTCAGGATATAAAATAAATGTGCAAAAGACAGTCGCATTTCTTTACACCAATAATAAACAAGCAGAAACCCAAATAAGAAAGCACAATTCCATTCAAAATAGCCACAAAAAAATGAAATACCTTGGCATCTTCCTAACCAGAGATGTGAAAGACCTTTACAATGAAAACTACAAAACTCTGCTCAAAGAAATCAAAGATGACACAAACAAGTGGAAAAATATCCCATGCTCATGGATTGGAAGAATCAACATTGTGAAGATGTCCATCTTACCTAAGGCAATCTACAGATTCAATGCAATACCTATCAAATTACCTGCAATATTCTTCTCAGACCTAGAAAAAACAACACAGGAATTCACATGGAAACACAAATGACCAAGAATAGCCAGAACAATCCTCAGCAAAAAAAACAAAGCAGGTGGTATCACATTACCAGACTTCAAACTTTACTATAAAGCTAAAATCATCAAAACAGCTTGGTATTAGTATAGGAACAAGCATATAGACCAATGGAGTAGATTGAGATTCCAGAGGCAAGACCTCAGTTTCTCAACCAACTCATCTTCAACAAAGCCTCCACCACCTACCACTGGGGAGAGTAGAATCTATTCAGTAAATGGTGCTGGGAAAACTGGCTGACCACATGCAGAAGATTGAAACAGGACCCCTATCTATCCCCATACACAAAAATTAACTCAAAATGGATCAGAGACCTAAATATAAAACCTCAAACCATAAGAACCTTAGAAAATGAAGGACATACCCTCATGGAAATTGGAACTGGCATCCAATTCCTGAACAAAACTCGAAACCCACAGGCCATAAGGGATAAGATAGACAAGTGGGACCTCATTAAACTGACAAGCTTCTGCAAAGCCAAAGAAACCATCAAGAGAGCAGGAAGACAGCCTACAGACTGGGAAAAAGTATTTGCCAACTCCAGGTCTGACAAAGGCTTAACATCCTGGATCTACAAGGAACTCAAACGTGCTGAAAAGAAAAAAACAAACAACCCCATTATAAAGTGGGCAAAATATATGAACAGACACTTCACAAAGGAAGACATCCGAGCAGCCAACAGACACATGAAGAAATGCTCAACCTCATTAATCATCAGGGAGATGCAAATCAAAACCACACTGAGATACCACCTAACTCCAGTCAGAATGACAATTATCAACAACTTAAAAAATAACAGCTGGTGGAGAGGGTGTGGCGAAAGGGAACACTTCTACACTGTTGGTGGGAGTGTAAACTAGTGCACCCTCTGTGGAAAGCAGTGTGGCGATTCCTAAAAGCTCTAAACATCAACCTCCCATATGACCCTGCAATCCCCCTACTGGGAATATACCCTGAAGAACTCAAATCACTCTATAAAAAAGATACCTGCACGCGAATGTTTATTGCAGCATTGTTCACAATAGCAAGAACCTGGAACCAACCATGCTGTCCATCAAAAGAGGACTGGATTTAAAAAATGTGGTACATATACACGATGGAATACTATGCAGCCATAAAAAAGAACAAAATCATGAATTTGCAGCAACCTGGATGGAGCTAGAGTCTATAATACTAAGTGACCTCTCACAGAAACAAAGATCTGAGTACCACATATTCTCACTCATGTAGTGGACCTTGATCATCCAATGCACTACTATAAGAAAATGACTGACAGTGTTGGGAAACTATGTGGGGGAGATGGGACTAATGGTAGTAAACATCTGTCTGGAGATGGGGAGACACCAATTATCAACAAGGGGGCCTGAATGAAGCATATTTGTATACCTAACCCTTGACTGTTCCCCACAATATCAAAATAAAAAATATTTATTATTAAAAAAAAGAAAAAGAAAGAAAACAAGTGGATGATAAAGAACGACAAATATATGGACTTTGCAGCAACCTGGATGGATTTGGAGTCTATCATACTCAGTGATTTATCACAAAAACAAAGAACAGAGTTCCATATGTTGTCACTCATACGATGACCTTGAACAATTATAATGCTAGAAGAAAGTGATTGGCAGTAATGGGAAACTGTTGGGGAGGTGAATTGGCAGTTGAGGGAAACTACTAGGGGAGGGAGGGGCATACTTCATTAACAGGGGTACCTGCATGATCAATGTTTGTATACCTAACCCTGAATTGTACCCCACATCTTTAAAATAAAAATTTTTTTAAGTTGAAAAAAAAAGTGGGCAAAAGACATGAATAGACACTTCTCAGAAGAAGATATACAAGCCACCAATAGACACATGTAAAGTGCTCAGTCTTACTAACCATCAGGAAAATGCAAATCAAAACCACTTTGAGATACCACCTAACCCCAGTAAGAATAACCATCATTAACAAAACAAACAACAACAGATACCGGCAAGGATGTGGAGAAAAAGGCATTTCTGCACTGCTGGTGGGAGTGCAAACTGTTGCAACCTCTTTGGAAGACAATGTGGCAATTTCTGAAAGAACTAGAAATTGACCTAGCAATCCTCTTATTGGTAATATACCTGGAGGAACTCAAATAATTCTGACAAAAGATATCTGCACACTCATGTTTGTTGCAACTGTATTCACAAAAGCAAAAACATGGAACCAACTATACTGCCCATCGAAGCTGGACTTGATTAAAAAAATGTGGTACATATACACAATAGAATATTATGCAGCCATAAAGAAGGACAGACATATGGACTTCCCAGCAACATGGATGGAAAAGTCTATTATACTCAGTGAACTATCACAGAAACGAAGAACAGAGTACCATATGCTATCGCTCATAAGCGATCCGTGAACAATTATCATAACACTATGAGAAGGGGATTGGTGGTAGTGGGAAACTGCCAAGGGAGGGGGGTGGGTTTGGCAGTTGAGGGAAACTGCCAGGGGAGAGAGGGACACACCTCATCAACAAGGGTACCTGCATAATGAACATTTGCATACCTAACCCTGAATTGTACCCCACATCTTTAAAATAAAAAAGATTTTACATATCTAATCATTTAGTGGTTTCTCTCTTATGATGCAAGCCCACTGCATGTGCAAGTAAACATCTGACATTCATTGTGTCAACATGTGGGGATTAGAGGAGGGAGAACTAGTGTTGTGTTGTGGCTTTGGCTACTGTTTTGCTCAAAGTAGTAAATTGTGTCTCTGACCCAGAGCTTTGTTCTCTTCTATCAATATGTTTATATGAAACTATGGCAAGCTAACTTATTATATCACACTGGAAGGTAATCACAGTCCTATTACAGTTTCATACATAACATAAAGAAATCCAGACATTAATAGAGAAAATTTGTATGATTTCACTTACACTCCAGAAAAAGTAAAACTAATCATCGGTGATAGAAACCAGAGTTGTGATTTCCTCTGGTGTATATTAACTGAAAAGCGAAATGAAGTCTTCAGGAGTGTTGAAAATGGTCTATATATTTTTAGATGGTGAATGTATGATATAGTCATTCAGTTGTCACCTTATATTTGTGCAATTTATTGCATGTTTGCTATACCTCAATAAAAATGTTGCATAAAAGAAAGAACAATATTTTTTAAATGCTCTTTAAGTTTCAACAACTTGGGAAATTATTTCTAAGAAGAGGGCATATGTTTTCAAAAGATTTTTATGAGATACTTGACTCACCTTCTGTGACCTATTTTCACTGTTACAGAGAATCAGAGTGAACTGTACATCACTTACCTAGTTAACTCTTTCTTCTGCCAGAGCTGGGAAACCTGGAAGTCATATGTAATGGTTAATTTTATGTGTCAGTCTGGCTGGGCTATGGTTTGTCCAGATACTGGGTAAGAGTAAACAGTATTCTGGGTGTTTCTGTGAGCATGTTTTTGGATTAGATTAACATTTAAATTAATGAATTTTAAGTAAAGCAGGTTGCCATCTGGAATGTGGTGAGCCTTATCCAATTAGTTGAAGGCCTGAATCAAACCAAAAGATCGGGCTCTCTTGAGCAAGAGAGAATTCTATTGAAAGTATTCCAGGCAACTGAGAAAGACAGAATTCTCCCCAAATCATTTTATGAAGCTAACGTCACACTGAAACCCAAACTGGGGTAAAGATTCAACAACAAAAAAGAACTGCAGGCCAATAACCCTATTTAGAGGCAAAACTTCTCAACAAGATTCTAGCAAATCAGATCCAACAACACATCTCAAAAATCATTCACCATGTTCAAGTAGACTTCATCCCTGGGATGCGGGGCTGGTTCAACATCTGGAAGACCATAAATGTAATTAAATATATTAACAGACGTAAAAACAAGAACCACATGATTATATCACTAGATGCAGAAAAATCTTTTGATAAAATCCAGCATCCCTTCTTGATAAAAACCCTTGAACACCTAGGCGTAGAAGAAACATACATCAAAATAGTAAGCAATATCTGCAATAAACCCACAGTCAGCATATTGCTGAATGGACAGAAACTGGAAGCTTTCCCCCTTGAAAACCAGAATAAGACAAGGCTGCCCACTCTGATCCCTCCTGTTCAACATTGTGTTGGAAGTCCTAGCTAGAGAAATTAGACAAGAGGAAGAAATCAGGTGAATCCAAATAGGAAAATAAGTTAAGTTATCCCTCTTTGCTGATGATATGATCCCATACCTGGAAAACTCAAGAGAATCTGTCAAAAACTTTCTTGAACTGATAAAAGATTTGGGAAAAGTCTGGGATACAAAATACATGTGCAAAAGGAAGTCACATTCTTATACATCAACAACAAACAGGCAGAGAACCAAATAAAAAGCACAATCCCATTCACAACAGCCACAAAAAAGTGTACAAAAGACATGAATAGACACTTCTCAAAAGAAGATATATAGGCAGCCAACAGGCACATGAAAGAGTGCTCACCCTCACTAAACATCAGAGAAATGCAATTCAAAACCACATTGAGATACTACCTAACCCCAGTAAGAATGGCCATCATTAGTAAAAAAAAAACAACAGATGCTGGTGAGAATGTGGAGAAAAGGGAGCACTTCTACACTGTTGGTGGGAATGTAAACTAGTGCAACTTCTATGGAAAACAGTGTGGCAGTTTCTAGAAGAACTAGAAATTGACCTTTCGTATGACCTAGCAACCCTCCTACTTAGAATATACCCAGCGGAAGTCAAATTATTCTACAAAAAAAGATGCCTGCACAAACATGTTTATTGCAGCACTATTCACAACAGCAAGAACATGGAACCAACTGTGCTGCCTATCGAAACTGGACTGGATTAAAATAATGTGGTACATATACATGATAGAATATTACACAGCCATAAAGAAGGACAAACATATGGACTTTGCAGCTACTTAGATGAATTTAGCGTCTATCATACTCAGTGATCTATCACAGAAACAGAGTACCACATGTTCTCACTCATAAGTGGACCCTGAACATTTACCATAATACTGTAAGAAAGGGATTGGCAGTAGGAGCAGGATACTGCAAGGCTGAGGGGAGTACACAACATCAGTAAGGGGACCTGATCTCTAACCAGGCAAATTGGGGACCAAAGGGAGGCCTAAGCTTTACCTGTATGATGTCCACTTGTATATCTAATCCTGAATTGTACCCCACATCTTTAAAATAATATATACATATGAAAGAATTCTTCAACAGACTGTCTTCAGACTTTATCTGCAACAACAGCTTTTCCTGGCTCTATAGCAGATGGCCTTCAGATACGAATTGGAAAGTCAAAATCAGCTCTCCTGAGTCTCCACCCTGCCTGACCAAACCCTGCAAATGTTGTCCTTGCTGGCCTCCATAACAATGTGAGCCAACTGTTTATACTAAATATCTACACACACACACACACACACACACACACACACACACACACACAGATGATCTCTTGATCTCTGGCTTATAATGGTTTTATTCATGATCTTTCAACTCTACATTGGTTCAAAAGCCATATGAATTCAGTAGAACACATACCTTGAGTGTCTATTCAGGTATCTTGATTTTCACTTTTGATATATTATTTAAATAAACTATATATGATATTCATACTTTATTATATAATAAATTTTTGGTTAGATAATTTTTCCTAACTTTAGGGTAACGTAAGTGTTTTAAGCATGTTTGAGGTAAGCTGAGCTAAGCTATGGTGGTTAGTAGGTTAGGTGTATTAAATGCACTTTTTAAAAAATTTTAATTTTTTTATTTTAAAGATGTGGGATACAATTCAAGGTTAGGTATACAATGTTCATATATGTTCATTATGCAGGTACCCTTGTTGATGAGGTATGCCCTCCCTTCCCCAGGCAGATTCCCACTACTGCCATTCCACCCCCCCCCAGTTTCCTGCTACTGCCAGTCCTTTTCTTATATATTACGATTGATGCTCAAGGTTCACTTATGAGTGAGAAGATGTGATAGTCAGTTCTTTGTTTCTGTGAAAGATCATTCAGTATTTTAGACTCTAAGTCCATCAGGTTGCTGTGAAGTTCATGATTTTGTTCTTCTTTATGGCTGCATAATATTACATTGTGTATATGTACCACATTTTTTTATCCAGTCCTCTTTTGATGAGTAGCACAGTTAGTTCCATGTTCTTGCTATTGTGAACAATGCTATAATAAATATACATGTGCAGGTATATTTTTTTATGGAGTGATTTGAGTTCCTCCGGATATATTCCCAGTAGGGGAATTGCGGAGTCGTATGGAAGATCGATTTTTAGATCTTTTAGGAATCGCCACGCTGCTTTCCACAGATGCTGTACTAGTTTACACTCCCACCAACAGTGTAGAAGTCCTCCCTTTTTGCCGCATTCTCTCCAGCATCTGTTGTTTTTTGAGTTATTGATGATGGCCAGCCTGACTGGAGTTGGTGGTAACTCAGTGTAGTTTTAATTTGCATTTCTTTGACGACAAGTGAAGCTGAACCTTTTTTCATGTATCAGTCAGTTGCTCGATTGTCTTCTTTTCAGAAGTGTCTATTTATATATTGTGTTTACTTTGTAATGGAGCTGTTTGTTTTTTTTTCTTTTCAGCACTTTTGAGTTCCTTGTAGATTCTAGATGTTAGGCCTTTGTCAGACATACAGCTAGCAAATATTTTTTCCCAGTCTGTGGGCTGTCTCCCTGCTCTCTTGATGATTTCTTTGGCTGTGCAGAAACTTGTCAGTTTGATGAGGTCCCACCTGTCTATCTTATCTCTTATGGCATGGGCGCTTGGGGTTTTGATCAGGAATTGGTTGCCAGTTCCAATTTCCATAAGGTTGGGTGTCTCCTGCATTTTCTAAGGTTCTTATAGTTTGAAGTTTTACGTTTAGGTCTTTGATGCATTTAGAGTTGATTTTTGTATATGATGATAGGTAGGGATCTTATTTTAATCTTCTGCATGTGCTCAGTCAGTTTTCCCAGCACCATTTACTTGGGGTTTTCCTCTCCCAAGTGTCTGGTGATGGAGGCTTTGCCAAAGACAATCTCAGGGTATAAAATCAATGTGCAAAAGGCAATCTCACTTCTATACACCAACAATAAACAGAGACCCAAATAAAAAGCACAATCCTGTTCACAATAGCCAGAAAAAAAAATCAAATACCTTGGCATCTTCCTAACCAGAGACGTGAAAGACCTTTGCAACAAAAACTACAAAACACTGTGCAAAGAAATCAAAGATGACAAAAACAAATGGAAAAACATTTCATGCTCGTGGATTGGAAGAATCAGCATTGTTAAGATGTCCATCCTACCCAAGGCAATCTACAGATTTAATGCAATACCCATTAAATTACCAGCAGCATTCTTCTCAGACCTGGAAACAACAATACAGGAATTCATATGGAAATCTAAATGATTATGAATCACCAAAATCATTCTCAGAAAAAAAAAAGCAGGAAGTATCACACTCCCAGGCTTTAAACTTTATTATAAAGTTGCAACAATCAAAACAGCCTGTATTGGTACAATAACAAGCATATAGACCAATGGAACAGGATGCAGAGTCCAGAAGTAAATGTACTTTTGATTTATGATGTTTTCAAAACAATGATAGGTTTATCAGGACACCACTCCATCATAAATCATGGAACATCTGTATATATATTTACATACATGCACATATGTTACTTACATATATGCATATTACACATTCTATTGGTTCTGTTCTTTTAATAATTCTAACCAATACAGCTTATCAGTCTCAAAAATTCTGAACCATAATCACTGTTGCTAATTATATAGCCTTGCCTGTCCTGTCGTTATTGTCCCCAAATATGGCAAAAACAACACATCTCAATCCTTACTATATCCAACCTAAAGCCCATTTCTTTCCTTCAAATTAATCGTTTCCATTTTTGCTTGTTTTTAATGAAATAATTGGTGTGCTTAGATACAATCATAAAACTATACTGAGAATAGTATTTGAAGGACTGACATCAAAACCTAGTATAGCATCAAAATGAATAAAAATTGTCTTGAAATCAATATCGTAACAGTATCTTTAGACCACTCCACTCTCAATTTTCCCTTCTTTCTGTATTAGCTGTATTCTTTATTGCAGTCTTGCTAAACATGCTACCTCCACTGAACGTATGACAAGATATAACATTATTTGATAATAGTTGAGGATTAGAACGTGCAATTCTGGCTTCCTGATTATCCTAGCCCTTTGATAGCTATTTGCTTAGTGTCTTTAGAAGGCATAGCATAGAACATACATACATATATGTACAACATAACATATAAGTACAACATAACATATAGGTACAACATGACATGCATACATAACATATAAGTACAGCATGTAGAATTTTTTACAAATGGAATTTTAGCTGCACATCATGTCCCAACAGCTATTAAAATTTACACTTAATCCTGACTGCACTAGTTCAAAATCCATAAGACTGAACACAATTCTCAGTATTTACTTTTTCCTCTTAGTTGATTTTTATAAAGCTATTTAAAACTACCATTCACAGAAAAGACAGCTTTTACCAACTATTGTGTTTCTGACTCCCATTGTGATTGTACTAATACATGTTTTAAAAGAAATTTGACAATCAGATAAATGTCTCTTTAGATGAAAATATAAAAGCAGCCGTGATGGTAGCTGACATTTATTGGAAAACGCACAAACATCTTATTGTAGCTTACTGAAAAAATATTTTTCTTCTGAAAATATGTCTAATTTTTACCACCTTAGCAAAAGTGTCTCTGAAGGAAAGTCTCAGAGCAGACCTCTAATTTGGCAAATAGCCCAAAGGGCCATTTTACTTACATATTTCAAGTCCTTTTGTCAAAAACTAAGGTCTACATCAATAATAGGGATGGATATTTTACAAACACACACACACACACACACACACACACACACACACACACACACACACACGGGCCATAGCTCTAAGAATAGCATAGTGGCCATGAGAATGCATTTTACAGGTCTCCAAACACAAAATAATTTTCTGGTGGCCTTCAGTTCTGTGCTCTGAAATCCATGTCCACATTCTGACTGTGGCCTTACTTCCCATGTGATGCATCCAGCCAGTGACTGAGAGCATTGGGAATACTAAAGCTTGCCTATTTATGATAAATGTAGGGCTTCTCTGATGAGTGACTGTGGCTTAAGACCTTCCTCTACTGTACTTTTCTTAGAACTACATTGCAGATAGATGCTTCCACCCAGAGCATCTTCCTTCCTTTTTTCTTGGGACCATATCTCCACCATGGCTTGATGGCTTTCTCTGTCTCCCAGCCTCCTTCTCCGTATTCTTCCACTGGCATTTCTCCAATAAATCTTTTGCATGTTTAATTCCTGGTATTTGATTCTCAAAGAACTAACACTAACACATATAGAGTTAGATATATTATACTGTTGAAAAGTTTCTTGAGATAAGGACTATTTTTAAAAAATTCTATATAGAAACAGAATACACTAAAGGATAACAGAGAAAAGAAAATGGAGAAAAGAAGATGACACCACAAGGGATGGCAGAGAAACAATATCAAAGAAAGGAGAAAGCTAGGAAGAAGTAAAAGCCAGAGACCCCCAAAAGAGAGGTGGAAGCAGATAGTATTGGCATCAGATGTTGAATCTCATGGAAAGAAAATCTGATTTCCACTGTGTTCCCAAACTTGGTAATGCTGTCAGCTTCTTGTTTATTCTTCATTCTAGAGTGCTGTGGATCAGAAGGTGAGGAGAGGAAAAAAGTACTGACGGGAACAGATAACTACCTAACATCATCTTTCATTTCTAGCCATTATTCGTATGGTAAATCCTTATTCTGAATCGAAAAATTGATCTGGAAGCATCGGTGTCTACAATTTCAGTTGTTGTTGTTGTTGTTGTTGTTGTTGGGTTTTTTTTGAGTCGGAGTCTCACTCCATCATCCAGGCTGGAGTGCAGTGGCACGCTCACTGCCACCCCAACGTCGACCTGCTGGGCTCCGGCGAGCCTTCCGCCTCAGCCTTCCAAGTAGCTGGAACTACAGGTGTATGCTACCATGCCCAATTTTTTTTTGATTTATTGTAACGATGAGGTCTTGCCCAATTGCCCAGGCTGGACTTGAACCCATGGGCTCAGGCAATCCACTTACCTCGGCCTCCCAAAGTGCTGGGATTACAGACTGAACCATTGAACCCAGACCCAATTTCAGATTTTAAAAGGCAAAATTTATTGACTTTTTTTGGTTCTTGTAAACATCCAGCAGATTTCATGATACAGATATGCACCTATATGAAGACTAGTCCTGTTTAAAATGCAGGATGGATAAGTTAAGGGATAATGTCCTTCATCTTATAATACTATTGTTATTGAACTATAGTCTGTATCTTTGCCTTCAGATAGTATTGGTTCAGACAATTCAAATGATTGTCTACCTGTAAACCACATCTATCAATTAATGCTGCTATTTCTTTCCATAAACTCTCTCATGTTTTATAGTTATCTTAGTTCAGGTTGCTATAAAAGAATGCCATTGACTGGGTGGCTTAAACAACAAACAATTATTTCTCACAGTTCTGGAGGCTGAAAGTCTAAGATCAAGCCATCAGCAGATCTAGTGTCTGGTGAGGGCACTCTTCAGTTTAACGACAGCCATTTTTATCCTCGCATGGCAGAAAGAGATCATATCTCTCCTTCCCCTTCTATTTGGGCACTAATCCTATTCAGGATCGCTCCTCCCACATGACCTAATTACCTTGCAAAAGCCCCACCTGCTATTACCATCACATTGAAGATTAAGATTTCAACATGAGAATTTGGGAGTGACAAATGTTTCATAAGGGTAGCCAAGAAGTTCTTTCATTTAATCTTTTTTTCTGTCCTTTACTGCTTTACCTCATGTTGCTTAAAGGAATTATCATCTTTATTTAATAGGTGTCAAAACTTTAAGCATTGTGAAAACCCATAGAGACCATCTTCTTACTTCTGCTCTAATGCACAGAATTTCAAAGCAGTGGAGAAAAAGTCCTTTATACCCATCCCTCCCCAACACCACCACCATCATTAAGGGGACTTTATTGATTCAAAAGACAAAGTACCTAGAGTCAATGAAGACAAAAATATAGAGTTTCTCTTTTGCGTAGCAACCATAGTAGTTAACAGGGCAGCCTCTGATCCACATGAGCCCCTCCCACTGACTCTCCAACTTACCAGTCATATGAACCTAAGCATGAACTTCACAAAGTCTTAGTGCTTCCATATCTGAACAGAGATAACATTTCCTGTGGGACAGGGTTGTTCTGAATATTAAGTGAGAAACACATACAAAACACAATAGAAGGTGAGGCACATAGAACTCAGTAGAGGTAGCTATGAAATTGCATATAACTAACATACTGGTCATTTTAAATTCTGAATACAATTTTGTAAGGCAATATGATTCCTTTTTTATTGATTAGAAAGCTGAGACCAAAAGAAATCAGTTCATTTTCCCGCTTAGTACCAAAACCAGTGGTTTTCACACCCAGATCAATCTCTCACTGCCCTGCAGCTATGCCCTATAGAGCTGGGCCTGCCTCATGCCCCTAGCAGCTCTGAGTTAGTGTATAAGCTGTGTTCATCTGCCGAAAAGTTCATTTTTCAGAAAAATGAGATACATACTAGGGCAAAACCCCAATACTTCTTAAGAGCATAAGAAGATGTGCAATGAACACCCCTGTCCACTAAGAAGAGAGAACAATTAAAGACTGAACTGTGGTACTGTGGTGTTTTTGCAACATAGCTCTACGTGGAACATTTAGCTTCTATAAGTCTCCATGTTCTTTATTCTGTTTTTGGAAACGCTTCCTGTTTCTAATTTGACAAGCCATCTGCCTTGTTAGCATTGCTTCCTTTATCATTTTTTTTACCTTTGAAAATAAACTCTAGAAGCAACCCAAGGTAAGGCAAAGAAAAATAATGAAGAAAAACATGCACAAATAATTTCATTGCCACAATGATCATTCCTAGTGTTTTTAATGTGTCAATTTGTTTTGCTTGATTGAAAGTCCACTGAATAGGAACATAATTTCTATACTACTCCCTGTATGCAAATACAATTATTCACTGTTTCTTAATACCAAATTACAAGATGGCTTACTTTTAGAAATCCAGAGGGAAATGTAATTAAGCGTTGAAAACAGTTTCTCTTTTCCAGTCAAAAGTATCTTAATAACTTCTATTTATACACTACTCTGTAAATGCCAAAGCACTTTTATACATATCATTTGATTTAATCCTCATATTTACCTACTCTGGGATTAAATTGGGTGGTAGTTGAAAATTGTGGTAAGGTTGATTTTGTAAAATATACTGCTGAGTTCCCTTCCCCTTGTCTAAATATCAGGATTTCAGGAATCTGCACACACTTCCCAGTTTATTACATGGGCGTCAGGTGGAAAACTAATTTAGTCACTGGACAAAATTAACTTAGTCTGTCTTCTCCTGAAAAACATTTGCATTCAAAGTGCATTTGATTATCACTGAAATTCTGCCTTTGACCCTTTTACCCTCCCAAGAAGGTTGGTGGGACCAAAAAAAAAAAAAAAAAAAAAGATGGGACAGTAACCATAGCTTAGCACTTCATGAGAAGCTTTATGCAAGTTGCTTAATATTTAAAGGCTAAGGAAGAATTACTTGGACTCAAAACCAACAGGTTTTTGCTTGTGTTCTCTGTGATCTATGAGCAGATTACTTCATCAGAAAGCCATTAGAGCATAATTTGCTTCTACATGCTACTGATTTCCATTTTTATTTCTTATAATGAAACTACAGATTCTTATAATATGTTATTATTGTAAATAGTATGCTGCCAGATATTGATTTGAAATTGTCATTAATTCTAACACCTATGCCCTTCTTTAAAAATGTGTGAGTATACCAGGTTATGTCACATTTAGAAAGAGCACACATGCAAAGGGCTCTTTCTAAAGACAGCTTGAGATGAGTCTCAAAAGGAATTCCCACAAACATGTCCCTTTGTATTGTCTTGTTTTTATTCTTGAAAGACTTGAAAACCCATCTGATTTTGTTTGGACCATGCTGAATGAGTTTCTTACTAACGTAGGAAATACAATGTGAGCAAAGTCTAAATTACAGAGTTTAAGAAGGTCAGAATAAGATGGGAAATATATTAATGGTGCTGGAAGCAAGGCTGGAAATCAAGACTTTTAAGGAACAAAAATGCACAAAACTCCAGTAACTTTCTGTTAGAATCTTAGTCTTGTCATCAGATGCATCCCTTAAAAGGCAAATACATCTTATTTTTCCAACTCAACATATGCAAAAAATTTTATCTAGCTAAAGCTTCTAGGCTATTTTTTCTTGAAAATCGACTATAGCACACAGAAACCTGAGCCCAAGAACAAACTCTACTGCTTATGGGAGATAATCAATTATAAGCCCTTCAGTAACTTGAGAAGTAGGAATATGATAAAAAAGAAAAGCTTATTATTATTGTTGTTTTATTACTTTAACCACTCAGACTGAGTTCTCTCCCTCTATTAGCTCAGCAGAGAAGAACCATCATCAATGACAAATGGCAGCTGCAGTGAAACACCACTGAGTCGACTTCACGCTCAGAGGAGAATGCTGCTCCTCCTCCTCATGGTTTCTGGTGCACTACATGTTCAGAGAAACTTCTCCAGTAATGGACTATAGAAATAGTTCCTGAAAGTACCATCTTAGAGAAGTATATTATTTTAACATGCATGCTTGGTAACATGGGTATGACGCGTGCAAATGAAGTGGCAAGTCTTCTCCTGTTCATGCTTTCAAAAAAATTCATTTGTTTAAGGTTTAAACGTCATTTTGTGAATGTCCCCATTCTTCATTGTCCCTGGTTTCATTTGGCTATAGTCAAGCAAAAATGGATTCACTGGTCCTCTTAACAATAGAGCAGATTTGAGAGTAGAAAGCAAGCCTTTAAAATATCTGACTATCTCAATTACCCGCAATTAAACTCATGTCCTGTTTTGGAAAAACTTGAAATTTAGCAAAGAGTTTTTGGCAATATATAAAAGCTTCTGTAGCCTCTTACAGGCCTATTCAACTTATATTTTAACTTTTTTCAGAGTGTATTTCTTGAGATTTTGTTTTCTTTTCATAATAGAATGCTGCTTTTTTATACTTTCCTGTGTGACATTTATTAGATAACATCATAGTTATGTTTCTCAGACACTAAATGATAGACAAAAACTGGAGTATTCTATATCCAATTCCCTCTTTGTGAGGATGAAGAAAAGCAAACTAGATAGAGAGCACCCAATAGCTACTGGCTGAGCTGGAACTAAAATGTAAGGTCTTTATTCTGAAATAGTATCCACTATGCCATGCTGTTACAGAATGCTATCTCCTGAAAAAAGACTCCAGGGTGCTTTTCTCTTGGAGTCTCCTCTTGGGTGACCTTTCTCCCTGCCCTGGTCTCTAATGCCTGGCAGCACAGGACTGACAGAGTATTAGCAACCTATTCACCACCCAGGAGTTGTAGCACAGTGATTCTTTATCTTGACTACACATTAACAATCCTCTGAGGAGTTTTTTCTTCTACAAAAAAGGGCCTCCATTGCTGGCCACAATCCAAGAACTGATAGTGAATGTACCATAAGTAAGTTGTAAGTAAGCATAACACTGAGCAAAATATGAGGCAATTGTTTTCACTCATTGGACAATCAGAGTCAGAGGACTGTGGTACCTGAGACAATGAAAATATAAAAGAGATGACTCATTTTGCCCCACTTTTGTCCACCAGTGCTTTCCCAATCTGAGAATAGGAAGGTGGAGTGCAAGCAGAGAGCACACACTTCTCTGAGCCAGGCAAGGACGAAGAAAGGGGATAAGAGATTGCGGCTTGGAACTGCGGGAGCAACTAGGGAGAATCATGCAGATGGCCCTCCCAGAAGATGTCACGAGTTTCTCCATAAAACCTCAGCTGAAAGCTGCTCTCCAAGTGCAGGGGGAGATTGCCACGCCAAGGAGACAGCAGCTGCTGAAGGCCTGATGGCTCTGTAGAAATTTCAGAGACCATCAACTGCTGAGGAAATTAGTGGTCTGGTCTGATTAGAAAAGTGCTGAATTTTTGCTCTGGCAGTTGGTTAAATTGCTAGTATATCCTATTGAACATGCTAGGCTTTGTTTTATCTTTGGCTAAAATAGGCTTATAGTGTTTTCTTTTCTTTGTCCTAAATCATGGTTAAGGCATAGTCTTCACTCTCATTTCATAGCCACTCTGGGTTTCAACAAATGCTCAGCATACAAAGAATACCACATCCAGGGACGTCATAGTTATGCTACTGAATGCAAAAGAGAAGCGCACATTTTATTTTTTATTTTTATTTTAAAGATGTGGGGTACAATTCAGGGTTAGGTATACAAACGTTAATTATGCAGGTACCCTTGTTGATGAGGTTTGCCACTCCCCCCCCCACAGCAGTTTCTCTCAACTGCCAATGCCACCTCCCCACCCCAGCAGTTTCCCACTACTGCCAATCCCTTTCTGATAGTATTTTGATAATTGTTCAAGGTCCGCTTATGAATGAGAATATATGGTACTCTGTTCTTTGGGTGTTTCCTGTGTTTTCTAAGATTCTTATAGTTTGAGGTTTTTATGTTTAGGTCTTTGATCCATTTAGAGTTAATTATTGTGAAGGGTGACACTTCATATGCAAATAAACAATGATATGAATGCTCGCTAACTAGCAGTAAAAATGATGACAACCCAGACTCTATAAAACAATACCATTAAAGAGATGAAAAAAAGGCATGGTGGCTCAAGCCTGTAATCGCAGCACTTTGGGAGGCCAAGGTGAGAGGATCGCCTGAGCCCAAGGGTTTGATACCAGCCTGGACAACTTGGCAAGATCCCATCTCTACAATAAATAAAAAAATTAGTGGGGTGTGGCGGCACGTGCCTGTAGTTCCAGCTACTTGGAAGATTGAGGCAGAAAGATCCCCAGAGCCCATCAGGTTGAGGCTGCAGTAGCTGTGAGCGTGCTACTGCCCTCCAGCCTGTGTGACAGAGTGAGACTCCGACTAAAAAGAGACAGAGAGAGAGAGAGATGAAAAAAAAATCTGTAAAGCCAGAAATCTGTCCTTCAATAACTATAGTGAAATTAAGAGATATTCAGCTAAATAGCAGCTGAGAAAATTTGTTGCCAGCAAATCTGCACTATAGAAAATGCTAAAGGAAATTCAACAGACTGAAGTCAAAAATTATTTTAAAAATCTATAATAAAAAAAGAACTAAGAGAATCAGAAATAGTCACTATGTGGGTAAATACAAAGGATTCTCTTTATTTAAAAGTTTTTAAAATTTCAAAAAATAATATTTATTTTAGGATCTATGATGTATATAGAAGTAAAATCTATAACGATGATAGAACAACGGATAGGGAGTACATGGAATTACCCTGTTTTGAGGTTCTTACATTTTACATAAACTAGTACAATATTTTGCAGACAAAGAGAAGTTAGGGACACATATTATAATTCCTAAACAGCATTAAAAATATAAAAAACACACAATACTTCATGTTCTTACTCACAAGTGGAGTCTGAACATTTATCATAATACAACAAAGGGATTGCAGTAGCAGGATACTGCCAGGGGAGGAAGGGAGGAAAGAAGAGTGGGAGGGAGGGGTACATAACATCACTAAGAGTACCTGATCCTAAACCAGAAGTGAGGACCAGTGGGAGGCCCAAACTTCACCTGTACATAGACTACTTAGGTACATAATTCTGACTTGCACTTCACATCTTTTTAAAAAACATTGTTCTTTTTTATTTATTTTTTTTTTTTTTTGAGCTGGAGTCTCACTCTGTCACCCAGACTGGAGTGCAGTGGCCGCTCCCAGCCACCGCAGCCTCGACCTGCAGGGCTCCGGCGATCCTTCCGCCTCAGACTTCCAAGTAGCTGCAACTACAGGTGCACGCTACCACGCCCGGCTGATTTTTTGATTTATAGTGGAGATGAGGTCTCGCCAACTTGCCCAAGTGGGTCTCGAACAGGCAGGCTCAGGCAATCCACTCGCCTCAGCCTCCCAAAGCGCAGGATTACAGGTTGAGCCAACGAGCCCGGCTACATTGGTCTTTTTAAAAGATCAATAAATTAATAAACTCTTTGCATGACATAAAAAAGGGACAGTATTAATTAATATGATGAACTGTCAATACAGATCCTATATACATTGAAACCAACAATTCATTGAAAATACATTCAGAGCAACAATTAATCATATTCAACACAGAAAAAAAGGAAAATCAATATTTTTTTATATATTAAAGAAATTTAATTTATAACAATAAAGAAAACAACTTTTTTGAAAAGAAAACTTCAGGATTTCGTACTTTAATGTTGAATTCTTTCAACCATTTCAGGGAGAAATAATACTAATGTTATAAAGAATCTTCCAGATGACTGATGTTGCAGGAACATTTCCCAACTCATTTCATGAAGTCATCATAATTATATAATCATATATATAATTATAAATATATATGATTATATATTATATATAATCATATATAATTATAAATATATATGATTATATATTATACATAATCATAATAATATTCACATACATAGGTGCAAAAAATATTACCAAAATATTCTTAAATTGAATCCTAAAATATTTAAGACAGGATAATTTAAACAGGCTTGCCATAGGAATGCAAAACTGGTTTGTAATTCAAGTACCAATCAATATAATTCATCATGTTAACAGAAAATGGGAAAGACCTTATAATCACCTCAGTAGACACAGAAAAAACATTTGATGAAAATCAACATTTATTTGTGAAAGGACAGCAAATTAAGATTGAAGGTCATTTGTCAAACTGATAAAGACCATTTATGAAAAATATACAATGAACACTACACAAAGTGATGAATTATTTACACATTTTTCCAAAATAAAAACAAGGTAAGAAAGAGACCATTGCTTTCATTAAGCTCTGGTGTGGCCATGCTGCTCTTTAAGCTATGGCCAGGTCATGCTTCTCCTTAGGCTCTGGCCCCCTCCCAATGTGGGGGAGGGGATCCCCTTTTTTTCTCTCTCCAATTTACATTCTAAATAAACTATATTTCCCAATCTAAAAAAATAAGAAAGATTATCAGCACCGTTATACTCAACACTGCTATTCAACATTGCACCATATAGCCCAGCCATTGAAGTAAGGCAAGAGAATGAAGTAAAATTATACAGATTAAAAGGAGAAAATCATTTATGTTTTATCTTTTTAAATGTACAGATAAGATTTTTACATTGGAAATTCGAAGGAATCTGCAAAAATCTGCTATAACTAATAAGTCATCTGAGCAAAGTTGTAGGATACAGGGTCAGAAAATTGTTATATTTATATATTATAGAAAAATACTATTGGAAAATGAAGATAAAATACCATTTACTACGTATCAAAAAAGAAAATAACTCAGAATAATTTAAATAAGACCTATAATATCTCTACTGAAAACTAAAAATATTGGTGAGAAATATGAAGACCTAAATGTTCATTGATGGATAGACACAATATTGTTGAGATGTAACTTTTCTCCAAGTCAGTCTGTAAATTCATACAATTTCAATTATTAGAAGGAACTCTAAATCTGATTTTAAATTGTATATGGAATACCAAAGACTCAAATAGCCAACATAATCTTTAAAAGGGATATGTAAGTGGAGTATATATATTACCAATTATCAAGACAATATAAAACTGAAGTAATCAGGCCAGGTTGTTAAGGACAGATAGATTAATAGGCCAAAGTAGAGAGTCCAGAAACAGACTGAAGTGATTTTCAGCAAATGTTTCAAAGTAATTCAGTGAAGAAATTATAGTATTTTCACTAAATAGTAATAAAATACTTCTTGAAAAAGTAAATGCATGAATAAATAAATAAACTTGATCTCTTTCCTATATCATACACCAGATGTTGGCAAACTTTTTCTGCAAGGGGTATTCTATCAAAGTAAATATTTTTAACTTTTTGGGTCATATCATTTTTGTTACAATTGAAATCTGTCATTGTAGGGCAAAAGCAGTCATAAATAATTTGTAACTACATAAGAAAAACTGTGTTTCAATAAAATCTTATTTTTTAAAAAGGATGATGGGTCAGACTTGGTTTGCAGGCTATTGCTTGTCAATATTTGTCATTAAAAATAATTTTTAATGGATCTCACATCCATTTTTTAAAGTTAAAATGGTAAATTTCTAAAACAAAATACAGGATATTCTTGCAACTTTTAGGTAAGCAAACATTTTCAGAGAAGACACAAAAGTCTCTAGCCACAAAAGGAAAAATAAGATAAATTGCACTTCTTCAAAATTAAAAAAAAAAATCTGCTTACCAAAAGACACTTCAAAAAAATTATGAAAGACGTTTCACAAACTAGGGGAAATTTTTATTAAATTAAAATGACTGGCTACACAAAATAGAATCACGATTTGCAGATATTTGTCAGTACTCACAGCTATGCACTTAAGATCAGTGCATTTTGCTATATGTAAAATTTTTAAAGCACACTGAATTTCAGCTTCTAAATGAAAAACAAATGACAACACTGATTCTACAGCTCCCTTTACCTACTCACTTTCCCCGATTCTTATTTGATAACTATGTTGGTGAGACCTCCAACGTCACATGGCAGAAGAGGATGGAGAAAGAGAAGACAGAGTTTACCCTTCCTCTGCCTTTTTGTTCTACTCAGGCTCTCAGCAGATTATATGATGTCTGCTCATAACAGTGAGGGTGAATTTTCTTTACTTAGTCTACTGATTCTTCTAGAAACACCCTCACAGACATACCCAGAAACAATGTTTTACCACCTGTCTGGGTATTGCTTCATCCAGTCAAGTTGACATAAAATTAACCATCACAACAATAAAATGCATTTTTTTTGTATTACTCATGTTGCCCATTACCACATCTAGGAATTTTCTCATAAACACTGCTTTCTTATGATTATGAGGTTATTAGTAGGAATGGAGTGTTTTCTCTACTAAAGTACCCATTCAATGTAGTATATCTCTAGTAATGCAACACAAAAAAGTATGAACTATATTCTAATGATTTATTTTCTAATGAAATTCTTTATATTTTAGTCAAAAGACTATTGTAAAACTTTGAGTATTCTAGATGAGTAGATAACAGGAAGCAGAAAAATGTGAATGGGAAAGTGATACAATAGCAGGAAGAGATGGGTAAGGAAAAGCAATGCTCCAGGCTATTGGTTATTTAAGTAATTTAACTACATATGCAAATTATTTAGCAAAGATTTATTAAAAATACTTAATAAAAGTATAATAAAACTTCCATAGCTCACAAAAGATGTATTATATAATTGCAAATGACTCAAAAAGAAAACTGGGAGCTTATACATATTCCCTTTCTGTAAACACATCCATTCTTTTATTCAACAAATATGTTCTTAGCCATCTATGATATGTCTGGTTTTGTTCTAGGTCTAGAGTTTTATTGGTAAATAACACAACACCCTACACATATTGAGCTCACATGAGGGATTAGAAATATTGGCGAAACATAATACATTTGCATGATGGAGTCCTAATGCTCACAGAAATAATTTAAATGAAAAGCAGTACCTCTGGTGCAAATACCAATTCAGGGAATCTAAACTGAAAAGAATATATGTAATGTCAAGGAAAAGATCTTATATACTTTTGGAACTCATGGAGTTTGGAAATCCCTCCTAAATTTATTTTGATCTTTGAGAACTTAATTAAGATTATAAGCATAATACATAATGCAAACAAATTCTATAGAGCAAGTAAAAGCATGTACTAGTTATTGGTAGTATTGGCAAAAGTAAATCTTAGAAATAATCGATTTCCTTAGCAAATACTGTGAATTCTATTTAAGTGACTATCTTATAGTCTGGAATATTCTGGAGAACTGTTGCAATGGAAAACAGATGATGAATAAGTTACTAGTTTTCCAGTTGAAAGTTATTACTACTTTTTCAATGTTTAAATCTTAGTAAAATCTATATTTTACTAATATTTTTAAAATACTGTATTCTAGGCATTATAGTAACTGACTTATGTACATGATCTGCTCCTATTGTTTTGACATACCTATGAAATAACTTTTATTGTCCTCACTTCATAGATGAGGAAGCTGAAAGGGCAGGAAAATTGCTTACCCTAGAAATTGGGAGAGCTGTGATTCAGACCCAGAATATTGTAACACCCAAACTCTTTCCCATATGCTATACTCACATGCTCCCCCAGAGACTGGTGTCCATGGCATTCATTCATTTGTTCATTCAACAAACATTTAATTGAGCAACTACTCTATGTTTAGACAAGTGCTTTGCATTCTATCCAATAGCTTATTTAACTCTCAAGACAACAAGGATAAATAGTTTTCGGGGGTTTTTTGTTGTTGTTGTTTTTGGTTTTTGCATTGGAGTCTCACTCTGTTGCCCAGACTGGAGTGCAGTGGTAAGCTTCCGGCCATCACAGCCTCAACCTGCTGGGCTCCAGTGATCCTTCCATTTCAGTCTTCCAAGTAGATGGAACTACAGGAGCGTGCTACCACACCCGGCTAATTTTTGATTTATTGTAGAGATGAGGTCTCGCCAAGTTGCCCGGGCGGATCTTGAACTTGCAGGCTCAGGGAATCCATTCACCTTGGTTGCCCAAAGTGCTGGGATTACAGGCTGAGCCACCAAGCCCGGACAATACTTTTCATTATTCCTATTTTACAGATTCGAAAATTGGCTAAGAGAGGTTTTGACTTACTAAAGGTCAATGGCATGGCCTCCTTTCAACCCCAGATCTGTCTTATTTCACAGTTTATCATTATGCCAAAGCTTTTCATTATATAATATTTCCTACTGTATGTGATTAAGGCAAGAAAAGTAACTTCTCTTGTTTTTCTGCAGACTTATGTCCTGGGTGACATTGAACAATTTTACCCCAAACTTCCTCTTCGTGAACTTGTTTTCCTCATTTTTCTTATGTGGCTTTGGAAGGCAAAAGTCATGCCTTAAACATCTCTGCATTACCATGGTCTGACATATCACCAGGCATGTCACTGTTGCATAAACTATGGGTGAATTTTTCCAGTTTAAAAATGACCAGAAAAGGTAAGTGAATAAATGTTTCTGGAATATTGGAGCAAAGACTCCTTGTCTATTTGGTATCTGAAGAGGAAAAACACCTAGAATATAAATTAGTAATTCAGGCTATCATTTTAGCAGAATAATAAATGATCAATGGCAAGAAATAGAGGCTAGTGTCCAGGCTAATTTCAAGATAGCAGTCCCAGGAGCCCAGAGATAAACAGGCATTGCCAAAAGGCAGTTTGCTTTGGGCATTTTTAGGAAAAATTTCTGAGGGAGTTACAAAGATCTGTGGCTCTCCTTTGTTCCCAGGAGGTATGAGCACAAGGGAACAGAATCATGGCGGCACAGGCAGTCTGAGCTTGATGTTTGCTTTTCTCTCTGAGGCACTCATCGATGTTGTATGCTATAAAATGCAAGCTGGTGTTTCTGACTGAAGAGAAGGTGAAAAGGTAAAAAGAATTGAGAAATGCCTCGCGGGACTCTGACAAAATAAGAAATCCAGGAAGAAGTCTTTGAGGAGATAGCAAGAATGAAAACAGGTGTCTAGGGTTGTAGCTATAAAAATGCAACATAGAAGAAAGAGGAAAGTTCTTCTACAGTATGTATAATACTCTTCTTATGGATGGCAATTCTAGGCAAACTAAATATCAACAGCCTCAAAACTCCAAAGAAAAGCAAAAATAAGGTGATTCATACTGGAAGGTGCAAATGTTAATATAAATGCCTTGTCCAATAAAAGGTTAAAGATGAAGTTTTTCTCCTGTTAGAGTATAAGCCCTTTCAAGACAGGGACAATGCCACACACTACTTTCAATCTTCAGGAGCTAAACAAACCTACACACATACAAAGAGGAATAGCGTGAGGTGGCATCTATCTTTGAAGTATATAATAGCTTGGCAGCTCTAAGAGTGCTTTTCAAAAAAGCAAGGAGTTCAGAAATAGCTTCTCTAAGCAGGAAAAACTAATCAAGTTACTAATCAAAAGGAAAATAGTGACCTACAGTCAGCAATACCTAATGTGAATAATCCCAGCCTCAAAGGTATGAAGTCAGTGGAAGGATACAAAGAGAGCCAACAACAGAGGACTCATCTAAAGGCCTGGGGTCCAGAAGGAGAGCATCTATTAGAGGAAACAATGACCAGATTGTAGGGTGCAAGAAAAAGAAAGAGTACAGAAAGTAGCAGGAGAGAGAACACTCAAGAGAAACTGATTTCATAAGAGATTAGTTAAATAGTCAGTGAATTGCAAAGCGAGTCTGCCAGTTTTTTTGCAACACAAATAACAGAGCAAATGAAAGCAGCATATCAACATCTAGAAAATCGGTACTGTATTGAGACACTAATCTAGTCAACCCTCCTCTAATGAGCTATTGCTGACCACCAGTGTGAATCCTCAAATTTAACTGATTACGAGAACATAGCTGACAGAGAGTGTGGATTCAATAAGCTTTTGAAAAATAAGGAAAGCTACAATTAATAATAATTAGTTTAACTATATAAATATACTTCTGTTCACCTACAGTACAGGTTATATTTGAATAATCTTGTTTTGCCTAAATGCATAATCTTGGAACCACAATCAGGTGTCTCAGAGTGAGCTGAATTGGGTGAACCCAGTGACCTTGTTGTTGGACAGGGATGGATGAGGGCCATGCCATGTGGGATTTGCTGAATCTCTAGTCTTCTGGCAGAGAGGAACAAGGGGTTACAGCCTTGATGCTTTAAAATGAGTGACACTACAATGAATTTTATTAACCAGGAATTAATACCTGGGGAAGAATGGTAATTGCTGGGTCTCTGTTAAGGGGTATAGAGGTAGCTCATTGGGGTTGAAAGTATGAGGTGGGATGGAGACAATTTTTAGAGTCATCAAATTCTTTAGATGTTATCCACTTTTCAGGAAAATTAGAATCAAGGAAATGTATTTCTTATGGGATGGTTAGTAAAAAAAATTTTTTTTTTGAGTTGCAGTATCACTCCATCACCGAGGCTGGACTCCGTCGATCCTTCTGCCTCAGCCATCCAAGTTGCCGGAATTACAGGCATGGGCCTCCACGCCCGGCTAATTTTTTATTTATTGTAGAGATGAGGTCTCACCAAGTTGCCTGGGCTGGTCTCGAACCTGCAGGCTCAGGCAATCCACTTGCCCTGGCCTCCCAAAGTGCTGGGATTACAGGCTGAGCCACCGAACCTGGCCAGTAAATCTTTTAACCGGATACATTTATTTGAAAGGATGAACCTTCTTGGGAAAATGCACAGAAGCAAAAATTAACAAACAATTTCACAAAATTCTTCAAATCTTCTGAAGTTCATTTGTGAACTCATATAGATTCCATAGAAGCTAGGTTAAGAAGCTTGGCTCTAGTAACTTTTATATCTTCATTTAAAGCTATGGGGCTTGGGAAAGTGAAGAGTTTATATTTGGGCCTTTTTTTTTAGTTGGAGTATCACTCTTTGGCCCAGGTTGGAGTGCAGTGGCATGCTCATGGCCACCCCAGTGTCGACCTGCTGGTCTCAGGCGATCCTTCCGACTCTGCCTTCCATGTAGCCGGTTCTACAGGTGTGTACTACCACGACTGGCTAATTATTTTTGATTTATTGTAGAGATAAAGTCTCGCCAAGTTGCCCAGGCTATTCTTGAACCTGTGCATTCAGGCAATCCCCTCACCTTGGCCTCCCAAAGTGTTGGGATTACTGGCTTGATCCATAACGCCTGACTGGGCCATGTTTTTAATTAAAGTTATGACTTCATATACTATGAGAATTAAATGACATCAAAACTACAGAGCTTAATTTTTGAGTCTAGATAAATTTATTATAACATTGAGACAAACTTTTCGTGAAACTTTACCTGATAGTTTGAAATGAGGTAGCACTACAATGAATCTTATTAACTAGGCACAAATAGTTGAGAGAGTGGTAATTGCTGACTCCCTGTTTATTTTGGCTTAAAATTAAATAATTAAAATATATTGTTTTCCCAAAAGTTTAAGAACCCTGCATTTTGTCAAAAAGATAGAACTGAGTCATTTTAAAATAAATTGAACAGAATAAACTGAAGATCATAGAAATATTTCCTCTAGGAGTGGGAGTCTGGAAAGAGTAACAGAACTAAGAAATGGTGGAAACACTGACATATAGAATAATGGGAAGGCAATAGAACAATGGGAAGGCAATAAAAAGAAAATTATCTCAAGTAAAAATGCAATGAAGAGAGAGAGAGAGAGAGAGAGAGAGAAGAGATTCCTGCTTGCTTTATGTTCTACGGTTAATTTTCTGTAACACATTAACAAAAAGGGGAATACTATTAATGGTATTAAAATCACCAGAGGAGGCCTAAATCAAAGCATGAAAAACTAAAATGTCCTCTCACCACTGACAAATTTTAGATTCTCTTGAAATATTAGCTTCTCTTCCCAGTGGTAGGTGGTGGAGGCTTTGTTGAAGATGAGTTGGTTGAGAGATTGAG
The DNA here is from genome assembly GCA_027257055.1 of Cephalopachus bancanus. Classification (NCBI taxonomy): domain Eukaryota; kingdom Metazoa; phylum Chordata; class Mammalia; order Primates; family Tarsiidae; genus Cephalopachus; species Cephalopachus bancanus. The sequence continues at coordinate 5,480,653 of JAPVLO010000097.1, read as the reverse complement.
GTTTTGAGTATGGAATCTCAGTTCTATTCCATTGGTCTATATGTCTGTTCCGGTACCAATACCAAGCTGTTTTGATTATTGTAGCTTTATAGTAAAGTTTGAAGTCTGATAATGTGATACCACCTGCTTTGTGTTTTGTTTTGTTTTGTTTTGTTTTTTGCTGAGGATCAATCTGACTATTCTTGGTCGTTTGTGTTTCCATATGAATTCCTGTATTGTTGTTTCTAGGTCTGAGAAGAATGTTGCTGGTAATTTGATGGGTATTGCATTAAATCTGTAGATTGCCTTAGGTAAGATGGACATGTTCACAATGTTGATTCTTCCAATCCATGAGCATGGGATATTTTTCCACTTGTTTGTGTCATCTTTGATTTCTTTGAGCAGTGTTTTGTAGTTTTCATTGTAAAGGTCTTTCACATCCCTGGTTAGGAAGATGCCAAGGTATTTCCTTTTTTTTTTTTTTTTTTTTTTTGGTGGCTATTGTGAATGGGATTGTGCTTTTTATTTGGGTTTCTGTTTGTTTATTATTGGTGTAAAGAAATGCGATTGTCTTTTGCACATTTATTTTATATCCTGAGACTTTGCCAAAGTCCTTTATCAGTGCAAGGAGGCTTTTGATAGATTCTCTTGGGTTTTCAAGTTACACAAAATGGTGCTGGGAAAATTGGCTGACCACGTGCAGAAGACTCAAACAAGACCCCTATCTATTCCCATACACAAAAATTAACTCTAAATGGACCCGAGACCTAAATGTAAAACCTCAAATCATAAGAACCTTAGAAAATGCAGGACACACCCTTATGGAAATTGGAACTGGCATCCAATTCCTGAACAAAACCCGAAACCCACAGGACATAAGAGATAAGATAGACAAGTGGGACCTCATTAAACTAACAAGCTTCTGCAAAGCCAAAGAAACCATCAAGAGAGCAGGGAGACAGCCCACAGATTGGGGAAAAGTATTTGCCAACTCCATGTCTGACAAAGGCCTAACATCTTGGATCTACAAGGAACTCAAATGTGGTGAAAAGAAAAAAACAAACAACCCCATTACAAAGTGGGCAAAAGATATGAATAGACACTTCACAAAAGAAGACATACGAGCAGCCAACAGACACATGAAGAAATGTTCAACCTCACTTTATCATCAAAGAGATGCAAATTAAAACCACAGTCAAAATGGCCATTATCAATAACAAAAAATAACAGATGCTTGAGAGGATGTGGTGAAAGGGAACACTGCTGCACTGTTGGTAGGAGTGCAAACTAGTGCAACCTCTGTGGAAAGCAGTGTGATGATTCCTAAAAGTTCTAAATATCAACCTCCCATATGACCCCACAATCCCCTTACTGGGAATATACCCTGAAGAACTCAAATCACTCTATGAAAAGGATACCTGCACATGTATGTTTATCGCAGCATTGTTCACAATAGCAAGAACCTAGAACCAACCATGCTGTCCATCAAAAGAGGACTGGATTAAAAAAATGTGGTACATATACATGATGGAATACTATGCAGCTATAAAAAAGAACCAAATCATGAATTTTGCAGCAACCTGAATGGAATTGTCTATAATACTGAGTGATCTTTAACAGCAACAAAGATCTGAGTATCACATGTTCTCACTCATAAGTGGACCTTGAACATCTATCATAATACTATAAGAAAAGGATCGACAGTGGTGGGAATCTATGGGGGGGCAGGAAGAGCAAGGGTGGTGGGATTAATGGTAGTCAATATCTGTCTGGGGACGAGGGGGCACCCCTTATCAACAAGGGTGCCTGAAGAATGCATATTTGTATATCTAACCCTTTACTGTACCCCACAATTTTAAAATAAAAAATATGTTAAAGAAAGAAAAGAAATATGATCTTCAACACCTCTGACACTAATGAGAGCTATATGAACCTCTGGGGAAAGGAATCATCCAGTTAGCTGCATAACTAAATACCATGCATCATGTTGGAAGTACTCCTAGGAGCCAGATTCATGGCCAAAAAGTCACACGAACTTCCAAGGAGTGAATGAAGAGGGCTGATTGTTGGGAGAAATGAGAAGCTCACTAAAATCATTAGGATACTGCTATTTCGGATTGTAAACTTCTGACATACAAAGAGAGCCCAAGTAATTTGTCCCCGTACTCTGTATATAGTTTCTGACAACATCAAAGGAGGAAGTCTTACTTCAAACAAGTGCAGAAGACATAGCCTGAAGAATAAAATTAAAAGTAATTTTCTTAAGTCTTTCTAACATTCTGACAAAATGGACAAAATTGAACTATCCTTACCATAAGCAGTTTTAAAATATTTCAGCAGTAAGCAAAAACTATTTGTTTTTCAAAATATTAACCATGATTTTCACTATCATGGTGGATTAAATACTATGGAGTTTGGTCTTTTGATTTTAATAAGGTGATATCTCCCCCAGGATCCAAGGTACCAAAATTAAGAGTCCACTTAAAGTGGTGAAGAGTCAGAGCTGTCCATGCATGGGAGAGGTCATAGATATAATTTCAAACCTACAGAAAAGCCCCTTGCTTAAAAAGTGACCCACTTTTCCTGCTCTCTGGTGTTTAAAATGTCAAAATTATATCACATTTTAAAAAATTTATACTAAATAGACACTTTGCTCCATCTTAAAATATAAACCTCTTAAAGAAGAAATACTTTATACTTTATCAATTACATACAACTCACTGTAGTTTATATGTAACATCATTTTTAAAATTCTCTCCTCAGAGGTCTGACTCTTACATGCTGTGGCAGGAGAAAGAACCAGAGTTGGAGGCACTGCAGGTAGCCAAACAGTGTGCTTGGGGACAGCTTGATATTTATGTAGAACAGAAAACACAAGGGAGACACCAGCCCATGAACCTATTAGAAGTTGATGTGTTGCTACGATTCTGAAGCTGTCCAGTCATACCTCTCACAGGCATGTTATTTTTGTCATTTTTTGATGGCAGAGTCATCATTTTGAACTTTTTAATGTTTTAGACCAAGAGAACCAGTGAAGTGCATTCTTATTTATAATCTAGAATAGTGTTTTTAAAACTCCATTGAAATTTATGTTGATACTAATTTATGTTGGAAAAGCTTGCTATTTTTAATGGAAAAATGCAGCTAGCATTTGATTACTAAACTGACTGATGGTGGATTATTAATGACATAGTAGAGAACAAAATTTTTATATGGTTATTGGAAAATATGTTATTTATACCAGCAATTGAGTATGGGTATAAAATGTCCTCCAGATTCATCTCAAACAGTCTTTGAAAACACACTATTTACATCAGCAAGAGGAATTATCTGCATTCATGCTGATCTAAAGGTCACCTCTACTGACTAGTACAGAGACTTGGGAACCAGGCAACCACACTCATACACAAATGAGTGAGTAGCACAAAGTTCACCAGGGATCCACAAAAGCAAGGAGAAAAAGAAAAAAAAACAGCTATAAGTGCTCTTATTTATATCCAGAATGCCTCAACCTAGGGAACCCTGAACAACTGTGTGTTTGATCCAGGGGTAAAAAGGTATTTGTAGGGAATGGGAGTAGAAACTGTACTGAAATGTGCCTACCATGATCATTGATTCCTTAACACAAAAACCCAACACAAACCAAGTGAAATTGACAACTTGAATGGTCCTATAACCATTAAAGAAATTAAATTTTAAGTTTAAAAAGCTCCTAAAAAAGGAATTTTCAGGCCCAGATGGCACCATTTGGTAACTCTACCAAACACTTAAAGAAGCATTAACATCAATTTTACGCAATCTCTTCCTGAAATGGAAAAGGACTGAACAATTCCCAACTCATTTTATGAAGTTATATTATGTTGATACTAAGATTAGGCAATCAGACAAAGATAGTAGGGAAAAAAGGAAGAAAGAAAAAAACAATGAAGACTAGAGGTGAATATATCTCATGAATTTAGATGCAAAAATTCTCAGCTAAATATTAGCAAATCAAATCCAGTAATGTATAAAAAGAATTATAAGCAAAGACCAAAGAGGATTTATTCTAGGTATGCAAGGCTAATTCAACATTTAAAAATCAATGAATCTAATCCACCATATCAACAGGCTAAAGAAAAAAGTAGAATCATATTCATTGATAAAGAAAAAGCATTTGACAAAATTCAGCATTCATTCATGATAATAACTCTCAGAAAATTAGGAATGGAGAAAAACTTTTTTAAGTGAAAAAGGAAAAACCCTATACAAAGGCCCTGCAGTTGATATAATACTTAATAGTGAAAGACTACTTTCTCCCTAAGATAAGGAAGAAGGTAAGAATGTCTTCTCTTACCATCCTTATTCAACACAGTACTGGGAGTTCTAGACAGCACAATAAAGAAAAAGAAAGAGAATAAAAGAGAAAAAGGCATCCACGTTGGAATGGAAGAGACAAAACTGCTCCCATTTGCAGATGACATGATTGTCTACGTAGAAAATTCCAAGGAATCTACAAAACACTTCTTAGAATAAATAAGTGAGTTCATCAAGGGTGAAGAAGAAAAAAGTCAACATCAAAAAAATAAATAACATTTCTATAAACTAACAATAAACATTTGGAAACTAAAATTAAAGTCAAATATTTTATAACTCCTACAAAAAATAAAATATTTACATAGACATTTAACAAAACATATACAAAATCTGAATTCCAAAAATTATAAAATACTGATGAGCAGACTTGGAAGAATATTTTGTCTCCCTTTGGAGAAATAGGTAGATTTGCTTACTGTACAGCATAATAAAGATAATGTCTCCCTTCAGGACAAAGGTCGAGCAGATTTACTTATTGTCCATTATTAAAGACTTAGGTTTCCAAGGAGCAAATTTCTCTTCTTCAGTGCAACCTACTGCATGTACAAGCGTCATCTGACCTTGTTCATGTTCCTTAGAAATTTGGGGCTCAGGGAATTAGTGCAAAAAAAAAAGTACTGATGTTACTTTAGCTAGTACTGTTGCTCTGAGTGATCAGCTGCCCTTTGTCTCTGACCAAGAAGTTGTACATCTTCCATTAATGTCCATATATCTCTGAGAGGTCAATGTGTTAACTTGCCATTATTAAGTTGCAAGTTCACTTGTTTACTAGAGTATAATCTCAGAATCTTCACAGTTCTTTATTTTACATTAATAGAAATTCCTAAATTTAACCTATATAAGCAGAACCTGGGTTGTCAACTCCCCATCCCATTCCCCAAGTGTTTTTGAGAATGTCCAGTGGGTGTCTTATGTGTGTTAACTAATAGTCCTATTATTTTCTCCCTCTTTCCAACTCCCCTGATTGAAATCAACTGTTTTTTTTTTTGAGTTGGAGTCTCACTCTGTCGCCCAGACTGGAGTGCAGTGGCTGCTCCCGGCCACCACAGCCTCGACCTGCTGGGCTCCGGCGATCCTTTCGCCTCAGCATTCCAAGTAACCGGAATTACAGGCATGCGCTACCACGCCCGGCTGATTTTTTGATTTATTGTAGAGATGAGGTCTTGCTGCCCAGGCGGGTCTCGAACCCGCGGGCTCAGGCAATCCACTCACCTCAGCCTCCCAAAGGCGCGGGATTACAGGCTGAGCCACCGAGCCCAGCGAAATCAACTGTTCTTAAAAGTTATCCTGGTTGATAATACCTCATTATTATTTTGTTCACCTTTAAGTTGCTAATATCTCTGACAAATATGCATTCTGTGCTACAAAACTCACAAAACGAAGCAAAAAAGAGGTATTGTGGATGTGGAGAAAAAGGAACGCTTCTACACAGCTGGTGGAAAGGCAAATTAGTGCAACTTCTCTGGAAGACAGTGTGGCAATTTCTGAAAGAACTAAAAATTGACCTTCCATTTGACCCAGCAATTTCCTTATTGGAACTATACCTGGAGGAACTCAAATCATTCTACAAAAAAGATACCTGCATATGCATGTTTGTTGCAGCTCTATTCACAATAGCAAAAACATGGAACCAACCATGTTGCCCATCGAAGCTGGAATGGATAAAGAAATGTGGTACATATACACAGTGGAATATTATGCAGTCATAAAGAAGGACAAACATATGGACTTCACAGCAATTTGGATGGATTTGGAGCCGATCTTATTCAGTGATCTATCACAGAAACAAAGAACAGAGTACCATATATTCTCACTCATAAGCGGACCTTGAACAATTATCAAAATACTATAAGAAAGGGATTGGTGGTAGTGGGAAACTGCCAGGGGAGGGGAGTGGGATTGGCAGCTGAGGGATACTGCTAGGGGAGGAAGGGACACACCTCATCAACAAGGGTACCTACATAATCAACGTTTGTATGCCTAACCCTGAATTGTACCCCACAACTTTAAATTTAAAAAATTTTTTAAATTTAAAAAAATTTAAAAAATAAAAGAAAAAGAGGCATTGAGTATACTTTACTACACTGAAATCATGGCCATCTTTCTGATTTTGTAACATTCTTCACCTGGGCAGCAGAGAAAATCTGCTGTAATGTAGCTTCTAGATTGTTCCTTGAGCCACCATCTAGAGTTTCTTTCTGTGTGGAACTTAAGCAATCAATACTGAACTTAAAGAAACTAGCAGAGACCTACAACCTAGTGTAGTTTCCTGTGGTGACTATAATATTCCTATCCTCTATACCTTTGTGAAAACCTATTTCTTTATTATTCTCTCACTAACAACAAAATTTAGTATTTCTGCACCCATTACATTTGGTATGCTTATTTTTATGAGAATTGTGGCAGAGACTTAAAATTCATCTGTTTTAAAGATGTGTCATTACTAAGACCTCTTGAGGCATCGTAACACAAATAAATGTGTTGCCCTAGGAAGAGTTTTACTGCTGTCATATATACACTGAGATTGGTGTGGAGATACCAGTAATATAGTAATTCAGTAAATAAAACCTTCTTATTTTTTAAAAAGTGACAGTTTTTAAAGGAGTAGATACCCAATTTTCCTCAAGAGTCAGTTTTATTGGTAGCAAAATGACACAAAAGTAGTTGATAAGAGCAAGTAAGTAAATATTATCTTGTAATAATAATCAACAATAAAATATTATTTTCGGGCAGATGGAATTTTTTATAACAAAGATATCATCTCATACCATATAATTCACGCATTTAAAGTATATAACTCAATGGTTTCTAGTATAGTCATGCATTACTTAATAACAGGGATACATTCTGAGAAACACATCATTAAGCGATTTCATTGTTGTGCGAACATCATAGAGTGTACTTACACAAGTCTAGATGGTTTTCACCAGCATTTCATTTTTTATACATGATTAATGTTACATTTTATGGATATATCACATTTTTATTCATTTATTAATTTACAGATAATCAACTTGTTTCCGCTTTTGGCTATTAAGAATAATGTTGTTATGAACACTCACGTCCGAGCACTTGTGTAGCTGTATGTTTTCAATTCCCTTGGGTATATATACTTAGAAGTTGAACTGCTGGGTCATATAATAACTTCAGATTTAACATTTTGAGAAATTGCATTACTCTTTTCCAACTGACTGCAACACTTATCTCAACAGTGTACAAGGATTCCAATGTTTCCACATTCTCCTCAACACTTATCATTGTCCTATATTATTATTAATTTAGCCATCCTAGTGAATGGAAACTGATATCTCATTGTAATTTTGAATTACATTTCCCTACTGTCTAAGGATGTTGAACATCATTAGTGATGTTTCTTTAGCACCTGTATATTCTCTATTGAGAAATGTTCGTTCAAATCCTTTACTCATTTTTAAGTTGGGTTATCATTTTATTATTGAGTTTGAAGTGTTCTTTATATATTCTGGATACAGGGTCCTTATCATATATATGATTTTCAGCTAGACAAAATTTAAGCATTAACAAGCATAGTCTTCATGTTTTATAAACATGTAAACTGAGGAGATCAGTTTTTTCTTCACATTAGAAGATCTATTCAGTGGTAGACAATTGATTTGAAGCAAAAACAGATTTATATCCAGATCTCTCTACTATTGGATGTGGGATGATGCTGCAACAACAAGAAATATTTTTAAAATGTATCTTTCGACTTGTGTATTTTATTTTTTTTTACTTTAGTGACTACTAAACCAAATTCTCTCATGAAGTAACAGAAGTGTCTAACTCCACTAGCCCTACATTGGAAATCACCAACTCCTCTGTGAACTTCATTTAACCTTTTTGACAATGTGATCATTTTCATCTAAGTAATATCTAACAGAGCATTTCCAAGGTTTTTTTATTGATATATTCAGCAAGAGATCCATACGGATGTATAAAAACCCCTCAAAGGGAAAAATATACAAAATAATATATTATTAATGAAGATTGTATTCTATGTATAAGACCACATGAGTAGTGTTAAAAATCACAAAAATGGTGTTGGTTTCATTTCTGGGTGTTAAGAAATACCGTGCCATTAAAGCATATGTGACAGTCTAGTTTGAAAAATATAAAAAATTAAAGTGGGACTTTTCAAGAGGGATTTCTTTCTGAAAAGGTCAGCTATAAAAACAGGAAATAGGGGGGATTTCTTACTCCCAAGATCACCAAAATAACATAAATTACTTTACTTGATGCCCATGTATGAAGTTTTATAATGTTCATCACTAAATGTAACAAATGTACTTAGAAAGCAATAAACTTAGAAAAAAATGAGTAATAATGATATAGGTAATAATACAGGAAATTGAATTTTTTTGCCTTGTTCCAAATACATATTTTATTTTGTTTTTAGGTTAGTCACTTTAGGATAGAAGCTAAAATGACTTTTTAAAATTGTGCTTCATTGAATATGTATAATAGAGGTGTTTAAATATAATTTTTCCAGAAAATGAATAATCTATTATTCCTATAAAATTTTGCAGGAATGTCTTTGAAAAATGTTTCTTCTTGTATATACCTAATTGCCCTCCTTATATATCTACTTTCCAGAATAGAATATAATGACTTTTTTTAAAAACTTAAAAGATCCTTTATTTTTGTAGACAACTATTGTAAATTACTTAAGCATCAATTGAGGAGATTTATGCTTGTAACACAGTCTTATTTTAATGTAAGGGGCACATATTTGAAGATAAAACAATTTGATAATGGATTCGAAGGAAGGGTCTTGGTCCTTCTTTGAGCACATACCAGATTCTGTCCTCACTGGCAGATGTGTTTTATAACATGAACAAGACCCCTGAGGATGTGTTTCTATGTCTTTAGGTTATCACATTTGCACTCGAAGGGAGCTCTGGACGAATCCTAGCAGCCTCAGCCATGTTTAACTTTTAGGCTTCCCTTTATGGAGTCCTAAGTTATAAGAGTAGTTTTCCTTCAAATGATTCAGTGTTATATAGGTCTATCCCTATATCCTACATACTCTTTTCTGGTGTCTTTCTTAGCTCTAGCTTGTTTACAAGGATGAAAATACTATTGCTGCCCTAAAAGATGTGTGATCTGAGAGACTAAGATAGACACTCCTTTATCAACTAAGATGGGCCCAAAGGCGAGAGCAACAAAGTTACCTACTAATGGAGGGTTCAGGACCCTGCTGGCATGGCACATTTCCAAATTCCTAAGTCCAAACTTCCTAACTATAGGAGCTATCAGTTTTGATTTACAACCAACTACAACTCTGAGTGGACAGAAGACCAGCCTTAAAAACAGTTTTTTTAGATAAATTATTGCAGACCTTAGGTCAGTTTCAATCAGCTTATAGAGGCTGCACAAAAAAACATCCTGTGTCCTGTAGTTCGCTTTTTGAAATAAAGAGTCAAATTCTACCTCATTTTAATGCTAAAACTCTGCCCCAAAGTGAACATGAACATATGCTACATATATCTTCACCTATTACACATGTGCTTGACACCTTTCATAAAATGTGCATTGTTCCTCTCAAACCTGTTGAATGTGTATGTTATAGGCTCTGAGAAGCTTAAAAACAACCTGTCCTTCCCCTCTTCAAAGTGTTGGTCCATGCTGGGCGCTCTCTTCCCATCTGGCAAACCAATATCACCAATAAAATGTTTCTTTCTGCTATTGATCCATCTTTTGGACGATAGATGTCAATAACTATTTCTGCATTTCAGCTCATAAAGGCAGTATTTTAGGAGAAGAGGTATACTTTCAGAACTACTCTGGCCCAAACTTTGTACAGAAGAATAGATTGAAATAATTAAAATGAAATTATCTGTAAATAGCAGAGACATCTATTTCATGGTAAAAATGGGGGGTTAGTTTCTGCTGAGAGATTTCCTATGATATGTGAAGGATTTGTAGTTTTCTGTGGCATGCCCAAAGACTAGGAAGTGATCGCACAAGAAAAAAAAAATGTGTATCTAAGCATGAGAAGGCTTCTGCAGTGTGCCAACAGACTAGGACCCTAAGAGAGACAGCCAGTAGGTCATCGCTCCATCATTGATAGAGTTTGGCCAAGAATTTTCAGAAGCTGCTGAATTCTGAGTTTTTCTTTTTTGTTAATTTCCTTAAGATAGTTTCAAGTCATTTAAGTTTTCTAAACACAAAAGTCTAAATTCAGTGGAATTTAGGAAAATGAAAGGCAGAGCTTTGCAAGTGGGCAAAGCAGACCAGAGAAAGTAACGCAATATAAAAGCAGCCAGGCAACAGCAGGCAGAAATAAAGGAATATGCCTGGGTGGCAGTCTGGAAGGAGAGGTGACAAATGACACCCAGTTTGCACTAAGTACTCCATAAGTATAATTAAAAGTTCTTTGAAGAGGACATGGTAATATCTTCACTGCTGAAAATTGGGGACTAGAGTTATTTTATTTGAAGACATTAAAAGGAAAAAATAACCTAAAAGGTAAGGAAGTCTGAGAAAACTTAGGTTGTGTTTATAAATTCTGGATTTTCAGTGCTAAACTAGAAAAGCTCAGGTCTTCTCTATCACTTTAGCAATGCCACACAGCGATGTGTTGACCTTGTTTCCAAATACAGTAATAAAAAAAAGAGAGAGCAAGAATAAAAGTTGCAGTTTCCTTTGTCTGGATTTTTATTGAATGATCTTTATTTTCCTCCTGGCCTGCTCGTGTCACCCAGGTTACTCAAGAGTGCCTCACAGGGGCATTAGCAACTTTCGCAAGCAGGTGATTAAATGGTACAGAATTTTTTTGGCTGAAGGAACAGGGTCTTTTTTTTAAGTTTAATAGATTTCATAGTCAGCAATCTCAGAATTATATTAGGAGATTAACTTCTTGCTGACTAAACAAATTACAGTACCGTATACGTCAGACTCCCACTTTGAAATTAAAGCAGCTCTGGCAGCACTAAATATAAAAGGAGAACATTGACCTTTCAACACCGACTAAGACAATGGCTGAGCAGCTCTGCTGCAACATTTGCAATGTGCGAAGCAAGGAGTTGGCAAAGCTGTGCTGAGTTATCATTTGCTGCATTTCATGAATCTCACACAAAAAAAGGAAAGGATCTTCCTCTTAGATGTTTCTGGGTCTATCAAAGTAAACAGGTCGATGAATTATTGATAGTGTTTGGATCAATGAAGTGCCACTGGAATGACAGATGATAAGCACAGCAAAACTGTCACAGTACTCATTCCCCAAATATGCTTTGCAAGTTTCTCTCACCTTGCCTTACTTTTATATAAATCTATCTCAAAGGTCTTCTTTGCCTACAACCACCACCTGCATTTTTCCCAGCATCCATTAATTCTACTTTGTCCTGTAGGATGTGTTTGTAGGGTCAGCTATCCCATGAAGCCTTCTTCAAATAAACCCACAATCGTTTTCTATCTTCTCAGCACTAACTCCTAGAACTTCTGCTATTTATTTATTTATTTATTTTGAGTTGGAGTCTCACTCTGTCGCCCAGACTGGAGTGCAATGGCACACTTCTGGCCACCGCAGCCTCAATCTGCTGGGCTCCAGCGATCCTTCCACCTCAGCTTTCCAAGCAGCTGGAACTACAGGCGTGTGCTATCACGCCCGGCTAATTTTTTGATTTATTGTAGAGATGAGATCTCACCAAGTTGCCCAGGTGGGTCTCGAACCCGCAGACTCAGGCAATCCACTCACCTCAGCCTCCCAAAGCGCGGGATTACAGGCTGAGCTACCAAGTCTGGCTGAACTTCTGTTGTTTACACCATGAATTAACTTACCTAAAATCTGTAAATTTCCTGGTATAGTGCCTGTCTGCAACATAAAAGTTCTGCCCAAAAAGATCATTGAGTTAAGGTCTAAAGCCTTCTTGAAATTGTAAGTTTCCTCTCCACCTCACTTCCCTGATAGCACTTAGCATATTTTAATTATCAATTTACTACAGCTTCTATTTCCATTATGACAGTGGATTATAGAGAAGTGTTGGACTAAATGTTGCCATAAGTCAATATTATGTTAAGGCTATTTTCTTAATCTGATACCACCTATGAGACGGAACAACTACTAAATACCATAAAAATTAGAATTCACTTGTGGATTGTGCCATACAGTATTGAGCTCTACGTCAAATATCAATGCGTTTCAAGTATGTATTTAAATTTGGGGCATATTTTATTGAAGTTTAACTCTTGGTTCTAACCCTTGACCATTTGGGCATACATTTACAAGCTCTTATAAAAGTGTATCAAAAGTTCTAGGAGAGCAGATTTATAGGGATGCTAGACTTACTGTCCTGAAAAGGACCTATTTAAGAAGCTATTCTTAGGGAGTGTTCTTTTTTATTCTTAGTTAAGTGTTATGATTTATAAGCATGAATGTGTGTCAGAAATTCTGTCATGTCATGTTTTTGCCAATAAGCTGAATGGTGAGTTCCTTAAATTACATGGCTAGCAAAGAAAGCCAAGAAAAGCAGGGATGTCTGTTTAATAGAGCAGAATCTACATCTTCAGCTCCCAATTTGAACGAATAATTTTAAGAAATGTTTTACATCAAAGAATTGTAATAGATTATAAGGCACTACTGTACTTCAATATAGACTACTAATATTTTTGTTGCTACTTTTAAGAAACTAATTTTAGTTATATAGTATATACAAATAGGTTTAGTGAGGCAGAACAAAATAAAATTATTTTAAGTGTATAACTGATTTGCCAAAAAATCTAGGCCATTTACATAAAAATCTCACTCCCAATACAAGATTTATTGGTCTCATTCCTGAATTTTTTAGATGATGAAATCTGTGTAGACCAGAGTTTTATGAAAGATAAAGCAGTGTAATTTATTAGCTGCAGAGCAATTATAAAGTCTGATCGTTTCCAGGCATAAATACCAGATGAAGAAGCTTCTTCATATAATCGTGCTTGCTTCAGCCTCATTGATATCCATTGACAAAACCATTCCTCCCCATCAATGACTCCTCAAGTTTATATCCCTGTGTCTTTCAACACTGTTTGTGTCAACCAATTGCTTGTCCTTGGCAATACTGTCCCTCCAAGGGTGCATTTGCCAAAGCTCAGTTAACAGGATTGGATGCCTTGGCATTTGGTGTAACATTTTAAACTTACTCCCTCGATTTTTGATTTTTAGAAGCACAATTTGTTGATGAACAATTGAATAACAACACCGTAAAACTGCTTTTATCGAGAATATATCCCAGAACAGAATTTCCTAAATTCATATTTTCGGTTATTTGCCACAGAGGCACAGAGATTCACTTACTGCACTCTGTTAACTACTCCCTGCCATGCCTCTGGCACTTTAAAACCTGTTTAGCAAAAGAAAAATTGCATTTGTACATTTAAACTCTCAGTGTACTGGGGAGTCTCCAAACATAAAATTTATTTTTTAAGTAAACCTTTTAAAACCACCAAAATGTGGCAAAATAATCTTTGAAATGCAACATGGCAGATGGACAGAAGACGTCTGTATCATGATGGATGGGTCCTTGATTTATTCCTCTGTGAATAGTTGCTGATCATAATCACTTTTATAGCCTGACTGCAGCAAAAAGGATTATTTCTTTTGTCCTGAAACCTCGGGATGAGCGTATTTGTTCAGAGAATGAAGGGGACCAAATTAGACTGAACTACTGGGGCATAATAAATTCACAGCAATCACAAGCCAATGTTCTTTAATTCTTGAGACACTATCAACGTTAAATATTCTGATCCTCTCATAGTTAGCTCGCTTATCCTTTTGTCCTTATTGAATTAACTGCCTTTTCTTTTACATTGTCTCCTGAGGGGACCTCATTTTAAATCTTTTCAGTCTAATTCCATTAATTGGCATATTGTCTGGTCTCATGTTCTCCTCCTGGGTCTTGAACTTATGTTCCCCTCAGTTCTTAAACTCCTTAGCTATATTTTGCAGCTTTGAATGACAACTTGCTCCATCTGTAGACAAAGCATGTGCATTCTTATCTTTCACTTCCAGGCTAATGTTTAACAATGAATTCACAATCCTGGCAGTTTATCAGTCCATTAAGTAAACCTAAGTATAGAGTTCCTTGATTTCAAAGCCATCGTACTGAAATCCAGGAAAATTGGTTCACTAATTTGGGCATAATTTAAGAGCTAACAATTCTAAATTATGGTAAGTGGATCAAAAGGAAGCATATTTATCCTATCTAGAACTGACACAGATCTGGAATCACACTACCTTGGGCTTATATTTTGTGTTCACCATTTATTAGCTAGATAGCCTTGGGAGTTTATATACATCTCTAACTCTCAATATTTTTCTCTCTAAAATGGGAGTAATAATAAAAGTTCATTTCATGAAAACTTAATGGGATAATCCTTAATATAATATCTGGCATATGGCAAATAATACCAGCTATCATTGTCATCATGACTATTAAAGTACCATTACACCTATTAATGGTGTAATTAGATCCTTCCTACAAAGCACATCTAAGTCTCACCTTATCCAAACCTTTAGATGCCTATGTGAAGAATGTCATGTTAGGAGGCAGACTCTGTACAACTTGTCACTTATTTTACACCACAATGTAGTCATCCCCTCCCTTTAATTAAACTGCAAGTCCCTTAAATAGAGAGATCACATCAAACCTCTTTATTAACCTAGGCTTAGCACAAAGTCTTCCTCTCACAGAATAAGGTAGCATAACCATTTATTATCAACAATAAGAGTATGAGAAATCAAGTATTATTTTCAACTTATTTTTGTAGAGAGGTCAAAACTAGAGGAAGAAGGTATATTATTACAAGGAGATGTAAGGGTTATGGAACTACTCAAAGGGGCAAAGTTTAGGAAAGGGGAGTTGATTCTTTCAGACAGGCTTGATTATCCATAGAAGATCAAAAAAAAAAGAATAATTAAGTGATAAACATAGTTAATAATGCCTACTTCCACAAAATTCTAGCTAGTAATCAGATGATCTCATTGCATTCAATTATCAAATACTTTCAAAAAGGATTTGAGATTGAGAGTGATGTTAGCAAGAGGACCAACTAGAAGCTCCTGGCACTCTTCTCCCACAAGAAAAAAACCAAACCAATGAATAAACAGCATTCTGACCAAGAGAACAAAAGTAGAATACCTAAGAACAGCAAAGAAGCAGCAGAAATCCTGTGGAACAGAGACCCAGGATGACCACATACAAGTAGGAAAGAAATAATAATCCATCATTCATCCCCCTAGTCATGATCAGCTCAGCACCAGGAAGTATTTCTCTTTGTGGAGAAAAGACATGCAGGAGGACCCTGGAAGCCCACATATCCATTGCAGACACCTGCATTCTTTGCTACCAGAGAACTCCTGCTGCTTCCTACTTTCTAGGGCTAAGCTAACACAGAGCCGCCCCATCTCTCTCATCCCAGTTACTGGTGTACCCTTCCCTTAGGACTGAGCTGAAGTAGAGCTCAGTACCACCGCTGAGGGAGCACCCCGCTCTCCAGGGACCTTGTGAATCAGACCTCTGGAACACTGGAGATGTTGATGCCCTGGCCCCAGATAACTCAGACGTTCTGCACCCCAAAGCAGTTGTACTTTCCAATGCCACATCTGAGGCAATATCCCACCCTCCAGAGACCTCACGTCTCCGGCCCACCAGAGTCACCACCACCACATCACAGAAATCCAGAGGCTCCAGTAACCCTCACAGCACCATTTTCTGGGACCAAACATATGTGGTGCCTTACATCCTAGAGAATTAGAGACTTGACTGAGCTGTACCACCCTTCCCTTCAAGCCAAACAGCCACAGTTCCCCACTTCCTGGAACTGGACTAGTCCTCCAGAGTTTTAGCTGTTGTGGTACTCCACTTCTCCAGAAAGTGAAGTTATCACTGCACTTCTCCCTGCACTCTCCTAGAGTTCAAACCACAGAGGAATATTTTTATTCCTGAGTCTTTTCTGTTGCTGTACTTGGTCTCACAGAACCTGGGACACTGGCATATCCCACTATTCCAGGGTCCAGAGTCATCATTGCATGGCATTTCACCACCTGGAATCCAAGTTTCTAATGTGCCCTATTGGCTCTAAATCATGAATTACAACTGTGTCCTGCTCCTCAGGGCTCAAAACTGTAGATCACTCATTCTTCCCTGGAGCCATACTAATCCTGTACCCTCCCCTTAGGAACTCATAATCACAGCTACATCCCAGCCTCCTGGACCTGAGCTCCTAGTTGTATCTCAGAGCAACAGATCCTGACTTAATGAAAGAGTGGCATTCCCTATGACTTGGAGAGGTGAACCTGTACTTCAGGTCCCATGTTATACATAACTTGGCAAAACTCTTAGCCCAGGAACCTGAATCCAGATCCACAGCTGCTCTGGGCAACTTTGCCTTGGATCTCAGTGCTACTGTGGCTGCCTATGAACCATATCAGACCCAGAATCAATAGAGATGCCTTCAGCTGAGACTCTTCATTGTGAGAAAGACAAGAACATGAGAATTCCTAAAGTCCTTGCCTAATACCTGCAGCCACCATCATTGCCACAAACTCCTGTAACCTAGGCCACTGAGGCACCTTCCATCATTGCTAACACTGATCATAGCTGAAAAAGTTGCATGGAGACTGACTATATCACTACAACCCACATAAAATGAGAGCCACTGTACTTTGCCCAACCCATAGTTTGGAAGGGGCAACTACACCACCAGGTGCACAGACATCAATGCAGAGACACAATAAACATGAAAATGCAAGGAAATATGACACCACCAAAGGAATGCCATAATTATCTGGCAAGTGATACCAAAAAAAAAAAAGGAAACTTACAAATTGCCTGAATAGAGATTCAAAATAATGATCTTAAGGAAATGCAGAGAGATACAAGAGAATACAAATAGACAATTAAATAAAATTAGGAAAGCAATTCATGATCTAGATGAAAAATTCAGCAGAGATAGATATCACTAAAAGGAACCAGACAAAAATCTTGGATGTGAAAAAGTCAATGAGTTAAATTAAAAAAAAAAGAAAAGAAAAGAAAAAATTGGGAGTTTCAGCAACAGACTAGAACAAGTAGCAAAAATAATCTGTGGGCTTGAATATAGGTATTTTGAAATGACTCAGTCTGATGGAGAATAAAATAAAATAAAAAAGAGTGAAAACAACCTACGAATTATTAAGGGACCAAATATTCTCACTATGGAATTTCCAGAAGTAGAATACACAGAGAAGCAAACAAAAAGCTTATTTAATGAAACAATTGTTAAAAAATCTCAAATCTTGAAAAATATATAATGTAGATCCATGAAGCTCAAAGTTTCCCCAATGGATTCAGTCCAGACATCCTCTCCAAGGTCCATTATAATCAAACTAGTAAAAACGAAGGAAAAAGATAATTTTTAAGGCAGCAAAAGTGTCAAGTCACATATAAGGGCATCCCCATTAGACTATCAGTGGGTTTCTGATATCAGCAGAAACCTTGCTAGCCAAGAGAGAATGGGATGATATATTCAAAATAATGAAATAAAAAAAAAATCACCACTAGTCAAGAACATTAAACAAAAGAAAACACAAAAAGTAAACAAACAAACAAAAAAACCAAAAAAAGAACATTATATGCAGGAAAATTTTCCTTCAAAAATAAAGGAGCAAGGATTTCACAGACAAGCAAACACTGAGGTAATTCATCACTCTAGACTTGCCTTCCAGTAAGTGTCTAAGGGAGTCCTTTCAAGTAGAAATGAAATAATGATAATTACTAATATGAATGTATATGAAAGTATAAATCCCATTGGTAGATCCAGAATACTTCAATACTGCAATGGAGGCATGCAAATCATACATATTTCTAGTATGGCTAAAAGGCAGAATAGTCAAAAACAATGACAAGTTGTCAAGGAGTACACAATATAAAGTGATGTAAGTTGTTACATCCAAAACGTAAATTGTGTGTAGTGAGGTAAAATCTAGCATTTTTGTATGTGACAGGAGCTAAGTTTTTATCAGTTTAAAATAAATTTTCAGAAAATGACTTTAAGAGAAATAATACATAACAAAACAGATTTTGCCACAGGCTTATTTATGTAAATAATAGTTAAGTTCTTATGGCATATTTCTTGTCACAAAAACATCATTAAACATCTAAATAAAGACCCCAAACACTTCTAATATTAACATTGAAATAAACATGAGCTGCACATACATTTAAGTAAGACTAATACAAACAAGCCAGATAATTATTTACAAAATTATTCCAGTTCAG
Source organism: Cephalopachus bancanus (assembly GCA_027257055.1). Lineage (NCBI taxonomy): Eukaryota > Metazoa > Chordata > Mammalia > Primates > Tarsiidae > Cephalopachus > Cephalopachus bancanus. Next base: position 5,462,063 of record JAPVLO010000097.1, on the reverse strand, counting down.
GCTCACTGTTGGCCAGAGATATTACATGATATCACTTATATGTGGAATCTAAGGGGAAAAATTCAAATATAAAGAGATAGGAATCAAAAGAGTGGTTACCAGAAGAGGAGAGGGAAGGGAAGAAATGGGAAATGCAGGTTGGAGGACACAAAGTAGCAGATATGTAGGATGAATAAATCCAGAGACTTAATGTGCAACATGAGAACTATAGGTAATACAATCTTGCTACATACTAGATTTATGCTAAATGAGTAGATTTTAGCTTCACTTCCAACAAAAATAGGTAACTATGCAAGATGAATATGTTAATTTGCTTCTTTATAATGATCTTTCTACTATTTATATGTATCCTATTATATGTCACACAATTTAAATTTACAGAGAATGATGCTGGTAACTTAATGGGTGTTGCGTTACATCTGTGGATTGCCTTGGGTAGGATGAGTATATTAACAATGTTGATTCTTCCAATCCTGAGCATGGAATATTTTTCCATTTGTTTGTGTCTTCTTGGATTTCTTTTTTTTCTTTTTTTTTTTTTGAATTGGAGTCTCACTCTGTCACCCAGACTGGAGTACAGTGGCCGCTCCCGGCAACCACAGCCTCAACCTGCTGGGCTCCGGCGATCCTTCTGCCTCAGCCTTCCGAGTAGCCAGAATTACAGGCATGTGCTACCATGCCTGGTTGATTTTTTGATTTATTGTAGAGATGAGGTCTCGCTGCCTAGGCAGGTCTCGAACCCGTGGGCTCAGGCAATCCACTCACCTCAGCCTCCCAAAGGCGCGGGATTACAGGCTGAGCCACCGAGCTTCCGAGTCTTCCTGGATTTCTTTGAGCAGTGTTTTGTAGTTTTCATTGTAAAGGTCTTTCACCTCTATGGTTAGGATGATGCTGAGGTAATTCATTTTGTTGTTGTTGTTACTATTGTGAATGCTATTGGGATTGTGCTTTTCACTTGGGTTTCTGTTTGTTTATTGTTGGTGTATAGAATGTGACTGTCTTTTGCACATTTATTTTATACCCTGAGATTCAGATTCTCTTGGGTTTTTGAAGTATAAAATCATGTCATCTGCAAAGAGGGATAACTTAACTACCTCTTTTCTATTTGGATACTTCTGATTTCCTTCTCTTGTCTGATTGCTCTAGCGGGACTTCCAATACTATGTTGAACAGGATAGGGGAGAGAGGGCATCCTTGTCTTGTTCTGGTTTTTAGGGGAAATGACTCCAACTTCTGTCTGTTTAGCAATATAGTTGCTGTGGATCTCTCATAGATGGTTCTTACTGTTTTGAAGTATGTTCCATCTATGCATAGATGTTTGAGGGTTTTTATCAAGAAGGGGTGCTGGATTTTATCAAAAGTTTTTTCCACATCTAAGATAAAATCATGTGGTTTTTGTTTTTACATCTGTTGATGTATTTAATTACATTTATGGTCTTGTGAATGTTGAACCAGCCCAGCATCCGGGGGATTAAGCCAACTTGGTCATGGTGGATGATTTTTGAGATGTATTGTTGGATACAGTTTGCTAGAATCTTGCTGAGAATTTTATCATCTATGTTCATCAAGGATATTGGTCTGTATTTCTTTTTCTTTTTTGGATCTTTACCCGGTTTGGGTGTCAATGTGATGTTAGCTTCATAAAATGTTTTAGAGAGAGCTCCATCTTTCTTGATTGCCTGGAATATTTTCTTTTTTTTTTTTTTTTTTTGAGCTGGAGTCTTACTCTGTCATCCAGACTGGAGTGCAGTGGCCACTCCCGGCCACCGCAACCTCGACCTGCTGAGCTCCGGCGATCCTTCTGCCTCAGCCTTCCAAGTAGCTGGAACTACAGGCGTGCAACCACACCCGGCTAATTTTTTGATTTATTGCAGAAATGAGGTCTCACCAAGTTGCCCAGGTGGGTCACGAACCCGCGGGTTCAGGCAATCCACTCACCTCAGCCTCCCAAGGTGTGAGATTACAGACTGAGCCAACGAGTCCAGCGCCTGGAATATTTTCAATAGGATTGGTATCAGCTCCTCCGTGTATGTTTTGTAGAATTCTGCTGGAAAGTCATCTAGCCCAATGCTCTTTTTTTTTTTTTTTTGTAGATAGTTTTCTTATGACACAGTTGATTTCCTGGGTTGTTATTGGTCTATTTAGGGTCTTGATTTCTTCTTGTTTCAACCTTGAGAGGCTGTGTGATGTCAGAAAGTCCTCCATTTCATTCAGGCTTTCAAGTTTATTTCAATACAAGTATACATAGCAATCTACCAGCAGCATTTTTCTCAGACCTGGAAAAGACAATACAGGAATTCATAATGGAAACATAAATGGTCACGAAAAACCAAAACAATTCTCAGCAAAACAAACCAAAACAAAACAAAAAAGTGCAAGGTATCACACTTCCAGACTTTAAACTCTATTATAAAGCTGTAATAATCAAAACAGCCTGGTATTTGGTACAAGAACAAGGATACAGACCATTGGAACAGGATAGAGATTCCAGAAGCAAAACCAGAATTTCTCAAACAACTCTTCTTCAAAAAAGCTTCAACCATTAATCACTGGGGAGAGGAGAACCTAGTTAGTAAATATTTCTGGGAAAACTGGCCGACCACATGCAGTAGATTAAAATAAGACTTCTACCTATTACCATAAACAAAAATCAACTCTAAATGGATCAAAGACCTAAATGCAAAACCTCAAACTATAAGAACATTAGAAAATGCAGGAGACACCCTTATGGAAATTGGAAATGGCAACCAATTCCTGATCAAAACCCCAAGAGCCCATGCCATAAGAGATAAGATAGACAGGTGGGACCTCATCAAACTGACAATCTTTTACAAAGCCAAATAACACATCAAGAGAGTGGGGAGATAGCCCAGAGAATGGGAAAAAATATTTGCCAACTGTATATATGACAAAGGCCTACCATCTAGGATCCACAAAGAACTCAAACATGCTGAAAACAACAACAACAACAACAAAAACAAAAAGCCCCATTGCAAAGTGGGCAAAAGATATGAATAGATACTTCTCAAAAGAAGACATATGAGCAGCCAACAGATACATGAAACAATTCTCAGCTTCACTAGTCATTAAAGAAATGCAAATTAAAACCACACTGAGATGCCACCTAACTCCAGTCAAGGTGGCCATCATCAATAACTCAAAAATAGCAGATGCTGGAGAGAATTGGGGGATGGGGGGGAGAACACTTCTACACTGCTGGTGGAAGTGTAAACTAGTACAACCTCTGTGGAAAACAGTTTGGTGATTCCTAAAAGATCTAAAAATCAACCTTCCATACAACCCCACAATTCCCCTACTGGGAATATACCTGGAGGAACTCAAATCATTCTACAAAAAAGTTACCTGCTGGGCTCGGTGGCTCAGCCTGTAATCCCACGCCTTTGGGAGGCTGAGGTGAGTGGATTGCCTGAGCCCGCGGGTTCGAGACCCGCCTGGGGCAGCGAGACCTCATTTCTACAATAAATCAAAAAATCAGCTGGGCGTGGTAGCGCATGCCTGTAATTCCGGCTACTCGGAAGGCTGAGGAGGAAGGATCACCGGAGCCCAGCAGGTCGAGGCTGTGGTGGCCGTAAGCGGCCACTGCACTCCAGTCTGGGCGACAGAGTGAGACTCCAACTCAAAAAAAAAAAAAAAAGTTACCTGCACAAACATGTTCATTGTAGCGTTATTCACAATAGCAAAATCATGGAAACCAAATGTGCTGCCTATCAAAAGAGGACTGGATAAAAAAAAATGTGCTTCATATACATATGGTATACTACACAGCCATAAAGAAGGACAAAATTATGAGCTTTGCTTCAACTTGGATGGACTTAGTATCTATAATACTGAGTGATCTATCACAGAAACAAAGAACTGGATACCACATGTTCTCACTCATAAGCAGACCTTGAACAATTATCGTAATACTATAAGAAAGGGATTAGCAGTAATGAGAAACTGCCAGGGGAGGGGCTCAGGATTGGCAGTAGTGGGAAACTTCTGGTGGGGGGGGATTGGAAGTAGTAGGAAACTGCCAGGAGAGGAGGGCACACCTCATCAACAAGGGTACCTGCGTAATGAAAATTTTTACACCTAACCTTGAATTGTACCCCACATTTTAAAATAAAATAATTTACACAATAACATCTATTTTCTAAAAAAGAATTTGAAACATAATCAAATACATAATTCATGTAAAAATTAACCCATGAAATAGACTGATGGCCAACCCATAGACAATTGTCAAGTGCTTCACTGGTAACTTATCAAAATAAAATGCAAAGCTGTATTTCATCACTTGAACTATAAAAGTAGTTCTAAAGAACAGTGTGCTTAAAAATCTATGGTCTTGAGAGATCAAAATTTTTCAGGAATAATTGAAGCTCACCCAATTTCCTAGGGAATTTCTGGTGTTGATGTGGAATACATCTAAGTTGATAAGATTGTTTAACAGTCCAAATATTCTCTAAATTTGACAATTTCATGGAGGGCTTAATTCAGTTTACCACAGGTTTAATCTTATTTCTTCTCCATTTCTGCTCATTAACACATTCTACAGGACTTAGACAATAACAGCCAAAAAATAAATTCAAAGGTTTCATATCATCTACTTAGAAAATAACACATTTTTTATATTATAAAATATTATGTGAAGGTAACTGAATTCAGAACCTTGAAATCAGATCAGATAGTATCGTACACCTTTGTATGGGTGGCAAAACTACTAATGTATAAACATGAAAAAGATATATGTATTCTTTGAAAGGATAAACAAGATTGACAGACCTCTAGCCAGAATGACCAAGAAAAAGAGAGAAAAAGCCCAAATAAACACAATCGGATGCAAAAGATCAAATCACAATGGATCCTAAAGAATTACAAAAAATTAGAGATTACTATGCACACCTTTATGGGAAAAAACTTGAAAACCTAAATGGAATGGAGGAATTTCTGACTTCACACAACCTTTCCTAAGGTTGAAACAATAAGAAATTGAGACATTAAATTGACCAATAACAACCCAGGAAATAGACTCTGTCATAATAAAACTATCCACAAGAAAAAGTCCTAGACCAGATTACTTTCCAGCAGAGTTCTATGAAAAATACAAGGAAGAGCTGATACCAATCCTACTGAAAGTATTCCAAGCAAATGAGAAAGATGGAACTCTCCCCAAATCATTTTATGAAGTTAACATCACATTGATACCCAAACCAGGTAAAGATCCAACAAAGAAAGAAAGCTATAGGCCAATATCCCTGATTAACATAGATGCAAAAATACTCAAGATTCTAGCAAAATGAATCCAACAAAACATCTCAAAAATCATCCACCATGATCAAGCAGGCTTCATCCTTGTGAAACAGGGCTGGTTCAACATCCACAAGACCATAAATATAGTTAAATACATCAATAGATGTAATGATTATATCATTAGATACAGAAAAAGCTTTGGATAAAATCCAGCATCCCTTCTTGATAAAAACCCTTGAACACCTAGGCATAGAGGGAACATGTTAGGAACATATGACCTAACATAGTAGGGGCCGTCTACTGTAAACCCACAGTCATATTGCTAAATGGACAAAAATTGGAAGCATTTCTCCTTAAAACCAGAATAAGACAAGGTTGCCGGTGGCTCAATCTGTAATCCCAACACTTTGGGAGGCCGAGGCAAGTGGATTGCCGTAGGTTTGAGACCCACCCGGGCAACTTGGTGAGTCTCTACAATAAATCAAAAATTAGCCGAGCATGGTAGTGCATGCCTATAGTTCCGGCTACTTGGAAGGCTGAGGCGAAGGATGGCTGGAGTCCAGCAGGTTGAGGCTGCGGTGGCTGGGAGCGTGCCACTGCACTTCTGTCTGGGAGACAGAATGAGACATCAACTAAAAAAAACAAAAAAACAAAAAACAAGGTTGCTCACTTTCACCCCTGTTGTTCGACATAGTGTTGGGAGTCTTAGCTAGAGCAATTAGATAAGAGAAGGAAATCATGGGTATCCAAGTAGGGAAAGAAGAAGTCAAGCTATCATTCTTTGCTGACAAAATGATTCTATATGTAGAAAATAAAGGAGAATCTGTCAAAAACTTTCTTGCACTGATAAAGGACTTTGGGCAAAGTCTCAGGATACAAAATCAACATGCATCAACATTCTTATACACCAACAGCAAACAGGCAGAGAATCAAATAAAAGGCACAATCCCATTCATAAAAGCCACACAGAAAATGAAATACCTCAACATCTACCTAATCAAAGAAGTGAAAGACCTTTACAATGAAAACTACAAAACACTGTTCAAAGAAATCAAAGAAGACACTAGTAAATGAAAAAATATGCCATGCCCATGGATGGGAAGAATCAACATTGTTAAGATGTCCATCCTACCTGAGGTAATCTACAGATTTAAAGCAATACCTAAATTACCAACATCATTCTTCTCAGACCTGGAAACAATACAGAAATTCATATGGAATTGTAAGTGAACACAAATAGCCAAAACAATCCTCAGCAAAAGGAACAAAGTGAGAGGTATCACACTTCCAAACTTTAAACTTTACTATAAGGCTACAATAATCAAAACAGCCTGGTAGTGGTACAAGAACAGGGATATAGACCAATGGAACAGGATAGAGAGTTCATAAGCAAAGTCTCAATTTTTCAACCAACTCACCTTCAACAAAGCCTCCACTAACAACCACTGGGAAGAGGAGAACTTATTTAGTAAATGGTGCTGGGAAAACTGGCTGACCACATGCAGAAGATTAAAACAAGACCCCTACCTATTACCATACACAAAAATCAACTCTAAATGGATCAAATACCTAAATGTAAAACCTCAGACTATAAGAACCTTAGAAAATGCAGGCATCACCCTTATGGAAATTGAAACTGGCAACATTCCTGATCAAAGCCCCAAGTGCCCATGCCATAAAAGGCAAGATAGGCAAGTGGGACCTCATCAAACTGAAAAGCTTCTGCAAAACAAAAGAAGCCATCAAGATCTCAGGGAGAAAGTCTACAGAATGGGAAACAAAATATCTACCAACTGTATATCTGACAAAGTTCTAACATCTAGGATCTACAAGGAACTCAAACATGCCAAAAAGAAAAAAAAAAGCAGTCCTATTAAAAAGTGGGCAAAAGATAAGAATAGACACTTCTCAAAAGAAAATATATAAATAGCCAACAGGTACATGAAAAAATGCATAGCCGCACTAATCACCAAAGAATGGCAAATTAAAACTACACTGAGATACCACCTAACTTCAGTCAGGATGGTCATCATCAATAACTCAAAAAACAACAGATGCTGGAGAGGATGAAGGGAAAGAGGAACACTTCTACACTGTTGGTGGTAGTGCAAACGAGTGCAACCTCTGTGGAAAACAGTTTGGCGATTTCTAAAATATCTAAAAATTGACCTCCCATATGACCCAGCAATCCCCCTTCTGAGAATATACCCAGCGGATCTCAAATCATTCTACAACAGATACCTGCAGCACTATTCACAATAGCAAAAATATGAAACCAACCGTACTGCCCCTTGAATGTAGACTGAATTTTTAAAATGTGGTACATATGCAAGATGGAATATTATGCTGCCATAATGAAGGACAGAATTATGAACTTCACAGCAACTTGGATGGACTTAGAGTCTAATACTCAGTAATCTATCACAGAAACAAAGACTTGAGTACCACATGCTCTCACTCATAAGCAGACCTTGAACAATTATCATAATACTATAAGAAAGGGATTGGCAATAGTAGGAAACTTCCTAGGGAGATAGTGGGGGCAGGGGAACTCTTCATCAGTAAGGGTACTTGATCTCAAGCCAGATGATGTGAGGACCAATGTGAGGTCCAAACTTTACCTGTACAATGACCATTTGTATACCTAACCCTGAATTGTACCCCACATCTTTGAAATAAAAATTAAAAAAAGAAAAGATGGAAGTAATTTCATCTTGGATCAGTCATTTTACAAAGCTAAGAAATAGAGCTAATGAAATTAGTCAGTAGGACTCACATCTCAGATAGGCAAGTCATCTTGATCTTTATCCTATGACCCTGCTAAATCCCAGGGGGCCATCTTACTCTTATAAACAAGGGGGTTGCATAATAAAAGACAGACAGGAAAATCCACTGTCATGATTGCTTTGGTTTAAATGTCCCCTCCAAAATTTGTGTTGAAATTAATTGCCACTGTAATGGTATTAAGAGGTGAGATCTTTAAGAGGTGATTAGGTCATAAGGGCTCTGCCTTCATGAGTGGATTAAAGCCCTGATCTTGGGAGTGGATTAATTATGACAGGAGTTCTGCCTTCTTTTTTTCTCTCTCGTGTTTACTTTCCCTTCTCCTTTTGCCTTTCATCATGGGATGATGCTCTTGCCAGATGCCAGCGCCATGCTTCCCAGTCTCCAGGACCATGAGTCAAATAAACTTCTATTGTTAATAAATGTACCTAATCTGTGGAATTCTGTTATAGTAGCAGAAGACAGACTAATGATTTATAAACAAATTTAAGTGTAGACATCAAAAATTCCAGACCAGGATCATTACCTTTGGAAATGAAACAAAAGGAAATAACAAGTAGAGATTTAAAGATTAAAAAAAATCACCGAAGCAAAAATTATAAGTATTAGGCTTCCGTTTAACTTCATGTAACAAAACAACACAAATAACGTCTTAATTGGATAGAAAAATTTATTTTTCTCACACAATGAAATAGCCAGAAGTTGGAAGTACAAGGTTTGTGTGGCAGCTCTACAGTGCTCTGACTATCCTTTTTCTCCTTCTCCACCCTTAATGAGCAGCTCTTATCTTCATGATTGACATGTGTCTGCTCCATTCCAGACATCTGTCCCTAGATTTCTGTTTCTGTAGTTTTGCCTTCTCCATATTATAGTAATGGAATCATACAGTATGTTGCCTTTTGTTATGGTTTATCCTACATAGTATAATTCTTTCAAGATCCATCCATATTGTTGCATGAATCAGTAGTCTATCCTCTCTGTTCTAAATAGTTTTCTATTGTATTCATATACAGCAATGTTACCATGTGTACATTAATGAGCATTTGATTTCTTTTCCATTTTTTTCACAATCATAAAGTTGCTATCAATATTCATGTAAAAGTCTTTGTACAAACATATGTTTTCATTTATCTAAAGTAATACCTAGGAGGGGGTTGGAAGATCATCTGTTAGGTACAAATTTATTTTTATAGAGAATGCTCCAAGTGTTTTCCAATATGACTATATCATTTTGCATTCTTATTAGGGATGCATAATATTGCACATACTCTGTAATTTTAATTTTAGTTTTTTTAAGCCATGTTAATTGTTATATAATAGAATATAATTTTGCTTTTAAATCACTTATTTGTAGTGGTTAGTAATGTTGAGTATTTTTTTATGTGTTTATTATGCAGCCTAGTAGGCAGAATAATGACCTTCTGAAAGTGTCCTAGTCCTAATCCCTGGAAAGGACTGAGTATGTTACCCTACATGGTAAAGGGGAATTAATGTATGTAGAGTTAAGGTTGCTCAAAAGCTGACCTTAGAATAGGAGATGATTTTGAAATGTCTAAGTGGGTGCAATATAGTCACAAGGGTTCTTAAATGTGAAAAAGGGGAGCAGAGTCAACATCAGAATGAGACAATGTGATAAGAATTCAACCAGCCATTGCTGGTTTGAAGAAGGAAAGAGCTCAGGAGACAAAGAATGTGGGTAACCTCTAGAAGCTGGGAAAGACAAAAAAGTGAATTTTGACCAAGATCCTCCAGAAGGAAATACAGTCCTGATGATACACTGATCTACCCATAAGACTAATTTTGGACTTCTGACCACCAAAATTATAACATAACAAATTCACGGGGATTTTTTGTTTTTGTTTTTTAGAAATCAGGATTTATTGAGAGGACAGAAAAGTTCCCACAGTGGGAGAAGACCCCAGGGGGTTGCCAAATTTGTCTTGTTTTAAGGCAATAATATTGTGGCAATTTATTACAGAAGCAATAATAAACTGATAAATATACCCATAACTCTACTTCAATAAAGACTTTGTTCAAATATTTTATTCATTTTAAAAATATATGTTGTCTTCTTGCTGAAATTTGAGAGTTCTTTATAGATTCAAGTCTTTTATCATTATGTGTTTTGCAAAAATGTTCTGACAGTCTATAATCTATCTTTTTATTTTCTTCACAGTATCTTTTGAAGAGCACAACTTTAAATTTTGATGATATGATTTATCAAATTATTATTTTGGTGCTCATGCTTTCTGTGTGCCATCTAATAAAAAAAGATACTTGCCTCAAAAAAAGAAAAAGAAAAAAAGAAAAGAAAAGAAAATTGGGCCGGGTTCGGTGGCTCAGCCTATAATCCCACGCTTTGGGAGGCTGAGGTGAGTGGATTGCCTGAGCCTGTGGGTTCGAGACCCGACCTCCCTGGGCAACTCGGTGAGACCTCATCTCTACAATAAATCAAAAATTAGTCAGGCGTTGTAGTGTGCACCTGTAGTTTCAGCTACTTGGAAGGCTGAGCCAGAAGGATCGCCGGAGCCCAGCAGGTCGAGGCTGCAGTGGCCAGGAGCGGCCACTGCACTCCAGTCTGGGCGACAGAGTGAGACTCCAACAAAAAAAAAAAAGAAAGAAAGAAAGAAAGAAAGAAAGAAAATTGAAAGGCAAAGGCAGAGGGCAAAATGCAAAGAGAAGCCAGGCTCGGTGGCTCAGCCTGTAATCCCGCGCCTTTGGGAGGCTGAGGTGAGTGGATTGTCTGAGCCTGTGGGTTCGAGACCTGACCTGCCTGGGCAACTTGGTGAGACCTCATCTCTACAATAAATCAAAAATTAGCCGGGGCGTGGTAGTGCGCGCCTGTAGTTCCAGCTACTTGGAAGGCTGAGCCGGAAGGATCGCCGGAGCCCAGCAGGTCGAGGCTGCAGTGGCCAGGAGCGGCCACGGCACTCCAGTCTGGGTGACAAAGTGAGACTCCAACTGAAAAAAAAAAAAAATGAAAAAAGATGCATGCCTTATGAATGCCCCTCATTTAAGGAGCTTTCCCAACCAGTGACTTTCACTTACATGCCACATGGCTTCATCAGAAGTCAGCTTGGGAAACAGTTTTTTGGCTGGACATAATGCAACCCTAGAAAATATTTAAGGTCATCTAGGAAAGTAGAAGAAGAGAAAGGATCTGGGACAAGCAATTAACAGTGTCTATCAAAACCTCTTGTTTTGTCAACATTTTTCCTTCAGTGAATTAGTGTGTTTCAATTATTGTGCAATTTATACTCTTTTTGTGAGTAATAGGTTCAGAGGCCAAAATGGAAGTAAACTCGGATGCTTACAAGTTATCCAGCCCCTTGGTGGCTGGTGATGGTATAAAGAGGTGAGATCTTTAAGAGGTAATTAGATCATGAGGGTTCTGCCTTCATGAGTGGATTAAAGCCCTAATCTTGGGAATGGATTAATTATGACAGGAGTTCTGCCTTCTTTTTTTCTCTCTCTCATGCTTACTTTCCCTTTGCCTTCTGCCTTTCGTCACGGGATGATACTCTTGCCAGATACCTTTCCCTTTGTTGTGCAATATACATTGTTAAACCTCATAATAAATGATTTAAGGAACTCTACATTTTCTACTGGGAATTTGTTTCCTAATATTATTTCTGAGAATTCAAGACCACTTATCTTTTTCACAAATTTATTTTGGTTGTCTTTTGCCATAAACCCTGGCCCAAGATTCTCTTTTTGTCACTCCTATCTAGTTTGTAACTGCTTTCTCAGACATGCACACCATTTCTCTTCATTGAGTCCCCAAAAGTATATTTAACACAAGTCTTTAGTTTAGTTTAAATCATTTTTTGTTTGTTTGTTTTAGCTGAGGCTTGAGTTACAAGAATCTTACTGCTCAGAAATGGAGGCCTTATATGAGAAATCACACATCTCTTCTCCTTGAGTCTAAGCCATGCCCCTTTAAGTGTTCATTCCTCGGTTATCTCTCTTCTATCTCCTTGCCCATACCACATTGCAGAGGTAAGCTTATCTCTTCAAGGTAAAGGTACCTTACTTATGACCTTTCTTTCCTTAAGCTTAGAAAATCCATTTGCCCTTTTCTGCCCTAGTCAAAAGAAGACCAAAACAGTAACCATTATAACAATGTATGCAGGAATGCCTTGATATGAAAACTATGGAGTATATGTTAAAGCTGATACTTTGAACCTTAGTTTCAAGCACCTAGATTTGGATCACTTTCCCCATTTGGATCTTTTCAAGAGCAATTTGGTAATAAAGTGAATGAATGTTTTTTACCTTGTAAATATATGGATATGACTAAAAAGATCACTCCTATAATAAATTGAAGACCTAAAACTGTTCAAAAATCACTTTCCGGATGCAATCATTTTCAGATCCAGGCTCCAACTACAATAGGAAAACATTAGCCTCTCTAAAATGTAGTCTGTTCACACCATTTGGGAATCTACGGTGCTTTTTAACATCCAGCATCATAGAATCTTAACCCCACAGGAACCACAGAGATAGTTTAGTTGGACACATTTATTTTAATTTGAAACAGTTGAAAACTGAAAGGGCACTTAAGGTTATTCTGAGAGTCAGAGATCAAACCAAAGATGAAGGCCTGGGACTTTTAAACCAATGCTCATTGCTAACAACACCCAGGACAGTGGTGAACTCTGGCTCCTCTAGGTAGGGAGGTTTATTTAGCCAGCCCATGACCCTAACACCTTAGGTATTTTTATGGGTCCCCTCTTATCTAAGTGCCTCTGTTGCTTCTAAAAGTTTCAGAAGCTGTACTTGTGAGCATGGGAGGAGTATATATAGAAAAATATCTCTTAGAGCTCTCTCTGATACCAGTGCTCCTTAAGAAGTCAAGAAAAATATTACATCAACATTCATGTTCAAGAGCCCTGCCATTTCTTATAATCAACTGAATCTTATCTTGGATTTTGATTTGAATCTTATCCTTTACAAGAAAATTTAATCTCAAAATAGTTTTCTGTAATCACTGATTCTAACTCATCTCCCAACATCCTCTCTTAAACCCACTCCAATCAGAATTTTAGTCCCATCATTATGTTAAAACTCTCATACCATGGTCACCAATGACCTCTATTTTTAATCCTTTTCTTTGATTTATCAGCAGTGGTTTGGAATAGTTGAAGATTACCTACTTCTTAAAACACTTTCTTCACCCGACTTCCACAGCACTCTCCTGGTTTTTGTCCTAGCTTGCTGACCACTTCTTGGGTTCTTTTGTTGATTCTTTAATAGCCTCTCCAATCTTTTACCATGTAGTGCTTCACTGAATTGTTCTTGGGTCTTCTCTACTCTTTGTTTCTATTGTGGTGCTCTTTCTCAGTTTTCTCGTTTTAAGCAACAATTATTCTTGGGTCTTCTCTACTCTTTGTTTCTATTGTGGTGATCTTTCTCAGTTTCCTGGTTTTAAGCCCTCATGATTTTCTTTCTTTTTTTTTGAGTTAGAGTCTCACTCTGTCGCCCAGACTGGAGTGCAGTGGCCGCTGAGCTCCGGCGACCCTTCCACCTCAGCCTTCCAAGTAGCTGGAATTACAGGCATGCGCTACCACGACCGGCAAGTTTTTTGATTTATTGTAGAGATAAGGTCTCGCTGCCCAGGTGGGTCTCGAACCTGCGGGCTCAGGCAATCCACTCACCTTAGTCTCCCAAAGGCACGGGATTACAGGCTGAACCACCGAGCCTGGCTACAAATGAACATTTCCAGCATGGATCTCTCCCCTAAACTTGGTCTTGCATATTAAACTGTCACTGGATATCTCCAATAGACATCTAATAGGATTAGCATACTTAACATTTTTTTAAAACAAGTTCCTGATTTCACCTCTGTCCCATCAAACTTGTTCCTTCTGTGGTTTTTCCCATCTCAGTTAATGACAGTTTTGTAGTTTCAGTTGTTCAGGCCAAACAGTTTGGGTCATACTTGATTTTCTTTTGTATGCAACACTGGACCCATCAGGAAATCTTGATCACACTTATATTATACACATTATATTACATATTCCATATGTATTTAGAATCTGACTTCTTCTCAACATAATACTTCTACCACCTTGATCCTAGCCTGAATTATTGCAATGTCTTCTTAAGATTCTCTCTGCTTTTGCCTTTGTCAACCCACCTATCCTAGACAGTTTATTTTAACACACAAGCCAGAAATATTCTGTTAATATATTCAGATATTGTCACCACTTTGTTCTGAGCCCTCCAGACTCCTTATCTCTGAGTAAAAGTCCACTCTTTTGAATGGCTGCCAGGATCTCCGTGCTCTGCCTACCCCTGCCCACCACCTTTTTGAAACCGACTCTGCCTCATATCCTCACTCATTCTGCTCCACTACTCTTGACTTCTTGCAGTTTCAGGCACTTAATGATTTCTTCTTCCTGGAATTCTCTTCCCGGAGATGTCTGCATAGTATCTTTCCTCCTTTCACTCAAACCATTGTCCAATACCTTCTTCCCTGATCACCTAATTTGAAATTATTCTCCTCTCTCATCCTGATCCTTGTCTTTATTACATTCTCTATATTCCTTCTTCCCACCTCTTTCCACTTTAATATTCCAGAGTTCTCAATGTGATTTTCTTGCATATTGTCCATCTCCTCATCTTAAAAAGTAAGCAGAATTAAGGTAGTTTTTTTTTTTTGTCGCTTTTGTTCATTGCTGTCTGGATAATAATAGGTGTAGAATTAGTGCTTAGTATTTTTGAGTAAATAAAGGAATAAATGAATTACAGTGAATAATAATACAATAATTAGTTCAAATGAAACAAACACAAAAGTGAGGCAACCTGAGACCTGGAGTACCTTTATCTGGTCAGCATTGTCTCAAGTCTAAATGACGTTGGCTTTCTCCAGGAGGTAGATGGCTGTCAGTCACTGGATGTTCAGGGGGCTAAATTCAGCTAGATGGCATATTTTAAAAGTAAAATCTGTACCTTTAAATGCTAATATATCAAATTTTTAAAACATGAGAATTTTCTTTTAGAGAATTCATATGTAGTGGATGTTTCAGAGGAGTATTTCTGATTATAAAATTGCTAAAAGCTATTGTGCATTTGGGAAGAAAATCTTGTAAACTTGACCTTGCAGAAAAGGCATATTTTAGACTATCTAACAAATAAAATGTGCCCACATTTAAACTTTTTGTCTACAAAAAAACATTAAGAGGAAAGGTTTCAAAACATAAATCCAGCGTCTGAGTGAATTGGTTGCAGTTTTATGATCAACAGTAAAAGCTGTCTTCTGGTTTGTCAATTATACACAAACTAAAAGGTCTTCAAGAAGGTCTCTACACAAAGGACTTTAATGACTCACAGAAAGTCTACCAGAATATGTGTCAAGGAACAGCTAATTAGTAAGTGTCTGGTAAGGAAAGACTGACATTAATGCAAATTAATGACATTATAAAGTACAGCAACAATCTACAATTGAGGATTTACATAATCAGTCATTATAGTTCCCTGTTGTCTTTTAGGTCAATAATGTGCTGTTTTAAGACACGCTAATATGTGTTTACTCATTAATCCACAATGTTGTCTAAGAGAGAGTCTAGGTCTCTGCTTGAATTAATTTATATTTAAATTGTAATAGCAGATAATTGCTTCACAGATTGGAAGAAAAATACATAAACTCAAAGATGTAGATTAAACATAGGTCCTTCATAAAATTCTTTGTGTTTCTGATTTATGGAGTAAAGACAGCTTATGATCTACCAAAACTTTATTGTAATTAGGGGTTCAAATGAGGCAATGTCTCAGATCTGTATTAACTTTGGATTGCCTGAAAAGACTGAAGGGTATCTTTGGTGAGCATGGAGAGGGTAGAGGGTGGGAGGTGAGGAAGACTAGATGAATTTGTTACATTTTATTGGGTCATAAAAAGCATAGCAGAGTCTCAAGCAAAATGTCAACAGTGATGAGAACAAATTATTCCAGATCCTAGGTATTCTCTATGACCCTTAAAAGTGAAAAATCACTAGGTGATAATTACATTTGACACTTTGAAGTAAGTAGTCTATTTTTTTGCTCCTAAATTACCATAATCTATCAAAAAATGAATTCAAAATGAGGCTTGCTACTTTGATGGGGCCAATCATATTGACCTATTTGTTTACATAAATTCAATACTCCCTAACAATGTATTAGCCAGAGAGACTTAGTTCTATTTATTCTAAAAGCAAGTTTCCTGTGTGTTATATGGTAATTTTTCCCCATAAATGTCTAGGGGCTACTTTGATGGAAAAGTTTTTACAGCCCAACCTGGAACATGAAAGATATATAGTTAACAGTGACTGTGGTAATTGCTAAAATTATGTATACATAAAAGCTAAGCACTACTTCTTACTGCTAGTGATAGGGACCAAATTCCTGCTGTTAAGATCCAAGTAAAATAGTGTAGACTTTTCTTTTATAAACAAAATGTTTTTAAATTCCCAAATGCCTATATGTTTTTGGATGGAGACTCTTTTCTGCTTTATTGAGGTTGCACAGACCAATGTGGGGAAATGTATCATACCACGATTAAAATGTCCTTTAAACAGGCTGCACGGCAATGCTTTCACAGCAGTTGGCTACACCAACACTTCATTTAGGGATCGGCATTAATCCCTCATTTGCATGGACACATACTTCTCTCCTCAAATGACATTAATAGTCATTATAAA
This sequence comes from Cephalopachus bancanus, assembly GCA_027257055.1. Classification (NCBI taxonomy): domain Eukaryota; kingdom Metazoa; phylum Chordata; class Mammalia; order Primates; family Tarsiidae; genus Cephalopachus; species Cephalopachus bancanus. The sequence goes on along the minus strand of JAPVLO010000097.1, from coordinate 5,445,342 downwards.
TCTACTTTTTACATGCCGTCACTATGCCAAGATAAAATGCAATGAGAAAGAATTATATGAGAATTGCTTTGGACAGCCAGTCTATATATACAGTCAGCATCACTCAATATTCCTGCCATTCAGAATTTGGTAACTTAAAGGTGAGACATGGAATATATACACTCACAAAATACTTTTTTGTACAAGCTAATGGAAGGCTGATGAATAAAAATTAAAGACAGACTATTTCAACTGACTGTGATTGGTAAAGATGGCATAATAGGATTTTCTATGGTCTGAAAACTTCAAAATCCAGCCAAGAAATAATTTTTGAGAGAATAAAAAATGGGGTAAAATGTGCAATAATGAATGACTTCTAAAATAATGTGATCAGCAAGATTAATTTTAATTAGTAAGATCTATAAATTTGAGAACTGTGCTCCAGATGAAATGGTTTCATTCTATATTAATTAGTTATTTTAAGTTACAATGGAACACATATTTAGGATAATACTTTCTTAAGAGACAAGTAGAAAAGGAAGAAAACTAGATAATTCTTTAATCCCCACAGAAATGTTTTACATAAGCATTTAAACAATATTACTAAAAATGAAATGTCACATGAAAATCAACTGGATCTAGATCCAGTGATCATTCATAGTAATCAGCCTCCATATTAGATGGCCCCCTTTATCTTTACAATTTGGAGTTATTTCACTTTTGTTAATCTTCCATAGAATGTATTTTTCCCTTCTTCTTTTTAAAGAACTGTTCTGTAAGATAGGTCTAAGGAGTAGCTTTCAAAATCCATAGAAGTTTCTGCTTCTTGTTTAGATAGATTCATTTTTGATAGATCAATGCACAACTATGAACAACTAGAAATATTATGTAAACTACAAAAGTTATTTTCTGAAAGATGCCAGAGAGTTCCTTAAGCAAGGGGAATTAAGGAGTTAAGATTTCATACAGAAGAGAACTGCAATCAGTAGTTGGTTTTTACCTGGAGGTGCTTGCCAATTCAGAGAGCAGGATAGTGAATAAGCATGTAAGATTTATTTGAGTAGACATCCACTGTGCGGGGTGGGGAATAGGTTTAGGAAGAGGGGCAGACAAAAATCATGACAGCTATTAAAGGGCTTAAGGAGCTAGGGTGATAAAATTGGAGAGCTGAATTGCCTCTAATTCCTGGCAGGTTTCTTGACCAAGGCGGCTTCAACCCTGGATGCAGGGCTGGTTCAACATCTGCAAGACCATAAATGTAATTAAACACATCAACAGATATAAAAATAGGAACCACATTATTATATTATTAGATGCAAAAAAAGCTTTTGACAAAATCCAGCATCTCTTCTTGATTAAAACCCTTGAACACCTAGGCATAGAAGGAACATACATCAAAATAGTAAAAGCCATCTACAATAAACCCACAGCCAGTATATTGCTAAATGGACAGAAACCGGAAGCATTTCCCCTGAAAACAAGGACAAGACAAGGCTATCCACTCTCACCCCTCCTGTTCAATATTGTGTTGGATGTCCTAGCTAGAGCAATTAGACAAGAGGGAAATCCGGGGTATCCAAGTAGGAAAAGAAGAAGTTAAAATGGTATCCCTCTTTGCTAATAATACAATCCTATATCTCAAAAATCCAAGAGAATCTATCAAAAAATCTCTTTTCACTGATAGAGAACTTTGGCAAAGTCTCAGGGTACAAAATAAATGTACAAAAGACAGTCACATTCTTAAATGTCAACAACAAACAGTCAGAGAAACAAATAAAAAACACAATCCCATTCACAATAGCCACACATACAAAAAATGAAATCCCTTAGCATCTGCCTAACCAGAAAAATGAAAGACCTTTACAATGAAAACTACAAAACACTGCTCAAAGAAATCCAAGAAGACACAAACAAATGGAAAAATATTCCATGCTCATGGATAGGAAGAATCAACATGGTTAAGATGTTCATCCTACCAAAGGCAATATACAGGTTCAACACAAGACCCATTAAATTACCAACATCAGCCGGGCTCGGTGGCTCAGCCTGTAATCCCGTGCCTTTGAGAGGCTGAGGTGAGTGGATTGCCTGAGTCCGTGGGTTTGAGACCCACCTGGGCAACTTGGTGAGACCTCATCTCTATAATAAAACAAAAAATTAGCCAGGCATGGTAGTGCGTGCCTGTAGTTCCAGCTACTTGGAAGGCTGAGGCGGAAGGATCACCGGAGCCCAGTAGGTGGAGGCTGCGGTGGCCGGGAGCGACCACTGCACTCCAGAGTGAGACTCCAACTCAAAAAAAAAAAAAAAAAAATTACAAACATCATCTTTCTCAGAATTGGAAACAAAAATACAGAAATGCATATGGAAATATAAATAACCATGAATAGCCAAAACAATCCTCAGCAAAAGAAACAATGCAGGAGGTATCATACTTTCAGACTTTAAACTTTACTGTAAGGCTACAATGATCAAAACAGCCCGGTATTGGTACAAGAGCAGGCATATAGACAAATGCAACAGGACAGTTACCAGAAGCAAAACCTCAATTTCTCAACTAACTCATCTTTGACAAAGCCTTCATCAACAATCACTGAGGAGAGGATAACCTATTCAGTAAATGGTGCTGGGAAAACTGGCTGACCACATACAGAAAATTTAAACAGGAGCACTACCTATTACCATACATGAAAACTCTAAATGGATCAAAGACTTAGACATAAAACCTCAAACTGTAAGAATCTTAGAAAACACAGGAGACATCTTTACAGAGATTGGAGTAAGCAACCAATTCCTGATCAAACCCCAAATGTCCATGCCATAAGGGATAAGATAGACAAGTGGGACCTCATTAAACTGAAGAGCTTCTGCAAAGCAAAAGAAACCATCAAGAGAGTGGGGAGAGAGTCTACAGAATGAAAAAAATATATATTTGCCAACTGTATATCTGACAAAGGCATCCAGGATCTCCAACGAACTCAAATGTGTGAAAGGAAAAAACAAACAGCTGGGCTCAGTGGCTCAGCCTGTAATCCCGCGCCTTTGGGAGGCTAAGGTGAGTGGATTGCCTTAGGCCACGAGTTCGAGACCCGCCTGGGCAGCAAGACCTCATCTCTACAATAAATCAAAAAATCAGCCAGGTGTGGTAGCGCATGCCTGTAATTCCGGCTACTCGGAAGGCTGAGGCAGAAGGATCGCCGGAGCCTAGCAGGCGAGGCTGTGGTGGCCAGGAGCGGCCACTGCACTCCAGTCTGGGCAACCAAGTAAGACTCCAACTCAAACAAAACAAAACAAAACAAAAAAATCCACTAAAGAGTGCGCAAAAGACATGAATAGAGACTTCTCAAAAGAAGATATACAGGCAACCAACAGACACATGAAAAAGTGCTCAGCCTCACTAATCATCAGAGAAATGCAAATCAAAACCACACTGAGATACCACCTAACCCCAGTAAGAATGGCTATCATTAATAAAACAAACAATAACAGATGCTGGCAAGGATACAGACAGAAGTGAATGATTCTGCATTGCTGATGAGAATTCAAAGTAGTTCAACCTCTACGGAAAACAGTGTGGTGATTTCTAAAAGAACTAGAAATTGACCTTCCATAAGATCCAGCAATTCCCCTACTGGGAACATACCCAGAGTAACTCAAATCGTTCTATAAAAGATATCTGCACATGCATGTTTGTTGCAGCACTATTCACAATAACCAACCATGCTGCAATCAAAATGGACTGGATAAAAAAAAAGTGGTATCTATACATGACAGAATATTACACAGCCATAAAGAAGGACAAATATATGGAGTTTCCAGCAACTTGGATGGATTTAAAGTTTATAATACTCAGTGATCTATCACACAAAGAGTCGAGTATCACGTGTTCTCACTCATAAGCAGAGCCTGAATGTTTACCCATAATACTATAAGGAAGGGATTGGCAATAGCGGGACACTTCCAGGGTTGGGAAACATAACATAAATAAGGGTACCTGATCTCAACCAGGTAAAGTGGAAACCAAAGGGAAGTCCAGACTTTACCTGTACGATGACTACTTGTATACCTAATTCTGAATTGTACCCTAATCTTTAAAATAATAAAAAATACCAAAAAATAAATAAAAATAAAAATACATTCACAAGTCTTCTTATACACCTTCCTTCAAGAAATGTTACATCCCTTGAGTATAAGCTAAAGTTAGTGATGCCTCTAATGAATAGAATAAAATAAACAAAAGTTATGAAGGACAAAGATTGATTGCAGAGAAAATCTCATTGCAGAAAAAAATAAATAAAGCAAAACTTACGCAGAAAAAAATTACAGTTTATTCTATCTTGCTTGCTCTTTCTCTTGGATCACTTCCTCTGGGGAAAGTTAGCTTCCTGGTGGTGAGAATACTCAGGTACCCTGATGGAGAAATCCAGGTAGTCAGAAACTGAAGCCTCCTATCAACTGTTCCGTGAGTGAGCCATCTTAGTAGCAGATCCTCCAGTCCCGGTCCAGCCTTTAGCAGATATCTGACTTCAACCTCATGAGAGGTCCTGAACCAGACTACTGTACTAGGCACCTTCCAAATTTCTGATACCCTAAAACGTTTGGATAATAAATGCTTGTTGTCTTAAGCCATAAATTAATTAATTTACAAAGTCCTGGCAGGTTTCCCCATCAAGTCATTTAATTAATTCTGAAGGTACACAGAGTGGGGGAATAAAATGCTAAGTCACAGGCCTCTGAGAAGCCAAGCAGAATATTTTTAATAATGTAGTATTAAGAAGACAAAGGTTAAACTTCAGGTCCCATCGAGAGGGAAGGGCCTCAATGCACACACCACACTCTTACTTGGAAGACCCGATGGGCTATGGCCTAGGAATAGGGGTGAACAAGAGGTAGAGGCATCAGTACAAGACTAACTTAACTAATTCCTTATTGGATTAAGGTGATAAGCTCCCTAATCTTAACTGCCTAGCAGGGAAAAAATATTCTTCTTCTTTGGAAGAAGATAATATTATTTGTAGTCTCTGTAGTTATTTCATACCCAGCAAATTCCATTCTATATTTTTTAAATTACAAGAATTGTCAAGAGACAAGATCATGTAATCAAGAGAAAGAAGGACTCACAAGTATTCAGATATTAAAGTTTGTAGACACTCCATCTTAGTATAGAAATAAATATATACAAATACAATTTGTGTACAAGAACTTAGAATAATGATTAGCATGCTCCAGAAAATAGAGGGGATAAAAGAGACACGGTTGAAAACATAATTTCATCAGAAAAGTCAAAAATCTTAAAAATAGTCAAGTGGAAATTCAAGGCCTGAACAATAAAATCAGCAAAATTAATTAGAAGAGTTAATAGCAGCCAACATAACAAAATACAAGATTAGTGAACTGGAAGATGATGTCAAAACATATCTTCTATTTAACATTGTACTAGAGATTCAAATCAGTTCAAAAAGGCAACAAATAGGAATAAAAGGCATAAAGATCTAAAAACAGGACATACAGTGCTTATCAATTGCAAATAACAGGACAGTATACAGTACATATAGAAAATGAAAAAGATTTTTTAGATAACTATTAGAATTAATAAGTGAAATTAGCAAGCCACTTAATAATAGGCATTATAGAAAATTCAATTGTGTTTCTATATATTAGAAAGTGCAATTTTAACATTTTTGCACTGCACCAAAAACATCAGATGATTAGGAATAAATTAAATGCAAACCTCTGTAACTCAGCAGAATTTATTGAGAGATTTTTTTAAAGTCCAGAGTAAATGGAGGGATATCTCATGCTCATGGATAAGATTCATTATTATAAGACATGAATGGTTTCCACCTTGATTTATGAATTTACTATATCCTAATCAAACTCTTAGAAATATTGTGGACGTCTGTGTGTAAATTGACAAGCTGATCCTAAAAGGTATATGAAAATATAAGGAGATAACAATGGTCTGAATAATACTGAAGAACAAAGCTAGAGGACTTACACTACCAGATATTAATATTTTCTGCACAGATCTAGCAATTAAAATAGTGTAGTACTGGTGCAGGGACAGACAGATGGATTACTATAATAGAAATAGAATGGAATTACAACAACTATATTGCACTACTATAAGGGAAAGAGGATATTTATACTAAATGATGCTGGGTCAATTGGATACCCATTTAAAAAAAAATTAATTTGGGCACCTTACTTCACAGCACTCGAAAATCAGTTTCAGGTTGTTTGAAATATACATGCAGATATAAAATAATAAGGCTTCTTGAGAATAACAGAAAAATATCTTTATAACCTTTGGCTCTGAGGTGAGCCGAAAAGACTGATATCACTAACAGTGTATTTGGAAACATGAAGCCTCATCCCGTAAAGCTTTTACAGCCTGTGGGAAGGAGGACAGGTGAAGGAGAAGAAAAAAAAATTAGAAAATGATAAATCCCTGAGGGTCAAGTACCCTGAATCCAGTCACCTGATCTGCTTCTCTCCCTCAGGTGAAATCCCTACAAAGCATGAAAGGAGCCGAATCTGGGTAGAGTTCTAGAAGGTATAGACGGTCACTAGAGAAGAACTGACAACATGACTTTTCTCAGGCAATCTCAGTGGATATATCTGATTTAAGTGTGAGTGTATCTGAGAGGTTGGGAGAGCACCCAAATTCCAGTTGTAAAGCTCTGCTCGGTGACATGAGAGATAATGGAATTCACCACAAAGTCCAGGAGCAAAATTTAGGTCCATATAGAGAATCAATATCTGAGATGGTAACTTGCATACAACCTCTATGTTCTTACTCTGAAAACTTTCCGTCAGCTTGGTAGATTCATATAATAATATGAAAATAACAGGAAGAATGTATTAAGGGGCTCACTGTGTTCCATTATCAGTGTTTTTCATGTTTTAATTCATTTGATCTTCACAAAACCATGATGGAGCTATCGCTTTTGTACCCACTTTGCAGATGTGTATAGAGCACAAAAAGGTAAAATAACTAGCCCAAGGTCTTAGAAATAATTACTCATGGGGCCAGAATTGAAACCCAGGCCACTATAGTCCCAGGAGAACACATTTTTTTATTGTTGCAGAAGTAATCTTTGAGGATGAACTTAGATAATAATTTATTCCACAGAAACTCAAAACTCTTCAGTTCAACATTGAGTATTAGAAAAATTAATATAGCTGCATACTGTTTCTTACATGCCTGGGTTGTTGTTCTGAAGTCTGTACTCATTTTCTAAGCAAAAGTAGAGAAAATACGCTGAAAAGTGCATATACCACATGCCAGGCAGCATAGGCAATCTTGAAAAGGAGAGAATTTTAATTTAATCTTTGAATGAAGAAACCAGAAATTCATAGAGATGTACATACATAGAGTTTCTACATACATAAAGTGGCAGAATTGAGATGAAATTTTGAGAATCCTCCTCTTTGGTTTATTGTTCTATTCACAATGGCCTTTCTCAACCCATTCTGCAAATTAGTTTAGCAAAAACTAAATGTCATTAATTAGTGGGTGACAACAATTTTATGTTCAAGACTCTTTTGATTTCTAGTTATAGGGGATTAGGGAAAAAAGCATCAGTAAATAATCACCTAATTACTTTCTAATTTAGAGTACATGGGACTTAGCCAAACAAAAATAAACAAATATGGTTTACTGTGGTTCCTAACCCACCTTCTAGGTAGAATAATGAAAGCCCAGAGATTTTCTTTCATCCAAGATCTTCATCTTCTACATCGTTCCCAAAGCGATCATCATTTTAAACCATGCCTTTCTAGAGAAGGATGAGATACTTCTATAGTAATAACTGTTTTCTGTTATTAAGAAGAAGGAAATAGGGGGTGATTGTATGTGGGGAAATCCCATCAGGAGTTAAAAAGACAACTTCTGTGGCCTTAGTTCATCCCTTTCTGAACTTCATATTCTTCACACCTCAGCAGCAGATAAGAGACACATTTTCCCAGCCAAATCAGTATTCTCCCTATACAAACTCTAGTGTAGGTTTGGGCATCAAGTCAAATCCTAGACCTTAATGAATTGACAAGAGTCTCTGGGATGAGGTATATGGGAAATTTTCAATATTAACGATGATGGCGTTTTGCTGATATTTTTACATAATCATTACCAGTAATCTTTATCTCATTAATCTTTACAACAAACCAACAGAAAGATTTCTTTCTCAATGTATAAAGGCTCAGGGAGATTGGACTACTGTCTCAAGATCACAAAAATAACAAACAGAAGGACTGAGACTTGAATCTGGGTATTTTCTGACTTCAAAAGCCAAGTTTTAGGCTCCTTTCTTTTTTCTGGAAAAATCTATACTCTATTTTAATAAGTTAACAAAATGGGGATTTAGTATATTGATATATTGGAATTTTTTAAAAAGACTTAGAAATATGAGCCTCAATTAACGATTTGAAGCTGTTAACTTGATGAATGATGTATAATGGTAGAACATGAATTGTACAGCACCTGTTAATAATTTTCTGAATAATTGGACAGCTCATTCATTATCTTGGTCCTTTCGGCACCCGCTGGGTATTCCAAAGGCATACTGCTTCTGGGACCAGCCCTGTTCAAATGAACTGAATCCTAAATCAAACATGGTTTCAGAATGGGAGGAATGTGCTTCACTTAAAATGACTCAAAATTTTACACCTTAAGCTAAACGAATGTACTACATATTAGTCAATATTTTCTAGTTCAAATGAAACAGTCACTCCTTCCAATTAATAATTGCATTAATTGCTCTAAGTATTGGGGTTAGTTTGAGTATTAGTTTCCTATGGCTAGTGTAACTTATTACCACAAATTTAGTTGCTTAAAGTGATACAGATTTATTATCTTACAGCTCTGAAACCAATAGCATGGGTTGAAACCAAAGTGCTAGCAAGCCTGTGCTTCCTTAGGACCTCTGGGGGAGATCTATTTCTTTGCTATTTTTCAGTTCCTAGAGTTGCATTCCTGGTTCATATTCTCTTTCTCCATCTTCAAAGTTAGCAGTAGAGTATCTTCAAGTATCTCTCTGCTTCCGTTATTTTGTAGCCTTCAGTCCCTCTAATCTTCAGCCTCCCTATTAGAAGGACCCCTGTGATTGCATCAGGCCCACCCAGATAATCCAGAATAACATTCCTATCTCAAGATCCTTAATCTAAAGAACATCTGTTTCATTTCTCTTGCAATATAAAGTAAAATTCACAGGTTCTAGAATTAGGACATGGACAACTTGGCACTGGGGGAAGCAGGCGTTATTCAACCTACCATAGTCAGATATCATCTTTCTATTTTACATTCTAAGATAGTGGAAAATAGGTTTTAGGACATGACTTCATTTGTTTTGTGTTGCTATAACAGAAAACCACACACCGGGTAATTAGTAAAGAATCAAAACTTATTTTCTTATAGTTCTGGAGCCTAGGACACCCAAGATTAAAGTGCTGACATCTGTTGAAGGCCTTCCTGCTGCCTTATGGCATCATGGACAAGAGTGGATGAGAGAGAGCAAGATGGGGGCTGGACTCATCTGTTTATAAGAAATCCATTCCCACAGTAAGGAAACCACTCCCACAATAACAGCATTAATCATTCTTGAGGGCACTGCCCTTGACCCAAACACCTCCCATTATGCCCCACCTCCCAACGTTGCTGCCTTGAGGATCAAGTTTCCAACACACAAACCTTTGGGGACACATTCAAATCATAGCAGAGCATATTATGGATGTTGAACTATTTGTAAGCATTTTAGGAGTGGTTTATTTTTCAGCCAAGTTAATTGCAAATAGTCATTATTATGTAATAAGTACCTTCTTTGGGAAAGCTAATAATAAACTAAAGCAACAGTAATGAATTAAGCACCACTTCCTTGAGCTATGCATGGTAATTGTTCTCCAAAGATGTATTGCTACTTACTTCATTGGTAAAGTGAATAGAAGTCTTACCTCAAATAGTAAAGAATAATAAAAATAAAAACACATAATATTAGCTTCTGGTAATTCAGAGGGTTTTGATTTACAGTTTTAAAAGCTTTTCACAAAACCAGGAAGTTGCAATAATATTTAAATCAATGTCATTCAGATGTCTTTGCAAGGCAAACAAAGCTCTATCAATTGAACAACCAAACCACTGTTCAAATTAATCAGTAGGAACTTGATAAATTCCACTGATGTAGAAAATTAGCACTTTGCATGTTTCCCAGATTTTGATTTCATTTGGGCGTCTGGTCATGAATTATAACCACTCTTCTTGGACTCGAGCTATTTCACTTGAAATCCATTATTTCTAGCAGAATTATGAGTCTTGTTAGGGAAATGCCAGCTATTTCCATTTTGAGCATCTGCACTGCAGTTCTATTATTAACATGAAGCTCATTTTAAAAAGGGGGAAGAATTAGATTTGTGTCTTTGGGGCAGTGGGAGAGGGGCAGGTGATGGTGACGGGAGTGTCAATGAAACAAACAAGCTCACAATGCTGCTTCCAATTGACACAGCTGTCATGTAAATATCTGTCCCTGCTGTATAGCTAAGGGATCCTGGGCTTAAAGACCTTATAGCCATATGTAAACAATGCCGGGCTGATGACAGGTTTACAACACTGGAGAAAACATGTGCAGCTGTTTCAGCCTCATACCTATAGTGAGATACAAATGTTCAGGAGGCAGATCACAGATGCTGAGAACTGAGTTGTAGAAGCTTGCAAGGCTAGTCCTGCTTTTGTAATGCATGTCGCATCACTGCCTTCCGGGTCATGCCATTACAGTCCGTGGTGCACACACTTCCGAGCAGTCTCCCTGCTGGGTCTCTCACTCTCTCTCTCTCTTCTTTTCCTCCAGTTTCAACTCGATTGTTTCCCCTGAGTGACAGTTAGGCAAAGCATCTCTTCTCCCAGCGGATGCAGAGGGGACACCTGACCCATGCCTCTGCATGCTGTATTGATCAGAGGGTTCCCCAGATCAAAGAATCCAAGAGACAAATGTCCAGATAGGTCCTTTACTCTGTTCCCTGCTTATTACACTCTTCTCTTCTCTTCTCAAGCTTCTTTCCAGTTTATAGCCCAGGCTTATTACAAAAGAATCAAACAGGAAATAAAGTATTATTTCAGCCAAGGTTCACTTAGTAAAAGTCATAGCACCGGTGAAAGTGACATGAAAATCAATTATTATGCATGTGTCAACTTGGAGGAGAAAATTTTTTGCTTTCTCTTTCAGTTTTTCAGATTAAAACTGAGATGACTGCACATTTTTTGTTTTCAGGCCAATAAACCTTTCATGATGACCTTTGGATACTTTCCTGAATTCCTCAGGTAAGTATAGTATTTCACAACCTGAATTATTCAGAGTCCAAAATTATTTTCTGTTTTCTAGTTACATTATGTGTTTATGGACACAAGTCCAATAGCAAGATGGATTTCTAAATAGTTTTTTTTTTTTTTCTTATTTGAGTCTTAAGCCACTTTCTTAAGAAGCGGCTAGATTTTAGAGCTCTGCTATCAGACTATGTCAGTTTAAATCCAGACATAATCACTTATTAAATCTGAGATTTGGGGCAAGTTACTGAAGCTATCTAAGCTTAAAACTTGTTAATATGAAATGGGGATAATAATAGTACATATGTCTAAAGATTGCTTTGAGGATTAACTGGACAATCATTAGTTTAATTTCTGCCACATAAAAGGCACTCATTAAGTATGAGCCATGATTATTATTCTTATATTTTAAAGAATACTTGTATAAGTTAGAAACTCCCACTGCAAAAACAAACAAACAAAAAGTAAAGAAGGAAACTTTCCAATGACCCACACATAAATGGCTTCCCAACTTCCAATTCTATGACTTCCAAAGATTTGCACCCAACTGTAGTCTCCCCTGAAAATATTCTTTTCTGAACCCAAGACACTGTATATTATCTAGGAAATCTTCCCTTCCCTTTCATGAATCTAGAATCTTTATCCTATTTTTTCTAAAGAAAAAAATAAAACCCAAAAAACTACTGGAACACACATACAAATATAAGCAACTCAGACCTCATCCAGTTTCTACTTTTATGAGAATGGGATAGAAAACTGTAATTGGTGTACCTACCTAACATTTTGTGTTATTTAGTAGTATGAATCCAAATGCTCAGATACACCATGAATTGAAAAAGCTTTTGTACACAGGGATAGGAATTTCAACACTCTGAGAATGTTGTTTTTTGGAAAAATTTGTTCTAAGTTCCAACAACTGATACACACAAGTCAACCTGAGAACATAACACCTCCATTAGGTGCTCAATTACTAAGACTCCACAAAATAAGGCTTTTTGTGAAGATATCCTATGGACCCACAGAAAAACAAATCTATTTATATTTTAAAATAAATAGAGGGATGTAGTAGGAATACATCTATTCCTTGTGTCTTTTTTAAAGCAGACTCTGTTTTTTAGAGCAGTTTTAGCTTTACAGAAAAACTGAGCAGAAAGTACAGTGTTCTCATATACTGAATCACCTACACATGTTCAGACACCCCAACATCAACATCCCACACCAGACTGATATATTAGTTATAATCAATGAACCTATATTGACACATCATTATCACTCAAAATTCACAATTATTAGGTTTCATTACTGATGTTATGTTCTATGGGTTTTTAAAAAAAATCCTGAATGCATAATAGGGGTAGCTTTTATGAATTTTGACAAATGTATGACAAGATCACCATTATAATACGCAGGATTACCTCATTGCCTTAAAAATCCTCTATTCTTCCTATATTTATCCCCTCTACCTCCTACTTCCTGACACTTGTTGATTTTGTTTTCTTGTATTAATTTCTTTTGCATTGCTATAAAGGAATACCTGAGGGTGGGTGATTTATAAAGAAAAGAGGTTTATTTGGCTCATAGTTCTGTGGGTGCAGGTATCTGCTTGACTTCTGGTGAGGCCTCAGGACGCTTACAATTAGGGCAGAAGATGAAGAGAGAGAGCAGGCATGTCACATGGTGAGAGTGGAAGCAAAAGAGATAAGAGAGGTGCTAGACTTAAACCACGAGCTCTCACATGAACAATAGAGCAAAAACTCACTCATGATCATGGCAATGGCATCAAGACATTCATGAGGGATTCACTCCAATGGCCCAAACACTTCCCTCTGAGCCCTACCTCCAACATTATAGATAGCATTTCGACATGAGATTTGGAGGGCACAACGGTCCAAACTACAACATGTCTCCTTAGCATTTGCCTTTTCCAGAATGCCATATAGTTGGAATTATATTGCATTTAGCCTTTTCAGATTGACTTATTTCACTTAGTAATATGCATCAAAGGTCTCTCCATGTCTTTTCTTGGTTTGATAGTGTTCATTTCTCCTGAGTGTTGAATAATAGTCCATCATCTGGATTATCAGTTCATTTCTCCATCCACCTGCTAAAGGACACCATGGTTGCTTTCAAATTTAGACAATAATTAATAAACTGCTATATGTTAAGTCTTTGTCAGACACATAATTTGCAAATATTTTTTCCCATTTTGTGGGTTATATCTATACTCTCTTGATGGCTTCTTTTGCTGTGCAAAAAGCTTTTCAGTTTGGTGAGTTCTCACCTGTCTATCTTAACTTTTGTAGCATTCACTTTTGGGGACTTGGTCATGAATTCATTGCACACTCTGATGTTCAGAAGGGTACTTCCTATGTTTTCTTCTAGGATTCTTATAGTTTGAGGTTTTACATTTAGGTCTATGATCTATTTTGCATTGATTTTTGTACATGGTGATGGGTAGGTTTCAGTTTCATTATTCTGCATGTGGTGAGCCCATTTTTTCAGCACCATTTGCTAAATATGGTCTCTTTCCCCCAGAGATTGTTATTGGTAGCTTTGTCAAAGATGAGTTGGTTGAGAGACTATGTTTTTCCTTCCAGAATCTGTGTCCTGTTCCACTCACCTAAGTACCCATTTCTGTACCAATGCCATGTCATCTTGGTTACTGTAGCCTTGTAATAAAGTTTAAAGTCTGACAAAGGTCTAATATCCAGAATTTACAAGGAACTCAAATGAAGGAAGGAAGGAAAAAAAAAAAAACAAATAACCCGATTAAAAATTTGTCAAAGTCATACTCAGTGATCTATCATAGAAACAAAGAACTGAGTATCCCATGTTCTCACTCATAAGTGGACCTTGAACATCTAGCACAATGCTATAAGAAAGGAATTGGAAGTAGGGGGAGGCCCGAACTTCACCTGTATGTAAACCACTCATGTATGAAATCCTGACTTGTACCGCACATCTTTAAAATAAAATAAAATAGAAAGTTGATGAAGAACATGAACAGACATATCTCAAAAAATTGTCATACAGGCGGCCAACAGACACATGGAAAAATGCTCAGTGTCACTAATCATCAAAGAAATACAAATTAAAACTACAATAGACACCACTTAACTCCAGTAAGGATGACTAACATTAATAAGTCAAAAAAAAAAAAAAAAAAAACCAAAAAAAAAAAACAGATGGTGGTGTGGTTGTGGAGAAAAGGGAACACTTCTACACTGTTGGTAGGAATGTAAGCTAGTTAAACCTCTATGGAAAGCAGTGTGGTGATTTCTAAAGAAACTGAAAATTGATCTTTCATATAATCCAGCAATCTTTTTCCTGGTAATATACCTGGAGGAACATAAATCTCTCTACCAAAAAGACACCTGCATAGACATGTAAATATACAGCTCTATTCACAATAGCAAAAATGTGGAACCAACCCTGCTGCTAATCAAAAGTGTACTGGATAAAGAAAAAGTGGTGCATATGCATGATGGAGTATTTACACAGTCATAAAGAAAAACAAAATCATGGCCCTTGCAGCAACTTGGATGCAGTTAGAGACCATCATATTAAGTTTAGTATTACAGAAACAAAGAGTTGAATACTGCATGTTCTCACTCATAAATGGGCCCTGAACACTAGTCACATTAGCACAAGGGTGTGATTGGCAGTTACTGGGTAATGCCAGAAGAGGGAGGAAAGTGAGGGGGATGTGACAGCACAAGGGTACCTGGTCCACTACCAGGGGAAGTGAGGGCCACATAGAAGCCCAAACTTTACCTGCATGCAGCCTTCTTATGTAGTCAATCTTCACTTGTACCCTCCAACTCTATTATGTATAAAATTACAAAAATAAAGCTACTATAAACGTTCATGTGCATGTTTTTGTGTGGTCCTAAATTTTCTTTTTTGTGAGTTGGAGTCTCACCCTGTCACCCAGACTGGAGTGCAGTGGTCACTCCCAGCCATCGCAGCCTCGACCTGCTGGGCTCTGGCGATCCTTCCACCTCAGCCTTCCAAGTAGCTGGAACTACAGGTGTGCACACCACACCTGGCTAATTTTTGATTTATTGTAGAGATGAGTTCTTGCCAAGTTTTCCAGGTGGGTCTCGAACCCGCGGGCTCAGGCAATCCACTCAATTCACTTGGAAAAATACCAAGGTGGTATTTATCCATACAATTGCTGGGTTGTATGTAAGATCATGTGCAATTATGTAAGAAATTGCCTGTACTCTTGTGAAGAATGTTGTTCTTTCTCCCTTTTCTTCTGTTTAGTACTTTCTTAAGTGTTTCATGTAGAGGTGGTTTGGTGGCAGCATAAGTTCTTAGGGATTGGATATCTGGGAAAGATTTTAATTCTCCCTCACTGATGAAGCTTAGCTTGGCCGGGTAGGTTATTCTTGGTTGAAATTGTATATCTTTTAGGACTTTGAAGATAGGGCTCCAAGCTCTCCTAGCCTGCAGGATTTCTGTAGATAAATCTGCTGCTATTCTGATTGGTCTTCCATGGTAGGTGATCTGGCCTTTTTCTCTTGCTGCCTTTAGGATTTTTTCTTTTATGCCTACTTTGTTTAGGCAAATTATTATGTGTCTAGGAGTTGGTCTTCTCATTTGTGGTCTTGTGGGGGTTCTCTGAATCTCTTGTGTTGGAATTTTTGCATCACTGATTAGATAAGGGAAGTTTTCTTGAATGATCTCATGGAAAGTTTGTTCCAATGTGGTCTCTGTCTCTCTTTCTGCCTCAAGAAGTCCAATTACTCTTAGGTTAGGCCTCTTGAGGTAATCGCTCATCTCTTGAAGGTTTTGTTCTGTCTTTTTGAGCTTATTTTCTGTGTTTTTAAGACTTTGGGTTATTTCTATATTTTCGCCCTAAAGCTCTGAGATTCTTTCTTCTGCTTGGGTATTCTGCTTTCCATGCTTATCAGTTTGTTATTTATTTCATTCACAGTATTCTTTATTACTGTTATCTCAGATATCAGCTCCTTCCTAGTTTCTTCTTGTCTCTCCAGTCAGAATGGCAATTCTCAACAACTCAAAAAATAACAACTGCTGGAGAGGGTGTGGCTAAAAGGGAACACTTCTACACTGTTGGTGGGAGTGTAAACTAGTGCAATTTCTGTGGAAAGCAGTGTGGTGATTCCTAAAAGCTCTAAATATCAACCTCTCGTATGACCCCGCAATCCCCCTACTGGGAATATATCCCAAAGAACTCAAATCACTCTATAAGAAAGATACCTGCACACGTATGTTTATGGCAGCATTGTTCACAATAGCCAGAACCTGGAAACAACCATGCTGCCCATCAAAAGAGGACTGGATTTTAAAAATGTGGTACATATACATGATGGAATACTACGCAGCCATAAAAAAGAACAAAATCATGAATTTCACAGCAACCTGGACGGAACGAGAGTCTATAATACTGTGACCTCTCACAGAAACAAAGATCCGAGTATCTCATGTTCTCACTCATATAATGGACCTTGAACATCCAATGTAATACTATAAGAAAATGACTGACGGTACTGGGAAACTATGGGGGGGGAGATGGGATTAATTAGCAAATATCTGTCTGGGTAAGGGGAAACACCTCTTATCAACAGGGTGCCTGAATGAAACGTAATTGTATACCTAACCCTTAACTGTACCCCACAACATCATAATAAAAAATATTGATAAAAAAAAGAAATTGCCAATGTGTCTTCCAAAGTCACTGTGATATTTTTTATTCCCATCAACAATGAATGAGAGTTCCTGCTACTTCACATCTGTGCCAGCATTTGGTGTCATCAGTGTTTTAGATTTTGGCCATTGTAATAGGTGAGTAGTGGTATGTCATTGTTTTAATGTGCAATTTCCTAATGACATATGATGCTAAGTACCTTTTCATATGCTTACCTACCTTCTAAATATCGTCTTTGATGAAATAATTGTTCAGGTCTTTTACCTGTTTTTTTCAATTGAGTTGCTAACTGTCTTATTGTTGGGTTTTAGGAGTTTTAAAAAATATATATTTTGGATAACAGTTCTTTGTTAGATGTGTCTTTTGCAAATATTTTCTCCTTGTCTGGGACTTGTCTTCTAATTCTTTTGATAGTACCTTTTGCTGGGCAGAAAATTTTAACTTTAATGAAGTTCAACTTATCAACTATTTCTTTTATGGACCATGACTTTGCTATTATATATAAAAAGTCATTGTCACACCCAAAGTTATTTTGATTTTCTCCTATGTTATCTTCTTGTAGTTTCATAACTTTGTGTTTTATATGTAGATCTAAGATCCATTTTGAATTACTTTATGTGGAGGACATAAGGTTTTTGCCTAGATTTTTTTTAATGTAGATATCCTGTTGCTTCAGCAATATTTGTTGAAAGACCACCTTTTCTCCATTGTATTGCCTTTGTTTCTTTGTCAAAGATCAGTTAACTATATTTGTGTGAGACTATTTCTGGGTGCTATCTTCTGTTTCATTGAACTATTTGTCTTTTTTTTGTAATAACATACTGTCTTGATTATTATAACTTTTAGTGAGTCTTGAAGTCAAGCAGTGTTAATTTTCCAACGTTGTTCTCTTTCAATATTGTGTTGGTTGTTCTGGGTCTTTCACCTGCCAATAGAAACATTAGAATTAATTTTTTGATATTCACAATGTAACTTGCTGGGATTTTGATTGAGATTGTGTTAAACTCATAGACCAGGTTGGAGGAATTATATTGAGTTTTTCTAGTCATGAACATGGAATATCTCTCCTGTTAGTTAATTTTGGATTTATTTCATCAGAATTTTGTCATTTTCTTTATACAGATCCTATACATATTTTGTTACATTTACATTTGTCTCTCTTTTTTTTTTTGCTGCTTATGTAAATAATATGTTTTTAGTTTCAAATTCCATTTTTTTTTACTAGTATATAGGAAAGTGATTGAACTTTTGTATATTTACTTGGTATCCTATTACCTTGCTACAATTACTTACTAGTTCCAAAGTTTTTTGTTGTTCCAGGAGATTTTTATTGTTGATGATTATTTGGAATTTTTTATACATGGAAAGAATTTTTAATGTTAATATTATTTTAGACTCTGTAAATATTTACATTTGTTAAACTAAGTGTTCTTCACATTGTGCATAATATATGATTGAATCAGCATTAGTAAATTGAAAATCTTTTTTTGATATGTTGGGTTTAGGAGAAAGCAGCAATTCATTGAAAACATATCTTTAACACCTTTCTGAGGATTGCTAATACTGATTCTTAATAATATGAATGCTATTTTCAACAGGAAATTGCATCTAAGTATGACCTTACAGTATTGTATAGTTTTCACTGCATTTATTTTTATGGTTACTACATATTGTTGTCAAATTCTATTGATTTCTTGCTTATGGTACTAATATCAATTCTTTCTTATAAATAATTGTTTTAGAGATAAATAGTAAATTGATATAAAGAAAAATATATAAATTATTGTGGAGATTTTACGTGATTTGGCAAAGGTCATGAAGGTAGTATACTGGACTAAACTTTGACATAAATTAATCTGATTCATAAACCAAATCACAAAGTTAAGGTAATTTAAAAGGTATTGAACAGTTTATTCATGATCCTAGGCAAGTTATTAAGTAGGTGAAATTTGCCGATCACTCAATTCTAAGCACTTTAAGGCTGAGGGCTATATTATCATTGCATGTGTAAATTTGTGGCTAACATAATGCCTGGATTAGAGTAGAATTCAATAAGCACTGCATTCCCATCCCTTTTCTGGTATTAAGTCCGAATTTCTAAAATGTTTTCTTTACCTACCAAGTACCTAGATACCTGACTCTGCCCTTTGGCTCTCACAATGCCTCTAAAAACTTAGCTGTAATTAAAAATTACATTATTCCCCCTCCCCACAGTCAAAGTCTCCTACTTATTTGAGGTTGGTATTAAGATTATAAGATTTAAAAATTATTCATACTAAGATGTAGAAGAACTGCTATATATAACTGGCACAGAATGGATGGCATTTTGATGCCTTTCTTACTCTAAAATAATGACTAATTGACAATATGCATTCGTAACACTTATCTTAGAACTAAAGACAGTCTAGATATATCTTTTACACATAGCACAAAAAAGAGAAATCACAACATTTACTCATTCACTGACTTTTGAAATTCTTGTCATACAGTAAAAGAATTAGGAGAATCACTGACAATCCTTGTTACACTGGTTGACTGGGTTTCAGAAGCACCTAGAAAGCATTCTAAAACTGCAAATTTCTGGCCCCACATCTCAGATATTTGCTTATTATTCTACAAATAGAGATATCATGGCCTAGTAGTTTAAATCAGCTACCCAAGGTCATGCAGACAGCTTGAGATCAGCAGAAACGAACTTTCCTAGTTGATACCACAGGACTATTTCTATTATAGAAACTACTAGGATTGAAAACAGCTCTAAAACTTTTGTTAGATCACTGAATTCTTAGTTTTTAAGAAAAGGAAACATGTTATTGGCAGAAGGTATTTTGAAAAGGACTTGACATTTTGATGTGTTTTGCTGGTAGAGTTAATAGAAAAGCATCTTACCCAGAATACATTTATGTTTGTATAATTGGTTCACCCATGGAATATGTTTCATGGGTGTGAAGACTTATGTGTTTTACTCATCATTTTTACATAAGACTCATTTGTACATAATGGATTCTAACAATTTATTGAATAATTCAATCAATATAAATAATAATAGCTAATGTTTAGTAAGCTTTGGCTATGTGCCAGTACTATTCTAAACCCACACACATTTTATGTCATAAGAAACTCAAAAAGTAGAGGTGTTATAAATGAGTTATTGAATATAGACTCAATGAGTGAATGAAAAACATGAATACAAACAATACAACTGTTAATTTGGATTTATTAACTGTAGATTACTATAAATTGCATCAAATGTTCTAAAAGCACAAGAGAATTTTCATGAAGTGCATTGCTAGAAAAAAATCTTCACAAATAAATATCTGTTCAAATGTGATGACACTACAAACCAATATGGCAGCTGAGAAAATGAAATATACTCTACAAAACAATAACTAATATAAGCTTGTTCAAAAAATAAGTAATTAAAAACTCAGTTATATGGTTATGAACTTTCAAAGGCATCTCGATTTGCCAACTTTCTGTCTCTAAGATAACAAATTAAATTAAAAAATGGTATCTTTCATCTCTGAAAGAAGAGTTTACTTTAGCTGAATACATTCATTAATAATGTAAAAAAATTAATACTATTAGAGATAGCCTCCTTCAAAAGTTGGAGTTTTAAAATATTTCTAACTATAATATGCTTCTAGTAGAAGCATTGTAAAGAATGTTTCTACCTGAAAGAAAATTCTCAAGACATATTATATTAAACTTTATAGTGTACGCAAGTCTTCTACTTCCACATTTGATAGACTCATAGCCTCACATTTGTTGTAGAAGAGTGGTTATTTACTCTGCTTTAGCTTGTGACTTTAATTTGAAGGCTTCCATCTCCTTGTTGATAATGGTAATTTTCAGTCTGTGCTAGAATAATGACTGTGTTTATGACACATTGAATATTTTTATACTGTGCTCTCTCTCTTAATGGGGTCACAAAGTACTTAAACAAAAAATTTGTAGTCACTCGGCTATTTATAAGCAAAACAGAAAGCACAGAATTTGGGTGTGAAATCCTAATAAATAAGAATTTCTTGCTCCTGATGCCAGATATAGGTAGTGAAAACAATGTGATGGAATTGAGTCTTCCTTAATAAAGACTTTCCTGGAGCAAGGTTTTATATATTATGGACATATAAAATCAAGAAAGAAATGTCTTAAATTGCTAATTTATTATGAATGCATTATCTTATATTCTATACTCAATGGTAGCAGACCAGAACTCTACCAACCTCTACAGAATGTCATCATACTGCTCCCCCATGGAATGAAGTATAGAACAAGTCTACCAATTCTGATATGTCTGTGCTAATGAGATCTACTTGGTAAAATTCTTGTTCATTAAAAACCTAAGAACAAAAATAATGTGATACATGAGAATTAAAGTTCCAAAACATCTCAACACTAACATGGTATAAATCATAGTCAAATCATATTTAATAAATAGCTACATGTTCTCAAATCATTTAAGCATCATGTAGCCAGGGGTCCTGCAGTAAATAAATTCTGTCCACTTCACTTCTAGGACATAAAATCCAGGCAATGCCTTAATTAGATAGTGACTGGGGAACAGGATTTGACAGCTAGTAATGGATTCACAGCAGAGGCAAACATTTTGCCATGTTTCCAATACTGTTGCTATACACAAATAAATGCCAAACTCAAATCAAGTAAATATTCATTTTATTTTGACTTATTTTTTCCATAATGCAAGCATTTATTTTAAAGGAGTGGGGTACAAAATCAACATGTGAAAGACAGTTACATTTTTTATATACCAACAATAAACAGGCAGAGAGTCAAATAAAATCACAATCCCATTCACAACAGCCTCAAAAGAAAAGAAAAGAAAAAAGATATAACTTGGCATCTTCCTAATTAGATAAGTGAAAGACCTTTACAACAAAAACTACAAAACACTGCTCAAATAAATCCAAGAAGACTCAAACAAATGGAAAAAATATTTCATGCTCATGGATTGGAAGAATCAATATTGTTAAGATGTCCATTGTACCCAAGGAATCTACAGATTCAGTGCAATACACATCAAATTGCCAATATCGTTCTTCTTAGACTTAGAAATGACAATACAGAAATTATATATAGAAACAAAAATGACCACAAATAGCCATAACAATCCTCAGCAAAAGAAACAAATCAGGAGTTATCACACTTCCAGACTTTAAGCTTTACTATAAGTCTACAATAATCAAAACAACCTGTTATTGATATAAGAACAGACATATAGACCAATGGAATAAAATAGAGATTCTGGAAGCAAAACCTCAATTTCTCAACCAATTCATCTTCTACAAACCCAGTGGGGAGAGGAGATTCTATTCAGTAGAAAGTGCTGGAGACACTGGTTGACTGTATACAGAAGAGTGAAGCCTTTCAACATACACAAAAATCAACTCTAAATGGATCAAAACCCTAAATGTAAAACCTCAAACTATAAAAATCTCAGAAAACACAGGAGACATCCTTATAAAATCAGACCAGGCAAAAAATTCCTGATCAAAACCAAATGCCCTTGTCATAAGACAGACAAGTGGGACCTCATCAAACTGAAAAGCTTTTGCAAAGCAAAAGAAATCATCAAAAGAGAGGGGAGACTGTCCACAAAATGTGAAAAAGTATTTGCCAACTATATATCTGACAAAGGCCTGACCTTCAGAATCTACAAGGAACTTAAATGAGCCAAAAGTAAAACAAAACAAAACTAAACTAATAGCCTTATTAAAAAGTAGACAAAGACATGGATAGATACTTACCAAAGAAAACATACAAGCAGTCAACAGACACATGAAAAAATGCTTACTAATCATCAGAGAAATTCAAATCAATACCACACTGAGATACTCCAGTAGAATGGCCATCATTAATACAACAAAAAACAACAGATTCTAGAGAGGATGCGGAGAAAAGGGAACACTTTTTACCCTGCTGGTGGGAGTGTAAATTAGTATAATCTCTATGGAAAATACTAAAGTGATTCCTAAAAGAACTAAAAATTGATCTTCCATATGACCCAGTAATCCCTCTTCTGGGAATATGTCCAGATGTACACAAATCATTCTGAAAACAAGACATCTACACACACATGTTTATTGCAGCATTATTCACAATAGCAAAAACATGGAACCAACCACGCTACTCATTGAAACTGGACTGGATTAAAAAAAATGTGGTATGTATACACAATGGAATATTATGCAGCCATAAAGAAGGACAAAATTATGGACTTCACAAGAACTTGGATGAATTTAGAGTCTGTAATATTCTGTGATCTATCACAGGAACAAAGAACTGAGTACCACATGTTCTCACTTGTAAGCGAACCCCAAACATTTATCATTACACTATAAGAAAGGGATTGGCAGTAGCGATAGTGTGCTTACTTTGTCTTTCAGTAACTACCCGAAAAAAGGAAAGAGAAAAAAAGGGAGAAGGAAAAATAAGTTTATTAAATGTCTTCTAAGTTTCAGATATTTTCACATTTAGTATTTTATTAAGTAGGTATGCTGGATATTATTATAATGATTACCTCCATCCATGGTTGCCTTTAAAACAAAAGGTGAAAAAGGGTCAAAGAAGGTAATGAATTTGGTTATAATCAAGAGTCATAACTAATTTATTTAAAGAAATATTTAATAGTTTCTATGTGCCAGGTATTATTCATAGGCTAAGGACACAGTGGTGATTCACAAAGTTCTGTTCATATTAAGATAAACATCTAAAAAAATAAAGATAATCAGATTGTGATAAATGCTATATGATAAATAATGAAGGTGTTGCTACAGTAGAGAGTGGGGAGTGGGGAAGTCTCTTAAGTTTAATGGAAAAGCTAGGTTGTTTCATGGAGGAAATATCTGCACAAAGAGTAGGATGTGTAGGAGTCAATCATGCAGAAATTTCTGGCAATAGTGTTCCAAGATTAACAATATATACCATCTGAGTAGCAGGAATTTGTTTGGTGTGTATAAAAAGCAGAAAGTTTACTCTTCTGGGAGTCAGCAAGTTAAGTTTGAATAAATAGGCTGTAGCTAGGTCTTATAGGGCATTGGAGAACATTATCGGTATTTGGATTTTGTTATAAATGTATTAAGAAACCACTGATTTTGATTTTGCTTATTTTTAGATTTGTAAAAATATTGCTTACATTTATTTTTGAAAACAGATTGCACAGCTTCTGTTTTTAGTAATGGCTGAAAACATGTTGCAGAATAACCCTCCTGCTAAGCACAGTGAGAAAAGATGAACAAGATATAAAAATCATCTGCTTGAATACATTAGAGCTAACAATGCATGAGAAATTATGGGTCTTGAACCCTTTAGAAGAAGAAAATTCAGGTAACTGAGCCAGACATCTGGGACAGCTTTTCTGCAAGAAGTATCAGCTAAATCAGGAAAATCATTTGGAAGAATGAGAAGTTGAGCATAACTTTTAAAACCTTCTGGAGCTAGGAGAACAAAGATTGCACTTCAGTGTCTGCCAAGGATGGAGTGCTCTAGTGAAAGTGCAAGACTTAGGATTGAGACTCTGAAAGACTATATCTTATTTGTAAGTGTGAACCAGAAAAAGATCAATTTTTGAAATAATCTAAAGTTTTATCATTTGAATAAAATCATCTGTGATTGCTAGTGGCTCAGATTGTCTATCAGAAGCAAAAGCAACCCTTCTATAGATTAAGATAACATTATCCTATGCTTCAATTTTTTTAAACAACTTTTCATATGCAATGGCCGCACCAGAAACAAAAGGAGACAAGACAATGCAATAAAATCCATCAGAAATAACATATAATATAATTTAAAAATACAGGGGATCCAGATTATGGAGTTATCAGACACGTACTTTAAAAGAGAAAAGAGGGAATGTGAGAACTTGGCAGATAATTGAAAATAATAAGAAAGAAGCTAATGAAAATTCCAGAACTAAAAGATTCAATAACTTAGAATTAATGAGTTAAGGTTAGAGTAGGTTTAACAAGAGTTTAGACACAGACAAAAGGAGAATAGGTACAGAGAAAAGCTAGTTAAAATAAATTATCACAAATAAAGGAGAAATACAAGGATGAAAAATATACAAAAGAAAGTAAGGAGTGTAGGGGATATCATTAAAGTCTAAAATATAAGAATTTGAATTCCAGGAGAAAAAGAGATAGAACATAAGCACTAAATATATGAATAAGTAATTTTCTAAATTGGATGACATCAAGTTAAAGGTCCAGAAAACTTGATAAACCCCAAGCAAGATCAAAACAAAGAAAACCACTCAGAAACATAAAAGTAAAACAAACAATAAAATTACCTAAAGGAATTAAGGAGAATTAAAATTATCTTCAGAGTTATAAGATTAGACTGATAGTGGGTATCTCAATAAAAACAGTGAAATCTAGAAGAAAATTGAAGATACTGTCAAAGTGCTGAAACAAATAATGTCAACAGTACTTTGCTATCTAGTTTTAAAATACTGTGTATATATTCTTTTGAGAAGTTTCTGTTCATGTTTTTTGCCCACTTTTTAATGGGGCTGTTTTTTTCCTTTCGGCACATTTGAGTTCCTTGTAGATCCTAGATGTTAGGACTTTGTCAGATATACAGTTGGCAAGTATTTTTTCCCATTGTGTTGACTGTCTCCCTGTTCTTTTGATGGTTTCTTTTGCTTTGCAGAAGCTCAGTAGTTTGATGAGGTGCCACTTGTCTATCTATACAAGCAGCCAACAGACACATGAAAAAGTGTTCACCCTCACTCATCATCAGATAAATGCAAATCAAAACCACATTGAGATACCACCTAACCCCAGCAAGAATGGCTATCATTAATAAAATAAACAACAGATGCTGGTGAGGATGTGAAGAAAAAGGAACACTTCTACACTGCTAGTGGCAATGCAAACTAGTGCAACCTCTTTGGAAGACAGTGTGGTGATTTCTGAAAGAACTAGAAATTGACCTCCTATATGACCCAGCAATTCCCCTATTGGGAATATACCTGGAGGAACTAAAATCATTCTACAAAACAGATATCTGCACACGTATGTTTGCTGCAGCTCTATTTACAATAGCAAAAACATGGAACCAACCATGCTGCCCATCGAAGCTGGACTGGTTAAAAAAATGTGGTGCATAAACACAATGGAATATTATGCAGCATAAAGAAGGACAAACATGTGGACTTCGCAGCAACTTGGATGATTTAGAGTCAATCATACTCAGTGATCTATCACAGAAACAAAGAACAGAGTACCATATGTTCTCACTCATAAGTAGATCTTGAACAATTACAATACTATAAGAAAGTGATTGGCAGTAGTGGGAAACTATCGGAGGGGAGTGGGATTGGCAGTAGAGGGAAACTGTTTGGGAGGGAGGAGCACACCTCAACATAAGGGTACCTGCGTAATCAATGCTTGTATACCTAACCCTGAATTGTACCCCACATCTTTATAATAATAATAAATAAAAATGTACATATTGTGTAAAAGTAACAATGAAATCAAAACATTTGAAGACAAAAACTGAGAATATTTGTTACTAGAAGTTTATACAAAATAAATGCAAAAGAGTGTAAGAAGAAATAAAATTATACTAGATAGAAGCTAGGAAAAAATAGGTAAATAGGTAAATCTAAATGAAAATTGTCATTATAAAACAGCAATCGCAATGATAGTGAGTTTCAGTGTACAGTAAGAGATCCATTTCCAGAATCATGGCATGAGAAACTCCATTGATCCCCTTCCCTGAGAAACAACCCTAGCTGATGAAAAATATATATTTAAAAACCCCAGCCACTAAAAGTATCTAAAAATTATACTAGGGACATACAGCGATGAGGAAAAAAATATATTCCAAAAAAATCTGCTTAATTAATATAGGAGTCTATGACTCTCAAACCACCATCTAAACTTTCCTCCATTCTTCCACAGCTCAGTGTGACAAAAGCTCCACTCTGGATGAGTGTAAACAAGAAATCAGGGTTCTCATGTTACCCAGTCCTAAGTTATAGTAGCTCTTTGGGAGAGGCAGGCTGCCAGCAATTCTCACCTGCCTCAGCTCTATGTTGTAACTTTGCTTTCCCTACCTAGCCACCACTTTGAGAGCAGTGGCTCTACCCCAGTCACTTTAGACTGAGAATGTTGGTTCTCCATTTGCCTTTGCCCTCATCCTTGCCCTCTCCCAAGCTTGCTCATAGGTCAGAGATCTACAACAGGAGAGGCAAGATAACAGAGCAGAGGTTACCTCCCTGACATAGTGACCTGGTTATGAAACAGAAGTGTTACTACAAGAGAAGTGGGCCGTAATTTCTACCTCCAACTCCAAAGCATGGGATCAGAGATTTTACCCAGGTGAAGAGGCTGCATAAGAAGAGAGCTCTTAAGCCTTCTCAAATAACTGCTTTAAAAAACAAAAACAAAAACAAACCATAAAAACGATTATAAGAACTACTATAAGAAAAGAATTGTCAGTAGTGGAAAATGCCAGTGTGGGGGTTTGGTGGCGGGATTGGCAGTAGAGGAATTCTGCTGGGGGGGCGGGGGACATACTTTATCAACAACGGTACCTGCATAAGTAACATTTGTATACTTAGTCCTGAATTGTACACCACATCTTTAAAATAAAAAAAATTTAAAAACCACACACACCAGAGTGTCAAGAAATTCAAAGTCAAAGGAGCTCTAAATAATGATGAAGATGTTGATAATAAGCCATAAAACAAGCCTCAATAAATTTAGAATGATTGAAATCAAACAAAGATTGTTTTCCAACTTCAATTGAATAATATCAGAAATCAATAACAGAAAGAAATTTGAAAATACAAAGAAACTATTCAACACACTTCCAAATAATCAAAGAAAAAATTAAAAGATAAATAGAAAAACATTGAGGTGACTGAAAATTAAGACATACTCTACCAAAACATATGCAGTGTGACTAAAACAGTATTTATACAACATTTCTGCCTGTAAATGTCTGTATTCAAAAATAACTTTATTAAATCAGTAATCTGATCTTCCACTTTAAGACACTGGAAGAGAAGAGTAAACTAAATCAAAAGCAAGAGAAGTATGAAAATAATAAAAAGCAGAGTAAAATTAATAAAATAAAGGGAAACAATAGGGAAAAGTCAGTTAAACTGTAAGGTGGGTCTTTGAGAAGTCAACAGAATAGACACATTATTAGGTAGTTATGAGCAAGAAAAAATTAATGAATACTCATTAATAAACTAAAAAATGAAATATGAGATAGTACAACAACATTAACACAAATGAAAAAGATTATACACTAAAATGAAAATCTGTATACCAATGAATTATATAACTTAGATAAAATGGATAAATTCCTAGAATGAGACAAAGAAAAAACTGACTCAAAAAGGAGTAGAAAATCTGAATAGACCTATAACAAGAATAGAGATTGAATTAAGGAATTCGAAAACTATCTAGAAATAAACTATCCAGGTCCAGATAGTTACACTAGTGAATTTGAATTCTACCAAATTTAAAAAGAACTGATAACAATATTTTCACAAATACTTTTCCAAAAAAGAAGAGGAAGAATATAACTCATTCTATGAGATCAATATTATTATCCTGATACCAAAACCAGAAAAATACATCCTGAGAAAACTACACACCAATATTATTGATGAATATAGATGCAAAAATCCTCAACAAATGACTTGCAAGCATATAACAGGATTAGTCAGAATGACCCTTCCTTCTAAGATTGAAATAAGATAAAGATGTATGCTTTCACCTCTTCTATAGTGTACTAAAGATTCTAGCCATGGAAATAGTCAATCAAAAGAAATAAAAAGACATCCAAATTGGAAAAGAATAAGTAAAGTTATTTACAGATGACATGATCTTTTATATAGAGAATTCCAAGAAACACATTGCAAAAAAAATTATAATAAATAAGTTTATCAGAGTTGCAGGATGCAAGATGATATACAAAAATCAGTTGAAGTTGTGTACACAATGAAAAATCTGAAAATTAAATTAAGAACAAAATTCCATTCACGACACCATTCAAAAGAATAAAATACTTAGAAATAAAATTATTCAAGGAAGTTCAAAACTTACACTCTGAAAATTACCAAGCTTTGTTAAGATAAATTAAAGTAGATCTAAATAAATGAAAAGCTTCTCTTATTAATGTTTCATAAGATTTAATATTGCACTGCTTTTGTTACATTATTGTTTTAAGGTGACAATACTGTTCATATTGATCTGCAGAATCAATGCAATTCTTATAAAATCTGAACAGGCTTCTTTGCAGAAATTGGCAAACCAATCTTAAAATTCATATGGAAATTTAGAAGACCCAGAATAGCTAAAGCAATCTTGAAAAAGATGAACAAAGTTAAAGACCTTACACTTTCCATTTATAAAACTTACAACAAAGCTACAGTAATCAAGACTGTAGTACTTGATTGTATAAGGATGAACATATAGATCAATGATACAGAATTGAGAGTCCAAAAATAAACTCTCAAATTTCCATTAAATTGATTTTTAACAAGTCTGCCAAAAATTTCAATGGAAAAAGAATAATCTTTGCAACAAACTGTGCTGGGACAAGTGTTATCCAGAACAACAGGAAAAAATGAAGTCAAAATCCTTCTTTACATCATATATAAAAATTAACTAAAAATTGACCCTGGACCTAAATGTAAGAACTAAAACTATTACATCATTGGAAGAAAATACAGGCCTAAATCTTTCTGACATGTTGCAAAGCAAAACTTCCTTAGCTATAACACCAAAATCATAAGTGATAAAATAAAATGTAAGTAATTTGGATTTAATACAAGTTAAAACATTTTCTTCATTAAAGGGTATCATCCAGAAAGTAAAAAGAATATTCACAGAGGTGGAGAAATATTTGCAAATCACATATCTGAAATAGTCTAGTATTCAAAATATATAAACAACTTTTACAACTTAACAATAAAGATACTATGGGGAACCAAAAACCCCCAGAATTTATTAATAAAAAATTATGCATTTATTCTTACAACCTCTCATTTCTGTCACCTTCAAAGTGCTGTCCATTTGATGCAATACACCTATCAAAACACTTTTTCCACTTTTCAAAACAGTTTTTGAACTTGTTAATTGCGATGTCTTTGGGTGTCTCTGCCATTTTCATTTCACCTCTTCCCCCCTTGGGGACTTTTTGTATCTGGGGAAACAAAAAAAGTGGCTTAGGGAGAGATTGGGTAAATAGGGAGGGTGGGGGACAGAGGTCATGTCATTTTTGGTCAAAGCCTGCTGAACACTCAGTGTGGTGTGGGCAAGTGTGCTCATAAATTACCCATCACGAAATGGGCAAACTTGGTGAAAGAATCTCAAAAAAAAAAAAAAAAAAAATTTCACTGCAGCCGCATGCAGTCTCTCACAATAATGGTAGCTGGTACTCTGATGCAGATAGTTTCTTAGAACACTTACCTAGCAGGGAAAGCCTGTACTACAAGGAGCCCACTCTCCAAAAACTAAATCCGTTTTTTTTGGGAGGGGGTGTCCTTCCTCATATATAGCCTAAATGAAAAATGGATAAAGAACCTAAGTAAACAATTCTTCAATTAATATATAAAAATGATAAAAAAGTGCATGAAAAAATGTTTAACAGCCTTAGTCATTTAAAAAATGCAAACCAAAGCCACAAGAAAAGATCACTTCACATCCACTAAGTTTGCTAGAATTAAAATAGTGGAATTGCTGGATCAAATGGTAGTTCTATTTTTAGTTCTTTGAGAAATCTTCATACTATTTTCCATAGAGGTTGTACTAGCTTACAATCCTCCCAACAGTGTATGAGCATTCCCTTTTCTCCATTTCCACACCAACATTTGCTTTTCTTTTTTACTAATAGGTATTCTGACTGGTGTAAGACAATAATTTCACTGTTGTTTTAATTTGCATGTCTCTGATGATATGTGTTGTTTGAGCATCTTTTTATATGTTGGTCACTTGTGTGTCTTCTTTTGCAAAGTGTATATTCATGCCCTTTGCTACTTTTTGTTGGAATTGTTTGTTCTTTTCATGTTGAAGTGTTTGAGTTCCTTGTAGGTTATGGATACTAGTCCTTTGAGGCATAATTTGTGAATATTTTCTCCCATTCTATAGGTTTTCTGTTCCCTCTGCTGATTATTTCTTCTACTGTGCAGAAACTTTTTAGTTTAAGTCCCGTTTGTCTTTTGGTTTTGTTGCATTTGCTTTTAGTTTCTTTGTCATAAATTCTATGCCTAGGCCAATGTCTCAATGAGTTTTTCCTAGGTTTACTTCTAGAATTTTTATAGTTTGGGGTCTGACATTTAAGTCTTTTATCTATCTTGTGTTAATTTTTGTATTTGATGAGAGATAGGGGATGAGTTTTCATTCTTCTGTATGTGACAAGTCAATTTTGCCAGCATTATTTATTGAATAGGGAATTATATATTTTAAATGGGTGATTTTTATGCATGTAAATTTTATATCAATAAAACCATTATATAAGCATACACATATATAAATTTGAATATGTACATACATATATGCATATATGTGAAAAGAAGGAGAAGATAGAGGGAATGAGAGAAAATGTTAAACTCCATTCAAAATAAACTAAATAATACAGGAATAATCAAATGAAGCTATGAATACTAAAGTTATCTGACAAAGGCCTAACATCCAGGATCTATAAGGAACATAAATGTGTGTCTTTGCTGGAGAAATGTCTATTCAAGTTCTGTGGCCATTTTTAATTGGGCTGTTTCTGTTTTCTGTTATTGCATTGCAAGCATCTTTTATATTTTCCAAATACAAGACCCTTAATAGACTCGTGATAAGCAAATGTTTTCTCCATCTCTGTAGCTTCTCTTTCCACTTTCTTGATAATGTTCATTGAAGAACAAAACTTTTTAATTTTGATGATGTCAAAATTGTCTGTTGTTGTTGTTGTTTCTGCTTGTGATTTTGGCATAATCTCTAAGAGTCCATTGCCAAATCCAAGGTCATATAGATTTACACCTAGCACTTATTACCTGATTGTTGTTAGTGTCTAGTCTGAGAGAAGACATAATGATGCTTTAGGTCTTTGGATATTAATATCAGCTCAAATATTGTGTCCAGTAATCTTTGAAATATTTGGATAATCTCCCTTTTGCCAGTATACTGGCACCTGAGAAAATTATAGTAGGCATAGACATTTTGGACACTGAAGGTTTTTATTTTTTAAAATAAGTGAGAGAGTTGATAAACATTAAAAACCTAAGAATAACAAAGTGTTCTCCAGGATGTGGGTAAATAGAATTTCATACCCTCTGGTGAGAGTACAAATTAGTAAAATTAAATTGCTTAACAATGTGGAAATGTTTAGTAAGACTCTATTTCTTTTAGGGGTCTTATGATTCACCAAAAATTATTTTTAAGAATGGAATATAAGACAATGTTTATTTTTTCATATCCAGTTGTTCCATCGTGATGTATTGTAAATACTTTATTCTCTGTTGAATTCTTTTCTCTACTGTCAAGATTAATTGATTGAGCATAGCTGAGTTTATTTCTGGATTCCCTGTTCACTGTCACTGATCTATTTGCCTACATTTATGGCAATATCACATCATGGCATTATAGTAGATCTTGAAATCAGATCATATAAGTCCTTCAACTTTGTTCTTATTATGCAAAGCTGTTCAATTATTCTTTTTTCAATTTTTTTATTTTAAAGTTGTAGGATACAGGTCAGGATTGGATACATAAGTGATTTAGGTATAGGTGATTCTTCTTGATCCTTTCATTTCCATGTAAATTTTGAAATCAACTTATTATTTTTTCGAGAAAGACTGCTGTGATTTTGGATTCTGTTGAATCTACAGATAAATTTGGAAAGAATAGAAAACAATGTTTTGTCTCCAAAATCATAAACATAGTATATATATCTTCATTTATTTTGGGTCATTTTTTATTGATTTTAGCAATATTTTTTGGGGGGTGCAGGTGGGATGCTGTTCTGTAGAATACAAGATATTCAGTACTATCCTTGGCCACTAGATGCCATTGTCACCTCCTCACCAAGTTCTTTCAATCAAAATAACTCCAGACATTGCCAAAATGTTCCCTATGTGGTAAACTTATCCTTGATTCAGAACTCCTAAACTACAGAAACTGAGAAAGCATGATATTAACAAAGTGATAGAAATTTTAATCAGTGGCAATAACAACTATGAATTCTGAACAGAATAACAAACAAAACAACAACTAAAATGACCTTTTAAAGGTTCTGTAGAGTAAAAAATGAAGAAACATTTTAGAGTCAAAATTTCTTTGCTTTTGCTGCTTTTGCCTGAATATAGACTATAGGTGCAGCAAGACTTAAAGCATCTATAGAAAATTTACCATTTTGGGAATGCAAACTAGTGCAACCTCTCTGGAAGACAGTGTGGTGATTTCTGAAAGAACTAGAAATTGACCTTCTATATGACCAAGCAATCTCCCTATTGGGACTATACCTGGAGGAACTCAAGTCATTCTACCAAAAAGATACCTGCACACAAAAGTTTGTTGCAGTTCTATTAACAATAGCAGAAACATGAAACAAACCATGCTGCCCACGGAAGTTGGACTGGATAAAAAATGTGGTACATATACACAATGGAATATTATGCAACCATACAGAAGGACAAACACGTGGACTTTGCAGCAACTTGGATCAATTTAGAGTTGATCATACTCAGTGATCTATCACAGAAACAAAGAACAGAGGACCATATGTTCTCACTCATAAGTGGATCTTGAACAATTATCATAATACTATAAGAAAGGGATTGGCAGTGGTGGGAAACTTCCAGGGGAGTGGTGGTGGGATTGGCAGTTGAGGGAAATTGCCAGGGGATGGAGGGGCACACATCATCAACAAGGGTACCTGCATAATCAACGTTTGTATACCTAACCCTGAATAAAATAAAATAAAATAAGAAAATTCACCATTTTACTGTCTGTGTTACCAGAGAAAAGAACTGAGGGCAGCCATGGGTATTGCAAAACTGAAGGTAAAAATTCCTGGAAGGAGAGGAACTGAGAGGGCACCCCAAGTGTTTTGAACTGAAGTGTTTCTTCCCAGTCTCCCCAAATTTGTATGTTGAAGCTTTGTCAATGTGACTATACTCAATAAGTCCTTTAATAAGATAGTTAAAGTTATATGAAGTCATAAGGTGGAGCCCTAATCTGATAACACCAGTGCCCTTATAAGGAGAGGAAGAGACAACAGAGAGGAATGCCATATGAGAACAGAGGGAGAAGGTGGCCTTCTGCAAGCCAGGAAGAGAGCACTCCAAGAAATTTTGATGGCACCTTGATCTGGGACTTCCAGAATGTAAGAAAATAAATTGTTGTTCTTCAAGCCACTGAGTCCATGGTATTTTGTTATGACAGCCCGAGTAAACTATTATATTAACTTCTTTGTGTAAATTTCAACAAAGTCTCTGTCTGACCAATAAATCACACATGTGTATATGGTTCAAATCCCTAGATAAAGTTTGAAAAATCAGAACTGAGATTGGAGTTTCCAGCCACCAAAGAAGAGTTTTCTGTATCCCATCTCCATTTTTCTGCCCAGTCTTTGCAGGACTCTGCAATGTAGTTGGTAAAAATCTGGGAGAGATGAAAATTGACTGTCCCATCACAGCCTTCAGCAGGTCTTGGCCCTGCAGAGTTGAATGCAGACCTCACAAGCCTCCTGGGAGTAGGAGTCTCTCTATCTTTTATTCCTTGCCAGAGATAAAAACTGCTAAGGGATTCCTTTCTTTGGTATGATTCTTTCTACCATTTAGAATTCTTATTTTTTAGATTTTTATTGGGTTAAAATAAGCTTTTTATTTTATTTTTATTTTTTGAATCAGAGTCTCACTATCACCCAGATTGGAGTACAGTGGAATGCTTTCAGTCACCACATCCTTGAACTGCTGGGTTCAGGTAGTCCTTCTGTCTCAGTCTTCCAAGTAGCTGGAACTACAGGCAAAGGCCACCATGCTAGACTAATTTTTAATTTATTGTAGAGAGGAGGTCTCATCAAGTTTCCCAGGTTTGTCTCAAAGCCCTGGGCTTAGGCAATCCTCTTGCTTCAGTCTTGCAAAGTGCTGGAATTACAGATGTCAGCCACTGCACTCAGCAAAATAATCTTTAAAAAAAGCTACTCTGAACAAGATGGCAATGGCATAGGTGGACTTGTGAGATTCTCCGAACATGAGTTCCCAAAAAGACTCTTACTTTTCTTCCCCCATCCTCCAGTCCACCACCAGCCATGCTGGTCCAAGGCCCCGGGGACCTTTGGTCCCACGCAAGGCTGGATATTGCAGCCCCCTGTTACTACTGTTCCACCGCATGCATGGGAGTCTCGGGTCCCAGCTCCCTCTCTGGTTACATCGCCTCCTGCTCGGCACCCAGCACCAAGCAGCCAGTCACTCAGGGAGGCTCTGGACACCTGCCCCTCAGAGACACCAGTCTCATTCCTGGCTGAAGTACCCTGTGGGGGGCCCAGGGCCACTCTCACTGCTCACCACCTGCCCTTTGGAACTTTGGAGCTCTGGAGCTCTGGGCCCACCCTGGCTGAGACACTCAGCATGTGACACCAAGCTGGGGGACCCAGACAAGCTGAGAGAAATGGATCTGCAAAAACTGCCTCAGCCATTCTCCACGCAGAGACTTCTACTGCCCCACCCACCTAAGAACAAACCCTACCTCAGTTCCTAAGGTAACGTTGTGAAACAGGAGACAAAGCCCCACCCCTACATTGAATCAGACAAAAGCAAAGCCCAAGCAGCCAACCAAAACAAACAAACAAACAAAAAACCCAAAATGCAAGTAAATCTAGCTGCCTGCAACGAAAAATAAAGGGGAGAGGCCAGAGATCAGAGCTGAAGTGACTTTAGTCTGATCACTTATTTTGACTTATGATTTTATCATTTTGACTGTTTGTTTTGATCATGTTTGTTGTTTGCCTTCTGACTTACACTGTTTCTTGATTTTATTGGTCTGTCTCTGTGTACTTACACTGTTTCTTGATTTTATTGGTCTGTCTCTGTGTAGCTATCAGTATTATTTAGGGAATCATTCTTACGTGTCTTTTTTCACTTCTTTCCGGCCTTGTGTCTCTTTCTGACCTGATAGTTGTTGTGTATGTCTGTTTTCCCTCTCGCTTTCCTCTCTTTCTAATTTCCTATTGGCCCCTCCTTCCTCCATTATTTTCCTCTTTTATACCCCACTTCTTAATCTAGGGTCCAAGACTACATACTGCTGAACGGATAGATTGTAAGGCAGAGGGAAATAGGTTCCAGTGTGCTCATACACCTGTTCGTGGATGCTAGAATCAGCATATACATTATGAACCACAGCTTCCCTCTCAATTAAATCTCAAAATTGCAAAAAGTAAAGATTGCAGCCTACACTCCAACCTCAAAAGTGAACAAAGTCAGAAGACCCTCATAAGGAAGAACAGGATATTGCAGAAGAGAAATAAAAGCAACCCCACCTTCCCTCAAAAACAGAATTAAACAAGGGGAGGGAACGGGGGAGAGAGAGAAAATCTACACAAATGAAGAAAAACCAAAAGAAGAGTATGGGTCTCTCCCAGGCTCCTGGGAGCGCGGACACTGAGAAAACTGACTTCGGAATGCAAACAATGAAGCGCCCCCAGAATGAAGGGCCTCAAACTATAAACCTAGATATTAAGACATTAATGGAGAGATTAAAAAGAATTGAGGAGACACAAGAAGAAACTAGGAAGGAGCTGATATCTGAGATAACAGTAATAAAGAATACTGTGAATGAAATAAATAACAAACTGATAAGCATGGAAAGCAGAATTACCCAAGCAGAAGAAAGAATCTCAGAGCTTGAGGACGAAAATATAGAAATAACCCAAAGTCTTAAAAACACAGAAAATAAGCTCAAAAAGACAGAACAAAACCTTCAAGAGATGAGCGATTACCTCAAGAGGCCTAACCTAAGAGTAATTGGACTTCTTGAGGCAGAAAGAGAGACAGAGACCACATTGGAACAAACTTTCCATGAGATCATTCAAGAAAGCTTCCCTTATCTAATCAGTGATGCAAAAATTCCAACACAAGAGATTTAGAGAACCTCCGCAAGACAACAAATGAGTAGACCAACTCCTAGACACATAATAATTTGCCTAACAAAGTAGGCATAAAAGAAAAATCCTAAAGGCAGCAAGAGAAAAAGGCCAGATCGCCTACCATGGAAGACCAATCAGAATAGCAGCAGATTTATCTACAGAAACCCTGAAGGGTAGGAGAGCTTGGAGCCCTATCTTCAAAGTCCTTAAAGATAAACAATTTCAACCAAGAATAACCTACCCGGCCAAGTTAAGCTTCATCAGTGAGGGAGAATTAAAATCTTTCCCAGATATCCAATCCCTAAGAACTTATGCTGCCACCAAACCACCTCTACATGAAACACTTAAGAAAGTACTAAAAAAGCCGGGCTCGGTGGCTCAGCCTGTAATCCCGTGCCTTTGGGAGGCTGAGGTGAGTGGATTGCCTGAGCCCGCGGGTTCGAGACCCGCCTGGGCAGTGAGACCTCATCTCTACAATAAATCAAAAAATCAGCCGGGCGTGGTAGTGCATGCCTGTAATTCCGGCTACTCAGAAGGCTGAGGCAGAAGGATCGCTGGAGCCCAGCAGGTCGAGGCTGCGGTGGCCGGGAGCAGCCACTGCACTCCAGTCTGGGCAACAGAGTGAGACTCCAACTCAAAAAAAAAAAAAAAGAAAGTACTAAAAACAGAAGAAAAGGAAAAAAGAACAACGTTCTTCACAAGAGTACAGGGAAAAGAATAAAATATACATGAACCAATCCCCAAACCAAAAGAAAGACAAAAAAAACCAAGTGGAAGAACAACAACTTTATAAGAACTCTATGATAAGGACGAACTCTCACATTTCAATAATTAGCCTGAATGTGAATGGACTAAACGCACCACAGAAAAGATATAGAATGGCAAAATGGATAAAATATCATCAGGCAACAATATACTGCCATCAAGAGACCCATCTCACTAGAAAGGTCATACACAGACTCAAAGTAAGAGGATGGGAAACAAATTTTCAGGCGAATGGAACACAAAAGAAAGGAGGAGTCATGATCTTAATTTCAGACAAAATACCATTTAAGCTATCAAAAATTAAAAAAGATAGAGAGGGCCACTACATAATGATAAAAGATTCACTCCATCAGCAAGAAATATCTATCCTAAACATATATGCACCAAACATAGGGGCGCCAACTTTCATAAAGCAACTTCTAGGAAAACTAAAGAAAGATATTGACTCTAACACCATCATAACTGGGGACCTTAATACTCCACTCACAACTCCACTAGGGTTCTAGACAAATCATCAGGACAAAAAATCAGCAAGGAGATCCGGAACCTCAATGAGACTCTGGACCAAATGGACTTAATTGATACCTATAGAACACTCCATCCAAAGACCACAAAATGCACATTCTACTCATCACCACATGGAACATATTCTAAGATCGACCACATAATTGGCCATAAATCAAGCATAAGCAAATTTAAAAGGACTGAAATTCTACCATGCACCTTCTTGGACCACAGTGGAATAAAAATAAACGTTGACACCAACAAGGTCCCCCCAAACCCACAAAGACATGGACACTAAACAGCATGATGCTAAACAAATCCTGGGTCAATGATGAAATCAAAACAGAGATCAAAAGATACCTGGAAACAAATGAAAATGAAGAAATATCTTACCAAAATCTCTGGAACGCCTTAAAAGCTGTAGTAAGAGGGGAATTTATATCCCTGCAAACACACATGAAGAAAATGGAAGGAATACAAATTAACAGCCTAACAAGCCACCTAAGGAAGCTGGAAAAGCAAGACCACAAAAACCCTAATTTCAGCAGAAGAATTCACATCACCAAAATAAAAGCCCAAATCCAGGACATAGAAGACAAAAAGATAATACAAAAAAATCAATGAAACAAAATCTGGTTCTTTGAAAGGATAAAGAAGATTGGTGGTCCCCTAGCTAGACTGACCAAGAAAAACAAGAAAAATACCAAATAAGCACAAGCAGAAACACAAAAGATGAAGTCACATCTGACCCTGAAGAAATACAAAAGATCATTAGAGACTACTATGTACACTTGTATGGAAACAAACTTGAAAACCTTAAGGAAATGGAGGACTTTCTGACATCACACAACCTACCTAGGTTGGAACAAGAAGAAACTGAGACTCTAAATATACCAATAACAATCAAGGAAATCGACTACGTAATAAGAAAACTACCTACAAAAAAAAGCCCTGGTCCAGATGGCTTTCCAACAGATTTTTACAAGACATTTAAGGAGGAGCTGATACCAATCCTACTGAAGTTATTCCAGGCGATTGAAAAAGATGGAACCCTGCCCAAATCATTTTATGAAGCCAACACCACATTGATACCCAAGCCAGGTAAAGATTCAACAAAGAAAGAGAACTACAGGCCAATATCTTTGGTGAATATAGATGCTAAAATTCTCAACAAGATCCTAGCAAACCGAATCCAACAATACATCTCAAAAATCATCCCTCATGACCAGGTTTCATTCCTGGGATGCAAGGCCAGTTCAACATTCGTAAAACCATAAATGTAATTAAATACATCAACAGATGTCAAAACAAAAACCACAGATTATATCACTAGATGCAGAAAAACCTTTTGATAAAATCTAGCACCGCTTGTTGATAAAAACCCTTGAACATGTAGGCATACAGGGAACATACCTCAAAATAGTAAAAGCCATCTACAAGCCAGCATACTCCTAAACGGACAAAAATTGGAACCATTTCCCCACTCTCACCCCTCCTGTTCAACATAGTACTGGAAGTCCTGGTTCAAGCAATCAGAGAAGAGAAGGCAATCAGGGGTATCCAAATAGGAAAAGAGGAAGTCAACTTATCTCTCTTTGCAGATGATATGATCGTGTACCTTGAAAACCCAAGAGAATCTGTCAAAAACCTCCTTACACTGATAAAGGCCTTTGGCAAAGTCTCAGAATACAAAATAAATGTGCAAAAGACAATTCCATTTCTTTATACCAATAATAAACAAAGAGAAACCCAAATAAAAAACACAAATCCATTCACAATAGCCACAAAAAAAATGAAATACCTTGGCATCTTCCTAACCAGAGACATGAAAGACCTTTACAATGAAAACTACAAAACACTGCTCAAAGAAATCAAAGATGACACAAACAAGTGGAAAAATATCCCATGCTCATGGATTGGAAGAATCAACATTGTGAAGATGTCCATCTTACCTAAGGCAATCTACAAATTCAATGCAATACCCATCAAATTACCAGCAACATTCTTCTCAGACCTAGAAAAGACAAAACAGGAATTCATATGGAAACACAAATGTCCAAGAATAGCCAGAACAATCCTCAGCAAAAACAACAAAGCGGGTGGTATCATATTACCAGACTTCAAACTTTACTATACAGCTACAATCATCAAAACAGTTTGGTATTGGTATAGGAACAGGCATATAGATCAATGGAATAGAATTGAGATTCCAGAAGCAAAACCTCAATTTCTCAACCAACTCATCTTTGACAAAGCCTCCACCACCTACCACTGGGGAGAGGAGAACCTATTCAGTAAATGGTGCTGGGAAAACTGGCTGACCATATGCAGAAGATTGAAACAGGACCCCTATCTATCCCCATGTACAAAGATTAACTCCGGATGGATCAGAGACCTAAATATAAAACCTCAAACCATAAGAACCTTAGAAAATGAATGACATACCCTCATGGAAATCGGAACTGGCATCCAATTTTTGAACAAAACCCGAAACCCACAGGCCATAAGAGATAAGATAGACAAGTGGGACCTTATTAAACTGACAAGCTTCTGCAAAGCCAAAGAAACCATCAAGAGATCAGGGAGACAGCCTACAGACTGGGAAAAAGTATTTGCCAACACCAGGTCTGACAAAGGTTTAACATCTTGGATCTTCAAGGAACTCAAATGTGCTGAAAAGAAAAAAACAAACGACCCCATTATAAAATGGGCAAAAGATATGAACAGACACTTCTCAAAGGACGACATCTGAGCAGCCAACAGACACAGGAAGAAATGTTCATCTCACTAATCATCAGGGAGATGCAAATCAAATCCACACTGAGATACCACCTAACTCCAGTCAGAATGGCAATTATCAACAACTCAAAAAATAACAGCTGCTGGAGAGGGTGTGGTGAAAAGGGAACACTTCTACACTGTTGGTGGGAGTGTAAACTAGTGCAACCTCTGTGGAAAGCAGTGTGGTGATTCCTAAAAGCTCTAAAAATCGACCTCCCATATGACCTCGCAATCCCCCTACTGGGAATATATTCTGAAGAACTCAAATCACTCTGTGAAAAATATACCTGCACACATATGTTTATCGCAGCATTGTTCACAATAGCAAGAACCTGGAAGCAACCATGCTGCCCATCAAAAGAGGACTGGATTAAAAAAATGTGGTACATATACATGGTGGAATACTACACAGCCATAAAAAAGAACAAGATCATGAATTTCGCAGCAACCTGGATGGAACTAGAGTCTATAATACTGAGTGACCTCTCACAGAAACAAAGATCCGAGTATCACATGTTCTCACTCATTTAATGAACCTTGAACATCCAATGTAATACTTAAGAAAATGACTGACAGTATTGGGAAACTATGTGGGGGATGGAGATGGGATTAACGGTAGCAAATATCTTTCTGGGGGAGGGGAGACACCTCTTATCAACAGGGTGTCTGAATGAAACGTATTTGTATACCTAACCCTTAAATGTACCCCACAACATCATTTTAAAAAATATTGATTAAAAAAAAAAAGCTACTCTGCATTGCCTTCAATGTCATTTTGAGTGTGATAAGTATAGTAATTTTATGTTTTATAAAATAATAACAATTTTGGAGTTTATATCACTTTTTTACAGAGCAAATATTTCATACTTCTTTCCTCAATCCATAATAAAAGTGAATGAGTAAAAAAGTTACATCTCGAAAACTTAGATGATTTTCATACACATTATCATTTTTAAATTAACTTTTTTGAGGAAAGAGAAATAAGAATTATAATTGCAAAATTATTTTTCTTAAAAATGCTTAAAATATTTGGTAGGAGTTAACTTACCATGTGCTATATTTTCAAGCTTTTAATAATCTTTAACCACTTGTGTAGGGAATACATTATTACAAAGTTGCCAAATGACAACAAAATTATCATTAAATGGAGATAGTGAGGCAAAGAAGAGGATAATTATTCTTTCCTATTATATAAGAAAAATTCTGTCAATGTACTTTCAGGACAACATGACCCAAACAAAATTCGAGTGCCACAAACTTGGTTTAGACAACTTATTTTAAAGATATGGCTAGAAACCCAATGCTGAAACTTAAGGAAAATCCTAAGCATATAATCTAGGAAGGACATTGTAGACAATGGCTAGAATATTACAACACCAACAAGCACAGGGACTCATGATTTATCTTTTGTTTTAAGATAGAGTAGAAGGCAAGTATATGTGTTCAAGATCATACTTATTTTGCTCACTATTGTATATCCAGGGCTTCTCACAATGCCTAGGGCGTAGTAGACTCTTAAATGCTTACAGAGAGAATGGCAACATAAACATGCTAGTTTCTTACTATGAGGTTACACTTAATTTGTCTTTTCTTTTTTTTGAGTTGGAGTCTCACTCTGTCGCCCAGACTGGAGTGCAGTGGCTGCTCCCGGCCACCGCAGCCTTGACCTGCTGGGCTCCGGCGATCCTTCCACCTCAGCCTTCCAAGTAGCTGGAACTACAGGTGTGCGCTACCACACTTGGCTAATATTTTGATTTATTGTAGAGATGAAGTCTCACCAAGTTACCCAGGCGGGTCTTGAACCCACGGGCTCAGGCTTAATTTTTCTTTATAAAACACTCATGTACTGATGCTAGCCTGACGTTCTACCCTATCACTCTATAGATCTGAAGAATAAAAGTTGAAGTATAAGAAAGAGCTGAAAATCCTTAGAACGGTAAGGCATCTTAATTCAGTCTCTCTCTCGTGTGTGTGTATACATTAAGACCTATTGAATTTATGTGTCTTGACCAAAGTAACTCAATAAATAATAGTAGAGATGAATGAGAGGCTTCTTAGACACAAAATTCTATGCTTGTTGTTCCATACTAAATAAGAACATAGACTTTGGAATTTGACAGATTTAAATTCAAATCCTAGCTTTGTCACTTACTAGTTATATGACTTTCAACAAGTTACTGGTGATCCTTGAATCTCAGATTCCTTATCTATAAAGTATGAATAATAATAGTATGTACATCTTTGGATATTTGAGATGATTAAGTAAGAAAATATGTAATGCTCCTAGTATAGTGATTCTTTAGCACTTAATAAATCATCATAGTATTAGTTATTGATGTTGTTATGATTATGTACCATCTTCACTCAGACATGAACAATGAGCTTGCTTCTCTGTATAAAGGGTAAAGGATAAAATATAGCCAATTAATTTCCCACAAATCAGTTAACCAGCAATCTCAAAGAAAGATTATCATAGTGAAATTTGCTCCCTGCTTAGAGATTAAGGAAAGCTTTGGAATAGTTATCAAATGAATGGTTTCTTTCCTTAAGATATTAAAAGTTCTGTTCTTTTTAGTCCTAATGTATGTGAGTGGTAGTGCAAGACAGGCAGCATTTATCATGTCCTGGATTAGATAAAGCACTAGTTGTGTAGCTAACCCACATACTT
Source organism: Cephalopachus bancanus (assembly GCA_027257055.1). Lineage (NCBI taxonomy): Eukaryota > Metazoa > Chordata > Mammalia > Primates > Tarsiidae > Cephalopachus > Cephalopachus bancanus. The sequence continues at coordinate 5,401,542 of JAPVLO010000097.1, read as the reverse complement.
TAAGTAGATTTCTGTATTTTGTGTGAGGAGTTACCAAGGGGAGAAGAAAACAACAATCAGATGTTTGCAGCAAATTATTTTTTCTGGCCTAAGACTTATATTTATTAACTCAACAAATATTTATTGAGTACTTATGAAATACTTATAAAGTACTTATAAAATGTGTCTCCAATATACAATGGTTCAACTATGGCTTTCAACTTTATGATGGTGCAAATCTCTATAAATTCAGTAGAAAGCATACTTTAGTACATACAGTTTCAGCAAATTACATCAGCTATTCAAGACATTATTTTAAAATAGGCTTTGTGTTAAGATGATTTTGCCCAACATTAGGCTATTGTAAGTATTTTTAGTATATTTAAGGTAGGTCAGACTAAACTATGATGCAGACAAATTTGAAAATGTTTGGATGCAAACTCAATAGCTCTGGAATAAAAATTAGATTCATATTAAGTTCATGGAGGCATGCCTACATAAAATATATTATGTTTTCTTTTGTCAATAAACCATAAATATTCACGTAAATCATCTTAAGTTTTTAAAGAACCCCTGTAGTTACATAATCTCCCATGCTAATTTATGGATTAATTTAAAAGAAAGTGAAATTAAATTTGCAGTTGACAATATAGGAATGACTAAGTGCAAGGCGATCATTGAAGTCAAAGAAAGAATAAATGCAATTACTCAAAGACAGCAAAGAGCTTAGGCTAGATCCTTAGAAAAAGCCTAAATATGGGAAGCAACAGAAACAAAAGATCTCTAGAAAGAGAGGACACACGAGGAGTAGGAGAAGACAGCTTCATCTTGAAGTCAAGGAATTTTTTCTAGAAGTAGATGGTCAGCAGCGACCAATGCAACGACAGAATTTCATGTACCAGATGCTCAACAATAAGAAGAATATCTGGTAGACAGATCAGTCTTCATCTTATTTTCAGAGGAAGACTACCATTTTTATTTAGATAGCATTGTACTGGAAATAACTTGAGCAAGGTTGGTAGCATAAATCATGACAGAAGAATCCAAAGGCCTCCAAGCCATGTTTGGTAACAAAGCTATCCAACTGAAAAATTGAATTGTATGAAAATAAGAAAGGAGCATGGTCAACTTTAATAAAGTGGCCATTAGAGACCTTTGCAATGAAAAAAGAATCTATGAAGGAAGTTGGTGGTGAAATAGAAATTTTTTTTAGTATGTTATCAGGAAAGAAGAAAGACGAAATGGTAGGGTGATGAGGGGAGAAAGAGAAGAGAGACAAGAAGAGAGATGCTGAGTAGGAATGATAATATATAAAGTCCCAGAGGTTTACAAATGGCAAAAATTCACATTAGTTGTCACTGATTGTATCACTGAAGTCGGAGGCAAAGTCAGCTGAGCATGAGAGCTCTGAACTGCAGTTATGAATTTGAAATGAGTGGAAAATGTTCGGGTGATCTGTTGTAAAGAATAAGCCAGGGAGTTAAGTAGGGGTGAATAAGAGAAATGATGAACTCGCGGAAGGCCTGGCTGAGGTTGAGTAATAACTACCATGGCATTGCACCAAATTAAATGGTATGATTTTAACAAATGACCCAATAAGGTACAGTCTATTATTATGTTGAGCAATAAGACCTCACAATGGATCATTGAGTTGGAAGTTAATCTTTGAAAGCACATCTGAAGTTCCTTTCATAACTTTAAATGCTGCCTCGAGATGGCATTTAAACAAGGATAGCTTACAGACAGATGAACATAATTTTAACATTTCAATTGAAAAACTACACTTTGTTTTCACAGAAAAAAAAATATGATTCTTTTTTTATTTCAGTGAACTTCTAATGTACATAAAGATGTCTGTATATAATGTAAATAAAGGCACATAGTATTTTTATCAATTAACTATTACTGGATATTTACAAATGAGAATGTGGTTTAACTTCCCTGAACTGAAGGTTTGATAATAATTATTACCATAATAATTTATTCAATTCAATTTGCATTTTCTAAGTGCCCGTTCTATGCCAAGTCTTATATAAGGCTCTGAAGAGATCAGGATAAATAAGCTGGGACTGTTCAATTGGAATCAGAGTTGGAATTCTTGGAATTTCAAAAATCTCACAATGTAGATAAAGAGATTGAAAAGACATAAAAATGTGTGAGGCATACAATTACAGTATGCTCCTGAAACCACGGAACATGATATTTTTGTGGATCTATGGAGACTTGGGAGCCCTGGCAGGGAAATTATGGTCCCTAACAAGAGTGGAGTGTCGTCTTTGTGCCAGGCACAAAGAGGAGAAAGTGATGAATACGGCTCAGATGTTATCAGTAGTACAGACATATAATTGTATTTGTAGTTACTGAGTTGGGACAATGATGGTAATGGGGCTGGAGGTTTGAGAATACAGTGAAGACACTCCCAACATGGAGGGCTAAGCAGATGGAGAAGGTGGTTACCACACAGTGGAGCTTTCCTGCAGGCAGAGACAACTGAGCCCCCAGCAAGATTTTGGACGGAGCCAGACAGGAAGGTGGTGGGAGAGTAGAGGGGAGCCTTGCAGGCAGAGCACACCTTCAAGCACAGAAGTAAAAAAGAACGTTTGTTTGTGTGGTGAACTGTGAGCTACTAAATGTTTCTGGCACATAGGCTTTCAAGCACAGAGCAGGGCTAATGTCCATTTCACAGATAAAAATGATCAGGCTCATAGAAGTAAGGAAAAGTATGCATTGTTACACAGATCAAAGCAGCAGGACCAAAATTCCAACCACATTTGTCAGATTCACAGTATTTGCTTTTTGCACTTCTTCAGAAATCGTTTTTTTACAGATATGTATCTATAATAGTTATATTGTAATATAAGAAAAACATGCACTAATTTTTTAATCTTTTTTTATTTTAAAGATGTGGGATTAGGCAGATAGGTGGCCATTGTACAGGTAATGTTTAGGCCTCCCTTTGGTCCCCACTTCACCTGGTTTGAGATCAGGTACTGTTTTTGTTTTTTGGGTTTTTTTTTTTTGAGTTGGAGTCTCACTGTCGCCCAGACTGGAGTGCAGTGGCCGCTCCCAGCCACTGCAGCCTCAACCTGCTGGGTTCCAGCGATCTTTCTGCCTCAGCCTTCCAAGTAGCTGGAACTACAGACCCACGCTACCACGCCCGGCTAATTTTTTTGATTTATTGTAGAGATGAGGTCCCGCCTCCCTAGGCGGGTCTGGAACCCGTGGGCTCAGGCAATCTACTCACCTCAGCCTCCCAAAGGCGTGGGATTACAGGCTGAGCCACCGAGCCCGGCGAGATCAGGTACTGTTATTGATGTTATGTGCCTCCTCTCCCCTGGCAGTGTCTTGCTGCTGCCAATTCCTTTCTTACAGTATTTTGATAATTGTTCAGAGTCTGCTCGTGAGGGCGACAGAGTGAGACTCCAACTCAAAAAAAAAAAAGAAAAGAAAGAACACGTGATACTCGGGTCTTTGTTTCTGTGATATATCACTAAGTATGATAGACTCTAAATCCATCCAAGTCACTGGGAAGTCTATAACTTTGTCCTTCTTTAAGGCTGTGTAATATTCCATCATGTATATGTACCATATTTTTATATGCAGTCCGCTTTCGATAGGCAGCATGGCTAGCTCCATTTTTTTGCTATTGTGAATAATACTGCCGTAAACATGCGTGTGTAGATACCTTTTTGTAGAATGATTAGAGTACCTCCTGGTATATTCTCAGAAGGTAGATTGCTGGGTCATATGAAAGGTTGATTTTTAGAACTTTTAGGAATCACCACACTGTTTTCCTCAGAGGTTTCACTAGTTTACACTCCCACCAGCAGTGTGGAAATGTTCCCTTTTCCCCTCATCCTCTCCAGCATCTGCTATTTTGGGGTTATTGATGATGGTCATACTGCCTGAAGTTAGGTGAAGTTAGGTGGTAGTTCAGTGTGGTTTTAATTTGCATTGCTTTAATGATTAGTGAGGCCGAGCATTTTTTCATGTATCTGTTGGCTGCTCATATAATTTTTATTTGTTTTTGTTTAGGGAAAAAAATCTCAGCATCAAGAAGATAAATAAAAACTAAATGACAGAATAAATGGGAATAAGAATAAACCAAATATTTATGTGTACATGAGAGAAATGATATACATTCGTTAAAATAACTCAACGTACTTGTCCTTTTGTCCATTCGCCAAAAATAATCATGTCAAAATTATAACTATTCAGTAAGAGATTAGCAAAGTGATAAAGTTTGTGACAATATTAACTGGAAAAATAAAAATAAACTCTTTGAAATCTTTCTGGTTGTTGCATCTCTGCCTATATTGAAATCTGCCTCAATTTATGATTAGACTATTTTATATCTTCAGATTATTGAAGTTATGGATTATTTTCTGCCTTCTTTTGGCAAGCTCCCAAACTCACAATTGAGTACCTTGCCATCAGCTGGTCTTTATTAGTAAATTTGCCATGAGCCATCTAATTCTGATGTTTAGAAACAGAAAGATCAAGACATGCTTTTCCCCATTAAAATAGCTATCAAATTAAGCATGAAGATAAAGTATGGAAGTGTGATGAAAATGGGAACAAGGTAATTAAAATGAGATCATTTAATAGCGTATACCTCAGGTGAGAGGAAAGTGAACTTTTAAAACATAACCCATTAAGCCACAGGAGAAGTGAAGAAAGCCACAACATTCTGCAAATTCTGTGTAACCCTACAGCTCTCTTAGTGTGGCCAAGCAACAAACCCTTTGATTAAAAGTGATTTTTATGAACCTCATGAACTGGACACATAAACAGAAAAGCAATTATAACATTGACCCATCATACCAGATGAAAGCATCCACAGTCCATAATGTATGACATGAATAAAAGAACACGTAAAAATGTCTTTTTTAGTATCTTCTATCACATTAAAGAAATTGGAAGAGAAGACTCTAGATTGCCTAGGAGCAAAAGCAAGAAGAGGGTAAGCTAATTACTGACTATAGTCTATTTAAAAGGCCTAGTCTTTAAGGAATGAGCTTTTATTTCAGGGATAGTCTTTTGGTTAGCACAGACACTAAAGCTCTAAACATACAAAGCGTATTTAAGGTTTTTTGTTTTTGTTTTTGTTTTTTGCTATTGTTTGTTTTCTGTAGATTATTGCAGCTGAAAGAAAAGAAGGTCACGAAACTTCAGGCACAGAACACAAGACCCTCAGCTCTAGCCTATAGCATTCAGCACATGAATTGACCTATATATACCCTTGTTGTGTGTGGGTTACATTAGTCAATTTATACACTTCTAAAAACTTTTAGATTTCTTTTTAATCTGTGTTGCATGGAACAAAAAAGTTTAGAACAGATTAAACTTTTCTAGTAACACAATTGGAAAGGAGACCAGAGTAAATTAATAGAATATCACTTTTACAGAAGGTCTTAAATTAAATTTTATTCCCTCACCCAGAGTTATATATGCATACAATTAATAGCTAATGGGTACTGGAAAATAGAGGCCCTTCCACATTGGCCTTAATATAGGAAAGAGGATTATTTATGGATGAGTACATTATATAAAATGTGGTGAGACCAAGATGCTTAAATAGATTTAAATTGTGTGATTAAACCTGTAGATTAAATTTGTGTGCATTCAATAAGAACGCATGGTAGCATAAGAATAAATGGTAATTCCAACTAAGTCTAAATTCATACACATTCTGAATTTGTGAAGTTGAAGTTAATGAGGTTTTATTATACTGAACACAGGTAATATTATGAGGAGAGACCTAGCTACAACATAAAAGTATGTACCCCCAAAATTATTAAGGGTGAAAGGCAAGAGGAAGTTAACAGAATGATATATTCAGATGGTATTTAACCTGAAAGGTCTGGGAAATAAATTTTTTGAAATGGTAGAGACTAACCTATTTATGTCTTATGTAGTATGCATCCAGTCATATGTTAAGAAAATAAGAATGAGTGATTGGATAAATGAATAAGTGGAAAACAGAGATGCAAGTTTAGTATCAGCATCTGTTTTGCCCCCAAAGAAATAAACTATTGGTTACAATAAATAAAGTAATCCAATTTACATTAAAACAGTGGCATTTGACTCTAAAGATACATCACATAAAAATTACAAAGAGTGAGTCATTATTGCATTCTGTAATCTGGTTGGGTAGCGGGGAAAGGGATAATTGTAATATAAGCATATGTGTTGTTTGGCAGTCTTCTTTGATGATTCTTAGACACTAGTCACTACTCACTCTGCAATTAAGATGCATGGTTTTAAATTTCAATGATGATACACTATACACTATAGTATGTAGTTTATTTTATTTCAAAATTAATTAACTTGGCGCCTTAATTATAAGTGATGTCACATAGTCCACCATGACTTCTTTCTATCTGCATTCTGGGAAGCATCCTCAGCCTTTTCCAACCTAATACATCAAATCTTATGTTGTATACTTTTCTCATGTGGCCTATTTTTTTGGTAACATTTCTTCTTCCTTCACATTTCTACTATTCTCTATCAAAACACATCTGATCTGGTCCTTCTCTTTGGTTTTCAAGATTTAACAATCTGAAAACTTAATTTCCCCAATTGTAAGATGTCAAACTACTAGTGATTAAACTCATCTCCCACACCTATTAAATAATTTTTCATGGTTAAATTGGAATACTCGGCTTCAAATGAAATTCAATGAGTTAAATACATGCTGTGATCATTTACAGAACTCACTGAGATAGGTAACCACTGATTTCAATTATATGTAGGTTCAGGCCTGTCCCCAGAGTTCAAAGTAAGAATTTTCCTGAAGACTTGCACCACCAATATGGTAGCCACCAGGCACAGGTAGTTATTGAGCACTTGAAATGTGACTTTTCCAAACTAAGATGAGCTGTAAGTGTAATCTGCACACCAAATATCTCGAGAAGAGTAAAAAAAAAAAAGGGAATTTAGCCAGAGGAACTCAAATCATTCTACAAAAAAGATACCTGCACACACATGTTTGTTGCAGTTCTATTCACAATAGCAAAAACATGGAGCCAATGTGGTACATATACACAATGGAATATGATGCAGCCATAGAGAAGGACAAACATAGAGACTTTGTACAACTTGGATGGATTTAGACTCGATCATAGTCAGTGATCTGTCACAGAAGCAAAGAACAGAGTACCATATGTTCTCACTCATAAGCAGACCTTGAACAATTATCATAATACTATAAGAAAGGGATTGGCAGTTGAGGGAAACTGCTAGGAGAGGGAGGGGCACACCTCATCAACAAGGGTACCTGCATAATCAATGTTTGTATACCTAACCCTGAATTGTACCCCACATCTTTAAATTTAAATTTTAAAAGAACAAAATATCAATAAATTACATGTTGTTTACATGAAAATAATATTTTAGATAGATCACGTTGAATAAAATATATGACTAAGATTAGCCTCACTTGTTTCTTTTTACTTTTTTAATATGGCTACTAGAAAATGTTAAATGACATATTTCTATTGCATAGCACATCCCCAGACCCTTGCAATTGAGGGCACGGTCCCCTCACTGGAGGCATTGCTTCAGTAAGGGATTGTGAGAAATGCAGAATCTTAGGCCTCACTCAAGAAATACAGAATCAAAATTTTTATTTTAACAAGATGCTCATGCTATTTGTATTCATATAACAACTTAACAAGAACTTTCTTGACTTTAGAACAGTTTCTATGTAGATACTGGTCTCTTCTTCTTTTTTTTTTTTTGAGTTGGAGTCTCACTCTGTTGCCCAGACTGGAGTGCAGTGGCCGCTCCAGGCCACTGCAACCTCAACCTGCTGTGCTCCAGCGATCCTTCCGCCTCAGCCTTCCAAGTAGCCGGAATTACAGGCATGCGCTACTGCCCGGCTGATTTTTTGATTTATTGTAGAGATGAGGCCTCGCTGCCCAGGCGGGTCTCGAACCCGCGGGCTCAGGCAATCCACTCACCTCAGCCTCCCAAAGGCGCGGGATTACAGGCTGAGCCACCGAGCCCGGCTGGTCTCTTCTTTCCACTTACCTTTACAATCATAGTTCTTTAGCACTTACAATGCACCTTCATCTGAGGGCTTATTAAATACCTACTTAACATTGATTTCACTAATAATCAGGTATTCATTTTCTTATTACTGTGACTGCATTCTATAAATACTGTCTGTAATGGATAGATCCATTAAGAGCTAAGAAATTCATATGCCTCCTACATGCTAAACAACAGGAAACAAACACCAAGTAAGTTATGAGATATGTGAATTCCATACACAAAATGTTTTCCTTCTTAAAATAGAAATTAAAAATTGGGATTAAAATTATTTTATAAGAAAATCCGAAAGTGCTATGAAGGTCTAATTGCCAGCCAGATCTTCTTTGGAAGCAGAGGATTTGAAGGTTATTGTTAAACAGTGCAGGCAGACAGACTGTTGCCTTTGTCAGCTTTGCAATTTGTGGATGGAGAAAAATCAAGCAATATTCCTTTCTGTTTCCTTTTTGGTTGTTCTTATTGTTACTGATACTTCTCATTCCAGTTCACAATTCTGCCACTATTTATGGAGGAATTCAGATTGAGTTTGTTAGTTCTGAAACCAAAGCATCATGCTAATGAATCACTAAAAAGAAAGCTAGTCTAATTATAGTCAAATGGTGCAAAATAATCTTACTTATGATTGCCCCTGATTAGGTGTAAGCTGCTGTGCTCGCTGCAGGGGGCTGTAGATTATCACTAAAATGTAAGGTGCCCACTGACTGCCAGGAGGGAAGAAACTTGCAGCAAACAAAATATTGCAGCTGTGCTCTATTATTTTGTTGTAAAGTCATGTCCCAGTTTCTTATACCCAATGGCTTAAACTTGGCAGTGTTCAATTTATGCTTATTGGTGAATTAATCTCATGTTCAATAAATAAATATTAATCAACTGATAATTAGGTATTCACCGATAGACCACTTTGCATCGAAGGAATAAGAATTTATTTAAGCTACTACCAACAAAAGGTGATTTGTTTTAAATTCCACCCAAATCCCAAGGAACCCTAATGACAGGAGCCATGATAATGTAGGACTCAGGAATGAAGACTAGCTCTAGATTTGGAATGACTCTAGAGATCTCAGTAGGCTTTCAGAGATCCTCATTCCAGTGACCTGCTATTATTTCCTAACCAGGGCAAGTAGAAATGCTCCTTTTTCTCTTACTCTCAGTCACCTTCCTCTGCTGACTTCTCATTTTTTTCCTTCCTACTCCTTGTCACGCTCTCTCTCAACCACAGTCTTTGTTTCATGATCTTTCAGATGCAGGCTTCACTGCTTTTTGCAATTCTTTCTTTGTTTCCTGGCTCAGATTTCTAGGGGGAATCTAATTAGCTAAAGTCATTTTTTCAAGTATTTCATCTTTGTAAAAAGTCACATCCCAGACCAGGTGCTGTGCACTTGGACCATTCTAGAAACATTTCCCTAATAAATGATGGAGAAGTACCAGACCATCATAACTGATATATCTTGTACATATATCCATTTACTTAAAATATACTCTGTGCAGTCACTGTTAACAGAGGCTGGAACTATAAAGGTGAGTAAGATAAATATGGTCCCTAAACTTTTCAGTAGTGATGAGAACTATGCAGAGAATTACAATGAGAGGGATGAGAAGGAGCATGACTGGCAGATTGGTTAGATGGGGTGAGCAGAAAAGGATTTTCAGAGCAGGTGACATTAAAAGAGACCTGAGCCAGGTGTGATGGTTCATACCTGTCATCTAAGCACTTTGAAAGGCTGAGACAAGGGGATTGCTTGTGGCCAGGAATTCGAAAATGATCTGGGCAATATAACAAGATCCCATCTCTAAAAAATATTAAATAAATAAATAATCAGGCACTTGAATGAAAAAGAGCTAATCATAAGATGATAGGTAAAATTATTCCAATCAGAGGACATAGCTAATGCAAAGGCGCAAGGGCAAGAAGGAAGTTGACATATTCAGGAATTTTTTTAAAGGTCACATTGCTGAAGATTGTGGTCAAGAAGGATACCAATATGAAATTAAATCAATGAGGTCACCAGGTACCAGATCCTGTCAAACTTTGCAATACAAGGTAAGGTGTTTAGATTTTAATCTAAGTGAAATAAGAACCACTGGAATGATATGATCAAATAATCTTAGCTCCCAAAATCAAAAATTGTGTTTAATAATTTTCATATTTTATTTACTTTAATTCAATTTGTATGTATCAAAATGGCCAATCAAACTACGAGAAGATGCTCAATTTCATTAATCACTTAGACGGTTCACATTAAACCACAGTGAGATCCCACTGCATAGACAGCAATTTTATCCTAGCTATATTCTTAACAAGATTGTGAATACGTGCACCAGAAAACATGTACTAAAATGTTTCTAAGCCTCAAACTGGAAATTATCCAAATGCCCATCAACAGTAGAATGAATAAATGTATCATAGTGTACCCACATCACTCTACTATGGTGCAGGGTCTTGGCACACTATGACCTGAGGGCCAAATATAGATCAAGGGCTGTTTTACTATTTGCACCTGAGCTAAGAATGAATTTTGTATCTTTAAAGCGTTTTAGAAACAATAACAGAAACTGAGAAACAAGAATAATGTCAACAACAAAAAAGAATATGTACCAGAGACATACACAACCTACAAACTCTAAAATATTTCCTGTCTAGATTTTTATAGAAAAAGTTTTCTGGCTCTGAACATTTTCTATCTGAATTTCTATAGAAAAAAGTTTGTTGGCCATGAATACAGCTAAAAGAATAAAAAATCATTACCAGCAGCAGTATGGATGGATTCCCAAACAGCATGTTTGAAAGGAGTTATACTCACAAGGTGTATATGTTATATGTTATATGAAAACAGACACATAACCTATGGTCTTAGAAGTCTCTAGGGGTTATAGTCAACCAAGTAGTAACTGGAAGAGAGGATGAAGCGATGCTTTTGAAGACTGTTTATGTTTCACAGGTGTGTTCAATTTATGAATATTTTACAAGCTGTGCCTTTATGACATGTGTAAGTATATATTACTTGAACAACTTACATTTGACAGATTATAGGGAAAGCCTATTTAAATTATTGAGGTTTCTCCCTGCCATGGGTTCTGTAAAAATTTGAGGGACTTATATTGAGGAGAGACATTTCATCTTTGGGCCATTATGGTTTCCAGTGACAACCTCATTTTCCAAACTGATGTGTTCCTTTCAGTCACTGTTACTGGCATTTAAAATGCAGATGACTTCTTTCTGATACCAAGAACCCTGCAGCCTAGGTATTTGATGTGTTATTCTTGATTGTGACCTTTCTTTCTCATCTCATATCTGAGGCAATCTTGTGGGTTCTACCTTCAATATGGATTCACAACTCAACCATTTTTCTCCACTTTCCCTGTTACAGACATGGTTAGGCTACAATCATACTTTTGCTGGTTTAGTTATCTAACTAGTTCCCTGGCTTTTACTCTTGTTCACCTATTGTCCTCTGGGTCTATTCTCAAAATAATCACCAACACGGTTTTTGAAAACAAAGTTAGATCATGTCACCATCACTTAGGTCAAAACCCTTAGTAACTTTTCTTTCACTCAATAAAAGCAAAAGTCACTACAATGGCAACAAAACCAACATTATCTCACCACTCTCTCCCACAAGCCTACAATCATTCTCCTTGTTCACACTGGCATCCTTTTCATTCTCAGAAATGTTAAAAACATTCCTTTCTTGGGACCTTTCACCAGTTGTTTTCTCTGCCTGATCACTCTTTCTCTAGATAGCGCCATAACTAAGCACCTGGTCTTTTTCAAGTCTTTACTAAAATCTCACTTTTTTTCAAAGCGATGAAGGCTCAGTGAGGCCTACTGTGATGATTCTGTTTGAAATTGTTGACTGTTCTTGTCAACCCCTGCCACCTTGTTTTTTAAAATTGCAATGTTGCGTTTGAACCTGCTATTGTTTATGACTGTCATTTTTTATTAACTGCCTTAACTGCCAAGATGTCTATATTCTTGAAGAGTACTAATTTCTTATATGTAAATTGATATACATACATAAGTGACATACATTCATATTCCAAGTGTCTATGTCAGTGCTTGGAAAATGAAAATTTTCCGTCAATATTGTTGATGAATGAATGAATGAATGAGTCCTGCCTCACAGACACCAATCTTCTTGCATCTCTGAGCCTTTCCACATTCCTGTGAACATTTATAGAGTGAGATGCGTCATCACTACTTAAGGGTCCCTTGACCTCTGTTCTCCTTTCACATTAGGAATCCATCTTTTCTTTCAGAACTGTTCTACTTTTGATATAACCCCTGTTAGTGAACCAAAGCCAGGAAGGAGATTCTGTCTAAACAGCTTACGCTTTCAGCCTTGGCACAAGCTTTCACTGCCTGGAATGGGGAGAGAAGAATGAAGGACAAATGGCAATTTATTTTATTTTATTATTTTTAAAAGAAGTATTTATTTAAATAGCTAGAGAGGGTACAGATAGTTTTTGGTTACATGAATTCATGTAAGTCTGGGCTTTAAGAGTACCCACCAACTCAACTTGTGCACATTGTACCTGATAGGTGATTTTTTTTCATTCCTCTGCCTTTTCCTTCCTACCCCTTCTGAGGGTAATCTATTTTATCACCTATAAACATCTCTTTCTTTCCTAAGAGCGTGGGCTGTGGACAGCTCCCAGGTTCTCACTATTGAGAGCAAAGTTGGAGGTCTCAGCTTGGGCCTTATTGGTATTTAGTTTTCTGTGACTTTATCACTGGGTCATTTGGTGTCATTTTTATTTTTAAAAGCTAGTCTTAAAGAGAGAGAAAAAAACTGGTCTTTATTTCGATTGGGCATTGAAAGTTAGACTGTATCTTATGATACTAAATTTTTTTGTGTACATTATGCTGACACTAAGATATACCAATTTATTTGAACTTGTTTTTCAGGGTCATGTTTACACAATTATTTGTTTATATCAATGAAGCATCAATGTGCTCATCAGTAGGAAGGTAATGTAAGACTTTCTCTGGAAAAACAGATAACCACAGGAAACTTAGATCACAACATTTTAAATGCTTGGTCTTTATGAAGATAAAAAATAGGTGCTATTTGTGTTATTTTTAACATAAGGAGAGATTTTAAATTCTACTTTAAAATATATTTGGTTCTATGATCACAATATCAAACAGAGATCCTATTTGTTAGTGGATTGATAAAAACATATTTTGATGTTAGCTGACTTAAATGAGAAGTTTCCTTTATCTTCCCATGGAGAGAACAAATGGGTGACAAGGCAAAAGCCCTGGAAATGCAAAGCAAGCTATTTAAAATATCAAGGTCACTTAGCAGAAATAATAATAGTGGTCAGTTAAAATCATAACATACTCTATCAAGAATTGTTTTCATTAAAAATTTTAATGTCAAGAAATTTTCTGTCCATCAAATACATCTAGAAAAACATAACTCATGGAGGACATTAAATAAATGATTTTTTTAAAAGTATTTATAAGCCGGGCTCGGTGGCTCAGCTTGTAATCCCGCGCCTTTGGGAGGCTGAGGTGTGTGGATTGCCTGAGCCCGTGGGTTCGAGACCCACCTGGGCAGCGAGACCTCATCTCTACAATAAATCAAAAAATCAGCCGAGCGTGGTAGCGCACCCCTGTAATTCTGGCTACTCGGAAGGCTGAGACGGAAGGATCGCTGGAGCCCAGCAGGTCGAAGCTGCGGTGGCCGGGAGCGGCCACTGCACTCCAGTCTGGGCGACAGAGTGAGACTCCAACTCAAAAACAAAAAACAAAACAAAACAAAATAAAAGTATTTATAACTTTTTAAATTAAAAAAAATCATGTAAAGTTATTTATGTTAGCATTTTAATCTAGAAAAGTCCGACATGGAGCCCAAATCCACTTATTATTATTATTATTAATATTTGTATTCAGTCCCCAGAGAATACTCCTACTTATCATAAGTGACAATCAAGGGGTGGGAGTTTTTGTTCTGATATAAATAAGATCATGCTTTAAATACAGACCGTTGACCTACAGAAAATTGCTTAATTTATTAATATCGAAAGCTTAATATTTCCTTCTACAAAATGAGATAATAGTTGCACCCACTGCATTGTGAAGATTAAGTAAAATGACATATAAAAATATGTAAATGCATAATATATTATGAATTCAATAAATGCTATTTGCTACTGTTATTATAATTGTTTAGGTTTTTTTTCTTCTAAATGAGCTTTGTGGATACAGGTTTACAAACTCAGTGTTGATTTTTTTTGGATTCAGGTACAGAACTTTAGATTTATTTCCATTACATGTCTTTGTTAAATATAGCTCATCCTTCTATATTATTAATATCATTTTAGATTCCAAATTTATCATCCAACTTCTCTTCCATTCCTCCTCACCTCATACTAGTTACAATTCTGACTGTCATGTCATCTAAATCTTTAACCAATTCACTTGCAAAAACAGCAAGAAAAACATGATAATATTCAAATGCCTAAACTTCAACCTTATGCATTTAATTGATATCAGGCTAGAAATTAGTACTCTTCAGTAAAGTTGTTCCATCTACTAAAAATATCTTAACTGCTTTTCATACAGTCAATATAACATTTATCATGTTATACCTTGAATAACTGATTCTTATACAGCTCGATTTATCTATTTGATTATAGTTTCCTTGTTACTAAGATTATGACTTATTCATGTTTATTATCTTTATTTATTTATTATTTTATTTTAGATTTTTGAATTGGGTCTTACTCTGTCATCCAGGCTGAGGGTAATAGCATGATCACAGATCACTGCAGCCTGGACTTCCTGGGTTCAAGCTATCACAACCAGTCAAATTTTGTGTGGGTGTGTGTGTGCGCATGTGCTTTGTGTTTTTAGAGACGAGGTCCCATTCTGTTGCCTATGTTGTTCTCAAATTCCTGGGCTCAAGTGATTCTCCTGCCTCGGTCTCCCAAAGTACTGGGGTTATAGGCGTGAGTCACTGAACCCAGTCCCTTTTCATTATTTATTCATTTAAGACACAGTGTTTAACAAAATGCCTTAAATATATACTTGTTCAGTGGATGTTTTATGAATTAACAGAATGAAAACAATAATTTAAGCTAAGGAGAGATGTATCTTTGATTTAAAAATATTATGCCGCCATTGAGAAAATTGTCATCTTTTTGGTGCAATGTACTAACTAATGTTATTCACTTGAAATCAATGAATAACAATGATATCCAAGTGATCTTCACATCTATTTCATTTTCCAAGCATCATAGTCTTCTTTTTTTGTAATCCTCCTTGTCTCCTTCTACCTTAGATTCCCCGGTAGTTAAGTTTAATTAAATCATGTTTGCAAGGCATATTGAATTCTTCAGAATAAAGATGCTACGGAATTGTGCTATGTGTATGGTGATGTGACATCTCCACTCTCTCCTTGCTCATGACTATAAATCCCATGCTACTCCAAACTGGAAGCAACAAAGCAATATATAATCTGAAGTGATATGAAAATATCACACATTTCCACTGAGTGCTCCTAGAAGATGTTAGGAATGTGCTTTATTTTAAAAAGTGTGTCCCTTGTGGTTTTTCTTGCTAAGGGCAATAAGCAGGAGTTGAAAACTGATTCCAGTGCTGATAAACAACTACCGTTTCATTGAACTGTGGTGAGCAAATTGAATGACCTTGGACAGTTACTTTACCTTTCAAACTTCGGTTTCTTCATATGTTAAAAATGGAGTCAGAATAGGTGATCTCACATCTACCTTCAAGATCTGCCAAAATGTCAAGCAAAGAGGGCAGTGTAATTTCTTATGGATAGATTTATATACACTATGGTATATGACATTATGTTTCTAATTGGAGACCGCTTAAGGATAGGATGACAAATGAGTTCATGATTTAAATATAAGTGACTTAGACCAGGATTGCAAAATTTGACTCTCTTAAATATGAACTGTCTGGACTGCCCTTCTCCTTACTCTTTACATAGTTCCTCTTGGCCACCTCCTCAATTCCAGCACTGTGAAGGATCCCTCCTCTGGTCTGTCTTGCATTGTTGTTTGATGTCTATACTCTACATGTTTTCATTCTCCATCTATATTGTAAGCTCATTGAATAAAGGTATCATGTTTTATGCTTCTTTTTATCTTTCAAAGGACCAACATATCTAGACTTTAGAGACCTTGAGCACTCAATACTTGAATAGCATATATATGTGTGTGTGTATATATACACACACACATATATATGATCATTATCCAGCTGTATTACCATTAAAATTAAACATGCACAACTTTAAATGTCCATTAAATATATTATAACGAGAATCAACATGGGTCCAAAGCCTGATTCCGCCCTTTACTCAAGTTCTGTACTTCTCAAATTCCAAATTTGTAAAATAGTGAATTGACTCCTACCTTTCAGAAATGCTATGAAAATTAAAGAAAATAATGTGAGCAAAGCTAGAATATAAAAGATATTTGATAAATGGCAATTATCAGTATTGTTATTACTAGAGTGTGATAACTATAAACTTGCTTTTGTGCATTTATATACAACGAGACAGTGGAATCTGGCTTCTGTGTGCAACATGATCTTCTGTGGAACTCCTTAAATATTTAGCTTCTTGGGACCTGGATCTGGAGAGTCTAACTTTGGTGACCTTTGAAATTGCTCAAAGAAATGCTGTCTCAGAATAAGACTGTTCATAACTTGTCCTTAGTATTAAAATGCTTCAGTAGACATTCCTCAAAGTTCTAGAGTTTCAAGCATTTGGCTCTTTGCTAAATATTTAAACATTAAAACATTCTGAGGCCTGCTATTTTGAAATTTAGGTGGCTTGCTGAAACAATCTGGAAGCTATTAACTTGAAAACAGGAATGAAAAACTACCTAGTGTAATTCTTTTGACCAAAGAAAATAATTTCTTTTTCACAGCCTGAAAATTACACAAACTTCTTTTTCTCTCATAGTACAACTGCCATTTTCAGTTTCCAAGTATGACCAAGCCCTCGGGTTATCCACATAGTCTTTGAACTTCAACACTTTAGACAATTATTTTAAAGGCAAGGTTTACCCTGGATTTCATTTTGTTCTTCTGCCAATTGGTAATATCACTATACAATTGATATTAAAACTAGTGTCAGTAAATTGCTTCGACCAATACTTTTCTTATATATTGTTCCTTAGAACAAATAAAATTCTCAAATATTTTAGAATTTTGAAAGCAAACTATAGAAGGTTAAGGACACCATCAGGATGAATACATTTAGGATTACAAATATAAGCAATTTCTATCCGTGTAAATTTTCTTTTTTATTAACTTTTATTTTATTGTAGAAATGTAAAGTAAGTGAAGATTAAATACATAAGTAGGCAGCACACAGGTAAAGTTTGGGTTTCTAACTGACCTTCACTATTATTTTAAATTTTGGTCTTCAAACCATTTTAGTATTTAAACTATTAATCTTTGAAAAATCTAAACCATTGTGAAGAATGCTAATTGTAGACAAACAACCTAACTTAATTCCTCTCAGAATCTAAGTCATTCCTGAAGTATTAGTTAGGGTGTAAGTTTGAGTTCCCTAAGAAAGAGATCAAACTAAAGATGGTTTGAAGAAGATGAGAAGTCTGGGTTGGTAGACCAGAACTGATACGAGGCACCACAGAGGCCCACAGTCCTTCCATCTTTTTGCTCTGTTATCTTCCACATAGACTTGCAGTTCCCTGTTCAGAATGAATGCCCTAGGTCCTGCAAACACACCCACATTCTGGCCCATGGGGAAAACTCCTTATAGGGTTTGCTCAGGCTTTTTTCCTTGAAGTGCATGACCTAGAAATGAAATGACAGCCAGCAAAGCCATTCACATTCCAATGAACAGAACTTAGCCACATGACCACGTTTAGCTTCAAAAGAGGATAAATATATATAATCTTTATCTGGGCTGTCATATGCCAGATATAAATTCTATCACTATATAAGAAGTGAATAATGAATATTAGCAGACACCAAGCTGCCTTTCCTACACCTGATACTCGATAAGTTCAAGTGGACAGATGTAATGTACAATCAGAGTATTTGTGAGTCATTGTACTAACTGGGGACCTTCATGTGCTCACTGTCTGACTAGGTTGTATGGAAGGCAGAAAGAGTACTAAGAAAGGAGATGCTAGAGCGTCAGAGAGAAAATATACTTACTTCATGTCGATTCTCTTCCCAAGGACCAACCTGATAATTTCACGGCCTAGAAACGTTCAGATATCTTTCTAAGCATCTCACTTGCTAATCAGTAGGCTGTTACTTGAACCAAGCGTTTTTGCTACCTGCCAAAATTTATCAGGTCTTATCTAAGAAAACCAGTACATGCTTGATATCAAGCATCTAATTTTGTGACCAAACAGTACAAACTCCTGAAAATGTTAAAATTTGGAATTTACTTTGTAATATGCCCTTTGATTGTTCCGTAGACATATGTAACCTAATATTTATTCCCTTTTATAGCTGCTTAGCATTTCATTGTGTGAATGGACCCTGTTATATCCCGGTTATTCAACTAGTTCCACATTGATGATAATTTATGTTGTTTGTAGTCTTTGCTATTACAAATAATGCTACAGAATTTGGTCTTGTGCAGATTTTTTAAAAAACAATATTGGCAGCCTATCGTTGGAATAGAGCCTTTGAAATGGCATTGTATGCCTTAGGGCATTTAAAAAGGTCTGCATTTTTGTTTTAAAGATTAATGTTACATTGTATAACATCATTAGTTCTATCTTTTTCAGAGGCAAGGGGGTTCTCTTTGTTGGTTCCCTATTATGAGCAATAGTGAAATGATACAGTAGTTCCCTGTTTTCCTCTTCTCTCCCTTCCCTCAGCATTTATTTTGAAGTCATATCCATTTATTCCCTGTTAATACTTGTAAAACTATTAGTGAGCTTTTTTCTATTTTTTCACATACTCTTTTTAAACTTTCGCCTTATTTTGTTGGTTGTCAAAGAATACAATCATTAGATACTACATGATCTTCCAGGTAAGCACGACTTAATCCTAGTTCAACAGTGAAATATATGTAATACTCACTACCATTCTTTATACAGATGTCACTACAACAATTTTGATTGCTTGAGGCTTATTTTGTAATATAATTTTTGGAGAATGCCCATGGGAATAATATTTTCTGAATTTTTGTTAGCTCATAATCTTTTGTCTTTGGATTTTATAACATAAAGATTAGTTTGGATTATGTCTTTTTTTTCCTGAGTATCCTAAATATATTGCTTTACTTGCTTCCTAGTATAGAAGCCCAAAACTCTGACATTCTTTCCCTTATAAGTTTACTTATCCTTTTGACTAGAGGCCCAAGGGACGAGTCTTTTTCTTTAAAGTTCAATAGTTTTACTAGAACATGAATCAATGTTGACCCATCTGGGTCAATTTTCCTAGATATGTGCTAACCCCTTTCAAATTCTGTCTTCTGGTTTTTTTTATCCCAGGAAATATTTCTTGATTTATATTTCTAGTGTTTGTTCTATTCCTTTGCTTAAATTATTCTTCTTTTTTATGCGTAAAGGTTCTTCTTTATCTGTGCTTTATGTATTTATTTTTACTTTCTCTTGCATTCTTTGTGTTTATCTTTTCATTTCAAGTTTTAAATTTTTCCTTTTATTCACTGACTTTTCTTCAGGCATTCTCTGTGGAGTTTGTTTACTTTTAGTTTAATGCTTATTTCTGAAGTGCTTTTTTTTCCATTTATTTATTTGTTTGTTTATTTATTTTTTGACTCAGAATCTCACTCTGTCTCCCAGACTGGAGTGCAGTGGCACACTCAATGGCCACGGCAGCCTCAACCTGCTGGGCGCTGGGATCCTTCTGTCTCCGTCTTCCAAGTAGCTGGAACTACAGACGTGCACCACCATACCCAGCTAATTATTTTTTTGATTTATTGTAGAGATGAAATCTCACCAAGTTGCCCAGACTGGTCTCAATCCCTGGGCTCAGGCAATCCTCTCACCTCAGCCTCCCAAAGTGCTGGAATTACAGGTGTGAAACACTAAGCCCAGCTTTTTTTCTTTTATTTCTAAATCCTTCTTGATCTCTATTTAAATTTTTCTTTTCCTAGTATTTTATTTCTGAGTTTTTCTAAATAGAATCTTTTGGTTTGTTTATCCAAAGACTTCTATATTTCTCATTGTCTTAATGTCTTTTTTGGCATATTCAAATATTAGGCTAGGAATTTCAACTGTTCTATAGCCATGTCATTCTGATCTTTTAGATTAAGAATGTGTGAGGCTATTCCAGGGTCCTTTTCTGTTAGTATGTTAAGTAAGATGAGTTTTCTTTTCTTAGGAGACAATGATTGGCCAGAATAGCTTTCCTAGTTTCATCACTCCACAATGCCCTCTTCTACTGTGTCTGTGAAGTATTCAAATGTGTAGTCCAGTAAATACTGAGATCTTCTAGTTCCATCCTCCTTATCATCTCTATCTAGATAGTCTCTTCTCTTTGCCCTGGGATCCCAGTACTGATTAATTTTTACTCTATTCCTGTAGGTTTCTCCTCTGTGGGAGATTTTTGCCCTTCATTTAGTTTCAAGTGATTTGGGCCCAAGTCACTCTAGCCCTGACAACATAGCACAGTCCCCATAGCACAGTACCCATGAGTTGGGACCTGCCAAGACCCCTCCTTGATTCAACCTGTTCTTTTATTTGTATGTCGAGATTTCAATGTGGTACCAGTTGTGTCTCTGTCCTTGAAAGCAGTTGAAGACATCTTTCCTTCTGCATGCTTGATACAATCTGCATATTGCTACTGGTTTTGAATATTTTCCACTTGCTCATCTTCTGGAGTTCATGGGAATTCCTTGTTACCCTGTTTTTTTTAGACATAATTGCTATGAAATTTTATTACCCACCATAGTTGTCCTGTCTGTTTTTGTGCAGGATTCAGTGCAGGGAAGCTGCTATAATTGCCAGCTTTTGCATTCTTCATTCTTGACCATTCGTTGTTTTAGAAAATTCTGTCTAAAACAATCCACAGTTTTTGTTGCATTCATTTTGCTATGAGATTAACTAGAGCTCAATATTTGGAATTGCGGATATACATGGAATCAGATTCCATGCTGCTTCATTTTTTTCTATTTTTTCTTCTGTGCTGTCATCATATGGTAGTGGACATTACATCATCATCAGTAGCCACTGAAGCCGCAACAGTCAGGTGGAAAAGTCACAACGACTTCATGTCTTCCATAATGAGCAGGATTTCGGTAAGTGGCAACAAGTAAGTGAGTACGTATTTCAAATGATGAGAACAACATAAATTGAAGAAAAGAGGCATTAGAGAGTGAGTGATAGATTGAGTGGCATATATGGAAGGAGATGTGAGATGGAGCCAGATCTTTAAGATTTTTTGAATATCATGATAATGTCTGAATTGCCACCAAAATTTTTTGAGGAAAGGAATGGGCTATTTTGGGGCTTATATTTTAACAAACAGAGTGGAGACGGCATGTGGGAGCTAAGGTCACCAACTTCATAGAACTCATCATATTTGGGTACCCAAAGTTAAGAAAAGGAATCATTTGTTGTAAGTGAAATAGTTACAAAAATATCTATGCATCATTTTCATTTTGGGAAAAGTGGCACAAATCATAAAAGAACTGTAGCTAGAGGGAAGTTCTATCACAGTCAACTGCTACAGAAAGTCACTCAGCATACGATCTATTCCTGAGTATAAAAACCTACCAGTTATTTTCTACTGGAGCAGAGAGGTTCAATAGGAAGTTGCCCTCCAGGTCAGCCTATGGAAAGCACATAACCCTCAACTCTGCTGGGGAAATCACTCCAACCTACTACTAAGAGAAATTATAGACTAGAAATCCAAAATAAAATAACTGAAAATGTTTGCTTGCTTAGGACGAATTAGCTGGTTCTATAGGAGTTACAATTCATATAATAATGAAGAACTGAATAGATGAGCAAGAACATGAACTGGAAATAGCAAGCAAGGTATTGAGCTTTGGAAAATTAAAAAGTATGTAGCAGATTCTGACTGCCTTATCCCTGTTTGCCCTCAGTTCATTTCTAGGAATACTTGTAGACCTTGGGGAAGAGTTTGCATGCTTGGACAACAAACACCATAGGTGCTTCTCTGTCTGAGGGCTTTCTTTGGCTCTTAAGGGAGTTTTCTCAGTTCAAGTCTAGGGCAACTTGGAAATGCCCAGGATTCAATACCCTAAGGATGTTCCTTAACAAGAGGAAGAGCAGTCAGTGTATAAAATACTCCCAAAATCCCCATAACTTAGTGAGAGAATTCTGAGCTGCTTTCTACAAGGTTTCTCAAAGTGTTACCAACAGGATTGAGCCCCAATTACCCACAGTCTACCCATCAACTCAACAACTATTGGCTTTCCCCCTTCCATATCACACTTCTTACACATGCTTCCTGGGGCCACCTTTTAATTATTGCTTAAACTCAAGTCTTTGTCTGAGTTTGTTTTACAGAAAACCCAAATGATGACTAGCAAAAATCTTTATTCTAAAAATTCTTTCCAAGTACTGTTACCTTCTGTTTCAAGGCTCCACTGGAAACTTCCCAATATCTGGTGCTGATCTATAATGATTAACAGAATTTCCTTCTCAACATGAAAGTTGCATTTTTCATCTTGGTGTCCATAGTGCCTAACCGATTCCTTGACACAGAACATGTAGACATTAAATAATTGTGAAGTGAATGAACAAATGAGTGAATGAATGAAGTTCCGGTAGGTAAACAGAATATCTAGGACACTTAGCAATAAGCAGCCAGAGGGTGTTTATATAGGAAAGCAATAAATACACAAAATCTCAGGAAGCAGATAATTACATTGGTCCAAAGATATAAAGCAAAAAAAATGCAAAGACAGAATTTCAGAAACAAAATCCTGTCTCTCAAGAAGATTGTTGCTCATAAGAAAATATATGACTTCAGAGTAGAAAGAAGATGATGAACCCTGTCATAGTGCTCATTTAATCCTTACTATGATCCTATAATACAGATATTATTTGCTTCACTTACTAGATAGGAAAAATAAATCCTAGAAAGGTAAAGAAAAATGACCAAGTTTATGCAGTAAGTAGTGATTGGAGAACCAGGAGACAGGTCACCTGGTGTTTTAGCAGGAATAACCAGAATAGAAAACTCCTAGAAGGTTTCAAAGGGATTTCTGAGGAGTTAGTCTCCAGAGTACCTCCTTATACTTCCAATTCCACTAAAGTAAACCAGTCCCCATGTGAAGGAATCCCAACAAGACTGAAGCAAGGAAATAGACCAGCTGTCCGTAGAGCACAGGAGTAAGTATTTGGGAGCCATCATATCTGTTTTAGAATGTAAAATCTTATAACTTCTTTGAAACAATAAAAGGAATGTCCCAACAGAGTCACAGATGGCCAAATTCTGACCAACAGTATTTTTCAAAAGAAAAAAATAATAAAGTAGGATGCACTATTTCTTTCATTTCCTCTTCTTCTTTTTTTATTCTGTATTACTGAACATAATTTCCTCAATTATAACAAAATGAACTCTCTCTCTTGTGAAATCAATGTGCTCCCCTCCTAGGATTTAAAATTACAGTGCTGTTTGGAGGCATCATTTTGCTTCCATGGTAATAATTTGTCTGAATCTTTGCCTTGTGGCCTCAATGAATGCATTTGGCAGGAGGAGTAGAATGATAAGAAAGGGGAGAACTTCTGTGAACACAAGTACCTTGGGAAATCAGCAATGATGTGAAAAGAAATACATAAAAGCTACTCAGCACAGTCTATATGTTTTTAATGGGACTTCATTAAAAGTATATACTTCTTAAAGTTTGCCTCAGCATGGCAGTGGGTTTCTACAGAGGAAGTTTGAGAGCACTTAGAAGTTTTCGTTCACTTCTCTTCTTTTTAACTCACTCCCTACAAGCATTGAGAGAGAATAGCTGCTGGTTCATATTAACTTTGTAGCAGGATTTATACCTTTTGCCATTGATTTTCTGAACACTTTAGAATCAAGGCCAAAGGGGAGCCTTAATTTATGAAATAAGAAGTTGAGCCATCAGAAGAGTGGGCTTAGCAGGGGCTGCTTTCAAAAGCATTGTACTCAAAGAGGCGTGCATTCTGAGATGTCCTAGAAGATAGCCTTTACTAGTGCCTTGGCTCGGGGGAGGGTCCTGGATCCAAGCAATGTCTAGCACAGAGTTGGCCCTCAAAGAATATCTAATTAATGAATGAGTTTCCCACCCATGGAAGCAAAAACCCAGAATTCAGAAAGTAGAACTAAAGTTTCAAAGATGGAAGTTAAAAGCAAGAAACAGTGGGGTTAAACATGGCAAGCAGGCAAGCAGACTGTGGCTACACTGAGACCTGGATTTTTACAGCAGTGAAAAAAAAAATTTCATAGATGGGCTGAAGTTGAAAGAGGATCTATCACTTCGGCTGTAGGCAATAGAGAGTTAGGAAAGTTTTCAAAAGAGGGATATCAATATAGGTTTTTAAAGCTTAGCTAGCAGAATGGTTTTGAAGGGAGGTAAACATGGCTATAGTAATAAGTCAGAATCTAATCCTAGCAGGAGAATGTAGTGGTTAGGAGCACGTGTCTCCTAATCAGAAAGATCCGGAATTGTAATCCAGATGTGCAATTCACTAGTTGTGAAACTGTGAATGAGCAAATTTATTTCTCCAAGCATTGATTTTCTCATCAGCATAGGTATAACTTATTCATTCATTCAATCAATATATTTACGTCTACTTTTGTGTCAGTCTCTGTTCTAGAAGCTGAGTGAACAGATATACAGTAGAAAGCCTTCCATGGAACACTTTGAAGTGGTGACATTCAAGTCAAGAATTTTTTGAAAATGGGGAGAGGGCATAAATAGAAAGAAGATAAACATTTCACAAAGAGGGACTCATTAGCATAAATGTGCAAAACTGAGTGAGGGGCACTGAAGAAACTGAGAGGTCAATAGGTACTTGTGGGTAACGGGAAGAGTGACATGAGATCATGAGATGAGAACAGAGAGCTGGTCAAGGGCCACATTGTGGAGAGCTTCATAAGACAGGTGAAGGCACCTGGATATATTTTAATGGTGATGAGAAATGCATAACAGTGTATTTCTGTAGATCACTATTGCTGAGTAGAAAATGTATTGCCGTGGGATACGAATGAGAGCTGGGAGACAAGTTAAAAAGCTATTGTGAAATTCTGGGGAAAAGATAATAGTGGCTTGAAATAGGGTTGATAATGAAGGAGAGAAGGAAAAGCACAGATTTGGGATGACTTTCAGAGGTAGAATCAGCAGGACTTGCTGCTAAACTGAATTTGGGGAGTAATAGAAGGCAAGGAATCAAAGATAATCCCTACATTTTTGGCTGAAGCAATTGGCTACACTGTTATGCTTTTTTGTAAGGTGAGTATGACAGGGAGAAGCAGGTTGGCAAATTAAGAGTGTGTTTGTGACTTTAGTTGAAAATGTATCTTGGTTGAAAATGGAGATGCTAAGGGCTGCCTGCCTAAAATTTACTCCAGGGATAGCTCCATTCGAGTTCCAGCTGGGATTTACGTTCTACCAATCAGATACATTTGTGAAAGTCTGGAGGAAAGAATTGAGGCGTGGGTAGTGAGGCAGGGCCTGGGCATTCATTTTGAGGGCACTGATATTGCTGTGGCTCTGGATTCAGTAGCTATAACGCCAACTTCTTAACACTGAAGGCAACTCCTAACTCCATAGCTTCCTAATTATGGTAGGAATGTGGCATTCTTGGAAGTTCAGTTCTTCAGTCAGACTCATTTCTGGAAGTTCAGACAAAAGTTTCTTTTTTTAGTTCATTTGAAAAAGTCTATAATACTCAGTGATCTATCACAGAAACAAAGAACTAAGTACCATATGTTCTCACTCATAAGCAGACCCTGAACATTTACCATAATACTATAAGAAAGGGATTGGTAGTAGCTGGAAACTGCCAGGGGAGGAGGACACATAACATTAATAAGGGTACCTGATCTCAAACAAGGCAAAGTGAGGACCAAAGGTAGGCCCAGACTTTACCTGTACAATGAACACCTGTATGCCTAATCCTGAATTGCACCCTACATCTTTAAAATAAAATAATTTTTTTAAAAAATGTAATGTATTTAATCCTCTGCTTAAAAGAAAACAACCCTTTCTGCTGAAACTGGCTACAGCACATTCTACATTGACCAACTCAGTGCTTTGGCTCAACCTTGCATCACACTAGCATCAAAAGCTTCTTCAGAGGAGAAATCAGCAAACCAGAAGCCAAGAGAAACTAAGAAGAAACAGTGAAATGAAAAGAAGATCAAGAATAAAAATGCCATGGACACTGTAGGAGAATATGTTTCTTCCAGAATACCATTTGGTGCTGAGTGGTCAGTTGGGAACTGAGGGCTCAAGTAAGAAAAATGCAAAGATCATTGGCGAACTTTGAAAGAACAATCACTGCAAAATGGCAAAAGCAAACACCACTGGGAGTAGTTTGAAAAGAGGATATGAGCTAAAAAAGAAAAAAGAAAAAAAGCAGATTCAGTAACCACAAAAAACTTTTCAAGATACTTTCTTGTAAAGAGTGTTAGCATCTGAGAAGATTGGTAAAAATATGGGTTGCATGATTTTGTTTTTTATGTTTGTTCATTTTAAAGATAGAAGCTACTAGAGCACACTGATAGGCAGATTGTAGTCTACTCCCCAGAAAAGAAAAGGAAATGAATAGTGTGAGACAGAGGCAGTAACTGAAGAAACAAAGACTTAATACTTTGGATACTCTAGTCATTTTTTTTTCTCAACAAATTGGAGGTAAAGCCATCAGCTGGAAATGAGTTGGTGCAGTGAGATATAAATGTTTGAGAGAGAGAAGAAGGTATGCAGCTGTAGTTTTGCTGAATAGGGGTAGCAACAAACTGAAGAATTATACGTAATTCATTTAAATCTTAAGTCATGAATTTACACCAACATTGATCTTCATGGTTCTGTGTTGTTTCCCCCACAGCAATGCTTATTTAGAGTACAGGCACAGAGTAGGCTGGATATTTGCATTTAAACCATGTCCAGACTTAACCTGATAATACAGTAGAAGGAGAGGGATTGCAAAGGCGTGTTTATAATTTTAGAACATAGACTCTAAGTTTAATAAAGAGTGATAAGAAGAAATGAGAGAAGTCATTGATGGTGAGAGAGTTGCAGTTTCACTGGATAACGTATTGATGAAGTTGAAGACTGATTGGAATGGATATAACTGAACAGGGGAACTGGTTAGAGAAAGTGGTGGTTGAAGTTTAGTCTTAAGAATTAAAGATGCTACTCATGATGACAAGATCAAGGGTTTGACCATGGAAATGAGTAACCAAAATGAGGCAGAGAAAACATTTGCCAAATGTAAATGAGAAAGTTGAGGAACTGAGAGGTAACAGTGTTGGCTACATTTGAATGTTGTAGTTGCCAGAAATAATGACAGAAGTAGCAGTGGAAGGACATACCGTGATCTAGGTATGAAAACATCAATAAATGGACAAGATTGATTAGGGTCGGTTTTTGATTGTTGCTAGACAGGGTGTTGGGTGGTTTTCCTCGTTCTTGCCAAACCTCTATGTGACCTCAGAAAGAAGAAAACTATACCTAGTAGACATGTTTCCAGACTTGCATGAGATAATGCATGTTTTAAAGTGCCTAAAATTGTCTGGCACTTTAAAATAAGATACTGCTTTTAAAGTCATTATTAATGAATCAACCTACACTAACAAAATGTTTAATATGTGTCAGTCATGGGAATAGATGCTATTCATTTGAATGTCTTCTTTGTTTATTTCTTTGACCTAGAATCATAGCTTATTAAAATCTGGATAGGACATTGAAAGTCATCTCATCCAAAGGTTAATACAAGACAAAGGTTAGTTAAATGCATAAAATTACTGGAAAGTCTATTAAATATATAAATTCCAGGCCTCCACACCTGATAATTCTGCTTCTTTATGCCTGCAGTGGGACGTGGTAGCTTCTTTTTTTAATAGGTTGCCTAATAGATTCTGATACACAGCCAAGTTTGGGAACCACTGCTTAGCATTTTTATTTTACAAATAAAAAAACTGAAGGCTAAGATCATAAAGCTGGTAAATGACAGAACCAGAACTTTTACGCACTTTTTTTTTTTTTTTTTTTGCTTTGAAGCCCAGGAATTAGATGCTGGCTGATACTGGCATATTGATACACTAGGATGGGAAGCAGAATGAATGTTTATACCTTTTTTCTTTGTTTGTGTTCTCCCTAGGTATATACACTGACTATGGCAGCAAGGCAGACAGTGTAATTTTATACTATCAATCAAATGAGCTTTACAATAAATGTATCAGAAAGACAGTATACAAAGTAGAGGGTACAAAATACAATGAAGTGAACTAGTAGCTGGTAAAATAATCCATATCCATAACTGTGGTGGTAAAAACAACATGAAATAGTAAATGTCTATACTTTAAATTAAAAGCAAATTTTAAAAATTACTTTTAATGAAAAAAATGGCAAGACATTTTGACTCAGTAGTAAGGTGAACTTTAGATTATCAAGGTCAAAATGAAAAGTAGGTACAAGTAATAGGCAACCATGCTAAACTTTTCTATCCTGCTGAGGTGATTCCCAAACCTGTCTGCACATCAGACTCATACGCTAGAGAGTCTGACTGGTAGGACTCTCTATACATACAAATGAATAGGAATCTTAGGGAATTCCCACATTGTAAAAGCTCCTAAAACAACCAAGTATAACCATACTAGGCCATGCTCAAGATTCAGCAACTCCTCCATACGTAGACCACCCCAGCCATGTAACAGGATTAGGAAGATAAAAATGAATTCCAGTAGGTTGCCATTAGAGGCAATAGCAGTTGCTTTACCAAGTGCAGTCCATGTGGCAATTGGTCTTATACAAAAGAATGTGAAAGCGGTCACCATGTCACTGGACTTTAAAGTCAGACACTGGACATGACCTAGAATATGCTGCCCACCTACCACAGGAGGGAACAATTTTCTGTAAAGCACTTATAACAGGGTAGGAGGTGATATTACACATAAAGACCCTCTTCTATTCTTACTGAATATGTGACAGCAGCTGGATACCATTGTCTAGCAAGCATGCCTAGTGCTGACAGCTCAGTATGTTCTCCAAGCTCACTGTATGTATTATTTTCCTGCTCTGCTAGACAACGAAAATTATTGTAACTGGGAAAAATAGGTACAGAGAAGAATTATGACCCTCTACACACTCTTATTTTTTAATTTACAAGTAGAGAAACTTTAGGCACAGACAATGCTGTCTAAGGTACCTCTAGGACATTATACAATTGAGATGGAACACTTTGGCTTTCTCCAGAGACAAATGATGGACTCCTCCAAATGTTGTTCATGACCCCAGAGGCTTTATTTCAGTATAAGTAAGGAAGATGCCTCTAAAAACAATGTGTGAGGTAAATCTTCTCTAAGAACAAAAGATTCTAAAGCTGGGTAATGGGAAGCCTTAACTGACTGTAACTTTTGTATGTCCCCAATTATTTTGAATAATTGCAATGTCTAAAGTCTGAAAAACTGACATGGCACTGGCATTGTCCTAATCAGTGCCACAGATCTCACCCACACAGAGGCTTCAATTCAGCATTCTCGCTCTGTGAAGTCGCTCCATGGAGCTGCTGTTGGCTGGATCCTCACAGACTATGGAAAACAGACAGTTTTTGAAAGACTAAGTTGGGTACTACCCAGTATTCTGTTTCTTTCTTATTTGTCCTCATTTTCGGAGACACTGCTTTGCTAATATCAAAATTTTTAAGGTAATAATGAACTCATAAACATAGCTGGGCGCAGCAGTTCATGCCTGTAATCCCAGCACTTTGAGAGGTGGAGACGAGAGGACTGCCTGAGCCTATGGGTTCAAGACCAGCCTGGGCAAAATGGAGAGATCTCATCTCTACAATAAATCAAAAAATTAACTGGGCATGGTGGTGCACACCTGTATTTCCAGCTACCTGGAAGACTGAGGTGGAAGGATCACCTGAGCCCAGCAGGTTGAGGCTGAGCTAGCCATCGGTGTGCCACTGCACTCCAGCCTGGGCGACAGAGTGAGACTCTGAATCAAAAAGAAAAAATAAATAATAAACTGCTCTATTTCTGACATTTCTAGTAGGTCGAATAGACTTTTATAATTACATCAAATATGGGAATAAGGAAGCCCTTTATTGTACTAGCTAACATAAATATAGATTAAAAAAATATTAAGAAAAAACCGAATTGCTGTATTTCAGTTGGATTTTTACACATGTTACTACTTGCATGAAATTTTGAAATACAGAAATCTAGAAGGTAAATTTAGAGTCATTAAAGAACTAATTTCAAACCTAATTCCTGGTTAATAACTTAAAATTTTTAAAAAACTTAAAATTTTAAGAAAATTGTGTTTAAAATTAAGGCCATTTGTCATATTCAAAATGATTGCTGTTATTGGTTTTCACATCTTGATAAAGTGTTCTTGGACTATATATTTACCTCAGTCTTGCTTCTATTAAGGGATACACTTAAACTCAAATTGAGAAAAGGAATACAATAAGTAATTGGCACTTATGAAATATCAAGATTTGAAAAATGGGCCTTATTAAAATTTTTTTCAGCTTTCTTCATCTTTTTATCTTCTTTAGACAACTTTAATGCAATTACTTTGCCTTACAAAAGGCAAAATGACGTATTTTCTTTTCTTTTCATGAATTTTCCTGGTAACTTCAGGTCATATTCTCCCAAAATAGGGCCTGGGAAGACCTACATCAGATTTACCTGGTAAGGTGGTTAAACTTGCAAATTTCCAGACCAACCTGACAAATAAGATACCAGGGAGTAGAGCCCAGACATCAGCATGCTAGAAGTCTCCTCAAGTGTTTAATGATGATACTCAAGGTTGAAAACCTTTAATTACTGTTTTAAATAAATGTTATTGTGTGTGTTTACAGTATACAGCATGATGTTTTGAAATACAGATAGATAGTAAATTTGGTTTTCTGAAAGTAAACCACATATCTTTTGAGTTGTGGAATTCCAAACAAGACTCAGGTCCAGAATTGTTTAGTAAACAAAGGCAAAAAATTGTGCAAAACTTACCACTATCCAGGATTTTTCTCCATTTTATTCAACCAAAGCAACATTTCCTCATCATTGTGTGAGTCACTAAATAAAAATAAACTACAGTCAAAGGCCTTGACCTAATGGTGAAGGAAATTGAAACATCTATTTTAGATACTGGGACTCTAAAGCTGAATAAACCTCTTTCGGCTTAATAGTCCACTATCCTAAATCCTTTTAGCAGTGGGAGGTAAGATGTGTTGAAAGAGCCTGAAACAATTACCAGAAGGAATTCAAGTGCTACTGAGGTCTTATGAGACTGTGCCAGTCTGAATTCTTCTAAAATCATCTATTTTGTCTGTTGTTTTAAAATCAGTTTTATTGAGGTATAATTGGCATATAGTAATATTAATTTTTTTTAGAATTATAGTTCTTGCAATTTGACAGTGTATAGAGTCATGTAACCACTACCACAATTCATATATAAAATATTTTTATCATCTCAGTGTTTCCCCATGACCCTTTGAGCTCATTATCTCTTTCTACTCCCAACTTCTGGCAACTCCTGGTCTGTATTTTACACCTAGAGTTTGTGTTTTCCAGAAAGACATATAAAGTATTTTGCCATTTTAGTCTGGCTTCTTTTACTTTGCATAATGCATTTGAATCATCCACAGTGTTTGGTATATTGATAGGCTATTTCTCTTTATGTCTTTTTATACTCTATACTATGAGTATACCAAAATTTGTTTACACATTAACCAGTTGATATTTGATTGTTTCCAAATTTTTGATACTTCAGCTATACCTGTCATAAATGTTTGTATAGAGGTATCCATGAGGCTATGAGTTCTCATTTCTTGTAGGTAACTACATGAAGAGCATTGTTGAGTCATAAGTGTGTGTTTAACTTTTGAAGAAACTGCCAAGTAATTTTCCAAAGTGGCAGTAGCATATTGTATTCCCATCAAGGATGTATGATAGTTTCTGTTGCTTCACATCCTTGCTAACACTTTATATTGCCGTTTTGTTTTAAAATAGTCATTCTAATATGTGATTAATAGTATCTTTGCTTTCCATTTGAATTTCCTTAATGTCTAATGATGGTAACACCCTTTCTTATGCTTATTTGACACTCATATCTCTTTTGTAATGAAGAGTCTGTTCAAATCATCTGCCCATGTTTTCTTTGAGTTTTTTTATTATTGAAATACAAGAGTTGTTTCTATAGTCTTAATATTATTAGACCCTTATGAGACATGTGTTTTGCAAATATTTTTCTTAAATATTGACTTGTCTTTATCTTAACAGCAACATTTTGATTTCAACGAAGTCTGCCTTATTAATGTTTTCTTTTATGGCTCATGGATTTTGTGCCCTATCTAAAAACATCTTTGCCTAATCTACAATAAAAAAAATCTGTAATTTTAGGTTATAAAGATTAAAGGTTTTACATTTATACGTATGGCCTCTTTCGAGCTAATTTTTATAATAATGTGAAGTATGGGTCAAGATTCATATTTTTGAATATGGATCCACATTTGTTCCAACATTTGTTGAAAACACTACCATTTGTTCTGAGAAAAGATAAATAGCCTCAGCAGTCCATTCCCGGAATTTGTGATATAAAGAACAATATATAGCTAATCAATAGCTTATGTTATTTTAATGTAAATTCTTGATAAACAACTTAGGAACTGCCTCTTCTTTTTTTCCTTAAAACCCACTGCTGCTGATCACAATGTATATTCAGGGCAACCCGAATCTATGCTTCTACATGGCCATCCTAAAGTTTTGAGCTTGAATAAACTATATACTTAATCATATTTCCTTAATCTCACTATTTAAGGTTGAGTATTCATTGATTTGCCTTGGCATTTTTGTCAAAAATCAGTTGATCATATACATATTGATCTAGTTCTAGGCTATCTATTCTTTTCCATTAATCTATGTGTCTATCCTTTGCCAACACCTTTCTATCTTGATTACTCTAGCTTTTCAGTAAAAATTGAAATCAGGTAATGTGAATCTTCCAACTTTGTTGTTCTTGAATTGGTTATGCTATGCCTTTTGCTTTTCCACATAAATTTGGAATCAGCTTGTTGATTTCTACCAAAAAAAGTGCCACTATTGTTTTGATTGGTGTGGTGTTGATTCCACAGATCTGTTTGGGATGCCACTGACATATCTAACAGTGTCCAGTTTTACAATTAATGAGTCTGGTGTATCTCATCCTTTATAAGTCTTATTTGATTTTTCTCAATATTTTGTAGTTTTCAGCATGCAAAATATCTACACACTCACACTTTATTAGATTTATTTTAAGTAGTTTCTTGTGGGAGGTGCTACTTCAAAAAATTACAATTTACAATTATTTATTAATAGCTTTTAGAAGTATAGAAGACTTTTTTTGGTCTGTCGACTTCATATTCTGCAGCTCACTTAATAGTTTTCAACTCAGTTAATAGAACTTGTAGCATTTTTTTTAAAATAGAGGTGGGAGTCTCACTATGTTGTTCAAGGTTGTCTTGAATTCCTAGCTTCAAGCGATCCTCCCACATCAGCTTAGTAGTACTTTTAATACAGATTGTTTGGAATTTTCTACATAAATAATGACATTATTTGAATATCGAGACAGTTTCAGTTCTTAATTTTCAATCTGGATGTCTTTTGTAAATTTTTCAATCTGTATGTCTTTTGTAAATTTTCGTACATTACTCTGATGACTTCCAGTATAATGTGGAATAGGAATGATGAGAGTAGACATTCTTGCCTTGCTTCCAGTCTTAGGGAAAAATCTTCAGTCTTTCATCCTTAAAGTTTAATATTAATTGTTGATTTTCAGTAGATGCCATCTATGAGGTTGAAGAATTTGTTTTTTAATCCTAGTTTGCTTAGAGTTATTATCATGAGTGGATTTTGAGTTTTGCCAAATTCATGTTCTGCATTTCTTGAGATGGTTCTATGGTTTTTCTTCTTCTGTCTGTTGATATGATGAATTATATTACTCGTAATTCCAACAATCCCAGAAATAACTACCTATATTTTATTTTATTTATTTATGATGTGGGGTACACGTCAGGACTAGTGGTCTACGCGAAGGTGAAGTTTGGACCTCCCACCGGTCCTTAATTCCACTGAGGGGGATTAGGTACTCTTAGTGATGTTATGCGCTCCCCTGTCAGTGTCCTGCTACTGCCAATCCCTCTCTTGTAGTATTGAGTTAAATATCCAGGACCCACTTATGAGTGAGAACATGTGGTATTCAGTTCTTTCTTTCGGTGATGGATCACTGCATATGATAGACTCTAAATATTTTTATAAATTTCCTTACAATCTTGAGTCTGTAACTTATTTACTAAAATAGAAAAATAGTATTTCTATAATTTGCATGCTTCTTTCTCAACGTTATATTCAAGAAATATATTATGTCATTGAACTCTAAAAACACAATAATTGTGACTGAATAAAAGCTCATCTGATCTATGTACCATAATAATCTTCATAAAATAATAATGATGATTATAGTAATTCAAATAATTGATAACCCTTTTGTTGTATCAATTGCTATTAAGTACTATTTCATGTATTAATATTTTACCCTCATAACAACTCCATGAGGCAAGTATCATCATTATGATAACGATTATACCAATTTTACAGCTAAAGAAACAGACACAGAGAGGCTAGAGAACTATCTCAAGGTCTCATAGCTAATAAGTTGTATAATCTGATGTCTGCAATCTTTTCTACATTATACTGCTGATATTGTCACTATACAGCATATATATTCTTATTGTGTCACTATCTAATAAACAATGTTATGCAAAATATAATTGGAAAAAATCAATCTTTAACCGTATATTTCACTATATCCTTGAATAGATCTATAAACAAGGATACAGAGGTCAAGGTTTTAGGTCAAAAGTATCACTTCTTTCAAGGATGCTTAAGGTATACTGCCTAATTGCTTTTCTGAAATTAGTTCTATTGATAAATAAGAATACTGCAATCTAACCAAAATTTGTTTTTCTATTTTGTTAATTTTTGATAGGTGAAAAATAGCAGAATGCTTTTTCATGTTTTATGTTTTTTATTTATTTGTGTTTATGTTTTATGTCTATTTGTGATTGTTTACAATAGTGTGTTCAGATTTGAATAAAATGTTTTACGCATCAAATAAAAATATGTTCTCAATATTCTGTTTGTTTTACACTTTTTGCTTGTTCTTCACTTTTTCTCCTTATTGTTTTGAACAGTGGTTTTAAAGTCAAATAACTTTTTCATTTGCATCTTATTTTTCATACATGGTCAGAAAAATATATATGTTTATTAGATAGCGACACAATAAGAAGTTCTTTACTGATCAGTATTAGATCTAATATACCTATTTATTTTATTCAAGTGTTTTATGGCTTTTAAAAATTCATGTAAAATTTATTTTACTACTTTTTCCTAAATTGTAAAACAATATTCTAGTACCATAATTCTGTCAATTTTCCCCAGTGAACTGATGACAATTTTATCTCCACCCGAGCTTTATTAAGATATACTAGACAAAAAAAATTGTATATATTATGGTGTATAAAATATTTTTATATATATAAACATTGTGCAATGATTAAATCAAGCTAATTAACATACCTATAACCACACATACTTATCTTTTTTGTGGTGAGAAAATCTATTAAGAGGTGGCTCAAGCCTGTAATCCCAGCACTTTGGGATGCCAAGATGAGAGGATTGCCTGAGCCTGTGAGTTCGAGATCAGTCTGGGCAACGTGGTGAGACCTCCTCTCTCCAACAAATCAAAAAATTAGCCAGGCGTGTAGCACACGCCTGTGGTTCCGGCTACATGGAAGGCTGAGGTGGAAGGATCACCAGAGCCCAGCAGGTCATCGCTGGGGTGGCCGAGAGCATGCCACTGCATTCCAGTCTGGGCGACGGAGTAAGACTCCAACCCAAAAAAAAAAAGAAAGAAAGAAAATTTCAAGTGTACATTATTATTAACTATAGTCACCGTTTGTATAGCAAGTAGATCTCCAGAAGATATTCTCCTAACTGAAACTTTGTACCCTTTGACAGACATCTTCCCATTTTCTTCCAACTCCCCACCTCCCAGCCTCCGGTAATCACCATTCTACTTTCTTTTTCTATGAGTTCAAATTTTTTAGATTCCACATATAAATGAGATCTTGCAGTATGTGTTTTTCTGTGCCTGGATTATTTTACTTATAATAATGTCTTCTGGGTTCACTTATAATGTCACAAATTACAGAATTTGCTTCTCTTTTAAGGCTAAACAGTAAGTATTATATTATACACTCACATACATATGTGTCTGTATATATATTTCATGTCCTTTGGCTGTATGTTCAGAAGTGGTATTATTGGATCATATGGTACTTCTATTTTTAATTTCTGAGGGAATACCACACTGTCTTTCATAATGGCTATACTACAGCTTTATATTAAGTAATTAATATTCACAGACCCATTCATGAGCTCTCTATTCTGCTCTACTGAACTATTATTATTTTAGCAAAACAATACAATGTGGTATAATCTATTTTCAGACCTGGCATTGCCACTATTATGTGACCTTGAACATGTTTCTTGGCCTTTCTGGGTCTCATTTTCCTCATTTGAATATGATTGTTTTAAATATTAAATGAGAGAAAAATTCAGATAACACTTAGAATACTGTCTAGCACATAACAAGCGGTTCAAATATCCGCAGTTTTTCTTCTTCTTATTTTTTACTATGCCAGGTCCACAATTGAAATTATTATAGCTGTGACAAAGACTTCTAATTTCATTTCTTCTGTTTCCTTCCCGCAGTATGCCCAGCTAAATGCCTTATGAACCATGTGACTAAAATCTGGAAAATGGTAAAAGCAAACTTCCAAAAATATTCCTCACAGGAAAAAAGATTGCAAATTTCACTCCTTCTACCTAATATCCTTATTTCAGAACCAAGTCTTTAAAATGTTACTGGGTATTCTGCACCCCTCTTAAGCCATGAGGTGAGGATGGATTTCAAGAGCTTGGATGATGAAGCAAAAAGAGAACCATCTTGCCATCTTACAATCGTGGAGCTGCCCTGAGATCTGTTTCTCTCTGGATTTCTACATGAGAGAATACACCTTTGTGTCTTTAACCCATTATACTAGAACTTCTGTTAATATTTCGATTCAGAGATATGGTTGCACCTCAGATTCAATATAAAATGCTTATTTTTGTGCTTAAGTCTGTTTATTTTAAGTGTTTTAAAAAAATACAAGTGCCATTTTGCTACATTGATGCATTACACTGTGAAGAAATCAGGGCTTTCAGTGTGCCCATCACTGGAGCAACATACATTGTACCCATCATGCACTCTTTTACCACCCCTCACCTTTACAGTTTCCATTGTCCATTATTCCACAATCTGTTTCCATGTGTACACAGTATCTGGCTCCCACTTACAAGTGAGAACATGCAGTATTTGTCTTTCTGTGTTTGGGTTGTTTCACCTAAGATAATGGTCTCCAGTTTCATCCATGTTACTGCAGAACACACAATTTTATTCTTGTTGTGACTGAATAGTATTCCATTGTGTATATAGATCATATTTTATTTGTCCAGTCCTCCACTGATGGGCATTTTGCTATTGTGAATTACCCTGTGTTAAACATGAGTGCAAGTGTCCTTTTGATATAATGACTTATTTTCCTTTGGGCAGATACCTAGTAATGGAATTGCAGGATCATATGGTAGTTCTATTTTTAGTTCTTTGAGATATCTCCATACTGTTTGCCATAGTAACTGTACTAATTTACATCCCCACCAACAGTGTATAAGTGTTTTCTTTTCTTGATACTTTCTCCAGCTACTATTAGTTTTAATAATGGCCATTCTGATTGGTGTAAGATGTCTCACTGTGGTTTTAATTTGCATTTCCCTGATGATTAGCGATGTTGAATATTTTTTATATGCTTGTTGGCCATTTGCTTGTCTTCTTTTGAAACTTTTCTATTGAAGCCCTTAGCCTACATGTGATTACTTGGGGTTTTCTTGTTATTGTTTGAATTCTTTGAAAATTCTGGACATTAGTCTCCTGTCAGATGTATAGTTTGCAAATATATTCTCCCATTCCATAAGCTGTTTATTCACTCTGCTGATTATTTATTTTGTGGTGCAGAAGTTTTTTAGTTTAATTATATCCCACTTATTTAATTTTTGTTGCTTGTGCTTTTGAAGTCTTAGTCATGAACTCTTTGCCTAGCCCAATATTTGGGAGAGTTTTACCCAGGTTTTCTTTCAGTACTTTTTATAGTTTTATGTCTTATATTCATGTCTTTAATCCATCCTGTGTTGATTTTTGTAAATGGTGAGAGATAAGGATCCAGTTTCATTATTCTGTAGATGGCAATCTGATTTTCCTGGCATGATGTATTGAAAAAGGGTGTCTTTTCCTCAGTGTATGATTTTGTCCACTTCGTCAAAGATCAGTTGACTGTGTTAAAAGAAAAAAAACTTATGACAAATTAAATTGAATGGAGTTTATTTGAGGAGAAAACAACTTCACAAAACAGGCAGATTTCCGAACCAGTGGAAGCTCAGAGGCTCCAGCACAGCCACATGGAAGAAGAAAATGCAGGAACAAAGAAAGGAGAGTGACATGCAGAAAATGGAACTGAGATGCAGAAACAGCTGAATTAGTCACAGCTCAGTGTTTGCCTTATTTGAACCCAGTTTGATCAGTTGGTCACTATTGATTGGCCAAAACTCAGTGACAGGCACAAGAGTAGGCTAGTCTGTCTACATATCTAGTTAGATTACAGTTCACTAAGTGAAAGGTTGCAGAGAACCCTCTAGGTCAAATCTCAAATATGCTAAGATTAGCCCAATATAGGTTAAACTTAATTTAACAGCTGTAAATATATGACTTTATTTCTGAGTTCTGTGTTCTGTTCCATTGATTTATGTGTCTATTTGGGGCCGATATTATGCTGCTTTGGTTTCTGTAGTCTTCTAGTATAATTTGAAGTCAGAAATATGATGTCTCAATCATTTTTGCTTAGGATTTCCTTGGCTATTCAAGCTCTTTTTGATTCCATATCAACTTTAGAATTGTTCTTTCTAATTCTGGAAAATGATGTTGGAATTTTGATAAGGGTTGCATTAAACCTGTAGATTGCTTTGGGGAGTATAGTCAGTTTAACAATATCAATTCTTCCAATCCATGAGTAAGGTTTCTTTACAGCAAGAGTAAAAATTTGTCTTCCTTATTCTTTATTAATTCTAATCTAGAAAAACCAATATCTCTTTTAAATTGCTATCAATTAATATATGTTATTAATAGATGCCAATGATTAAAAGAAAGATGAACAGAATCTTAACCATCAGAGAGAAAAATAGTTCCTCTGAAGTTCCTTTAATATTTACTTCATATGAACAAGTGTTAAGAATAAATATATTTTTCATAATTGTTTCAAGGCTAAGCCATACAAAATAGATTAGCTGTTGATGAAGAGAGCAAAAGCAGGGGATGCAGTTTCCCCAAAGAGTTTTAAGAATTAAATTGTCTGGCATTTTATGCTGATCATTTAGTGACAATGATTAATACTCCTCTGATTTTTATTAAATTGAACATTAAAGCTCAGTATCATACTATCTTTCACTTTTCTTAATATTAGTAATCCGTCATCATAAAATGCCTTCATTTTGTTTTCTAATAATGTTGGGAGTACCAATTTCACCAAATTAATTGATTTAAAGGATCAAAGTATTCAAGTGCTTCCTCTAGATATAAAATCTATATAAGACAAGGACTCACCCAAATATTTTGTTTGCCTCAAGACTGAATGTCATATTTTGACCCTGCCATGACTATTACACTTGAGGTCACTCTAGGTTAGAGATAAAACACCTATGCAGTGTTCCTCCAAGAGAAGCATTTTGAGGTCACTAATCTCTGATGTTTCTAATATCTGATGTCAAAGAGAGTTTCCAGCATTCCTGTCCTAACTTCTGGCCCCCCAAAATATCCTACCATGTAACAAAGGGTGAAATGAAAGCATTTGATTTCAGATGCTTTTTAAAGTCTTGCTTGAGCAGGTCCTATAGTGTGTCACAATGGGAAATTCCCTTTTTAGTCATCTATGTGAAGTTGATTCAGCAGAACACTGTGAGTCTTTTCTAATTATAAATATCCAGATCTTTTATCAGAAACTTAAGCATCTACTTTTATATCTTTTTATATCTCACATAACTTAAGAATATTAAAATTTGGTATTTTAAAATGTGTTATTCAGTGATAGAATGTTAAAATTTTTGTGAGAATCTCAAAGTAACCACTGCTGCTCTAAGGATTTATTCATTCACTTATTGGGCACAATATAGCATATAATTAGTGCTAGGTAATGGGAATAAAGCACATAATCTATATTCTGTCCTCAAACGATCAATCTGATTAGCATAAGAATAAACATCACAGTTCCTAAAACACAAAAAAGGCAAGACTTTGCCTAAAGTAACAAGAAAATGATAATTGCTATTTAATAATAAGAAAGAGTTCACCACTATGAGATCTGTTGGCCTTTCAAGTGATTTCTGAACTCCTAAGTCTCTATCCAGTATACCATGGAGAATGTGCAGTTGACTTTAAACCATTTGACAAGAAAAGGAAAACAATATTTATTGAGGAGATTTGATGCCAAGATATGTTCTTTGCTAAGAGTTTTATTTACATTAACATATAAACTTGGCAATAAACATATAAGACATATACTATTATCCCCATTTTACAAATAAAAAAATTGAGACTCGGAGAAGTACAGGATAACATATCTGGTAATTGGTACAGCTAGTATTTGGCCTAGCTATATGCAATTCAAAAGTTTGTCCAAAAGACCTGTTTTCTGCTTTTGTCTTTTCTGCAACTCGAAAGCCATCTACAGTTTTCTGATCGTCTATGCTGAGAGAACAAAGGTGGAGATAAATTGTAATTCCAAAATGCACAATATAGCTTAAGGTTTATATTAGAGTTTTATAGTCAGACAGTTTAGGGTTTAAGTTCTTGACTATGCTACTTGCAAGCTTGGACAAGTTACTTCACTTCTCTAAAATTCACTTTCTTTGAAAATGTATACACTAAAAGCACTCAGTTTCTTCAAGGCAGTTGTGTGAGAATTACATTCAAAATACATACAGAAACACTTAGCTCTAAGCTTAACACGTATATCTACTTAATAAATATCAGCTAAAATTTATCTTAAGCAACTGAATATGCACAGATTTTTGGAAATCTGTCTGGCTTCCTGACAAAATTCAGATATCCAGGAGATATTCCAAATCCCTGTGGAAGAACTCAGGTTCTCCTAGGGATTTGTTAGAATTCTGGGCTCAGGTCAAAACTAGAATTTTAGCTATAGATCAGAGTAGAACTCTTGTGAAATTTCCTGGAACAGTCAAGCATTCCTAAGAGTTAAGAGTGATAAAGGGTGGTCTGGGAGGGTCTCTGAAGGTCCATCCAAGCCACAGCTCTCTGGCACCCTGGTGGTGGGAAAAATCTGACTGAACAGATATTGTGAGAACAAGTCACTGCCTAACAGGAGTACTCATCAGTCCTGGGAAGATACTTATGGCCCATGTAGATCCACTAGAAATTAAAGCACCGCTACCAAAACCCCTAACTGCCCCTTCATTCCATCCAAATAATCAAGGAAGAGAGCCAAAAATTTTGAATGAACAGCATCTGCTGTGTGATAGATAGAAATGTCTGAGCATCCAACAGATGGAGGCAGACATCCTGGGGCTTAGCAATGTGTGCAAGTAACCATATAAAAATTAAAAAGTATGTGTAAATTATTCTTCTAAGATGTGACCTATCCTAAAGAAAAAGCAAACATTTATTTTTATCCATAACAGGAACTCTCAGAACTCTATTATGGTACAGAAGTGTAAAGTCATGAGAGATATTTACTTTGTGTATAAAAATGTTGTGTGTGTGTGTGTATAAAATAATGCCTTTACAGTTTATGTAACAGTATAATTCTGTGTTATAGTTATTCTTTGTACTCTTTTCTCAAAATAAACCCTGCATGTAAATATTAATAGAGTTAAGCTAATGGTTTTCTTTTCATAGGTATCTACTTGCTATAATGATATCAGATAAATTATTGTGAACGTAAAAACAGAGGAAAATCATTAAGTGGCACAGGTGCCTGGTTTGCTCAAGGATGGAGACCTACAGGTGTGTGTGTGTGTGTGTGTGTGTGTGTGTGTGTGTGTGTGTGATATTATGTGCTGCCTTTTGATCTGCTGCAGTCATTAGAATCGTTTAGCAAGCATAGCTAGAAGGAAACTTAGATCATCCAATTCAATCTCTCATTTTAGGGTTGAGGAAACTGACACCCAAAGAGATGGTTATTTGCTTAAGGTAAGCAAGCTAATTAACAACTCCCCTAGAAGTAGAAATGTCTTCTACAATATCAAGCTCATCAGAAAGAATATCTAAGCCTTTAAATAATTTGAATAAAAGAGCTTGGAACAAAGCAAAGTCATAAAAATTCCCAAATTTGTAACTCACATGTCTTAGGCATCAGAATAATCTCTTTTTTTCTACTTTAAATGTTGTATTAACATTGACATTTGCTTTGGATACTAATTGAGCACCCACCTACCCACCTTTTGTGTAACACACCATCAGAAGTGCCTATGATGTGCCAGTTTTATGTTATATCTGTTTATGTAAATCAACAACTGTCTCCAAATTCCATGTGTCATAAAGCACTCATAGCAAACTTTTCATCTCTTTTTCCTTTTTCATTTTTCTTTGTAAGCTTCTGGCTTATGCCCACCCACAAGCAATCTGTGTACCATCAAATTTCTCTTTTATGCACTCAACTAGTGAGTTAAGCATCTTCTCAATAGCACTTATCAAGATTGTAGCGCATTATTTATAAAATTATTTGCTTAATAGTTGGTATTCAGCTCTCCACTCAACTGCGAGTTTATTCAGGAAAATCAAAGGTTCCTTTATACCTTGTACAGAGTGCTGGCATATCATTGGGCATCAATACATATTTTGATATGAATAAATAGAACACATAATAATTTTAATGTCAAGATCATGAAAAAAGTACAGAAATAGAGAAACTATACTGTGCTACCAATGAAATGTCATGCCTATAATGTTTTCCAAGACATGTGACATATTTTTTAAATACCACGTTTTTTCTATTATGTTTTCTCAAAACTATCTTGAAGATAGGAATAATTAAGACTTGCTAAACTTAATTTATTAATAGAATTTGACTGAATTTAAGTCCACATTGCTCAAGGTGATACTCTTCTGTTTCACTAGATCAAATTTAAGAATTAAATTGGAGAGTTACCTGAACTCAATATGCCCAGTTCTACTAGCACATCCCTTTATTGCTCTAAACTTTGTGTTCCAAAGGATGGTCAAACTAATTGCATAGACATTGGTCAAAGAAGATTGAGTCAGGGGATTTCCAAGTTCAACACTGGCTAAAAAAAAAATGGAATTAAAGATGGATGACTTTCCACCCCAAAATGAAGAGGTATGAATGAAGCAAATCAGCTTGAGGGTATAGCTACTCTATGTAGCTGGAACTTTAGGCCTGGAGTTGTGGCTAGAAAGCATTCCATAACAAAACTAGTAATGACAGAAAAAATTACAATGCTAGAGAAGGGTTCCTTCAGAAGGGACATAGGTAAAGGGAACAGTGTTTTAGATTAGTCTTGGATTTTTGTCCATTTACAACTGATGCTCACTACCTCTGCTCTTCCTTAACCCTCCTTGCTGGAAGATTAAATTCCTTTGATGTTAGTTTTATCCACGTCTCACTTGAGCCATTGAACCGCGAGCGGAAATCTTGGCTCATTATGTCTCTTTTCTTTCTCTCTTCAGATCAACAGTAT
This sequence comes from Cephalopachus bancanus, assembly GCA_027257055.1. NCBI lineage: Eukaryota > Metazoa > Chordata > Mammalia > Primates > Tarsiidae > Cephalopachus > Cephalopachus bancanus. The sequence continues at coordinate 5,357,489 of JAPVLO010000097.1, read as the reverse complement.
TTCAGAAAAAGGCTGTTCCAACAGGCAGGATTCTAAAGCAAAGAGGACATGGAGCAAACTTCAGTCAACTCACCACAGACATGAAACGTGAGTGAGAAATATTTTGTTGCTGGAAGTCATTGAGGTACTAGGATCTTATATTATTACAGCACATTTAATGTAAGCTGATAAATATGGACAGAGAAGTCAGTCTCTTTGAGTACCTCTTAGATGTTTGAGAAAGATTCTCTTTGAAAAGAAGTAAGAGTGGTAGTGGAAAAACTAAGACATCTGGAAGACAAAAGATAGAGTTAAAATAAAAATTAGAGAGAATCCAAGATATAGAGAAAGAGAACAGAAAAACAAAATTTAACAAGGGACTTGAAATTTATGTGCTAACATATAAAACAGAAAAATGCACAAAAAATCTTGGTTTTGCCTTTGTTCTGAGAAACACCACGTATATATGATCCAGTATGACACTGCTGTTGACACTGATTTACCTCCAAAATTTTCTCTACTTGAAGTTTCCTCTATAACTTGGAAGCAGCTCCATCTTTCCTGTTGTTTAGGACAAAAGTCTTGAAAGCATCCTTGACTCTTTTTTTTCCCTCACACCATACATATAAACTAGGAAATTCCATGGCCTATACCTTCAAAAACATATCCAGAGTTTTTGCCTCAGGTGGCTAAAGAAGATAAAAATCATGTATTAATCAACTTCCCCAAATATCCACCTCAAACAGTACAAAATAACTTCACAGTACAAAAATTCTACAAGAAAGCAGATCCTCCTCATGACTTGAAAACAGAGAATATTGGAAACCTCAAAATAACTGTGAGTAGAAAGAAAAAACTTAACAAGAGTCAAGACTCTTCTCCCTCACATTTCTGCCCACCCATGTCCAGCCTCGAAGCTGTGCAGTAAGCAAAGGTAGACAGTGAAAACTGACCAAAAAAGAGAGAGAGAGGGAAAAAAAAAGGTCCATAGTATAGTATAAGAGTTTTGGTAACCACCAGAAAAATTAAACCTATACAAAATCTGAAATTGTGGGAAAAAAAGTAACCAGGCACATCAGAGCACTCACTATAGGAAAAAGATTTCAAAGTATAAAGAAGTATGCATAATTTAAAGGACCACAGGGTGCATCAAGGTTCAGATGTGCAATTTAAAGAGATTTTAGGTTTGAGTGTAATTTTAAAAGTATAGGCATAATTTAAAAATACTGTCTTCCAGTCGGGCTCGGTGGTTCAGTCTGTAATTCCTCACCTTTGGGAGGCTGAGGTGAGTGGATTGCCTGAGCCCGCGGGTTCGAGACCCACCTGGGCAGGCGAGACCTCATCTCTACAATAAATCAAAAAATTAGCCAGGCATGGTCGCACATGTCTGTAATTCCGGCTACTTGGAAGGCTGAGTGGAAGGATCGCCGGAGCCCAGCAGGTCGAGGCTGCGGTGGCTGGAAGCAGCCACTGCACTCCAGTCTGGGCGACAGAGTGAGACTCCAACTCAAAAATAAAAAATAAATAAAAATACTGTCTTCCAAAAACAGCTTCTGGGGCTTGTGGGGAGACAAAAGGAAGAAGTGTCTCTTGGCAATCTGGTAGAGAATGGGAAAAGAAATGGGAAAATTTTAGTCTTGAATTTCAAAAGAGAACTACAGAATTGTTCATCACATCTGCCTCTATCAACAAAACAAAAAACAAACTAACAAAAGCCCCCTCATGGGCCTAGATTTTGCTAGAATGACAGCATTAAATTAAGAATTATGTAAACCATCTTAATGCCATGGAAATGAACAAAAAGAGAGTAAAATTCATAATTACTGCTGAAAACAAAACAAACAAAAACAAAATAACAGGAAATAAAATTTTACACAAATATATAAAAGAAAACGCTCTTGAAAAACAATTAAGAAACCGAAGAAAATTATTAAATCTAAATTCCAAACAATTAAACATAGTCAAAGAAGCAATTAAGGATATGGATATTGATCCTTAAATCAGAAATCCAAAATCTGAAAGACCAAATGAACCAAACACAAGGAGAAATTTTCAAAAGTGATTGAATTCAGGGAAAAAAAAATGGAAGAAAATGACAAAATAACATCATAAATGAAGAATAAATTGGAAGATACCTAACAAAGAAGAAAGCCAAATAAGATTTTAAAAGAACTTTAAAAGGGTATTACAGAAGGAGGATTGAAGTCAAATTATTAGACTATCATGAGAATTTCCAAAACCAACATACAAAGCAAGGCAACTGGAAGCAGAATTTTTACATGTCTCAAGATTATAAATTAAAAGCCGGGCTCGGTGGCTCAGCCTGTAATCCCGCGCTTTGGGAGGCTGAGGTGAGTGGATTGCCTGAGCCCGCGGGTTCGAGACCCACCTGGGCAACTTGGCGAGACCTCATCTCTACAATAAATCAAAAATTAGCCAGGTGTGGTAGCGCACGCCTGTAGTTCCAGCTACTTGGAAGGCTGAGGTGGAAGGATCGGCGGAGTCCAGCAGGTCAAGGCTTAGGTGGCCGGGAGTGGCCACTGCACTTCAGTCTGGGTGACAGAGTGAGACTCCAACTCAAAAAATAAAAAAAAAAGAATATAAATTAAAGGCTATATATTCAGTTGAGCTGTCATTCAAATATCAGTGGCATAGGAACACATGGTTCAACATGCAGCATCTTAGAGATTTAAGGAATTTTGTATCCATTGACTCTTCTTAAGGAGTCTATTAGAGGATAAGCTTCATCCAAACAATGGCGACTGGAAAAACTCCAGGAAATTAATAATTGTGAGCATGTAAAAATCTATAAATCTACACATAAGATTAAAATAATAAAATAATGGTAGAGGTCAATGTGAAAGGCTAATGTATGCTGTGATAAACTATAAGTATTTCTACAAAAAATGGAAGGAGATGGAAAAGGGAAGGAAGAAAATACAAAATAATATTGATAAAAAATACAGCATAAAACAAAATAAGAAAATAGGACCCAAAAGGGCATTAAAGAATGTATAATTACAAAAGTAACAAGAACAAGAAGTAAAACTTTCTAAGAACTCATTTTTCAAAGAAAGTACTAAGAATACACCTCTCATAGAAAATGAAGCACAAGGGCTGGGCTCGGTGGCTCAGTTTGTAACCCAGTATTTTGGGAGGCTGAGGCAAGTGTATTGCCTGAGCCCATGGGTTTGAGACCAGCCTGGGCAACTTGGTAAGACCTCGTCTTTACAATAAAAAACAAATAAATAAAAAATTAGCCAGTCATGGTAGTACGTGTCTATAGTTGCAGCTGCTTGGAAGGCTGAGGCGGAAGGATCACCAGAGACCAGCACATTGATGCTGGGGTGGCTGTGAGTGTGTTACTGCACTCCAGTCTGGGCGATCGAGTGAGACTCTAACTTAAAAAAAAAAAAAGAAAGAAAGAAAGAAGAAAAAAGAAAATTTAAAAAAAGAAATAAAATGAAACATAACAAAATATACATTACAAACACACACACACACACACACACACACACATCTACATTAGTCCTAAGGTCAGTACTATATCTTATTTAATGGGGTAACAATGGCATTTTTACTAGCTCAGAAAAAAGGTAAAGCTGTCACTATCTTCTCCACTACTCAACATTGTATTAGAGGTATTAGCCAAAGAAATATGTGACAAGAGAAATAAATTAGAAGCTTAAGAATGGGAAAAAAGGAATAGAACAATCTCTGTTTTCGGTTGATACGGTAGCAAACTGAGAAATCCCTGCAATAAAACTAACTTAAATAATAAAATAATTCAGTAAAGCAACAGAATGTAAAATTAACAAAAATCACTACTTTCATAGATACAAAAATAAATAGTGAGAGAACCTAATGGCAAAGAAAACCTCATCTGTATCAGCAACAAAGAAGTATTTAAAAATAAATTTAACAAGAAATGTGTGAAATTTACATGCAAAAAGTTTGAAATATCTCTGAAAGACATAAAAGCTGACTTGAACAAATGAAAAGACATTCCCTGGTTCATGGATGGGACAACTCTATATTGTAAAAATGTCAATTTCTCTAAATCAATTTATAAATTAAATGTAATCCAAAGACAGATACCAATAAGGTATTTTATGGAGCTAGAAAAATTGAAAACAAAATTCATGTGGGAAAACATACATGTAAAAATAGTCACTAAGAAACAATGAAAAAAGGAAACCATAACAGGTTTTAAACTTACCAGATATTAAAATTTGCTTTAAGTAAAGCTTCTATGATTAAAACACTGTGGTGCTGGCATATAAATAGACAGGACCAGTCAAACAAAATAGAAAGTCTAAAAAAGAGACTTTAATAAAATGGAAACTTTGTATATGATAAAGGTGGCATCGGAAATCCCTTGTGGAAGAGATCAGTTTCTTAATAACTGGTGCTGGGTCCACTTGGTAGTCACTTGAAAAAAGATAAATTAGATTTATTGATCATACTATACATAAGTATTAAACTCAAACTAGATTAAGGATCTAAATTTTTAAAAAATGAAACAGTGAGTATAAGAAGAAAACACACATGACTTTGTTTTTAAACTTAATGTAAGAAAAGGCTTTCTATGACTCAACATCAAGAGATAACAATACATTGATACATTTGATTATGTAAAAAGCAGAAAACCATTTTGCATGAAAAAAATTACAAAGTCAGTAGACAACTGAAAACCTGGAAGAAAATAGTTGCAACATAGATCGCAAATAGAGAGTTAATGTCCCTAATATATCAGGAACTTTTAAAGATTAAGGGACAAGAGATCAAAAACCTGATTTTAAAAATAGGAAAAATATATAAACAGACCATGTACTTATTTATTTATTTATTGAGTACGAGTCTCACTCTGTCACCCAGGCTAGGTGCAGTGGCACGCTCACAGCCACTGCAGCCTCGACCTGCTGGGCTCGGATGATTCTTCCGCTTCACCCTTCCAAGTAGCTGGAACCAATTTTTCAAATTTATTTTTATTGTAGAGATGAGGTTTCACCAAAGTTTCCCAGGTTGGTCAATCCTAGGACTCAAGCAATCCTCTCACTTCCACCTCCCAAAGTGCTGGGATTATAGATGTGAGCCACTGCACCCAGCAGACCATGAACTTTTAAAAATATATTTTAAAAGCTGTCAAATATATGAAAAAATAACCAAATACAAATAGAAAACAGAAAATTAAAACAATATTAAAACCACATTTCTCTGTTGCCACAATGGTATTTTTTAAAAATTGGCAGCACATTCTATTGGCAAGGCTGTAGGGAAAAGTACTGACACATTTTAGACAGATTAACGTATATGTATATGATTTTGCAACAAAATTTGTCATTGTATAGTAAAACCTCAAATGCATTTTTCTTTCAACCCAGTAATCCCACTTCCAGGACTTTATCTTGAAAATGTATTTTCTTTTCTCTTTTTTTTGAGTTGGAGTCTCACTGTCGCCCAGACTGGAGTGCAGTGGCCGCTCCCGGCCACCGCAGCCTCGACCTGCTGGGCTCCGGCGATCCTTCCACCTCAGCCTTCCAAGTAGCTGGAACTACAGGCGCGCACTACCACGCCCGGCTAATTTTTATTTATTTATTTATTTTTATTGTAGAGATGAGGTCTCGCCTGCCCGGGCGAGTCTCGAACCCGCGGGATCAGGCAATCCTCTCACCTCAGCCTCCCAAAGGCGGGGGATTATAGGCTGAGCCACCTAGCCCAGCTTGTATTTTCAGCAGCATGAAAATATGTATGTGCAAGGTTGTTAGTTGCAGCGTTATATGTAATGTCAAGCTATTGGAAACAACCTAAATGCACATATAAAGGATAATAGTTGACTCAATTATGGTATTTCTACACAGCAGTGTGCTATGCAGTTATAAAAAGAATGAGCAAGATGTTTATGAAATGATATGGTTCAAAAATAGGATATAATGTTTAGTTTAGGAGAGGGAGAGAGATTGCCAAAGAATAGACTCTGCTACACTTCCTGAAGAAAGAAAGGGCTATAATCAAATGTATATGTATTTGTTTATTTGTACATACAAAATACAAGAAGGATAAACCAAAAATTTTGTGACTGATTTGAAATAGGGTAATGGGATAAAGTAGCAAGGATAAGGAAGAAGTGACATGTCTCTGAAAATATATTTTTCTCTATATATGACTCTTAAATCTACAATAACATTCCACATATTCTTTACATAAATCAAAACCCTCCAGGATGTGTGGAGAAGACAAAATAGAAGACAGACAAATGACCCAACTGTACTACAAATGAATAGCATAATCACACTTTTTTTTTTTTTTTTGAGTTGGAGTCTCACTCTGTCGTTCAGACTAGAGTGCAGTGGCCGCTCCCAGCCACTGCAGCCTCACCTGCTGGGCTCCGGCAATCCTTCCACCTCAGCCTGCCAAGTAGCTGGAACTACAGGCGCACGCTACCACGCCGGGCTAGTTTGTTTTTTTTTGTTTTTTGATTTATTGTAGCGACGAGGTCTCGCCAAGTTGCCCAGGTGGGTCTCGAACCCGCGGGCTCAGGCAATCCGCTCACCTCGGCCTCCCAAAGTGCTGGGATTACAGGCTGAGTCATCGAGCCCGGCCCATAATCACACTTAAGGGAACAGAGAGGAAAAAAAAAAGAACCTAACCGAAATACCTGGAAAATATTATCTTGACAGGATACTATTAAGCTAGAGGCAAACAGAAATGTACATAAATGCTGTAATCTACCTAGGAAGAAGGATAAGTGTTAGCAATTCTGAAACTATTTTTATGCATATACTAGAGCTGAACAAATAAACAAATATTTCTGTAGATATTAAGAGTCAGCTTTCTTGCTGCTAGATAAAGAAGTTCTCCAAGTAATGAAAGGGGAAATATTGGAGTGAACCCTGTGACTGAGGATTAGAGTCCGAGATATCAGTATGAATTTGTCATTTAATATATTTAATATAAACACAGCTAGATATACACAGAAATATCATGCATGTTTAATGCATGATTTGCAGGATATTTCTCCAAGTGGCCTTCGACTGACCCAGTTCTTTCTTGCTCGCAGTTCTCAAGAATAACTGTAAAATGAGTTCAGAGTGTAACATCCTGAGATATGGAAGGAATGGCCAGAACAGCCTGGGCTCTGTTTCAATCCCTCCTAGAACAGTATGTCCTTCAATTCTTTAGCCCAAAGAATCATATGACCCAGGGATGTAAAACCCAGGGTGGGCTGTTTTCCAGTTCCCTCAGCTGCAGTGCAAGTGGGGCATGAACAGACAAAACTCCATCCTGGGCAGCTTTCCTGAGCCTTGGGTGACCGACTTGCAATGAATCTATGTTTCTGTTCCCCCTTGCTATCTATCTGCAATAACCTCGCTTCAGGTAACTTGCTGTGTGTGGGTATTCTGTCACACCAGACTCAGACAAGTTGGTAACCAGTGCACAGTGAACCTGCTTCACATAGTTTAATTCCTACCACTGTCCACGGAGAGAACCTAAGACAGAATCCTATTAAGAGCAGGAAATACACCAAGCTTATTTAGTGCCCTGATCAAGGCTTTAAAACACTATTTTCCAAAAAAAGAAATCATGGTTCATTGGAGAAGTGGTTGGGGTAGGGTAAAACACAGATGAGCCAGGAACATCTTGTGGTACCAGAAATAGCAGTGATCAGAAAAGGATGAGGGCTTATAGAAAGAACAGAGCTGCCAACCTGAGAAAGCTTCCAGTAGTCAAAGTTGAACAATTTGAGCACAGAATAAATAATTATACTCTAATATTTCAACCCATAGAATAAGATTTATTTCCCTGAGTCCATAAAGAAATTATAGAATCAACACAAACTTAGGGGAAAAGAGATCACTCTTCTTGACAATAAAATTCTAATTAATAATGCAGAAAATCACTATTAGACAAACACCACAGTAAAAATTGTTGGAGACAAGATCTACTGTTGGAAATTAAAACAAGTGGGCAGAAGTTTGAGGAGAAACAGATATGCATGGTATAAAAGTATTAACTTCACAAGTGGAGAAATTTGGAATACATTGTCATAACAAGTGATTAAAGTCAGTATCACCAATATAAAGACATATAGACATCATGAAGCATTTGATACAGTGCATTGAGAAAAACAAATCATTTCTGTGGTATTTATAACAAAATGCATAAGCTTATTCCAATAAAGAAAAAACATCAGACTCAAATTGAAGGACATTCAATGAAGTAACTGATGAGTACTCTTCAAAAGAGATAAGGTTATGAAAAACAAACTCCACTACACACTGGCGCATTTTCGAGAAATACTTAGGAGGAAAAACAACTAAGGTGGAATCCTGGAACAGAAAAAAATATGTAAAATCTGGTGAAGTTTGAATAGGGTCTGGAGTTTAGTTAACAATAATATGTTGATACCAATCTCTTGGTTTTGATAATTGTGCAATGGTTACGTAAGATGCTACCATCAAGGAAAGCTGGATGAGTAGTGTATAGGAATTTTCAGTCTACCATTACGATCTTTTTTAATTTTTAAAATTTATTTTATTTTTATTTTTAGCAACAGGGTCTCACATTGTCACCCTGGCTAAAGTGTAGTGGTGTGATCATGGCTCGCTGCAGTCTTGAACTCCTGATGTCAATTGATCCTCCCACCTCAATCTCTCAAAGTGCTGGGATTACAAGTATGAGCCACTGCACCCAGCTACCTTTGCAAATTGTTTTGTCTATATAATTAACTCTAAATAAAAAGTTAAATAAGCCAGGCACAGTGGTAGGTGCCTGTATTCCCAGATAGTTGGAAGGCTGAGGTGGTAGGATCACTTGAGTTCAAGATAAGTCTGGTCAACATAGTTAAACCCCCTCTGGGGGAGAAAAAAGTTTAACAAAATATATATCCAGAATCTGAACACCTTTCAACACCTTCATTTCCACAACCCTGGTCAGAGCAGTCTGTCTTGGATTATTGAAACAGCCTCATAAATGGTTTTGCTTCTATCCCTACTCCTTGCTCCGCCTCAGTCATTTTCTTGAAAACATAAGTCAGATCATTTCACTTCTTTGTTCAAACTTCTATGATGAGTCCTTCTATCAGAGAAAATTGAAGTCCTTTCAAAGGTCTCTGAAAGGACATAACATGGATTTAATATACCCAATGAGCAGCCATTTTAACATTGCCTAAATCTCATGTTTTCTAGCAGTTCACTTAACTTATTCTAATCACTAGCCAAGGACAGATCCGGTTTCTCAGAGGTTGCTATTGATAATTGCATTATAACCCCCTCCCCAACTTGTTTTGTACTAATTAGCTTTTCTATTTTAAATATTTGCCTCCAGCCATAAGACCAAGTTAACCTAATCAGCCCTTCGTGATCTTCATGACAGACAGATCATACCATTGTGGCAGCAATCATGTGACTAACCCACCTATCTGCCTGCTGTCCATCACCTGACGTCTGTACCAGCACTTACCTGCCCTTTGGTGATGATGTGGAGCAGACCACCACCCAATCACCTTAACGACCTTCCTCCATCAAAGGGAAGAATGAAAAAGATTCAAACTTGAGCAGCCAGCTATCATTGCTTTACTAGACACCGGTGTGGCTATGTGCTCTTTGAGCTATGGACATTGCCATGTTTCCTAAGCTTTGTCCCCTTTCCTACCTTGGGGAGGTGAATCAATCTTTCTTTCTCTCTCTCTCGCTCTCTCTCTCTCATTTCCTTTTTAAATAAATTGTATTTTCCAGTCTTACTTCTGTGCGATTTTTTGCATCTTTCATGCAGCACCAGATTGCACACCAGATACCCATACCCTGGCAGGTCTGACCAACATTCTGGAGGCCCCACTGGGAGTGTGACCTAACAGTCTCCAATCTCACACAATCTGGTGCCCCTTTCCCTCTCAGACCTAATTTCCAACTTTCCTCCACTTCCCTCCTCTCCTGCCTCTCTTTTATCCTGGAACACTCCAAGCCCACACTCTCAGCTTTAGGGCCTTGCAGGAACTGTCCCTTCTGGAACCCTCTCTCCTGTGCTCCCACCCCCACACAATATCGCCTTTTCTAGCCTTGATTTTAATCTCCCTTTCCACAGATAAAGGCCATGACCCCCCTATTTAATGGTGCAACTGCTCACACCCTTCACTTCTGCCCTGCTTTTCTATAGACCTTATCATCTTCTAACATACCAGTTAGGTTACTTACTAGTTATGATTTTTTTTTTCTTTCTTTGTCCATCTTTGGCCCATTTGTTTTTTTCATTGATAAGTACCTAGAATAGTAATAGGTACATAATGGAATTCAGTTTCTGTGATTTTAAGTAATTAACGATCCATTCACTCCATAAACAAAATTCGAAAGGATTATGCTATGTGACTAACTCTATCAGATATGTTTTGCAAAGTAGATGCCTGAATCCTAAGAGTAACACAAATGCAATTTTCTTTTTTAAAAAAGTGAACAAATATATCCAATCAGATAATTTATTATTTCACGCAACAGTTATTATGGGATCTTGAGAAATATTTGATATCCTTTTTAATAAGCTGTGTCCTGTGCCATATTGCTAAATTGAGTTGCTTATAACTAAAGCAAAGTGGCCATGATCAAAGTCATTACCACTTATTGCTTAATCTTTAAAATTGAGAGCATAGGTCATATTTAGGTATATTTCACAAAATTTTATTGGATGATATCTTTATTTTTTACATTTATGGACATCAGCAGCAATTGTTTACTTTTAGATTTAGTTTATTTTCTAAACAAAATATAAACTTTGTTATTTTTCCCAACAGATCCAGAAAGGCAATTATTTCTTCCATGAGCCCATGTGAATTTTTAATTGGTCCTGTTACACTTCTCAATTGGTTTTTTTTTTTTTTTTAAATAGACATGGTGTGCCTTTAATTGGCAGTAGCCAAACTTTTTGAGCCAGAGGAACTGACAAATATCTAATACAGTGGGCTATTTTTTTTTTTTAAGCCTTTGCTTTTTTTCTTTTCTGTGCTTTCATTTCTCCTTTTTTTTTTTTAATGAATAGTAGGTAATGGGTGTTGGTAATGTTGCCAGTTGACAACACGTTTCTAGCATGCAATCAAGTTTCTAAGCAGCCTTATGTTTTGTTTTCTGTTCGTGGTTGGTTGCCCCCTTTAACCTTATCAAAGCAGTTAAATTTCTTCAAACTGTCAACCAGAGCCATGTCAGCATCTTAAAGACAGCCACTGCTGACATGGCTCAGCAAAGCTGAATTGATCTTTCACCCCTTAGGGCATTCCACACAGAGAGCAGTGCACCACCACCCTGAGTTTGACTTAAAGTTCAGTCCTTTCTGCCTGTTTGTCGAGAAGGCAAGCTGTGCTGTTTCATAGCAGTATTTAAAAATACTTCTGTTTCTGTGTATAATACTTTGGCTTTTCTCTGGGCCTTGTAGATTCCTAAGGGAAAAAGTTTAAGAAAAAAGGTGGAAAAAACACAGAAGTAAATCCAGTACAGTGTGTGTCCAATGGCTTAAATGGTAATTAGACAAAATACACTATTGCCAATTCAAGTAACATGAAGTGGTGCTATTTGAGTACCAAGGAGTGATTTCTTATCAAACTCTCGATCCTTTTGTCCACCCTTCTTCATTTCCCACCTCTTCTCATCCTTCCATGCTTAAAGTCCTGTAAGTTTCAAGAAAAAATTCTTAAACCAATATAGTTGCATCAGACAGTTTCCTTATTGTCATGAGTGGATTTTTAAAAAGTTTCTAGGATGTCTGGATTTGAAGAGAATAGTTTTCAATTTCAATAAACAACCACAGTTAAAATTAGCAGTAATTTCAAGACTTTTTCACAATATAGTATATCCCTACATTTGTGTCCTATTGTCATGGAGCTCTTTATAGATGAGATCTTGTACTAAAAGAATTTAACTTTAAATTTTTTTATTGTTTTGCTAATAGTTCTACATAAAAATTTCCTTTTGAACTAGCTATAGTAAGTAATTTGTTGAGTAAAACTAACTTGTGCTGTAAGTCTCTTTGATAAAATTAAAACTTCCTTTAATTCAATAATCATTTACTGATTATTTACACTTTTAGTAAGTTAGGCCCTGGACTTACTGTTGGTATTATAGAGATAAATAAGGCCATTTTTTTCTCTCAAATACCCCATGATGTAGTTAGGAGACACAGGCAAAAAACAATGAACAGTAATGCCATGCGTTAATTTCTCTACATATGCAATTGCATTGATGCCTTTATCATGGATAAGGTCTCATAAATCCTCATACCTCTGGCAAAGAAACAGCTTCCCTCTCTACTGATGTGAAGTAATTATCATATAGAACCTCGAATTTGGTGAAAGAAATGACATAGAATTAAAGTAATTTATCCAAGATCCAAAACTTTTGGGTTGACCAAGTTATATTTAGCATTCCCACACAGGGAATGTGATACCCAAGAACTGAGAGAGGGATACTGGAAGATCTCAGAGAAAATAATGTGATGATTATACTGCTTCCAACTTAATCTTACCCTAACTTTTGCTCTACTGACGACATATCACGTATTTTCTCTAAAATAGCATCAATTTTCTGACTTTTCCTTTTCTTCAATATATTAAGAAAATTTATTTTATTTTTTCTCTCCTTTCCTCCTCTCCCTCTCTTTTTTCTCTTTCTCTTTCAACACACACACACACACACACACACACACACACACACACACACACACACACACATTTTACATATAGTTGCTCATATGATATTTGATTTTTAATTACTCAAAATTTATATATAGCGTGCCCTACAATCACTGACAGCTTTTAGTTTTCTTTATCTCAATCTAATTTAATTTCATAGATTCATCACAGTTAATGGCCTTCAAAATTGTGATGCTTAACAATTGGTTTAATGTTCAAAGGTCAAGAGCACACAAGCATATCCTGCAAGATAGTGATTGAAATGACCTTCAGTGAACTTATTTGATCATAATTTCACCATTGAAGACTACTGGATTTCATAGAAAAGTCATAGAAATCAAGACAGTTTATTTTCTAAAGGGTGTATGCATTTAAAAAATCAAATACATTAAGTCCAACTACCATTAAGTACTTTATCTATGAAATCATCAAGTGGCCAAATTTAAACTACTGTCTTTACTGCTGGTGATACATCCTTTCAGGGATCTTCATCTGATTTCATTTTTATTTCACGGTCAAATTGCAATTACTATGCTTTCTCTGAAACTATTCAGAATACATATTTAGGTATCATTGGGGTATTACACAATACTTTTTTCTTACACTAGAGTTTGCCAGAATATTTACTTTTTTGTTTGTTTGTTTGTTTATCAGTAGAATTTTTAAAACAAGTTCAGCCAAATGGAAGTTTTGTTATGGAGATTTATGTAAACTTTTTAATGAACATCTAGTCAACTCTACTGAAGGCATGAGCTGAATAACTTGGTATATCTTATTTAAACATTTCACTATGTTCAAACATAGCTTCCCTAAAGGTATTGTAACGATTTCGGAGTAACTTTCTTGATGTGTCCTCTGAAAGTAATCACAAGGAACCTTTGGGGTTTTTTTGGTAATTTTTGAATTGAAGAAATGATTTAGCCCAGAATAGAATGATCTTCTTCCAAAGTGAAATTTTTAGTTTACTGAAGCTAAACAAGGGAAGAGATCAATAGAATTTAAATGTCTGTGATTTCGAATGTGAGTGACAAAAACTTATTTTTTCAATATTTAGCATCTTAGATACCAATAGGGTGGGTGAGGAAATCAAAAGAGCCAAGAGTGAAGGCAATTATCAGCCTCGAAAGATGAGGGTATCGGTAAGCAGAAATGAAAGAGCAATGAATATTGCCAGGTATTGAGAACGGTGACTATCAGGGCGTGGCAAGTGACCTGAAACGACAGTAGAAGTGAATAAATCAGAAATCACCCCAAGGATCTCCTTCAAAGTTCTAACACATCTAGTACTGAATGCATCTTCTCTTCACAAATGCAGCTTCTCTTCCTCACTTCTGACACCCTCATCATCTCAATCATAGAAGGTTCATTTCCTCTAAAGTGGCCTTATATATGAGTCTCCTACTTGGTCATTCTTGCTTTAATCTTCCCATGCCTTAACATGCTGGTATAATTTATCAGTGCGTTTCCAGCAGCTCTGTTCATATCATTGATTGGACCGGCAATTCAAATTGTGTAGTCAGCATCATCTTCAGCCAATGACTGGAAACTTTGGGAACTGACAACTAAAAATTAAACATGAGGATATCTTATGTTAAATTCATAGATAATTAAGAATCATTCATCATACCGTTTTCTAAGTATTTTCACATTTGATTTTTACAACAATTTTATGAACTAGGAATCCCTTTCCAATGATGGAATTGAGACTCAGAGCTTTAACTCTCTGGCTGAAAATCATAGAACTATTTCATGTCAATAACCTTCTGCAGAATACAATGTAGAAACTTGCAATTATTACATAGTTTCTTCTTTTTAATCTAAACTCTAATTTCGCATATTATAGACAATAGGCTATATTATATAAATATGGCAGAATTTATGAGAGCAACAACAAGAAACAATATGATTTCTTTCCAAAAATATTCTGATCACACTAGGAACTTAACTTATGACTTTCACATGTCTTCCTTTATGTGCCACAAAAGTTTTTAAGGCATTATCTAAAAGCAGTATTTTTAATGCACTTTTTATTTTTAAAAAAGTACTTTTTATTGCATAAAATATATGCAAAAGCAGAGAGATTAGCATAAAGAAACTTTTCTTAACTCCCAGGTGTATCATCCCCAATTTGGATACTCTTCACAATCCAAAATTCAAATTTTAAATCACCAGCCATGATGGGCAGCTCCATTGTGTCAGTCCTGCAATATCACGGCTTGGAAAACTGCTTGGCTTTTTTAGAAATCACCACACTGTTTTCCACAGAGGGTGTACTAGTTTATACTCCCACCAACAATGTAGAAGAATTCCCACACTGCCGGGGAGGGGGGGCTTAACATCAGTAAGGGTACCCAAACTTTACCTGTACCATGACAACTTATGTTCCTAACCCTGAATTGTACCCCATATCTTTAAAATAATAATAATAAAAGAAAGAAAACTGCTTGGCCGCTGCTCCTCATGATTCTGTAAGGTTTGCCAATCAAGATGGCCAGAAAACCTCAACTGCCTTAGAAAAAAAATCGGTCCAGGAATGGATACAAGATTCTCAAAAAACAAATCAGATCCCCTTTTCAATATGGATACTGAACAGAAGAGGTTTTTTTCTGAGATAAGAGACTATAAACTCCATACAAACCTGAAACTGCCATCTTTCTTATCCTACAATGACATTTAGATATTTGGACTGGTAAGAAGAGCCGAAAGATAGAGAACACGAGATTTCTAGTACCAACATCTATTTGATCACCTGGATCCAGCTGTGCCTGATAAAAAGGCAGTATTTTATTACTTCCCTGTCATCAGGAATCAGGAGAAATCACTGAACTTTCTAGTCTCTAAATTTATATGACATCCAAAGTAGCTGGCATAATATCATGAACAGCTCAGTTATCCACTCCTCACCTCTGCCCATGTACCTCAGGCTAGCTGTTCCTGGAAAATAGTCCCCATCCTAAAAGTCAGCATATCAAATCCCATAGAATAAAGAGTTGACTTAATGTCAGTCCCTCTCTCTGAAATCATGGCCCATAGTAATAACCTGATTTTTGTTCCTCAGATCATTAGCTTTAACTCCTCTTGCCTGCCTCTCTTAACCTGTAGGCACAAATGCACACACTTCCAATACCTAAAGTCCCTGAATCCATTCCAGACCCTTCTACTCAAAGAATAGCCATGCCACAGTGAGGCAATTACTGGACTTAACATTAAAAGACCTGTACTTACATCTTAGACTTTCCTCATACCATCAGCACACCCTTTAGCTAGTATTTATTGAGGCTTACTGTATTTTAGACTCTATTCTTAGCCCTTTACATACATTAACTCACGTCTTTCTCACTATATCAATATAAGGTAAGTTATTATCCCCATTTTATTCCTAAAGAGCCCAAGATACTGACAGGTTGGTTACTTGCTCAAACTGGTTAGTAGCAGAGTTGGGACAATTGTCAACTCATTCATCCTCTCTGAGCTTGCTTCTTTATCAGGAAAATGAAGATAACAGCATATCTCTTATATAGCTATGCCTATAATATGTGTAAAAATGTGGGTAAAAATACTTATTAAACTGTGAAAAGCTCTACATAATTCCAACATTACTGTTATTGAAGATACCCTGAAACCACATTTTGCCAGATCCTAAATAATCTGTCTGGCTCTGATCCATTACTTTCTTAGACTTTCTAGTTACTTTCACCTTGGACACCCTCTTCCATTTGAAGCCTGCATGTGCATATACATTGATATTACCAAAAGCCTTCATTCTCCAAATTGAGTTAACTATTCTTCCTACTTTATCTAGCCAGCTGATTTAAGTGTGCTGAGCTTATCAAATGCCTTAAATAAGGATTGTCAAAATGCTCCAAACAGTAATTTTATGATGTAGACATTCTTAAAAGCTACATAAAATATATATGTAATAAAAGCTATTATATATAACATACCTACAAATATGAGAATTTATATCAAAAAATGTAGTCCACATAGGACAGAACCATAGCCAATGACAACAGAAGCAAGGACTAGTAATCAAAGGCAGGCAGTGTGTGGCCAGCAAGTATCATTGACCCTTTGGTTTATGTCTCCATCCTCATGTGACTATAATGTCATGCTGTCTTCATACTAAATTCACAAATTGATTTATGGATTCAGGATGCTTTGACTTTGAGTTTTTACCTCTATATTTGTAGCCCAGCTAGCTTCCTCATTTCTCTGACACGGGCAGGTTGTCCTACCTTACCCAGCCTTACTTTTCATTTTTACTAAATGCTATACTTGTTTGAAAACTGTATTTTAAAACTTTGACTCTATAGGACTTGAGCTTCTAGACCAATATATTTTACTTGGCAACTATGGATGAATGAAGCCCTTTCTTTCCTGTATTAAAGTGAAGAAGGTGCATTAACTCTCACAGCAAGGCTGCTAAGCACTGCAGTCCTGTTCACACTGCCTTAGAGGATGACATTAGAGCATTTATAGCAGCCAAATTAGCAGTGGACAGAATGAACCCATGTGGCTCTGCTTTGGGACACCACATCTTTTCAAGAGCCCCAAGAGAGAAAGAGGGCTAAGCCTATAAGTCATCTTACAATTTTCTTTTCAAGATTGCCTGCCTACATTCTTTTCTTGTGAAAATATGCACTGTCACGTAAACAAAGAAATAGTCCTAAAAGGATTGATTTGCCCAAGATTATGCAAACATTAGAAGCATAATTGGAACTAAGCCCAAATCTTCTGACCTCTATTCCAAGTTCTTTATAGTTTTATCAATGCTAATGAAACTTAACAAGTATGTGGTGATCATCTGTCCTGCTAGCATGTATAAGACATGACACTTGCTCAGAAAGAACTTACATATATGTGGAAATTGTATATATATACATTACGACAAGTTATGACAGGTTAAAACACAAGGTTATCGTTAAGTTCATATGGCTTACACAGTTAGTGAGAATGCAAAACAGAACAGCTGCTGTGGAAAACGCTGCAGAGTTTCCTCAAAAAATTAAAAATAGTTCTACTATATGATCCAGCAAACTTTCTTCTAGATATTTACCCACAAGAATTAAAATCATGACCTTGAAGATATGATAGCACTCCCATGTTCATTGCAGCACTATTCGCAATAGCCAAGATGTGAAAAGAACCTATCCACAGAAGAACAAAGAAAGAAAGTGTGGTATATACGTACAATGGAATACTATTCAGCATTAAAAAAAGAAGGAAATTCTGCAAGATGCAACAACATAGATAAACCATGAGGACATCGTGATAAGTGAAATGAGCCAGACATAGAAAGAAAAAGTCACATGAATTCACTTATATAAAGTGTCAAAAATAGTCAAACTTGTAGACTCAAAGGATGGAATGGTTGTTACAGAGGCTTGTAAAATGTGGAGTTACTAATCAACACATGTAAAGTTTCAGTTAAGCACGACCAATAATCTCTAAAGCTCTGTGGTACAATTTTATACCTATAAAAATAATGTAGGTTATTGTGGATTATGTTTTGTACACTTAAAAATTTGTCGGAAGAGTAGATTTTTATGTCAAATGTTATCACACTAAAATAAAATCAAACAGAATTAAAGTTAGAGAAAAAGCCTCTTAATTCTAGAAATTCTAAAAAGCTATCATCACAGTCTGAATAATAGATCTAATAGAGATAGATTAAAGAGTGAAAAAGTTCATATGATATGAATTTGCAAGCTTCAGGCTTATGTGATAAATTCTATATATTTGGATGAGGGTGTAATTTCTGGGTGGGAGCTATCCAGAAAGTTGGATCACTTGTGAAGTTTACACATTTTCATACTTAAACTGAATTAGGTAGGAACAGGCAGAGAGGAAGGAAAGGAAGGAAATAAAAAGGAAAGAAAGGGAAAGGAAGGAGAAAAAGAGAAAGGTCAGAAGACTGAAAGGAAGATAGGAAGGAAAGAGCATTGTAATAGAATAAATGTATAACCATGGATAAGTTTAAACATAAACACCCTTATTAGAATGTGTTAAATTACCTTTACTTGATCACTTTAATGCACTAATCAAATATGTAGAATGACAAACACACATCCGTACTAATACATAATCACACTGAGTGGATCCATTCTCCTTTGACGACGTTTATGAGTCTTCATATATTTACCAGGCTTTTCTGTTCATCATGCAAATGAAACCACTCCTCTACCTTTCCCAGTGCGAAAACAGGCCACCCCAGGCAAGCATAGATATGCCCAAACCTAGAGCGTATAAACAACTTGGATTTCCTTTCTGTCACTATATTTTCAAGTGTATGTGTGTTTATGCATTGTGATAATACATATCAACATGACAAACTGAAATCTACCACAAATTTTATCAAAGTAAATAAACCCAAAATTCAACAGCCACATTTGCAAATGCCAATAACATTTCATATCAAATGATAAGTTGATTATAACTCCATAGAAAAATGTAAACTGTATTGTTGCATTTTTACGTTGATAGTTACATAAAACTCCTTTTTCATGGCCACATTTGCTAACTGGTATTCTTCTGTAATGCAAATGAATGAGTGTTAGGTTTATATATAATTTATCACCCAAACCAAAATATCTTTTAGAGCTAAAGGGCGAACTATTGAATGATAATACTGGGACAACCAGCATAAACCCGGTCTGTCACAGGCAAACAGGACATTAGGTGTGGTCACTCAAGCTAGTGATCATTGTGTTAGAAAATTCATGTGTCAACCTTAAGTTTAATATAAAGTGATGAGCAAGTAGGAGATGTGCATAGCTGTGAGGTGTTAATAGCAATACCTGCTGAGTTCAGTGGCTCACTTTGGGAGGCTGAAGCTGGAGGGTCACTTGAAGCCAGGAGTACAAGACTAGCATGGGCAACATAGCAAGACCTCATCTCTACAAAAAAATTAGCCACGCATGATGGCACATGTTTGTAGTCCCAGCTACACAGCATGCTGAGCCAGAAAGATGTATTGAACCCAGGAGATAGAGGTTACAGTACCCTTTAGCCTAAGTGACAGAGTGAGACCCTGTCTCTAAAAAAAAAGAAAGAAATATTTTATTTTTAAATTGATTTCTGCCTTTTGGGATTTTCATGAAATAATTGCCATCCCTATTTCAGGATTGCACACTGCCAATTTCCCCTGACTTTTCCCTCTGCACATATTCACACATTCTCTGACATGGAATAAATTGCATGAATCTGATACCATGTCCATAACTGCTTTTCTAACCTCCTGAAAAAGAATGTGCAACTCTGACCAGAAGTTATTGATTTAGTTAAGGAAAGCAATTGTTAAAATAGATCTATTCAAGACTACAGAGTACAATCTATCAGAGGCTTTTGTAAATGCCTAGTAACTGATAACTATTCCATGCTTAATTTATGTTTTCATTGTTGTAACTTTATAGCACAAAATCCAAAATATGAAATATTTGGCAGGCACATAAAGTTGTGAAGGTATGCAAACATCTAATTACTCTTTATAAATATTTAATAGAGAGAAACCAGACTCTGCCTGAGAATTACAGGCTTTGTAAATTACCATGGTAACAATTAGTGTGTTACGTTATGTACAGGTATTAATGAGGAATTGGGGACTTCTGCATTCATGTAGCATACAATTTTAATCAGTAAAATGGATGTGAAAGTTATTCTTGAAAATAAAGATAAATCTAGTTTTTACATGTCATGCAGAATTCTTCCTCCATTTGCTTTTATTTGAATTATTATGTTCTCATAAGACAATTTATCATGTGCCCACATTTATTTGGTACAGTAAGCAAATATAGTTTCTGCACTCAAGGACAATCATAAGATTGCAATATTTTCTTTCTAAATTATATCAATAGAGCTAATTTAGCTTGAGAGTTCAGTGTGATAATGATCACAATGGATATAGATTGTTCATGGGTGAATATACCCTTTTACTCAATACCATTAAGTCTTTGTTAACATTTGTTGAATATAGTCACAATTACCAAATCAACCTCCATTATTATGAAAACATTATATATAACACTATTCAATTATTCATTCATTCAAGAAATATTTATCAAGCATCTATACTGTTCTAGGTGCTAGGAATCAACAATGAGTTGGAAAATGTTTTGTGGTTTTCTGTAATTTATAACTTAAATCCTCTTGGGGGTGATAGATAAGATACAAACACACAAATTGTACTTTAATTTTAGAGAATCATAAATTCTATGAAGAAAAATATTGAGCTAAGTCTAATAAATTTTATCTGGGCAGCAAATAATCTTTTGGTGTATATTTTTATTTTTTGTGGTTTTGTTTGTTTGTTTATGGTCAAGATAGTTAGAGAAGGTGTCTGCAAGAAAGTAACAGTTGAATAGACTCCTACTAAGACATAGAAAGGTTTGGGAAAATTTTGGAGAAAAAGTTTAAAACTAGAGGAAAGGTTCTAGGAAGGGAATATTGAGTATTGTGAAGTAGCAAAAATGGAGTAGAGTGGTAGAAAAAGAGTTCAAAGAAGTAGAGAAGAACCAGATTAAGAAAGATGTTTAGATAATGACAGTGATCAGAGGTCTCTGGTAATCAGAATAATGGTCCTCCAAGGTGCCCATGTTCTAATCCCCAGATGCTGTGAAAATGTTACCAGCCGGGCTCGGTGGCTCAGCCTGTAATCCCGCGCCTTTGGGATGCTGAGGTGAGTGGATTGCCTGAGCCCGCGGGTTCGAGACCTGCCTAGGCAGCGAGACTTCATCTCTACAGTAAATCAAAAAAATCAGCCAGGCGTGATAGTGCATGCCTGTAATTCCGGCTACTCAGAAGACTGAGGTAGAAGGATCGCTGGAGCCCAGCAGATCCAGGCTGTGGTGGCCGGGAGCGGCCACTGCACTCCAGTCTGGGCGACAGAGTGAGACTCCAACTCAAAAAAAAAAAGAAAATGTTACCTTAATTTTTTTTTAAGTGGACTTTGTAACTGTGATTAACTTAAGGATCTTTAGAAGGGGAGATTATTCTGTATTGTCTAGAGTGTGGGCCCAATTTAGTCTCAGGAGACTTTAAAATTATAGAACCTTTCTTGACTGTGGTCAGCGAAAATGTGAGGAGAGAAGCTGGCCAGAATGATGTTCCCTCGTTGGCTTTACAATGGAGGAAGGGGCCACAAGTCGAGGAATGTGGGTGGTGTCTAGAAACTTCAAAAGAGGAGGAGATGGAAAGGAATACTTCTTAGGGGCTCTAGAGAAGAATGCAGCCCTGTGGATACCTTGATTGTGAGACCTATGTCAGACTTCTGAACTACAGAAATTTGAGAAAATAAATTTATGCTGTTTTAAACCACTAAATTGTGGTAATTTGTATAGCATCAATAGAGATAAATACAAGAATTTTGAGCAGGAGAGTAACATGATGTGTATGAACTATGTTTTAATGATCTTTTTGACAATTATTTTGAGAATATATTATCAGAGTGGCAACATAGTTAGGACACCATTGATAAACGCAGCTGTAGTTGCTTGGTCTAGGGTAACCAAAGGGATGGTGATAAAAAGT
The DNA here is from genome assembly GCA_027257055.1 of Cephalopachus bancanus. Taxonomy (NCBI): domain Eukaryota; kingdom Metazoa; phylum Chordata; class Mammalia; order Primates; family Tarsiidae; genus Cephalopachus; species Cephalopachus bancanus. Next base: position 5,335,315 of record JAPVLO010000097.1, on the reverse strand, counting down.
GGAAATAATGGAGATAAAATTTGGTGTAAAACTAGCATCAAAGTGGTTTGAAGCCACAGGATTAAATGAGACTATCCCAGTGGTACCCACTAGCTAAAGTGGCTATGATTCAAATTAATAAAAATCAAATAAAATTAAATATTGAGTTTCTAAAGCACACTAACTAGTCACATCTCAAGTGCTCAGTAGACACATACGGCTAGTGGCTACCATATTAGACAGCATGAAAAGAAAGTATTTCCTTCATTACAAAAAACTGTATTGGACAAAGCTAATAGGGACAAGACACGGTAGAAGAAAAAATTTTAAAAGAATCAAAACAAATATCTAGGCTATTCCAACTCCCAGAGTAAGAAATAGGAAAAGAAGCCAACAAAGTACATTGAGGAGTGATTAGTGCTTATCTTTTCCAAGATTTAAAAATGTCAAAACACTAATTAAAATACTGCATTTGCCGGGCTCGATGGCTCAGCCTGTAATCCCGCGCCTTTGGGAGGCTGAGGTGAGTGGATTGCCTGAGCCCGCGGGTTCGAGACCCACCTGGGCAGCGAGACCTCATCTCTACAATAAATCAAAAAATCAGCCGGGCGTGGTAGCACATCCCTGTAATTCCGGCTACTCGGAAGGCTGAGGCGGAAGGATCGCCGGAGCCCAGCGGGTCGAGGCTGCGGTGGCCGGGAGCGGCCACTGCACTCCAGTCTGGGTGACAGAGTGAGACTCCAACTCAAAAAAAAAAAAAAATATTACATTTATAATAGAAAATGTGATTCTGTATATGATTAACATAAATGTTGTTTCTGCATAGGTTTCTCTGCTGAATCAGCTCACATGCTGGAGATATTAACTTTCTCTGAGATTCTGGTTATTGCTAAGCTCCTTCTGGACTACAACTATGACTCTGAGGAACAGAGTCAGAACAGAAGAGGTGCAATGAGTGAAGATGAGACATGGCCTTCAGTGCCATCTTTGGAGGAGATGAGGAGAGGGGTTGACAAAAAGGGAAAACAACGTTTACTTGATCAACAGAATTATTTCTGACTATTCTCAGACTCACACAAAGAAGCTCAAATTAAACTTTTCTTTCTTTACTTTTTGTACTTGAGAGCTCATCTTTTATGTTGCTAATAAATGATCACCGACTGAGGATTTATCAGATGTCTACTGTTCCTCAGCTGCAGTGAAGCACTTGATATCTTAGAAGCAGTTGACCTCTGATGCCATATTATTTGATGGTTTTGATGTGTTCATGTAAAGGCCAGGAAAGGGCAAAAATCTTACAAGGAGGCAGACCTTGAGTAAGAGACTAATGGGACTCTAAAAAACTGGAGAACTTTAAGAGTTGGAAATTTTGACAGAAAGCATAAAGTAGTACAGGTTAGAGAGGAGTGTCTTCATTTTTGTTTTTATTTTTTTATGGCACACTGTATAGAGTGGTTACCTAACAAGCACTTTGCAAGCTCATTTAATTCTTTGAAATATTTTTTTCTGTTATGAGATAATGTGCAAAAATAGATTCACATTCAGCTTCCCATAATTGCTGCCTTGCTGACATCAAATAAAGTAAATTGGAAAAAAAGAACTGAATAAAATTAACTAGGAAATACAAAATTTGCTGAAAGAAGAGAAAGAGAAGAGTAAGACAAATATACAAATTAATTCATTTAACACATATTTATTGAGCATTTACTCTTTGTCAAGCCCTGGCCATGGGGCAAGAAATATGATGATTGTAAGACACAGAGTTTTTACCAAAAACACATATTCTAGTCTACACAGAAGATTTAATGATACAAATGCTGGGTTGTTTTATCCAGAAGATTTTTCCCCACGGCATTCTTAAAGAGATAGAAATTTAAGACCAACGAGTAGTTCAATTGTTATAGACTCTAAAATAATACATGGTAACAATTGTTACATTATTTTCATTAATATATTCTTAAATTCCAGAAACAGAAATAACTCCCTATATTTTTCAACTGGATTTGGCCAATAATTCTATGACAGCATTTATAGGAAGTTCTCTTATCCAAGTCAGAGCGTAGAGAACATAGCCATGTTACTTAATTAATCATTAAATTATCAGCAATGTTATTTTCACTCAAATTTCAGAACATGCAGGACTATATTATACATGGATTAGAATCTAAGGGTACAAACTTTGCGTAGCAATAAACCAAGAATGAGCAAGATACATATCCTATCTTTGTCTAGGTTAAGAAATAAGAATTTTTCCATTGTTATTGTTCTACTCCTATTCTCACTCAAGGCAAGTAGAGATAGACTTTCTCCTATTTCTTGTCTAGAGTAGCACTAGATGTTTCCTCTGCAATTCCTTTTGTTAAATATTGTGACTGTTCATTATGAGATATGAGTTGTCATGGTGGCAAAATTGATAAACAGTGGAGAGGGTTTTGTGGTGAGACAAGATAGGTAGCCTCAGTTAGATACTATAAGATAAGTAAATTAAACTGCAATTTTATGGTTCAAATGATATTCATGACGATCCCGGAACCATAGCAAGGGAGGGAGGGCTCTAGTACCAATCACTGCAATCAGCTTCACAAATACTTTTATTGAAAGATACGTTATGTTCTAATTTAGTCAAAACTAGCTCTGCAACATTTAGAATAATTCTCTACCTTTAAATTCTATTATTCTTTCTATTTTTTTAGTTCTGTCACTGGAAGAAGTAATAATGGAATGGTCATGCATAATATTATCTGCTCTACAACTTAGTTAATTTAAATGTGCAATTGTTCGAGATATTTTCTATACAATTCGAATTTGGGTTTGCACTGTTTGTGGACTCTGTGTGAGTCTGCTCTGTAGGAACAGGGAACCGCAAAAACATATTTAAGACAACACCTGTTACTAAGATAACATCAGGGAAGTCCTGGAAGTGCTCACTTCCCCAGGTAACATCTCTCACTTCTCTCTCTCTCTCTCTCTCTCTCTCTCTCCTTTCCTGTCATAATATTCATCATGATTCTTAAATAATATTCATCATGATTCTTAAATTTGCTCTGTGGAACAAATCCTTCTGAAATAGCTTCTGTTCTGCCTGTTCTGTCTAAAAGATAGCATCCTATTGATATTTTGACATATCTTAATACGATTTTGTTAGTTCATGCTATTAATATACAAAATAAAATGGCAAAAATGTGGATCATTTATAAGTTCTATGCACTCTGAAAAATCCATGCTAAAATATATACATATTATTTATTGACAAACAATTAAAGCAGAAGTAAAGAGCTTTGATGTTCACTGACCTCTCTTGGTTATTCTAGAAGTTAGTGTTTCCTAACTTTTGTTTTGGTCCTTTTATCGTGTCATAATTCTTTCCCTTCTTTCTGCCCACCCCCATGTAATAATCACATGCAAAAACTCACAAGGTAGACAAATGTACCCATGCACATATAAAACAAAGAAAATTTTTACAAATTAGGTTCATAGCAAGAGCATGCAGCTAAGAATTCAGGTAAACCCATGTTCTCGTCAAGCTTAGTGTTTGCAAGCAACAGAAGCCTACTCAAATTAACTCCAATAAAAATGGCAGGGGGACCATCTTGTAATGACAGAAAGTAAGAAAATGCAAAAAAAAAAAAAAACGCAATGTTAAAAGGACACAGGAATCAACTGAAGAGCTCCCAATGTCCAAAGACAGAACAATTTGAGTAATAAAACAAATATAGCATTGGATAATAACCCAAAATATAAAATAAATATTTATGACTACATATAGTAAGAATATAAATAAATTATTTAATAAGTAATTACATGAGAAATAACAAACAGATATCTCTTGCAGAAGAATTCCAAATAATTTATGTAGATATTCTGACTTTAAAAAGAGAGAGCATAACTCCCCATATCTTTTTTTTTTTTTTTTGAGTTGGAGTCTCACTCTGTTGCCCAGACTGGAGTACAGTGGCCGCTCCCGGCCACCGCAGCCACGACCTGCTGGGCTCCGGCGATCCTTCCGCCTCAGCCTTCCAAGTAGCCAGAATTACAGGCATGTGCTACCACGCCTGGCTGATTTTTTCATTTATTGTAGAGATGAGGTCTTGCTGCCCAGACGGGTCTTGAACCCACGGGCTCAGGCAATCCACTCACCTCAGCCTCCCAAAGGCGCGGGATTACAGGCTGAGCCACCGAGCCCGGCTCCCATTTCTTAGATGTGGCTTCACATAGCAGCATCCTTCTAAATAATACAGTATGGAAAGTAGGGAAAGAGAGAGCAACTTTGCAGAGAAGAAACCTGAAAAAGACTATGTCACCCACGTAATCAAGTCAACATCATCAACAATAAGGCATAATAATAGCAAGAATTCTTGATACGGGTGATGAGAATGGCACTTTACCTCTGTGACTTTCTGCTCAAATCACATTACCCCAGTCTAATCATGAGAAAGAGCAACAGGTGAATCACAACTAGGGTTCATTTTGCAAAATGCCTGATAAGTACTCTTGAAAATTGTCAAGGTCATCCAAAACAAGGACAGTTAGAGAAACTGCCAAGCCCAAGAGAATCTCAAAGAGATATGATAGCTAAATGTGGTGTTCTAGATGCAATCCTGGAACAAAAAATATATATCAGATCAAAACTAAAGAAATTTAAATAAAGTATAAAATTCAGTAAATAATACTGTATCAGTTCATCAACTATAACAAATGTGCCACACTAATGGAAGATGTTACTAATAGAAGAAAATAGGTGCGGGTTTATGGGAAATCTCTGTACTATCTTTGCAATTTTTCTAAATCTAAAACCGTCCCAACAAAAAGGTATATAAAAAAAGTGGAGGGTTTGAAATCTGACTAGTTACTGAAAGTGAAAAGGAATCTCATAGTATCAAAGCTAGAGCTCATGGTCATGCCCAAGGAAAGCCAGAGCCAGATGCTAGAGAGAACTGAGGTTCAAGGCCATCCTTGCTGTCTTTTAGTGTCCACAGCAACTCTCATCTATGCTTTAAAAAAAATTAATTTTTTTTATTTTAAAGATGTGGAGTACAATTTAAGGTTAGGTATACAAATGTTTATTATGCAGGTACCCTTGTTGATGAGGTGTATCTCCCCTTCCTCAGGCAGATTCCACTACTGCTGATGCCTCTTCCCTGCTCCCCTTCTGGCAGTTTCCCCCTACTGCCAATCCTTTTCTTATAGTATTACGATAATTGTTCAAGGTCCACTTATGAGTGAGAACATGTGATACTCAGTGCTTTGTTTCTGTGAAAGATTACTCAGTATTATAGTCCATCTAGGTTGCTGTGAAGTTCATTATTTTGTTCTTCTTTATGGTTGTGTAATATTCCATCATGTGTATGTACCACATTTTTTTAATCCAGTCCTCTTTTGATGGACAGCACAGTTGTTTCCATGTTCTTGCTACTGTGAACAAAGCTGTGATAAACATATGTGTGCAGGTATCTTTTGTATATAGTGATTTGAGTTCTCCTGGATATATTCCCAGTAGGGGGATTGGGGAGTCATATGGAAGATTGATTTTTAGATATTTTAGGAATCGCCACAGTGTGTTTCACAGAGGCAGTAGTAGTTCACACTTCCACCAACAGTGTACAAGTGTTCCCTTTTTGTTGCATCTTCTCCAGCATCTGTTGTATTTTGAGTTATTCATGATAGCCATCCTGACTGAAGTAAGGCAGTATCTCAGTGTAGTTTTAATTTGCATTTCTTTGATGACTAGTGAGACTAAGAATTTTTTCATGTATCTGTAGGCTGCTCATATGTCTTCTTTTGAGAAGTGTCTATTCATATCTTTTGCCCATTTTGTAATGGGGCTTTTTTTTTGGCACGTTTGAGTTCCTTGTAGATCCTAGATATTGGACCTTTGTCAGACGTACAGTTGGCGAATATTTTTTCCCAGTCTGTGGGCTGTCTCTCCACTCTCTTGATGGTTTCTTTGACTTTGCAGAAGCTTATCAGTTTGATGAGGTCCCACTTGTCTATCTTATCTCTTATGGCATGGGCTTGGGGTTTTGATCAGAAAAAAAAAAATCAAATACCTTGGCATATTACTAACAAGAGACGTGAAAGACCTTTACTATGAAAACTACAAAACACTGCTCAAAGAAATCAAAGATGACACAAACAAATGGAAAAATATTCCATGATCATGGATTGGAAGAATCAACATTGTTAAGATGTCCATTCTACCGAAGGCAATCTACAGATTTAATGCAATAGCTATTAAATTGCCAGCAACATTCTTCTCAGAACTGAAAATGACAATACAGGAAATCATATAGAAATATAAACAACCATGAATCGCCAAAACAATCCTCAGCAAAAAAAAAAAAAAAAAACAGGAGATAAATCAAAGCAGCCTGGTATTGGTACAAGAACAGGTATATAGACCAATGGAACAAGATAGAGATTCCAGAAGCAAAACCTCAATTTCTCGACCAACTCATCTTCAGCAAAGCCTCCACCACCAATGACTCAGGAAAGGAGAAACTATTTAGTAAATGATGCTGGGAAAACTGGCAGACTGCATGCAGAAAATTAAAACAAGATCCCAACATATCACCATACACAAAAGCCAACTCTAAATGAATCAAGGACCTAAATGTAAAACCTCAAACAATAAGAATCTTAGAAAATGCAGGAGACACCCTTATGGAAATTGGAACTCTCATCCATGCTTTATCTGACATATTGGTTTTTCTTTCAAAAGTTTTTTCATTTACTAACTCTGTACATAGTCCACCATGGTTGGAATATCTACCTCTAAATAACTGCATCAGCTTCAGTAACTATCTCAGCTGCCTTAAATCATATCTCTTTTTTCTTATTAAGTGTAGAATCGAATTGACTACCATCAGTCAATGACTTGTCTTTCCTCAGAACAGATATGCAACCTTAGTCTACATGGTTCTTTTCTGAATGGGGACAAAGGGCAATGTGGTATTGGAGAGTCTCAAATATGAGGAAACTTTAAAAAGTTTATGAAAATGTGTATTACAAAAAAAAACTATACACAAATTTCAAAAATTTTGGTAACAAAAAAACTCATACTAACTTGTTATAACACATCTGAACAAAATCTAGCTTCATGCTCTAAGAAGGATAAGCCAATTTGAAATGAGCTCCTAGCAGAGTAACATGAATTCTGCTAGAATGGAAGCATGAACATCAAATTTATGGTGAAACTTGGATAGAAGAATGGTGAAACCGATGATGCTTTATGAAAATGTATGGGGAAAATGTCCCAAGGAAATCAGCAGCAGTTTACAAATAGATAACTCATATTAAGAAGGGGAGAAATAATACTAAAGATAAAGCCCAAAGTGCAAACCATTTACATCAATTTGTGAGGAAAAATTAATCTTGTTTGTGCCCTAATTGAAAAGACCAGTGATTAACAGCAGAAGCAATAGCCAACACCATGGACATCCCAATTTGTTTGACCTTCACAGTTCTGACTGAAAAATTAAAGTTGAGTAAACTTTCCAATTGATGGGTATAATAAATTGATGGGTACCTGTATCAGCTGCAGACAAGAACAGAGCTTTAAATGGAAGTTTTGAACAAGTGGAATCAAGATCCTGTTGATTTTCTGGAGTGTCAAAAAATGATAACATCTCTTTATCATGAGAGTGTTTTGAGAAAGTTTGCCAAAACTTTTGCAGAAGAACACCCAAAAAAGTTTCACCAGAGAGTTCTCTGCCATAACCATGATCTTACTCATTCCTCTCATCAAAAAAGGATGATTTTCTGAGTGTTTCGATAAGAAATTATTAGGCATTCACCTTACAATTCTTATTGGGCTCCTTATGACATTTTTTTGTATTCTACTCTTAAAAAATCTGTAAGGGACACACATTTTTCTTCAGTTAATAATGTATCACAACTGCATTGACATGGTTAAATACTCAGGACTATCAGTTATTTAGGGAAAAACTAAATGACTGATATCATTGCTTACAAAAGTGTCCTGAACTTGATGGAGCTTATGTTAAGAAATAAAAGTTACATTTTTATTCTGATCTTTTAATTTCTTTTTCCCACAATTTTTGAACTCTCTTCTCAGAAAGTTATTAAAATAAGGGTGGTAAGGACAGAGGAGGATAATGAAATAGGTTTATTACATGTGACAAACATATAATATAAATATATACCTATATTATATGTCATAAAGCATAATAGAATTATAAAGAAACACAACAGAAACTCTTATCGGTATATATTGCCACAATATTACAGTATACCAGGCACAAAATCCTGGTAACATCAGACACTAAATATAAATTTAACTCATGAGTCTTAGGGTTCAGCCACTGTGGGCTGGGCTCAGCAGAGTTGATCAAGTATCTGTCATCATCTGTGTATTTCCACAATTATGGTGACTGGTGGTTGGTTGGCTATCAACAGGGCAATAGTGACACCTGGGCTACATGTCTGTCATTCTCTTAGCCTGGGGATGTTCTACTAGCAAAGTCAGAGTAGCAAAAGAGGAGACAGAAATGGTAGACACTTTTACAGGCCTCCCTTTTCTTCACTACTGTGAATACGCACAGGTCAAATTAAGTTATACGATCCAACTCAGAATCAAGGATCAGGAAAATATATTCCCTGAAGGCTGAGTTCTTATAAGTTACATTACAGAGGTTGTTAATATGGTTTGGGGGTGGCGGTGATGAAGAATCGGGACAATTAATAAAGTCAAATGTGCCATGTAAATGAAATATTTAAGTTATCAGATGGTGAGATTAATTTGAGAAACCCACCCAGGAAAAGTGATTTTGAATAAATGTTTAAGTCAAATTATAGAAGAGCATATATGGATGTATTCATCATTTGGTCTGATTTAAAAGTATTTCTACTTTGGCTATTATGGATAAAGGGATCAAAAGAGGACAGGATGTAGCAGCTTCTATGTCCTGGAGTGAAATTATAATTCAGTTATTAACTCTGCTGCTCAGTAGCCCACAAGAAGTAATGCCATATCCTTCTATTTGGCCTTATCTATTGTGACAAGGCTCCAGGGAGCTGATGCGCATGAAATTCATTTCATGTCTCATTCACAGAATGCCTGAGTTTTGAAAATACCTTTATGATGTTTCAGGTTTCAGTTACCTAGTGTGTGATCTCACAAACTCACAGTCTTCAAAAGAAAGAACATTAACTTCTCTCAGAAGCTTGAGGTTCTTTGTTACAGAAAACCCAGGAGGCATCATTGCAGGAGAAACATACAGGAGCACACAGGTCATTTTTGATAAAATGTCATGTATTCTAAGGGCAATAGAAATATGTATTTTATGCAAACTCACAGTTGAAAATAAGGCACAGGTTTAGATAAAATAGATTCAAACCATGCTTATATATAATACATTAACAAATAGATCATAGTCTTCCCATATCACAGGTTTCTCAAAATACTTCATATAAATAAGAAAGATGATATTGTGACCATGGCAGCAAATAGATCTATAAATGTGCAAATAAGAACAGTAACATCTCCAAAATCTCATAGGAAAGATAAAATTACATCTTTCCCCATTAAATAAGAAGAGGTAAGAATATACAAAAAGACTGGAACAAATGAATAATCTCCTCCCTTTCATCCAGTAGTGTATGTCCAATGTTGTATTTTATCAGGCTTACTTCGTTCCATGTACAACATAAGCCACAATAATTAGATCTGAATCTTTCCATTTGGTTTACTTCCAACAATTCATGGAGAATAAGGTGAGAGCAAATGTTTGATACTACCCTTACTCGTGTCTATGGTAGATGTCACAGTTAAGTTTAGGGACTCTTTCCAACAGAGACTGAACTAAGCCTCAGAATTCATCTCAACATATTTCTCTGGTTAAGTCCACGTAACTAGAAATAGCAATGTGAGAAAACCAGTATGACCTCCCTGACCCACTTACAACCCCCTCTCTATGCTTTGGTTAGTCTAGCCGACTCCTAGTTAACCCTCAAAGTTCAACTCACTACTCCCTCTCCCAGAAGGCTTCCTTGTCTGATTACACTCATATTGATATAACTCCTCTCATAAAATCCTGGGTGCATCTTAATTAAAAAGCATTTTGCACCAGATCATCTTCTATATTTGGTTGTCTATCTTCCCTCTCTGGTCTATGGAAGAGATATGCATAAACTAAGAATAAAGAACAATAACATTGTGATTTGTCTGCAGAGGGCAATGAAAGCTCACAGCACAGTGTATAGAACACGGTGCTTACAATGTTGGTGAACGTGTGCGTGCTTGTGAGAGAGACAGTTAGTGAGAGTGATTAAGAAAGTGAATGAACTTGGAGAAAAAAGGCCAGTGTCTGCATGTTTCCTTTTATCCATGCTCCCCACTCAGAAAATTACGAAATGTTGGTGACATTTTTCAGAGCTTATTTGTAGCAAAAATAGACCAGCTGAAAAATATCAATCTTACATAATGTCTCTAAAATTCTTGGGCTGGGGTGAGTGGGTGAGAGCCGCAGTGAGGTGCTGACAGAAGAGGTTTTATTTTTGGCTCCATTGAGAACACTGAGGACAGAAGTTGATTTATCTATGCAGGCAGCTCAATGCCATGACAAGAGCAGTGAGGCTTGGAATCGAGACACTATAGGCTACCTTTATCAGGTTACTCCAAGTGTCTGAGCCCCAGTGACTATCCTTGTAAACTAAGGATAACAAGAGCTGCCTCCTTAGACTACTCTAAGAGGTTGTTGTGACAAGCTGGACAGATCACTGCAAGCCTCTTAACCTGAGACACACCTTGGCGATGTTGGCAGAAGCCCTGCAGCTACTGGAAGCCACAGAATCAAGTTGGTATCTCTTTGAGCATCTTTTTATTCAAAGAGATTGAGGACATATTAATTTTGTATTGAAATAAACATGTATATTACATGTATAGAATGTAAAATGCTTATGAATATTTATGGGACTTCAAAGAAATTTCATACTTGGATCAACAGACTATCTCCTGAATTGCCCAAGGGTTCATATTTACTTTTCTCTGCTGCAAAGTTAGAAAAATAGGAAAAATTCTGATTATGGTAAGTGGTTTCAAATACTTCCAAACATCATATAACTGTGTCAGATGGCCACAGCGTTAATATTATTTATTTACATTTTTTCCTTAGAAACTAGTCCTGTGACTAAGTAATGCTTATAGATCCTAACCCAGTGGTGGCTACTATATCTTGTTTTATAGGCCATGTATGGAATTCTCAAAGCACATTTACATAATTATTTCCCCAAGCACCTAATTAATTTTTTTTGTCAGTCACAATGCAAAATGCATCCCTCTTTGGAAGATTCCTATAAGTAAACAACAGGAATGAGAAAGAATGTTCGATTTTTTTTCCCGGGCAGACTCTCTAACACATACAATAGTGGTGGCAGCTCAGTTTGCAGAAAAAAATACATTGCAACTCAGCCAGTGTGGAAGAGTTTTCAAACACAGCATGCACAAGATGCTTTTTTATGTTTGCTTTTAGAGTTTGAAAAGAAATTCCTTGTAGGTGTTTTGTAAGGACAAGAAATTGCCACCACTGTTTAATTGCATGCAACAACAAACTCCTGAAATACGTGGTCATATTAATATTGCTGCTTAAAAGAGATCAATGTTTTTGCCTACTCATACACACCTGAATGCCCACACAAAATTACAAACTATGTTATTCAGTTAATTGTCAAAATAAGAAGATATGATATTAAAGACCTTCAAACCCAAAGACAGAAGAAAAATTAAAGTATAGAAGCACTACAAATATAAAAGAGAAATCAAATATAGAAGAGCAACTGTGAAACAAGGAAATAAGACTTTTGCAAGAGAGAACTAACATTTGGTTTTGAAAATACCTGACAAGAAGTGTTGGTAAAAAGAAATGAAAAGTATATTTGTGTTTTCCCAGGTTCTATCTGCTTCTGCTTCTAATTATGTTTATAATTGTCGAATTTCTGTTTCATATTTCTTGCGAGACACGTTTTTGGTTATTTGGAGAGTGTTTATGGTTTAATTGTTTTGCGTTTTAGGGCTGTTGACCATTAAAAGACAAATAAGAATAGATTCAGAAGACCGTAGGGTGTCAGAGTCTGAAAAAGCTAAATATCTTTACTGCAGTTCTATCAAACTCTGGCTGAGTTTTGACTTCTAAAACTGAAAAATATCCCTTCCCAAAAAACTTTCATTATTACAAATTTATTTCAGAGGTCTAACTAGTCTTTGCAAAAGTCTTCTCTTCTGATTTTCCTGAAGTCACTGATTCAGCTGCAGCTTATTACAAGACAGTCTTTCCTTTTTATTCAAGGCCCAAAGGACAAAAGATACTTTTCCTCCTCCTAACAACTTATTTTACAGGTTCATCTTGATTCAGTGATAAAAGAATACTCATACTTGACAAGTGCTTTGGACTTGATGATAAACGCTGTGGTTGGGTGTTATTTCCATTCAAGTGTGCAAAACCCTAGAGAACTGATTGATAGCTGCAGGACTGCATTATGTGAATGAGGCTCCATACAATGTCAGTGGTTTGCCTGATGAAATGGGCTTGATCAAAGTGTCAGTGAGATACCTGCAATCCCAAAACCAAAGACCGTTAGATCACTGAGAGATTCTTAACTTTTGTTATAACTTTTGAGAATAACCTAAAGTCAGAGACCGAAGATACTGAAATTGTATACTGTACTCTGTCCCTTGTCATCTCTCAGGACCGATTGCCATCAATATTCTGAAGAAAAAGGAATTTAATATTACAGAACTGTGGACAACTTCTCCTGAGCCACATGATTCTAAAGAAGTTTATTTTGGATTTGTAAGGTATAGAAATGCATGCATAGTACAACTATTTAAGAAATTGATATTAGCCAGTTTACTCAAAAACATCTAATTCAGGAGGCAAGCAATACTAAAATAATCTGTATGGATTTCCAGTTGTTAATGCATTAACCATATTCAGAGAAAGCACACTGTAAATTGAACAAAAGTTACATTCAGTTTAATATTAGAATCTTTAAGGGCTTAAATACAGAAGCAGACACATCATACTCAATCAAGGCTCAGAGTAGTCTAAATTTATATTACATATGTTCTTTCATAGATGTGTATGTGTGTATGTCTAAGTAGTATCCCCTCCCAAGGCTTCAGATTGATTTGCTCTACATGACACTGAAAAGATGCATTCAAACTAATCAAGAGCTTTAAGTGTAATTCAAATGCAAGTGTCATTGCAATGACAATAATAATGATCTCAGCATGCTGTCTCTATGGGATATCTATATTCATTTCCTCAGTATACATGCATCTATTCCAGGTTCTTGTAAGCCACAAATTTATGCTTCCTCAGGTAAGCAAATGTTTCCATTTCTACAGAATTGTCATGGTGGGGATTTGTGGGATTTAAAAGGAAAATTTTATTTTAACAAGAAAACAACTTGTACGACTGAGAGGTGGGGGAAGGAAAGGTGCCTAAAGTGAGGGACTTTCCTTACTCTTCTGAGAACAGGAAGAAGAGTGGGCGAGCATGTTGGAGAAGATGTAGAAATCTCTCTCCTGCAAGCTCTTTCACCCACTAGGTGCTCTCACTGTAAGATACTTAGTCATCACTTCTTTCTGCCAACTTTCTTCTTGCCATTTAAATGTATCTACCATTCTTCCAAAGGCTTAACTCTTGTTACCCTGTCTCATTTTTTCCAGACTTTCTTTTATTACTACAGGAAAAAAAATTATGACAATTGCTAAAGATTGGTAAAACAGACATTATTCTTGTGTGGGGGGGGCGGTGATGCTGCAATGGAGTTTTGCAGTAAAGAAGAGAGATTGGACTCAACCCTGAATACGACAAGGACGATGGAGAATTACAAACAGGGAGAGGTGGGGCAGGAAGGCCAGAGGATGAAAAATTACTAAGAGGAAATAGCAACACTTGGGGAATTCTTGCCAGACTGGTCACCCAACAGGATTCTGGCTGAAAGCAAAACAGAGACTAGGATATCAGGAGTAGGGGAGGAGGAATTTAATCAGGTATCAAGGGTGGGAGACTTTTGAAAAACTGATTCAGCAGGTTTCTAGATAAAATAGGACTACTTAGACCAAGGACAGAGCCAATGGTCAAGGTCGTGGGGACCTAAAGAAGCCCAACTACAGTTAGGGCAAGGAGAGGGTTTGCCATCACTTAAAATAAGATGGAATCTTTAAAGATTTGCTTTCCAATCCTAAAAAGAAAGTCAATCTCCTTTGAATTATCTTGCCTAATAGATCGAAGTGTTGGCCTCAACATCTGAGAAGTCTGCAGCCTACAGACTAGTTATGGATAAAACTGCTGTTTTCCAAATAAGGTGCAGGTCTTCTTGCCTTGTTTTAGTTTTCCTTCACATCATTTCTGCAGAAACCTACAGTTATCTTTATTCTTTATTATCTTGCATATATCTAATCTGTTCATAATTTCTCAATATTCAACCCCAAAATATGTCTCAAATATTTTGCTCCTCTTTGTTCCCACAGCCACCATCTTAAATCACTTCATTACAATCTCTTTCCTGGATTTCTGCAACCATCTTTTGACCAGTCTCTTCACTTCTTATCTTGTTCCCCTGTATTGCTTCCAAATGTATCTACTCGAAGGTAGGGGGGAAAAGCATTTTTCAAACAAAAGCAAAATCATATTACAAAAAAAGAAAAAAAATCTTTATTGGACTCTCCCTTTCACTTAGGCTATAATCCAAATTCCTTGCTTTGGTCTATAAATTCATGCATGCCTCTACCCCTGCCCTCACTCCAACCTTATCTTGTTTCAATTATCCTCTAGTTCATTTTGGCTCTTTTCCCTCCCAGCCCCTTGTTTCTTTTTGCATCACTCATTAGACTTGAACATTTGTGTCTTTTACTTTGTTTTTTGGCTGCCTCTCCCAGAAACAATTAGCTCTGTGAATACCTGCACCTAACTGTTTAATTCATCATTGTACTTCCAGTAGCTAGGAAATTGTCTGTGATACATGGTAGATACTTGATGAATATTTTTTGAATGACTGATTGTCTCCAAGCCACTACTCCAGTGTGTCTTAGACAAGAATTTCTATTAAGAGTACAAGTAAGACCAGCCTGGGCCACTTGGTGAGACCTCATCTCTACAATAAAATAAAAAGTAGCCAGGTGTGGTAGCATGCGTCTGTAGTTCTGGCTACTCAGAAGGCTGAGGCGGAAGGATCGCCGGAGCCCAGCAGGTCGATACTGGGGTGGGCTTGAGCATGCGTGCCACTGCGCTCCAGCCTGGGCGAAGGAGTGAGACTCCAACTCCAAAAAAAAAAAAAAAAAAAAAGAGTACTAGTAGTCTTATTTAAATTCTTATTTAATTCTTCACTGAACTCTAAACTCAAATTAAGTTTGCTAATGAGCCTTGGTCGTTAATGAAGTATAGATGGCGTAAGTGAATAGAGAAGAGGTAGGTGTCCATTTTTACAAACTTCCACATTGTGGCACAATCTCGTTCAACAAATGAAAAGATGATAATGCTAGTAAATAAAATGGAAGTCTCATGTTTATAATTACAACCAGAGGTATTCTAGAGTTCCCCATGTTCTGACAGTGACCCCAGAGTGAAGTAGACTTGCCCTTCCACATCCTCCAATGTCATTCAGAGGAAGCCTGCCCTGAAGAAATATCTGTTCCCACACAATTTCTGCCAGAAGTCGTAATCAGTAGTGAAGTATGGCCAACATAGCGCTTGAAGTGCTTTGCAAGGCCAAGAAAGCTGACTGATGCAATTAGGTCTCTGATAGAAGAGTTGGCAAGAGCCTGAGATACACACTGGATTACCCTCCCTTTCCCCAAATAAATTAAAAGCTGATCTGTATTCCTCTTGGGATAATCATGAAACTGGACTCATGATAATGTCATCCAATATCCTTCTCAAGAGAATCCATATTATGTAACAGGCCCTACTCCGGGAGGCTCAGTCACGTACTTACATGGCATACTTTTTGGATGAACCTCAGTAGCTGCTTGCTTTATTTTTTTAAATTTTTATTATTTTGAGTTGGAGTCTCACTCAGTCACCCAGACTGGAGTGCAGTGGCTGCTCCCGGCCACCGCAGCCTCGACCTGCTGGGCTCCAGCGATCCTTCCGCCTCAGCCTTCCGAGTAGCTGGAACTACAGGCGCGTGCTACCACGCCTGGCTAATTTTTGATTTATTGTAGAGATGAGGTCTCGCCAAGTTGCCCAGGCGGGTCTCGAACCCGCGGGCTCAGGCAATCCGCTCACCTCAGCCTCCCAAAGCGCGGGATTACAGGCTAAGCCACCGAGCCTGGCAGCTGTTTGCTTTAAAGAACCAAAACACAAAATTTATAGGCAGCATTTTTTATCTGTTCTTTTCCAGGTCACATCAAGAGTATTGAGAAAGAGTGCTGTGTAATGGGAGTTAGTACATATGTAAGTAAACTGTGCTCTCACAATTAGATTTTATTTCCATTTGCAACCAGTCACCTTTTTAGAATGAAAGTCCTATTTGACTTAATTGTAACAAAATACCACCAAACAGTTTATGCAACTATAAAGTTAATGAATGTGGTTCACTTTTCCAAATGCTTTAAAAAGGGATAGCACCTGAAGTGCTTTCTACAGGATTATTGCTAATAAGTCATAGAAACACTCATTTTCTTCATTTGTTTGAGTGGGTTTTTTTCAGATGAATATACCTCAATTATTATAACAGTTATATAGTTCAACTTTTTAAAACTTTTTCCTCTAATCCATTTTAGTCAAATCTTTTTCAAAATAAAATGTCACAAATTGAATATGATGCAGATTTAATCAGGTTAAAGTAAACTGTAATGAGACTATAACCAGTATAATAGAAAATTAGACATAAAATCTTAGCTACATTCCTATTAAATGAAATCTCAATTTATTTTCCAGGCCTTGATTTTACTATTAATGGAATAGAAGGTCCTTATGGTCATTGTGGTGGATTTGGGAGATCCTGGGACTGAGTTTCAGAACAGGAGCAAAGGAACAATCCAATTTTTCTTCCAAATTGACTAAGAAGAATTTGGTGGGGACAGATTTTGGAAAATTGAGGAAGAGAGATGAGAGGAAAAAGAGATAGAAAATAAATGATAAGGCTGGCACAGTGGCTCATGCCTACAATCTCAGCACTTTGGGAGGCGGGAGGATCACTTGAGGCCAGGAGGTCGAGGCTGCAATGAGCTATTCTTGTATTACTACATTCCAGCCTGGGTGACAGTGAGACCCTGTCCCTACCCTATTGAAAGAGAAAAGAAATTATGAGAGATTATGGAAAAAATCTCAAGTGGTAGGGTAGTTAAAAGATGCTTTAAGAAAGAGAAGATCTAATATACAACTTCAGGTTTTAAAAATTTCTGTAATGTAAATTTCCTCCCTCTTCTAAGTCTTTAGTAGAGTGTGCTCGTGTGTGTGTGTGTGTGTGTGCGCGCACACACACAGGGAAAGGTCCAACTCATCATACTCCACATATCACAACATGAAAAAGGAACAGGTGCTTAAGCCAATAAAAAGATCCATTACCTGGGTTAATTAAGTGGAAGTAAATCCCAGAGCCAGAGGTGGCCATAAGAACATAATCCCTCTCTGATTTTACAGTCATTTCTGAATCATGCCCAACTTGGAAAAAATTTAAAGACAAGGAAATCCCTTCTGTTAACTACAGTAAAGGTGCGAAAGAGCTGCTGGCAAGCAGAGAAAGCCGTCTCTGGAGTTTTCTCAGTGACTAAGTCCAGCAATGTTCAGGGGGACTACAGCACGAAGTTGGAATTCCTCAGACACATAGGTAAAAAAGAGATCATCACAGGAAGGAAGATTAATGAATTTCTTCAAATAGCAGTGAAAGTCCTGATATAAGCCAAGAAGCCATTTTAATGGAGACTGGCATGGGATGTAGACAGGAAGGATGCAGTAACAGAATAATGAAGGCAGAGAATTTGAACGGGCTTAGGATGGAGACAAGTGCATTGGGAATATAGTGCATTGGGAATATAGCTTCAGTCCATCCTTGTATGGACTTATCTTGACCAGTACAGTTAATATGATTTGAGTATGTTGTATTTAATAAGGTGAAATATAGAGTAAACCCATAGTGCAAGTTGATTTATGTTCAACTAATTCTATGTTTTTTTTTTTTTTGTAGTCCTGATACTCTAAAGATGTTTAAAATGTGATATAGATCCTACCTGGACTGGGATGCCCCTCTCTAAGAGTTGTTGATATGATTCTGGAACCCAAAGAAAGCAAAACAGGTTAATTATATTCCTTACAAACTATTGCACCAATAACAATAATAAACATGTTCATTCTTGCAGAGGTATAACATGTGATGCCAAGTAGATACTGACAGCAGAGGATAAAAGGTCAGGAAGGTATATCAATATAGTGTTTATCCAACAGTTTCTCTGCCTTATAAACAATAACAAGGAATGAAATGCGTTATTTGACAAAACAAAAGGAATCTTAGAATTGACACCTTATATAAGACCTTTTTCCTCCTGAAAGAGTTCTGGTATTAAAATCTTCACAAAAGCAGAATTAGGATTCTTCTTTTGAAGAATTATTTCATGAAAGAAGTTGGTTGGCCAGCAAGATATAAAAAGAGGATATGCTTCAATAATTGCTCTACATTTTTTAAGAAGCATTTTTTTTCTCCTCAGTAATAAAACAATAACAACAAAAACCAGAAAACTCTTGACACAATGGGACCAACTCAGTGTTTCACAATAACTCAGATATGTGTACTTATTATGGTTCTTAGTGATGTTCTTCTCTTCTATCACCATGGAAATTGACATCAAATTATTTTCAATACATTTCTGAAAGGAGAACGAGTGCTTCTAGCACATAATAGAGGTATTCATACCATTTAATGAAACTGACCACCATGCTAATGGAAATCTACTTGATGATGAATGGTATTTTAAAAAATCTTTCTTTATTCTCTAAAAGCAAAATACACTGCCTTGCTTTGTAAGAAAACCTACTCAACATTTCTACAAGAAGTCACAAGTGGCAGAAAAGCCGTCATGTTCGAGGAAAAGGTAGGGAGATGAAAGATTTCTTTTCAATTTTAGTTTCTTTTCATTTAAAAGGAAAGGGGAAAGGATACACTGGCTTCAAATGTATCCGAATAGAGTAGATGAATTAAAAAATGTTGTACATACTTGTAGTCAAAAGGGAGCTTGTGAAAAGGAAAGGCAAGATGCCACTGCTTGGTGAACATCTAAGACTTCTTGAATAAAAAAAACATTAACATTCATATGCAGTCCTAACCAAGCGATCACTTAAATGAAACAATTAGCTGTGCATATAACTGTGCTTTCCCAAAGATGGCCCATGCAGGGACTGAGTAGCTGACTCTCTGTTGACTATATCGCTTTCTTCCCTTCTTCCAATTAGAGTACACATGCTCTGAAATTGTAGGCTTTCATCTACCCTGTGTTCATTTCCATCATTCCCTGAAATAGAGATAGAGACTTTTGTGATGGTCCTTTTATCACAAGTAATAGATCACAGATTAATACCCCAGGAACATATTACCCTTTGTATATTTACCTCACTCATCATTCTCAGAAAATTATATTTTCTGGGTTGTGGCTATGGTCAGCCTTGCTGCACTGAAACTTCATGTAAGGCTGATGATGCAGAAAAAATTCTTTGCAGAAATTCATATTGATGGTAAGGTAGGAAGTAATGAACCTAGGATGCAAATGTTCAGTTCAGGTGAGATGACATCATATAGATCCAGGAATCACTTCTTCACCCTAAAATGGGTTTAAATGGAACGAGGATCTTTTGAATAGGTGAACTCCTTCTCTGCAGGCTCCTGAGACCACAGAAAACCCAGCACCCTTCCCTGAGAGATAAGGTCCCCTTGGATCTGTAATTTCATGCATGTTGTTATATGCACTGTGTATTTGCTCATTCAATGGCAAAACAATGTGAAAAAGTCATCCCAGTCAAGTCCACATAGTCATTTTTTACCCAGTTTTAAGCAGAAATAAATTTTTCAGGCCTGAACTGGCTGAACTGCTTTCTGTCTTTTTTCCTCTTGCTGTGGCCTGCAGGCTGGCTGACAGAAGTTATGATGCCACCCATCAGCTCCGGGTGAGGAAATGGTAGCCATGACACTAGGGAGACTTGCCAGCCTCATCTGTGATGGTAGAAATTAAGAAATTGCTCAGACCCCCTCCAGAACCATTGTTTCAGCTTTGTTGCAGGAGGTGGGAGTGGGTGGGAGGATAGAGTGTGTGGTGGTAAAATACTTGTAAAATTTTTTAGAAAAAGAATATTCTAGACCCCAAAATCAATCAGGCATATTTCAGTGAATTTCAGAGTATTTCAGTGAGTGTTTAAGTGTTATATTGTTGTTCTCAAAGACTCATGGCCAAATCCCCCTTTGTGGATCTGATATGACCTCTATCAGTCACCTACAAGTTAATGGTTTTTCTTTTTATCCCCCACAAGAAACACATGGAATTAGCATGTTGTTTTAGATAGATGTCATGTTGAGATCTCTGAGTATACTTTCCCAAAGATAAATCCACAGATTGCTACCAATAGAACTGCAATATTTTAAAAAGTTCTTATGAAAAGATTCTCTCTAAATAAACCTACTGTCTTATATTGCTACTAAAAAACAGACTAAAGCCACCAGTTAAGACCACCTCCAATGTATCAATGGATTTATGATAGGCTGTCAATGTTGCCAATCATATCTGCTCCAAAATGGATTTTTTAAAAGCACCAAACCATGTCTCCTTTTAAAACAGACACTAGTTGTGAATTAAAAAAGGCAGAGGTGGTAGGGGAACAAGCTTTGCTAAGACATTTAGATTGAAAAAGAAAGGAGAAATGAGAAAAGAAAAGAGAAGAGTCACCTACAGAGGGCTGAAGCCAATGTGAGCAATGCAATTAATTGTTGTTTGGGTTAGAAAATAAAGTGACAGTAGGAACATCATTGGCACCGGTCTCTACATCTCTTATGTCTTGAAATTTGTTTCTTTTTGATATTTAAAATTCTCAATTTGGCTATGCGCAGTGGCTCATACCTGTAATACTAGTGCTTTGGGAGGCTGAGGCAGGAGAATCACTTAAAATCTTAAGTTTGAGACCAACCCGAGCAACATAAAGAGACCCCATCTTTACAGGCATAATGGTGCAAACCTATAGTCCTAGCTAATGAAAAGGCTGAGGTGAGAAGACCCCTTAAGGCAAGAGTTTGAGGCTGCAGTGAGCTATGATGCTATGATTGCACCACTACACTCCATCTTAGACAACAGAGTGAGATCCTGTCTCTGGGGGGGGGGAAATGTTCACAATTAGGGCTAGTCTAGGAAAGTCAATAATCTCTGACTTTTTTCTAATCACATGCACACACACAACTATATTAAACCGTGAATATGAAAATAATTTCCATTGTTGTTTACCTAAGCTAAGCCTCCACTCTTTCCACAAGGTAGCTATTGCCACCTTTCTAGATGAGGCACATAAAGCTCAGGGGTGTGGCCTGCAATCTGAGACTATGAAGTCTCTAAGTAGCAGAGTTTGAGTTGAGTCAGAGGCCCGTATTGTTTCATTCACCCTAGAACACCTATACATCTGTTAAAAAAATTTTTTTTTTGAGTAGGGGTCTTACTCTTGCCCAGGCTGAAGGGCAGTGGCACGATCATGGCTCACCACAGCCTTGGCTCTCTGGGCTCAGGCAATCGTTCCACCTCAGACTTCAAGTAGCTAGGATTACAGGTGCACACCACTACACTTGGCTAATTTTTTTAGTTTTTATTTTATTTTTGTAGGGATGAGGTCTCGCTATGTTGCCCGGGCTGGTCTTGAACTCATGAATTCAAGCTATCCTCTTGCTTCAGCCTTCCGAAGTGCTGGGATTACAGGCATAAGCCACCATGTTTGACCACCTGTAAACTTTTGCAATGCATAGTGTCACTAATATCTGTAAATTCTACCTGGTCGCACAAAGCTAAGATATCTAGAATACTTCGGAATTGTTAAAAAATAACAGCATGTTTCTTTTAGATATTGCTCTAAAGTTTTCTAACAGCTCAAATATACATTATTATTTTACTGTAAAATAAAATTCTGAGAATCAAGATTCATCACTAGGATACAGTGGAGAAGAAATTCAATTCTCATTGACAGTATGGTTTGGACTATATCACGACTGTCTCAGTTTTCCTAGGGATTCATCAATTCATGCATTCTACAAATATTTTAGAATGCTTATTATGTGTTAAGAACTGCACTAATTGTTGAGTTTATGGTGAGGAATCACCAAACACACTACTTGCTGTCATGAAGCACATCTAACAGTGAATAAATTATGTACAGTCATATGTGCTATAAAGGAAAGTATGTGATTCTTAGCGAGTGTGGCAGTGATGAGATTGGGGAGAATGAGTCTGATCCAGTCTTGGCAGTCAGGAGAGAAATTTCTAGAACTAAAATCTGAAGAATATATAGAAATTAATCAAAACAATGGAGGTCAGAATATTCCCGGAAGAGATAATAACAAAGGCCTTGATGCTCAAGGTAGTGGGTTCAAGAAACTAAAAATTCGTTTATTGTGGCTAGAGTTCAGAAAATGAAGAGACGAATGATAAGAGATGAAGATAGAGAAGTAGTCAACACCAGATTACTCATGGACAGCCAAGCCATTTCTCAGATTTCTGGAGGCTGGGAATTCTAATCTCAAGGTCTCAGCAGACTCGGTTCTGGCTGAGGAAGGATGGTTTGCAGATGGCTGTCTTCTTATTGTATTCTTACATGGTGGAGAGCAGAGAGAAGAAGCAAGCTTTCCCATCTCTATCTATAAGGGCAGAAATTCCATTCATGAGAGCTCTGTCCTCATGATATAATTACCTCCCAAAGGCTCCAATTCATAGTACCAACACCTTGGGAGTTAGGGTTTTTAAACGTATCAGCTTCAATGGACACATTCAGTCCATAACACCAGGTTAAGGCTATAGATTTTTATTTTGAAATCAAGAAAGAAGTCCCACAGAGATGTTGTCGGTAGACTAGGTATGATTTATATAAAAATTATATATACATATAATGTTAAGGAAATACCTGTCCATTTCTATTTCAAATGGTTTATTTTTAATCACAAATGAGAGTTTAGTTTTGACAAATGATTTTTTATTATCTGTGGATATCACTGCTTGTTTTTTCTCCTCAGAGCTATTGATATGATTAACTCCACTTTGTCGTGATGTGATATATATGTTGTTTTCATAAAAATGCAGGATTCTGTTGCTAATTTATTGAAGTTTTTTGTGTTGGTATTCATAGGTGAGATTGCAGTGTGGTATTTTTTGTATATTTTGTTTCAGTTTTGATATCAATGTAAATTTGTTTCCTAAAGAGAATTTGGAGGCTTTCTTACTTTTCAGTGGTTTGGAATGGTGAAATAGGGTTAGAAGCCTTGTGAGGTTTGAAAGCATTATGCATGAAGCTGTCCAGTCATCAGGTACATTTTATTTGTGAGGAACTCTTTCACAACTTTCTCTAGCTCTTATATGAAAAATTGTCAGAAGAGAATTTTTATCTCTATTAGAGTCAGTTTTGGTAAATTCCCTTTTTTTCCCCAGAAAGTTAACCATTTTATAAAGATTTTGAAATTTATTTACATAGAGCCATACAAAGCAGTCTTGTGATTTTTAAAGTTCTTAAAGTTTCTCCCTCATTTATATGGCTATTTACACTTTAATTTCATGAATTTTTGTTTTCTTCTTTGATAAAAGTTAAGTTTGCTAGAGATTTATTTATTGTGTTGATGCTGCTGATTCAGGGACTTCACTAGGAGAGACACTGGGATAGACACAAGGAAAAGGAAAGCAGGATAAAGCCTAGAAGAGCTCAAAGTAAAATAAATGAGCCAGTAGGGTTTACTGAGAATGAATATAAAAGGGGGATGGTATTACAGAAGCCAAAAGGAGAGAGTGTTTCAAAGAGGTCAGAAAGGGAGGGTTTCTTTCATAGTTAATTCCATTACCAAAACTTTATTATCTTTCTTTCATCCTATTGCTCTGAGAGTTTCTAATTTAATTCACATCAGAAGATAGGATTTGCTTTTATTTTGACCTGAATTTTATATGTAGACCCTTCTGTGGCAGATGCATTTCAAAGTCAAATTTATTTGACTCAGATATATAAATTAAATAACATGTCCTGGGTACAGGGATTGAAAGTTCCTCACTTTTCTAATTTGTCAAAGAGTGGTAGCAGTCTGTTATTTTATAGGCTCAAAGATTACTTATATTTTACACAATATGACATTACACTTGCATTTGATTTTAGGTCCAACTAATTCCCTGGGAATCTATACCTAAAATCAAATAATGAAGTCAAACTAATACTCTGACTGAAAATTAGGAATTTGTTGGCTTTCTTATTCTATCTCTACTCACCTTTATAATCATATTGTCACTTCATGTTAAGTATGAAACTCAAATAGAACTCAGTCTAAGCAAAGGTAATCTTTCTAGGCAAAACAGTAGTTGGAGCTATATTTTTCTTGGTAGAATGGGGAAAAAAACTCTTACATTTTAGTGGGAAATGTTTCATTTGTTATTTAAAGGGCCCCTATTGGTTTTAAAATATGGAAGATAAAATGAAGAGATAATGATATCAATAAAAGACTTGAAGTCAGTACATTTACTTGCAAATGCTTCTACCCCAAAGATAAGAATGAATGCTTTCAGCCATCAGCAGTCAGTGACTTACCATTCACACTTGCTAAGGAAATCCATACCAGTGTTAAGCTTGTAGGTTAGAGATGAGACTGGGACCTCTAATACTCAGTCTGCCCTCCCTCTTCCACCTCAGAATTGACCCAGGAGCAGAGATAGGGTAGGGCAGTTACATAGCAGACAGCAGTCATTAC
The DNA here is from genome assembly GCA_027257055.1 of Cephalopachus bancanus. Classification (NCBI taxonomy): domain Eukaryota; kingdom Metazoa; phylum Chordata; class Mammalia; order Primates; family Tarsiidae; genus Cephalopachus; species Cephalopachus bancanus. The sequence goes on along the minus strand of JAPVLO010000097.1, from coordinate 5,310,421 downwards.
CAGGCATGAATAGAAAGTAGGCAGAGAGGCTTATGGAAAGTGGGGGCAGGCCATGGAGAGAAGCAGAGTGGTTAGACACTTTTTGTTTAATAAAGGCAGTGAGACATCCATAAAACAGTTGTAACACAAGATTGAAAATGAGAGCTCCTTACCTGTTAATAAATACTAGGGAGATTAAGAGAGAGTTAATCTGATGGTTTCTTCTGTTGTGCCAAAGCGCTTCAGTTTGATAAGGTCCCATTTGTCTATCTTAGCTTTTAAGAAATTCCCTTTTGAGGACTTGGTCAAAAATTCGTTGCCTACTCTGATATACTTAAGGGTGGTTACTATGCTTTCTTTTAGGATTCTTGTAGTACGAGGTTTTACATTTAGGTCTTTGATCTATTTTTAGTTGATTTTTGTGTATGATGGTAAGTAGAGGTCCAGTTTCATTCTTCTGCATGTGGTTAGACAGTTTTCCCAGCATCATTTGCTAAATATGTTCTCCTTTCCCCCAATGATTGTTACTGGTGTCTTTATCAAAGATGAGTTAGTTGAGTGACCATGTTTTTACTTCTGGAATCTCTGTCCTGTTGCATTGGTTTATGTGTCTATTGCTGTACCAATACCAGGCTGTCTTGGTTACTGTAGCTTTGTAATAAAGTTTAAAGTCTGGAAAAGTAAGGTGGGTAAAGGACATGGACAGACACTTCTCAAAAGATGACATACAAGCAATCAACAGACACATGAAATGCTCAGCAGCACTAATATCAGAGAAACACCAATCAAAACTGCAATGAGATATTACCTAACTCCAGTAAGGATGGCTATCATTAATACATCATGAAACAACAGATGCTGGCATGGGGACAGAAAAAAGGGAATGCTTCTATATTGTTGGTGGGAATGTAACCTAGTTGAACTTCTATGGAAAACTGTTTCCTAAAAGAACTAAAAATTTATTTTCCATATGATCCAGAAATCTCTCTCCTAGGAATATACCCAGGGGAACATAGATTGCTCTGCAAAAAAAAGATACTTACACATGCATGTTTACAGCGACACTATTCACAATAGCAAAAACATGGAGCCAAACCTACTGCTCAATGAAGGTGGACTGGATAAAGAAAATGTGGTACATGTATACAATGGAGTATAACCCAACCATAAAGACCAAAATTATGGACTTTGTAGCAAATTGAGTGGAACTGGAGACCATCATACTTAGTGATCTATCACAGAAACAAAGAACTAAATACGACAAGTTCTCACTCATAAGTGGGACCTAAACATTATTCATATTAGGACAAAGGAGGGATTGGCAGTCACTGCACAGTGCCAGGGGAGGAAAGAATGGGGGGTGGGGGGCACATAACAACACAAAGGGTACCTCATCCCAAACCAAGGAAAGTGACCAATTGGCGGCCCAAACTTTACCTGCATGCAAACTATTTGTGTAGTTAATCCTGACTGGTACCCAACATCTGTATAATAAAATAAATTTTAAAAAAGAAAAAGCAATGTTGGTGCATATACATAGTGAAATATTACACAGCCATAAAGAAGAACAAAATCATGGACTTCACAGCAAATTACATGGAGTTGAAGACTATCACACTAAATGAACTACCACAGACAAAAAGAACAGAATATGGCATGTTCTCACTCATAAGTGGTCCCTGAACACTAGTCACATTAGCACAAGGGTAGGATTGGCAGTCTCTGGGCACTGCTAGGAGAGGGAGGGAAGGAAAGAGGGAGGAGGGTGAAGGACACATGACAACTCAAAGGGTACCTGGTCCACTACTGGGGGGAATGAGGGACAGCTAGAAGCCCAAGTTTCAACTGTCTGCAGCCTACTTACGTAGTTAATCCTCACTTGTACCCCACATCTCTATAATTAAAAAAAATCATTTTAAACATCAAAAAAGAGAGTTATCTACCAATGTGGATGATAAAAAGCAAAATAAATAAAAAGATTTTTGAAAAATAAAGGTTTAATGAAAACCTTTTGAAGAATTTTGATAGTACTACTTTCCAGTAAACTGACCTGCACTATTTCCTTTTAGCCATTAAATTTTTAAATTTCCCTCTCTTTTAAAAATAATATGACATTATAAGTGTCATATTTTTCTTATATTTGTTGTACACAAAGCTGGAAAATTTGAATTTGCCTGTGTCCCTCAGTAGCAGGGCAAGCCCTTTTGTGCTAGCAAAGGTGCATGCTGTGCAGTTCTTATCCCCAGCATGCAACTGTGCAATTACTCAATTCTTACATGAAGACAAGAAAGCAGATAAACAAGTAGCTATAGAAGTCTCAAGAGGAAGAAAGAGATCAGGATCTTCTTAATGTTCCCAACGATGGATTAAAAAAAAAAAAGAGTTTTCAGACTTCCACACCATTTCATCCACTTTATAAAAGCAATAAGGTAGACAAAGATATGCTCATTTCTATTTCAATAATAATATGTGTCAGGATCACTTTGCATGAAGGTGAGCAGAACTATCCATCACTGCAGCTGAGCTGCATATTTTCTTGTTCAGCATTGATAGATTTTTATTTTAACCTTACAAGTTCCTCGAGGGACTCTATTAGGGACAGTGTCATTTTTTATTCTGCTCTGTTACTTCTCCTTTGTAAACTTTGATGTATGCAGACAACACATTCTGGCTAGGGAAATTTAATTAGGAAAGTCTACAAATTAATTGTTGCAATTAGACTGCTCCTAACTGCTTTGTGTTATGAATTTATTTATGCAGTAATTATTATCAGATGTCTGGGATAAAAGCCTGCAAAGCTAAAGGTGGTACCTTTCAGATGTATGCACAGCAATCCACGTTAATTAGCCACAAGAAATAAAAGCATATATTTAAAAAAAAAGAAGAAAAAGAAAGAAAAAGTTGGCACCTGGTCATATTCATATACAGATTTTGACAAGCAACTTATTAACAAAACCTAAAGAGTATTGTTTGTATATGGGCAAAATTAAAAATGTTAGGCATTATATAAATCACTGTGAAATAATTTTCTAGTATAAAAACTAAATGAAAAGGCCAAGTTCAAGTTGATCCTATGAAAGGAGTCTAGTTTTGTTTGCTCACAGCAACGATTGCAAGGGCATTTTGGAAGAAATTGATGATTTTTCAGTAAATTTTGTTTTTAATCTTTAAGATCACTTACCGTAATGAATTTTATGGATAACTCTTAAGAAAATAACAATAGCACTTCAAGTTGTTTCCTCAAATTCTTTTTTCTTTGTAGCAAGGGACATTGTAGCTTAAAGGAGAGTAAGACAGATCTAATACTATCATTTAAAAGGAAGAAAGCAGGAAGATGCCAACACTGGTGGAGACAGAAGTCTATGAACAGAAGTTTGAAAGTCAAACAGTAAAGTGAGAATGAATCATTGGTAGAAATGTAAATTGGCATAATCTTCCTGAAGAGCAAGTTTGAAATGGATTTCTAGTCACTTTAGAATAGTCATTATCTTCGATCCTATAATTTTAAAGATGGGCTTCCATCTTAAATAAATAATACTAAATTTAAAAATAAATTTATATTCAAATATAATCATCTCTGCATCAATATCAATAACCTCCCAATTTTAGTAAACTATCGTATCCATTATTAATGTTATATTTTCTAAAACACATAAGATATTTAATTCCATTATTACTACATTTATTTAATATATATTAATCACCTACTATATACACCCATTTTTGCATGCTTTAGAGACACAAACGGAAATATTTCTACTCTTTGGAAGATTATATTCCTTTGAAGAAAGAGACATAAAAAAACAGGTTTAAAAATAAATAATGTGACCAGGTTCAGTAACTCACGTCTGTAATCTCAGTAATCCCAGCACCGTGGGAGGCCAAGGTAGGATAGCTTGAGCACAGGAGTTTGAGAACAGCCTGAACAACATAGTGACACCTCATCTCTATTTACAATAATACTGTAATCCCGCGCCTTTGGGAGGTCGAGGTGAGTGGATTGCCTGAGTCCGCGGGTTCGAGACACACCTGGGCAGAGACCTCATCTCTACAATAAATCAAAAAATCAGCCGGGCGTGGTAGCGCATGCCTGTAATTCCAGCTACTCGGAAGGCTGAGGCGAAGGATCTCCGGAACCCAGCAGGTCAAGGCTGCGGTGGCCGGGAGCAACCACTGCACTCCAGTCTGGGCAACCGAGTGAGACCCCAACTCAAATAATAATAATAATAATAATAATAATTTTTTTAATTTAAAAATTGTAAAATAAATAATAGTTCAGATTCATATTCAAATGGTAGGAAGAAGATTAAGCAGTGTTGAGTCCTGAAAGGGATGAATGTGGAAGTTTGAAATTTTATATTTTGGGAAGAGTAATCCTGAAAGGCCTTTCTCAGATGGGGACATTTGACCAGAGACCCATATTAGTGCTTAACAAATGCATCACCGAAAACAAAAAGACATAGCTATATTTCATCAGCTATTTTATATAATACTGACCTGCTATTTTACAAAAAGAAAAAAGTTCAGATTTCACAAATAAAATAAAATCTCTGAGGCTAATCATTTAATATATTTCAAATATAAAATGTGTAAATTTATTATGACACCATTCTGACTAATTAAGAAGACAGAAAGAAGGAATTTTGTGCTAACCACAAATATTTTTTTCTGACTCTAATAATTCCAGCACTTGATTAGAATCTTTGAAAAACTCTTTTGGGAATACTTTTCTTACATGTTTATTTTGATGTTTTTAAAGGCACTGAAGTGTTTTTATTGATAGGAAGCTATAGTTTTTGTTTCCAAAAAAGATTTGCAATTTATCTTATCTTGGGTTTTATTACATATATCAGTATGTAAATAATCAATATCAGTAATTTTACGTTAATCAATATCAATATATAATATCAATAATCAATATCAGTATATTTACGTTCTACTCATTCTAACTATTTGTGAACTAAAATAAAAATTCTAATTGCAATAGAGACTCTGCAATACCTCAATACAGTGTCAGCCCTACAGGTATGGACCACTCCATATGTGTACACTGGGCTTTGTTTTGACTTTTAATATAAATTGCATAACAAATGTATTGTTTTGATTTTAAAAATCAATGATTCCTATTTCAGATTACTTTGATTAATGTAATGATACCGTAATACTAATAAGAATATTGGAATTTTACTTCTTTAGGATCACAAATATGTTATACTCCTGGAATACAGAAAATCAGTATTACCAACCTGTGTAATCATCCTTTAACTATATAACGAAAAGAGAGACATCTTGTCAAGATCTACAGGAAGATTCCAGAAGACGGAAAGTGTCAAAACTCTGAAACGCGAACTAGTAGGGAGACAAGTGTGCCAAAAGGGTTGTTAAAAAGGAGGAGAGGGTTAGCATCTCCCCCTGGAGACACGGATGGGAGGCAGGAGGCAAGCCATGTAGGGTCCAACAGGCTTAGTTTGGGTTTTGTTCCACATATCAAGCTTGTGCAATTTGTAATATCACTAAAACATGCTTACTGAAATGATGCAAAGTTGAAATAAAGATACAAAATTTTTATACAGCATGATTCTAATTGACTTTAAATAATAATTAGAAATTCTTGAAAATGAAAGAATTTGAAATAAAAATAAGTTGTTTATAGGTATGGAATTATGCATGTTTACCACTGTCATGTTCTGACCGGTGTGTATGTTTTTATGATGGAAAAGCAAACGTTTAGAAAAATTATAACAGTTTACTCAAATTACTTGGAGAACTTTTAAATAGATAAACTACCACCTGGCAGGTTTATTTGACTAATAGTGTGCCATAAGAAAGCTGAGTAGGCACTACAAAAAAAGAACCCAGTAAGAGACTTACTGGACAGTGCCCTTTTCATCATCCCCACGTGTGTTCTGCAGAGCTCCAGTGACAGGATTGGGTCGTGTGTGCTCCATGGAACACAGTCCTTATGGGTAATTCTCCTAGGAAAGTGCCACAGCAGAATTCCTTTTTTGGAAATGCCTAAAATATATTTGCATATATGTTTTTTAAATGGTCAGTGTTCTTTACTGAGCAATTTTATTTAACCTGTATTTTTCTGAACTTTTTTTTTTTTTTTTTTAACCAGAGGAAACTGCTTTTTTCTTTCAGACACTTTGGGGAGTGGTGCTTAGGAACACACATTTGAGAAACATTGTTCTGGGAAAAGGCCATGACCTAATGAAGCCATCCTCTTTATTTAGCCTGTGGAGTGTAACTATGTGAAGGTGAAGAGGTTGTTTACAGACATTGGCTTGATCAGTAATGGAGATAAAGTCTGCACTCACTTAACTCTGTAGTGTTAGTCCCTTAAAAGACGAACAGGTGTCTACATTCAAACTAATGAAATATTTGAGTAGGATACTTCCTTCTCAAGACCAATAACCCAGTGCAATGACAGAAGTAAGAGGTAGGGTGGTTGATTCACTCAAGAAAAATGGGAATTAGGAAAAGAAGAGAAATGGGATCAGTGTGTCCCTTACACATCAGAGAGCACAACTGCCTTTCCTTTCCTCCCATTTCCCTGAAATCATAACTCTGCCTTCCTCATTCATCCAACTTTGGTGAAGCCTCACAGGCAGACCATCATGCCAACGAATTACCATCAATCCCTCCTTGTCCACTGGTCTTTGCCGTGTGTTTTCTCTCTTTGGAGTTAAGCTCCACCTGTCTCCTGCCCCACATATATCTTTGCATTTGAGTATGCTGAAAAGATACTCATCCTTCCTTTTTGAGGGGCAGAACCTGCACTAACATTTACTCATCATTTGTCAGCTTTAGGTGTGTCAAAACTTTTAGTCAGTGTTAAAATATATGGCAGAAATTGAGACCAGAGAAAAATAAATACACATTGCAGGACAGTCGGTTCTGAATAGCACTTTAGAACGGTTATGGCTAAGAGAATTCACACTAAAACTCATTGTCCAAGAATGTACAAAGCAATCGACTGCTGCTCTAATTCACTGGCTCACAGCATAAAATAGCACTCAAAGCGTGGGGGATGGGGAATGTATGTACATACATACTACAAGTGCACTGAAATGGATTGCTTTATATGTGTATAGCAGAAAATAATTCAGAGGGGGAGATTTATACTGAATGAGCAAGGTGCAGGATGATGTAAAATAGGTTCTGAATATCCTCCAAAGTGACTTTTATGGCAGAATGTTTCCAAGGCTGATTTTGTTTTCTCTCCGCCCTAAAAGAAATTACGCTTTTGATCAGAAGGAGTATGCAATTTATTATGTCATATGCTGTTGTCCTAGCTTGGACAATGTAATTCAAGAATTAAAACATGCCAGCTAGCCAAAATGTTAAGAGAAGGAATACTGCAGACTCAGCGATTTGGCTCATGCCTGTAATCCAAGCACTTAGGGAGGCTGAGGCAGGAGGATTGCTTGAGCCCAGGAGTTTGAGACCAGCCTTAGCAACATGAAAGAAAGAAAGAAAGAAAGAAAAAGAAAGAAAGAAAGAAAGAAAGAAAGAAAGAAAGAAAGAAAGAAAGAAAGAAAGAAAGAAAGCTAAATGCACTTGTAGCATCGCAGCTACTTGGGAGGTTGAAACCAAAGGATTGCTTCAGTAAGTATACAACTGTGGTGAACTGTGCTCATGTCACTGCACTCCAGCAGGTGACAGAGTGAGACTCTAACTTGAAAAAAAACAACAAGAAGAATATTGCATGGTCAAAGGATCGAGTTCCATTATATATCCACTAGATGACCTTGAACCTGTCAATTACTGATCTGGGCCTCAGTTGTAAAATAGCCTGTTGCAAAACTGGAAAGTAGTCTTGCCTATAAAATAAGGATAATTATAGTAACTGCCTCACCTCACAGGCTTATTATTAGAATCAGACATATTTGTCAGTATTTTCAAAAAGTGTCTAGCAATAATAATATGCACCAAATAACTTTAAAGAAATAAAAGCTGGTAATTAATTATTATTCACCGAATATGGCAAAACTTACTTTTGCTGTTGGGTTGATTCTATTTTTTCAAAATTATTGACAGTGATTTGATCGATATTTCCATTATGGCACATATCTATAAATACTTCCTTAGAATAAATTCATGGACATGGAAGTCTGTGTCATTGAGTACACACACATATAAGGCTTCTGGAGCATATCTCTGATTGTCCAATAGTGTGTGAAAATACACATTTTTTCACACTAACATTGATTTTTTTTAACTTTTTGTCAGTTGTATGAAAAAAAATTATATATTTTTGTTTCGAATTGAATTAGTAATACTTAATTTTTTCCTCTCTATTGGTCATTGCAGTTTTTTAAATGCATTGCCCATTTTTGGAGATGTTTGTCTTATTTTCTTTGTTCTGTAAAAGCTATTTATAGTTGAAAATATGAACATGTTGTCTGTTACCAATTTGAATTTTTTCCAGTTTATCTTTGCTTTTTAAAAAGTTTCTATTTAATACTCATAAGTAGTTATGTGTGCATAGGCAAAAATATATGCTTGTGTGTATTTAAGGTATTTACATGTATCAGTCTTTTTCATTATAGTTTCTCCCTTTTTTGCATGGCTACGATGATTTTTCCACCAAGAATCATGTAAATAAGCACCTACATTTTCTTTTAGAAAATGATTTAGCAATTTCTTTTTTTTTATACTTAAATGTCAAATTCATGTTAAATTTATGTTGATTCTGATGTGAGTCAGGCATCTAGCGTTACTTCCAAATGGTCTTGGCTCTCATTGAATTCTCACATTTTATTGAAGCCACCCTGGAGTATACATTGCATCATTATTTTTTTCTCCTATATTTTAATGGTGGAACTAAGGTTGCTGAAAGAAGGATAGTCAACCTCTCCCAGGTGATTTCCACATGTTTCTTACAGCCAGTGAATTTGTGTGGACCGAGGCTATCTACATAATACTTTATAGAAGAATTGGGTTCTGGATTTTTTTTAAATCTAAAAAAAATTATTTTTCTTATTCAGTTTGTGGCTAGGATGAATAAAAGCTGGCATCGCCTTCCAATTCCAACAGAGAATAACTAACTGCTATTCTATGATAGCAAGTAAGAAAAGACTGAAAGTACTTTCTAATATGTCATAGCTGTGACCATGAGATAACATATGCCTTCCATGCAAGCCTACTCTGAAGATATCCTATAGAGTATGCAAAGGCATGAGTATTCACCTATGCTCTTTGTGTCTAAGGTTGCATGGTGCCTAAATATCCAGAAAAAAAAAATTAAATTCAATTAAATATCCCAATGTCTTAATATAATCCATTCGGGCAATCCCCTTGGGTCCTCTCCCCCGTGGGAACTTTTCTGTCCTCTCAATAAATCCTGCTTTCAAATATATATATACATATAATCCAGTCATCTGGAAATATATTTTAATTTCTTGGGTCTCATTTTAGGGTCTTATTTGCATTTCTTTGAAGCAGAATGGTTAGGAGGAAGTTGGCAAGCTTATTGTGCTGGACAAAGACATCAGTTAGTTGAAAAATGATTCAGAAAGTTCCCTTTACAGATGTGCTGAAGGCTAAAATAATGTAACTCCTACAGCATTAGGTAACAAAAGTTATACTTATTTATGCAATTTTTAAAAAGGTCTCTAAATTGATAGAATTTCAGTTCTGTTGTCTAAATTATTTCATAGAGAAGACAAGAAATAGTCTTTTTTAGTCTGTGGGCTCTATTTTAAAGTAACTGGAACTTTACCTGGTAACTTTTTTTGAAGTTCATATCAAACTCCTAACAACTTTACATCAGTAAAAATCATTTCCATTTTTGCTCATTTTTATTTTAGTAATAGAAGATCTAAGGATTTTATAGTTCATATGTAATGGTCATTTGCATATATTATTTCTCAAAGTGAACTGTATGCTCACATAGACAAAATAATTTGAAATATACTATAAAGTGTACCCATAAATGCTTTGAGGTTCCACAGTCAATGGAATTTCTCCAAGTTCCAGCACTGGTTCCAGAAAGTGTTCCTTCTCATTAATGTCCAAACCTATTATTTGATGGAAATAGTATTTTCACACATACACTCATCCCATCGGGCCAGTTTGATTTATTTGCCAACTCTCTAACAGAAAGACTCACTTGGAATTGGAGAGTGTATTTGGTCCTGATGAGAGAACTATCTGAATAAGTCAGACCAATTGAAGGGCAGTTTTTGTAACATATAGCAGAAGGGAGCTCTGGGCAAGCAGAAGGCCTGGACCCTGAGTGATAGTCCAGTTGGTTCTAGATCAGCATGTGTATGTTCCCCTCTCACGCTAAATCTACACATGGCTTCCAGAATGACTTCCCTGCATTTTAGTGGCAGTGACTTTCAAATATTGTATGTCATAGAATCCTTTGCAATTTTTAAAAAATAGTGTGTCTCTGACTCATGTTAAGCCATCTCTGAAATTTTCCATTATGAGTTTAATTTTATTTTCAAATTATTATTTGGAGGGGAAGAGTAAGTTGAATAAGGTATAATCAGACTTTATTAATATATTAATATAATAAATATTTCATGCTTGTTAAAAATAGATTTTGATGACCTGATTAAATAGCATGTTATAATTTGCTTAAAATAGACATTAACTTCTTTAATACACACCAAGTTTGAGAAAGACAATCATGTAAATATTTTATCAGATTAAAATTTTTTATTAGATAAAAATTTTTTTCTAATGTGTTTTTTGAAAAATGTGCTAATCCCAGAAAATATTCCAGTTATAGACTTAATCGGTCAGGTGCAGTGGCTTATACCTATAATTCCAGTGCTTTGGGAGGAGATGGGAGGATTGCTTGAGGCCAGGAGTTCAAGACAAGCCTGGGTAGCAAAGCAGATCTCTGTCTCTGCAAAATATTTAAAAAATTAGCTAAGGATGGTGGCTCATGCCTGTAGTTCCTAAGGATCCCTTGAGTTCGGGAGTTTGAGACTGTAGTAAGCTATGAGTGCACCACTGTACTCCAGCTTGGATGACAAAGCAACACTCCCCCCTCCCGCCGCCAAAAAAAAAAAATCATTATCATGACCTATACTGCTCAGGATTTTCTGACTTCAGAACATTCAAAGGTAGGTCAAATCTCACTCAAGAGAAATAAGCAATGGAGAAAGAAAGCTATGCAGCTTTAAGATGTTTTAATCAATCAATCATGGATTGATTATACACCTGAAATTATGACTGTTTAATGCCCAGAAAGTTTGAGTAGCCCAGAGTTAACCACCCTAGTACAATTTGGAGAAAGCTTGCCTTTCTTTTCTAAAATGGAGCAAAACTATTTTGGGGAAAAGTGCATTTGAAAGTTGAGAATCCATAAATTAGTGCTCATAAAACTCTTTATACAGATGTTCCCTGTGAAATGTTTATTTTTATACTTCCAGGGTTTATGTACCCTATTTTCCAGACTCTAGTTTGAGAGTGGATTTTTTTAAAATCCATAAACAAATAACTCAGAAACAGCAGCATAGACTATAGAGCTAAATTTAAGAGTCTAGCCAAAAGTCAATACCTGAGGACTGAAAGCAAATAAGTTCCTCAAATGAGACAGAAGAGCCCAACATAGTATGTTGAGGATGGAACTTTGGAAATACTATATTTTCACGAGGAGAGTGGTGATGTAATGGTGATGAGAAAGATGGATAACTTGGTTTTTTTGCCTCCTTGTCCATCATCCATTTCCTCTTCTGCTATTTTCTCCTGGAGATACACCTTCCCTCTTTCCAATCTTCTGTACTTTTTATTGGAGTTAATACTTCCTTACATCAAGAAGGCAAGTTATCCAAGTCGTAGCAATCAAGCCTTTAAATGCTTAGGTACGTGACCAATCAGAGCTGCTAAGTCACATTGATATATTTACTGGGTCTTCTGGAAAAGACTCTTGTTCTTCACCTCTGGATCTAAATCTCTATGCCCGTGGATTAAGAACTACTGGCAGTCCTCTTGAAACCATGAGCCAACTAGGAAAACATCATCTAGAAACGGGGGAGGAGAAACTAGAAATAATCGCATTCTGTGAGCTGTGAGCCTTGGGTCAAGCTTCACCCACAGATCCATTTGCATCTAGAATATTCAGTTTTATAAATCACAAATTATTTTTCTCTCATCAAATGAACTTGAGAACTGGGCTCTCTGTTACCTGGAATCAACTCTAGTTGATTCAGGACACATGCAAATTGTTTTTATTTTCTAAAATTGGATGTGAACTCCTATACAGAGTGCATTGTGTGCTTTTCTAAAATCACTGTTTCTGAAATTTTAATAACTGTCTTATAGTGGACATTGGTGACCAATTACAACTGTATGCTTCAAATAATTAATTGCTTTTCTACATGATTAACTTATTATCATAGTGTGTATTTTTATAGCATGTATATGTGCATATATATGTATGTATATTTGTACATGCACATATATGTACATACCTATATTTATATGTGCATAAACTTGCTCTTTTCCTGAAAGCAAAACATTCAAAATAATAATGTATGAATATTAATTATTAATTATAAAAAGCGATATACATCTTAGATCAAGTTTTTTTAAATAAGTTTTTAAGTATAATTCGGTACTTTTTAAATTATATAGGGTTTGCTTAAACTTTTCTGGGTATTACTGTCAGGAATGAGTCAATTCATGATGATATTTCTCCATTTCTCTTATAATTAGAAGCCACTCATTCCTCAGCCGAGTGCTTTCAAACATCAGAGGAACCTGATATCAAATATCCTTTTGAAACCTCACACGTGTGCTTTCATCATTTTATGAGTAAAATAGATTATCAAATATCTTATATTTTTTCCAATTAGATGTTTTCAATTTCTAATTTGGGAATTACACATCCCTCATTTACTTCCCTTTTCTTAGAGACAGCAGAAACATATCACAGTCATACTTTATACAAATTGGCTGTGCAAGATTTTCTCTTTGGAAAATATGCTTTTCTAAGTCTTGAAGTGGACAACATGATGAAACAAATGTATCATTTTTTCATCTTGGTAGAGTTCCGACTCACTTGTAAACACTTTACTAATTTTTTGAAGCATTTAGGACATTTTTCCACTGAAAACTTGAAACCTATAGATACAGAATTATGACCTTAGAAATATGAGGAAGGCCCCCCCAAAAGCGAAATTATTTGTTTAGAGGGTGGGCCCTTTGTAGTACAGGCTTCCCTCACTAGGTAAATGCTCTAATATCCCATCAACATCAGTGGATCAGGTAGTATTGTTGTGAGAGGTTGCTTCAGCGAATATTTTTGGAGATTCTTTCATGTCTGCCCATTTTATGGTGGGTGATTTACGAGTACACCTGCCCACACTTCGCTGAGTTTTTTTTTTAACCAAAAACAGCATGACCCTGGTGCCCCACCCTCTCTATTCACCTGATCTTGCTCCAAGTGACTTTTTGTTTGTTTCCCTGGATGAAAAAAGTCCTCAAAGGGAAACACTTTTGCTATGTGGAAGAGGTGAAACCAAAAATCAGCGGAAGTACTAAAAGGCTTCGACATTGATACGTTCAAAAACTGTTTTGAACGGTGGAAAAAGCATTTCAATAGGAGTATTACATCAAATGGAGAGTGCTTTGAAGGTGACTGAAGTTTAAACATGTAAGAATAAAGACAATTTTTCATAAATAAATTCTGGGTTTGTTACTGTCCCCCCCAGAAGTCTGTGTATATACAGGATATATTAAGAATAGGATTCAACTATGCTGAGAAGTAGCAACTTAATGCACCAGTGAGAAAGAAGAAAAAGCAGGCAGTTTCTTGAATTGGTCAACAGAATTAATTTTCAAGTCTTTCAAAAGAAAGAGAGCAAGGAATGAAACTGACACGAAGGACACTGTTAGTTACCTTCAGAGGTCAGTGTCTATAGCCTGACACAAATTGAAACAATATTTTTTTTTTTGAAATTTTTTATGTAACATCATAAGTATGCTAAAGTTATAAATAATAATGTAATGGACATTGTACAAGCACCACCAAGCTCTGTTGACTCAATATTTTCATTATTTGCTTCAGATTTATAAGAACAACAAAATATTCTAGATGTACACTAAACCCTCAGTGTTCTCTTCCCCAATTCTAATCTACTCTTTCTTCTGATGAACTCACCACACTACATTTTTGATTTATCATTCCCTTGCATGATTTTTATAATACTCCTACATATGTATGCATGCAAAAAATTACCTGTAGTAGTGTTTTGTATTTTTTAACATAAATTGTATCTTATGGTTTGTATGATTAAATTAATATTTCAGTCTACACTTTGTCTTTTGAAATTATTTCCAGGAAGATGTTGATGGTTATCATCCACTTGTTTAAACCATCATATAGTATTCCACTAAATAAATACATCTTAATTTATTTATCCATTCTCAGGTTATTTCTATTTTTCTTTGTTGTTTTTGCTATACAGACAATAATGCAATGAACATTTCTGCATTTGTAATGTCACACACATATACAAGAGTTTCCAGTATGTGTACCTAGGAATGGGATTTTTAGTTTATGGGTATATACATAGAGAGAGAGAGAGATATGTTGATTTCCAAAGTAGTTGTGTCAGTTTATACTGGGAGCTCAAGTTTCCTCAATTTTCTCTCTCAATTGGCAAAAGCTTTTTAAAATGCTTTTTCCAATCTAATTGTCATTTAGCCATATTGTGTTGCTTTTATTGATGGCATTTCCCTGACTACTGGTGAGGTTTAGTATATATTCAGATATACTTAGCCATCATATTTCCTCATCTGTGAAGTTATATTCACATCTATCCCTTTGACTAGTTTATATTATGTTGTTTGCCCTTTTTTCTGATTTATTTTGTTTATATATTTTGTACAATAATTACTCTTTGTTTACTTGGGCTATAAATATCTTCTCGTCATCGAACATTTGTCTTTCAAGTTTGTTTATGGTGACTTTTCCTGAAATGATATTTTTATTTTTAATGTTGTCAGTAGTGTCAATCTTTTATTTTAAGGATCATTCTTTTGTGTACTATTTTACTATTTGAAAAATATTTTTCTTTTTCTTTTTTAGATAGCAGGATTTATTAAGAGGATAGAAAAGCTCCCACAGTAGGAGGGGACCCGAGGGGGTTGCCTGAAAAATGTTTTTCTAGTCACAAAAATATTTTCTTACATTTTTACTAGAAGCCTGTTTTTAGGGAGTGAGGAAGAAGAAATATATTGATTTTTAAAAAATCAATGATAAACATATAAAAATTATGACTATGCTTGAACAATAAAGGAAAGTGACTAGAGTAATAATGTACATAAGGAGTTTTTTCTTTTCTTTTCAGAATAGGGCAGATGTGTAATGGAATAAAGAGAACAAGTTAGGATTTTAAAAATTATTATGCTGAATATTAAGATAGTATAAGCATGTAGATGGCATCCCTCAGAAATGGATAAAGATAACGTATGCAATAATATTAGTAAAGCATTCACTCTAATGTATTTTTGTCTCCCCATATGTTTAATAATGTTAATATATAATAGACCACTAGGCAAAGATGAAAGAGCCCTGCTTGGCTTCTGATGAGTTCACTGATTTTCCCACTGATAATAGAAACACTTAAGATGTCTCATAATTTAAATTTGTGAAAAGAAAGAAAATAGAGTAAGAAGAGAGAGCCATAGAGTCTATAGAAATGCAAATGAAAAATCTATTGCCATATTTTGCTTTCACTGGTGATTAAAATATATTTTATGAGAAAGAGTACTTTCAGCCACTGCTCTTTTCTGTCCACAGACTGGGTCTCCAACCATAGAGCAGAAGTCTCAGGAAAGAGCCTCAGGTGAAAAACCAAATGATTTAGAGATGAAAGCAGTCCTAGAGATCCTGCAGCCCAGTCCTTTGATTTTTCAGTTGATGCAACTGAAGCCCAGAAAGGCTAAGTAATTTACTCATGGTGACACCACTAATTATTGGCAGATTTAGGAACCCATTGGACTCTATTGTACTCCTAATTCTGCTTCTGATGAGCTCCATGACATAGACCAAATCCTGAGTTTCTTAGTACTTTAGCTATCTCTGTTGTAAAATAGAGTTAATACCTCCTAGTCCCTCCATGTTTTCCAAGCATATTGTTAGAGTTTGTGTGATTCCTGGGACTGTATTTCAGCTCCTGTGAAAAGTAAATTGTTTATTGTCATTTCCATCAGTCAGAATTCTTTGGTGACGAGTAACAGAAAACATACAGAGTTTATCTAAGCAAAAAGTGAATTTATCAGGATATTATGGGGAGGCTCAGGGATTAAACAACTGGGTCGGTCTAGTTCAGAACAAGGATGCATATCCCAGAAGATGCTGGGAGTGGGAACAGCTCCACAGTCTTACCTAGCACCACTGCTGGGATGATTCTCCTCCAGTTGATCCTTTCGTTTACTTGGGTCACAAAATTGTGGAAGAGAGAATGAATTGGCTCAGATTAGATCCCAAATTTATCCCCTTTGCCTCAGCGGAGTAGTGAGAGAAGTTTATCACAAAAAAACTTCCAGAAACCTTGTCAGCTTCCTCAGTAGGAGGAAAAGGTGCCTCAATTATTCGTCTACCAAGATGAACCCAGGGAAAAAGGTGAGTTTTCCAAATAAAATGGAAATGCTATAAGAGACATTCAAGTAAGATTAATCACAAAATAGCAAATGTCGACTACAACCATCATATCTAAATTCACTAATGAATTTTGCATTTGATGATATAACCCTGGGAATAAAAAGAATTAATGTAGACCATACCTATTTAATTTAAAATGGAAACTGGGTATTGTCCAATTTAGAGCTCTCAACAAGCCAATCAAGCCTGCCACATAAGAAAGCCAAAGTCACTGAATAAATTTTTAAATGATTAATTTGCTG
Source organism: Cephalopachus bancanus (assembly GCA_027257055.1). NCBI lineage: Eukaryota > Metazoa > Chordata > Mammalia > Primates > Tarsiidae > Cephalopachus > Cephalopachus bancanus. The sequence continues at coordinate 5,293,564 of JAPVLO010000097.1, read as the reverse complement.
ATTACATAAGCACAACCTGCATTCATGACTCTTTCAATACAGCTGCCAATGTTAGGTAGATTTAAGGTAAAAAGAAAAATGCTTCCATTTGAATTTAGATCTAGACCGTAGTAAGTTCAGTACCTGTTGATCCAGAAGTCAATACAAACCAATCTCCAATCGATTTAATTTGACTCAGTGTATACATAGCTCAAAGCACCTCCTCAAACTCAAAGATATAGGATAGTAAATGTAAATCCATTCTACTATGTTTGGTTCACGTAGTTAATTTCTCTAGGTCTTAACTTCAGACAAACCAAATCTGCTTTCCTATCTCTGGTTTGAATTTCTTCACCCTCCGGGGGAAAAAATTATTTCTAAAATATTAATAGTAGAGAGAATGCATATGTTTTTAAAACAGTGCATGTACATATTTGAAAATTCCAAACAAAAAAAGTGATAAAAGGGAGAAGTCAAAAGTGTATTTATCTTCAAATGCTGTGTAAGCTTTTCTCCACTATATATCCCCACCCTTACCTCTAAATCTCACTATCCTTGGGTCAGAATCCATTTCAAAGACAGTGACCTTTTAGAACAGACAAGATCATGTTACTCCTCCACATGAAATTCTTCACTGGCTCCTGATAACCTTCAGATTTTGTTCCCACAGAAGCATAGAGAGCCCTCAGGTCAGTGCTCTGCTGGCCTCCTTTCCTTTCTGCTCTCCTTTTTGATTAGTATTACTCACTCTACAACCAGACATGCACAACTATCAGACATTTCCAAAACTTGTCGCTGAATCTCTTGCTTCTGCTCCCCCACTTAAAACCTCTTTCCTCCTCCTTTTATTAATCCATCCCTCCTCGCTGCCTCCCTCAACACTATTCCCAAGTCCACATCCCTTCTTTGATCAACCTTGTTCCCTATGGAATGCTCATCTCAGGTCCTCTGTTCCAGAAACTTCCCCCAAGTATCCCAGTCTATTTCCTGCTAATAAGATGGCCACCATCATGATAGCATTCCTCATATTGCACTGTCTTATGTATTTGTCCATTTAGCTCACTTATTAAGACTGTGGATGCTTGAACAACAAGGACTGTGTCTTATTCCTCCTAGTACTCCCAGTACCTGATATAATATCTGCCACAAAATATGGGATACATAAATGTTTACTGAAGACAACAAAAGCACTATGTTTTTTTATAACATGGTTAAAGAGGCATTATTATGCTCACCCTCATCCTTTGCCGTAAATGAAAGTAGATATTATAATCCTTCTGTTCTCCCCATGCTGAGAAATGGATAACTATATCTTCTCTACTTAAAGAAAATTGACAAAAGGGTGATTGTCCACTATTGTGTAGAAAATTAAGCTTGAGTGCAGTCATCTAGTCCTCTGGCCTCCTACTCAGAATGGGGGATACCTCTAAAGCTTTTCAATCGGTGTGACAGCCTCAGAAGACATGTCACAGGCAATCGGGATGATTTGAAAAGCATTGGCTTGGAATTCATTTGCTAGAGGAGTCGAAGGGGGCAAAAAGCAGAAAGCCTCACCTGATCTCATTGTGATTTGATGTGACGGCATCCAATTGTAAATCAAAGGACCAATGCAGAGGGAGGAAGTGCCCTTAACTTTCCAGCTACACAGAAGTGGTGGCCGCTTGAAAGCCAAAGGTCCCAAAAAGAACACTGAAAGAGAAACACTTCTTGAGTAATATATGCAAATGGACAAAAAAAGTCATCTGACAGTCTAGAATGGAAGGAATGAGTTGTATGACAACTTGAAAGGTTACTAATTTTTCCAACTAAATTATTTTTCTCAGATTTACTAACTATCCTTGGTGAGGCTGAAGAAAGATTAGGTTAGCTGACTAACTGCGTTCCTGGGCCTTGACTAATGTGACCACCAGCATTCCTGCTAGGAGTGGGGGTATTTTCTCAGGCATTGTATACAAGTGTCTTTCTCCATTCTAGTCACCAACAGCTGGCCTAGTGCTTCCCACAACACAAAATGTTTTTAAAAGCTGACATCATTTGAATTTTCCACCTATAGGAAAATTTGAGAAGTTGGCATTTGCATTCCCTAAAGTATCAATCTCTAATGAAAACAATGTCAGAGCCTTAAGCACTTTGGCATTTTCTGGACACACTATAAATATACAGGATATATTTTATCATGCACTGTATATTAGAGCACAGGGACAAAGAACGAGCACCAGGGAAAATGGTTTGAGGCAATTCTTTCAACACATTTTCCAAGGCCATTTCAAATGACTCCCTAGTCCTTGAACTCCCTCGTGATAATTTTAATAGCAGCAAGAACCATTTGGTAACTGGCCTGGACGGCAGGTTGCATTTGGTTTTAGCTGATATAAAGTCGAATGTCTTTTGTTACTAAGGAGACAATATTCTAGCCTATTATAAAGATATTTAAAGCTATCCTAGCACCAATCTCTAAAACTTCAGAGTACTGCTAAGTATTTCTGCTTAGGCTTTCTTTTTGAAAACCATCTATGAAATTGCTCATCCTCCTTACATGTTAACCACGCTTGACTGTTAACTTGATAACAGAAATCCTGCACAGAAACCCCGGTCAGCCAGAGGTATCTGTCAGGCCTAGGAAAATGCATATGGTGCTCCAGATGAATGCCTCTCCCTGCAGTAGGCTCCATCTTACTGAAACTCACCTCATTATCTGCTTGGGTGATTCTGGAACCATAGAAAACAGGGCAAGACTCCGGGGGGGGGACCAAAGACTCACAAAAATAGTTTTCTTCTCACCTCTGATCTAGCCCCCCTTCTCAAAATTTCAAAGATAGCTCAGCAGGCTGATGGCATTCCAGGCTGGATAAGTGCCATTTATGAACAGCATTGTGAGAACACCGCCCAGAGATTTTTTTGGATTGCCGGCATCTATCAGTTGGATACAATTATCCGGCAGATAACAGAGTTGCTACTGGGAGGATGTCTGTCCATTTATACAACAGAGGAGGCTCAGATTGTCCAAGATGTATTTGTGGGCTGTGTGACAGCTCTGTGTGCCCTGGATCAAGGTGTGGCACTACTGGCAGATGCCGTGGAGAACTCAGCTGAAACCAAGTGTCACATTGTGTGTCGCCATGGAAGCAGGGTCTTCACAGAGCCGTACCTGTAAATGTAAGATGTTTAACAATGAATAATTTGTTTGAAGCTCTTCTTACTCCACATTTCCTTGGAAAATGAAACCACAGGAGGCATGAACATCTCTAAAGGGCCTTTATACATAGATTAATGTGGTAATTCTCTCATTACTATGTTCTGAAGAAGAGCTTCTTGCACCAGGCTCTGCGCTTTGCCTTCAGTTATAACATGGCTTTGCGTTAAGTGTTTTAATAAAAAGTGAAATTAAATGATCATCCCCGGTGATATTCAGCTCTTGGTTGAGGTAAGGAAAAATGTAGCTTCCAAAGTACAGGAAAGCCAAAGAGATTATTTTTCTCTCAATGAAGAGATGACTGGTCGAATGACATGGCTTCCCATAGGTTTGCACACTTCTTTTAACTGGGAAATTTTTTACTCTCCTGCACCTTCAGAAATTATAAATCACATAACCGATTTGCAGCTATGGATACGTATCCATCAGAAGCTACGAGTTGAATGTACTCTTTCATTTTCCATTTAACCAGGTAGTATTAGATGAAAGTAATTATTGATAGTGATAGTCTATGCTGTCGTTAACTACCTGTGCTTTTTACTGTTGCAACAGTAACAGGCGATAAATAGAAATTTTCTGAGCAGAATTGATCTCTTCACTGCCGGACACATTAATAATAAGAGACACAGACCAATAAAAAGAGACAGAATATAATTCTTTTGTATAGAAAATGATGAAACATCTTTTCATATGACTCGTTCTAAAATAACTAACCGGTCCTTCAAAACTGTGGAAGTTTTGGTTTATTTTTTCAGCAAATGGTATTGATTAAAGAGCAAAAGGCCTTCCCACTAATGATGCAAGGGAAGGTCACAGCAAGAGTTTTTGCAAATTGATTGTTCTCGTTGGATATTAATATTCCAATTCTTTCTTAAAGAGACAAAGTAATGCTGAGTCTGGCAAGCCTTAAAGACAACAGCTATGCTAATTGAATTAATTATTCAACAAAGTCTTATAATTTTTGCTTTGTGGTGCTTGCACAGCAGAAGATTCAGTTCTGAGACCAATTACCTGCAGTGATTGTTTAGAACATTGCTCAGAACTGAGACGTCCAGGCCTCAAATCCTGGTTCTGCTCCTTGTTACCTTGGGCAAGCTTCTTAACTTTCCTCCACCTTAGACTCCTCATCTATAAGTTGATCATATAAATATTATATTGTCATATGAAGATTAAATTAGATACTACTGATCACAATGAACAGAGCTTGAAACATGGTAAATGTTCAATAAATGTTGGTTGCTGTCAGTCATGAAACTCTACCAGCCCCACCATTGCTAATCTTGAAACATGTTATAACCATGATTTAATTTGACATGGATGCCACTTCCCTAAACTACCATATATTTCCAGTAAAGAAAATCTTGAAAGTTTCCACATTGAGAATGCCTGTTTTCAAGAAGGACACGAAATCCAGTCTGTGTTGCAAACACTGAACAGGTTTAATATCACCCACTGTAGCTCTCTGGGCCTCAAGGATGGTTCTCCATGTTGATAGAATTAGATATGCCCAATCTCTGATGCCTGAGCCAACACTTAATAACCTCAGTGACATTGTTCCCTGTGGTAGATTTCACTTAAAGATGCTCAGTTTGCATCCTGTAGGTGAGGGTAAAGAAAAAATCATGAAAAATCAAATGATTTTTTTCTGGTTGTAACAAACTCACTTGTTATTGTCTCCTTTTCCTTCTGACTACAATATTATACAGTGATTTGTACAATGTTCTCAAAGGCTATTTGTAAGGTAAGTTAATGAAAACAGTGTAGGCTTGCACTAGAAGCAATACTTATCAGTATATTGATGAGGCTGTGAATTTTTAGTCAGGGTCAAACCCCTAGTGCACACATATATAAACAATTTTTTCATGTTATATGCCAAATACATATACTACCTGGTGATTATGCAAAGAAATGGCAAACCGTTGATCATAAAACTGCATGAGAGTTCAGAAATCAACTAAAACACACACACTTTACATACTTAAAAAGAACACTTGAAATCTAGGTTTGCTACATTATCGACTCAAGGTGACAAAATAAGTTAGAGGCAGAGCTAAACTAAAATCTGGACTCTGTGCAGACCTTCTTCCACCATATCATCCTGCCTCTATTGGCAGGATTACTCCAAACTTTCTTCCAGTTATTCAGAGTAAATGCTGAGTTAAACCTTGTTAGAGTCCGAGAACATATACAATCTTTATTTCTTGACCCAGCATGCCAAACTAAGGTCAGATTGTTAATCTTGTTTTATTTCTTGCTTCAAAAAATGACATACAATTTAGTTTTTCTAGAAGTATTAATAGGTTTTTCATGTGTTAAGAGATATTTACACCAGAATCTTAAAATACTGAGTAGCATTATAGAAAATAAATCAACAAAAGTTCAAGTTACCTTTCAAATATCAATCATATGTTGACAAGTCTCTCCCTTTCAAATTTCAAATGGCTAAGAACTGTCCAGACGGTAGTGACTGCTAATGTTTCAAATGCAAGTCTTCTATGAAACCATTGCTTCTCCTAAAGAAATAATTTATTTTCTTCAGGATGGAGACTTTTAATTTTATGTATGTTATATTCAATTTGCATATACTATAATCATATCAATTCTGATATCCTCTTGTTTGCGTTATCACCTTCCGATAGCATTTATACATATTTTTATTTGTTAAAAAAACTGTTAAAAGGAAATCCATGTCTTCATACGCAATCAAAATCTAGTTACTCATCAATTAATGGTCGGTTCTTAATCATGGTAGCTTCTGCCCATTGGAAAAGGGAGAGTGCTTTAGCTAAAAACCCACTGCTGCCACCTAGCGTTACTGGACAAACACTGCCTCAGCTTGATCCCTTACCTTTGTGCATCACAAAGATATTATCCTCTGTACTGAAAGAGAGAGAGAGAGAGATGTTACATTAGCAATGATCTCTGTAATTAATTATTTAGGAAACTTTTGTCTCTTCCTATTGACTCTTTTATATTTGAATAGTCTGGGTTCCAGACATGCTTCTTTAATATGCTTGGCATTTGAATTCTTTGAAGGCTTTAAATTGATGAATACTAAAGATAATATGGTAGCTTAAGGCAATCATCCATATTGATGAAGTTCACTATAAATAGATATATGCTGCAATAACGCTTTGCAAAAGCAATGTGTCCTTTTTCATTCCATTCCCATTGATTCCAAACCCACTAAGGATGCTGTCACTAGCTAACTCAAAAGCATCAGAGGAAACCCATGGCCCACCAAGTCATTTTGCTTTGCAGGGCAAAGAGAAGTCCAAGGAAAAAACCCACTGCCATATTCCAGTGGAATTGATCAAAAAAACTGCAATGATTTTCCTGCATGTGAGAATGTGTGCTGAATAGGAACTACCTTTCAAAGAGTCTAAAGTAATGAGTTGTAAATGACTTTCAAATTTCATGTCCATTTTATGGGGGTGGTTATATACCACTCAATAGCTCATCATAGCAGGAATGTTAGAGGTACAAAAGGCTGGATTTCAGGGTACAAAACATGACGGAGTGGCAAGTGTATGATGGCACGAGAAGTGAGTGTCTGGAGAAGTGAGTGCACCTCCAGCTCTACTGGGCAAAAGAAGAACAGATGTGTACCCAAGGATCCAGGAAACCTCTCAGGGTGGAGAGTGAGCATGTTGCTGGTAGAGAAGAGAGCTCTGTCTCAAAAACAGAAGAAGCATAAAGCAGTGGCAAGGGCACAAGATGGGAATCTTTAGATGTGGAAATTTCCACAAATCCAATGTTTATTCTTGAGCTATAATCTAACCCTGTTGGGTCTTTTCTACTCTTATTCATTTCTACAGCCTACACCTGTACAAAATAAAATCAGGATGCTTTCCCTTATTGATGTAATCAAAACCATTTCTGGAACAGTCTTGTCTAAAAATGCAAATAAAATAAGCTACTCCTTGGTATCATCCATTTGAGATATATAAAAAGAAATGAACGCGCGAATCTCACAATAGCTGAACACACGATAAAAGTTCATTTCTTGTTCATATTATGGTTAGATGCAGATGTTCTGCAGGCAGCCTTCCATCCTGAGATGCCAGGCATCCAGGGCCCCTCCAACCTTGTGGCATTTTCATCTGCTAGGACTTGGAGTTATTCACTACAGACAGGCATGAGGAATCAGTGAGTGTGGAGAACTGCACCAGACATTAGTGTGACCATACCTAGAATTTGTGTATGTCACTTTCACCCTCACGTCACTGGACAAAAGTCAGACACATAGTCCCAGATACTTCAGCATATGCCTGGAAATATTGTCAATATTTGTGCTCAGAAAATTGAGGAAATGGGTTTTTATGTCAATACAATGAATATGTTGCCTATACCCCTCCTGGATACCATATGTTTATCTAGTCAGGGGGTGGCAAATGATAGTCCATGTGTCCAATCTAGCATATCACCTGTTTTTGTACAGTCTATTAGTTAAGAATGATTATTGCATTTTTAACTTTTTGGGGAAAAAAAAAGAATATACAACTGAAAGTGTTTATGGTCCACAAAGCTTAAAATATTTACTATCTGGCTCTTTACAGAAAATGATTTGCAATTCCTGATCTACGTATACGATTTAGGATCCAGGAAAGAAACAAATATTAGAGCATTTAATGAAGAAACATTATGAGTTTTCTATTCCAACATAACAAATTACTGCACACTTAATGGTTTAAAACATACTCATGTATTATCTCACAGTCTGTGGATCAGAAGTCTGGGCACAATTCAGCTAGGTCCTCTATTCAAGGTCTCACTAGTTTCTAATGCTGGCTGCAGCTATGGTCTCACTGAGGCTTGACTAGGGAAAGATTCCTCTCTAAGTGTCTTCAGATTGTTGCGTGAATTTATCTTATGATTATGAGACTAGTTCCCTATTTTCTTGTTGACTGAGGGTTGCCTTCCAGTCTTATAGGCCACTGTGATGTTTAATTTTATGTGTCAACTTGAGTGGGTTATGAAGTGCCCAGACATTTGGTGAGGCTGTTTCTGGGTGATACTAAATTTTGAACCAGTGGATTGTGCCTCATTCAGTCTGCTGAGGGCATAATAAAACAAAAAGGCTGATCTTCCTGTAGGGAAGTTCTCCTGCCCAAATGTCTTTAAGCTGGGTCATTGCCAGTCTTCAGAGTGGGACTGTGCAATCAGTTATCCTGCTTTTCGGGACTTCATATCATCACTGGAACAATGCCATTGGCTCTCCTGTCTCTCCAGTTCACCCTTACCAACTGCAGATCTTGAGATTTGTGTCAGCCTTCTAAATTGTGTAAGATAAATATAATTATATATATTATATGTAATTGGTTCTGTGGTTCATTTTCTCTGGAGTATCCCGACTAATACAGCCATCTACAGTTGTCTGTCATGTTACTCTTGTCACAGGAAGTTCACAACATGAGAGTTTGCTTTTTTAAGACAAGCAGTGTCTCATTTGCAATCAAAGAAGTGATGTTATATCATCTTTGCCATGTTTTATTGGTTAGAAGCAAATCACAGGTTCTACCTGTACTTAAGGAGAGGGGAATACACATGGACTTGACACATTGAGGGACCACCTAGCACATGTCTACCACAAGAGACAATTTACAAAAGTTTAGCAGAGTTGAGGAAGACCAACAAAGAATGGCAGATATTGCCACCCTTAGACCTGAAGGAAAAAGGAGAGGAGCAGTTATCAGGACTGGGTGAGACTTCTAGCCACGGGAGGAAAGTACTACAATGAGATCAATGACCTTGGGTGAGGCTTGCAGCCACTAGCAGCTCATCACTAGGCAGGAGGACTGGGGAATAAATACTTCTCTTTCTTCCAGATCTCTGTCTGACCCTCCCACCAGTGAATCCAACAGAAAGGCAGAAGACAAGGAAAATGATGGATGCAACCTATAGAAGTCGGCCCCCTAGGGTAGAAAGCAGGATGGAGACAGGTGGAGAATGGATCTGGAAGGGCAAATAGCAGCTATTCCAAATATCCAATTTTTTACTTACTCAAATCTCGGGAAAACAGCAACTGTCTTTAAGAACAAATGATAGATGGTATATTTATCAGAAAAAAATAACCAGAGGGCCTGAAAACACATTCAGATATCACTAAGGCTATTAAGAATCATCATCTGAAGAGCTTAAATAACTTGACTGGCCTCAGGGGTAAGCTGACCTCAAGGAACACGGATGCTTGCACAACTCATAAGAAGGAAATACACATCTTGCTCTAACCAAGTTATGCAATTGGAGAAATGTGCTTTATGGAAGAGATGAAACCACTCCACCCTACACCAAGAGCAGGTGACACCTGCTAGTTCTTCACATTTAAATTTCCAGCTTAGTATCTGTTTTTAAATGAATTGTGAGCATATAGCCACTGAGACAGGTCTCCTATGGAAACAGAGGCATGCTCCCATCTGTGGAAAGTGGTATTTTAAAGATTAGCCTTTCAGTAAGTAAATTTCCAAACGGTGGAGCCATTTGACTACAAGGTCAGTTTCCCCAGGCAGTTGCTCAGCTACATCATTGCAACAGGGAAAGAGGCCTTTAAAAAGCAGAAGCATATTGAATCTGGATGTGGAATGGCTAGTGGATTCTAAGGAGAGAAATGCAAAAGAATTGAGGTGCATCATTCTTTGGCAAGTTTTGGGCTGTTTTTGTTTTGTTTCCAGCATACAAAAGAATAGGTTGTGATTATTCAAAAATGACATTGGTCTTAATATTATTTTAAAATAATTCATTCATAGAACTTAAGTATGTCTTGTATATAATAAAGCCAAAAATACAAGAAATACAGAAATCAAGAAGTGGTTCCATAAAATAAAGCTCGAGCAGGAATCTACTGCTAATAAAATTTGAGTAAATAACCATTCTTCATATCACTTCATTCTATGACCCAACTTTCAATATGATATTGGTGCATAATCAAAAAGTTTTCTATAAGAGTTCAGGTAAAACTAATTTTATGTATGTATGTATGCATGCATGCATGTATGTGTGTATTGAGCCCGAGTCCCACTCTGTCAGTCAGGCTGGAGTGCAGTGGCAAACTCACGGTCATCTCAGCCTTGGCCTGCTGGACTCAGGCAATTCTTCCCCTCAGCCTCCCAAGTAGCTGGGACTACAGTTGTGTGCCACCACCCTTGGTTTATATTTTTTATTTATTGTAGAGACAAGGTCTTACCAAGTTTCCCACGCTGGTCTCAAACTCCTGGATCATACAATCCTCTGGCCTCTGCCTCCAAAAGTGTTGGGACTACAGGCATGAGCCATAGTGCCTGGCCAAGAATTCAGGTAAAACTAACTAAAGAACTCATTAGCTACATGTGATATCATGGCAGACTTTCAACAACAACTTTACCAGTTCCTTAGAAGTAGAAAACTAATTAGTGATGAATAAAATAAACAGTTCCACACCAGAGTGTGAAAGGTAGAATTGTCTTAAACTTTTATTAGTAATTGGTTCATTACAATGAATTACAATGACCATGAAAGGTTTATCTGAATACCAAATTCACATTTGATTAGTGTTACTAGAGTCAGATACCATATGAGCTCATCATAAACATTTTTTTTTTAAGTCTTTGCATAAAACTTGTAGACTGGAAAACCTTACCAGCAAGATTTTGCTATCTTTCTGAGCTATATATACAAATACATACGCGCATACTTAAAAGTAGAAATCTTTAAGAGTTGTGTATAAGAAAATAGTTTTAGAATACTTTTCTATTTTTTGCATCTTTTATATTTAGTGTTACTTTTATAATACAAGTAAAATTTATTTTAAAAAGTGAAACTAGTAAAAAGTAGACTAAGTGTAGTCAGAAACCTGTTTTACATCAACAAAGTATAGTAGAGAATTTTATATTTTTAAAATGTGGAGAGTTAATGGTAGATAGTAGGAGGAAGGTTGTTTTATGTATCTTATTCAAGAGACACTTACAAAACTCCTTATTCTCCAATTCACTTTAACGTTGAAGACCCAATATATGCTACCAGTGCTAAGCAAAATTTCATTGTTAATCCAGTTCATCATCAACCAAAATATTTCAAAAAATGTCACATCGGGCATACATTTTCTAGAGTAAAATTTGCAATTTTTGATCAATTGATTTTTGAACAATTTCCCCTTCGTAATCAAATTCTACAGTAGATTCCCTTTACATTGAATAAGACAGAACTGAACAGGTATCATGGATTTACAATATGAACATTCAATGGTTTCCCATTCTCTTTCAATACATGTAATATGCATAATACATAATCAAGACTTCCGTGCAGAGCAGAGGACCCCTTCATAACTCTGTTCTCGTTATTGTCTCCGAGTTCGCTTGCATCACTCCCTGGATTTCCTTTGTGATCTACTTATGGATTGAGTGGTCCGGTTTGCTTCCACATCTCCGTGTTTTTGTGCCTTGGATTTCCTCAGTTTGAAATGACCTTCCCTTTCTCTCAGTTACATAAACGCTTTCTCATCTCGAAGGGTAAGCGCACCCTAGTGTACAAACTTGGTAAGACCTTGTCACACTAGGCAAAAGCGAATCATTCTGAGATCCCATAGCACTTTGTAAATATCATAGCATTCTTTAAACTAATAGTTTGCGATTATTTGCTCGCATGCTCATCTCCACCACGAAACTGTAAGATGGCTTATTCTTATTTGTATCTACCCCAGGGTTAGCAGGGTGGCACACATTGGAGTTTAATAAATCTTGGTTTCATCAATGAATGACCAAGTTAATGGCTGAATATTAGAGTTGGCCTATTGAGAATCAATAATCTGTTTCACGTACACGGGAAAAAATACTGAATTCCAAAGTTTATATATCAGTCACCTGCAATCTAGGGCACTATTAACAACAAACAACAAGGACTAGTGTTTCCTTGACCCTAGTACGCATGCCATTCCTAATCTCTCGGTTTTGTATTTGTTCAGGCATGGCCTTTGTTTTTTGAGATGCCTTGTCGGACCTTAAACACATGAACAGGAATGGCAGAGGCATATGAGATTAGTAAAGAGAAGAACGAACGTTTATATGTTTATTCTAGGAGAAAATGTAATAGAAAGAACCCAGACCCACCGCAAATCTCTTGATATCCAGCAGGAGAACTGAATCTTTACATTCCTGGCTTTTAGAACCACGCTGAGCCAACACAAAGCACGATGTAGTGTTCTCTCTTTGCCATTAGAGGGCAGCACACACTTCACTAACTAGGGAAGGAAGGTTGGGCTGATAATTTTCGTTTGCTGCCGGAGCTTGGAATAAGTTCTGGCAACAAAGATGCCAAGATTCTTTCACCTCAGCCAAAATCCTCTTCAAAAGTGTTCATTCTTTAAACATTTCTATGTTGACATAATTTCATCGACTTCTATCACAGATTTCAAATTGTAATTGTATTTGTGCCTTGAGGGAGACTGTGACAAAATAGAATGAAGATGGGCTCTGGGGTTAGAAAAAATAAGTTTGCGGGTCTGAAATACACCACTCATTAGCTGTGTAATTTGTGCAATCTACTTAGCATCCTCTTTGTTTTTATTTTTAAAACACAGATAATAAGACTTACCTCATGAGGTTAATGCAAGAGCAAATAAAAACACAGATGCCAGCTTGATGTTTTCTAATGGCCTTCCCCCTTCTCTCTTTTCTCTCATGTGGGAAAAACAAACCATATCTTCAAATGTCTAACATATGCATGTGTCCTGCAAGGTGTCATGGCAGAACCCAAAGTGCCTAGCTAGAACCAGCCCTGAATCCATTTGCCAAGAGAGCACAGTTTTTCTGCCGGGAGCTCTACCTGGGAGCGGACAGAGGACCAATTAAGAGGCGAGGACAGGAGGAGAGGCCCAATGCCTGTAAGAACCTCCCAGACCCCCCCATGTGTCTTTGGCAGTGACAGACTGAGGAGAGGTGAGTCTGAAAGTGGCTGGGGGCTTTTCAGAGTTCTGTATGGCTCCTAAAATGGAAAAGATGATACGTTCTCAGGAAGTCCTCTCCCGGGCCAATTTGAGATACCTGCTGCCAATCAGACCCGGGATTTGGAGAGTGTCTGAGTTCCTTCCTGCTGCTGTAGCAGGGTACTATGGATTGGGTGTAGCTTGTTTCCTGATCTGTACAATTAAGGGTAGTAAAGCTTTAGATATCTTGTGAGTATGAGATAATATAACACTGCTGCAGTTCTGAGGACCTGGTAGAAACTCAGAGATACGGTTGTCGCCATCCACGTTATGCATGGGGGGGGTACAAAAAACCGGAATTTATTTACAAAAAACTGTGTATTTATTCTTACATGTTTAAGCTTCAGTCACCTTCAAAGTACGCCCATCGAGGTGCTTTTTCCACTGCTCAAAACAGCGTTTGAACTCGTCAGTTTTGATGTCTTTTAGCCTTTCTGCCGTTTTCTGTGTCACCTCTTCCACTTCGCCAAAACTTTTCCCTTTGAGGACTTTCTGCATCCAGGGAAACAAAAAAGAGTAGCTCAGGGTGGGATCTGGTGAACAGGGAAGGTGGGGCAAGGAGGTCATGCCACTTTGGGTCAAAAACTGCTGGACACTCAGCGTGTGGGCAGGTGCTCTCACAAATCAGCCATGAGGAAATGGGCAAACACGTTGAAAGAATCTCCCCCACAAAATTCACGGAAGATGAAGAGAGTGTCTCACAACAATCCTAAGCTGGTACACGGATGTCAGTGGGTTCCTAGAACACTTGATTAGCAGGGGAAGCCTTTATTACAAGGGGTCCGCCCTCCAAAAGATAATTATGGTATTTTGGGGATTCCTCCTTGTATTCACCCATATTCCTCACATGCTCTTTGGTATTATTTATCCTATTATGTTTTCCACTCGAAAAAAAGAATATTTGATCACCAGATTTAACATAATCGCATTTTATAAACATGAAATTAAATAAAAGTATATTCTAATTTTCAATCTTGTTTAATACACACAGAATTTAATACTCAAAATGTTTGTTTTATGTTGTTTTTCAGTTAGAAGAGTTCAATTTTATCTCTGGTTTCAATATAGATCTGCCTAGTATTGAGAATTTGTCTTTAAATATGATAAATTAGCATCATATTAATGGATAATTGTAATAATGAATCTTCTAGAATAAGCTCCACTTGGTTAGGCTGTATTATTTTTAATGTTGTGATGATAGATTCTGTTTGCTATCATTTTATTAAGAATTGTGCATTTATATTCAACATTGAGATTGCTTGATTGTTTCTCTTATTTTTTGTACCATCTTTGTCTAAGTTTGAGTATCAAGTTATACTTCATTACAAAATGAATTTAGAGGATTCCCTTTCTTTTACTATCTAGAAATATTTAAATAACCTTGAAATTGTTTGGTTTTGAAATTTTGGTAAAGTTTCTCTAGGAAAATATCTCAATATAATAGTTTTACATGAGATCACTTTTTAACAATTTTTTTCATCACAATTGGCCTGTTTAGACTTTCTGTCTTTACTGGAATCATTTTTTTGTGTGAATAATTTTGTATAAAAGTGTTCATTTTTTTCATTTTTCAAATTTTGTATAAAAATATTCTTTTTTTCATTTTTCTATATAGCACACAAGACTGTATGTTATTATTAGTACTATTTTCTCACTTATTATTTTGTTCTTCTTGCCATTTTTTCCCTTTGTGTGGTTGCACTTTCACTACACTTTCACTCCTTTTAAATTGGGTTACTTAGCAATGTCTTTTTGGTTATTTATTTTAAAGAACTAGTTGTTTATTAATGTATTTATTTTACTGTTATCTTATTCATTTCTTAATTTATAGTGTTATCTTTATTAACTGCTCCTGTGACTTTCTTTTAATTTACTTTTACTTTCTTTATGTAGATTTATGAATTATATTTTATTAATTTGTTTTTATTTTAACATTTTTATGGATATATATTTTAATGATACACATTTTACTTTGAGCATCACTTTTTCAATAGTCAATAGATTCTGATATGTTGAGTTTGTAATATTATTTTAAGAAACTTTATAATTTTAGTTTCCCTTTAATTCATATCTCCAACTTATCTTTGAATATGGCATTTAAAAATACATGACAGCCAGTCTCGGTGGCTCAGCCTGTAATCCCACGCTTTGGGAGGCCAAGGTGAGTGAATTGCCTGAGTCCGTAGGTCCGAGATCTGCCTGGGCAACTTGGCGAGACCTCACCTCTACAATAAATCAAAAAAATTAGCTGGGCGTGGTAGTGTGCACCTATAGTTCCAGCTACTTGGAAGAGTGAGGTAGAAGGATCGCCAGAGCCCAGAAGGTCGAGGCTGAGGTGGCTGGAGCATGCCACTGCACTCCAGTCTGGGTGACAGAGTGAGACTCCAACTCAAAAAAAAAAAAAAGCATGATAGCATTTATTTATGATTTTTAAAAATTGCGGCATGGCTTGAAAATATTGTTTATATTTTTTCTATCTTTTAGAATTATAAACTTTCTCTTCAGTTCTAATATGTGGTCAAGTCATGTGTAATGTCACATGTTCTCTGGTAACAAAAGTTATATATGCTATTACTGAGATGTGTTGAATTCCATATAGCGATGTAAGACCTACTCTATTGAGTTTTCTTATTGGATCTTCCTTGTCATTAATAATTTTGGTTAACTTGATTCCTTTTTAAGATTGTGTATAAAAATCTTTATAATTTGTGTTGGTTTTATCTAGCTTTCCTTACATTTCTTATAGATTTTCATTTGTAAAGGTCAATGTTGAGTGTTTGTGTATATGAATATAGTAACTACTATCTTTTATATTGATTAAATTGTTAACGTTATAAAGTTTTCTTCATTGTTCTATTTAAGAATTTTTGGCTTGAATTTCTCCTTGCCCAGTATTCATATTGAAATGTGTCTTTCTTGCTGTTTGTATTTGCCTTTGTTGTTCTTTTTTAAAGATTTGAATTTCTTCATTTTACATGTGTGTTCTTGTATACATACAAAAGAAAATTTTGTTTTATTAGCCAGTCTGAAAAATCTTTAATATGTGAGTATATGCATTTGCATTTATGGTTATGATCAATATGTTTGGTGCTTATTTTGATGTATGGCCCATTTTATTTGTTTACTTTTTGTTTTTCAGAGTTATTTTGGAAGATTTGTATTTCTGTTCTAATGGCTCTCTTTATATTAATTCATTTATAAATTACTCATAATTTTCTTATTTGTAGATGGTGACCTTTGGTTCCCTACTATAAGCAAAATTGCAATTATTTAGTAATCTCTTTTCACCCACCTTTTATTCTTCCCCAACATATAACTTAAGGTAACACCCTTTTATACCTAGAAATACCTATAAGGTAATCAGTGAGCATACTCTACTTTTTATTTTCTCTCCTCTTTCTGCACCACTAGTTTTATTATATCTACACACAAAGCTAAATACTACCTTATCTATATTACCTGCAACATTTACTTGATTTTAACATTAAACAAATGCCAAATACTTTTGAGTCACTTCTTAGTTATCTAAAGCTCATTCTCTATTGGAAAGAATAGTCTCTCTGGTTCAAAGTTCAGCTCTCAAGACAAAAAAGTAGACATGTGTTTGGTTTAATTGGTGCCTTATAGAAAAGATTGTTCAAGTGGATGCCAGTCAGTGAGAACTCAGACTCATCAGTCTGTGTAGTCAGAACAAACAACAGACTTATTGGACCTGTTATAACCGTAACAGTTTCATTGCCCAACGTGGCAAGTCAATACACTGAGACACTAGGTTGCAGAAGAGAACAATGTTTAATGGTAGGGCTGCTGAACAAGGAGACTGGAAGAAACCTTAAACCTATCTCCTGAAGAGTTTGGGGTTAGAGTTCTTAAGGGTTTTGAAGTGAATTGAAGTGTGGAGATTTTTGATTGACTGAAGAATGCAGGAGGAAGTAATGGGACAGGAAGATGAAGAAACTCATGCTGATTTGGTTCCTCTGTGGGGATCTTCACACTGGTTCCACTGGAATTCAATTGTTCCACTAGAATTCAGGAGCTGAAAAACATTTTAAGCAATTCTTAAACAAAAGTATTATGATGCTAACGTCAGTATCCTATCTATAGGAACTATAGGGATGCCTATGGTCAGTATCTAGTGCTATGTGACTTTGGACTACAAGGAAGTAGGCCAAAGTGCAGCCTGATTAATGCTTAACTGTAACTATATTTCTGTCCAGAATTCTTGTTAACCCTGTGAGGACAGGTTCACTATGCCTATGTTCTACCCTATGACTTTTCTTCTTATGACAAACAGTACAACACAAAACAGTACCATAAAAGACAACAAAAACGGATGAAAAGAAGTTGCCTGATTTCTTCAAGGATGCAATACAAGTAGGAACCAGTAACAAAATCTGAGTAACACATTGAGACTAAATAACTGAGAAACTCAATGCAAAGAGATAAGAGCTCAGATCCATTGTTGACTCACCACATCAGCACAGACTTGACAAGCCCTGAGCAGCAAGGCTCAAGCAGCACTTCTGATAGCACCTGGGGTCTTCAGCAACAGGCAGTACAGACTGTGTTTTAAGGGGACCTTCATGAGAATTATAGAAAGAAATAAAGACCAACCAAATGAGAACAAGCGAAAAGCTATTTGTTCAGACTTTGATACAGCAAGGGGTCAGCCACCATCACTTTTATTTCACAGAAACTGAAAGACCGACAGCGGTATAGGAAAACTTGATGGTGAAACAAGGGGCAGCTTCAGGTGAGTTCATATGAGACTGTCAGCATGGGGACACTGTAGTTGGGTTACATAGAAGCAGGCATGCTATGTGACTGGTTAGGGCTGTATATTTGGTTTTCTTCATTTGGTTTTAAGTTGGAACTTAGGGAATTAGGGAAACTATTAGTATTCATCATGTCATTTTGGACCAAGTGTCACAGGGATTATTGTTTGACTTCTAGACTGGTTGCTAAAGATAATAGTCTAACTTCTTAAACTGATCTATAGATAGTACTAAGTTGGTTTCTTGAACTGTTTGCTGCAGGTTGTCAGTCTGGCCCTTGTTGCATACGTAGTCTTTCACAGTGAACAAAATAAATTCCCAGGTCCATAAGATGTCTTTCTCAATCTCTTAGAGCTCCTTGTCTCTGACTTCCTACATCTCTAATTCTCTACCTCTGTAATCTTCGGTGAAACACGTATTCTCTGTAGGCCTCAGTTTTCTTATCTGAAAAATGATAGAGTTCATTGAGAAAACAGTTCCCAGACACATATAGTGAGTATTTAGTTGGATGGGAGGAAAAGGCTCTGGGGAAAGGTCACTTAAATAGTGATAAAAAATATATGCAAAACCTGTACAGTCTACTACCTACACAGTAAACTCAAGTGAGCTAACTCAGGAAAATGTTACCTGGCAAGTGTCATGCTGTGGGGAAAAATAGTTGGAAATCACTGGTGCGGCTAATCTATCAGGTTCATTTCACTCTAATTGTAGGAATCAATTCTGTTATAAACTACCCACCTCTCAGTCTGTTCATGACTATCACTAGCATTTATGAGAATGGGTACAAAGCAAACGTTGTTCTAATGATCTCTGTAGAATCAACTGGCAAGTACATGTTGATCAGAGGCCAAGATCAAATAGTGATATTGATTTGGTCATTAAGTTCCTTTTGGTTTTCCAATCTGCCTAATTTTAATCCTCTTCTCTTTTTCAGGTTTTTAATTGTCCTTGTAGAGTCACTGTCCTTGTTGAAAGTTAAATTTACTGTAGGTGTTTATTTCTGAACAAAATGTAAGGTGAAATGCTATGTGCTGCCCTCTTCAGATTATTGAAATTGTGGGTCACCATCAGTCATTCTGAGTAGTTTTGCAGAAATTGTAATGACCTTCCTATGTTTTGTGTTTTTTAAAAACTCTCATAATTCTATATGCATGATGTCAACCTTTATCTATTTAGTTAACGGTATTGTTCCTTTTAGATACCAGGTACTAGTCTAGGCTCAAAGAAACTATCAATATACCGGGCTCGGTGGCTCAGCCTGTAATCCCAGCACTTTGGGAGGCTGAGGTGAGTGGATTACCTGAGCCTGAGCATTTGAGACCAGCCCGGGGAACTTGGTGAGACCTCATCTCTACAATAAATCAAAAATTAGCCGAATGTGGTAGCACGTGCCTGTAGTTCCGGCTACTTGGGAGACTGAAGCAGAAGGATTGCTGGAGCCCACAGGTCGATGCTGGAGTGGCCATGAGCATGTCACTGCACTCTAGCCTGGGCAACAGAGTGAGACTCCAACTCCAAAAAAAAAAAAAGAAAGAAAGAATCAACAAATAGAAACAGATACACTGCTAGTCGTCACTGGAGCTTACACTTTAAAGCTATAATTTAGGCTTAAATATGTAATGTTCCTAAGGTGATAAACACTTTGAAGGAAGATAAGGAGATATACAATGAAGAAGAGTGTTACTTACATAAAATTGTCACAAGAGATATATTTGATAAATTGATACTGCAGGAGATATCTGAAGGAATGAAAGGAAATGAATGTGAATAAAAGAAAAAAGTTTTCCAGGCAGAGAGAAAAAGTGCAAAGTTCCTGAGAACATATTTGGCATGTTTCAAGCACAGCAAGAAAGTCAACGTAGTCAGAGCCAAGTGAGGGAGAATGATAGGAGGTGAGCTTGATTTGAGAGGCATTGAGAAGCAAAGCCATAGAAGGTCTTTGGGCCATGGAAATAATTTGGTTTTTACCATGGTTTGCTCTGAGTAATATGAAAAGGCATTGAGGATTTTGAACAGTAGAATAATATATTGTCACTTATGTTTAAAAATATCACTCTACCTATTATGTTGAGAAGAGACCAAAGGGACAAAGATGGAAGCAAATTGGTAAACTTGGAGGCATTGCAATGGTGTAAATGGTAAAATAACTTGGCTTAGATTAGGAAAGTAGCAGTGAGGGAGGTGAGAAGCTGTTTCGTTGAATGTGGGATATAAGTAAAGAGAAAATCAAAGTTACCTTTATGGGTTTTGAGCCCAAACCAGAGTAAAATGGAGTTGACATTAATTGAAATGGGAAAACTAGAGGCAGAACAGGTTTGACAGAGGTGGAGGAGAAGGGCTCAATTCTAAATGTGCAATTGACTTGTGAGATATCCAAGTTAAATATTAGGTAAATATTTGCATTAATATGTCTGGAGTTCAGAATAAGGTCAAAGTCAGAGTTATAAATTTGAGAGTCGCATGTTTACATATGTGTTTTATTGCAAAAGAAATGGATAAGATCAACTAAGAAGTGAGAGTAGGAAGAGAAGACACGGAGACTTGAGCCCTCAGATATTCAAATTTTTGGAATCTGGAAGACAAAGTGGAATCTACAAAGCATTTTGGGTAGGAAAAGAGGAGAACCAAGAGAGAATGGTAGTTCAGAGTTCAAGTAAAAATAATCCTTCCAATATGGAGAGGTTACCTTTGTTGAATGATGCCAAAAGAGTAAGATAAGAACCAAAATAATTTTGAAATGGCAACATAAAAACTATACCACTGTACTTGATGTTGACATAAGAAGTTTTAGCAGATTGCTGGAGATGAAAAACTAATTAGAGTAAAATCAAGAAAGAGCTGGAACAGAGGAAGTAGCAGCCTTGAGGATAGTAAAAGAGGCATACAAAATGGAATGCCTCTTGAGCAACAAGGAAAAAATAAGCTTCCTTCTTTTTTTTTTAACTTGAGGTATTTTAGTATGCTTCTAAGGGGAAAGAAATTATCCAGTAGAAAGAAAGTAATTTATGACACAGGTGAGAGATGGGATGCCTGTAATAGTAGTATTATCATTGAGAAGTCAAGAGTAGCGGTACCTACAGTCCCAGCGAAAGGGCTGAATGGTGAATGTAAAGGAAGACAGTGAGCTATGTACACCAACGTTAAGTAGGTTGGTAGATATGGCCATGGGGATAAGAAAGAAGTTTCTCAGCTAAGGCTGAAGAGAAAACAATAAATGGGAATTGGTCAGTATTAGAGGAACCATTTTAAAAAATGGTTTTAGTCCCAAGTCAAATTAATTAAAACACATAAGGACTCAAACCATGAAATTAGCATATTTTTATGAACAACTGAAACAATGTGTTCACTTTACTCATGCATTCACCAGTCATTTCTTAGCAAACACTTATTGGGTATCTATAACGTGACAAACCCTGTGATTAGCCCTGGAAAAATTGCATAGTCACTGTAATCATAGAGGAACTTATAGTCTAGCTGGGAATACAGACATAGAAAACAAACTACAACTACACTTCTCTTCATTTATATGGGATACATATCATCTTTATAGTGACCATATTTATCAGGTATCTTGGGATAGTACCTACTTCAAATATTCTGTTTTGTTCTACGAATAAACACAATCAGGTGTAATGCTACATGTTTCTGTTTTTGCTTAAGAAATTATGGTGTCCATCTCTGTTACTAGGACATGTTCAAAATGCTAGGAGTAAGAAGTAATTCACTCTAGCTAGAGAGTTAGAGATTCATTTGATAAAAATCTTGAAGGATGAGTGGAAAAGGCAACCATATGCCAAATATCAGAAAGAACATGTGTAAAATCCTAGAGGCATGAATCCGGATAGATATGCTGAGAATAACTTGCTAATAGAAGCAAACTTTATTGAATTTTCACTTATTGATTTTTTTTAAGCAGAAAAAAATTGTGTCAGTGGCTTTGTAGAAGGTGGATGGAAGGAAAAAAAGACCAGCAAAATGTCTGATGTAATGGTTAAGAGGCTGATGAAGATCTACACTGGAACAAGGACAGAGGAGGTAAAAAGAATAAATGGATTAAAGAGATGTTTCTGGATGTGCAATTGACAAGGTTTGCTGTATGACTTTAAGGAAAGTGAAGGATCATGAAGAATTTATCAATTTCTCAAAGTTTTCTGCCCTTCCAGACTGGATGGAAAGTGATATAGCTAACTAAAATAGGAATTATAAGAGCTATGGTTAAAAAAAAAAAAGGAAGGAAAAGAAAATGAAATGGAGCTATGGTAGATTTCTTTTTCTTTTTCTTTTTTTTTTTGAGACATAATGAGGTTTGAATGTTAACATAATGTTTGATTTGCAGATATCCACTGGACAGTGAAAATAAGGACAAGGCTCAGAAGACAAACATCAGAAGTTATCATTGTGTAAATGCCAATTAAAGTCTTGGGAGATGACAAACTCATCGAGTATTTATGTCTGCAATGAGACAAGAATACTGCAGATTGGCTCTGAGAAGGAATGCTAGTATAATTAAGAGGCAAGTCAAGATGAGCCTGTGAAAGAAGGACATGATCAACTTATCAAATGCTCCATAAAAGCCTGAAACCAGGTTCCTGGATTAAGCCATGAGTCAAACAATGGTGACTTTTGACAGTATAGCTTCAGTTGACATGGTGCGTGAAAGAGAATAATGGAGACTGAAAAACAGGGGTGATGATCATGTATATGGAAAAGTAGAGAGGGAGTCACAAATATTATGTTCCCCAAGTGATGGGGTCAATGGCTACAAAGTATCACTATGATATAGGGAACGAAATGGATAAGATGAAAAAGACTTTATACTGTGATTCAAATAACTGTCCTGCTCAAATCTAGGTGGTATACCACCATAAGGTTCCCTTAGTGAGGAAATAAGAAGATGAGGAGAGATGGTAGAATGAAGGCCAATGGTATGTAACTTAATTAAGAGATTCTCTTCATTTTGTTAAGTTTCTTACGCTTGTTTACATTTATGCTTACATTTGTTAAAATGCAAAAAGTATCCCATCATCCTTACGCAAGCCCCCTTTTGAAAACCTAGCAAACAAATAAAATCAAAATATACTGCTTTACTAAGTCCCTAGGCCCTCTATCAGGCATGCACAGAAAAAGGAGACAAGTACAAGTTGAGATATCTCTATTCCTTAGTATTTCTTTCTAAATTGCTCTGTAAGGCTAAATAAGGCTACATGTACAACTTCTAGGAAGGCACCATTTTGAATACAACTGTTCAAACTGATTGCATTGCTATTTTCTCCAAACTTTGCATTTTAAAAAAGACAAAAACAAGAAGAAAAAATTTTAGTTGGCATGTTTCCATATAAGTGGTTTTTTGAAAATATAATCTCTTGGAAGCCAAGTTTCAGGACAGAATTTAGCTTCAGGTTATCTGGTTAGGAAAAGGCAGAGCCATGATTTAATTGAATCCAGGTAATCTGACCCCTATGCCTTTGTGCTATATTAATTTACCCATTCAACAAACGATGGCCAGACCCATAGAGGTTTTCTTTACAAGAAGTAAATTTCTGTATTAGGGGGCTAGTTCCCCTATAATTTGACAAATCAAAGGTTAGAAGGGCCTCACCAATCAGTGTGGGTTAGTGTCCAAAATTTAAATAAACTAAGAAGCTTTTACAATTTTATATTATAACATATGTAATAAATACATAATACAAGCATTGAAAAAGGAAAGAAAGTGGTATTTTAAGTAGTATAAGGAATTCCCTCTGAAATGCTACTCAAGTGGCTGTGTGCTACAAGCACTGAATGTAATCAACATTTAGTTGTACATTGGTGAAATTATTATGAAAAGAATATATGAAAGATTTTAAGGTTTTATGACCATTTAAAAAAATGCACAGGCATATGGGTAGTGATAACTTCTATGAATCCTGGAGAAAAGTATTAAATAATTATTTGAGGGTCATAGAAAAACAATGACTAACAGAATAAAAGTGTAAAATGTCTATAGATTATATATGCAAAATCAAGCACATAGCACTGTTCTTCATCAAATATTTGAGGAATTTTTAAGGAATATTTTGACAAGAATTTAGGGTTCTAATTTTTATGCACTTGGAAAAAGTTGTATACTGCTAACATTTCCAATCAGAGTTTTGAAATCATGATTGAAGGACACGTGGATTGCTACAAGACAAAGTATGTTGTATGAGAGATAAGCTGAGAGGACAAAATGAAAAGAATTATGCACAAATCTCATAAAATCAAGGCAAAGAACTTGTGTCAAATAGCTTATTGTTGGGTGGAGAACTCTTCTAAGAGTCCTTCTGGTGACTTTTCTTCTAAGTGGCAAAAACCCAAATCTAGTGACTTCATTTCCATTGTATGAATTATAGTTGCTAATACTGCAAATATTCTTGTATTCTGCAAATATTCTTCTTCAAATATTCTCTGATGGCTGTTACTGGACTAACCCTTGCTTTCTATAAAGCTCCTGTAGGAGAGGAAAAGTAATTTTCCCCTCAACCCTCTTGAGTTCTTTGTTGAAATGGACCTTGTAAACAAAAGACAGATTAACAAGAGGTAAAAAAATTAACAGAGCTCTTTAACATTTATATTTTGTAGGTACATGAGAGATGCCCAGAGAAAGAGTAATTCTCAAAGAGATGGCTTTAAATTCTAGCTCATATAGCATCTTCAATAAAGAACAGTAAAGTTTTAGAGAAATAGCAAAAACAAAAAAAAATTTGAGTTTCTAGGGGCAGCACTTCAAGGGAAGACAAATAAATGGCAGAAAAAGGCTAGTTAGGAAAACTTATTAATATAGACTGCTCTGGTGACATCTCCAGACTGACAAGTGTTTAAAATTTTCTTCAGTGGTTAACCTTTGTTCTCCCTGGTAGAGAGGGGAGGCAGGATGCCTTTTGTCTTTGTAAATTTATGTCCTGCTTTCAGACAAATACAGGAAGAGCAGAGTACATTCCTACACCTGCTTCTTCTCAATGGCCTTCAGATCAAAACAATTCTTAGGCCAAAGAGGCATATTTTGGAATGGCGTATTCTAGCCTCTCATATTGCCATTTTCTTTACAGCAAGGATTACAACTTGAAATGCGGTTTTGAAAATATTTGGAAAATTGTTTATTTATTGTATATGTACATTTTTTTGGGGAAAATTTGTACTACATGTGGAAAGGAATCTTTAGAGAGTCTTAAGCTACTTTCTGTATATGGAAAAGTAATTAGCGTACTTGTTGTTGATGTTGGTGATGCTGTTTTCCTTACTGGATATCTAATTACTATTTCCACAAGATGAAGGAAGGTGACTCTGAACTATATGAGAATAAAGCACCTTTGAAAGTCCAAACTTTAGTCTTTCATTGTTTTCATTGGCTAAAATGGCAGCCAAGGGCAAACTAGACTGAGAGGTTTTGTCACCCACACAACTGAGACTATGATACTTGAATAAATGACATGTTAAGCCATGCTTGGCCATTATACTTCCTGCTGAGAGTTGTGACAAATCATAGACTTCAAAATACTATCATGGGGGAAAAATGAGTTCTTTAGGAAAGAGCAGTATTTGTCTTCCTCAAGTATAACTCATCATTAAGAACAAGTGTCTGGAAAAGAAAACAGTTCTTCAATTGACATTGTAACTTTGCCCCTTTTATCAGCATTAGAACAAGAATTTTTTAAAGGAAAATCTACATGCCCTTATTAATTCTCTTGATCACTTGCCAATCTACAATTAGTGAAGCAGCAACTTGTGTAAAAGATTTTAAAGATGCATAATGCAAACAGGGGAAAATCATGCCTCTTGAAAGGTAATCAATGTCTTCAAAAATGTTTCAAATATATTTTAAAGCTATGCTAGCCAAGAATATTTATATTTGAAAAAGACTATCCTTAAGTGGATGCTAGTTAGAGGAGAAGATGCAAATATCTGGCTTATTTTTAAAAGAATTCGACAAAAAAGATGTTGATTATCAAGCAAGTATTAAATAATGAATGTATGTATCATTATCTAAGAGGGTATATTTCAGCTGACTGTGTGTTTTTCCAACAAAAACAAAGTAAAAGCAAAGCAAAGCCTAGTCAATATATCTCAAACAATTAAATGCAATGTTTGCCTGCTTTACAACAGATAGTGACTCTTAGATTCTTTCTCAATTCTAGTCAAAAATCACCTTGTATCTCTCAAATGAAGGACTTGCTGTTCAACATTAACTTTTTAAATGGCAATAATTTGCTTTGTTTACAATAAAATCAGGTAAAAATGGACATATAGAGTACTTAGCTTTTAGATAAGTGTTTTTTGTTTTTTTTCCTGGAACAATCAATTTCATTTTACATATATTACCTCACTGATCTTTAACATTGTTCAAGGATGGTGTTATCTACATTTTACAGACAAGCCAAGAAAAATTTTAAAAACCCTTGAGCCCATCTCAAGATTCAGCTCTTACTATGTATCTGTTATATGTGAATGACTTGAGCAAAATTTGAATTATGCATCTACTAAATTCCTAAAGGAGTTATTCTGTGCTGCTGCTGCTGGAGATAGTATGGCCCATTCATCAGTTTCTGCTTGTTGTTCTAATTTTCCTGTCCTCACAATGCCACGTGTAAACAGCATCAGCTATGTTTTACCTGGGAGTAAAACTCAAGGTAACTTTGGTTTTCTGGCAAGGTATGCAGAACTTTGTTGCTGAAAAGAAAATATGGTTGATTGATAAAACATCTAGACTTTTCTTCTTTTTGTAAAAGCTAATCTTAAGATAGATTTCTCAGTGGAGGTAACAGCTTGCCTTGACAACTTGGTGAGCACAGTATCATCATTTCACACAAAATATATGGCAGGCATTAATTTTCAGTGTCAGATCAATTCATTGACCACAACTATCAAGAGCACAAAACGACTGGACAATTAATTCCTTTTTGACATGAAATTACTGTATAATAGAACTGCAGCCTTCACTCTTTCCCTAACCAATTGTCACATACTATGCTTTCAGAGGTCATTGAAAGCACAGTGCATAAAACCTTTGACCAAAACTCTTTTCATGTTTCTATACTTGTTGATTGGGTCATATCAAATCATTGTTTCCTTTTAAAATGCTCTCTTTTTCTTCTCAAAGTGTTATTTCTTAAGTAGAAATATAAGAGAAGCATATATTTAATTTAACATTCCTTGTCCCTCTTTTGCAATTTGGTTAATCATTTTTTCTTTTATTTGTATGTGTTTACACTTATTATATATATAGAAATACACACATGTATATATCCTTGAAATATAAACATTCTTGAAATGTTTATGTTATTTATTATATTATCTTTTTTAAAAATTTGATTTTGGCTATTTCCCGTCAGAAGTGGGCAACCTCTTAAGGCTTGGAGGTTAGCATCCTAAAGTTGATCCCTAGGATGACTTTGACCCCGGATAACTCAACTTCAAGATATCAAAGCTTTTTTATTTCCGAGTTGTCACCAAGGAGTCACATGAGGCTATAGAATGGCCTTTACCACACCACCCACCTCTATATATCTAGTTTAATGCCTGCCATGTAGTGAGCATTCAATGAGTACTTGTTAAGTGAATGAATGACTTCCTTTTAAAGACATTGTGGTAATGTCTAATTTACATGAATTGATTTTAGCAAGTTGAGAGCAGATCGTATTTGTCAATGTTAGTCATGTTCACTTCCAGTTAACAAAGGTGGTTTTTATATGTCCCTGGGAACACTGAGAAAGTAAGCAGTCTAGCAATATTCTTTGTGTAGACTTGAGGTGGTAGTAAGGAAGAAGGAGGCATATGTGAGAGGCAGCCTGGCATAGGGGTTAAGAGTGTGGGGTCCTGAGTGAAAGTGCCTGGGGTTGAATACTAGTTCTGCAGGGGGCTAGCTATGAAACCTTGGACAAATTATTTGTACTATCTGCTTAATGGAGACAATAGTAATAGTATCAACTTTGTAGACTTATAGTGAGCATCAGGTAAGTTAAAGCAACACAGTTCCTGGCACAAAGTAGGTTTGTTAACCAGCTAGGGTAAATTACTTTTGTCACTGCTCTCCAGTTACAAAAATGGCACTTATTCCCTAAATTTTACTTTTAAAAAAGATTGTTCCTCTTCCGTCCCACAGCTCGTTGAGCTTAAATGTAAATACTGAGGTAAATCAAAATATGTTCAAGTATACACAGCCTTCTATCTTATACTTGACAGTAAATGCTGATCAGTTTCTCACTATTACAAATCCTTAGCCTGGGAAGTCCCTTAGAACATAATGCACTGTGTACTCAGCTTTGACCTCTCCATGACCCTGCAGGATGTCCAGACACAGGAATGCTCAAATGCCTGGTGGAAATCCTGAAGTCTCTCCAATCATAATTATCCTAATAAAATAACAATATTTACTAAATGTATATTATGTGGCAGACACTGTGCTAAATGCTTTGTGTACATGACACCACTGCACACTCTATCCAAACTGAGGAGAGTACCTTGATAAGATCCAGTGAAATCCCACTGTCCTGGGCCACCTGACCACTCTGCCGATAGCAAAAAATCTGGAGAGTGAAGGGATAAACTATCTTTAAACAGCCCTCACTGGGCTTGTGATACTTCCAGGTTTGTCTCAGTTTCCTCAAGTCCCATGAGTTTTGATGCGGCCCTCTCAATGGAGCGCTATCCCTCCAAATCTGTACTTTCTTAGACTCACATTGAGCCTTCTTTTCTGAATTAAACTTCCACCTTAATTTTCCAATTGATATTTCAACCACCCTTGGTCCATCAGCCATTGAGCTTCTAGAATTTTCCCCTAGAAACAGGAGATATTGCTTATGATCCATGATTTGGGAAGTTACTGATTCATATAGAGATCATGTAGGCTAAAATTCAAATTCAGAATATTTAACTCAAACTGGTATGTTTTGAATAGCATTTGCACAGTTCTCTCAAAAATTATCTTATCATTTATCTGCCAATGCCAAAAATTTTACCTTTTAAAAATTAATTACTTAAGTCTTAAAAGTGTTCTATCTTTTGTATCTAAAAGATTTTTTTGAATTCTTTGAAAATGCACAGATTCCCCTGATTATCTGCACAATATTCAATACTATTTATGTATATCACCAGTGAAAGTCTAGTACCTTATTATATTTCCTCTGTTATCTGTTATAGTTAATCTTCAAATTAAATCTGCAGTTCACAGGTATTATAACACTCAAAATAAAGAAACTGAAGGTTAAAGAAGAGCACATAACTTTGGAGTAGCTAAGAAGTAGCTCTGAGTGGTCCAATGCCCATTCCCAAATTATTTCCATGCCACCTGCTCAAGTTTGGTTGACTAAATATAAGATTTTTAAATTTAAAAGTTTAAATTCACCCAAATAACCTTTTATACTCACTTTTACTCCTCCACCTAGTTGTTTTGATTCTGTATAAACATGGACCCTGTGCACCAGTTAATTTCAAAGACTTTTTAAATGTCAAGAGTTGAACTGAGATTTCATGACTCTCCAGTCTCTACACAGGTCATTAGTCCAAAGTGCTTTTTAGGACAACCCACCAGCCTCCAGCGGCTCCAAGTGTCAGTTAAACAGATGCCCATCCTTGGTAATATCTCCTTAAAACCCAAAGAGTAAATTTTATAAGTAGCTCTGCAGATTTGACTATTGAAAGACTAATGGGCCCATATAAAATAATCTTCTTCCAACTTCTGGGCTTATGAAAGCCCTAAAAACAAATTAACTTTAATGTTTTTCCAAGGTTTGTTAACCTTGCTTGCTTAACAGCTGCTCTGCTTTCGTAATGAAAAAGAAACGAAGCTGTAATGGCCCTAAGGTTGCCAAAATTTGGGGGTGAACAAGCTTTCTGTGCTCTTCAGAACATTCTCTCTCCAAGAAGTATGATTGTCAGATTCCAAAAGTCTCAGGACATTTACATCTCAGCAGTGATGAATGCCACAGATATACAGCAAATAGGGCTGCAGTGAAATTTAATGTTCGCTTCCGATGCTCCAGTTCTTATTAGAAAAGGTCACCGATTGTCCTACTCAGATGATTAATGCAGACTCTTGCCTCTTTATGGGATATTTCTGCAATATGTGCTGCTTAAGTGACTATTTGTTCCTTATTTCAGACTCTACTAGTGTTTAATTCTCAACATGAATTTAGACGTGTGGAAAAAATGCCACTTTTCAGTTTCAGGTTTTGTAGATTGCCCTGTTAAAAGGAAGCTTAAATCACGGGATCCAAAGAAAGCGTGAAGCCTATTTTCATCAAATTTACCCTAGCAATTTTCTTTAAATTTATGCGGGTAGCATAATTACTGTAATACACAAGCCCCTTTTCAAAAGTATTTGGAAAATGCAAGCCAGAAATATTTTCTTTCAGAAATCCTGTCAGTCCAAGGGTAGAAGTAGCAATAATCCTTTCTTATTTCTCAAGTTATAAAAAGAAAACTTCTTAAAACATATCTTCCATACCTTACCTATAAATGAGTTATAACTTGGACACAGTACACTGCTTGCAATGTTTTTGAAGTTAAGAAAAGTGTTTTAATTTGTCACTTTCTTGAGTCAAAGTGACTAGCAGTTTTCCTATTCTCTTTCTATGCCTATCAAAGATGGTTCCTTAAAGGACAGGACTTTTCAGCATCTACCACATAAATTCAAACACATGGATTTCTAGTTTTCTTGCTTTGGTCTTCTTGCATCTATTTCTGCCCTAACTTATTATTCCCCCAATGGGGAAATCCAGAAAGTACTAAATACTTGAAGTCTATTCTTATATAACTTTTACTCACATAACATTCACACAACTGTGAAAATCCATTACCAAGTTTCTGCTGTTGCCCTGGAAAATGCCTACAGAACCCTGGATTTTAGATGGAGAAAGAATTTTTTCTAGATGAAGTTGACCTGGAATAATTTGCCCTATTACTCAAATGGCTTTTTTCCCCCCTGTGTGGCCTTTTTCTTTTTCAACCTACTAATGAGTTTATTGCTGATCTACTACATGTTTGCTTTATGTTAATTATATTTCATAACACTACCAAGTTAATGTCTATAAGCCAAATTGTTTTGGGTGCTGTCACTAATGTTGGTCACAAAGAACTGATCAAATTGTCAACAGTCAGTGTGAAAGAGTCGATTATATAGATTCTGCCCAGAGCCAATAGAAAATGTACGTATCAAAATAAGATTTCTTTTTTTTTCTTTGACAACCTTCTTTGTCAAAGAACTTAAATGAGTTCATTTTAAATTTCATTGCCTGCATTTGAGACTGGCAAGCGGACGAACCAAATCTGATGAGAAGATAAAAATAATAGATACTAGCCAATCATATTTTAAATGATGTCTTTTTGTTTAAAATATACAAATGATACCAAAGCCTCCCTTTTCACTATTATGTGTAAGTTTTTAAGCATTAACTTCAAAACAGAAGTAGCTATACAGACAATTGATTACATTGTCTTGTACGTAAAAAAACTAAACATTTTCCTCAAAAAACCTATAAAAACTAATAAAATCAGCAAAGTTACAAGATACAAAATCAATACATAAAATCTAATTGTATTCCTATAAAATAACAATTAGCAATCCACAAAGGAAATTAAGAAAACAAAATGCAGTATCTGGATAGCCAAAATTTTCTTGAAAGAAAGAACATTGGCGAACTCATACTTCTTGATTTTAAAACTTGCTACAAAGCTACAATAATCACAATAGTGTGGTACTGGCATAAAAACAGACATATGGACCAATGGAATAGAACAGAAAGTCCAGAAATAAACACACACATCTGTGTTCAAATGATTTCCAACAAGGTACCAAGACTATTCAGTGGGAAAAGGATAGTCTTCAACAAGCGGTTGAAGACAACTCGATATCCACATGCCAAAAAATAAAGTTGGACTCTTACCTTGCAGCATATACAAATATAAACTCAAAATGACCAAATACCTAATATAAAAGCTAAAACTATAAAACTCTCAGGGAAAAAAAAAAAGCTTTGTGGGAAAGCTTTATGACACTGGATTTGGAAGTAGTCTCTTAAATATGACACCAAAGAATTGGCAACTAAAGAAAACATATTATCCTGAATGTGTAAAGTCCTCCTATAACTCAATAACAACAACAACAACAAAAATATCTAATTTTAAAATGAGGGAATAACTTGAATAAACACTTCTCCAAAGAGGACATACAGATGAAGGATATGGAAAGGTGCTCAACAGCACTAATCATTAAGAAAGTGCAAATCAAAACCACAGTGACATACTACTTTAAACCCAGTAGGATGGTTATTACTTAAAAAAAGAAAGAAAGAAAAGAGAAAAGAAACTAACAAATATTGGAAAGAATGTGATGAAACTGGGAAACTTATTTATTGCTGGTGGGAATGTAAAATCGCGTAGCCACTTCGGAAAAGTGTGGTAGTTTCTCAAAAACTAAACATAGGGTTATATAACCTAGCAATTTCATTCCTGGGCATATATCCAAGAGAATTGAAAACTTACATCCGCAAAAAACTTGTATACAAATATTTAAGCAGCATTACTCATAATATCTGTAAAGTGGAAGGAACTCATGTATCTACCAACTGATTAATGGATCAACAAAATGTGTTATATTTGTATAATGAAATACTACTCAGATATGAAAAAGAATAAAGTATTGATATGTGCCACAACATCAATGACAATATTATGCCATGTGAAAGAAGTCAGACACATAGACCATATTTAATTCCATGTATATAAAATGCCCAGAGTTGGTAAATCCATAGAGACAAAAAGTAGTGGGAAATAGAGTTTGACTGCTAATGAGCACAGAATTTTTTTTATACGCTTTAATTCATTTTAATGATGTGGGGTACAAATAAGGTTTAGGTACATAAGTGACCTATGCACAGGGGAAGTTAGGACCTCCAGCTGGTCCTCCCTTCCCCTGGTATAGGATCAGGTACCCTTTATGTTGTAATGTGCCCCTCCCCCTCCCCCGGCAATTCTCCTCACTCCCCTGGCAGTGTCCCATGACTACCAATCCCTTCCTTGTACTGTTGTGAGTAATGTTTAGGTCCCACTTATGTGAA
The DNA here is from genome assembly GCA_027257055.1 of Cephalopachus bancanus. Lineage (NCBI taxonomy): Eukaryota > Metazoa > Chordata > Mammalia > Primates > Tarsiidae > Cephalopachus > Cephalopachus bancanus. Next base: position 5,260,591 of record JAPVLO010000097.1, on the reverse strand, counting down.
AACATGTTATTCAGTTCTGTGTTTCTGTGATAGATCACTAAGAATGATTGTCTCTAATTCCATCAATTTGCTGAGAAGTACATGACGTTTGTCCTTTGTTATAACCGCATAGTATTCCATCGTGTATATGTACCACATTTTCTTTATCCAGTCTACTTACTTTCAATGGGCAGAATTTATTTTTAAAGTGATGAAAATGTTCTGAATTTGGATAGTGGTGATAGTTGTACAACTTTGTGAGTATAATAAAAAACAGTTTAAAACTGCATACTTTATAAGGGTATATTGTGTGGCATGTGAATGAAATCTCAATTTTTAAAAATTGTATAAAGTTTAATAAAACCCAGATCAGATATACTTGGCTCAATTTGAAGGACATCCGCATGCCTGATGTACTGACCTCGGTTTTCTCTACAAACTTTCAGGAAGATAGACAAGTGTCAAGACTGTTGCTGGAAACCAGGGATGCTGAAAACAGGTGAGAGTCTGGGTGCAAACCTGAAAAAGTACTAGACTAGAACCTTTACCTGGGATTTGCATTCATTTGCAACATTATGGTACCAAAATTCTTTCCAGACCACCAGGCCCAGAAATTTGTATTCATCTTTCCATCCTTATTGGTCTTATTGGTGCCTTGGTGAGGAGATATATGCATACAGGGGACAGAGTTAACAGAATAATAATGTATTTGGAAATAAAGTAGCAGAAATCTGACATTTCGAATTCATACATTTTTATGTACACTCTTGTCTAAGTGAATGCCACTGAAATCCTCCCTGAATTTAAAAGGCTAGAACTCAGGAATTTACATTTTTAATAAATCTCCCGCAGGATACATATTTAAATGTAGGTTTGACAACAATTAAGGCTATTTTTTCTTCTACTTTTATATTTTTAAAAATGCTACACCTATAGAAAAGTGAAGAAGATATGGTGCAATGAATTTCATATGCTCTGGCTTGAATGTGTTCCACAAATTTTATGTGCTGGAAATTTAATCCCCAATGTAGTAGCATTGAAAGGTGGGGCCTTTAAAAGATGATTGGATCAGGAAGTCTCTCCCCTCATGAGTGGATTTATCTATTTGTGGATAATTGGATTAATGGGTTATCATGAAAGTAGAACTGGAGGCTTTATAAGAAGAGAGACCTGAGCAGCATACTCAGCCCCCTCACCCTGTGATGCCCTTAGAACGCTGCAGAGACCCATCTGCAAAAAGGCTCTCACAGATGCAACCCCTCAACCTTGGACTTCTCAGCCTTCATAATTGTAAGAAATAAATTTATTGTCTTACAAATTACCCAGTTTCAGGTATTCTATTTTAAACAACAGAAAACAAACTAATGTACCATATAAGGTGTGCGTGTTTGGAATTAGATTAACTAATTGTTAACACTTTGCCACACTTTCTATCTGTTCTCTCTCTTTTGGGTCAATTTCAAAGTAAGTTGCAGTCATAATGACACTTTTACTTAGATCACCTAAAAACAAAAGCATCCTTCCTCATAACCATAATTCAATTGTCACACTCAGAATATTTAACATGAATACATGAATATTATCAGATTACAATTCATATTCCTACTTCTTCAGTTGTTTAAATGAGGTCCTTTACAGTTTTTTGGATCTAGAATTCAGTCAAGGCAATCAATTGTCTTTCTTTTTTTTTTACGTTTCCCTGACTCTGGAATAACTCACCTATCTTTTTTTTGTTTACCAGGTCACTGACATCTTTGAAAATAGATTCATTATTTCAGACTTAGGTTAAAATGTTTGTTGTTGTTGTTGTTGTTTAGATTAGAAAATATAGCTTATGTAGAAAGTAAATGAGAGAGACACAGAGAGAGAGAGAGAGAGAAGATTCACCTCCCCAAGAGAGAAGGGAGGGCCAAATCTTAGCAAACATAGTGGTGGTCATAGCTTAAAGAGCACATGGCCACACCAGAGTCTAGTAAGACAATTTTATCAAAATAATATGTGTCCATTTATCCATAGCTGAAGTTTGTTTTTATCACTTAATTAACATGGTGCCTACCTGATTTCTCTACCATAAAGAAATCAGGTATTTTCTCTCCTTTGTAATTAATAAATAATTTGAGGGTGATACCTTGAAATGATCATTTATTCTTATTCATAAGAATTTTTAGCCAGCCTGTCTACTACTATTAACTTAACAATCACAGATCTCTGTTCAATCGCTTTAGTTTTACTAGAAATCTTCAGACCTTAATTAAATCCTTAAATTTAATTGTAATATTTCCCTCTTATTATTTCCTTTGTATCTTGAACATGTCTTCAACGTCTAGTAAAGCCACCCATCTTTAACACTATTTTTTTACATAATTAAGACAAGATACAGATATACACTCTTTTATCTCTTAAATAATTGTAGGCTTCCAAAAATTAGCATTTGACAGGACATGTTCTCCAAAATAGAATACTCTGAAATACTTTAATATATAAAGTGTGATATAAAGTTGACTATTAACATGTTTATCTTTACATGCTTAGTCCTCTGAGATGTAGAAAGATTATTTTGTTCTTTCCCCTAAATCCTATAAATGTTGAAACATTTTGTAGAATGACTGATTTTTTTTTTTTTTGAGTCAATGTCCTACTCTGTTGCCCAGGCTGGAGTACATGGCAGGCTCACAACTACTGCAGTCTTGACCTGCTGGGCTTAGGTGATCCTTCTGCCTCAACCTTCCAAGTAGCGGAAATTACTGGCATGCACCACCACACCCAGCTAATTGCTTGATTTATTATAGAGACAAGGTCTCATCAAGTTGCTCAGGCTGGCCTTGAACCCCTGGGCTCAGTCAGTCCTCTCACCTCTGCCTCCCAAAATGCTAGGATTACAGGCATGAGCCACCATGCCCAGCCAACTAATTCATTTTTTTAGCAAATGAAAAGATAATGTATTTTAAGTTATTTTTTGGGCATTGCAGAAATTCAATATTGTTGATATGGAATTCAATATTGTTGATATGGAATTACACGAGGGAACATAATGTGACAAATGTAATATCTGCCATGGACTGATAGAATTCATATAGGTAGATTTTTTACTATTTAATCTTACACAATAAGATTATCTATTTGGCTGTAATAGGTATGCCTTGTCATAATAAGATTGCAAATTTCTCACTTGTTTCACTTAACCTTACCTCACTGTGTCTCAACAGCGTCAGGTGCCCTGAGAGACCCCAAATGTAAGTAGAGTTGTATTATTTAAGGGGCATTGAGATTTGCTTTCCTCCAAGAAGATGCTTTAGTTTATAAGCACCTGATTCTCCCTGTGGGTCCTTCCCATTTGGTTGCATTTCCTTATCTGCTAGGTTGGCGCACTTAGTGAGTTACTGGCTGGCAAATGAGATATGCATTAGCTCAGCCATTATCTGCCTTTTCCAAGCAGATGGACCAGGCTGCCTCACCTTGCCTTGTCAGAGACTCAGGAGTTTTCTGATGTGAGGCGGCAACAGTCAGTGGTGATTAGCATCATCCATTGGCCTCAATTCCATGCCATAAGCCACCACCACTGCAGTTCTAGCTGCAGTGGATTCTAAAGAAACCTCCCTAAGCAAGCTACCCAGGGACTCTCCTGAATGTCTTCTTTTCCTGGCAATTTTTGGTAACTACCAAGCTGTGAGACACATCTTCCCTTCATTACCATAAGCTTTAGTGCTAAAGGTAGTGAAACAGCCAAGGAAACTCCAGACTGCATGCTTTCTTCCAAAGTCCTTTCACATTTTGCTGCCCCACTTAAGTGGCAGTTATAGATGAAGTTCAGCGTGACAAATATTTATTAATCATGACCCATAAGCAAGGCACAGAGTTAGGCACAGTTGAAGGTCATAACGTAAGGGTGATCCCTCCCTTCAAGGAAATTTCAAGCCAGTAAGGAAATCGAATATTTTTTAAAAATCGCAATATTACCTTTCAGATTGTGCTAAATGCTAAAAGGGAAAAAGAAGCATAAAAAGCTATGAAAGTTTGAAGAAGAAAGAAAATTACCCGCTAAACTGAGAGCCAGAAACTCTCCCTCCAGGTATTCTGAGGATATGGGATTTCCTGAGGACACAGGAGGATAGAGAAGCTCCTGGTATTAAATGTGCTCAGAAAATCAGAGCTTTCAAGAAGCAGGAAACACATCACAGTGGGAGGTGAGGCCCTCACCACGTTGGGCAGATTCATTTTTGTAACTTTCCAAATCGAAATCACAAGATCTAGTTACACTCACTGATTCATGCCACCATTTCATATCTTTTATTAAATAGCAGCTAGAAGCTGGAGCCTGAGCCAGGACCAGGTGGTGTAATAGTTAATGAGACGGTCTGGTTGGGCATTGCAGACAGGCGATGCAGCAAGTTCATTACAGTTGTCTACGTGTGCAGGTGAGATGTGAGTTCAGAGGAAGAACACCTCATCTATTCTAGAGGTTTCAGAGAGTCCCAGAAAGAGACATGACTGTACTTAAAGCTAACAAAGTCATGATTTATCCGGAGAACAACATGAGCCAAAGCTCCAACTGCCCCAGTACTGCACTCCGATGTCACAAGACCCTCCAACTCACAGGTGCCTGTCTTTAAAAAGAACTTGACCCTCTGCTGGGCACAGTAATATCAATAATCCTCACTTTCCATTCCAATATTATTGGTGCCTACGCATACAGCACGCTGCTCAATTTAGAAGGTAGTTATTTACCACAATCTAAAGATATTAAATACTTGTCCAAGTTAAATCAGCCATTGACTAAGCAATGTGCACTGTGATGGCCAGCTGGCCAAACTATTATGGATTTTATTTTAAATAAAGAGAGAACAGAACTATTTATGATCATTAGAATTTGTATGGCATTTGTGTAGGAATGAATTATGGATTATTGGTAGAAGAAAAAGATCAGAGAGGTTTGAACACTTAATAAATACTGTGGTGATGACCTGATTTTCAGTCTGATTTAGGAACTGCAAAGATAGTCCCAGCTCTTCTCAAGACGCAGCTGAAGCTCATTTTGGATGATCAGTGAAGTGAGGGAGGTTGAACATTCTCAATGCAGCAGTTAAGCGATCTTGGCAGTCACAGAGAGAACCAAAGAGATTTGTTCTAGTTAAAGAAATGAGTACTTGGAAATACTTTTGTGGCACTCGGAAACATGTTTCCTGCCTGCTAATGTGACTAAAAAATAAATTCATCACCTTTGCCAAAGTGTCTACACAATATACAATCCAAAGGGCCTAGATGAATGTCATCATGACATCTGCAATGTCTGGGTGTTCGCGAGTGTCTGTGCATCCATTTGAGTTGCTTTCTTGCCCAAACTCATGTGTGAAATAGAGAGCATGAAACCATCTTCTCCCCTCTGGGATCTTGCTCTATCAGCTTTTTCCTCTTCTTTGTGTATCTTTGATCTCTTCCACTCTCCTGGCCTCTCCTCAGCAGGTATTCATTCTGATGACTTTCACATCTTTAAAATAAAAAAGACGTGTCCTTAGCTATGTTTCTCCTGGCTTCTCTATTCTTACTACTCGTTCATTCACAGCCCGGATCCTTGACAAACACTTTGTGTTCATCGTCTAAATTATTTTTTTAACTTTATTTTATTATAAAGATGAAGGGTACAAGTCAGGATTAGGTACATAAGTAATGTCTGTGCAGGTGAAGTTTGGGTCTCCAACTGGTCCTCCCTTCCCATGTTTTAGGATCAGGTATCCTTTGAGTTGTTACGTGACTTCCTCTGCCCCCCTCCCCTGGGAGCATCCTACAACAGCTGGTCCCTTCCTTAGGCTATTATGATTAATGTTCAAGTTTCACTTATGAGTGAGAACATGTGGCATTCGGTTCTTTGTTTCTGTGATAGACTACTAAGAATGATTGTCTCCAGTTCCATCCAATTTGCTGAGAAGTCTATGATGTTGTCCTTCTTTATGGCTGAGGTATGTAAAGAAACTAGAAGTTGACCTTCCATACAATCCGGCAATCCCCCTTATGAAATATACCTGGAGGAACCCAAATAGTTCTACAAAAAAGTCACCACACCTGCACATACATGTTTATTGCCACACTATTCACAATAGCAAAAACATGGAGCCATACTGCCCATTGAAAGTAGACTGTATAAAGAAAATGTGATACATATACACAATGGAATATTGGTGTAAACTCCTTTACCCTGCACTGGCTTTCTAATATCCTCCTCAATGCTAAAACCAATTGAGTTTTTGTGATGCCCCGTTATTGACTTCTTGTTGCCATATGCCTGGAGATCACACTTTTTCTCTTAAATCTTTTTCTTTTACCTCTGAAATGTCATCACCATTTTAAGCTCTTTCTGAGATCCCTGACTATTGTTTCTCTTTTTGACTGGTTCTCTTTCCCCCAACTCTAAAATTCCTTACACATTGCTGCCACTGACATTTTCCTATCAGTTTTACAGAGTTTCAAATACCTTCTTTCACCTGGTAAGTCTCAAATCTGTGTTATCAGGATGGGACCATCTCCTGAGTATCATACCTGTAATGCCACTTGCTGATGCAACAGCTCCACCTGAATGTCACACAAAGCACTTCAAACTCAAAGTGGCCAAAACCAAAACCATCGTCTTTCAATCCTGACTTTATTCATTACCTAGTATTGGTCAGGTCCAATTTTGAGGAATATTTATTGACTATCACTGACCTTTGCTGCATGTATTTTTAAATTTACCTCTTCTGCTAACTAGCCTGTAAATCCTCTGGGGGAAAGAGCTCTGCCTTATTCATTTAGGCATCATCAGCACCTTGTGAGTGGCATAATTACTTGGGAATTAAATCTATGAATGGATGGAGTGAGGCGAAGTGAGGTCTGCTACCAGATGTATGTTTTTGCACTAAAAGGAGCATGTCCCAACACATGGTTGAAGATGCTCCCTAGCACAGCTGCTCAGTAGGCTATCTCTTCTACTTCTCCTAGCAGCTAGCAAAACACTATCATGCTGCCCCAGTTCTCCCTCCTAGGTAAGTAGGAGAATGTAACCTTAGGAGAACGTAAGGAAGGACAAGTGCCCATAAGAGCACTGCGATGGCAAATGAGGACATTTATAGAGACAATACAGTGACATATTCCAGGGAGAAGGACTATGTACTGTTTTTACTGTGATATTTAACATTCGGCAGACTGAAAGCATTCAGTCTATAATAATGGATAATAGCCCTGAAAATTTGAGAGTTTAGTATTATACCTTACAAATCATAAAAATCTCAAAGAAAAAATGTCATTGGAAATATAAAAGTGCTATCTGGTAACATCAGAATTCTCAGCTTTCAGAAGTACCTGCATGACAGTTCCAAGGACTCTTTGTAGTTTCTTGCCCCTATTAAAATAGTTATGCAGAAGATTCTAAAAAGACATAGAGAAGAGGCACCTCACCTGGTCTAAAGGAGACAAGAGAGTTCTTCCTGAGAAAGTGCAACCTGAGCCCAATTTTGAAGGTCAACTTTTGAAGTGGATGTTGTCACAGAAGAAAGAGTTTGTACTAAGCCACAGGAGAGTAAATATGACATATTTGGGGAACTACAACAAGTTTGGCAGGACTTAAATGTAGTGAGGGTATAGGGGACTTGGAAAATGGGTGTAAAAATATAGCAGGGGACAAAGCTTAAAGTGCTTTGTATTTTGTGCTTCATAGTTTGACAAACATCAGAAACAGGAAGCCATGGAAGAATTTCGAGTCAATAAGTAGCATAATCAGATTTATATTTTAAAAAGTTAATTCTGGCAGCAACGCATATGATGAATTTGAAAGAAATATGACTAGAGGCAGGAAGACAAGTTAGAAGATCATTGCAATTATCAGACAAGAATTCAAGCTAGAGAAAGAAGGTAAAAGGATTGATTAGATAGATATCTAGGAAGTTGAATCATTAGAACCTTGCACATTATGGAATAAACAGGAAGAAGAGGTTTACGATGATTCCCAGGATTCTGGTTTCATTCAGGCATTCAGAATATATTCAAAGTCTACTGGGATTATGCACAAGTAAATAGAATCAGGAAAAGCATGCGGCAGGAACTTGGGATTTAACAAAAGATTTCTGAAGAAGATCTCAGCATTTCAGCTGAGATCTTAATGACAAATAATGCTAGCTAAGTGAAATGGACTAAGCAAATATTCCTGGCAGATGGACTAGCATGTGAGATAGCATATCTTGTTTGTTTGAGAAATGTCAAGAAAGACTGGGTAGCATCATACATAAAGAGAGTGACTAATATAGGAGAATAAGGAAGCTTCGTGGTGATAAGCCCACTTTCAAACAAGTAGAGATGCCCATGGGGTGTCCAAGTGAATAGACTGTGGCACTGAGTTATCATTATTGTCTAGAATGGCTAGAGAAAGATATTGGAAAGACAAGACAGGAGATAAAGTTGTAAGGGAGGTAAGATTTCCCAGGGAGAGTACAGATTATGAAAAGAGCATAGGTGAGGGATAGAATCCCAGGAAAATGTACCATTTATAGGAAAAAAGGAGAAAAAAATGCCCAGTGGCACAGTATCAGGAAGAGATGAGAGAAAATGAGACATCACAGAAATCATGAAAGTTTCAAGGAAAAGGATCTCAACAATAGTAGATGAACAAGAGAACTCCAGTAATATGACAGAAAAAGTACCTATCAGACTGAGCCTTTCTGAGATTGTGAGTGACGTGTAGGTGGGAGGGATAGAGGCCAGATTGGAAGGAGAGGATGGTAGGTGAGCAATTGAAAAAAATGTGTGTAAATTACACTCCTAAGTCACCCAAGAGAGAAATGGTAGCAATGAGAATACCACATGGGATTGGAAAAATGTTGCTTGTGATTTTGTGTTTTTGTGAAGAAGGAAGAGACATGAACACATTTATTGGCTCAAGGGACTAAGCAAGAAAAAGAGAAAGAAGGTAAAGAAATCCTAGGACCTGAAGAAGACAAGGGGCAAAGATATATACATTGTTTGGAGGATAAACCATAGATTCAAAACAGCTTGCCCTCCAGAGTTAAAAGGATGAGGCCAAGTTTGGGTAAGGAGGAAGATAAAGTGGTAGATGATGTTTCAGAGTTAAGGGTGCAATTTATCTAATGATAAAGTGATCTTCTTAGAGTGGGAATGGGATGGGACCAGAGACACAGGAGTGAGCTTATGATCCAACCTCACCTTTTTCCCTTCTTCCGTCACATTCTTTTTTTTCTTTGTTTTTTGTGTTGGAGTCTCACTCTGTCACCCAGACTGGAGTGCAGTGGCTGCTCCCGGCCACCGCAGCCTCGACCTGCTGGGCTCTGGAGATCCTTCCTCCTCAGCCTTCCGAGTAGCCGGAATTACAGGCATGCGCCACCACGCCTGGCTGATTTTTTGATTTATTGTAGAGATGAGGTCTCGCCAAGTTGCCCAGGAGGGTCTCGAACTCACGGGCTCAGGCAATCCACTCACCTCAGCCTCCCAAAGCGTGGGATTACAGGCTGAACCACCGAGCCCGGCTTTTCTGCCACATTCTTAACCCCAGCCACCACCAGACTAAAACGTGGTTCAGTTTCATCAACATTCCAACTCATGTGAATGGTCAAATGTCAGGTCATCTTGAACACAACAAATAAACATAAAGTGATTCCCGAGGCTACCAGAACTTATATTAGTTTATCTGACATGTATCCTTTAGTAAACTAAGCAAATAGATGTTTGCACAGAAAAGACAATTTTTTCTCTCCTATAAATTAGAAATATTTCCATTTTATGCATGGTAGTTTCATTTTAAAACAATGGAACTGGTCATGATTCTGTGCAAATGGCTGTCTTCAACTCAAAATTTCAAGGATTCAAGGGCCTGGTAGCCGATGTACTCTTCTAGAATGAAACAATGAGTCACTTTTAATTTAAATTATTATGGTTTTGAAGGTACAATAATTAATGGATAGTATATCAATCATTCTTAATAAAATGCTTTATAACTTTTATGGATCATAGTATATACTACCTAACTTGTTAAATATACTTTTAACAATGATCTTAATCAAATTGTCTAAGGAGTTGAATTTTATTTTTGGAGTTTGTTTTCAAAGTGCCTACTTGTGTTGCTCCAAAATGAGCAATCTCTTGGTTGGCCTCCAGCTGGATGGAAACTCACATGGTGCTTATGAAGGTTTGAAACTAAGTCTAGTATCACTTACTGTTTTTGTAAACATTTTCTTAACCATGAAATTGAGAAAATTAATCAAACCAGGATGGCCAGATGGCTAACACCTCAGAAGATTGAACTAAAATTACAAGCGACCAAGGTCAGTTATAGAAACAATCTACTCAAAATACAGGGAAGTTCAAGAGAAATAAAGTTACATTAAAATTATACGTTCTTACCTGTTTTACCACACCTCCTCTTTGTAAAGGAGATTTGTGACTAGAAAGATAATCACAATTTTTGTGACATATTGCCTGTGAATTTATTTGCTGTTGCTGGTCAAAATTATAGTAGATGACAATGCACTTCTACATATAGCAAAATTGGAATATTGTGGTCAAAAATTTGAAAGGACATTCATTTAGAACAAAATAAATCAGTGTTGTGATCATTAAAATACGGTCAAGTTCAACAAAGAGTGACAGGAAGAAAAATAACAGTAGCACAAACAACAAAATTTAGTTCTCAGATGAAATCCAAAGGTAAGTTGTCCAACAATTCCATGGTAATCAGAAATCCAGGTGTTGCTCTATTACCTTCAACATGTGGTTTTTACTTCGCAGACCCAAATGGCTGCTCAATTTCCAACTATCAGATCTGCATTCCAGCCAGAGACATAAAGAAGGAAGCAGAATGCCATCTATTACATTTTGTATTTATTGTGGTATCATCTGCATAACACAAATTACTCTTTTTTTTTTTGAGTCATTGTCTCTGTCACCCAGGCTGGACTGCAGTGGCACAATCATGGCTCACCGCAGTCTCAAACTCTTGAGATCAGGCTAGGCTATCCTTCTGTCTCAGGCTCCTGAGTAGCTGAGACTACAGGTACAAGCTACCAACTCTGGTTAATTTTTTTTTTTAAACTTTTTGTAGAAATAGGATATCTGTATGTTGCCCAGGCTTGTCTTGAACTCCTGTGCTCATTATCCTTTTGCTTTGGCCTACCAAAGTGTTGGGATTACAGGCGTGAGCCACTGCACCCAGCACTTTTATCATTTTAAGCATTCAAAGACACAATTCAGTGCCATTAAGTATGCTCACATTGTTCTGAAACCATCACTACCATTCATCTCCAGAACATTTTCATTTTCCCAAACTGAAACTCTATATCCATTAAAAACTAACTTCCCAGTTTTCCCTCTCTCCCACCCCATGGTAACCTCTATCTTACTTTCTCTCTCTATGAACTTGACTATTCTAGGTACTTCATATAAGTGGAATCATACATTACCCGTCATTTTGTGACTTGCTTATTTCACTTAGCATAGTGTCTTCAAGATTTATCCCTGTTGTACCATGTATCAGAATTCCCTTCCTCTTTAAGGCTAAATAATATTCCATTTTAATGTATATGCCACATTTTGTTCATGCATTCATCTGTCGATGGACACTTGGGTTCCTTCCACATTTTGGCTGTTGTAAATAATGCTGATATGAATATGGGTGTACACGTATCTGTTCAAGTTTCTGCTTTCTGCTATCTGCAATATATACCCCAGAATTCTTTTAAGAACTGCCATACTGGCCTGGTTCAGTCACTCAGCCTGTAATCCCAGCACTTTGGGAGGCCAAGGCAAGTGGATTGCCTGAGCCTGTGGGTTCGAGACCTGCCTGGGCAACTTAGCGAGACCTAGTCTCTACAATAAATCAAAAATTAGCTGGGTGTGGTGGCGCGCGCCTGTAGTTCCAGTTACTTGGAAGACTGAGGCAGAAAGATTGCCTGCACCCAGCAGGTTGAGGTTGCGATGGCCAGGAGTGTGCCACTGCACTCTAGTCTGGGCGACAGAGTGAGACTCCAACTCAAAAAAAAAAAGAACTGCTATACTATTTTCACAGGGACTGCACTATTTTACATCCCCACCAGTGTTGCATAAGGGTTCCAATTTCTTTATATCCTTACTAACACTTATCATTTTCCGTCTTGTTTATCATAGCCATTTTAATGGGCATAAAGTGGTATCCCATTGTGGCTTTAATTTTCATTTCTTTAATAGTGAATGATGTTGGCATCTTTTTATATGCTTATTTAATATGAATGATGTTGGCATATTTTCTTTGAAAAAATATTTCTTAAAGTTCCTTGCCCATTTTTTTTGTATTTTTTGAGTTAAGGGTCTCGGTCTGTCACCCAGGCTAAAGTGCAGTGGCACAATCACGGTTCACTGCAACTTCCATCTCCTGGGCTCAGGCAATCCTCCCACCTCAGCCTCCTGAGTATCTGGAACTACAGGCACATGCCACCACACCCAGATTTTTTTTTTAAAGAGAGGAGATCTCACTATGTTGTCCAGGCTGGTCTCAAACACCTAAAGTCAAGCAATACTCCCACTTCCTCCTCCCAAAGTGCTGGGATTACAAGCATGAAACACCATACCCAGCTCCCTTGCCCATTTTTTAAATCATTTTTTTTTGAGTGGTTGAACTCTTTCCTTATATATTCTGGATTTCAATTACCCTCTCATTTAAAAGTTATTAACTGGAAATCATATATGATACTTCTTTTAATATTTATAAATATATATATTCCTTGGAATACAACTAACTGCAAGATAGGGTGGGTAAATATGGCCTATTCCAGGAAGCCATGTACCTAGCTAAAATCAGGAGTTCTATCATTCTGAAAGAAGGTGAGAACAGATCTTGGTGAATGGGTAATTTCTGCTCAAGAACTTACATTCCAGGACTTATTTTCAAGTAGGGTCTTTGACTATAATTAGAGCTATTTGATAAAAAGAAGATAGTAGTGTATTGCTTGTGGCCAATGCCTCATATTGCCAGTTTTCCCACAGTTTCTGAAATTAGTATTTTTTCTTCAAATTATATTATTTAAAGAAATTATAAAGGATAAGTCATATGCATATTCATATAATTCTTATTATATTATTTTAAAGCATTTTATAGTCATATAGATAAATAAGGCATCTGATTTTGATATCTCCTGTATTAATACCTGTTTATTATTCCTCTTAGGCTAACATGTAACTTATTTTACTTTAAGCTTTAATTGAACTTTCTTTCAATTTCTATCTGAATCCCTGAATGTCCAAAAGTTGTTCTGATGGTGTCACACTTCCAAAGAATATCGTGCTGTGGTGTCCACAGTTTTCGCAAAAGTATGTATTTTCTCTTATGTCTATGATGTCTTTTCCAATGACAAGGAAGTTGTACCACTCAACCATTAAAGTCAATAATGAACATGTCTAAACACAGTGCCAAAGAAATGGATATTTTGGAATATGAGTACTGATCAGAGTTCAGGATGAAAAGAGGTGTTTAAATTTAGGATATAATAACATTATTAATCATTGTTTATAAAGATTTTTCAAATGTTCTTTTCCTTTTTCTTATTCATCACTTCTCAACAAAGGAGCAATGCTAAGGGAGTAGGAGTCACCACTGACACGAAAACTGTGTCCACTCTTTATTCAGACATGTTCAAGACAACTTTGGAGGCTCCAGTCCCTCTTGGAAAAAAACTCATCCTAAGAGAAGAAGTTTGGTCTAGGGAAGGATAGATCAAGTACCAAAGGAAAGAGTGATTTTTATGGGAGCTTGGTGTCTGCTTTTTGTTGCAGTTTTTATGGACTAAATGTTCAACCTTCAGGAACATGACATACACTAATCTGTTAAAAACCTAAGGAACCGTTCATTCAAATAAGGTACTGGGTCAGAATAGCTTCACTGCCCACATGCACCAGAACCTGGAGAAAACCTGTCTGGGCCTACTGTTGGAACTCACTGAGGCAGTGATGGACGCATCGCCAGAGCAATGGGCTGGACCAGTCCATGGTTATGACAGAAAAGACACACAACAGAAAATCACAGAAAGGGAGGAACATGTCTAGTCCTGAGCCAGCTGAGGGCTAGTTCATCAGCACTCTTCAGATACCCACTGTAAATACTCAAAGAAGAAAGGGATACTGAGATGGCACTGTAATCCCTAGAATTACAGATGAGCAGGGCCAGAAATGTGTCCTTATATTACCATCACTGATGTCACTAGAGAGGCCTTTCATATTGTTGGGGTCCAGGGGGTCAAGAGTCTCATGGGTAGGTGATTCCTGTTGGGGAAAGGAGAAATAAGCAATTTGTATTCAAATAAACATATTTAAAGACAAATACATCAGCTCCACATATTTTCAAATATTCTCTTTTTAAAAAGTTTACCTTGAGCATATATGACTGACTTAAGGATTTTATTTCTTTCACAGATCTGAGTTGTCTGACTAGAAAGGAACAGATGAGCCATTTTCCACCTCACTGACCGCAGAGTTTAGGTCAGTTATCAACAGCAGCAAAATATTTTGTAAAAAATTTCACCAGCCAAAATATATATAAGCCATCTTGAAACAGAAAACCTGGTGGCAGAGTATCCTCAATTTGTTTGGCACCATGAAGCCAGACACAGCATCTGCACAGTCTGTTCATACTCCCTCTTCCTAGATGGCTTGTGAAGCCAACACTCACACTCACACAAGAGCCTTAGGGGAAGCCAGATTTCACACTCCACCCTTCAAAGTTCTAACACAAGGCAGAAAAATCTGAAGTCACGTCATCTTTAAGAGACTTCATGGAGAGAGATGGGAAGTTGGCCAAGGGGCTCTGCCTGGTGTCCTGTGTGTTCATAAAAGAAAATGTCCATCAATGTGAAGTTCTTCAGCCTTTTTGACAATGTATTTAAAGACAGTCCTCTGGCTCTGTGGATCAACAAAGAACTTGCACCCCAGTGACTCATCCTGCTTCATAAACACTTTTTTTCTTGAGTCAGAGTCCCACTCTGTCACCCAAGCTAGAGGGCAGTGGCACCCTCGACCTGCTGGGCTCAGGCAATCTTTCTGCCTCAGCCTTTCAAGTAGCTGGAATACAGGCGTGCACCACCATGCCCAGCTAATTTTTTGATTTATGGTAGAGACGAGGTCTCGCCATGTTGTTCAGGCTTGTCTCCAACCCCTGAGCTCAGGCAATCCTCTCGCCTCCACCTCCCAAAGTACTGGTATTACAGGCATGAGCCACCACGCCCAGCCATAAACACTTTCTGAATGGAGCCCACATTGTCTCTGAAGAAAAGGATCTTGAAAAAAGATACCGCAGGGCTCGATGGCTCAGCCTGTAATCCTGCGCCTTTGGGAGGCTGAGGTGAGTGAATTGCCTAAACCCATGGGTTCGAGACCCGCCTGGGCAACTTGGCAAGACCTCCTCTCTACAATAAATCAAAAATTAGCCGGGAGTGGTAGCCCATGCCTGTAGTTCCAGCTACTCGGAAGGCTGAGGTGGAAGGATCGCCGGAGCCCAGCAGGTCGAGGCTGCAGTGGCCGGGAGCAGCCACTGCACTCCAGTCTGGGCAACAGAGTGAGACTCCAACTCAAAAAAAAAAAAAAAGAAAAAAGATACCATGGTATCATTATGCTGCCATATGTCTGACTCTGGAGCCAGGTTGGGTTCATAACCAACCTGCTCTTCATATCACCCAACAAGGGCACTCATGCTCTTAATAACATGCTTTGAAATCCTGAGATGAGAAACACAAAGCATGATCATTATTAAAATCTATAAAGTGCTCAGTGCTTTAAAATAGTTCTCAAGCCGGGCTCGGTGGCTCAGTCTGTAATCCTGCGCCTTTGGGAGGCTGAGGTGAGTGGATTGCCTGAGCCCGCGGGTTCGAGACCCGCCTGGGCAGGCGAGACCTCATCTCTACAATAAATCAAAAAAAAAAAAATCAGCCGGGCGTGGTAGCGCATGCCTGTAATTCTGGCTACTCGGAAGGCTGAGGAGGAAGGATCGCCGGAGCCCAGCAGGTCGAGGCTGCGGTGGCCGGGAGCGGCCACTGCACTCCAGTCTGGGCGACAGAGTGAGACTCCAACTCAAAAAAAAAAAAAAAATTAAAAAATAAAATAGTTCTCAAAAACCCATGGAAGAGATAGCAATAGACCCCCGCAGGTCTCATCTTATTTTAAAACAAGAACATAAAAATATCTGGACTTAGAGAAAAATAACCTCTCTTCTAACGAGTTTTCTATTCACAGCAGAGGCCTCACCCACAGTTCCCTAAGTGCAACATGTCTCCCTCTGTGCGCGTCATGAGCCCCAGACAAGGTTAAACACACCCCATCTCAGGAGGCATTAGCGCATGACTCCTTTTTAACAGCAACACTTTAGAAATGACTGATGTGGACACTCCGAGGTTTTTAATGCACCAGTTACAATCGACATAATACATGCTGTTTAAGGAGCTGTCTTTCATATTTGCTGTGCAAATCGTTTCCGTAAATGTGTGGTCTTATTGATCTGAGTAAACCATCATTTGATGTAAAGACGTAAGATCTTTGTTAGTCATCCAATATTTCAATATTAATAAGACCACAATTTGGAGAATTTGTTCTCTTTTAAATTTGTTGCTTATTTTATTTGTCCATTTGTTTTTGTTATTTTAGTTCTGAGTCTACAGTATCTCTAACAATGTGGTTAACACTACTTAGGGGAAAGGTCCCAATTTCCATTTCTTTTCATCATCTTCATAACACCTAGTATAATGCTTGGTATACAGCAGGCATGTTCAATGAAGATTTACTACATTCCGTGATCCAAAGATTTACTATATATTCAATGTTAGAACACTGAACACTGACTACATATTAGAAATAGAAATTTAGAAAAAAAATGTATCTTTTTCTGATCACCAAAGATAGAAAGGTCCATTTCAAACTGGTTGAAATTAAACAGTGCAGTTTTCACCAGGCTGTAGTAATTATGGAAAAACATGAAAGACAGCACTGTGTGGTGTTATCTTTGCTTTACAGTGTCCTGGCATATAGGGGATATTTAATCAAAATTTTCCAGATGAATTTATTTTGTCACATTGTGTCAAGACATAAATTTCAAATTCAAGGATATTCTTTTCCACTATGAAAAATTGTATGTATGGGGAAACCTCTCTAGGTATTCTGCCTTATCGAGGGAAATCAAAGACATCCAGCATGAAATAAAACATCTTCCCATCTTACCCATCCCATATCTTGATGTTCACACCTTTAAAGGCAGAAAAACAAGCAATAGAAATCCACAAATAAATTGCCCTCCTCCAATTTATTTTAGAATCTTCCATTGTTGTTTTTAGATTAAAAAAAAAAAAATACAAGCAAGCCCCAGCTGCCCAGGATTTGTAAAATCATCCATTGAATTAGGAACTTATACATTCTTTGGTTTCCTTAAATAGTCATAGGTTTCTTAAGTATTCATAGGTCTCAGGGTGGCACTTTAAAGGATGATCTAGGTGTCTGGGCAGGAAGATTGGTGTTTCTAAATTGGCCAGTAACAGCAATGAGCTATTGAACAATTCTGCATAATTTTATGTCATGGTTATTCACGTTTTAATTATTTTTATTATATGCTCTGTAATTAAAATATAATTTCATCCAAAGAAACCCTAAAATACATCAAAATAATTCAGTTTGGTTTGCTGTTTTGGTTATCTGAATATAACATAACAGGAGTTACCCTAGTGACTGATGGTTTCTTATAATGAAGAGGGGCTGAGACCATTTTTGCTTATGAGTATCAGCTAATCAGAAGAGGGAAGGATCTATATGACTACTTAATCTCTGAAAAGATTTTAATGAGAAGTTCCCAGTAATTGGTGTCACAAATGACATGTCCCAGCTAAAGAATAATAAGACTGAATTGACTTTTATCTCTCAAGCATAATATTCCTTTACCTGGTATACCAAAGTTCAGTTATGTTGACATTTTCTGGTCTAGGAATACTTATTATACTTTATATTATGTCTATAAACTTGAATAACACGTTCTCATTGTTAAAAGTTTAACTATATGTAGATAACAAAAAAGAAAAACAAAAATACATTTTATTATTTATTAGAATTATCTAACAGAGCAAACTAATATAAAGTAATTATATACAGATGTAAACACCCAAATTGTAAAAACAATTTTTAAAAAGTGTTTTAAAGTCATATGCAATTTCCAACTTCTTGATACATCAGAGAGAACATATGCAAATGTATCTAGTTTGGCATTTGTGGGAGAAAATCCCTTGGATACAAAATTTCATTGGCTGCTTAGATAGGAAAGTCACTTTGATTTCACTTAGAAATTAACACATCCTCTCACTGACATTTAAGACCAGTAATTGGCTGTGAAGTGCTCAGTGATACTTTTAGATGAACTGTGGTATATATATATATATATATAATATTATATATGCTTGTATTTTTGTATGTATTATATATACCTGTGATATACATAGATACATCAGATATAAATTTAAAATATCATTATTAAACCAAACTCGTAGTTCTCTATTTCTCTATATCATCTTGCTACTGCATACTTTTCCTCTCCTTGGTATCATATAGCAGGTAGTAGTTTACTATTGAAAATTAACTGCCTTTTTTCTTTCTTAATGACTCTTCTTTTTTCTTTTTTTGTTTTTTGGGGGCTTTTTTGAGTTGGTGTCTCACTCTGTCGCTCAGGCTGAAGTGCAGTGGCACGATCGTGGTTCAACATGGTCTTGAACTCCTGGGTTCAAATGATCTTCCCAACTCAGCCTCCCAAGCAGCTAGCACTATAGGCAAGCACCACCACACCCAGCTAATTTTTTTAATTTTTAAGTTTTTTTTTGTAGAGACAGGGTCTTACTATTTACCCAGGTTGGTCTCAAATTCCTGGGCTCAGATAATCCTCTCACCTCAGCCTCCCAAAATGCTGGAATTACAGGTGTGAGCCACCATGCTTGGCCTCTTAACAACTTTTGAAAATGACAAAATTTGAATCAAACACCTTTTACAAATCCCTAAACCCCAGTAGTTAAAGAAAAAAATGCAAGGCCCAAGGAATTTCTTTCAAACAGGTCTTACTATCTTTTCATTATTGTATATAATTCTAATTCTATTATATTCTTATAACATCTTTGTTATACAGTCAGCAAATTTTAATTATAAAGTATAAATATGGAAAGAATGAAGAATAAGGCAAATAAAAGTGTATGGGAAAACCAGAATACCAAAACAACTAAAAAATGATATTCCTCTATGTAAAATGTTTTATTTCTATTTTTTATTAATGAAATAAATTTAGATTTTAGAATAGTTAAAGGGCAAACATCCAGATAAAAAGAAAGGAGAAAAGTAAGAAATGGATGAAGAACATATTTTATTGTCTTTTTTACTATCTTCAAATTTCACCCTGATTATTTATCTCCAAAATATTTACAAAGGATGTAGGAAACAAATCCAGCAACCGCAATTCATCATCAAGTCTTATAACTTCTAACCCAGAAGCATGTCCCGGTTAAAGAGTGATCAGTTTTTATTTTAATGCATTTGTGCAATAAAAGTTACTGAGGGCCAGGCGCAATGACTCAAGCCTGTAATCCCAGCTCTTTGGGAGGTCAAGGTGAGAGTTTTGCCTGAGTCCATGGGTTCGAGACCAGCCTAGGCAACTTGGCAAGAACTAATCTCTACAATAAATCAAAAAATTAGCCAGGCGTGGTGACACACGCCGGTAGTGTCAGGTACTTGGAAGACTGAGGCAGAAGGATCACCCAAGCCCAGCAGGTAGAGGTTGCTGTGGCCATAAACATGCCAATGCACTCCAGTCTGGGCGACAGAGATTCCAACTCAAAAAAAAAAAAAAGTTACTGAGTACCCACTGTTTTCATCTCTGAAATGTTCCACTTTCATATTACACTTAACCATACGCCCTATTGTCCAAACACATACTGGGAAATGCTGGAAATTTTGCTATTAAATGAAGAGAAGTGACTACTTTTCATACTTGTAAGAAGTTTTCACTGGATATAAAAAAAAGAGTGATATAATACTTTTTGATTATTATATTTGTAAGTCTCTCTGAATATAGAAAAATTATATGTATTGAAGACTCTCTTTCAGTTTAGGTTAATATTTTGGTTCAAAAACTCTGAGGAAAATTGCATGTATACCACAAACACACACACAGAGGAAGGACTGCTTGAAGGGCTCCTGTCCAATATAATGCATTATGTGATAAATACACATTTAGAGATAAACACAAAATCGAACTGTTTTTAATGTCTACTTTTCAGTAAAGAGTATTTTTAAAACTTGCAATAGAGGCTAAACATAAGGATTACGTTTATTTTTAAATTTATTTAGTAGAGCTGTGATAACCCTATTCTTCCACCCCATTGCCCTATTAAATAGCAGTTTGATTCTCACAGAATGGTGGTTTCCTTTTAGAAGGAGGAAAGTTAATGAGAGTCTTTCAGTTTCTCTGACTAACGTATAATACTAAAAGGAATACTTTAGAGAACATAATAATGGTCGGCTCTATTAAAATTATGTTATTAGCTCCCAGACTTTAAAATTAAAGCTAAACAAAACAAAAACGTAATCTCTAATGTTTTACCTTGGTAGAAGTCATATGGAAGTTTCCAAATTAGGCATAGAAGGAACATACCTCAAAATAATAAAAGTCATCAGGTCATAGAAAAAAATAAAAGGTATTCAAATTGGAAAAAAAGAAAGAAAAAAAGTCAAACTATCTCTATATGCCTATGATACACTCTTATATCTAGACAACTCTAAAGACTCCTCCAAAAGGTCCTAAAACCTGGTAAATTCAGTAAAATCTCAGGTTATAAATAAGTGTATACAAATAAATAGCACTGCTATACATCAATAACTGCCAAGCTGAGAATCAAATCAAGAATTCAATCCCATTTACAATACTGTAACTGCAAAGAAATTTTAAGAAAAACCTAGAAATATATTTAATCAAGGAGGTGAAAGATCTCTACAAGGAGAACTACAAAACACTGATGAAAGAAATTATAGGTGACACAAACAAATGGAAAAACATTCCATGTTCAAGAATTGGATGAATGAATATCATTAAAATGATTATACTACCAAAGCAATCTACAAATTCAACACAATCTCCATCAAATTACAATTATTTTTTACAGAATTAGAAAAACAAAATTCTAAAATTAATATATTCTGCCATGAATCTTTCTTCTCTTTTTCTTGCTAATAAACTGTTTTAAAATTAAAAAAAAATATATGCAACCAAAAACAGAGGCTGAATAGTTAAAGAAATCCTAAGCAAAAAGAACAAAGCTGGAGTTATCACTTTACCTGACTTTAAATTATATTACAGCTATAGTAACCAAAATGGCATGATACTGGTATAAACATAGACACATAGAACAATGGAAAAGAATAGAGAACTCAGAAACAAAGCCAAATACCCATAACAACCTCCTCTTTGACAAAACAGACAAAAACATACAATGGGGAAATGACACCCTATTCAATAAATGGTGCTGGGGAATTGGATGGTCACATACATAAGAATGAAACTGGATCTTTTATCTCTCACAATATGCAAAAATTAACTCAATTCGTATTAAAGACTTAAATGTAAAGACCTGAAACCATAAAAGTTTTAGAAGAAAACTGAAGAAAAACTATTCTGGACATTGCCTAAGCAAAGAATTTATGTCTAAGACCCCAAAAGCAAATGCAACAAAAACAAAAATAAATAGGTGGAACTTATTTAAACTGAAAAGCTTCTGTGCAGTAAAAGAAATAATCAGCCGGGCTCGGTGGCTCAGCCTGTAATCCCACGCCTTTGGGAGGTTGAGGTGAGTGGATTGCCTGAGCCTGCGGGTTCGAGACCCGCCTGGGCAGCGAGACCTCATCTTTACAATAAGTCAAAAAATCAGCTGGGCGTGGTAGCGCATGCCTGTAATTCCGGCTACTCGGAAGGCTGAGGCAGAAGGATCGCCGGAGCCCAGCAGGTTGAGGCTGCGGTGGCCGGGAGCGGCCACCGCACTCCAGTCTGGGCGACAGAGCGAGACTCCAACTCAAAAAAAAATAGAGCCGGGCTCGGTGGCTCAGCCTGTAATCCCGCGCCTTTGGGAGGCTGAGGTGAGTGGATTGCCTGAGCCCGCGGGTTCGAGACCCGCCTGGGCAGCGAGACCTCATCTCTACAATAAATCAAAAAATCAGCCGGGCGTGGTAGCGCATGCCTGTAATTCCAGCTACTTGGAAGGCTGAGGCGGAAGGATCGCCGGAGCCCAGCAGGTCGAGGCTGCGGTGGCCGGGAGCGGCCACTGCACTCCAGTCTGGGCGACAGAGTGAGACTCCAACTTAAAAAAAAAAAAAAAAAAATTAATAATAATAATAATCAACAGAGTAAGTGGACAACCTATAGAATGGGAAAAAAATTGTACACTACACATTCAATAAATGACTGATATTTTAAAAATCTTATATTTTAAAAATAATACTGAAATAATACATTCTGAAAGCATGGTGCAAGAAAGCCATATAGGTAAATAATTCATTTTAATTATGCTTCAAACATTAAAAATGCCTAAACAGTGAAGAAATATTATTATACTACCTTTATCCAAAGATAGCAATCACCCATTCAGCAAAGCAAATTTCATAACTATTGCTTGAAATAAGAATTATTATAATTTTTGGAAAAGTATAATGGTATTATGTATCAATAGTGCTGAGATAGTTATATTCATTTGTATCTCAGATTTGCATTGCAATAAAATAATAAGAAATTTTTAAAGATAGCAATACCTTGAAAAACTAGAAACATCTGAAATTAATGGCATGGTTAAGTATATTATGACATATGCATAGATAAAATATTATTAAGCTATTATAATCAGGTTGTTGAAGTTTTCTTTAAAAGTTGTATTGATATATAATACAAATTTTAAACATTCACACATGGATTAATTTTTACAAATTAAACACATGTGTGCACCCAATGCCTTGATCAAGAAACAGAATATAACACTCATTCCAGTATAAGAAGTTTAAAAACTTCACACCAACAACATCAAACTCACATAGGAACTTATTAGACACGTTATCTTGCAAATTTTCCAATTCTGCCCTAGACCTACTGAATTAGAAGATCTAAGAGATAGAGTTCAGCAATCTGTGTTTTAACAAAGATTGTAGATGATTCTGAGGCACAGTAAAGGTTAAGAACCACAAGCCTAGGAAAATATATTTTGTTATAGAACTTCAAAAGTGCTTATACATATTGTTTTAATAATGTAAAATGGCATTAGAATGAAGAATAGACAGAAATTATGACAAATAGTGATAGTAGTTAATGTTGGGTAGAAAAATTATAATTGATTTTTATTTTCTTCTTTATATATTTTCTATTACCCACGTTTTCTGAAATTGTTATAATACTTTGGGCATCTCATTGAACACATTTATTTTGGTCTTGTAAAGTATGTTATCGTCAGCTAAACCAGAAAGACTTCTTATGCTGATTTTGTGCAGTCTGACTGCCTGAACTTGGAGGTTGTGATTTGAACTCTCAAATGGCTTCTTATTACAACTTCCATTCCTTATACCAACAATCCACATTTGGAATATATAAGCCCTACCCTATTATTTAATCTTTAAATGTTTGGGAGAATAAAGGTAAACTGCTACCAACTGAACACATTGATAGCAGCACAGAACAGATGGAAATAAATATTGCCTTGCATGAACACAGGAGGCAATCTTGAAATTGGAAGGCAAGTTAAATCCTCAACCACTTCAAATTTATGAAGCCCTTTTATTTTAAGAAACATGACCTTTCTAAAAAGAAGTCTTTCAATTCTGTCTCTCCCTAAAAGGCTAAAATACATAGTTTGTTTTTGTAAAAAATCACAGTAAAATGGAGCTTCTATGAGAATAGGTTAAAAGAGCAGTTTAAGAGGTACAAAACCTGGAGCCCAACTCTGATGATAATAATGTAATTATAGTAGCTGTTATCAGTGCCCAACCCAAATCCATCAGCCCTGTCACTTCAGAGGGCAGGACTTCCAAGTGCCAGTATTGGCCCCTCTGTACCTGAAGGGTTTTCCTGAAAGTTGCCCTGTTCCAGAGCTAACAGATCATGGGTGTCAAGGAATTCCTATTCTCCAGGAGCAGCCCTCCACTAATGATTGACAGTGTGAGTGTACACATACCTCAACTCCCTCAACCTTCTAGTGGGATAATTCTGGAGCACGTCTCAACATTTTGCAGTTTCCCTGTGGTATTTAGCTTCTGTCCCACACTGAGTCAACATATATACTTTATGGGATGACTTCCTTCCCTATGTTACTTTCCTATTTTCTGCCGGGGTTCCCTGTACCTCCCAAATAAATAATTTGCATTTGAACATCGTGCAAGTGTCTACTTGTATCAGTGTCTACCTCTTGGGCACCCCACAATAGAAAAGTGTTAGTCTTCTGGGTAATGTAGAAGACAGGGTAGGTAGAATTTATAGCAAACTTATTAAAATGTATTTTTGTCAACCATGAAAATTATATTCATTGGTATAATTATAATTATCAATCTAAATTAATCTTGCAAATTAGACATTGTTTCTTAAAGATTTGAGCAGTCCTCAGTTTTCTTATGAAAGTTTGAACCATTCATTATTCATAAAACAAAAGAGGCATATCCAGAGGTGATAGTCAAAAATTTTTAAAGAATTAGTATGATACTGTTGTTATTTTAACACTTGTAATAACAATATAATAATAATAATGTAAACACTACTGTAGAGCTAGACCAAATGTTAGTGTCTCAGATATTAACTATTTGGTAGCAAGTTGGGAATAGTTTCTAGACTCCTGGACAAAGTCTGGAACAGCTAAGGGTTATCTGAGAGTCTCAGGTGAGTGGATATTTAACAACCAATTTAGAAGAATTTCAACATTTCAATAACCAGTAAAGTCCAGCTGAATAGCCAAAGAAAGATTTTGAACACTACATATATGAATGTCTTCTTCTTATAGTACAAACAATCTAACATTATTTTCAATGGGAACAACACAGTTAAATCATACAATAACTGCCAAGGGAATAAAGTTTTCAAAGAAACATGAAGAATGTAGATAATTTAAGACTATAACACAGAAATGTTTGCAATTCAGCAAAATTATTATCAACAAAGGATCAGTTCTTCTGGTGATATGAGTGTAACTCCTCAACATAAATGAATATAACATGCCTGTTGAAACACAATATCCTCCTGATTGGAACACTTCCTTATTTGTATTACACTGAAAACACAAGGAATTCACTCTGAGTTAAGTGTTGAATAAAAAGGTGAACAAAAAATACCCAGCAGCCAAGAAGGTTTATAATCTCCAAGTACTGCAAAGGAATTCAGAAACTAGTAGTCAAGGCTGAAATACAAGGTGAGTGGCTAATGTTTTCATAGTGATTTGTTACAAACTCGGGCAATTGACTGAAGTGCCAAAGATGAGACTGTATTTTTTAAAAGCGTCATTTCTGCCATAATTGTAGAAAAGAAGAAAGCTAGTAGGCAAATTCTGGCTTGAAAGATTCAGGATTTACAGTTTTTGACTGTCCTTTAAGCCTCAAGAACAACTTCTAATATAGAGAGAGAATTAAAAAATCAAATTGAACTGAACTCTTTCTGAATGTATGCAAACAGATAATGTACACAATGATTTCTGTGTCAGATTTTAATACAAGTTATTTCAGAAGAATAGTTCTGCATCTAGAAAAACACATCTCTGAACAAGAGATGATTTTCCAGTTTCCCACACTAAGAGTTTATGTTTCACCTAAAAGAAAATACAGCACTATCTGATAATTACAGCAGAGCACACTTAGCAACTTTTCTATTTATGCTTCAATTGTAAATCATGCACTTAAATTTTTCCCATTTGACCTTGGATGCATAGTATTGGGTGATTCATAATTCTTGTGCCATTTCATGATCATCGATGGTCTATGCATGGCTTGTTTTTATTGATTAGTTATTCAATTAGTGTTTTCTGTTTAATGAAATAAACACCTGCTAATTTACCACCTCAAAACAAAAGCTGCTATACTGAGCATAACTTACCTCTAATCACATGTCCTCTGACAGCACACCCCACTTGGCTCTGCCATCTATGATGACTGTAACTTAACATTCTATGATTTCTAGCTTTTATTTAAAAATCCATGCAGCTCTCGGACTAAGATGGCGGCCAGCCGGGGGCGCTGGTGAACAGTAGCTAATGTTGTGGGGCCGTGCCAGCAGCAGATTCTGTCAAAAGTTGAAGAATTCATACACCATTGAGAAACAGCCTCTGCATCAATTTGTATGAAGGCTATTTTTCCCACTACTTGCAGGCTTATCCAACACAGGGACCAAGACTGCATACTGCTGAATAGACAGACTGTAAAGCAGAGGAAAAAGTGAACAAAGCCAGAAGACCCTCATAAGGAAGAGCAGGTCATTGCAGAAGAGAAATAAAAGCAGCCCCACCTTCCCTCAAAAACAGAATTGAAGAGGGGGAGGGAAAAGGGGAGAGGGAGAAAAATCTACAGATATGAAGAAAAACCAAAAGAAGACTATGGGTCTCTCCCAGACACCTGGGAGAGCAGACACTGAGAAAACTGGCTTTGGAATGCAAACAATGAAAAGTCCCCAGAATGAAGGGTCTCAAACTGCAAATGTAGATATCAAAACAATAATGGAGAGATTAAAAAGAATTGAGGAGACACAAGAAGAAACTAGGAAGGAGCTGATATCTGAGATAACAGTAATAAAGAATACTGTGAATGAAATAAATAACAAACTGATAAGCATGGAAAGCAGAATTACCCAAGCAGAAGAAAGAATTTCAGAGCTTGAGGACTAAAACATAGAAATAACCCAAATTCTTAAAAAGACAAAAAATAAGCCCCAAAAGACAGAACAAAACCTTCAAGAGATGAGTGACTACCTCAAGAGGCCTAACCTAAGAATAATCGGACTCCCTGAGGCAGAAAGAGAATGAGAGAACACATTGGAACAAACTTTCCATGAGATCATTCAAGAAAACTTCCCTTATCTAATCAGTGATACAAAAATTCAAACACAAGAGATTCAGAGAACCCCCGCAAGACAACAAATGAGAAGACCAGCTCCTAGACACATAAATATTAGCCTAAATAAAGTAGGCACAAAAGAAAAAATCCTAAAGGCAGCAAGAGAAAAAGACCAGATCACCTACCATGGAAGACCAATCAGAACAGCAGCAGATTTATCTGCAGAAACCCTGGAGGCTGGGAAAGCTTGGAGCCCTATCTTCAAAGTCCTAAAAGATAAACAATTTCAGCCAAGAATAACCTACCCGGCCAAGCTAAGCTTCATCAGTGAGGGAGAATTAAAATCTTTCCCAGATATTCAATCCCTAAGAACTTATGCTGCCACCAAACCATCTCTACATGAAAAACTTAAGAAAGTACTAAACACAGAAGAAAAGGAAAGAAGAACAATGTTCTTCACAAGAGTACAGGGAAAAGAATAAAATATATATGAACCAACCCCAAAACCAAAAGAAAGACAAAAAAAGAAAGAAAGAAAGAAAGAAAAAACCAAGTGGAAGAATAACAACTCAATAAGAACTCCATGATAGGGACGAACTCTCACATTTCAATAATTAGTCTGAATGTGAATGGACTAAATGCACCACTGAAAAGACATAGAATGACAAAATGGATAAAATATCACCAGGCAACAATATACTGCCTTCAAGAGACCCATCTCACTAGAAAGGACATACACAGACTCAAAGTAAGAGGATGGGAAACAAATTTTCAGACGAATGGAACACAAAAGAAAGGAGGAGTCGTGATCCTAATTTCAGACAAAATACCATTTAAGCTATCAAAAATTAAAAAAGATACAGAGGGCCACTACATAATGATAAAAGGTTCACTCCATCAAAAAGAAATACCTATCCTAAACATATATGCACCCAACATAGGTACGCCAACATTCATAAAGCAACTTCTAGGAAAACTAAAGAAAGACATTGACTCTAACACCATAATAACTGAGGACTTTAATACACCACTCACAACCTTAGACAGATCATCAGGACAAAAAATCAGCAAGGAGATCCGGAACCTCAATGAAACTCTGGACCAAATGGACTTAATTGATACCTATAGAATACTCCATCCAAAGACCACAAAATGCACATTCTACTCATCACCACATGGAACATATTCTAAGATCGACCACATAATTGGACACAAATCAAGTATAAGCAAATTTAAAAGGACTGAAATTCTACCATGCACCTTCTCGGACCACAGTGGAATAAAAATAAACATTGACACCAACAAAGTCCCCACAAAACCCACAAAGACATGGATGCTAAACAGCATGATGCTAAATAACTCCTGGGTCATTGATGAAATCAAAACAGAAATCAAAAGATACCTGGAAACAAATGAAAATGAAGAAACATCTTACCAAAATCTCTGGGATACCTTAAAAGCTGTAATAAGAGGGGAATTTATATCCCTACAAACACACATGAGGAAAATGGAAGGAACAGAAATTAACAACCTAACAAGCCACCTAAAGAACCTGGAAAAGCAAGACCACAAAAACCCTAATTTCAGCAGAAGAATGCAGATCACCAAAATAAAAGCCCAAATCCAGGACACAGAAGACAAAAAGATAATAGAAAAAAATCAATGAAACAAAAAGTTGGTTCTTCGAAAGAATAAACAAGATCGATGGTCCCCTAGCTAGACTGACCAAGAAAAAACGAGAAAAAAACCAAATAAGCACAATCAGAAACACAAAAGATGAAGTCACATCTGACCCTGAAGAAATACAAAAGATCATTAGAGACTACTACATACACTTGTATGGAAACAAACTTGAAAACCTTAAGGAAATGGAGGACTTTCTGACATCACACAACCTACCTAAGTTGAAACAAGAAGAAATCGAGACCCTAAATAAACCAATAACAATCAAAGAAATCGACTATGTAATAAGAAAACTTCCTACAAAAAAAAGCCCCGGACCGGATGGCTTTCCAGCAGAACTCCACAAGACATTTAAGGAGGAGCTGATACCAATCCTACTGAAGGTATTCGAGGCGATTGAAAAAGATGGAATGCTCCCCAAGTCATTTTACGAAGCCAACATCATATTGATACCCAAGCCAGGTAAAGATCCAGCAAAGAAAGAGAACTACAGGCCAATATCTTTGTTGAATATAGATGCTAAAATTCTCAACAAGATACTAGCAAACCGAATTCAGCAATACATCTCAAAAATCATCCATCATGACCAAGTAGGCTTCACTCCTGGGATGCAAGGCTGGTTCAACATTCGTAAAACCATAAATGTTATTAAATACATCAACAGATGTCAAAACAAAAACCACATAATTATATCATTAGATGCAGAAAAAGCTTTTGATAAAATCCAGCACCCCTTCTTGATAAAAACCCTTGAACATCTAGGCATACGGGGAACATACCTCAAAATAGTAAAAGTCATCTACGAGAAACCCACAGTGAGCATACTCCTAAATGGACAAAAATTAGAACCATTTCCCCTGAAAACTGGAACAAGACAAGGATGCCCACTCTCACCCCTCCTGTTCAACATAGTATTGGAAGTCCTGGCTCGAGCAATCAGAGAAAAGAAGGCAATCAGGGGTATCCAAATAGGAAAAGAGGAAGTCAAGTTATCTCTCTTTGCAGACGACATGATTGTATACCTTGAAAACCCAAGAGAATCTGTCAAAAACCATCTTACACTGATAAAGACCTTTGGCAAAGTCTCAGGATACAAAATAAATGTACAAAAGACAATCGCATTTCTCTACACCAAAAATAAACAGAAACCCAAATAAAAAACAAAAATTCCATTCACAATAGCCAAAAAAAAATTGAAATACCTTGGCATCTTCCTAACCAGAGACGTGAAAGACCTTTACAAGGAAAACTACAAAACACTGCTCAAAGAAATCAAAGTCAACACAAACAAATGGAAAAATATCCCATGCTCATGGATCGGAAGAATCAACATTGTGAAGATGTCCATCTTACCTAAGGCAATCTACAAATTCAATGCAATACCCATCAAATTACCAGCAACATTCTTCTCAGACCTAGAAAAAACAATGCAGGAATTCATATGGAAACACAAATGTCCAAGAATAGCCAGAACAATCCTCAGCAAAAAAAAAAACAAAGCAGGTGGTATCACACTACCAGACTTCAAACTCTACTATAAGGCTACAATCATCAAAACAGCTTGGTATTGGTATAGGAACAGGCATATAGATCAATGGAATAGAATTGAGATCCCAGAAGCAAAATCTCAATTTCTCAACCAACTCATCTTTGACAAAGCCTCCACCACCTACCACTGGGGAGAGGAGAACCTATTCAGTAAATGGTGCTGGGAAAACTGGCTGACCACATGCAGAAGATTGAAACAGGACCCCTATCTATCCCCATGCAAAAAGGTTAATTCCAAATGGATCAGAGACCTAAATGTAAAACCTCAAACCATAAGAACCTTAGAAAATGAAGGAAAAACCCTCATGGAAATCGGAACTGGCATCCAATTCCTGAACAAAACCCAAAACCCACAGCTTGTAAGAGAGAAAATAGATAAGTGGGACCTTATTAAACTGACAAGCTTCTGCAAAGCCAAAGAAACCATCAAGAGAGCAGGGAGACAGCCTACAGACTGGGAAAAAGTATTTGCCAACTCCAGGTCTGACAAAGGCTTAACATCTTGGATATACAAGGAACTCAAACGTGCTGAAAAGAAAAAAACAAACAACCCCATTATAAAATGGGAAAAAGATATGAACAGACACTTCACAAAGGAAGACATCCCAGCAGTCAACAGACACATGAAGAAATGTTCAACCTCACTAATCATCAGGGAGATGCAAATCAAAATCACACTGAGATACCATCTAACCCCAGTCAGAATGGCAATTATCAACAACTCAAAAAATAACAGCTGCTGGAGAGGGTGTGGCAAGAAGGGAACACTTCTACACTGTTGGTGGGAGTGTAAACTAGTGCAACCTCTGTGGAAAGCAGTGTGGCGATTCTTAAAAGCTCTAAATACCAACCTCCCATATGACCCCGCAATCCCCCTACTGGGAATATATCCTGAAGAACACAAATCACTCTATAAAAAAGATACCTGCACACGCATGTTTATCACAGCATTGTTCACAATAGCAAGAACCTGAAAACAGCCATGCTGCCCGTCAAAAGAGGACTGGATTAAAAAAATGTGGTACATATACACGATGGAATACTACGCAGTCATAAAAAAGAACAAAATCATGAATTTCACAGCAACCTGGATGGAACTAGAGTCTATAATACTGAGTGACATCTCACAGAAACAAAGATCCGAGTATCACATGTTCTTACTCATATAATGGACCTTAAACATCCAATGCAATACTATACGAAAATGACTGACCGTACTGGGAAACTATGGTGGGGGGAGGGAGATGGGATTAACAATAGCAAATATCTGTCTGGAAACAGGGAAGCACCCCATATCAACAGGGTGCCTGAATGAAATGCAATTGTATACCTAACCCTTACCTGTACCCCACAACTTCACAATAAAAAAAAAGAAAAAAAAATCCATGCAGCTGTCATATGTTTTCTTTGTTTTTGTTTTTTAATGTTACAAAAAAGTATCATGCTTCATGCAATCTTTTGAGACTCACTTTTTCCTATAATATTTCTATAATTTTTGTGGTGTTACTTTATTACTGCTGATAATATTCTATTATGTGAATATACAATTTATCAATTACTGTTGATTATATTATATTATGTGAATATTCAAAGTATTAATCCATTCTCCCAAAAATGGACATCAGAAGTTTTTACTATTGGAAATAGAATTGTGTAAATTTTTATACTTTTTTGGTAAATGTGCAAGATTTTTTCTTTAATGGAGATTTCCTCCAAAAGTCATGGGTAAAATATATGCTCTACCTCATGTCAAATTAAAGTTGCACCAGCAATAGTGATATGATACATGATGAAGATCTCTTAGAACACAAGGAACTCACTAGAAGAAAAATTCCCATGGTAGTCATTGAAAAACAAGTCAAGGCATAGAGAAATTAAATCATTGAATCAATAAGCTTGATAGTTTCAGAATTAAAATTATTCAAGTATTTTCTTAAAAACAGGGATTTGGAGTTCGAAGAGCAGGCACATAGAACATCTTAATAACTGAAAGAGGTTTTCAATATTAGTAGAAAAGTCTGTCACTGATTAAAAGAACATGAAAAGTAATTATTAATGGAACAAGAAAGTAATAAAGAATTGTGCAATTAAAAAGGTTAATAAAAATATAGTCAAAGCAACAGAATAGGAATATTCAAAATGAGAGAAAAATGTAAAATAAGTAATAAAAAATTAATTAAATTAAGATAATGATAAAAAACAATAAAGTAAAATTGAAATAAGTAACTATCAAAATGTAGGCAATGCAATTGCATAAATTTATTTTTTTCACTGTCTAGTCTCTTTATTTAGTCAAATAAATCCTTACAAAATCATACAACAGAGAGGCATTTAAGACAACTGTTAAGTTGCTTGTTTAGAAGACTACATACATATTAAAATATAATTTTCACATATAGATAAAAGTCTATATTTATTTTAAAAGATATGGAGATTTCATAGTTTCCTGTCACAAGTAACTTCAGAATTTAAACAACAAAAACATCTTCTAGAAAATGTTCTTTACTTCCAGTTGCAGTATTCATTCATTTAACAATCATTGAGATCCTACTAACACAAAGCTTTGTGCCTGATGCTGAGGGTATGAATTAAGACTCTGGTCCTATCCTTTTTTTTTTTAATTATCAATATTTTTTATGATATTGTGGGGTACAATTAAGGGTTAGGTATACAAATATGCTTCATTTAGGCACCCTTGTTGATAGGAGGTGTCTCCCTGTCCCCAGACAGATATTTACTACTATTAATCCCATCTCCCTTCACCTCCCTCCCCATAGTTTCTCACCTCGGTCAGTCATTTTCTTATGGTAATACATTGGATGTTCAAGGTACACTATATGAGTGAGAACATGTGATACTCAGATCTTTGTTTCTGAGAGAGATCACTCAGTATTATAGACTCGAGTTCCATCCAGGTTGCTGTGAAATTCATGATCTTGTTCTTTTTTATGGCTGCATAGTATTCCATCGTGTATATGTACCACATTTTTTAAATCCAGTCCTCTTTTGATGGACAGCATGGTTGCTTCCAGGTTCTTCCTATTGTGAACAATGCTGCAGTAAACATACGTGTGCAGGTATATTTTCTATAGAGTGATTTGAGTTCTTAAGGGTATATCCCAGTAGGGGGATTGGAGGTCATATGGGAGGTCAATATTTAGAGCTTTTAGGAATCGCCACACTGCTTTCCACAGAGGTTGCACTAGTTTACACTCCCACCAACAGTGTTGAAGTGTTCCCTTTTCACCACACCCTCTCCAGCAACTGTTATTTTTTGAGTTATTGATAATTCCTATTCTGACTGGAGTTAGGTGGTATCTCAGTGTGGTTTTGATTTGCATCTCTCTGATGATTAGTGAGGTAGAATATTTCTTCATGTGTCTGTTGGCTGCTCGGATATCTTCCTTTGAGAAGTGTCTGTTCATATCTTTTGCCCACTTTATTATGGGGTTGTTTGTTTTTTTTCCTCTCAGCACATTTGAGTTCCTTGTAGATCCAAGATGTTAAGCCTTTGTCAGACCTGGAGTTGGCAAATACTTTTTCCCAGCCTGTAGGCTGTCTCCCTACTCTCTTGATGGTTTCTTTGGCTTTGCAGAAGCTTGTTAGTTTAATGAGGTCCCACTTGTCTATCTTATCTCCTATGGCCTATGGATTTCGGGTTTTTTTCAGGAATTGGATGTCAGTTCCAATTTCCATGAGGGTATGTCCTTCATTTTCTAAGGTTCTTATGGTTTGAGGTTTTACATTTAGATCTCTGATCCATTTGGAGTTAAATTTTGTGTATGGGGATAGATAGGGGTCCTGTTTCAATCTTCTGCATGTGGTCAGCCAGTTTTCCCAGCACCATTTACTGAATAAGTTCTCCTCTCCCCAGTGGTAGGTGGTGGAGGCTTTGTCGAAGATGAGTTGGTTGAGAAATTGAGGTTTTGCTTCTGGAATCTGAATTCTATTCCATTGGTCTATATGCCTTTTCCTATACCAGTACCAAGCTGTTTTGATAATTGTAGCTTTATAGTAAAGTTTGAAGTCTAGTAATGTGATACCACCTGCTTTGTTTTGTTTTTCCTGAGGATTGTTCTGGCTATTCATGGTCGTTTGTGTTTCCATATGAATTCCTATGTTGTTTTTTCTAGGTCTGAGAAGAATGTTGTTGGTAATTTGATGGGTATTGCATTGAATTTGTAGATTGCCTTAGGTAGGATGGACATCTTCACAATGTTGACTCTTGCAATACATGAGCATGGAATATTTTTCCACTTGTTTGTCATCTTTGACTCCTTTGAGTAGTATTTTGTAGTTTTCATTGTAAAGTTCTTTCACATCTCTGGTTAGGAAGATGCCAAGGTATTTCATTTTTTTGTGTGGCTACTGTGAATGGAATTATGCTTTTTATTTGGGTTTCTGTTTGTTTATTATTGGAGTAAAGAAATGCAATTGTCTTTTGCACATTTATTTTATATCCTGAGACTTAGCCAAAGGCCTTTATCAGTGTAAGGAGGTTTTTGACAGATTCTCTTGGGTTTTCAAGGTATACAATCATGTCGTCTGCAAAGAGAGATAACTTGACTTCCTCTTTTCCTATTTGGATACCCCTGATTGCCTTCTCTTGTCTGATTGCTCGAGCCAGGACTTCCAATACTATGTTGAACAGGAGGGGTGAGAGTGGGCATCCTTGTCTTGTTCCAGTTTTCAGGGGAAATGGTTCTAATTTTTGTCCATTTAGGAGTATGCTCACTGTGGGTTTCTCGTAGATGGCTTTTACTATTTTGAGGTATGTTCCCCATATGCCTAGATGTTCAAGGGTTTTTATCAAGAAGGGGTGCTGGATTTTATCAAAAGCTTTTTCTGCATATAATGGAATACAATCATGTGGTTTTTGTTTGGACATCTGATGATGTATTTAATTACATTTATGGTTTTATGAATGCTGAACCAACCTTGCATCCCAGGGATGAAGTCTACTTGGTCATGATGGATGATTTTTCAGATGTGTTGTTGAATCTGGTTTGTTAGGATCTTGTTGAGAATTTTACCATCTATGCTCATCAAAGATATTGGCCTGTAGTTCTCTTTCTTTGTTGGGTCTTTACCTGGCTTGGGTATCAATGTGATGTTAGCTTCGTAAAATAATTTGGAGAGAGTTCCATCTTTTTTTTTGTCCTGATGATCTGTCTAGGATTGTGAGTGGGGTATTAAAATCCCCAGTTATGATGGTGTTAGAGTCAATATCTTTCCTTGGTTTTCTTAGAAGCTGCTTTATGAAAGTTGGAGCTCCTATGTTGGGTGCTTATATGTTTAAGATAGATATTTCTTGTTGATGGAGTGAACCTTTTATCATTATGTAGTGGCCCTCTGTATCTTTTTAAATTTTTTGATAGTTTAAATGGTATTTTGTCTGAAGTTAGGATTGCAACTCCTCCTTTCTTTTGTGTTTCATTCACCTGAAAATTTGTTTGCCATCCTTTTACTTTGAGCCAGTGTTTTCTAGTGAGATGGGTCTCTTGAAGGCAGTATATTGTTGCCTGGTGGTATTTAATCATTTTGCCATTCTATGTCTTTTCAGTGGTGCATTTAGTCCATTCACATTCAGGCTAATTATTGAAATGTGAGAGTTCGTCCCTATCATAGAGTTCTTATAGAGTTGTTGTTCTTCCACTTAGTTTTTTGTCTTTCTTTTGGTTTTGGGGTTGGTTCATGTGTATTTTATTCTTTTTCCTGTAGTCTTGTGAAGAACATTGCTCTTTTTTCATTTTCTTCTGTGTTTAGTACTTTCTTCTGTGTTTTCTTCTGTGTTTAGTGTTTCATGTGGAGGTGGTCTGGTGGCAGCGTAAGTTCTTAGGAATTGGATAGCTGGGAGAGATTTTAATTCTCCCTCGCTGATGAAGCTCAACTTGGCTGGGTAGTTATTCTTGGTTGAAATGGTTTAACTTTGAGGACTTTGAAGATAGGATTCCAAGCTCTCCTAGCCTACAGCGTTTCTGTAGATAAATCTGCTGCTATTCTAATTGTTCTTCCATGGTAGATGATCTGGCCCTTTTCTCTTGCTGCTTTTAGGATTTTTTATTTTATACCTACTTTGTTTAGGTGAATTATTATGATCTAGGAGTTGGTCTTCTCATTTGTTATCTTGCAGGGGTTCTCTGAATCTCTTGTGTTTGAATTTTTGTATCACTGATTAGATAAGGGAAGTTTTCTTGAATGATCTCATGGAAAGTTTGTTCCAGTGTGGTCTCCGTATCTCTTTCTGCCTCAAAAAGGCCAATTACTCTCAGGTTTGGTCTCTTGAAGTAATCACTCATCTCTTGAAGGTTTTGTTCTGTCTTTTTGAGCTTGTTTTCTATTTTTTTTTTTTGTTTTTTTGTTTTTTGAGTTGGAGTCTTACTCTGTCACCCAGACTGGAGTGCAGTGGCTGCCCCCGGCCACCGCAGCCTCGACCTGCTGGGCTCCGGCTATCCTTCCACCTCAGTCTTCCAAGTAGCTGGAATTACAGGCATGTGCTACAATGCCCAGCTTATTTTTTGATTTATTGTATAGATGAGGTCTCACTGCCCAGGCAGGTCTCGAACCCATGGGCTCAGGCAATCCACTTACCTTAGCCTCCCAAAGGCGCGGGATTACTATGTGGATTTGACCCAAATTACTATGAATGTGGATTTGACCCAACAGAGTTGGGTAATTTGGGTCAAATCCACATTCAAAGGCGTGGGTGGCTGAGCCACCGAGCCCAGCTGTTTTCTATGTTTTTAACAGTTTGGGTTAGTTCTATATTTTGGTCCTCAAGCTCTGAGATTCTTTCTTCTGCTTGGGTAATTCTGCTTTCCATGCTTATCTTGTTATTTATTTCATTCACTGTAATCTTTATTACTGTTATCTCAGTTATCCGCTCCTTCCTAGTTTCTTCTTGTCTCTCCTCAATTCTTTTTAATCTCTTCACTAATGTCTTGATATCTAGGTTTGTAGTTTGAGACCAGTCATTCTGGGGGCTCTTCATTGTTTGCATTCCGAAGTCAGTTTTCTCAGTGTCTGCCCTCCCAGGGTCTGGGAGAAACACATATTCTTCTTTTTGTTTTTCTTCATTTGTGTAGATTTTTCTCTCTCTTCTCCTTTCCCTCCCCTTCTTTAATTCTGTTTTTCAGGGAAGTTGGGGTTGCTTTTGCTTCACTTGTGCAGTCTCTTGTTCTTTCTTATGAGGGTCCTCTGGCTTTGTTCACTTTTGAGGTTGGAGTGTGGGCTGCGGGCTGTACTTTTTGTAGTTTGGGGGTTCAATTGAGGAGGAAGTTATGATTCAGAATCTATATGCTGATTCCAGCATCCACCAACTGGTGTATGAGCCCATTGGAACCTATTTCCCACTGCCTTACAATCTGTCTATGCAGCAGTATGTAGATTTGGTCCCTGTAACAAAAGGAGGTATGAAAGAGGAAAATAATGGAGGAAGGGGGGATCAATAGGAAGTTAGAAAGAGAGAAGAGTGAGAGGGAAAACAGACATACATACCAACTAACAGGTGAAAAAAAGATACAAGGCCGGAGAGAAGTGGAAAAAACACACAAGCAAAATTCCTTAAAGAA
This sequence comes from Cephalopachus bancanus, assembly GCA_027257055.1. Lineage (NCBI taxonomy): Eukaryota > Metazoa > Chordata > Mammalia > Primates > Tarsiidae > Cephalopachus > Cephalopachus bancanus. Next base: position 5,222,753 of record JAPVLO010000097.1, on the reverse strand, counting down.
TACTGGTAGCTACACAAAGACAGAAATAAAATCATGTCTTTTGATGCATTTTGCCTAACACAAACAGATAGTGTAAGTCAAAAAGCAAACAAAAGTGAGCAAAACAAACAGTCAAAATGATAAAGTCAAAAGTCAAAATAAGAAATCAGACTAGCTCTGGAATCTTTCCTGAGTGTCTAAAGTCTCTTTAGCTCTGATCTCCAGCCCCTCCCCTTTACTTTCATTGCAGACAGCTAGATTTACTTGCAGTTTGGGTTTGTTCTTTTGACCTGCTGCCTGGGAGGTCTGCGATGTTTAGTTGCTTTTGTCTGATTCAGCATAGGGGAGGTGCTTTGTCTCCTGTTTTGTGACATTACCTTGGGAACCGAGGTGGATGCTGCTCATAGGTGGGTGGGGCAATGCAAGTCTCTGCCTGGAGAATGGCTGAGGTGGCAGTTTCTCTTTCACAGATCCTTTCTCTCCTTTCTCTCCACTCATCTGGGTCCCTGGGCATTCCACTATGATGTACTATGGTGGCGTGGGAGGCACCGGAGATCAGCTGCACAGCTGGGCACTGGATCTGGGGTGCCACCAGTGGGCTGGGGTGGAGGAGGGGGTCAGGAGTTCCCTCCTCTGGAGCTGAGAACCTCTGATCAGCACCTCCTTAAGATATTCCCTTACATAAACATGGGGTTGCACGCTGAGTGGCTCAACCAGGGTGGGCCCAGAGCTCTAGAGCTCCAAAGGTCCAAAGGGGAGGCAGTGAGCAGTGAGAATGGCCCTGGGCCCCTCACAGGGTACTTCAGCCAGAAATGGAACCAGTATCTCTGAAGGGTGGGCACCCAGAGCCTCCCTGAGTGACCGGCAGCTTGGTGCTGGGTGCTGGGTGAGATGATGTAGCCAGGGAGGGAGCCAAGACCCGAGACTCCCGCGCATGTGGGAGTCACATATAGTGGAGCAGCAGCATCCAGGGGCCGCAATATCCGGTCCTGCGTGGGACCAAGGATCCCCGGGCCTGGGACCAGTGAAGCTGGCGGTGGGCAGGGGGGTGGGTGCAGAAAAGTAAGAGTCTTTTTGGGAACTCACGTTTGGAGAATCTCACAATTCCACCTATACCATCACCATCTTATTGGAACTCCAACTGGTCCCAAAGTCTCTGGAGGAAGTACATCTTTGTTGACACCTTGATTTCAGACTTCTGGCCCCCAGAACTTAGCTCAAGGTCTGGCTTTTGTGCAATAGAACCAGAGAAGCTGAATCATGTTCATTAGAAGCTCCGGCAGCGGTGTAGAGTGCGGCGCAGCTGAGAGGGCACAATTGCATAAATTTAAACCATGCTACTTAAAACCAGTCACATAACTTCATTTATAAAACAGAGTATTTCATCCTCATGAGAATCAAGAATATCAGACATTACACTAAATATGAACTGAGTTAATTTTTCTATGCAAAAGCAGGTTCTAGGAAGGTTAAAGTCAAAACTCAAGTATATGCTGCTTATTTGAAACTCACATAAAATGAAATAATAAAGAAAGGTTGTGTATAAAGGATAGACTGAGCATAACAAATACAAACAAAAAAGAAAGCAGAACAGATAATATTAATATCACACAGGTGGAATTTCAGATTAAAGGCACTATAGGCATTATATAGAAAAAGGGGAACATTGTGTAACAACAAAGATACCTATTAAGGAGTCCTAAATGGGTATGTTCCATATAGCATCACATCTAAATATAGAAAACAAGAAATATTGAAGAATGCAAGGAGGACTTTATAAAAGTGCAATGTACTATATTGAGAAATTTCAATACAGCTTTCTTGACAAATTAAAGATAAATGAAAACCTAGAAGGATTGATTTATACAACTGGTAAACTTGATTAATAGCAACATAATGAGAATCTGAATCTCTCTAATGGAGAATTTATAATTTTTTGATTATTTACTGAGCATCACTGAATAAGATCTGTACATTTGGTCACACACAAAAAAGAAAAACTCTAAGAATTTTTCAAAAGTTGATATTTTACAGGTCTCTTTCTGTGATTATAATCTAATGAAATTTAAAATAAAATCTAATGAAATTTAAAATATATAATAAAAGTTGAACTTAAAAATCCCAATGCAGATATCCATATATTATATGTATTTATTGTATATAAAATATGAAATAGGTGATATTTCAATTAAGTACAAAAATAGCTATTATAAGTGGTACTAGCATAGTTGGTCACCCATCTGGAATAAAATAAAATTTGAATTCATATAAGTACAATTTCTAGATAAATTTTTAATGCAAAAAATAAAAATCTTGAAAGAAAAATAAAGAGATATTCTTACTCAGCTAAAAGATCTAGAAAAATATAAATGACTATAGCTACAGAGTGAAAATATCAAAAGCAAAGTCAACAAAATAAATAACATATTTTGAAAAAATGACAAAGCAGATAATCATAGGACTAATATTTCAAATATGCAAAGTTATGTCTTGTGCTGACAATGAAAAAGCAAACCAGTGGAGAAGTAAGAGCTATTCACCAACAAGAAATCCTGATGGCCAAAAAACATAAAACAAAACTTACAGTCACTAAAAGGGGAGTGCAAACTAAAGTAATTAGAAACCTCTTTATACTCATCAAACAGAAATATTTAAAAGAGGAACAATACATATTTTAGGTGGGAATATGAGAAAACAGTGCAGTGGGAATGGGAAATGTTGGCACTTTCTGGAAATCAATCTAGCAATATTTCATAAAATTAATAATTGCATACCTTTTGAGCCAAGCAGTCTGGTTCTTGGTAATGAATCTTCGAGCAAGAAAACCCCAAGTGAAAGTAAAACCACTCAAAGGAGAATGGTTGAATAATTCTGGTGTAACCACAGGGAATATGAACAACAATTAAAATGAATGAATTTGAGCTACAGCCATTTGTTTTTGAGAAATTTCCTAGTGGTATTTTCATGTGGGAAAAGCAAGAAACAGAAAATGTGTACAATATATCACTTTTAAAAAATGACCATTAACTATGAAAACCCTCTGTGTGGGGGAAAATATGGAAGAATACATTCTAGTCCATTAAATGTGTCAGTGGGTGGGAGTGAGTGGAGGAAGGGGTTGATAGATTAAATACACTGAACCTCGTTCACAGCCAGTGACGATGACTCAAAATTACTGGTGAGCAATCAGATTCAATCACATATTTTTTTAAACTATCGAAATGCAGGCAATGCAATTGCATAAATTTAAACCATGCTACTTAAAACCAGTCACATAGCTTCATTTATAATACAGAGTATTTCATCCTCATGAGAAGAGATTTCTTAAAAGACATAAGAATTTACTTTCAAAAGTCCTAGCACACCCTCTAATGGTCTGGAAAATTAAGTAGGCAGGGAGTTTTTGTCCTAGTGACTAAAAGTCCTACAATCCTTTATTGTTTATTCTTCCTGCCCCCCCATCCTTTCTCTCTCTGGTTTCTTGTCCTTTCTCCTCCCTCAGGATGAAATTACTGGTCAGTTGCACCAAGCCATGTGATCCATTTGGTTCATTTAGAAATGAAATTCACTTATTCAGCAAAGCTGCTGCTCCCGTGGCTTTAGAATGATAGCAATAATTCCAATTAAAAATGTACCTATTCCTGTATGTATAATCTAACCCATAAACCCTTTTAAAAAAGATAATTAAAGCTTCTTGTTGTCACTAGGTTTTCAATATCTCTGTGTTGATAACAACTTTGCTTTTAATCATTTGTTCATATTAAAAAGCAGAAATAGCCAGGAAGAAAAAAAAAAACAAAACATGTCATTCTTGTCCCTACAGAGAAATTACTTGGAAAGCTGTCAAAGTTTATTTAGACTATCTAAATTAGGGAGGGTAGCTTTTACAAGAATGAATGTGAGGCAAATGATGAGGTTAGAAATTTCACGGTGGATAATTTTTTTTTTACATTGAGGTGCCCAATGCATTGTGTGTATGTATTTGTATGTGGGTATGCAAATACTTATGCATTTATAGGAATTTGAAAATGCATATGCTTCGAATATAAAAATTACCAGAATGAAATGAACTGACATTTTTTTACTAGCTCTCAGCAGTTCTAGGCTTCTGTCCAGTCAATAGGATACATCTGGAATTTTCTTGATTTACAACTATACTCAAAAAATAAGTATTACCCAAAGCATTCTTTTTTTTAATCAATATTTTTTATGATATTGTGGGGTACAGTTAAGGGTTAGGTATACAAATATGCTTCGTTCAGGCACCCTTGTTGATAAGAGGTGTCTCCCCATCCCCAGACAGATATTTACTACCATTAATCCCATCTCCCTTCCCCTCCCCCGCATAGTTTCCCACCACTGTCAGTCATTTTCTTATAGTATTACATTGGATGTTCAAGGTCCACTATATTAGTGAGAACATGTGATACTCAGATCTTTGTTTCTGTGAGAGGTCACTCAGTATTATAGACTCGAGTTCCATCCAGGTTGCTGTGAAATTCATGATTTTGTTCTTTTTTATGGCTGCATAGTATTCCATTGTGTATATGTACCACATTTTTTAAATCCAGTCCTCTTTTGATGGGCAGCATGGTTGCTTCCAGGTTCTTGCTATTGTGAACAATGCTGTGATAAACATATGTGTGCAGGTATCTTTTCTATAGAGTGATTTGAGTTCTTCAGGGTATATTCCTAGTAGGGGGATTGCGGGGTCATATGGGAGGTCAATATTTAGAGCTTTTAGGAATCGCCATACTGTTTTTCACAGAGGTTCCACTAGTTTGCACTCCCACCAACAGTGTAGAAGTGTTCCCTTTCTGCCACACCCTCTCCAGCAACTGTTATTTTTTGAGTTATTGATAATTGCCATTCTGACTGGAGTTAGGTGGTATCTCAGTGTGGTTTTGATTTACATCTCCCTGATGATTAGTGAGGTTCAAAGCATTCTTACAAAGAAAATAGACTTCTCACACTTCAGACCTATCTAACAATTAGGTTGTTCTTCACGGGAAGAGATTCTTGGTTATTTCCTTAAAAGTAATTATTTTTATCCAGACTGACACCAGCCAACGAACCATGAATTAGTATTTCTCTTCATATTTGCGAATAAACCTTTCCTTGTTTTTACATAGTTAATGTTTTTGCATTATTTAGTATTATTTATATTTCCTGTAAGGACCTCAAACTCTATGTTTAGAATTTATTTTTTTACTCTATAAAAGGTTCGTTTTATGTATCAACCTGACTCAACTAAGAAATACCCAGGTAGCAGGTAAAACATTACTTCTGGACGTGTCTGTAAAGATGTTTCTGGAATAGATTAGCATTTTAATCGGTAGACAGAGTAAAAAAGATTCATCCTTACTAGTACAGATGGGCATCATCTAATCTGTTGAGGTTCTCAATAGGGGAAAAAAAAAAGAGGAAGGGTGAATTTGCTTTCTGCTGGAGCTGAGACATTCACCTACTCCTCCCTTCAGACACTGGTTCTCAGGACTTCTGACTTGGGCTGGGACTTAACTTCACTGGCTGCCCTGGTTTTCAGGCCTCCAGACTTAGACTAAAACTGCACCGCCAGACTTCTGGAACATGCAGCTCACAGACAGCAGATCACGGAACATCTTAGCCTTCAAAATCACAGAACTTCTTAGCCTTCATAATCACATAAGGCAATCTCTCATAATCAATCTCTTTCTATACAGCTATACTATAACCCATATTGGTTTCTGTTTCTTTAGAGATCCCTGGCTAATGAATCCTCTCTTTTTTTGCCTCTAAAGTTTTAAACTATTCACATAGTATTTGATATGTCTAATCTTAATTCTGAAATTTCATTTTTGCTTACTGTTTTTATTATTTTATGTTTCCTATTTTGTTATGTGGACTGTGGTTTTTGTTTGTTTTAGAGACTCACATTATCACCTAAGGATTTTGAAAAATGTATATTGTTAGGTTTTCAAAACTTCTATGAGATAGTATCTTTAAATTCTTCAAAAGTATGATTTTTTTTTTTGAGTTGGAGTCTCACTCTGTCGCCAGACTGGAGTGCAGTGGCCGCTACTGGCCACCACAGCCTCGACCTACTGGGCTCCGGCGATCCTTCCGCCTCAGCCTTCCAAGTAGCTGGAACTACAGGCACGCGCTACCACGCCTGGCTAATTTTTTGATTTATTGTAGAGATGAGGTCTCACCAAGTTGTCCAGGCGGGTCTCAAACCTGCGGGCTCAGACAATCCACTCTGCTCGACCTCCCAAAGCACGGGATTATAGGCTGAACCACCGAGCCTGGCAAGTATGATTTTTTTCCTCTAAAAGTCAAGTACAAACTAATTTTTTGATGCTGCTAATATAAATCTAGGTACTAAGGAAATATTTAAATTTTCTTATAATTTCCCCATATTACTTGTTAAACATAATCTCAGACGTTTAGCATTTTACAAGAACTGCTTTTGGTATTCAACTTAATTTTATTTTTAATGAATTTAATGTCCCAATCATTTATTCTGTGACTCTAAATTTTTACTTTCCCTTTGGCTACAATATGTCTTACAGTAATTTTCCAGGAAAATTGCTTGTAGGAATGTTGTCTTTGCCTTCATACCTAAAGTTTCTGGATATAGACTTTTTGTGGTACAACTTTTTTCTCCAAGCCTGTAGTTTTATAGTTCTTTTTTCCCTTGATATCTCGAACTGCAGGTACATATAAAACCAAATAGATTTTGCTCCTTTGGAAAAATCTTTCCAGATTTTTTTACTGGAAGATTTTTTTCCCCTTTTCCTCATAATTAGAAAAGTATGTCAAGGCATGGGCTTCTCTCTCTCTTTTTTTTTTTTCATTTTTCTTGCCAGCTATAATGCAAACAATTTTCAACATGTATGTTTAGGCCTCTTATTCAGAAATGTTTTTCTTTCATTATATCGCATATTATTTCCTTTTAAGAAATTTGTTCTAGTTTCAGGACTTTCAAATATTCTTTAAAAATACAAATTAAATAAAGATAGGCAGAGATATTCATTTTAATCACAGAAGTCAGTTTAGAATAATTTAATACACACATCTTGTTGTCAATCTTAATACCTGTTTTATTCCCAGAACTAGAAGTCTGTTTGCCCTAGTACCGATAATTTGAATTTCTAGATTATTTTTGGTCACTTTAGGTTTGAACTCAAGTTCCTCACTGGCTGCCAACTAGACCATATGGATAGTCTTCTACTTAAAGTCTGTGAAAGCTCTTCTTGTCAGGTACCCCAACTTTGATCTTATCTGCCAACAATCATTCATTCCTTTGTTCTGGCATTTAGTTTCATTACTTTAGCCCAAAGATGTCTTCATTATTTTGTTAAAATCCTTCAATTTTGTCTTGCTATAAAATCAGCATCTCCCCCCAAAATCACTTCTACAGAGGAAAGGGTTATACAAAGAATGTTTATAAAATTTAGCAGTAGATCACCTATTAGTTACAAATTATGAAAGAAAAAGTGAGTAGACATGAGATATATCGTATAAGACTGTCATAGATTTCATTTCACTGCTGTGATTGAGCACTAGGTTGTAAACTGCTTTGTTCATTTATATGAATGCTCTCCCAAACTAGAGATGGTGTTTTTATAGTTGATGTGTCAAAAAAGATAAATATCAAATTCTTTCAACTGTATTCACCTTTCTGAGGTGATGAAAAGCTGAAGTTTTGTTGAGAATCATGTCTCCTACTTCAGGAAACAAAAGAGTACCTTCAAACTTTGGAATTGAATGAAATACACCTTGTGCAATAACCCAATATCCCACCTTCAATCTGCAGAGAGTCTTATAAAATCTCTAGGAGCTGTGATGATATACTAAGTATTAACGACTCATAGCTACGGTTCCCTCTTTCAACCACAGAATGCCTGAATATAATAGTTTTCTATTCTAGGAGGTCTTCACTTTCCCAAATATTCACTTTCATCTCCTAGTTTCTACTTTTTGTAAATTCCTTGAGGATGAGTACTTTATATTTTACATGTTTGCATTCCCATAACATCATTTCTTGGTCTTGTTCAGTAGAGCAAAATAATGAATTAATTAATCGATGAATGAATGAAACAGTTGTTATTACAGATTTACATTCATCTTTTTTTATTTCAAAGTAAATTCCTCTCTTGCAGTAAATTGAAGTTGAAACTAAACTATGGTGCAAAGGTCTTCAAACCTAAGTATGCCTATAGCAGGTGCATATTTTCCCTCTGTAACTTTGCTTGGTTCCCTAGAGAAATATAACTTAAGAAGTACATCTCTCTCAGGTGTATGAATAGACTTGGCATCACTTCTCAGTGCCAAGTATAGTAGGCCCTGACTATTCTGGTTGCTGTCACCACCCTCAAGACAATTGCTGTTCTATTTTAACCTCAGTCCTTTCAAGTGCTTTGGAATTTGAGATAACTACAGAGTTACTCAATGTATTGAAAACTGCACAAATTCTACTTTCCCTTTTGTTCTTAATCCTCAGCTAACTGAGACCATTCTAACCAGCCTGTCTCTCTGTTTCCCTCATGAGATTTGAGATGGCTTGTTGAAGAAAAACAAAAGTAAAGAGAATAATTAATGATCCATTGATGCTTGCCAACTTTGAAAAGGTACTTACCTGTGGGCTTTCAAGTGTTTCATGTACCAGCAGCTTCCCAGCTTGCCAAGTATCCATATTTCCTCAAGATTACTGTAGACTGCCAATCCTGCCATCCCCTCCCCTGGCAGTTTCCCATTACTGCCAATCCCTTTCTTATAGTATTACGATAATTTTTCAAGGTCCGCTTATGAGTGACAACATGTGATACTCAGTTATTTATTTCTGTGACAGATCACTCAGTATTATAGACTCTAAGTTCATCCAAGTTGCTGTGAAGGTCATCTGCTGAGCCCCCACTGTGCTATATAGCTCAGTCTATTCAGGTAAATATTCTCCATTAACACATTCACAGCATTATCCTACCTAGTTTATGTTCTGAAACTTTGTAATGATGGTGGGATTCATTATCAGGGATCATCTGAGATAACTACAGATATTCTGTGGGGTCTGTTTTTCTTTCTTCCACTTCAAGACACAAAAGGATTTAGAAAACTTCTTCCTTGGTCAGAAGCTATTATTTCATATAATCTCAGAACTCTTTTAACCCATATTACAGTGGACTGAGTCATTGAGGAGGAAATAAGTTATTCTATAAGATTTGGCTATTACTTTTTCAAAGATAAATAATACATAAATACATAAAAATAAATAGGGGTTCAGAGGGGTTAAATATGTATGTTAAGGTCTTATGATCTCTCAGAAGCTTTCATATGTACTCTATTTGCCTCTAATCCTGATTTAGGAGCAAGTGGTAACAACAGTAGAACCAAGACAAAGTGTGGGAGTGGGAAGTAGGCGGAGAGAATAGCATTGTGTATTCTCAAGTGGTTAGTATGTAATTTGAAAACTCTAAAAGGCCATCCAAAAGAAAAAAAATTTACTCTGATATTTTTTTCTAGTAAAAAATAAATAATTTTTTCCCACCAAACTAATCATTTTCTCAATTAAAAAAAATTTTTTATTTTAAAAATGTGGGGTACAAATCAGGGTTAGGTATAAAAATGTTCATTATGCAAGTACCCTTGTTGATGAGGTGTGTCCCCCTCCTCAGTAGCTTCTCACTACTGCCAATCCCTGTCTTATAGTATTACTATAATTGTTCAAGGTCTACTTATGAGTGAGAACATGTGATACTTAGTTCTTTGTTTCTGTGATAAATCCCTCAATATTATACACTCTAAGTCCATCCAAGTTGCTGTAAAATTCATAATTTTGTCCTTTATGACTGTGTCATATTCCATCATGTATATGTACTACATATCTTTTATCCAGTCCCATTTTGATGGGCAGCATGGTAGGTGCCATGTTTTTGCTGTTGTGAATAATACTGCAATAAACATGGGTGTGCAGGTATCTTTTTCACATAGTGATTTGAGTTCCTCTGGGTATATTCCCAGCAGGAGGATTATGGGGTCATATGGAAGGTTAACTTTTAGATCATTTAGGAACCGTCAAACTGTTTTCCACAGAGGTTGTACTAGTTTATACTCCCACCAACAGATAGAAGTGTTCTCTTTTCCCTGCGTTCTCTCTAGCATCTGTTGTTTTTTGAGTTATTGATGATGGCTATCCTGGCTGGAGTTACGTGGTATCTCAGTGTGATTTTCAATTTGAATTTCTTTGATGACTAGTGAGACTGAGAATTTTTTCATGTATCTGTTGGCTGCTCGTATGTCTTCTTTTGAGAAGTGCCTATTCATATTTTTGCCCACTTTGTAATGAGGCTGATTGTTTTTTTTCTTTTTGTCATGTTTGAGTTATCTGTAGATTCTAGATGTTAGTCCTTTGTCAGATATACAAGCGGCAAATATTTTTTCCCAGACTGTAGGCTGTCTCCTTGCTCTCTTGATGGTCTCCTTGGCTTTGAAAAAGCTTGTCAGTTTGATGAGGTCCCAGTTGTCTATCTTATCTCTTATGGCATGGACACTTGGGGTTTTGATCAGGATTTGGTTGCCAGTTCCAATTTCCATAAGGTGTCTCCTGCATTTTCTAAGGTTCTTATAGTTTGAGGTTTTATACTTAGGTCTTTGATCCATTTAGAGTTGATTTTTGGGTATGGTGATAGATAGGGTTCTTGTTTTAACCTTCTGCATGCAGTCAGCCAATTTTCCCAGCACCATTTACTGAAGTACATTTACCTCTCCCCAGTGGTTGTTAGTGGAGATTTTGTCAAAGATGAGTTTTTTGAAAAATTGAGGTTTTGCTTCCAAAATCTCTATCCTGTTCCATTAGTCTATATGTCTGTTCTCGCAGCAATACCAGGCTGCTTTGATTATTGTAGCTTTATAATAAAGCTAAAAGTCTGGGAGTGTGATGCCTCCCTCTTTGTCTGCGCCCCACCCCCCAGGATTGTTTTGGCTACTTGTGATTGTTTATGTTTCCATATAAATTCCTGTGTTGTCGTTTCCAGGTGTGAGAAGAATGCTGCTGTTAATTTAAAGGGTATTGTATTAAATCTGTAGATTATCTTGGGTAGAATGGACATCTTAACAATGTTGATTCTTCCAATTCATGAGCATGGAATATTTTCCATTTGTTTGTGTCATCTTTGATTTCTCTGAGCAGTGTTTTCTAGTTTTTGCCGTAACGGTTTTTGACTTCTCTGGTTAGGAAGATACCAAGGTATTTCTTTTTTTGTGTGGCTATTGTAAATAGGATTGTGCTTTTTAGTTGGGTATACGTTTATTTATTGTTAGTGTACAAGAATTCCACTGTCATTTGTACATTTATTTTATACTCTGAGACTTTGCCAAAGTCCTTTATCGGTGCAAGGAGGTTTTGACAGATTCTCTTGGATTTTCAAAGTATAGAATCATGTCATATACAAAGAGGGATAAATTGACTTCCTCTTTTCCTATTTGGATACCCCTGATTTCCTTCTCTTGTCTGATTGCTTTAGATAAGACTTCCAAAACTATGTCAAACAGGAGGGGTGAGTGTGGATATTTCCTTCTCTTGTCTGATTGCTCTAGGTAAGACTTCCAAAACTATGTTGAACAGGAGGGGTGAGTCCTGTTCCAGTTTTCAGGGGAAATGGTTCCAATTTCTGTCTTTTTAGCAGCATGCTGACTGTGGGTTTCTCATAGGTGACTCTTAGTATTTTGAGGTATGTTTTATCTATGCCTAGATGTTCGAGAGTTTTTATCAAGAAGGGGTGCTGGATTTTATTGAAAGCCTTTTCTGCATCTAATGATATAATCATGTGGTTTTTGTCTTTACATCTGTTGATGTATTTAGTTACATGTTTGGTCTTGTGGATGTTGACCCAGTTCTGCATCCCAGGGATGAAGCCTACTTGGTCAAGAAGAATAATTTTTGAGATGTGTTGTTGGATCCAGTTTGCTAGAATCTTGTTGAGAATTTTAGCATCTATGTTCATCAAGAATATTGGCATACAGTTATCTTTCTTTGTTGGACCTTTACCCGGTTTGGGTATCAACATGCTGTTAGCTTCATAAAATGACATGGGGAGGGTTCCATCTTTCATGATTGCCTGGAATACTTTCAATAGGATTGATGTGAGCTCCTCCTTGTATATTTTGTAGAATTCTGCTGGAAAGCCACCTTGCCAGGGATTTTTTTTTTTTGTAGATAGTTTTCTTCTGACGAAGTTGATTTCCTGGATTGTTATTGGTCAATTTAGGGTCTAGATTTCTTTGTTTCAATCTGGAGAGGTTGTGTGATATAAGAAAGTCCTCCATTTCATTTAGGTTTTTGAGTTTGTTTCCATACAGTTTTACATAGTAATCTCTGATAATCTTTAGTATTTCTTTGGGGTCAGTTGTGACTTGAACTTTTGCATTTCTGATTGTGTTTATCTGGGTTTTTTCTTGGTCATTCTAGTTGGGATCCATCATGCTTTTTTATCCTTTCAAAGAACCAGCTTTTGGTTTCATTTATCTTTTTTTTTTTTTTTTTTTGTACTTCCCAAATTTGGGCCTTTATTTTGGTGATCTGGATTCTTCTGCTGAAGTTAGGTTTTTGATGGTCTTACTTTTCTAGCCTTCTTAGGTGATTTGTTAGGTTGTTAACTTGTGATCTTTCCATTTTCTTCATGTGTGTTCTTAAAGATATTAATTCCCCTCTTATTACTGTTTTCTTGGCATCCCAGCGATTTTGGTAAGATGTTTGTTTGTTTTCATTTGTATCTAGGTATTTTTTAGTCCCTGTTTTGATTTCTGTGTCAACCGCCCAGGAGTTGTTTAGCATCAGGATGTTTAGTGTCCATGTCTTTGTGGGTTTGGGGGGAATTTTGTTGGTGTGGATATTTATTTTTATTCCATTGTGGTATGAGACAATGCATGGTAGAATTTCAATCTTATGGAATTCTTGTGTTGTTGAGTAGAATGTATATTCCATGGTTGTTGGGAAGAGTGTACTGTAGGTATCAATTAGGTCCATTTGGTCAAGCATCACATTGAGGTTCAAGATCTCCCTGTTGACTTTTTTCTTGATGATCTGTCTAGGGTTGTTAGTGGGGGGAGGATATTTAAGTCCCCAGCTATGATAGTGTTAGAGTTGATATCTTTTTTTAGTTTACCTAGAAGCTGCTTTGTGCTCCTATTTTGGGGGCATGTATATTTAGGATGGATATTTCTTGTTGATGGATTGAACCTTTTATCATTATGTATGACCCTCCTTGTCTTTTTTCAGTTTTTGATAGCTTAAATGGTATTTTGTCTGATATTAAGACCATGACCTCTACTTTCTTTTGTGTTCTGTTCACCTGAAAATTTGTTTTCCATTCTCTTACTTTAAGTCTGTGAGTGTCCTTCCTGGTAAGATGAGTCTCTGTGGAAACAACGTATTGCTGCATCAGGATATTTCATCCAATTTGCCATTCTGTGTCTTTTCAGTGGTGCACTTAGTCCATTCACATTCAGTCTAATTATTGAGATGAGATAGCTGCTGTTTGTTTGTCTTTTTTGTTTGTTTGTTTTGTTTTTGGATTGACATGTGTGTTTTCCATCTTTTTCCTGCATTCTTGGGAAGAGCATTGTCATTCTTTTAGTTTTTTTCTTTCTCCTGTGTTTAATAATTTTTAAAGTATTTCTTGTAGAACTTGTTGGGCACAGCATAAACTCTTAGAGATTGAATGTTTGGGAAGGATTTTAATTCTCCATCACTAATGAAACTCAGCTTAGCTGGGTAGGTAATTCTTGGTTGAAATTGTTTATCTTTGGGAAGTTTAAAGACTGAACTCAAATCTCTCTTAGTCTTAAGTGTTTCTGTAGATAAGTCTGCTGCTATTCTGATTGGTCTTCCCCAGTAGGTAGTCTCACCTTTCTTTTTTGTTGCCTGTAGGATACTTTCTTTTAAACCAGTTGTGTAGGCAAATTACCATGTGTCTGGGCATTAATATTCTTATTTGTTGTCTTTTTGGGGTTCTCTGAATCACTTGTGTTTGAATGGTCACATCACTGATGAGATGAGGAAGTTTTCTTGAATAATTTATGGAATGTTTGTTCCAGAGTGGTTTCTGTCTCTCTGTCTGCCTCAGGGATTCTAATTAATCTTTGGTTTGGCCTCTTGATATAATCACTCATCTCCTGGAGGTTTTATTCTCTCTTTTTAAGCTTCTTTTCTATGTTTTTAACAGTTTGGGTTAGTTCCATATTTTGGTACTCAAGCTCTGAGATTCTTTCTTTTGCTTGGTTAATTCTGCTTTCCTTGCCTATCAGTTTCTTGTTTCTTTCATTCACTGTATTCTTCTTTGCTGCTATCTCAGTTATTAACTCCTTCATTCTTCTTGTCTCTCTTCGTTTCCATTTATTCCCTCTATTAATATCTCAATATCTGAGTTTGTGGTTTGAGACCAGTCATTCTGGGGGCTTTTTATTGTTTGCATTCTGTAATCTGTATTCTCCCAGGGGTCTGTGTGAGACCCATATTGTTTCTTTCTTTGGTTTTGTTTCATTTGTGTAGGTTTTCCTCCCCCTTTTTAACCTCTTTTTAAATTCTGTTTTTCAGTGATGGAGGGTAACATTTACTTCTATTTCCTCAATCTCCTACTCTTTCTTATGTAGATCATCTGGCATTGTTCAGTGCTGAAGCTGGACTGGGGATGGGGGGCTGTGCTTTTTGCAGTTTTGATATGTAATTGAGGAGGGAGTTGTGATTCAGGTACTAGCTACAGATCCCAGTATCTTCTGACAATCGTTTGGCTCCCCTGCAACCCACTTTCTACTGCCTTACAATCTATCCATGCAGTGGGGGTTCATGTTTGCTCTATGAAAGCAAAATTAGATAAGAATAAGCAAAAGAATGGAAAAAGGAAAGAGGAAGATGTAAGAATGATTGAGAGAGAGAAGCCGAGGGGAAACACACAGGTATGCCAACTAATGAAAAACCAGAGACACAAGCAAAGATAAAACAACAACAACAACAACAAACTGCATGCAATCATACAAACAAACAAACCCAAACCATCCTGTTGATGTACTAATCCCTCAAAAATACCCATACACAAACAGGACTGGATGCAGTGGCTCAAGCCTAAAGTCCCAGCTCTTTGGGAAGCTGAGGTGAAAGAATTGCCTGAGCTCAGGGGTTTGAGACCAGTCTAGGCAACTTGGCGAGACCTTGTCTTTACACAAAAATTAAAAAATAAATAAAATTTTAAAAAAAGCCAGGCCTGGTGGTACACACCTGTAGTTCCAGCTACTTGGAAGGCTGTGGTGGAAGGATCAACTGAGCCACAGGTCAAGGATGTGGTGGGTGTGAGCATGCCATGGCACTCCAACCTGAGCAATAGAGTAAGATTCTGACTTTAAAAAAAAGAAAAAAACATTAAAATACCAGAAATAAAGCAAGTGCAAAAATGCAAACAAAAACAGAAAGAAAGAAGTAAAAATAAAAAACAAAACAAACAAAAACCAAAGTTTGTTCTGTGGCCATTTTGGTAACTCCAAGTTCCTTTTGGTTGCCATCTCTGTGTTAAGGAATGGCTCCAGTTTCCAGCCCTCCCCTCTCTATCAGAACAGGCTGATAGAGTTGCTCTAAGCAGGGATCAGACGCCCCATGGAGTACTGTAAGAGGAGGGTAGATCAAATCTGGACTCACCCAACTTGCTGCTGTCGAGTCTCTCACTCAAATTTGATGTGTCCATGCCTATTCCAGTGTGAGGGAGGAGCATCTGTCTCTCAAAGTCCCAGGTTGGGGGCTGCGTGGAGCCGAGAAAGGTGATGCAGGTCTCTGCCTGTTCCCTGGACAGAGAAAATGGGGCCAGTCAGTGTCTCCTCACCAATAGGACTCTATTACAGATTTCCACCACCTGCTTTCTCCATGGTTTCTGGGGCTCATGCCACTCTGCTGTTGCAGGTGATGGTGTGGGCTGGGTGCCAGGTGGTGAGGAGCAGCTGTTTTCCACGGCCTCCTCTCAGGAGAGTCCTGAGAAAAGCAGACAATCCTGCATGCCAGGTGCTCCAGTTTCAGGGTGGTGGGGGGTAGCAGTCACCTCTGGAGGAGAGCGCTGGGTGCATGAACCCAAGTCTTCCTTCAGATGGACTTTCACTCACCCATGAGAACACACCCACTCAAGCAGGGAGACTTTATGGACACTCACTTTTATGGACTCTCACAGTCCAACCTAATCCATCGCCATCTTGCCACTGCTTCTCTCAATTTTTTTTTTTTTTCAGTTGGAGTCTCACTCTGTCGCCCAAACTGGAGTGCAGTGGCCACTCCCGGCCACTGCAGCCTCGACCTGCTGGGCTACCATGATCCTTCCACCTCAGCCTTCTAAGTAGCCGGAATTACAGGCATGCGCTACCACGCCCGGTTGATTTTTTGATTTATTGTAGAGATGAGGTCTCGCCTGCCCAGGTGGGTCTCGAACCCGTGGACTCAGGCAATCCACTCACCTCAGCCTCCCAAAGGCGTGGGATTACAGGCTGAGCCACCGAGCCCGGCTTTCTCTCAATTTTTATAACTAAAGAAAAGATGTTGTCAAGTACTTTCTATTGCAATACTATTTTATGAACATAAACTTTTTAATTACTTTCTATAAATAAAAATGTTTTTATTAGAAATTCTGTTTTGAGAAGTTTCATACAAATATTCACAGTAGTCCCTGATAATGTTTTTAATTTATTCAGGATCAGTTGTGACATCATCTTTTTTCATTTCAAATGGTGTCTATTTGGAATTTCTCTCTCTCACTCTTTCTCTCTCTCTCTCTCTCTCTCTCTCTCTCTTTTAGTCAGTTGGGCCAGCAGCCTGTAAATCTTATTTATTCTTTCAAAGAACAAGCTTTTTTTCTTGTTGATACTTTCAATGATATTTTTGTCTTCTATATTCTACAACTGTGCTTTATCTTAATGATCTGGATTTTTCTTTTTTTATTAAATCAATATTTTTTATTATGGTTTTGTGGGGTACAGTTAAGGGTTAGGTGTACAATTATGTTTCATTCAGGCACCCTGTTGATAAGAGGTGTTTCCTCTTCCCCAGACAGTTATTTGCTACTGTTAATCCCATCCCCCCTCCCCCCCATAGTTTCCCAGTACCGTCAGTCATTTTCTTATAGTATTACATTGGATGTTCAAGGTCCATTATATGAGTGAGAACATGTGATACTTGGATCTTTGTTTCTGTGAGAGGTCTCTCAGTATTATAGACTCAAGTTCCATCCAGGTTGCTGTGAAATTCATGATTTTGTTCTTTTTTTGGCTGCATAGTATTCCATTGTGTATATGTACCACATTTTTTAAATCCAGTCCTCTTTTGATGGGCAGCATGGTTGTTTCCAGGTTCTTGCTATTGTGAACAATGCTGTGATAAACATACGTGTGCAGGTATCTTTTTTATAGAGTGATTTGAGTTCTTCAGGGTATATTCCCAGTAGGGGGATTGAGGGGTCATATGGGAGGTTGATATTTAGAGCTTTTAGGAATCGCCACACTGCTTTCCACAGAGGTTGCATTGGTTTACACTCCCACCAACAGTGTAGAAGTGCTCCCTTTTGCCACACCCTCTCCAGCAGCTGTTATTTTTTTGAGTTGTTGATAATTGCCATTCTGACTGGAGTTAGGTGGTATCTCAGTGTGGTTTTGATTTGCATCTCCCTGATGATTAGTGAGGTTGAACATTTCTTCATGTGTTTGTTGGCTGCTCGAATGTCCTCTTTTGTGAAGTGTCTGTTCATATCTTTTGCCCATTTTATAATGGGGTTGTTTGTTTTTTTCTTTTCAGCACATTTTAGTTCCTTGTAGAACCAGGATGTTAAGCCTTTGTCAGACCTGGTGCTGGCAAATATTTTTTCCCAGTCTGTAGGCTGTCTCCTGCTCTCTTGATGGTTTTTCCTATTGAAATTAGTATTTAGATGATCTTACCTCTCCAGTTCCCTTAGGTGTAATGTTAGGGTGTTTATTTATGATCTGTCTTTCTGATATACACATGGAATGCTATAAATTTTGCTCTTAATATTGAATTCATGGCATTCCAGAAATTCTGATAAGATGTGTCTTTGTTTTCATTTTTTTCCAGAAATTTTTTTATTTCTGTCTTAATCTCTGTGTTGACCCAGAAGTCATTCAGCAGCATGTTGTTTATTGTCCATGTCTTTATGTGTTTGGGGGTACAAAACACTGCTCAAAGAAATCAAATGTGACACAAACAAAATGAAAAACCATCCCATGACCATGGACTGAAAGAACAATATTATCAAGATGTCTATCTTAACCAAGGCAATCCACAGATTCAAAGCAATACTCATCAAATTATCAAGATCATTTTTCATAGACCTGGAAAGAAAAATACAGAAATTCATATGGAAACAAAGAAGAGCACAAATAGCCAAAATAATCCTCAGCAAAAGGAACAAAGCAGAAGATATCACACTTCCATACTTTAAACTGTATTGCAAGGCTGTGGTAACCAAGATGGCATGGTGTTGGTACAAGAATAGGCACTTAGACCAATGGAACAGGTTAAAGATTCTGGAAGTAAATACATAGTCTCTCAATCAACTCATCTTTGAAAAAGCTACCAAAAGTAACCATTAAGGAAAGGAGGCCACATTTAGCAAATGGTGCTAAGCAAACTGGCTAACCACATGCGGAAGAGTGAAACTGGAAAACTACCTATCACCATATACAAAAATCAACATAAAATGGATCATGAACCTAAATGTAAAGCCTCAAACTATAAAAACCCTAGAAGAAAACATAGGAAACATCCTTGTGGACATCAGAGTAGGCAATGAGTTCATGAACAAGTCCCCAAAAGCAAAAGTTACAAAAGCTAAGGTAGACAGGTGGGACCTCATCAAACTGAAAAGCTTTTGCACGGCAAAAGAAACCATCAAAAGAGCAAAGAGACAGAATGGGAAAAAATATTTCCAAATTATGCATCCAACAAAGGCCTAACATCCAGGATCTACAAGGAATTCAAACAAAGTGAGAGAAAAAAAAACATTAAAAAGTGCGCAAAGTATATTAGTGAAGCTGAACATTTTTCCAAGTATCTATAGGCTGCTTGTTTGAGAAGATGACATACAAGCAGCCTACAGATACTTGAAAAAATGTTCTACTTCACTAATCATCAGAGAAGGGCAAATCAGAACTACAGTGAGATACTACTAGGCTGGGCTCGGTGGCTCAGCCTGTAATCCTAGCACTTTAGGAGGCCAAGGCAAGTGGATTGTCTGAGTCCATGGGTTTGAGACCAGCCTGGGCAACTTGGCAAGACCTAATCTCGACAATAAATACAAAATTATCTGGGGATGGTAGCATGAACCTGTAGTTCCAACTACTTGGAAGGCTGAAGCAGAAGGATTGCCAGAGCCCAGCAGGTCAATGCTTGAGTGGCCATGAGTGTGCCACTGTACTCCAGCCTGGGTGACAGGGTGAGACTCCAACTCAGAAAAAAAAAAAAAGAAGAGAGATACTACTTAACTCTGGTGAGGATAGCTATCATTAATAAGTCTAAAAACAAAACAAGTTGAGACTATCATACTATGTGAACTATCACAGAACAAAAGAATTGAATACCACATATTTTCACTCATCAGTGGGCCCTGAACACTAGTTACATTAGCACAAGAGTGGGATGAGCAGTTGCTGGGCACTGCTAGAGGAGAGGTGGAGTCGGGGAGGATGGAGGATGCATGACAACACAGAGAGTACCTGGTCCACTACCAGGGGGAGTGAGGGACACTTAGAAGCTGAAACTTTACCTGCATGCAGCCTACTTACATAGTAAATCCTCACTTGTATGCCACAACTTTATGAAAAATACATGAATAATAAAAAAAAAGAAGTTTCCGAAATATCAGGGATGACTTCCTGATACAAGTCAACTAAATCTCCAATTATAAATCACAAAACAAGATGGGTAGATAAGAAATGAGCATCCGTTTTGAGATAATTGCCTTCAGGAAAATGTTTTCCAATTTAAAACCCTTTGGGAAAATTATTTCCTGAAGAGTTATCATTCATGCAGAACTGTCACATACTATTGTGTAATTGTTCACCACATAACTCTATGAAGCTTATAACTACAACGCTTAGTCTATAAGAAGCTGTCTACACCATGGCCCAAAATCCATTTTTATTATTCTAAAATCCCTAAGGAAATAGTTTTTGTTTTAGGAGAATTGAAAAAAAGAAATCTTACTCAGAACACCAATACATAAAATAGAAAAAAGCACAACTGTTCTGTTGAAGTGGAGGTGCAAAATCCCATAGGCCCACCCCTCCATAGTTCCTTGGAAATGCTTTTCTGTCTCTGCAAAAATAAATAAACAAACAAGCAAACACATAAATAAATACATGTCTTAAAGTTGTGGTGCTTTAAGCAAAAAGTTTTTACAGTAAAAAGTCTTATATGACTTCTAGGCAAGATGGCTACAGAGCAGTTCAGACCATGAGAGTCTCTGCAAAAGTTAGTGTCCACCAAAGACTTTCTGCATGAGTGTGTGTGTGCCAGTGGGTGAGTGAAAGTCCATCTAGGGGAGACTCAGTTTCAAGAACCCAGGGTTTTACTCCAGAGTGACTATAATCCTCCACCACCCTGATATTGGAGACCCAGGCATGAGGGTCATCTGCATTCTCAGGGCTCTCTTGAGAGGAGGCAGTAGAAAACAGCTGCCCCTCAGCACTGGCACCTGGCCCACACCATAACCTGCAGTAACAGACCTGGCATGAGAAGGCAGGTAGTGGAAATCTGGAATAAAGCTTCAACACCAGGGATGCCAACAGATGCTACCTTCTCAGTCCTGGCCAGGCAGAGACTTGCATTGACCTGCCCAGCTCTGCCTACTTCCATCTTGGGACACAGACTCAGAGAGACAGATGCCTCTACCCCATGATGGAACAGGCATAGACACTGCAGATCAGAGTGGGATACTTTACAGCAACAGCAGCGAGTAGGGAGAGCAGAGTGAGTCCAGACCTGATCCATCCCCACCCACAGTAGTCCATAGTGCATCTGACCCATGCTGAGAGCAGCCCTATCAGCCTGCACTGAGAGCAGAGGGAAGTGACTAGAGACCAGAGCCATTCCCTAAGGCAGATGCTTGAAAGGAACCTGGACTCACAGAAACTGCCAGAGAGTGAATTTGAGGGGATTTTTTTTTTTTTATTTTAGCTTTATTTCTTCTCTCTGTTTTTGTTTACATTTTTGTACTGGCTTTGTTTCTGTTATTCTAATTTTTTTTTTAGATTTTCTGTTTACATATGGATATTTTTGAGTTGGAGTACAGTAATGGGGGCGTTGGTTGGTTGGTTTGTATGATTGTCTGTATGTTTTTGCTTTTTTGTTTTTTTCTGTCTTTGTCTCTCTGTTTATTCATTAGTTGGACCACCGTCTGTTTTCCCTCTTCTTCTTATTCTCTCTCTCTTAACCTCCCTTTCATCTGCCTCTTTTCTTTTTCCATTGTTTCCCCTTAAAAAAAATCTCATCTTGCTTTCAGGGGGCAAACAGACACCCACATAATGCATGGACAGATTGCAGCGTGGTGGGAAGTCAGTTCCAGGCACCCACACACCTGTCAGAGGATACTGGAATCTGCATACAGTACCTGAATCACAGTTCCCCCTCAATTAAATCTCAAAACTACAAAAAGCTAATTCTCCATCACTAATGAAACTTAACTTAGCTGGGTAGGTAATTCTTGGTTGAGATGTTTAGGTCCTCACCCATAGTTCAGCGTCAGAATTGAACAAAATCAAAGGATCTACATACAGAAGAGTAGGAGATTGAGCAATCAGAAATAAAAGCTGTTCTTGAACAACAGAATTAAAGGAGAGGTAAATAAAGGAAGGGGGGAAATTTACAGAAATGAAGAAAAACCAAAGGAAGAATATGAGTCTCACACAGGCCCCTAGGAGGTCAGCCACTGAGAACACAGACTTCAGAATGCAAACAATGATGAGCCCCAAGAATGACTGGTCTCAAGCCACAAACCCAGATATCAATATACTAATAGAGAGACTAAATAGAAAAGAGGAGAGACAAGAAGAAAAAATGAAGAAGTTGATAATGGAGATAACAGCAATAAAGAATAAAATGAATGAAATAAACAACAAACTGATAAGCATGGAAAGCAGAATTAACCAAGCAGAAAAATAATCTCAGAGCTTGAGGACCAAAATATGGAACTAACTCAAAATTGTTAAAAACATAGAAGCTTTAAAAGACAGAACAAAACATCAAAGAGATGAGTGATTATTTCAAGAGGCCAAACCTAAGATTAACTGGAATCCCTGAGGCAGATACAGAGACAGAGACCACCCTGGAACAAACATTCCATAAATTATCCAAGAAAATGTCCCTAATCTCATTAGTAACATGACCATTCAACTACAAGAGATTCATAGAACCCCATTAAGACCACAAAATGAGAAGATCAACTCCCAGACTTATAGTAATTTGCCTACACAAAATAGGTATAAAAGAAAAAATCCTAAAGGCAGCAAGAGAAAAAGGTCAGACTACCTACTAGGGAAAAGCAGTCAGAATAGCAGCAGACTTATCTATAAAAACACTTCAGGCTAGGAGAACTTGGAGCCTAATCTTCAAAGTTCTACAATTTTGTAGATAAACAATTTCAACCAAGAATTATCTACCCAGCTAAGCTAAGTTTCATCAGTAATGGAGAAATAAAATTCTTCCCAGACATTCACTCCCTAAGAGTTTATGCTGCCTATAGACCAGCTCTAAACACTTAAAAAAGTATTAAACACAAAAGATAGGAGAAAAAGAACAACAACATTCTTCCCAAGAATGCAAGAAAAAGATTGAAAACAGACATGAATCAACTCCAAAATAAAAAAAAGACAACAAACAAATAAACAAACAGGAGCAGCAACAACAAACTCTATAGGAACCTCATTACAGGGATAAGCTCTCATATCTAAGTAATTTAGCCAGAAAGTGAATGGACTAAATGCACCACTGAAAAGACATAGAATGGCAAATTGGATAAGATATCTTAAGACTACAATATATTGCCTCCAAGAGACTCATCTCACCAGAAAGGACACTCACAGATTCAAAGTAAGAAAATGGGAAACAAAATCTCAGGTGAATGGAACACAAAAGAAAGTAAGAGTCATGATTTTAATATCAGAATAACAGTAGACTTATCTACAGAAACACTTCAGGCTAGGAGAGATTTGAGTTCAAACATTAAAGTTGTCAAAGATAAACATTTCAACCAAGAATTACCTACCCAGCTAAGCTAAGTTTCATTAGTGATGGAGAATTAAAATCTTCCCCAGATATTCAGTCTCTAAGAGTTTATGCTGAGCCCACAAAAGCTCTACAAGAAATACTTAAGAAAGTATTAAACACAGAAGAAAGAAGAAAAAAAAAAGGAATGACAACACTTTTCCCAAGAATGCAGGAAAAAGATGGAAAACACACATAAATCAATCCTAAAATCAAAAGAAAGACAACAAATAAACGTCAGCAACAATAACAAACCCTATAAGGGATAGTATATAAGGAATAAACTATCGAATCTCAATAATTAGACTGAATGTGAATGGACTAGTGCACCACTGAAGAGACATAGAATGGCAAATTAGATTAAATATCCTGATGCAGCAATACATTGTCTCCAAGAGACTCATCTTACCAGGAAGGACAGTAACAAACTCAAAGTAAGAGGATGGAAAACAAATTTTCAGGGGAACAAAACATAAAAGAAAGCAGGAGTTGTGATTTTAATATCAGACAGAATATGTAAGCTATCAAAATTTAAAACAGATATGGAAGGTCATTACATAATGGTAAAAGGTTCAACCCATCAACAAGAAATATCCATCCTAAACATACATGCCCCCAACATAGGAGCACCAACTTTCATAAAGCAGCTTCTATGTAAACTAAAAAAAGATATCAACTCTAACACTATCATAGCTGGGGACTTAAATATCCTTCCCCCACTAACAACCCTAGACAGATCATCAAGAAAAAAGCCAACAAGGAGATTTTGAACTTCAATGTGATGCTTGACCAAATGGACCTAATTGATACCTACAGTATACTCCTCGCAATAACCACAGAACATACATTCTACTCATCAACACACAGAATGTACCCTAAGATTGACCACATCCTCAGCCATAAATCAAGCATAAACCTGTTCCATAAGATTGAAAGTCTATCATGCACCTTCTCAGACCACAGTGGAATAAAAATAAATATCAACACCAACAAAGTTCCCTCAAAACCCACAAAGACATGAACACTAAACATCATGATTTTAAACTACTCCTGGATGGTCAACACAGAAATCAAAAAGGGGTTAAAAAATACCTGGAAACAAAAGACAAACAAACATCTTGCCAAAATCTCTGGGATGCCAAGAAAACAGTAATAAGAGGGGAATTAATATCTTTAAAAGCACACATGAAGAAAATGGAAAGATCACAAGTTAACAACCTAACAAATCACCTAAGAAAGCTGGCAAAGCAAAGCCATCAAAAACCTAATTTCAGCAGAAGAATCCAGATCACCAAAATAAAGGCCCAAATTTGGGAAGTACAAGACAAAAAAATAAAATACAATAAATCAATGAAACCAGAAACTGACTTTTTGAAAGGATAAAAATTTTGATCGATCCCTAGCTAGAATGACCAAAAAAAAGCCCAAATAAACACAATCAGAAATGCAAAAGATCAAGTCACAACTGATCCCAAAGAAATACTAAAGATTATCAGAGATTACTGTGTACAACTGTATGGAAACAAACTCAAAAACTGAAATGAAATGGAGAATTTTCTTACATCTCACAACCTTCCCAGAATGAAACAAAAAAATCAAGACCCTAAATAGACCAATAACAACCCAGGAAATCAACTATGTCATAAGAAAACTACCTACAAGAAAAGAGGAGGTGATACTAATCCTATTGAAAGTTTTCCAGGGAATCAAGAAAGATTCCAACAAATCTTTGGAATTCTTTGTAACTTTGTAACTCTCCCCAAATCATTTTATGAAGCTAACATCACATTGATATCCTAACTGGATAAAGATCCAACAAACAGAGAGAACTAGAGGCCAATATTCTTGATGAACATAGATGCTAAAATTCTCAAAAAGATTCTAGCAAACTGGATCCAACAACATGCCTCAAAAATCATCCACCACAAACAAGTAGGATTCATCCCAGGGATGCAGGGCTGGTTCAACATCCACAAAAAATGACCATAAATGTAATTATATATAAAGACAAAAACTACATGATTATATCGTTAGACACAGAAAACCCTTTTGATTAAATCTAGTACCCATTCTTGAGAAAAACCCTCAAACATCTAGGCTAGATGGAACATACCTCAAAATAGTAAGAGCCATCTATGAGAAACCCACAGCCAATATACTGCTAAACAGACAGAAATTGAAACCATTTCCCCTGAAAACTGGAACAAGACAAGGATGCCCATTCTCACCCCACTGTTCACTATAGTATTGGAAGTCCTAGCTAGAGCAATCAGACAAAAGAAGGAAATCAGAGTATCCAAATAGGAAAAGAGGAAGTTAAGTTATCCCTCTTTTCAGACAATGTGATCCTATACCTCGAAAACCTGAGAAGTTGCTGTTTCTGAACTGGGCTCAGAGTGGCTGAGATGTGGAGGACAGTAGTCGGGGTAGTCAGGGTAGAGGATCTCAGGTTAGGCTTGAAGGTGGTGTGCTTTTTAAGGACATATGAGCACATAATAGATCATTCACAAGGTTTCTTTTGGGGTGGTTGGGAGGAAGAGATTCTAGGGAGTCTTGGATGGCCTTCTTGCCTTGAGAGGTGTGAGGGGATGGATAAGGGAGTTAGTTTACGCTGAACAGAATGTGGGAAGTGGGCGGGTGTGAGGTTCCTGCCTGTCTTGAGACAAGCCAGTTGAGGGACAAGTTAGGCAGCTGGACAGAAATTGGGGCCCTGTTAGATTTGAGTCCGTTTCAACTTGGACATTTTGGGTGTGAGAACCTAGGAGCTCAGCTGATCAGAGATAGCCTGTGCTGAAGTTGAACTGCAGCTTCCAGCACTCCTAGTTGTGAGGAAGAACTGCGGTGGTGCTGTTGCTCCACAGTATGGCTTCTGTCTGCACCCACTCTGCGCTGCACCCTCTTTTAATAAGGTTCCGAGGAGCTGGGCAAAGGGATGCTTTTGCACTCTCCCATGGCCTCTGGAACTGGTGAAAACCTCCCCTCTAACCAGAAATCCTTAATTCCTGCAATTCACCAAGGATTCATGGAGTGGAGACATCCTCCTTTCTCCCAAATCTTCCTTCTTGAAATTTTCATTCGGCACTTTCCTAACCTTCTTTCTGCTGTCTCCAGTTGCCTCTTCCTTATACTCATGGCAACATCTGCTGCCAGCTCCAGTTCACCTCTCAGGGCAGAGGATCTTCTGAGTGACTCATCAGAACCTCTGGGTTGAACCAAGTGTACTCTGAGGTGACTTCTCAGCTCTATGCTTCCTTGTAGGCCACGGCCCGAGCCCAGCTGTATTTATCCTCCACCTCCCCACCTCCTCATGATGTGTTAGATGGCTTAGCACAGGAGCTGAGCCAAAGCTTGTCAGTCAGATTGGAGAACAATTTGAAGTAAAAGTTGAAGGAGGTTGTCTTGGGACCATTGCAATACTATATGTCAGAGCCTGGAGATTGGGGTTGTAAAAAAAAAAAAAAGCTTAGCTGATATTTGAACTTTTGTTGGATTTCAGATTCCTTTCAACTACATATAATAAGTCATGCTTATTTCTGGAAGCAAATGTTTAGGAGGGCAATAGTGATCTCGTATACCATAATTTGGAAGACTAAAACTCGGTAGAGGGTTTTTGTGTGTGTGTATGTGAGAGAGACATCTCTGCTCTGAGTAGATAGAGCAAGCCTGTGGAACAGGTTGGTGTGCTGTGACTGGGATCCGGACACTGGAAATTGGAATAAGGTTTCTTGGTCCCAAGAAGGAACTAGGGACTTATGGCAGCAGCAAAATATGCCAAGATCCTTCCAACTCACAAGTATTTTGATAGTGAGATTCAAAATTTGGAAATGTAAATCATTAAAACATAGTTTAGTCAATTACATATGTTACAGAGAAGATAGTTATTAGTATTGGATAGAAAAAGTGTCATAATCAATTTGCAGACTAGTAAAGGCTTCCAGAATTTGAAAACTGACAACTATGAGCTACATATTCTTTAGATAGCTTATTTGTTCTTTAGTTGGCAAGAATCCCCACCACTTTTGTCTCATACCTGCCCAATTTATTCACTTTTACTAGTTTTCTGGCTTCCATAGGTATTTGAGTTGCTGACTCAAGGTTAAGACATCCCTTTTTGGATCCATCCATTTTGTAAAAAAAAGAAAAGAAAAGAAAAGAAAAAACCTAGGAGAATGTCAAAAACCTCCTTGCATTGATAAAGGACTTTGGCAAAGTCTCAGGGTATAAAATAAATGTGCAAAAGACAGTCGAATTTCTATACACCAACAATAAACAAACATAAATCCAAATAAAAAGCACAATCCCATTCACAATAGCCACACACAGAAAAAGAAATATCTTGGCATTTTTCTAAACTGAGACATGAAAGATCTTTACAACGAAAGCCACAAAACACTGCTCAAAGAAATAAAAAATGACAAGCAAATGGAAAAATATTCCATGCTCATGGATTGGAAGAATCAAGATTTTTAAGATATCCATTCTACCCAAGGCAATACCCATTAATTAGCAGCATTCCTCTCAGACCTGGAAACAACAACACGGGAAAAAAAACAACCACGAATAACCAAAACAATCTTCAGCAACAAAAATAAAGTGGGAGGTATCACACTCCCAGACTTTAAACTTTATTATTAAGCTACAATAATCAAACAGCCTGGTATTGGTACAAGAACAGGCATATAAGCCAATGGAACAGGATAAAGATTCCAGAAGCAAAGTCTCTATTTCTCAACCAATTCATCTTCGACAAAGCCTCCACCACCAACCACTGGGGAGAGGAGAACCTATTCAGTTGGGTGCTTGGAAAACTGACCACATGCAGAATCAAAACAAAACCCCTACTTATTGCCATACACAAAAGTCAACTCTAAATGGATCAAAGACCTAAACGTAAAATCTCAAACTATAAGAACCTTAGAAAATGCAGGAGCCACCCTTATGGAAATTGGAACTGGCAACCAGTTCCTGATCAAAACTCCAAGTACACATGCCATCAGACATAAGATAGACAAGTGGGACTTCATCAAACTGGCAACTTCTGCAAAGCCAAAGAAACCATCAAGAGAGCAGGGAGACAGCCTACAGTCTGGGGAAAATATTTGCCAACTGTATATCTGACAAAGGCCTAACATCTAGGATCTACAAGGAACTAAAACTTACTGAAAAGGAAAAAACAAATAGCCCCATTACAAAGTGGGCAAAAGATATGAGTAGGCACTTCTCAAAAGGAGATACAGGAGCAGACAACAGATACATGAAAAACTGTTCAACCTCACTAGTCATCAAAGAAATGCAAATTAAAGCTACAATGAGAGGCCAGGCTCAGTGGTTTAGCCTGTAATCCCAGCACTTTGGGAGACCAAGGCAGGTGGATTGCCTGACCCTGTGGGTTCAAGACCAGCCCAGACAATTTAGCGAGACCTCATCTCTACAATAAATCAGAAATTGGCAGGGCACCGTAGCAGACACCTGTAGTTCCAGCTACTTGGAAGGCTGAGGCAGAAGGATTGCTGGTACCCAGCAGGCCGTTATTGGAGTGGCCATGAGTGTGTCACTGCACTCCAGCCTGGGCAACAGAGTGAGATTCCAACTCAAAAAAAGTCACACTGAGATACCACCTAACTCCAGTTGGGATGGCCATCATTAATAACTCAAAAAACAACAGATGCTAAAGAGGATGCAGGGAAAAGGGAACACTTCTACACTGTTGTTGGGAATGTAAACTAGTACAACCTCTCTGGAAAACAGTTTGGCAATTCCTAAAAGGTCTAAAAATCAACCTTCTATAAACGCTATTATCCTTTTACTGGGAATATACCCAGAGGAACTCAAATCACTCTATGAAAAAGATACCTGCACATGCATGTTTATTGCAGCGTTATTCACAGTAGCAAAAACATGGACCCAACCGTGATGTCCATTGATAGAGGACCGGGTAAAAAAATGTGGTACATAAACATGATGGAATATTACACAGACATAACAAAGGACAAAATGATGAACTTCACAGCAACTTGGATGGACTTAGAGTCTATAATACTGAGTGATCTATCACAGAAACCAATAACTGAGTATCACATGTTCTCACTCATAAGAGGACCTTGAACAATTATCATAAAACTATAAGAAAAGGATTGTCAGCAGTTTAAAATGGCCAACAGCAGGAACAGGATTGGCAGTAGGGGGATCTTGCCAGAGGGATGGAGGGGCACATCTTATCAACGAGGGTACTGCATAATGAATATTTGTATACTTAACTCTGAATTGTACCCCACATCTTTAAAATATGAAAAAGAAAAAAAAGAAAAATATATTTTTTGAAGTCTTATATTTTCCAAGAATAGTTTAAGCCAGGGTTGGTGATGCAGCATAAAGGGTGTGAACATCAACAAACCACATACACTTCTGCTGTGGGTGATTTGTGAGATGCTGGGCAACTCACAACAATCCTAGGAAATTGGATTAGATTAATGAGTGGAATATGAGCCTCTTTTAGGCCAGGGGCCCTTTAAGAATCTAAAAACAACAACAATAAAAACAGAAAACTTATCTCACTCCATCTTGTGAATTCAAATAGACACACATCTATGTTTTTTATGCCCCTGAAGACTGCAGTGTTATTCTACATTTTAAAATGTATCAAGTAACTTTAAAGTCTAACAATGTAAGTTACCTCTGTATTCTGAAAAGGTCAGTCAGCTTGGAGATGAAGAGTTAGATTGTACCCCAAGCCATATACAGCTATATTCCAAAAACAAGCAAACAAAAACTGAATTGGCTGTGGTGAGTGCAGCTCAGTGCAGCCTTCATCTGTCCCTGGAAACATGCTTCATAAAGTGAGTGTGCCTGAAGTGAAGACACTAGATTATACCATGCAGGAAGATAGCACAGCTCAGTAGAGGAGGTACTATCTTTAGGTCACCCACTGGAAGTCCAGCTGCATCTGGTAAAGCAGACATGGAGACTGAGGACAGCCACCAGCCATTTCAAACCAGAAAATCTCAGTATCTGCATACATCATTGGTGCCTAAAAAAAAAAAAAAAAAAAATTTAAGAGATATTTGCCTTAATTGGAAGTGTGTGGATGCTGATGGTAGCCACTTTGAGTACCTCTTGTAATTGCAGAAGTCAAATGTGCCTTGTATTCATCTTATAAAATTATAATTTTAATACAGTTTTTTCCTTTCTTAAAATGTGTATACTTTTTTGGAGAGTGCTCTCTGTAAACCAGGCACTTAATATTTCTTACTGGAAGAGCTATAACCATGATATAGCAATATGTATTTTCTTTCTGTCTCTTCCTTAATTCCATATTATATTATTGCTCATAACTAGATTATTGATAGTGATATAAAAGATTACCTCTGATACTAGCGATGTTGAAGTTTCTAACTGTCTGAAACTGAGTGTTACCTTCTTCTGAATCCTTCTGCTCACCAATATTTTATTGTTTTTGCTATTCAAATTTTATTTTAGATTCAGGGAGTACACGTGTATATTTTTTATATGGACATATTGTGTAGTGATAGTGATTTGGTCTCAGGTGGTCTGTTCCCCAGAGAGCCACATTGTACTCTATTGGTAATTTCTGAGCCCTAACTCCCCTCCTCATCTCTCCCCTTATTGGTGTCTCCAGTGTCTGTCTATTCTTTCCATCTTTATCACTATCTAGCTCCTGCATATGAGTGAGCACATGTGATGTTTGGTTTTCTGTTTCTGAGTCAGTTCACTTAGGATGATGATCCCCAGCTACATCCATGTTGTGGCAAATGACATGATTTCATTCTTATTTATGGCTTCGTAGTGTTTCGTGGTGTATATATACCACATTTTCTTTATTCTGTCAATTGTCGGTGAGCACTTAGGTTGGTTCCATGATTTTGCTATTGTGAATGGTGCTGCAATGAACACATGTGTACAGGTATCTTTTTTAATATATTGATTTCTTTTTCTTTGGGTAGATCTCTAGTAGTGAGATTTCTGAGTAAAATGGTCAGTCAATTTTTAGTTATTTGGAGAATTCTCCATATTGTTTTTTATAGTGGTTGAACTAGTTTACAATCCCACCAACAGTGAAGGAGCATTCACTTTTCTCCACAACCATGTCAGCATCTGTTAAAGAATAAGCAGACTTGCTCAGCCTGTCCAGCTTGTCATTTTTCTGCATATGACTGACTAATTTTCCCAGAACTACTTATTGAATAAAGTGTCCTTTTTCCATTGTTTATTGTTGTTGACTTTGTCAAAGATCAGTTGGTTGTAGAAGTGTGATTTTATTTCTGGGTTCTCTGTTTTGATCCATTGGTCTGTCTATTCTTATACCAGTATCATATTATTTTAGTTACTATCGCCTTATAGTATAATTTGAAGTTGGACAGTATGATACCTTACATCTTTTCTTTTTGCTTAAATTGTTTGGCTACTTGGGCTGTTTTTATAGCTCCATGAAGAAAAAAGGTAGAATTTTGATAGAGATTACATTGAATCTTGAGATGGCTTTGGGCAATATAGTCAATTTAACTATGTATCTTTTGGGGGAGGCTAGTGTGAATGGGTTTGAGCTCTTGATTTGGTTCTCAACTTGAGCATTGTTTGTGTATAGGAACACTACAGATATTTGTACATTGATTTTGCCACCTGAGACTTTAATGAAGTCATTTATCAGTTCTAGTAGCTTCTCAGAGGAGTCTTTAGGATTTTCTAAGTATACAATCATGTCATCTGTGAGCAGGGATAGTTTCATTTCCTCCTAGCCAATTTGGATGTTTTTTATTTATTTTGCCAGATTGCTCTTGCTAGGACTTCCAGTATAATATTGAATAAGAGCGGCAAGAGTGGACATCCTTGTCTTGTTCCTGTTCTGATGGGGGAATGTTTTCAACTCTTCCCAGTTAAGTATGATGTTGGCTGTGGGCTTGTAGTATATGACTCATTATTTTGAGATAAGAGTTAGCCCTCAGTTTGTTGAGGGTGTTTTTTTGTTATCATAAAGAGATGTTGGATTTTGTTGAATGCCCTTTCTGCATCTATTGAGATGTTCATATGCTTTTTATTTTTGCTTCTGTTTATGTGGTAGATCTTGTTTCTTGAGTTGCAGATATTGAACCATACTTGTACCCCCAGAATAAAACCCTTTCGGCTGTGATGGATAATTTTTTTTAATATGCTGTTGAATTCAGTTTGCTAGTATTTTGTTAATTACTTTAGCATCTATATTCATGAAAGAAATAGTCCTGCAGTTTTCTTTATTTGTTGGGTCCTTGCTTGATTTTGGTATCAGTGTGATACTGGTTTTATAGACTGAGTTAGGGAGAAGTCCTTCCTCCTTGATTTTCTGGAATAGTTTCAGTAATATTGGTACCAGCTCTTCTTTGTATGTCAGATGAAATTCAGCTATGAATTCATCTGGTCCTGGGCTTTTTGCTGTTGGGAGACTTTTTATTACTGATTCAATTTCATTGTTCAGTATTGAGCTATTCAGGGTATCTATTTCTTCCTGGCTCAGTCTTGGGAGATTTTATGTTTCCAGGAATTTATCTATTTCCTCTACCTTTTCTAGTCTGTTATTATAGAGGTGTCCATAGTAGTCTCTGACATTTTTTTATTTCTGTAGTATTTGTTGTCATGTCACCTCTGTCACTTCTGATTAAATGTATTTGAGTTTTTCTCTCTTGTTTTCTTGGTTAGTCTAGCTAACAATCTGTTGATTTTATTTTATCCTTTCAAAGAACCAACTTTTTGATTCATTAATCCTTTTTATCTTTTTTTGAACTCAATCTCATTTAGTTGTGCTCTAATCTTTGTTATATATTTTTTTCTGGTAGGCTTATATTGTTCTTGTTTTTCTAGTTCTGTGGTGTGCAAGGTTAAGCTATTAATTTTTGTCCTCTCTATCTTTTTGTATAGGCATTTTGTATAGGCATTTTGTATAGTCATTTTGTATAGGCATTTGTATAGGCATTTTGTATAGTACTCTCAGTACTACTTTTGATATGCTCCAGAGGTTTTGGTATGTTTTGTGAATGACAAAACATACCAACATTTTCATTTGTTTCAACAAATGTTTTTGATTTCTGCCTTAATTTCATTCTTTATCCAAAGGTCATTCAAGAGTGAGTTGTTCAGTTTCCATGTAGTGGTGTAGTTTTGGGAGCTCCTTTGTGATTTCTAGTTTTATTCCACTGTGGTCTGAGAAGATGCTTGGTATAATTTTGATGTTTTTAAATGTATTGAGACTTGCTTCGTGCCCAAGCACATGATCTATTTTGGAGAGTGTTCTTTGTGGAGATGAGGAAAATGTATATTTTGCAGTTGTTGGGTAGAAAGTTCTGTAGCTATCTGTTAAGACCATTTGGCCTATAGTCCAGTTTTTCTCTGTTAATATTCTGCTTTGATAATTTGTTTAGTGATGTCAGGAGGGCATTTATGTCACTCACTACTATGATATTGCTATTAATATATTTTCTAAGGTCAAGTATGGTTTGTTTCATGAATTTGGGAGCTCTGGTGTCTGGTTCATATGTGTTTAAGATGGTTAAGTCTTTTTGATGAATTGTATCCTTTTTCATTATATAATTCTCTTTTTTGCCTTTTTTAAAACTGTTTTTGATTTAGAGTTGGAGCTATCTGATATGAGGATGGCTATTTCTGCTCATTTTTGTTGTCCATTTGCCTGATATATCTTTTTTTCAACCATTCACTTTGAGTCTGTGACTACCTTTGGCCAGTAGGCTGGTCTCTTATATGTAGCATATGATCGGGTCTTGTTTTTTATCCACTTTGCCACTCTGATTCTTTTAAGTGAGGTATTTAACCATTTACATTCAGAGTTAATATTGATGTGTGAGATATTGTTTCTGCCATTGTGTTTGTAAGTTAGCTGACTTGGGGATTTGAATGTGTACTTGCTTTATAGACAATGTGAGCTTTGTACTTATGTGATCTTTTGTTACAGTGAGAGTTGTCATTTCATTCTAAGTTTAGGACTCCTTCAACATCTTTTGTAGGGTTGGTTTAGTGGTGACCAATTCCCTTAGTGTTTATTTGTAAGGGAAGGACTTTATTTCTCCTTTGATAATGAAACTTATTTTGGCTAGATATAAAATCATTGGCTGGAAATGTTATTCCTTATATTATAAAGTCCTTTCCTTTATAAGTGAGTTGGCACTTCTCTCTTGCTGCTCTCAGGATATTTTCTTTCATGTTTACTTTGGAGAATCTGATGATATGCCTTAGTGAGGTTTTCTTGTGACGTATCTTGCAGGAATTCTTTGACCTTCATCTATCTGAATGTTCAGGTTTCTCTCAAAACCAGGAAAGTTTTCATGAATTATTTCCTCAAATATATTTTCCACACTTTTTACTTTAACTTCTTCTCCCTCTGGAATGCCTATAATTCATAGGTTTGGTTGCTTTGGATAGTCCTATATTTCTCATAGGCTTTTCACATTCTTCTTGATTAATTTTCTTTATTTCTCTCTGACTGGGTTAATTCAAAGATCCTGTCTTCCATCTCTGAGATTCTTTCTTCTGCTTGTTCTGGCTTACTGCTATAGCTTTGTACTGTGTTTTGTATCTCCTCCACTATGGTTTTTTTTAAAGTTTGAATTTGGTTTAAATGTTGTCAATCTCTCTTTTCACCTCCTAAATTGATTTGTACATTTCTTTGTATTGTTTTCAACTTTATCTTGCCTCATGTTGAGCTTCTTTTTAATCAATATTCTGAATTCATTATTTGACATTTCAGAGATTTCATTGTGGTTAGGTTCTGCTGTTGAAAGATTAGTGAGCCCCTTTGTAGGGATAACACTGTTTTTTCATATGTTCAGAATTGTTTCTCTGGTTCTTTCTCATCTTGATAAACTACAGCAGCTAATCTATATGTGTTCTTTCAGTATAGATAGCCTGCGTATGTAGGCTTTCCCAGGTATTGGTTGTAATAGTGATGTAGTGTGGCTGTGAACTGGTTCACTGCTTTCTCTGAGGCTAGGGTGGTAGGAGTCTTGGGACATTCAACTAGCTCCTCAGTGGTATGTGTTCCTATCAGTAAAATTTCTTGTCGTGAGACATTATTTAACCTCCAAGCCAGCACGTGGCATCTATGGGTAAGAGCTGGTTACTATCAACATGGATGGATATTTACTTGATCCTTGTTTACTGAAAGACGCACTCTGTTGACTCATTAGCTAGTTTGTCTATGGAGTGCACTATGATCTGTGCACCCTGTTCAGCCACTGTGAGGAAGAAGCAAGATGAGTGGGGCCAAACCAGGCAGGCACCCACCTACAGGTCTACCAATGTCAGGCACAGGTACCTGCTCTGAGGTGGGGTCTGATGTGTAGCCTCAGAGCACCTAGAGATGTGCCTTGGTAAGGTGTTAAGGTACCTCCACAGCCTTAAGTTCTCTGTTCAGGAAGGAGTGTGGCCTAAGCTTCTTATCTAGAAGAGGGCAAGCTCCAGGTACCTAGGGATATGTCTGGGTGTTGAGCAGAGAGATCAGCACAGCATCAAGGTCTCTACTTCCAGGGGGAAGGGTGGCTTAGGCTCCTACTCCAGGTGACTGGGTGTGTTAGAATGTGGAGAACAGGGGGCCTTGTTGCTCAAGGAATAGCTACCCAAGAAGGGTGGAGTGGCTTAAGCTACTAGTTTAGATGTTTAGAAATGGAAGCCACCTGACCCTTGGTACTAGTGGGGGGCACACTTCCTCAGCAGACTTGAGGGGAAAACTGTACCCCACAAAGACACCTGCAACTCGATTCTGGGTCACAAATCTGACCTTGGCTTCAAGCCTTGTTACTTAGGAGAACTCTCCTGCCACTCAGGCTGCTGATTCAAGTGTAAAGGGGTCAGGTCCCTCCTGCTTGTCTCCTGCTACTTAGACTGCTTTTTCAGCTGTGTAGGAGTGGGCAGACCTCCTTTTACTCAGTATTGCTAGGACAAGCTACCCTAACTAATCTGGGTTCTTAACAGTGTTACTCGCTGAAGAGTTGCAAAACATGTTGGCTACAGGACCTGCTGTTCATGAGAGACCATAGCTACAGCACCTCTCCTGCTCAGGATGCAGGTTTCAGAATGCGGCTCCTGTCATTTAGTCTAATATTCTAGGTGTTCCTTGGTACTGCTGGGGCCCCTTGCTGCAACGGCCCTGATGGGGGCGGGGAGGGGTGGAGGCAGGGCCCAAGCAGTGACAACCAGAGATTGATTCTGGGTCAAATATCTGACCCCTGCAGCCTGTCTCTCTGGGAGGGAAATGCTGATTTGGGGGAATTCGCTGTTGCAGGCTGGGATGATCCCTGGTCTGCTTCCAAATCCTGGGGTTATCTCTATGTTCCCATCCTGTTCCAGTTGTGTGAGCTCCCTCCACCACTCTAGAGAAAACAGACTTATCTCTGGGAAAAAACTGAAGTGCCTGCAGTGAAACAATGGACCCCAGTCAAAAATAGTGTCTTCCTCACGGACCCAGATTTGAGAAAGCCCCTGTGGCTTTACTGGATGTCTTTCCCTTTTACCAGCTCTCAGCCTCCTCCTAAGACAGCTCCAGGGTCCAGGAGAAACCGGATGATTTCCTTGGGCCTGAGTTAAGCAGATCCTTGATTGGAAGGTAGGTCTCAGAGGAAAGATTACAATCCTGTCCCACGTTCAGGTGTCACACTCACTTCTCTCTGCAGAGCAACATCATGGGGTCTATTCACCCAACTTCTTTTCTCTAAGATCTGTGGTGTCCTTTGCCATTGTGATGAGTATCCATTTGCCTTCTTGAATTGGTGTTCACTGTGTTGGTCTTTCTACACTAATTCACAATGTGATGTTCCAAGGAGTGAGGCATGCTTGAAAGTGTCTCATCTGCCATCTTGGAAAAAAATTTTCTTTTCAAAGGCACTGATGAATTCCAACTTGTATGTGCATTCTGTATACACACTTCAAAAATGTGCATTTCTTGAGATCAGAATCTGAATTCCAAATGGCAGATAGTTTCCTATCTCACCAGCTTGTATTTATTCATTGGGAAAGACTGCCTACAGCACCAAGCTAGAAGGATTGACACCACACCAAGCTAGAAGGATTGAAACCATTCCAAGAATGGAATTTTATAATCAAGTAATGATAAGAGTGTTAGTACAGGAAGTATTTTATGGACCCTTAAATTTTCTTTCCCAGTCTATTTCTCAGAACCCCGGCAGAAGCAGCACAAGAGAATTACAGAAAGCAGTGTTAGTTAAGTGATAATGCAAAGAAAATAACCAGCATACATAAAATCTCACAGGATCTCTATTCCTTTGCCTATTGGAGCTTAAGAAAATGTAAAATAGTTTGTATATTATTTTTAAATTGTAAAATATGGCATCTACATATTTCAACATGCATAGAAAATTTCTAGAAGCACACAAAGAAATACTTAGTGATTGCTTCTTGGCAGTAAGAATGCAGCAGGTTGGGGGAACTCCTTCACTTTGAGCATAATTTCTGTAGGAGGGTCCTCATCACCAAGTGCTTTGGTAAAGTATGAATTCTGAGAAAGTTGATGCTGAAATAAAACATCCTTAGACTTTAACCTGCTTGGAAGGAGAGATTTTGTTGTTGCTTTAGGGCCCTAGCCTTTTTCTGAAATAAAATAAGGACTTAATTTTATTGAAGGATGAATCCATTAACCATATAATTCACCAATATATCAAAATATCTAAGCTACGGTTTGCAAATTAAAACTACTGACCATTGCTACCCTATGTCTCTTTTATGCTTCATGAAAGTCAGGTAGATTTTATTTATCTTTTGGCTCTGTCATGTATTAGCTGTAGGTTTGGGGGCAAATTCTTTTGTTTTGTTTGTTTGTTTGTTTCAACTTTCTCCTTTGTAAATAAAGTGATCTTCTTTTGCTTAGTTGCCATCAAGATTCAATGGGATGGTGTTCACAAACTTCCCTCCCACCTCCAGTGGATGGTAGGTGCCACTATAGTTAATTTCTTAGAAATACCACTTAATTCTTTCAAAGTTTATGTTGTTTTTTAATCTTTATTTAAGTGGTGTGATAGGAACTTAGTGAAAACAAATCCTACAAAATTTTTCAGTTTTTGCTGGTGATAAAATGCCTCAGACTTGGATTGTACTCCCTTTGAACACTTATAAAAGTGGATGACAATAATTTAAAAGACAATACAGCTGAACTGATTAATCATTTAGTGCCTTATACTGAATCACATGGCTTCCCTAAGGTGCTTTCTTTGGCTTCCCTAAGGTGCTTGCATATTTCTCTAATGCCCTTCGCATGACACTTAATAATACGATGCTATGTTTGCTCAACAGACAATTTCATTCAGTTATTACATTTTGAGAGGGACAAATATAATATGGTGAAATTTTTGAAATAAATGCCATCTTCATGTATATTTGTTTTAAATTTTTTACAATCCTTTTTTCTTTGGGGCACAATGTGTGCCCTAAGTTAATCAGTTTCTATAAAAACACTTCTTTTTGACTTTTTAAAAACCACACACATCATATTTTCTAGAATGTCTGCCAGTCTCTGTCTTTACATTTTATACATTTTTTCCTAAGTTTCTTAAGTGTTTAAGAAAACATTGATAAAAATGGCAAATCCTTTTGTCTAATCAAAATCATATTGGCCCAAATACTGAAGGTCTTCTTAAGTTATTTTTAAAAGCTAATACTCTGAAGTCTAGACAGACATTTCAGTGATTAAGTAAACTATTCAGTCAATTCAGTTAAACAAATTAGGTATGACTAACCCATTTTGATATCTCCTAACTCAGCCTACTGCCTTGTCCAACCATAGTAGGCACTAATAAATATTTATTGATTTAAGTTGTTTGTTCTTTAAAGTGAAATGTACTTAGGTTGAAACTAGAGCAAGTAATTCTGATAATGCATGTGAAATGCCTAATAGCCCCTATTAAGTTCTTTTCCAATTCATGTGCACCTTCCTCTGATTAGCAAGTTTTATCTGTTCCTGTTATGTTTTAGAGCTTGGGTTTAAATGCAGATTGGCAAACTGCTTTCTCAATATCTATCATCTATTTTGCTTTAGTAATTGTTCATTGAGTTTTAAATCACTCCCCACTGTCTTTGTTCTAAGCATCCCTCCATTGTGAAACAGTATTACATATTATTTATAAATGACTTTAGAAAAAACAAAAGAGAAACACCACGGATGTCAATGAGAGAATGCTTCTTACCAGCAGGTGCAATTCATTAATAAGTGAGTTTGCTTTGAAAAGAAAAATCATTAATGTTTTCACTCCTATGAGACAATAACTCTGTAAGAGTTAGATTTGATCAAATAATGATCAGATGAACTGTAGGAGGATTCAGATTAACTGTGAAATTATTACTTCTGGGAGTTTGATTTAGTACTTTTTAACTTTTAAATATAAGAGCATGATATCTAGTAGATCAATAAGTCTGAAAAAAGAATAAGATTAAGATATCACTCAATGCACTCTTTTATTAGCAAGAAAAAATGCTTTTATACAGAACCATAATTATATAATTATGAAGTTTATTAAAATAGCTACATGTTGGATTATTTATCTTGTTGTTTTATAGTTTGAATTCCAGCAAGCCACCAATATAAACCACCAAGGGGCATATACTTCCATCATGTAATCTGCATTTTGTCACTGTAACCGAAACAAACTATAAAATGTGCTTTTTGTGTTCTATATAACATAAATACGGAGTTGCTATTCAAAAAGCTGAGGCTGCAGTTGGCTTTTAAAAATTCAGTTTCAAAGATGGGAAAATGTGTGCTTGGTAA
Organism: Cephalopachus bancanus; assembly: GCA_027257055.1. Lineage (NCBI taxonomy): Eukaryota > Metazoa > Chordata > Mammalia > Primates > Tarsiidae > Cephalopachus > Cephalopachus bancanus. The sequence continues at coordinate 5,182,728 of JAPVLO010000097.1, read as the reverse complement.
ATCTAAATATCAGATTAATTTTTTGTCTTCTCTTTCTGAAGATTAGAAACAAAGAACAATCCTCTTAGGATTCTCTGATCAACTTCACTATCACATATCAACAATCAATGTATCATTAAGACATGGAATCCTGCAGTGGGTCTGTAGTACTACGCTTAGATCCAGGCAACTTAGGCCTCCCCAGGGCCCCACACTAAATGACTCCACCAGGTGTTGGGGCTACCCAAGGTCAGCAGTGCCACCTGAGTGGGATGACCCAACTCTGCACCAGGACCCACATAGTCCTCAGTCCAGGCTTTTAGGGCACTCTCTGGGTTCACTCTAACCCTCTGCCTCACATATTAGGTTGATCAGATGTGCTGAGGAGCTCCAAGACTCACATCTATGGAGCTATCCTTGTGGCAGGCCCAGATACCAGGAGCACAGCTTAGCAAGCAGATTACTCCAGATCTCTGGCCTTGCATTTCTTTCACAAGATCACTCATGAATGGACCACCAGAGCGGTGCTGACACACTGATTTGGGGAGAACCACAATCATTTCAGATTCAGGCCAAGTCAGGGCTCTGGGCTATGAATGGTCTACCAAATTTGAGCCATGTGTAGACCCGTGTATGATTCTGGACCACCTATATTCTGACCTCAATGTTGCCTCTAGTCTACAACACTTGGGTGTGGTGATGTGACCACAGGCATACTTTACCAGGTGTGCTCTCAGCAACAGGAGTCCAGGACAGCCCCACTCTCTTTACAGGCTCCATGTTGTGTCAAACAGCCCTGGGGTGGCGGCGCTTGTCTTCTCTCAGGGCTTTTGAGGACTTTTAAATCCATTATCCTCTCTTGCCACTCATCCACAGACTCAAAGCTGTATTGGATGAAGGAGAGGTTTTGCTTGCTCTGTGGAATCACTCTTCTCCCTCAGCCCATGGTCTCTGGTCTGTGGGCCCCACAGGTGGTCGTGCATTTCCATTTCCTTCTGGCAGTTCATGTTCAAGGAATGCAATGATCATAGCCCAGATGAGCAGTTGGAAGAGATATAAAATGTGTTGTTCTTTGTTTACCTTATGAAATTCTGAATGGTCAATTTTACATGACCAGGAAAATTATTGCTCACATTTTTCTGCAAACATCGAAGTCACCTTCGATGCAACACAGTTGCAACCCTTGTTTAACAGAGTCATGCCCAGGAAACCAATAGTCACAGGTGGCATAAAGAATGATTTTTGTGCTGTGAGTAATGATGTAACCAGTGTTAAATAAATGGAACTACAAAAGCAAGAAGATCTATGTTTCTTCAATACAAACACATTTTAAAGAGCCATGGCATTGTGAGAAATAATAGCATTTCCACATTTTTTTCATGGTAGGACACATGCAGCTAGCCAGGAGAGGGTGTAACTGACAATAAGATATACAGACAGTTGGTGCCTGGACTTTGAATGCACTGGATGGATAATAAGCCAACATATGCCTACTTCTTTTCTACCCATTATATCATCATCAAAGAGGAGACCTCATAAATTTCTTTAGTACATGCACTTTATAATACATTCCAAAAATGAAACAGCTTATGTAGACAGGGACCCAGCAAAAAATATTTGTCCAAATCCTCGCATAACCTAGTGGTGGCCCTGAGTTCCCAAATTTGGAAAATATTTTGAACTACGTTCTTATTTATCAAAAAAACTGGTAGTAAATATTTGTCAACTCTCATTGATGTCAAGTACATTGGTAAGAAACTTATCATTTCAAAAATCAAGCAGTGCCAGGCTCGGTGGCTCAGCCTGTAATCCCAGCATTTGGGGATGCCGAGGTGAGTGGATTGCCCGAGCTCGCGGGTTCGAGATCCGCCTGGGCAACTTGGTGAGACCTCATCTCTATAATAAATCAAAAATTAGCCGCGTGTGGTAGTTCCAGCTACTTGGAAGGCTGAGGCGGAAGAATTGCCGGAGCCCAGCAGGTCGAGGCTGCAGTGGCCAAGAGCGGCCACTGCACTCCAGTCTGTGTGACAGAGTGAGACTCCAACTCAAAAAAAAAAAGAAAATCAAGCAGTCATATTTTGGATCAGTTCAGTTGTTAAAAAATTGTTTCTAACATTGAATCAAAATCTGTCTTTGCATTGTGTTCCAGCAACAGAGGTCTTTAATTCTCATTGTTCAGCAGAACTACCTGGGAAGCTTTGAAAAACATCAGATGATCAGACTCATGCCTCAGTGATTTAGGTTTGTGGAAGAAAAGAAATATATTTTCCTTGCCTATTCCTGGTTCATTGCTGAGACCACTATAACAAAAGACAGATTAACAAGAGAAAAGCATATAAATTCATTTAATATAAGTTTTATGTGGCACAAAAGACTTCAGAAATGAAGACCTGAAGAAATGGGAAATGTGTATTTATCAATTTAGGCTTCACAAAGAAGTAGACAGTTGTGGAAAAAGAGGTTTGGGCAAAGGAAGTATGATCTAATGGTAATGAATTAAAGGAACTTAGCAAGCCCTGATTGTTCAGCTTCTTGTTCGTTTCCCTGTGTCTTGAGAGATGAGGACCTTCCTTTGCTTAGGATGGATACCTCTCACATGAAAGTATTATGGCCTTCTTCAGAAGAGGGTCAGATAATTCTTTTATGACCTTCTTCAAGGGAGAAGGGAGAAAGAAGATCAGAAGACATTTTTGCTTCTGCTGTTTTCTCAAATGCCAAGGTGCCATATTTTGGGGTAGCATGTCCTGAACCCCATCAGTTTCATTTGGTCTGAGTAAGGACTGAAGCATGAGTATGTTGAGAACATACTGTTGATGATCCTAATGTGTAGTCAAAGTTCCTACAGTGGTTCTTACTAATGGCTACAAAATAAGGTCACCTGATGAACTGTAAAAATATGTCACTGCCTAGTCCCTACCTAAGACTAACTAAACCAGAATTCAGGAGATGGGGCTCAAAGATTGATGATTTGTAATTTTCTAAAATATCAGCTAATTTGAATCTGCAATGAGTACTACTATTCTAGAGCAGTTTCAGCAGATGCTTTTACCTCTACCTGGTGAAAAAGCATAATCTCATTTATCCACAGTGAGTGATTCCTTTGAAACAGGCACATACTTACTCATAAATCTCATTAAATGACAAATTTTATTACATTTGACCTATAAAATGCTATGGTTCTTGTGATGTTTAACCATGAAATTCACTGAATTTTAATTAATTTGGTACATGATTTGCACGATCCTGTCCACATTCTCTTGACAAGTGGCATCATTCTAATTTCATATATATTCCTACTTATCCATAAATGTCCCTATAAGCATCTGAGGATACTTTTAGAATTGTACAACAAGGAGATTTAGGATTATGCCAGGCAAGTTTCTGTAGCCCCTTCCCATCCTAGCCTATATAAAACCCCTCTAGCACCAAAATGGCAGATAGGGGGCGGGGGGCAAAACAGACAAACCCATAAGCAAAAAGGGAGCAGGCAGGCTTACGGAGAACACAACCAAATCTCAGGCTTGTGTTTATCCAATCGATAAATGCCATGGCTCTTGAATAACTGCTGTTTAAATTCATTTCTCTTTGGCAGAACAAAAGGAGTGTAATGAAAGCAATGCCGTTAGAGAGCTCATTAGAGTCAGTAAGGAGAAAGCAGGCTTTAAGATAATAACTCTTAGGGAGACAACATTCAGACCATTTTTGGGTTCACAATAATATCAGTAGGCAGTGCGGTGGTTAGGCAAAGGCATTTGCTTTGTCCATAGAAAGATCACAGAAAGGAGAACAATCAATAGATTCATGGCAGAAAATCACCTTGGTTTGTGCAACCCTTGGTTGACTCTTTTGTTGCTAATTCGTTTTTGGTAATATGAATCTCCTCCAGTGCCTTTCAGTGTTAGCATTCTAGGAGCAGTTAGCCAAGCAGAAAGGCCACAGATCAAGTCTATTGTTTGCCAGCAAAGGCTCCATTGAACCCTAATGGACATAGGAATCTAGCAAAACAAAGAATCCTTAGTGCCTTGTTCAGATGAATCCTACATCAGAGAAGGCCAAGGGAGTCCTTTTGATGATCTGAAAAGGTAGTGATTAGAAGGTGAACTTATTATGAACTAAAAAAGAAAAAAGAAGAAAGGAAGAATGAGAGACCATAAGAACTAAAGAGGGAAGAAAAGAAACCTACTTGTCATGTTTCCTTAAGGATCTGTTGGCAAAAATGAGAGAGAAAACTTAGAATCCCCCTATGTAGGACTGTGGTACCATTAGTCTACTTTAATGCAGAAATTTGCTATCCACTGTCTTTAAGAGATAAGCTGGTTGCATTAGTGTTCCTACATTTTTTAGGTGGTTCATATTTGTAATCAGTGAGAAAAGAAAAAAAAGCTTTGTTGTACAAGTAATCCATTTTTAATGCATAGAACTTCTAGAAATCAAATAGTCTTTTCCCTAAAATATTAAGCATTCATTTTTTAGTTTGAATTTGTAATCTCTACTTTGGCTTTACCCTTATTTCCTTTTTTAACCCCAAACATACTCTGTTGATTGGGACCCTTCAGTAATATTGATGCTTTCACTATTAGCTTCAGGGGGCAAAACAAGAAATGGGTGATATGTAGAGAATTATAAAGATATTTAGCCACTTAAATTAAGAAAAGTAAACGTAAGCATAAATTTTCTTAACCTGAAGAAGAAGTTGCCCATCATTAGGAGTTATTTGTTCAACCCATTGCATCAACAAAAACAGAAATTGCCATTTCTTGAGTACTTACCATATGCTAGTAAAAAGATAAGCTCATTTAATATGCACATGACTAACCTGAAGGATAGATACAGTGATCTTTATTATTTTGCAAGTGACAATATTAAAGGCAAGAGAGCATAAGTGACTTGCTGAAGTCATGTAGCAACTAAGTAGAACAATGACTAGTGCTGGGGGGCTATTGGGCCTTCTGGATCTTCCCCCACTCCCTACCATGCCCTCTACAGATTTGTCTTTTCCTCTTCCCCACCCCTCAGAGGTTCTCTCCCAACCCTTCCCCTTCTGAAATTCCAACTGAAAAGAGATCTGCCTTATTGCTCCCAGATTATGAAATCTAGGCCTTCAGTCAGAAAATAACATTTTATTCAGCTGAAACATCTGGTTCCTTCTCGCTGGTTTCATTTTAAATAACGCCCCATAAGCATCTAGAGAAAAAAAAGTGCAGCCAGGCAGATATGCTTTTGGAGAGCTATCAGCACACCTCATCTGTGCAGCTCTGGAAGAAGTGGAAGTCTCTTGTGTTGCTTTCTTCAGGAAGAGGATACAACAAGCTTAGACATTTGGCCAGATGTGAGCAAACAAGGATTTTACATTGCTCTATTTGTGCCACAGGTATTCTATTTGGTTCTTTAATTTTTCCATCATGACTGAGGTTGCTAGATTTCGCTAATTAAAATGCTAGAAGTATAGTTGAATATGAATTTCAGATAAACAACAAATAATTGTTTAGCATAAGGAAATCAGAGTTTCAAACAAACAATGTATAATGTTCAGTATAAATAATTTTAATATAAGTATGGTCTGTGCAACATTTGGAATATTCTTATACTAAAGAGTTAGTTCTATAAAAATTTATATATTGATTGTCTGAAATTCAAACTTTAACTAAATATCCTATATTTTTTCTGGCTATTCTAGGATTCACTATGATGAGTGTACATGTGAGACACAGAATCTGGAATAGTCTATTTGTGTAAATAGAGCTTGCCTTTTAAAAAAAATTAAGACACATGGTAATGAAGGTGTATATTTTATTTATTTATAATCTATTCTAGTTTCTATGAGAAAACTAAAGGGCATGTCACATGATGTCACATTTCCTTTGTGATTTTCTTGTGATTTCATTGTAACTTAATTATCACTTTATTGTTATTGCACTGAATCAACCTTAGTGTAATATTTTCTGGATGCCCTTCCATTCATTGTTTCAAAAAGCACTTACTGAGTGCTAACTATGGGCATTTGACTAGTGCAACCAGGATTCAAAAATGAATATGATCCAGACATTACCTTCAAGAAATCTACTGTTCATGGGAAACATAAGTGGCAAAACTAAAAGCATAACATAAAGCAGCATAAAAGAAATTGATTAATAAAAAAAATCCAGTAAAATAATGCAAGTACCTAAGAGTTCAGAAGAGGAAAATAATACTTTTGTCTGAAGTTAGGGGCAAGGTATGATAAGAATGAATGGACCTGCTATCAGGCCATGTTGAAAAAGAGCAAATTGTAGTCAGAAATCAGTCTTTAAAATTCAGCCACCTTAGTATTTGAATACTTTTACCACCCAATATATCACAATAATCACACTTTACTATATTAATTTTAACAAAGCAACAATCATTTTAAAAAATGAAGAATGGTCAGTGCCCTCACTCATTGTTTGGTGGCCTTTCATTGTTTTGCTTCGGTGGTTTTATCTTTAATGTCATGAGAAGCTAGCCTTAAGTACACATCAGTAAGCTTTATCATATTTCATCATTTTGCCAAGATCACCAAATACTGTTTTCCTATTTAGGCATTAACTCTACACCACTTTCTCAGTGCCTCACTTAGGAAACTTTATTTATTTTCCCAGAGCTTTTATTTTGTTGTTGTTTAACTCAATATAATGTAATATATGTAATATGACTCCTATCTTCCTACTAGGAATAATGAATCCAGTGCCCGCGAGAAGTTTCAGCCTCCATAGGGATTCTAAAACACCAAGAGCTGCTCTGAACGTCCCGGCCTGTCCTGACCCGGCTGCTGCACATTCCTCAGACTGATGGTAGTGACAGAGCTATTGGCCAGACATTTCAGCTTGCAAACTTCCCAACTTGCAAAGCTGCTGTTGTTTGCACTTTAGCTCTGAGTCTTGTTCTGCCTCTTCTTGCTTATTGGGTTTACACTGTGTGAACCAGGGTTGCAGAGAGAAATTGCCGCCCTTATTATTGTGTCTGGGTTTGGGCTCCAGCTGAAGTATTTGGTTTGTTGACTTCAGCCTCGAAATTCATTTCTTTCTGCTGTCTACAATTATTGCTACTTCCCTTTGTTTAAACAGCTCCAAGGGACTCGAAGATATGCTGGTGTAATTAGTTCTATCAACATTCTTCAATAATAAAGAAGATAATTCCATGAATATCAAGCATAGCCAAGCAATGTTCATCAATCTTTGTATTTACTTTTCCGTTTAGCCAATCCCATCAATGTTTTAATACAAAACCAATCCCTGAACGCTAAAGGTAAAGCTAATAAACAGACTAGTCATGGACTGAAAAATATCACTTCTCAAGGTCAAACCATCTCTGGGGTCAGTGGACATTCACCTTGAAGCCTCGGGGAGAAACTCTAGTTACTCTACTTTCCTCCATGTGACACTTTTCCTTATTATTCATCAAGAATGAGCCAAAATCATATTATTCTATATATTCAATTTCAACAAACTTTTTTTTTTTTTTTTTGCTCAGTGTTATTGCCGGTTAAATTGTTAAGTATTGTGCATGTGTCAGTATTTGTCTTGTAATTAACTGATAAAGCCCTTTGGAATTTCACTGTAACATGTGAGGAGCCTTAGAGGGAAAACCTTCTTTGGATGCCGAGTTTAATATGGTTGCTCAGTGACAGTTGGGATTACCTTGTGTTCCAGCACAATTCCAACCAAGAAATATCTGTCATGTTTAATTGACAACTTAGTGTTATAATTATGTATTAAGTGTATTTACTTCAGTCAAGCATTAAGGTAAGTAAATACTAGCTTTCTTTATCCCCCCCTCAAAAGACTTAGAAAAAAGCGTGCTGGATATTGCATTATCTACTTACAGAGAGGTTGTCTGTAACCACAGAACTCTGACTGCCTTTGGGGAATGGCGTCTTACATTTTAGGGATGTGATCAGTGCCAGAGCAGTGTGGATTGTCACTTGGGATCCATCAAAGAAGGGCCGGCTCAAGACCCTTTTTCTGCTTAAGAAACAGAGACTGATTTTGATTCTAACAACATCTGTTTGGGATTACCTAATATGTTTAAATGCTCCTCTTTTGGCCTGCAATCTTTTGCATAATCCTATACAATTCTTATCTCCTAAGGGTGCCACTCTTGCTTAGAATGAGATAGAGTGTCTGCCTGACTAGAGATTTATGCCTGAGAATTGTGAATTCTTCCTTTTAGAAGTTTGGATTCTTTTTTCAGCATTTACACTGGGTATTAGAAAGAAAGACAGGGAAGAAGAGAAAGAGATGACATGATTTTTTTCTATTGTCTTTCTATTATCTCTTCTTTCTATTTTTAAAATTACATCTTTTCTCCTGGGAAAAGGGAAAAATACCTTTTTGCATGACTGTATGGCTACGCAGAGGTCAGACCAGACTAAGAAGTGATAGTTTTTGTATGGGTAAAAGTTCCCTCAGTGCACCAATTTTTCTCTATACCTAGATTAAAAATAAAGTTTCTTTATCTTTGTGAGTGACTGAATAGGGTTAGGTTCTTACTCATGGACTTTCATCACAAAAATCGTCCAAGTATCAGGACAATGGTAGAGTCCCATGATTTGCTGCTGCTGCTACTGACACTGCAAATAAAATGAGATAACAATGTGCAGGAACTGTGGAAAGTTAAAAATCATTATGGTACAATAAGTATTATAATTATCACCAAAGAAAAAAACATTCAACATTAAGAAAAGATAATGAGACAGTTAGCCTCTCAGAATGATACCTAAGGACAAGTCCATACTCAAAGAAGCAGATAAATCTAGAGATTGAGATTTAGAGAAGACTGCAGACACATCTCTTCTCTTTCCCTCTGCTGACTCATCTCCAAACACAAATACATCCTCACCGGCCGTTAATGCTTACAATAATCCTAGGATTTGCTTTATTCAAGCTAAAAAAAAATGCAAATACTGTTGAAAGGAGTAACGCCCTATATAAACTACCAACTCACATTATTTTAGAGTATCTGTTAAGAACTCTGTGTGCATGAAGAAAATGTGCTCTGGTACTCTAAACTGAGCTAAGTACTAAGGAGGGAGGGTTATGGGAGACCTGCTATCTAAGAAGCTGGGCAGCTATTCAGAAGTTACTTTGGGGGCATCTGAAGTTTTTAGTAAATTCTGAGCCCAGAATGAGTGGTAAAGGTGAACAGAGGCAGGATCAAAAGGAGAGGGCCAAGGGAGGTTAAATTAGTTATAGAGGACAGAAATAAGCTTCCCTCTATTCATAGGTAACCCTGGTGCTGACAGTCTCTGTGTTTCTTAGGATAAGAATCAACAGGCCATTGACAAAATGTGCATCCAATTCCCCTCACATTTATGAGACTTCTTAAATAAGTCTGCTGATATATAAATCTTCATTTCTGTAAAAATGCACTGTTAAGAAAATATCACTATATATCATCTGGTGATCTAACTGTTAGAACTGGGAATTAATCAGTGGGAAACAATCTCCTCTGAAAGTCTTTGCTGCTGACTAAATAAATGTAAGATAAAATTAGTACAAAAGGGTAACAAGAAATGATTTTCATATTTCACTGACAAGTTATATTAGAAATCATTATCCAAATAGTTTGTGAGCTTTCTGTATTATCAAATGACATTCTCGAGCAATATTATGATCAAAAGCAGGATTTTTTCACCCCTGCATGACATAAGCATATATATATGGGGGAGGGGAGGAGAACAAGCTTACATGCTTAGACAGTCATTATTTTCTTTGTTAGACCAGAGGGAAGAGAAATTTGAGCTAGCAGTTGATAAATTTTACATATTCAGAAGGATCTGGAAAGCCATAGTCATCACCACAGATTATTTTTTCTTTTCACTTAGTTTTTTAAGGTGAAATAATCTTATAACTTAAAACAATGTCTGCAGCTGATGCTCTGAATGATGAAGGGGAGGAAACTGGAGGGAGCATGAGTGAAACACTTTGCCCTTCATCTAGAATCATCCTTCTATTGACAACGGGGCATAATTCCTATGTTGTGGACGTTAAGGTCATTGATTGGTTTAGAACTCATTCAGTCAATTGTCTGAGAAAAGAGTATGTTGCCAAGACAGAAAGTCAAGCTGAAGAAGATGGGATTAATGTGACTTTCTCTCTTTTTTTTATGACTGCATAATATTCCATTGTGTATATGTACCACTATTTTTTTTTTCCAGTCCGGTTTTGATGGGCAGCATGGTTGGTAAAGAAGGACAAACATATGAACTTTGCAGCAACTTGGATAGATTTAGAGTCTATCATACTCAGTGATCTAGCACAGAAACAAAGAACAGAGTACCATATGTTCTCACTCATAAGCGGACCTTAAACAATTATCATACTACTATAAGAAAGGGGCTGGCAGTAGTGGGAAACTGCCTGGGGAGGAGGTATGGGATTGTCAGTTGAGGGAAACTGCCAGGGGAGCGGCATACCTCATCAGCAAGGGTATCTGCATAATGAGCGTTTGTATATCTAACCCTGACTTGTATCTCACATCTTTAAAATAAAAAGGTTGAAAGTTAAAAAAAGAAGAAAAAAATGGTTAAGAAGGCAAATTTTATGTTATGTGTGTTTTATCACAATTAAAAATTTTAAAAATAATAAAAGTAAATGTGACTCTCTTGCCCTCCCCCCACCCCACAGACAGGATGACATAGTCATGTGCCTTGAGGGGGACTCAGAGCTTGTGAAGGAACCTAAGGCTCCTCTGGGATCTGGGTGAAAGACTGGGGGCAGAACATTCTCAGGTCAAGAGGAAGTTCAGGGTGGACGTCGATCAAAATGACTAGTTTGCTGGAAAGAGCTTAGCTGAAGGAGATCGATGGTCCCTGATGAGAAGCCAACACCAACCCAGATGGTTTTTAGGGAGGAGGTGCTGGGTCCCCTGACCCCAAGGAGCTATGCAAGAGTGTGTCCCCTAACCTCTGATCCTGGGAGAGGGTGACCTTAGCACCCTAAGGGGGCAGTGAGGCTTCCTCCTGTGTCTGTAAAATGGTGATGACTTGCAGGCCCATACTTCTCTATAGCCTCACATGTGGCCATCAACTGAGAACTGTAGCATCTGGACGGAAAGTCCAAGTCAAACATAAACAGAGGAAATTAACTAGATATAAATAATAAGAACCCAAAGGTATTACACGAATTAAGTATCTCAGTATTTTAACAAATATTATATATGAATTTAAAAATTTACTCTGGGCATGGTGGCTCATACCTGTCATACCAGCACTTTGAGAGGCTGAGGCAGGAGGACTGCTATGAACCCCGGAGTTTGAGACCATCCTGGACAGTATAGTGAGACTTCACCTCTACAATAAAAATCAAGACAAAAAAAAGGCCAAATGTGATGGCACATGCCTGTAGTTCCAGCTACTCAGGAGGCTGACATAGGAGGATCCCTTGGAGGCTGCAGTGAGCCATGATGGTGCAACTGCAATCCAGCCTTGGTGTCAGAGCGAGACCCTGATTGAATGAATGAATGAATAAATAAATAAATAAATAAATAAATAAATTTCCACAGAGAAATTTTTTAATGTTATTAACATAAAGAAATAGGATAAATCAATTGGCAAGCTCGATTTAAAAAATATAGACTTATCATATCCTTTAAATAGAGATCATATATTTTTATATATCTATGAAATAGTTACAAGAAATGATCAGATACTGGTGTACACAGAAAACCTTATATATGTTTATATATCAATGAAACTAACAAGAAAAGATCAAATCTTGGTGTACAAAGAAAACTTTAAACAATTTCATAACAAAGATTTTTTTTTCTGTGACTTATCAAGAAGGTTTAGAAATCAATCATTTTCAAATGACTCAAATCATAGCAACTTCTGGAAACTGATTAAAAATCTCACAATTAACATTTAGAATAATTAAGAAAGACGCTGCCAATGAGAAAAAGGCCTTATTCAATTGGCCTTTCTCTTGGCCCTGCCTATGAAAGCAACAGACATGCAACACATGGAGGCCAGAAAGGCTCAGCAGGTGAAGCAGTTTTCCAAGTAAAGCAGTCTTTAGAATGATTATCCTGGGAAGCAAAAATGGACTGGCACAAAGCATTCAAGCCTGTGGAACTGTGTCTTTGAAAGCATTAGACATATGTATATATTAGATATACATATGTTTCTTTATGTTTCCTTTGGTACTGTTTTTATGTGTTTTGACTTGGCATTTAGCATTAGCCATATATAATAACATGTGAAAATATACATACATACATGCATATATATTCTAGCATGCCTTAGTGGTACTTTTGGAAACCAAACTATTTGAAGCCAGACTACAGACAAAGTACTGAAAGGGGAAGGATAGTTTTAATATTTGGAATGAGAGAAGGCCCCTTTGCAAGAGTCAAGGAGCATGAATCAATAGTCATGCCTCCCCCTCGGAAATTCACTTCCTGGGCCCAAAAGGCTCAGGAACTTTGTATTGTGTTTGTCCAGGGATCTGTGCATATCCAAAGCCAGGCAAGAACCTTCATGGAACGTCCTTTTGCTCTGTGCTTCAACTTTTTATTTACTTTGAATTCTGGAGGTAACCTTTTTTTTTTTTCTCCTTTTTCATTCACTAGCTCCAGACATCATTTAAAACATTGGTTCTGTGACTAGTTGCTTGCTTTAGAAAGAGCACCAAAACCTATGACCTTGACAGAGATTATTCTTCCTTGTCTCTGCCAAGTCTCAAATTTAACCACCTGCTTCCTATCACACAGATCACCTAGGAAAGCTTTGTCCTACCTGAATGTATCAGCTGAATGGCCAAGATTGCAAGCTGGCAAAAGTCAGAGCAGCTGGACACCAGCAGGAGCTTCCCTCTACAGGTTGTTAAGAAGAACAAGTTTGGAATAATAGGCAAAACTATTCTAAAAACATTTTTTCTTTGGTTTTATGGAATTTCATATTAATGAATAAGTCACATTTCCTTGAAAAAATGCAGGGTAATGAAAAACCTAAATGGCATTACGTAAACAATTCCTGAATATTCAGGCCACTGCAGTCTAGAGAATTCTGCTCTAAGATGATACACTACCATTTAAAGTCTCAAGTAAGTTTGATTAGATAAGAATGAAAAATAGTTCATTAACATGCTACTCAGTGTCTTCTTACTTGGTCAAATTCTTTATCTGCCCTGTCATTGTGTAACCATGTGGTTGTCTGGATAGTGCTTATAGTTGACTCTGAGAAATCCCAAACTGCCAGAAACACATGACTGACTTTTCACACTAAGATTTGCAAGGATTGTTTGTACTAGTTAAGCTATTGGCTAAAGTTGTATCAGTTAAGCTGCTATAAAAAACTCCAAAATGTGTCAAGGTTCATCTCCAGTTGATGTTTATTTCTTGCTTATGCAGAGTCCAAACTGAGCATTCCTAATTCGCTCTTTTCCAAGTGATGGTCCACTGGAATCCAGTGCCTTTCCAAACTGTGGCTCTGCCCTGTTTAGCAGAAAGTATTCAAGATTGTTTGGGGGATGATCCTCTTTCTAGCTAATCTGTGGTGATGCAAGTAACTGATGCTCCCTTCTCATTTGCAGGAAGTCAGTCACATGGCTACAGGAGAAAGGCAGTGAAACGCAATCAAGCTGTGCGGTCAAGAAGAAAAGAAATTATTTGGTAAATATCTGGCAAGCTCTCTCACCATAGTCTTCCAAATTCATTTGTAGTTACCAGTTTCTTCAGAATGGGAACTATTTTTAAAAATATTCAGTGCAGTCCATCACTAACTCAAAATGGATTCTGTAGGTTATACCATCACATGTCAATTTCCACTGGCCTTTCCACTAAAGTTATATTTCCACTAAAGTTATATTCTATATCAAGCTATCTATTCTGAAATTTTTCCATGTATCTTCCAATCAGGTAACCTTCTCATATGGCTTTGTCTTTAAGACTCGTTTTATTCTTTGGCTGCTCCATAATCTATCACCAAAAATGCACTAAATGTAGAGTTTATTCAGCTCAGCTAGCTAGGAAACAGGATACGCTCTCTGTAATTTCTCCCTTAGCTAAGGGCTTTCTATCACCACATGTTCCAGAACCTCTACTTGGCAAACTGAAATTGCTGCTGCCCTTGCATGAACCTGGGATAAGGTGATGGGTCAGATAACCGCCTCTTTATCCCTACACAATCTAGATGCTGACACCAAAACTTTGTCTAAGCATAAGCAAAAACAGGAGAAGATTCAATAAGTGTCAGCCCAGCTGCCACTGGGCACCACTTGATGTTTGTGGAGACTGACATGGAGAAAAGCTCCTGAGAAATCCCCCTTTGGCAGTGCAGCAGAAATTTCACATCCACCCTAAAATCACTTGCTGAGCTATTTTCACTCTGCCACAAAAGTTTCCATCAGCAGAAGGGACAGCTGGGAGATTGGATATTACAATGCCACTTTGGGCTGTGTTTGTGAAGAATCACAGAATGGGAGACTGTCCAGTACGCTTGGCAGTTCTGTAAGAATCTTAGGGAGGCACCTCATTTGAAAAAGAGAAAGCAAATCCAGAAAGCAAAACTTAGATGCCAAAGGGATGGACAAATAATGGAAATATTTCAACAGTTGGGGCCAGAAGTGATGTTTCTAGGGCATAGCCTGCTATGCATCCAGACTAAGGGTAACTACCATATTATATGTGGCCTTGACAGTCTCTGTCATGATCTACCAGCTGAGGCACTGGGGTCAATTGTAACTGCTCAAGCACTCTGCCTGGACTAGGCAAGTCTCAAGACATCAGTCACTGAATCCTGCGGCAGAGCAATGGTATGAAATCCTCCAAGGCCCTGCTCATTCTGTGTTCTCTGGTTGACTGAGCTTCTCCTTCCTCTGATGATTTGTGGCAATCCTGCATTCTAAGACTTTCCTTGTAACTGCAGGTCATTTGCCTAGCCTTGTCCTGTTAGACCGTCTCATCCCTCTTTTTCCACATATCCCAGAGCCAGGCCATCATCATATTGCACCAGTTTTCCAGTCCCATCTTCCATTCCTACTTTTTACCCAAGATACAAACAACAATCCTATAGTCTGACTAAAACTCTCATGACCAACTATTATTACCCTGTATTTCATATGTTAATATTTTCTTGTGTCTTCTCTCTCTCTTTTTACTTCAAAACTTACCTGTCTTCTTTACCTTTCCCTGAGACCTAACCTCTACTCCCAGTCAGAAGGTAGTTAAATAACCTGACAATTAAATTTCAAAAAATGTTCACATTGGTTATAAATAAATGTGCCTGGCCGGGTGTGGTGGCTCAAGCCTATAATCCCAGTACTTTGGGAGGCCGAGGTGAGGGAATTGCCTGAGCACACAGGTTCAAGTACAGCCTGGGCACTTTGGCAAGACCTCATCTCTACAATAAATAAAAAGACTCCAACAAAAACCACATGATTATATCACTAGATGCAGAGAAAGCTTTTGATAAAATACAACACCCCTTCTTGATAAAAACCCTTGGACATTTAGGCATAGATGTAACATACCTCAAAATAGTAAGAACCATCTACAAGAAACCCACAGTCAGCATACTACTAAACAGACAGAAATTGGAAGCATTTCCCCTAAAAACTGGAACAAGACAACGATGCCCACTTTCACCCCTCCTGTTCAACATAGTTTGGGAAGTCCTAGCTAGAGCAATCAGAGATGAGAAGGCAATCAGGGGTATCCAAATAGGAATAGAGGAAATCAAGTTATCCCTCTTTGCAGATGACATGATTCTATACATCGAAAACCCAAGTGAATCTGTCAAAAACCTCCTTCCACTGATAAAGGATTTTGGCAAAGTCTCAGGGTATAAAATAAATGTGCAAAAGACAATAGCATTTTTACACACCAATAATAAACAAACAGAAACCCAAATAAAATGCACAATTCCATTCACAATAACCACAAAAAGAAGAAAAAAGGAAAGAAAAGAAATACCTTGGCATCTTCCTAACCAGACATGTGAAAGAACTTTACAATGAAAACTACAAAACGCTGCTCAAAGAAATCAAAGATGACACAAACGAGTGGAAAATATTCCATGCTCATGGATTGGAAGAATAAGCATTGCTAAGATGTCCATTCTACCTAAGGCAATCTACAGATTTAATGCAATACCCATTAAATTACCAGCAACATTCTTCTCAGACCTAGAAACAACAATACAGGAATTCATATGGAAACATAAACAACCAGGAATAGCCAAAACAATCCTCAGCAAAGGAAAAAGCAAAGCAGGAGATGTCACACTCCCAGACTTTAAACTCTATTATAAAGCTACAATCATCAAAATAGCTTGGTATTGGTACAAGAACAGGCATATAGACCAATGGAATAGAATTAAGATTCCAGAAGCAAAACCTGAATTTCTCAACCAACTTATCTTCGACAAAGCCTCCACCATCAACCACTGGGGTGACATGAATCTACTCAGTAAATGGTACTGGGAAAACTGACTGACCACATGCAGAAGATTGAAACAGGACCCTTACCTATCCCCATACACAAAAATTAACTCTAAATGGATCAGAGACCTAAACGTAAAACCTTAAACCACAAGAACCTTAGAAAATGCAGGAGACACTCTTATGGAAGTTGGAACTGGCAACCAATTCCTGATTAAAACCCAAAGCACCCAAGCCATAAGAGATAAGATAGACAGGTGGGGCCTCATCAAACTGACAAGCTTCTGCAAGGCCAAAGAAACCATCAAGAGAGCAGGGAGACAGCACACAGACTGGGAAAAATATATTTCCAACTCTATGTCTAAGGCCTAACATCTAGGATATACAAGGAACTCAAATGTGCAGTGTAGAAAAAAATAAACAGCCCCATTACAAAGTGGGCAAAAGAAATGAATACAGTTCTCAAAAGAAGACGTACGAGAAGCCAACAGATACATAAAAAAGTTCAAGCTCACTAGTCATCAAGGAGATGCAGATTAAAACTGCACTGAAGCCGGGCTTGGTGGCTCAGCCTGTAATCCCACGCCTTTGGGAGGCTGAGGTGAGTGGATTGCCTGAGCCTGCGGGTTAGAGACCCACCTGGGCAGTGAGACGTCATCTCTACAATAAATCAAAAAATCAACCGGGCGTGGTAGCGCATGCCTGTAATTCCGGCTACTCTGAAGGCTGAGGCGGAAGGATCGCGGTAGCCCAACAGGTCAAGGCTGCAGTGGCCGGGAGCAGCCACTGCACTCCAGTCTGGGCAACAGAGTGAGACTCCAACTAAAAAAAAAAAAAAAAAAAAAACTACACTGAGATACCACCTAACTCCAGTCAGAATGGCCTACATCAATAACTAAAAAAATAACAGATGTTGGAGAGGATGTGGCAAAAAGGGAACACGTCTACACTGTTGGTGGAAGTGTAAGCTAGTACAGCATTTGTGGAAAACAGTATGGAGATTCCTAAAAGGTCTAAAAATCAACCTTTCATATGACCCCGCAATCCCCCTACTGGGAATACACCCAGAAGAACCCAAAAAAGGTACCTGCACACATATGTTTATCACAGCATTGTCCACAATAGCAAGAACAGGAAACCAACCAACCATGCTGTCCATCAAAAGAGGACTGGATTTTAAAAATGTGGAACATATACACAATAGAATATTACACAGCCATAAAGAAGAACAAAATCATGAACTTCACAGCAACCTGGATGGAATTAGAGTCTATAAAATTGAGTGATCTTACACAGAAACAAAGAACTGAGTATTACACGCTCTCACTCATAAGTGGACCTTGAATAACTACTGTAATACTGTAGGAAAAGGATTGACAGTAGCTGGAAACTGCAGTGGGAGGTGGGGTAGGGAAGTGGGATTGACAGTATCGAAATCTGCCTGGGGAAGGTGGGGCACACCTCATCAACAAGGGTACCTGCGCAATGAATATTTGTATACCTAACCCTGAATTGCACCCCACAATTTTAAAATAAAACAAAATTTTTTAAAAAGGTAAAAATATGAATAAAATATAAATATTTTTAAAAAGGCTTATGCCCTAAGGAGTGAATCCACATAAAACAGATATGTTCTGAATATACTGCTTTGATAAAGCAGGTGACTCTAGTGGTAGGGACACCTGGCACCATGGCAGGCTTGTAAGAGAGATGTTTTGGAAAAGATAAGGTTTCTAGTGGTTCTTAAAAAAATAACACAATAAAACAACTCTCTTCTTTACTTACATCGAGAGACACCATTGTCTCATAATTTTTCTAAAAAGCCTATAAATAATTTAGTCAGACAGTAGCCCCTGTTATACCAAGAGTGCCAAAAACATGTATACACATTTTAAATGTGATATTCACTCAAAAGATGGCATTAATCAAATGAACTCTAGCATCACCATGCAACAGGCAGGACAGTCAAAAAAAATGGCAGAAGTACAGTTGAGCGAATGTCACACTCCACATTGCAATCATAATTCAATTCAGCTTCAAAAAGTAATATATAGATAACATCTCTTAAACGTGTATACCTTTTTTGGCACCCCTATGCTTATAGACTCTTTCAAATACTCTAACATAATATTTTGACTGTATTTTTAACTCAATGCATTAATATAAATACAAAAAGCTAGAATACCAATATTTAATTTACCCTTTGAATGATTTAAAAATGCACGCATAATTTTATGGCTCATGTTGTCAATTCATTTGATTTACTGCTTGAATAATCAGTAGATTAAAATGGTAGTAGACAGATTAAGAGTAACTATGGCATAACTTTTTTAAAAAGTTTATTGCAGAAATGAGGTCTCACTAAGTTGCCCAGGTTGGTCTCAAACCCCTGGACCCAGGCAATCCTTTCACCTCAGCCTCCCAATGTGCTAGGATTACGGACTTGAGTCAACATGCCCAGCCAAGAGTAACTATAGAATGGTGAAAAAAACTTAAAAATAGAGATGAAAATGGCAACAATTGTCTGTGCATAAATAAACATTTGAAGAATAAAAGTGAAAGTTCTATAGTAACTGATAGAAGAATTGATACAAGTCAATAGAAAAACTCAAGGCAAGGGTGGCAGTAAAGAAGAGTAAGTGCATAATGGCTTGAGGAAATGCTAGCTAACAACTGTGAGAGTGAGACTCATCGATCTCGGGGATATAGGCCCATTTGCAGTAAACTGTAATATTCACAATGCCTTCACAATGGCATACAATGAAAATTCATATATGTAATAATGAGTATAAGTTGAAAGATCCTGAATGTCTTTGTATCACTAGAAACTTGATTGTGCTCAGTATCAATTTAGAAATAAATGTATTTATTTCTGAATAAAGAAACTTAAAAAATACTTTATTTTGCAAGGAGCTATTTCATTAAGAATCATACAATTTCAGAGCTAGGAATGCCCGATTGCAGTACCAAAGTCAAGTTATTAATTCAGTAGAAAATACCAAACCAGAGAGGCAAGGGTTGTTGGAATGGTTAGAAATTTGGGGGTGATTTAAGGCCTATCCGACACAAGAAGAGTTTGTGAAGGGAGGGGTAGACTAACAGACACAAATTGCCAAATTCCAAGCAGAATAAATTCATTCAGCTGAACCCAGGTAGTACGAGTATGTGGTCAAAAATGGATGGACAAACCACCAAAAAGTGGGAACTAAAAAAGAGTGGTCAATAGTCTAATGGAATATCAAGATAGATTTCTCAGAATCCACAAGGGATCTTAGTGGTCTGGTCTCACAACCAGCAACAAGCATTTGCCCCTCCCTCACCCCATTTTACCAATGAGAAAAACTAACATTTAAGTGAATTGTCCAAGGTCACATATTTAGAAGTAGCAGAACTGGGATTTATATCCAAGTTTTATATTTTGTGTGCAGTATTCTCTTCAGTCTAAAAAGCAGCCCCCAGGCAAACATGCCTGCAGGCTCAAAGTATCTAGCAAATTACTTGGTTCTTTTCTTCTCTGGACATAAAAGTCAACCAACAGTCAGAGGGGGAGCCCAGAGTCAATCTCTGCTCTTTTATTTTTTGAAAATTCATCATACAACATAAGGCGTCTCAGACTAGATGGCCTAACATCCTTGGACCAGTCCCTCCTCCTGAAAGCAAAAAAGGAAACTATTCCTCATGGGACTGTAAATTACACCAACCTGCTACCTGCTGCACTCTCACTGTTCACACAAGCAAAGTTGGATCCACTAGCCCTAGATCAATTTGAAAAACAAACAGAGCTGGATGTCTGTTATGTCCTAATAGTGGGGTACAAAATAAATAAGATCATCTTGACCTCAAGGAGCTTATAGCCTATGAATTATTTATCATTCAGATGAATCCAAACAAGGGAATTCTTCTAAATCACTTTTGTAAATAATCAAACTTTGTTGTTTTTGCTCTTGTTAAATCACAATTGTAAAGTGATTTGCTGAAATGCAGGGCATGGGGTGATGGCACAGTCTTCCTGCTGTGAATGTATTATTTTTCCATTTTCAATAAATCTTGATGTTTTCTGTCAATGCAAAATAAGTACAGTTGATTTGCTTGATATGTTTTTACTAAATAAGAACTTTCTAAAATAAATACATTTATTATGCATTAATTTGACTATAACGTATGTCCTATATGATATAACATAGATAATTTTTTTTTAGCTCTTGGATTTTGAAAGAATATGAGCAAACAGTCTTCTGGCTTAAAATGGTAAGTGCAAAAAATATAGTTAAGCTGAACTCTCCTTAGACATGACTCTGCACACCTGGCATCAAAGTCATGATCTCCACTCCCTCTCTCCACTGCAACAGTGTCTGGCTGCTCAGCTATCTTTTTCTTCCTGAGCCAGCCACCACCACCTAAGCTTTCACTTTGTGTTCTGTGGTATTATGTTTTTCCCCTCAGGTCCATAATTACAATATGATTATTTAAAACAACTGGCTCTTCATTTGTATTTCTTTCTTAAATGATAACTAAGAATTTTTCTTCAACAATGACCGTGTATTAGAAAGGGATGTGAGTATGCATTCTCAACTTTTCTTAACCAGAAAATTATCCAAAAGATTTATTTTTAAATTGTGTATTTTGTGTTTTTTGAATAAGCAATCCATCCATAAGTATAAATCAATGAGAACAGCATGATCTGCAGTGAAGATTCTATCACCTTTTCTAGCTGTCCACGTCCATCCACTTTCTCTACCTCTCTCAGAGGTAACTACTGTTCATCCATATATTTTAATCCACAGTGTCATTTTGTATTCTGTGAGAAGTTATAACTATGTATACACATTTCCCCCTCTTTATGACAATTTTATCACATAAAGTACACTTTAACAACTTGCTTTTCTTTTTCTTTTTTGCTTAATATTTTGAAGCACTTCTATATTATTACATAGGATATTCTCACTGCTTTTTTAAAAGCTCATATTGATGGGTTGTTTCTCAATAATAGATTGTTTTCAAATTTGTATTCTCAAATACAGCTGACTCTCAAATATAGGAATTGAGATAACTAAACCCTATTTCACGTCTGTTCACAATTGTATCAAGGCAAAATAAACCCAGTACTCTAGTGCTGTAAAACACAGTTCACCTGTTCTTAAACACACATTACTCATTGCTCAAGGTTCAGGAGAACTTATAAGTCCATATATACTTGACATCGGTGGACTGATGTTTTTGTAGCTATTTTAGGTATGCAAAATACCAATGATTGATTTTTCACTCATCCATCCATGATGAAGAGGTCTCATTTTATCACTAAGACAGCTAGAATAATTGGATAGTCCTGCCATTCCATTGTTCCTTCTAAGATATGAGTAGTCGGGAATGTAATTGCCCTATAATAAATTCATAAACTCATAAAGAATTGACATTTATTGACAGCTTTATAGTATGCCTGACACTGTAATAACTTCTTTACAAAGATTACCTCACTTAACACCTTAAAATAATATTATAAAAGTATTATCATCCTGTTATTTCAGCCAAGAAAAACGAGGCAAAAAGAGCATTAGCAACTGACCATAGTTCATAATATTAAGTGATATAATCAGTATTTTAACTCCTGTCATCTGGAAACAGAACCCTTGTGCTTAGCCTCTACATTGTGCTAAGTGTATGAGAGTTGCCTTCAAACTCTCAGCCTGGAGTCTTACCTAACATAGTTTCTGAGCCACAGTGGTCCAAACTCACCATTTATTTACTGGTTATGTCATCTTGAACCTGAACCTCCCTCTGAGCCCCTGGGAATAATGAAATTGAGGGCCACTGAGTTGAAAGTTGCATCTACTTGGTGTGGTGTTCTCTTTGGTGTTACACATTGTTGCATTATAGTAAGGATAAATAAGAGGACACTTATAAAATTAGATAAATCCCTGGTACCAATACATGCCCAATAACTAAGAACTTGAAAAATGATGGAAGTGACATTAATCAAAGTTAATTTCCTAAAGAAACGGTAGCTAGACCAGAATTTATGGATATAAATGAGACTGAATGTCCTTGAAATCCTTAATGTGATAGGCTCACGTGTTTGAGACATTGGGGAAACTGAGAAAAGTCAAAGGCTAATATAGTTTCTGAAGAGCTAGTTTGGTTGCAAGATGTCAAATGGAAGTGCCCATCTGTTGACTCAGTTAGCATGAGATGCTTTGAAAAAATACTACAAAGCAGCTAAAACATCGCTACTCCAAATCTAATTTAGTTAACTTTATTGCTGGAAAAGCAGCAGAAGGTGAAGTTTTCTCGTCACTGAAACTTCAATCTTATTCTTTATCTATTTCCTGGGGGGCTTAACATGACCTAGGGAGAAAGTTCTTCTAACATAGGACTTGAGGATTTTGAAAAACATTTAAGCCACTTTTAACAGTTTTGTTGAAAATTTACATACTGTACATTCTTCTCATTTAAATTGTATAATTCAATGGTGTTTTTATTCACATATTTGTGCAACCATCACCACAATCAATTTTAGAACATTTTCCCATCCCCATAAAAGACTCTACACCCAGGAGTGGCAACCCTCCCAGCCTCTGGCAACCACTAATCTGTTTTCTGTCCCTACAGATTTGCCTATTCTGCAAATTTCATATAAATGGAATCATATACTATATGATCCTTTGTGACTGGTTTCTTTTGCTTAGCATAATGTTTTTAAAGTTTATTTTGTTGGAGCATATATCACTACTTAATTTTTTTATTTTCAAATAATATATCATTGTCTGAACATGTCATTTTTTGTTTATCAAAAGGTATCAGCTTTTTTGATCCATTTGTCAACATTTAGGTTGCTTCTATTTTTTAGCTATTACCAATAGTGCTGCTATAAATATCCATGTATACATTTTGTGTGAATATATGTTTTTATTTTGTCTGAGGTGTATACCTAGAAGGAGAATTGCTGGGTCATATGATAATTATATTTAAACTTTTAAGGAACTGCCAAAATGTTTTTCAAAGTGATTGCACCACGTTGCATCCCTACAAGTCGAGCCACTTTTAAAGCCTAACAACATGTTCACCTTTTAAAAAATTAGTGGCTTTGCTGTGTCCTATCATTTTACATCTGCTAGAGTGACTGGTTAAGAAGCCAGGTTAAAGCATAAGACCACTGAAGCAAAATATTACCATGCATTAAATCACTAAAATGCTTTATTTGTTTAGCAACTTCTGTCACTTTCTTTTCTGTTGACGATTCAGTCACACTTGTCATCTAATCCTTCAGTTATAATCCATTTCTTCCCCCTCTGAACCTTATCCAACAGTGTTCCTGGCGTGAGAAAACAATTCACAGTGCTGTGCATTAGTTATCCCAATGCTAGTGACTTCAGTCTTTCTATCAGTCTGTTTAACTGCTTTCCTACTGCTCCTGCAAATGTAACCTCTAGATTCATAGTCATCATTTGAGAAAAAAGAATAGATGGTGCCAAGCAACAAAATGGAACAGAAAAACATAAATTTACGTGAAATCATGCTTCACTATGCTGTCCATCATCCAAGAAAATAAAAAGTAACCAAAAGTAAAACCTAAACATATGTATAGTTGCATGGATGTTCTTTGTATATAATTTGTAAATTCATAAATTGTGTCTCCTAAAGGGTAAAACGATATGTTTTGTATTGACTTGATGATAAAGTAATATTACTTATTTTCAACATGAATTATAATTTTAACACATAATTCCTGCCTACAGTACATCTTAGAAAGCTATAAACTTGTTGTAATACTCTTTTTTAATTTCAATTTCAGGAAATTTTTGATACTGTCTTCAGAATGCATATAGAGCATTCAAAGAAATTTCACAAATATCTATTGGGTGTCAACCATCTGCAAGGCATTGTGCTAAGCATCCTCTTGAAAGGATTTTAAAAGCTATTATTCTTTTGGATGTGCTCATTAGAGGCAAATATTTCTCCATGGATGGTGGGTTTTATTTGAGAAAATGGTCAAAAGTTATTCAAAGTCAATTCTGATGGATGAGGTGGGTAAGATCCATTGAGCAAGATGACATCCCTAACGGTCAAAATTATGTGTGACTATAAATTTATGAGGCTGATTTTCTTGTCTGCTTCATTAACTAGATTCGAAGAAAATTCTGCAAGAGGAGTTCCGGTAACATTTTGAGTGATGGTGGCAATGGTGAGCTGTGTGGTGCCAAAGTAACCATTATGATGGATGGCATTCTTTGGATATGTTATTCCTGGCATGTTTGAAAAACATACTCAATGCTCACAGTTACACATTATATACAGTGGCTAGAAAATATTGAACACTGTAAAAATTTAGCTACATCCAAAGTTAGGATAATGTCATTTTGTAGTGACTGTGCTTTCACCCCTGCCAAAGATAAAAGACCACTAATAGCACATATGACTTATTCTTTTTTAAGTCCAGAAAGAAGCTGGGGTTTGAATGTTATCTGTTCTGACCTGGAGGAAAACATCCCAACTGACAGGTGCCTTGTCAGTGCTTGGCTTATAGAAATTTCTCCTTGCAAGTACTACTTGTACAAGAAGTCACAGAAGGAGATCTTGGCTCTTATAATTTATTAAAGATCAGAATTAGTTTAATAGCATTTTAAAGGATTAATCCATAGTCAAGTGCCATGTGTTGACTACTTACTGCATTCTAAATCTTCCCCAAATTCTTTGCACTAAACCAAGAATTGTAAATAAGGTGTGTTAGTTTCCTAGGACAATAGGAACAAAATTACCACAAATTGAGTGTTCTAAAATAATGAAAATTTATTGTCTTACAGTTCTGAAGTTCTAAAGTCTGAAACTGAGGCAAGGTTGGTTCCTTCCAGAGGCTGAATCAGAATGTTTCATGTGTCTCTTCTAGCTACTAATGGTTGCTGGCCATCTTTGGCCTTTCTTTTCTCATAGATGCCCAAATCCAATGTTGCCTTCATCAACATGTTGCTTTCTTCTTTCATCCGTTTTATGTGTATGTCTGTGTCCAAATTTCCCTCTTCCAGTAGTCACTGGGTTAAGGCCTATCATTTTAACTTGATTACATCTTCAAATACCCAATTTCTAAACAAGTTTACATTCAGCGGTTTCAGGCATCTATGAGTTTTAGAGGGATGCTATTCAACCCAGTGACCCAGTGCAATAGGTACGCTAAAAAATTGCATCTACACAAATTGTACAAGTCACTGATATAACCAACACACCAATCAAGAATCAGAACATGTGAGGAGCCCACCTCACACCCTCCTATAGTTATGAAAGATCCAAAGGTAACTACTGCCATGACTACCAACAGCAAAGATTACTGTTGCATGTTTTTGAACTTTATGTAATTGAAGTCATTTATCTCTTTGGTGCCTGGCTTCTTTCATGCAACAATTTTTTGTATGTGAAATTCACTCACATCTCTGTGTGCAGACACTTATTGCTTATTTCAAATGCTATATAGTATTTATTGCATTAATATAACACAAGGCATTAATTCGTGCAACTATAGATGGATATTTGATAGTTTCCAGTTTGGGGGAACTTCAGAGTGTGACTATGAACATTCTAGTACGTTTCATTTGATGAATGTATGTGTGCATTTCTGTTGAGTATGTAATTAGACTGCGTGGAACCTTGGAGTAGAATTACTGGTCATAGGATATGCTAATGTTCTGCTTTAGCAAATTGAGTCAAATAGTTATTCTAAGTGATTGCACTAATTTACAAGAGTTTAGGTTGTTCCACATCTGTCCAAACACTTGATAGTTTTCATTGTTCCCCCTTGCTTTTCCCTCTCTTTCATTCCCACTTCCATTTAAGCAGACCACTAAAAAATCAGACTATAGCTAAAAGCCAAGGTAGCCTGTTAATTTGTGTGTGTGTGTGAGTGTGTGTGTGTGTGAGTGTGTGTGTGTGTGTGTGTGTGTGTGTGTGTGTGTGTGTGTGTGTGTGTGTGTGTTTTGTTTGCTTTTGCTCTTTTTTTCCATAAGGCTATGTGTCTAGAAGTGGAGAATTCAGATCATAGACAAAATGTCTCTGTCAATATGTCTGGATCAGAGGCAATGAGATAGAGAATTTGGAGTGCAGCAAAAATGTCCTCCCCAGAAGTAAAGAAGAGTGGGAATACCCACACCAATCCAGACAGATCTCTAGGAAGGGTAATGCAGTAGGATGCCCAGAAGCTTTTCCAGGAATATGGCAAGACCCAACGGAGGAAATAAATCTTGGTCAATAGTGCCTTAGGCCGACTTAAAGAGACAGTTCTTGAAATCCCAACAACAAAGAGTCAGTGAAAAGGAAGGGGTATACTAACCAGAACAATAAACATCTCAGGATAAACCTCTGTGAACACATAACTAAAGACAGGTTGGAGCCCTTTATTAAGCTCATCTTAAATCCCACACAACCTGGGACTATCACAGAAAGATGAAGGAACCCCAGGAAAGACTGGCATTAAAGAATCCAGCCAACACAATAGGATTGGGGGCTTGAAATGAAAATTAACTAATTTTTAACTGCTATTCCATAAAGGTAGAGGACCAGACTATCGATTTCTTTGTCTACCTAAACTTTGAGCAAAGGATTTATACACAATAGATATTGAATAATTACGTATTGAGTAATGGATGATAACTAGCAGAAAGATCCCATAATACTGGAAGCTCAATCCTGGGAAAACCTGTTATTACAAGTTAACATTTCATCTCTGAGTATTGGGGATAAAGGTGATGGAGAAGGGGTCACAGTTGTTCACAGAATTGACATCAACTCCACAGAATGAGGAACTACACCTGGGATGCTTCACTTATTTCCCGGACTCTGATGCTATTAAAGGTCTTTAGATGCTTTGTTTCATCCTCTGTGATAGCTGTGCCGGGGTGATGACATTTCATCTTGAATGTCTAGAGGCTTGTTAGCAGAGACCCTGTCACCGCCAGGGATCACAGCATTTTTGTGCTCAGTCCTTAGGGCACTGATCTTGGCTGTACAGCCGGACTCAGTAGCAGACGCCACATGGTCTAACGTGACAAGTCGCTGGATCTCCAGCCAACAGGCAGTTATTTTCCTGAAATGAATGGCAGTTTGCAGAGCAGAGAGGGTGTGGGCTTTTTCCTTCCTATGTGAAAACAGCTCAACTGCAGCAATCACAGAGATCAGAAGAAAAAAAAGTAGTCCATTTTTTCAGCGTATAACTAATGTGTCCATTTAGAGCAGGTGGAAAAGAACATCCCAATCTGTCTCATCTGTTTTTACAAAACCAACCTGAGGTTGGATTGAGTATAACACACGGAGATGGAAAGGAAGGCAAAACACCCAAGTGTTTAAGTAAATATTTACATTCAAAGTGTTTTAATTGTTATCTATAAACATAATTATCAATATAGGTTGCCTTTCACTTTCTTTTTTTAAATTAATTAATTTATTTGTTATAAAGATATGGGGTACCACTCAGGGTCAGGCATACAAAGGATCTCTCTTTGCTACAGGACTATCCTCTGTCCCTGAAAACTGCAAATGAGGAAGTGAGCAATAGAAAGACTCTAGGCTTTAGTTTAGACCAATGTTTGCCCTGAGACTTGAAACCATCAAGTAAATGGCAACTTTGCTTCTTGTAGAAGTAGATGTCTGCCTGCCTCTTAATTTGAGCAGTGCTATTGGCAGTCTTAGGGACATCTTCTCTTTTATTTCCTGAAGAAAGTAAAATGTCAGCCAGTCAAGAAAGATTTTTCCCCCCCGTTTTTTGTTAGCCAGTGGCTTCTGGCACTTAAAGCCACCAGGGGGAGAAATGCATGTCTGAGTGAATGTTTTGAAACATTCTTTTTCAAAAAGTTTATCATGTTCTTCCTTCTAGTGACAGCTGAATGAGCAAATCTGTTAGAAGGATTGTTTCTTAAATAAAATATTTTAGATTTCATTTATACAAAGCTATTCAAATTTAACGAGAGCATCAAAAAGACATGCTAATAGCCCACAAAAAGCGTACTTTATAGTTATGGATATAGATAAATTACTTGTAGCCTTGAGTCTTTTTAGGAATATATCAATATCTTCAAATATCAGAGGATATTTGGAATGTCAAACAATGAAAGAAAGTAATTGTGATTCTAACTAGGACTGGACAACTCCAGTGTAAAATAGAATATTAGATTTGGGTATGCTGCCCCTCTGTCTTATTATTGAAGAGGGTTTATAAAAAGCAAATAGCAGAGACCTGACATTAGTGAATATTTCTAGTTGGTATCATGGGGCTAGGTCTAGCTAAAGATATAATGCTTTTGGAGACTGAACAAAACGATCTTCAGCCATGGTTATATTTGAACTTTTACATCCTTTTCAGTGGAATATATTTTAAAATAAGCAGAATAACAAAAGATCTCATATTGGCCACCATTGCATTGAAACTGTTCCAAATGAAACTGTATAGACAAAGATAACACATCATTTTAGACAGTGTATAGAACCAAATACAATTAAATGTAAATGTGATGAAATGTGTATGAGTATTGTGTAATAGAAAAAAAATCATAGACAGAATTATTGAAACCAAATTCTAGATCTTTAAAAGGACAACAATTTTTTTTTAAAGAATATAAACTTTGGTAAAACTGATCAGTAAGAGAAAACATAAAATATATCAATAGTATTACAAATAATAGCCTTTAATTATACATAAAGAGGAGACTTAAAGTATTAAAACATATAAAATTGTATATATCAATACATTTGAAAACCTAGATAAAGTGTCACAGCCTGTACCTTAGAAAAATATACATTACCAAAACTGACTCAATAAAATTTTGTAAACCTAAGAAATATTTTGAAGAAAATGATCATCAAGGACTTCCGGCAAGATGGTGATGGGACAGCTTGGTCTGTGAGACCCTCCACGAAAGAACACATAAAGACTCTAGCTCTCTCCTGGGAGCTGCAGTTCCCATCTAAACAGCCTGCTCTTCACACAGAGCTCAGCCATCGCCACTGCTCAAACATCACGGTGGTCTGGGCGGCCACTACAGCCGCAGATGCTGCCGCGCCACCACAGCCATCACCCTGCCCATGCCTGAGGTGACCCACGACTTCAGACCATGAAGTCCCTACAAGTAAGATCTACCGAGATGACTGCCACTACCAATGCCACCATCACGCTCCACCTCTTGTCCGGGGCCAGGCTCGTGGAGCTCCTCCCTTGTACCCAGAAGTGGCTGCTGCCATGGCTGCTCCCATTGCCGACTCCCTCCCGTCTGGGGCCAGCAGCTGCAGATGAAGATCATCTGGAGTGGTGAGTTAGCACCACCTGCTGGCGATTCAAGGTAACAACATCAAAATGGGAAAAACGGAAATTTGATTAAAATAGACACAGGCCAGATCTGAGTGGTGAACTGGGCAGGGAGCCCAGAACTGAACTGCCCTTCACAGCAAGCCAGGGACAACTGACCCTAACTGTGAACAAATTTACCAGCCTGCAAAGACAGCTAGCAATCAGAGCTGAAAGGACATTGGACTTAAATGAAAAGTCTCAGAGTGTGCTTGATTGCTTCTGTTAGTTTACTGACTTGATTTTATTCCTTTTGTTTTATTCTTTTTTTTCTCTGTAAACCCCATCTTTGTATAGAGAAATAGCACACCAATAAGGAGGTTGGTTAGCCTGTACGTTAGCATCATTGTATGTTTTAGTTTTTTCGTATGGTAGTTTGTTAGTTTGTAGTCGTGGTTTATTGTTTTTATCTGTTTCAGTTTTTGTGTCTCTCTCCATTTGTTGGTACACTCATCTGTTTTCCCTCTTACTCTTCTCTCTCTCCGCCACCCTCTTCCCCCCACTGCCGGCTCCATTCTCTTCCCTCTGTTAACCTCATTTTGCTTTCAGGGAGTAAACCTACAGCCCCACTGCATGGACAGATTCCAAGGCAGTGGGAAGTGGGTTTCAGATTATTCATACACCTGTCGGCAGATACTGGGAACTAGAGAGAGATTTTGAATCACCGCTCCCCCCTTAATTAAATCTCAAAACTGCAAAAAGGACTGCCCTAAACCTACAGTTCAACTCCAGAACTGAACAAAGCAAGAGGAAATACATTAGGAAGAATAGGAGATTGAACAAAGAAGCAAAAGCAACCCTTCCACCCCTGAATAACAGAATTAAAGAAGATGGGGAAGGGGAGGGAAGGGAAAAGTAGGGAGGAAAAATTTTCAGAAATGAAGAAGAACCAAAAGAAGAATATAGGGCTCACTCAGACCCTGGGAGGTCAGATACTGAGAAAATAGACTTCAGAACACAAACAATGAAGAGCCCCCAGAATGACTGGTCACATGCAACAAACCCAGACATCAAGACATTAATAGAGAGAATTAAAAAAATTGAGGAGAGACAAGAGGAAAATAGGAAGGAGCTGATGACAGAAATAATAGCAGTAAAGAATACTGCGATGGAAATAGCAAACAAACAAGCATAGAAAGCAGAATTAGTCAAGCAGAAGAAAGAATCTCTGAGCTTGAAGACCAAAACACAGAACTAACCCAAACTGTCAAAAGCATAGAAAAGAAGCTTTAAAAGACAGAGAAAAGCCTTCAAGAGATGAATGATTACTTCAAGAGAAAAAAACCTAAGCGTAATTGGCCTTCCTGAGGTGGAGAGAGAAACAGAGGCCACACTGGATCAAACATTTCATGAAATCATTCAAGAAAATGTCCCTCATCTCATCAATGATACAAAAATTCAAACACAAGAGATTCAGAGAACCCCTGCAAGACAACAAATGAGAAGACCAACTCCCAGACACATAATAATTCACCTAAACAAAGTAGGTATAAAAGAAAAAATCCCAAAGGCAGCAAGAGAAAAAGGTCAGACTACCTACCAGGGAAGACCAATTAGAACAGCAGTAGATTTATCTACAGAAACCCTCTAGGCTAGGAGAGCTTGGAGCCCTATCTTCAAAGTTAAAAAAAGACAAACAATTTCAACCAAGAATAACCTACCCAGACAAGCTAAGTGAGGGAGAATTGAAATCTTTCCTAGATATCCAATCCCTAAGAACCTACACTCCCACCAGATCACCTCTACAAGAAACACTTAAGAAAGTATTGAACACAGAAGAAAAGGAAAAAAGAACAACAATGTTCTTCACAAGAGTACAGGCAAAAGACTAAAAACACACATGAACCAACGCCAAAACCAAAAGAAAGACAACAAACAAACAGAAACAACAACAACAACTCTGTAAGAACCTTATGATAGGGATCAACTCTCACATTTCAATAATTAACTTGAATGTGAATGGACCAAATGCACCACTGAAAAGACATACAATGGAAAAATGGATAAAATATCAACAGGCAACAATTGATTGCTTTCAAGAGACTCACCTCACTAGAAAGGACACTCACAGACTCAAAGTAAGAGAATTTGAAACAAATTTTCAGGTGAACAGAAAACAAAAGAAAGGAGGAGTTGCAATCTTAATCTCAGACAAAATACCTTTTAAGCTATCAAAAATTTTAAAAGATACAGAAGGTCACTAATAATGATAAAAGGTTCAATCCATCAACAAGAAATAACCATCCTAAACATATATGCACCCAACATAGGAGTGCCAACTTTCATAAAGCAGCTTCTAAGTAAGCTAAAAAAAGATATTGACTCCAACACTCTCATAGCTGGGGACCTCAATACCCCACTCACAACCCTAGAAAGATCATCAGGACAAAAAAGATCATCAGGACAAAAAATCAGCAACAAGATCCGAAACCTCAATGTGACTCTTGACCAAATGGACTTAATTGATACCTACAGAACACTTCATCCAATGACCACAGAATATACATTCTACTCATCACCACAAGGAATGAACTCTAAGATCAACCACATACTTGGCCATAAATCAAGTATAAGCAAATTTTAAAAGATTGAAATTTTGCCATGCACCTTCTCAGACCACAGTGGAATAAAAATAGACATCAGCACCAACAAGGTTCCCCCAAAACCCACAAAGACATGGACACTAAACAGCATGATGCTAAACAACTCCTGGGTCAATGATGAAATCAAAACAAAGATTAAAATATACCTGGAAACAAATGAAAATGAAGAAACATCTTACCAAAAATCTCTGGGATGCCATGAAATCTGTAGTAAGAGGGGAACTCATATCTCTATAAATGCACATGAAGAAAATGGAAGGACCACAAATTAACAGCCTAACAAGTCACCTAAGGAAGCTGGAAAAGGAAGACCACCAAAATCCTAACTTCAGCAGAAGACTCCAGATCACCAAAATAAAAGCCCAAATCTGGGACACAAAAGACAAAAACATAATACAAAAAAATTAATGAAACAAAAAGCTGGGTCTTTGAAAGGATAAACAAGATCGATAGTCCCCTAGCTAGACTGACCAAGAAAAAGAGAGAAAAATCCCACATAAACACAATCAGAAACACAAAAGCTGAAGTCACATCTGACCCTGAAGAAATACAAAAGATCATTAGAGACTACTATGTACACTTGTATGGAAACAACCTGAAAACCTTAAGGAAATGGAGGACTTTCTGACATCACACAACCTGCCTAGGTTGAAACAAGAAGAAATTGAGACCCTAAATAGACTAATAACAATCAAGGGAATTGACTAGGCAATAAGAAAACTACCTAAAAAAATAAGAAAAAGAAAAAGAAAAAAAATCCCTGGACCAGAGGGCTTTCCAGCAGAATTCTATAAGACATTTAAGGAAGAGTTGATACCAATC
The DNA here is from genome assembly GCA_027257055.1 of Cephalopachus bancanus. Classification (NCBI taxonomy): domain Eukaryota; kingdom Metazoa; phylum Chordata; class Mammalia; order Primates; family Tarsiidae; genus Cephalopachus; species Cephalopachus bancanus. The sequence continues at coordinate 5,149,615 of JAPVLO010000097.1, read as the reverse complement.
CTACTGAAAGTTTCATCCTGAGAAAGATGAAACTCTCCCCAAATCATTTTATGAAGCCAACATCACATTGATACCCAAGTCAGGTAAAGACCCAACAAAGAAAGAGAACTACAGGTCAATATCTTTGCCCTTCTTACCTAAGGCAATCTACAAATTTAATGTAATATCCATCAAATTACCAGCAACATTCTTCTCAGAGCTAGAAAAAACAATACAAGAATTCGTATGGAAACACAAATGACCAAGAATAGCCAGAACAATTCTCAGCAAAAAAAAAAAAGCAGGTGATAGCACATTATCAGACACCAAACTTTACTATAAAGCTACAATAATCAAAACAGCTTGGTATTGGTACAGCAACAGACATAGAGACCAATGGAATAGAATTGAGATTCCAGAAGCAAAACCTCAATTTCTCAACCAACTCATCTTCGACAAAGCCTCCACCACCTACCACTGGGGAGAGGAGAACCTATTCAGTAAATGGTGCTGGGAAAACTGGCTGACCACATGCAGAAGACTCAAACATGACCTCTATCTATCCCCATACACAAAAATTAACTCTAAATGGATCAGAGACCTAAATGTAAAACCTCAAACCATAAGAACCTTGGAAAATGCAGGACACACCCTTACGGAAATTGGAACTGGCATTCAATTCCTGAACAAAACCCAAAATGCATGAGCCATAAGAGATAAGATAGACAAGTGGGACCTGATTAAACTGACAAGCTTCTGCAAAGCCAAAGAAACCATCAAGAAAGCTGGGAGATAGCCCACAGACTGGGAAAAAGTATTTGCCAACTCCATGTCTAACAAAGGCCTAACATCTTGGATCTACAAGGAACTCAAACATGCTGAAAAGAAAAAAACAAACAACCCTATTACAAATTTGGCTAAAGATATGAACAGACACTTCACAAAAGAAGATATATGAGTGGCCAACAGACACATGAAAAAATGTTCAACCTCACTAATCATCAAGGAGATGCAAATTAAAACTACACTGAGATACCACCTAACTCCAGTCAGAATGGCCATTATCAATAACTCAAAAAATAACAGATGCTGGAGAGGATGTGGTGAAAAGGGAACACTGCTACACTGTTGGTGGGAGTGTAAACTAGTGCAACCTCTGTCGAAAGCAGTGTGGTGATTCCTAAAAGCTCTAAATATCGACCTCCCATATGACCCCACAATCCCCCTACTGGGAATATACCCTGAAGAACTCAAATCACTCTATGAAAAAGATATTTGCACATGTATGTTTATCACAGCATTATTCACAATAGCAAGAGCCTGGAACCAACCATGCTGTCCATCAAAAGAGGACTAGATTTAAAAAATGTGGTACATACACACAGTGGAATACTACACAGCTATAAAAAAGAACAAAATCATGAATTTCGCAGCAACCTGGATGGAACTGAGTCTATAATACTGAATTATCTTTCACAACAAAGATCTGAGTATCACATGTTCTCACTCACAAGTAGACCTTGAACATCTATCGTAATACTGTACGAAAAGGATCGACAGTGGTGGAAATGTATGGGGGGGGCAGGGAGGGCAAGGGTGGTGGGATTAACGGTAGTCAATATCTGTCTGTGGATGGGGGGACACCCCTTATCAACAAGGGTGCCTGAACAATGTATATTTGTATACCTACCCCTTAACTGTACCCCACAATTTTAAAATAAAAATAGGGTTAAAAAAATAAAATAAAATAAAAGATATTTCATACTGTTCAAAAAAAAAAAAAGAAAATGAACATCAAAAGCTGATAAGATATACCTCTAAGAAAGAATGAGTCAAATGATTTTGTAAGTACATTTTTCAAAACCATTAAGGAAAATATATTTTCTGATATAGAGAACAGAAAAAAAAGAGAGAAAGCTTTTCTACTCATTTGAAAGCCTAGCATTATCTTGATCCTAAAACAAACAAACAAATTAGAATGACAAAAAGGGTATATAAACACTGATGCAAACACATACACATACGCACACACAAAAATATGTTTGAATAGTACACAGGGGTATAGTTAAAGCATTATATGGGAGTGAAAAAGGTTTTTAATATTAACAATTGTAAAATAATATGCATATAATATATGTTATGCACATATTGACAAATACTAATGAAGACGTTTAAAAAGCATTTGATAAAATTTGTCATCTTTATATATTTAAAAATTAAAAACAGAAGAAAAATTTCTTAGCCTGATAAGTAGTTACTAGAAACCTACAAAAACATCGTTTTCAGAGATAAAATGTTAGAAACATTCTCATTAAAAATGTCTGCCAAAAGATTTTAGCCATCATTTCTAATATTCAGTTGCTTGAGTGAAGATGCTTGCCAAAGCATTAATACAAGAAAAAGAAATGTGGAAAATTATATATAAGGAATAGATAGAACTGATGCTAATTTAGATGACAAGATTTTTTACTTAAATACACAAATGAAAAACACAAGTGGCAAGAAACAAGAGCAAGATAGAAATTCAAGCTTTCCAATAGCACAATAACTAGAAAATTCAGTCAATAAAAAAAAAGGATTTCATTCAGATAGCAATAAAATCATAAAGCATCTAGAAAATAACTTAATGCCAATCACCTTGATGACATTTTTAAAGTTTACTAGAGAACAAAATAATAATGATAATAAGGTATATACAGTCAATGCTATCAAACAGCTTTTCAGAGTTATAATACAAATTTATACCCTCTCCTCAGTAGTATATGAGAGAGCCAGTTTCTCCCCAGTACTTGGAATTGCCATAATGGGTTTAATTTTCATGACTTTGATGACTAATGAGATTGTTTTTTAACTTTCATGGAATTGACCTTTCTACATGGCATGAGATAGAATTCAGTGTTTGCTACTAAACACATTACAATGGTCCAAAAGCATCTATTTAAAAGACCATCATTTCTTCACTACATTGCAATGTCACCTTTCCTATAAATCAATTTGTCATACATGAAAGTCCATTTTGGACTCTATTCTGTTTATCTATCACTGGCCTGCTTGTTTATCCTTGAATCAATTTCACCTTATTTTAATTGTGACAACTTTTTAATTGTGATAATTACTAATAGCAAATCCTCAGATTTTGTAGTGTAAGTCTTCCAAATTTATTCTTCTTCAAGATTGCCCTTATGATTTGGGGCCCTTTAATTTTTAAAAAACTAGATTGTCCATTTGAAAATAATGCCTTCAGCCAGGCTCAGTGGCTTAACCTGTAATCCCACGCATTTGGGAGGCTGAGGTGAGTGAATTGCCTGAGCCCGTGGGTTCGAGACCCCCCTGGGCAAGTTGGCTAGACTACATCTCTACAATGAATAATAAAAAAAAAATTAGCTGGATGTGGTAGCGCGCGCCTGTAGTTCCAGCTACTTGGAAGGCTGAGGTGGAAGGATCGCGGGAGCCCAGCAGGTCGAGGCTGCGGTGGCCAGGAGCGGCCACTGCACTCCAGTCTGGGCGACAGAGTGAGATTCCAACTCAAATAAAAGAAAAAAAAGAAAAAGAAAATAATGCCTTCTATAATCTCAATCGAGGTTACATGTAATTTAATGATAAATTAGGAGAAAATTAATATCTTCAATACACTGAGTCTTTCAATATATTTATTAGAGTTTTCCTTAATTTCTCTAGGATTAATAGGTCATGTGTTTCATAGATTTCTATCTATTGAAATTTATAAAAACATACCTATTGGTTTTGTTCTAAGAATTTAATTTTTTTGATGGCATTGTAACTTGTATAGTTTTCTATTTTATTTTTAGTTATTTGTTGCTTTGTATGAAGAGACTGTTGACTTTGTGTCTAATGACCTTGCTAAATTCGCTTATTCACTCTGATACTTTACCTGTAGAATATTTTGGATTTTATACATTAAAAATGAATTTATATATAAAAATAAGTTTAAAGTCTTTCTTTTCAATTCTTATATAATTTATTTTTATATTCTTTATTTTTTAGCTTTGTTGCACTGACAAATCTCTCATACAATGTTGAAATGAAGTAATTATAGTGGCAATTGTGTTTTGTTTTTGAGCTCAGGGGGAATGTTTTTAATATTGCATTATTAAGTTTGATAATGGTTATAGAATTTTCATGGGTGTTCTTTATCAGATTAGAGACGTTCTCTTCTATGCATTTATTGCTGACATTCTAAGAATTTTAATCATAAACAAATATAAGGTTTTGTTAAAGACCTTTTCTGAATCTAATTAATCACATGACTTTTCTTCTTTATTCAATAATTGGTGAATTACAGCAATTGATTTTCAAATAGTAAGCCAAACTTGTGTTCCTGAAGTTAACATAACTTTGTTGTGATTATCATTTTTATATATACCAAATTAAATTAAGTTACTAATATTTTGGATAGGATTTTTGCATCTATGTTCATTAAAAAATTACCATATAATTTTTGTTGGAATCATGGTTATGCTAACCTTACAAAATGAGTTAAGTGCATTTTTTTTTAATTTTCTTAAGGATTTAAGTAAGTTTGTTTTTATTTATTCTTATAAATTTGAAAATGAGCTGCTTATGACCTCTGGGCCTGGAAATTTTTATTATGGACAAATTTTAATAATGGATTCAAGTTATTTAATATATAGGACTACTCAGATTTTTTATTTCTTTTAGCTTTTGTGGATTGTGATTTTCAATGAATTTTTCCAATTCACCTAAATTTTCAAGTTTATGAGGTAAATGTTTGTGTTTATCACAGCATTCTAGCCAAGTTATCAATAATTTTTACTTGACAGGAATACAATAGCACTATCTACAATCTTAAATGGATTCAGTAACCTAGTGCAGTTTAATGATAAAAGTCCAATAAATCATTTTTCTGCCTTGCTTAAATATGCAAGTCTGTTGCCTTCTCCTGTCACTGACACAACAATAATGAATCAATGTGGCACCACCATCAAAACAAACAAGAATGAATTTAACTCAAAATCAGATACAAAGGATTGTAGATATACATAGACACATTTCATTCATCTGATACTTCATTATTCATCCGGCTTTCAGACATGTTGGTGCAATAGTATTCTACTATTTTAAGTATTAAGCTTCTCCCAGTATGACAGAAGGGGTTTTTCAGTTTCAATACTACATAGTAAATTCAAAGAGTAGTGCCTGCAGAATAGTGTGTTGAATTGGTGGAAGATTTCATTCAGTTTTAATAGAAGAACTGAGCAAAATCAGTTCATAGACTATTGTAATCATATGCATCCCTGAAATCTCCAACCAGGATAAAAGTTAGATTCAATAACTCATGTTCTACAGTAGCTGTCAATATAATAGGTGATCTGAATAGTTTGGCTAATGTTTGACATTGGTCTTAAATTATTTCTCTCTCAGCACATCTCATTCTAGAATTTTATCTTCATCCATCCCGCAGTTAGTGTTTTGTTTTTGTTTTGTTTTAGAATTGGGAGTCTCACTCTGTTGCCCAGGCTGGAGCACAGTGGCATGCTCATGGCTCACCACAGCATCGGCCTCTTAGGCTCAGGCAATCATTCTCCCTCAGCCTCCCGAGGTGTGTGCCACCACACTCAGCTAATTTTTTGTTTTTAACTTTGTTAGAGGAGGAGTCTCACTTGGGTACCCAGACTGGCACACTTAGTTTTAAGTTGATTGTTAGAAATAATGATTAGAAGTCTTTTTCAGATATGTTGTGTCCTTAAAAATGAAAAAAAGTTCATGCAAACCACAAAGCATTCATAAAAGTAATTCTTATATAGGCATTTGTGGAAATGACTGTTTTTAAAAATTGAAGTCATGTGTTGTAATCCTATTTGTTTTCCTCAAATTAATATGCCTCAATATGAAGTATATCCCAATAAAGTTGTTAAAAAACTAATGTGTCTTGGACATTTGATTGTGTAATACACCCTCGAAAGGAACAAATATTATTTTCATGATAAAGTAATGTGAGAATATTTCTAATGGAAATATAATACTTTTATGATTTTTTTCTTTTGCTTAAAATCAGTAGGATTCTAGCCATTCTGTTCTTCACATTTTTCTAGTTCCAGAAACTGTTGCATATGTGTTTATAGTTACCTAAAAATTCTGAACTATCTATCAAAATTAGCAAGAAACCATGAAATTTGAAAGAAGGCGTCCCATCTATTATAGACTATGATCCACAGTGCACAAAATAGTCTTGGAATCTCTTACGCCTATCCATTGCTTTTTACAAGTCATTTTAGCTCTACACTCAAAAACAAAACTTTCTCTCTGAGGCACATTTTTGATGACTATGACACTCTTTCCCTCTTCTAGTCATTGTCATTAAAGGTTCTTCTGGTTATACTTTTCCAATCTCACTACCTTCTCTTAAATTCATTAAGGAATTGGTACCCAACTCTCTTTCCTGTATCCTTACAGTTATTTTCTATTGTATGTTCTCTCTGTAAATGTAAATAACAATTACTGTGAGGCTTAAAACTAGCAATTAAATATTTGTATCCTCTTTGAATGGTTTTAAAATTTATTTAAATCCATTATATAATTTGGTTTCATGATAACCTTTTTTTTTTTTTCTTTTTGTTTTAAGGAGGAAAAAATAGGCTCAGAGATGCAAAACTTTTTCTCAAGATTCCATAGCATAGACTTAGGCCTATCTTCATGTAAACCCAGCTCTGGCTGTTTCCAGGAGTGTATCTGTTACTTTGTAACATGAATTCTTTAAACTCAAAAATTTTCAGAGACTGGTGCTATACAGTTGAATAACAAACAATGTATCTTTTTGCCTCTTTGGTCATGTCATTTGATCTGAGTTTTCCTAACCTAGTTTTCACTTTACTTAATTTTGGGACTTTTGCAACAGAATAAGAGTTAAAGAGTCATTATTTACCCGTGTTTTAAATCATATAACTTGGCATGTTTTCAGATATGGCATGTAATCACAGGTTCCGTGATAGAGGACAGAAATTTTAGTGGTTCTGGTAAGCCTTAGAACTGCTTCTTTACTGTGCAAGTATTTACTGAGCATTTGCTACATACATCCACAAAACTTTGAGGCCATATGATGACTAAAACATGATCTTTCCTTTAAGAAGCTTATTTTTCAGCTTATGGACTATCTTCTGTTTGAGAAATAAAAGCATCAAGGGGTCAAAATCTTTGTCTTTTTAACCATATGTCTATAGTGTGTCTCTCTCTGTGCCCTCTACAGAGTAGTCATTTGTTAATATTTATTAAATTAATGATTAATATAGCCCTTCTAAAGGGTGGCCAAGATCCCCTGGGGGGTCTCTGAGTCCCTTTTTGGGGGTCCATAAAGTAAAACTATTTTAATAATACTTAATAATTTTTGCCTATTTGACTCTCATTCTCTCATGAGTGTACAGTGATTTTTTTCAGAAGCTACATAATGTGTGATTATGTCAGCAATCTGGTGGCTAACAAAATAAGTACTTGTCCATTAATGTATTGTATTGTGTTTTTGGTCAGGGTCTCACTCTATAGCCTAGGCTGGAGAGCAGTGGCACATTAATGGCTCACCATAGCATCAACCTCCTGTACTCACATAATCCTTTCTCCTCAACCTCCCAAATAACTGGGATTTCACATGCACACCACCACTCCCAACTAATTTTTTGATTTTTTTTGGAGAGACAAGGTCTTGTTATGCTGCCCAAGATGGTATTAAACTCCTGGATTCAAGCAATCCTTCTGCTTCTACCTCCCAAATTGCTGGGATTACAAGCATGAGCCACCACACCCTGCCCATTGCTGTATTTTTAAAATGACTCAGTATTTTATTTTTTTTTATTTCTAACACTGTAGATGTTCATACACAACATATATAATTACCTTTAAACAAAACTCTGAGGTTCTGAGCATTTTTGAGAATGCAAGGAATCCTAAGATCAAAAAGTACAAGGATTGCTAGATTAATGATTTAAATATCTTTCAAAGGTGATACAGAAAGTGAGTCTTCACTTTGTAATTGTAATTTATTGTTCTCATACTCTGATTTCAAATGCTAAACCAACTATGCCTGTCTAACCATTCTATCATTTTATGAGAGAAAACCATTTTGCATAGGTGGGTCTACATCTGAGAGGATCAATGTCGGGAGCCACAGTCACTAGTAAAAGTAAGGTAAAAGAGACCTGAAAACAGGAAAAACACCGGCTGGGAGCAAGGCCCCAGTAAAATGTGGCCATGACGGAGGCAAAGCCCCATGGATCCTGTTGACAGACCTTCCCTAACTTTGAAGGATTGCATGCATAGACTAGAAAATGTTCCCTCTTTAATTGAGATAATAGATGCGCAAATGGATGATGGCATTTGACAGCAAAAATTATACATAGGCATAATGGAGGTGAGATTGAAGTAAAAAGGGTGCCTCTTAGGGTGTGTAAGGATGTTTTTCAGTAAACAGCAGGAGGCCGAGAAGAATGAGTGGGCCACTTCCTCATAAAAAACAGACCCCAGCTGAGAGCTGGTGGAAAACAACCGTTTGTGATAAAAAATAGGTTAAAATATTTTAGGATTAAATAAGTAGTTTAATGAAGATAGAATTTAGAATATTAATAATAAGATAGTAAGATAAGATAAACTAGTAAGATAAGAGATATATAATAGTATAAGTGATATTTAAGAAAATATAGAGACATAAGGATAGAAATAAGATTAATAGAAATAAATATATAGTGGTAAGTAAGTTAAATAAGACAGGGTTAAGGTTTAGTTTTGTAGGGTAAGGATATTATAAGCCTATAATAGTAAATAGGTATAAGAAAGTTAGGAAAAAAACCAGGATGTTCATAAATGTTTGACTTAAGAAAAACACCATCTGTGGTTAAAATTGTTAAAGGTCAACCTTATTGTGAGTGCAAAAAGGATGTATGTGGGCATTTGGTTAGCAATACAAGATACATTTGTGGGTGCAGGGCTGAGTGGAAAACCTATATAAGCTTGTGAAAAATAAATAAAAATTGGCAGAGTCTTGAGCTCTCCCCAGGACGAGGATTCCTGTCGTTTTCCGTCTTTTCTTTTTCACCGCTTCCCGATTCTCCTGTCTCAAGCCCTGACTCTCTCCTGGAGCTGGACTCCAGCAGATCAATATAGTATTAATATTGTGTGATGTGCTACAATGCCAATAAATATCATTTCTTCCACTCTGTTTTGTTTTGTAAGAAAGTTATATTTTAGCAGAGTAGAGAAATGCTTGGGTACCAACTAGCTCTCACCTAACAATATTCTGGTAAGCTAAAAATATATGCATCTCAGTCAGTCAGGATTTCACAGGGCTTAGATGAAGATTTCGGGACACTAGAATTATGCTGGGCAAAACCTTACTGAGGGACTCCTCTGAATACATTTGACAAGAAAAAGAGAGGTGTTTGTCAAATGTATAATATGTATACTATCTTGATAAAAATCAGTCATTTTTCTTTCCACAGACTTTTTTCCTTAAATATTTACAGGTGAAAAGAAAGTGAAGTTCCTCTTAGACACATAAGTGACTCTTTGCTGCCTGATGGTGGAGGAACATCTCCAGTAGGGATTCTGCTTTCTTTTTTTTTTTTTTGAGTTGGTGTCTAACTCTGTCGCCCAGCCTGGAGTGCAGTGGTCATTCCAGGCCACCGCAGCCTCCACCTGCTGGGCACTGGTGATCCTTCAGCCTCAGCCTTCCGAGTAGCCGGAATTACAGACACGTGCTACCATGCCCAGCTGATTTTTTGATTTATTGTAGAGATGAGGTCTCGCTGCCCAGGCAGGTCTTGAACCCACGGGCTCAGGCAATCCACTCACCTCAGCCTCCCAAAGGCGCGGGATTACAGGCTGAGCCACCGAGCCTGGCCTGCTTTCTTTTTATTTAAACTTGTTTTCTCAAATGTGTATCACTATACAGTCCTTTATATGTTAGAGTGGGGGGAAAAAAAGAAACACCTAGAGATCTTTAGATTTTTATATAACTTGTTTATCTTCAAAATGAGTTTTGTCTCATTCAAGAAACTTGAAAAATTATAAACAAATAGCATATATCTTTTGGTCAATGATCAAATTTAGATCCTAGTTTGAAATGATTTGAAATTTTATTTTATTTTATTTATTTATTTTTTTTTTGAGTTGGAGTCTCACTCTGTCGCCCAGACTGGAGTGCAGTGGCCGCTTCCGGCCACCGCAGCCTCGACCTGCTGGGCTCCGGCGATCCTTCCACCTCAGTCTTCCGAGTAGCCGGAATTACAGGCGCGCGCTACCACACCCGGCTGATTTTTTGATTTATTGTAGAGATGAGGTCTCCCTGCCCAGGCGGGTCTCGAACCCACGGGCTCAGGCAATCCACTCACCTCAGCCTCCCAAAGGCGCGGGATTACAGGCTGAGCCACCGAGCCTGGCTTTGATTTGAAATTTTAAACTTGACACTTTATGAATTACATGGGCTATGATGGACTTTTTAAAAAATAGAAGCAAATTTCGATGGCCTTAGGTTTTAAAAATTATTTATGTATTTATTATATTTTACTTTAGATTCAAGGGGTACATGTGCAGGTTTGTTATGTGGGTACATTGTGGATGGTGAAGTTTGGGCTTCTATTGAACCCAGCACCCAAATAGTGAGCATGGTACCCAATAGGTAGTTTTTCAAACATTGTGTCCTGCTCACCCTTTCTCCCCACTTTAGGAGTCCCCAGTGTCTATTGTTCTCACATGACGGATTTTTAATGTGATTAAATTAACCAGATAAATCAACGGAGAATTTTGCTGCCATTCAGTAAACTCAAGTTGCAAAGTTCAGCAATTTTTTGACAAAGAGACTGATGATTGAATATTTTACTCCTGTGTGAGTAAAAAGAAATATGTATTAATAACACCTCAGAGTGAAGCACTTAAAGAGGTGACATTTAAAAAATATTATTTCAGTCAAAATTGAGCTAACCTTTGATCAGGAGGTAAGATCAAACAAATAAAGAAAACTAAAAAACAAACCAAAACAGGTGGAAGCTCAACTGAAGAATTCTGGAAGCTAGTTTTGCCCCAAGAGTTATCTGTCATTTTGGGACTGTTAAAAACAGACCGTATTAATATGAGTGCCAGGACATTACATCAAAGGTATCCCTTGTGTTCTCACACCCACCCCCATAGCGAACGTGAACTTGCATGGATCTCTACCAAGAATGTTTCCAGAAGTATATTCATCAGAGAAAATTGAGCCCTTGAGAATCTCCATGGGAAAAAAAAAAGTTTTATGTTCAGATGAGTTTGGGAACTACTTCATACTGCAAAATTCCCCTCATGGAGTTTCACAGTGTGTGTTAGTTCAACAAAGACTGTGAAAACCCTTCCTGGGAAGAATTCTGTTTGATTTTATGTTACCCAGCATGTCCTAAATTTATATTACTACAGTGGCCTCTTTAGCGTAATTTCTATTAAAAATCTCTGCACTTCTTATTCTGTAGAAGACATTTTCAGAATATTGACCCAGAATAAGAATCTGTCTCTTGGGCTCACTCCCTACTAGGCAGGATGCAGTCGACTCCACCCCAGATTATACTCTAAACTAAGCAGCTCTGGAAGCCACCTACCTCATTTCATTTTTTTTGCCTCTGCCTACCTTGCTGAAGCCCCACAAGTGTCCTCATAGATCCCCTGATCTCAATAATGTCCCTATGGTGATCTCTGCCTTGATTTTTTTTTTTTTTTTGCTAAATTTGTAACATTTCATACTAAAATAATTTGTGTAGTGATTCACTGCCTAGATGAAACAGATAAGAAATCATATTGTTCTAAGCCTGAAAAGAAGTTAACTCCTAAACTAGGAAATTTAGACCCAGAACCTTTGTCCCTTGCCCAAAGTCACACAACCAATTAAACATTTTATGGGGAAGCAGAATTTAATAGAAAGCTCTGGCTGGCAATGTGCTGTATTTGGAACAGATTTTGCTACCTTTAAAGCAGAAAGTCAATTCTAACTCTGAATGGTTTTAGTTCTGAAATGGGCTAGGAAAGAAAAAACATCAACTATGATAGAAAAGGAAGATGATGTGTAATCACAGGAAGTTCATAACCAAAGTTGCCCTGTTGTGTATCATTTTGTGGATGGTAGTAGCAAAGCATATCATTGAAGTCTTCAGGCCAACATTATAAAATTTAGGGATTTACACTTCCATCAGTTAGATGCAAAGTGAATTGCTTGCCATGGGCACTTTATTCCTCTGGTACTGCCTCAAGTTTTCTTATGTGACTGTTCAAAAAAGAATTGCTGGCAAATTCATTAATTCATTCCCTTATGACCTCGGGGCAAAGAGCTCTCACATCTGCCAGTTGCTATCCTAGATGCTCAGTGTTAATGGGTATTCCCCACTTGGATTTCTGTCAGTTGCTCTATGTCAAAATTGGCATCACTTCCCTGTCTTTATGGGGGTTTTTTGTTGTTGTTAAGAGCTCATTTTAAAACACACTCCCATTTATCTCAAAATCATAAACATCTAAGCTTAACTAAACTGGGATGAGGATGGGCTGCTCTTCAACGGTTCCCTTCTTTACATGTTCCTATCACTTTGCCATTTACACCATCATTACAAACAATAAAATTCCATAAACACTTATCTATCACTGGCCTCCCCTTGGCTAAGTACCATTTGTTGATTCCAAATGATGATCATTATCTTGATCATTATTACCACCTTCAACAAATAAGCATTGAACACCCGCAGGGCGTGTGCCACTAGAGGAAGTTTGCTTCCTTATGACATGGGAATCATACAATATAATGGATGAAGCCCAGAGTGGGATTTGGAAGCTTTGTTTCTGGTCCTGCCTGTGATGTGTTACCTGGAAATGCTCTGAACATGTAAGTTTTTGTGACTCTAGTTTCTACTTCTCTAAAACGTATATAATGCTCACACCTGCATCTCGTCTATCCCTATGATTTTACAGGAAATCATACAATGAAGTATTAAGCCCTTTAGAAAGAGTCACTGTATCAGCAGAAGATATTGTAGGATTATCTTTTTTTGGCTATAATCCACAACTACTGTTCACATTTTAACAACCTTTTTTTTTTTTTTTTCAATTTTCATTTCAGGCCTGAAGAGCCATATCTGTTCATGCCAATATTACAAATAAAAAAAGTAGAAAGTCCAGCCAAACAGCTGGGGCTTGGGCCATCCATTGTGAAACATTACTCCTCTGAAAGCCTTGTTTTCCTCCTGAAATGACCGGCTGGTTGACTAAATTAACCAAATTAACTGCTTGTTTTGGCAGCATAAATATAAACCCTTAAATAATTGAAAATAATAAAACCATATAGATGGGCTTATTTTTCTTTTTTTGGAATAATTTTAGTCGGTTAAATGTGTGTTTTAATGATGTGTCTAAGAAATTTAGTCCATTTAATTTTTTAAAAAAAATCAAACCAGTTAAGGTGTTGAAGTAGTGATTGACTCGTTTATGTTCTAACTTTTTACTTGTAGTCTTTTCCAAGCAGTCCCTATTCATTTGTCCCCTCCACAGTTTTTGAGATTCCCCCTTTCCTTTTTTTCCCCCCTTCCTCTTAATAGTCAACGTTTTTTCTAGAACTATGCCTTAAGTTCATCCTAGGCACTTCCCACCTTATCTCATGACCTGGATTAGCCTGGTCACAATTGGCTGTGGTAAAGGCAGACAGGAGGGAAGAAGAGGGAGTACACCTCTCACCACACCCACTCCTTTCTCACCTTCTCCAGGATCCTGAGACCAACTTTGATCTCCTATAATTTTCAGACTTCTGCCATATAGTGTTATCCTCTACTGTGGTCCCATTGTACTCTGTGTCTCAGAACCCCTGCCCTGCCTGAGTTCTCTTACAAAATGTTTATAAGAGACTCATTCAAGTTTTCCTCAGACATATTGTAAGAGTTAGGGGAAAAATATAATATTTTTGTTATTCTCACACCCGATACAACATTCAGCACATCTGATGCCAGATATGTGAATTTTATTTCCCACCACACAACAAGCAACCCTCCAGCAGACACCAACTGGGCGTATTACAATTCAGTGTGATCATGACACTATCTACCTGAACGCAGAATCGGATCCTGAGGCTAAGGATTCAATTCCACAAGACTGTCCCCCAATTACATTGCCAGCAGCAAGTAGCAGTTTGTCATCTTTACATATGATTAAAGAGCTATAAATGTGAATTCCCAGAATCCTGTCCCTGGGTTCAGTTAATTTTCTAGGATAGCTCATAGAATTGAGGAAAATATTTACTCATGTTTATCAGTTTGCTACTATATTAATAAAGAATATGATAAAGGGTATAGATGACTAGCCAGATAGAAGAGATATACAGGAAAGGGATGTAGGAAGGGGCACAGAGCTTCGATGCTCTTTCTGGAACCTCCACGTCTTCAACAATATGAAACCTCTTTGAATCCCATCCTTTTGGGTTTTTATAGAGGCTTCATTACATAAGCATGATTGATTACAGCATTAGCCATTGGTGATCAACTCAACCTTCAGTCCCAATTCCCTCCAGAGGTTGGGAGTGGGGCTGAAAGTTACAAACCTCTAATCACGTGGTTGGTTCTCCTAGCAACCAACACCAACCCTGGAGCTATCCAGAGCCCACCAAGTAGCTTCATTAGAATAAAAGATGCCTCCATCACCCAGGAAGTTCTAATGGAGACAAGAACTATGTGTCAGAGGCTCCTACCATTCAGGAAATTATGATGCTGTTAAGAGTTCTGTGTCTGGGACCAGGGCCAAAGATCAAACATTAGAACAAAAGATTCTCCTAGTGCTCCTATTTACAAGGATTTTTAGGAGCTCCATATCAGAAACCAGGGTCAGAAAGACAGATAGATAGATTGATAGATAGACAAATAATATTTCACCTATATGCCTTTATTTTGGTCCATTGTATGTAGAGATCTACAGTGAACACAATTACAAAACTCCATTTTGCTTTCTGAGACAAAATATAAACGGAAGTACTTTTTAGCCCTTTTTTCACTTAAATTCCTAGACTTTTAACACTCAGACTAGGTCACTTCTTTCTTGAACCTCCCTCCCTATTGGCTCTTGCCAAAACACTTCCTCTTCTGACCACTCCTTTCCCATCTCCTCTGTCCTTCTCTTTCCATACCCTTCCCATCCCTGATGGCATTCCCTAAATATCAGTCCACTCTTCTTTTCATAGCTTCTTACCTTGCAATCTTGCCTTGTCCTCACTCGTGATCTCTACGTTCTGTCTCCATCTTCCTCCTGAGACCCAAACCTATGTAAGTCAGTGTCCAGTCAGTAACTGAAAATGGATAACCCTTCATATGACTACAAGAAAAACAATGCACAGAAGAAACATTTTTCCCAATGTGGAAAGGATGATCAAAGAACCTCACTTAGTTATTTACCTATAAGACTAGTGGTACTACTCATCCTGAGGAGGATGCATAACAGTACCTTTTGGGGGTGGTTATCTATATTTTAGAAGTTTAATATACCCTTTTCCACTTATTTTTCAGAGTTCAAAGGAGGGGTTGGTCTATTTGCAAAAGAAGCACTGGGGTTTTC
The DNA here is from genome assembly GCA_027257055.1 of Cephalopachus bancanus. Lineage (NCBI taxonomy): Eukaryota > Metazoa > Chordata > Mammalia > Primates > Tarsiidae > Cephalopachus > Cephalopachus bancanus. The sequence continues at coordinate 5,134,072 of JAPVLO010000097.1, read as the reverse complement.
TAGTGGGAAGAAGACTGAGACCCCTGACATATTCTTTTCAATATTGAAAGCTGAAGAATGTGCCAGGATGGCCCAAGTCAAGGACCTGTTTTGGGAAAGGGACAACTCTCCTGGAACAACATTTCCATTGGGATGGAAGAATTGGTGGCCATTGGACTGACTTCTGCCATGAATCAGCAGAGAAGATAATATGGATGATGTTCTGGCCCCCAGAACTTGCAACAACCCAGCATTCTGGGCAGGAGGAAAGGGAGGTCAGATGGTACCCTCAAGGAGGTGACTGTAGGAACAGATTAAACCTATTAAACTAACATCTCTATGACTCTGACCTTTGACATGAGTGCTCTTGACTGAGCATCTACTGGAGTGTGAGGTGATGCTTCCTCAAAGAATCTACAACACAGGGGCAGGGAGTTGCTCTAGTATTTATAGTAGGATCTAGAAGAGAGGACTTAAAAGCAAGTGACTTGGTCACAGCACTTGAGACTCAAATCTCAACCCGTGGACTCACATGTTCTCACTCTAGGCAATACTTCTTCAGCAAAGATGCAAAATATATCCACTGAAGAAAGCCCCTCTTCGATATAAACAATATCTCACACATCAGAGAGAGAGAGTTCTTTGCAGGAAGTGAGAGCAGGATGCATTAAAAAGTTGTAAGTCACTAGGGAAAACTAGGCCAACTTTTGTCATGCTACTTTCTTGACTAATCACAACATTAGAAAACAGTCCTCATCTAAGGCAGTGGCAGCAAACAGAATCTCCCACCCTCATTCTCAGATCTACCTTTGGGCAGGTGTGTCACTAGCTCCCTGCTGATGTCCTGGGAATAAGTAGGTCCTCCCTAATTACAACACCTCAATAGCAGGTCTATTTGCTCTGGTTTCCAGGCTTCAGCAAAGGGCATCCACCTGAGTTAGTTTACCTCAATGATCTAGGTGCAGTTAAGAAGAGAATGACCCTCCCACTCATACTTCACTTAAACTTGGGCACTAGTAACTAATTAAGAACACAGGGGCCAGGTATTGAGACTCATACCTGTAATCCCAGAACTTTGGGAGGTTAAGATGGGAGGATTGTTTGAGCCCAGGAGTTTGAGAGATCAACCTGGGCATTATAATGACACATCATCCATATATATATATATATTTTTTTTTTTTTTTTTTTTTGAAAGTGACAAAGCAGGATTTATTGAGGACAGAAAAGCTCCCACAGTGGGAGGGGAACACATCATCCCTATTAAAAAAAAATTGCTGGGCATGGTGGTGCATGCCTGCAGTCTTGCTATTCGGGCAGCTGAGGCAGAAAGATCTCCTGTGCCCCAGAGGTCGATGCTATGGTAAACCATGATAGTGCCACTCCAGTCTGGGCAACAGAGTGAGACACAGACTCAAAACAAATACATAAAATAACACTTGATTCCTGGATATAAAAAAGAAGGGAAGGAGAGCTTTTTGTTTAATTTTGATTAATTTTACTTTCCACTCATTGAACAAGATGTGAGCCCTAGCATTACTACTCTGAAGCTGTAATCATGACCACACTGCAAAATCAGATTGCCCCAATGTATTTGGGTTTATGGTAGCTACCTGCTAAGTGTACCTGGATGACCAACAGACAGCTCTTATACTTGAAACACAAAACATCCCTACAGGAGTTCTTCTTTCCTCTCTTCCCATATACCTTTCCTCTTAAAGTTCCCTTCTCTGAGAAAGATAGCACCTAGATACTCAAGCCCCAGGAAATATCACTGACTCCTCCTTCATCCATATTCCCATTTTAGCTTTGCTAAATGTAGTCCCTTTCTCTCTTCAAAATTAGGGATCCCTTCCTCCTCACTAACATTCTTGGCAGTCATCCATCTTTATGGTCACTGCCCCACTACACACTATTTCTCACTTTTGTACATTGAATCCCGTGACACCTGCCCATCTGATCTCTTTGCAGGCATGCCTCTCTGAAATCCCTTCTCTACGCTGCTGCCGTGTTGCTCCCTTGCATAGAGTTCCTGGATGCCTCCCTGTTGTCTCTATAACCCTAGACAACTGAGTGTGACAAACAATACCCTTTCCACCTGATCCTTTTCTAACACTCTTGATCTCATTTGTCACCACTCTCCTCCTCCTGAAAATACTGAGCAGCTTGTAATTTCCACAAATTAGACATGGGGTTTCATACTTCTGAGCCATGTTTCTATGGCTCCTTAGGCCTGGAATGCCCTTAACTCATCTCTCCAGTGACTAATCCCTACTAATTCTGGGAAACTCAGTCCACTTCTTCCCCCAGAAAGACTCTTCTATCCTTTCTCTTCACCCAGGATCTTTTTCTGCAGCTACCAGAGCACTTAACTAGCAATGTAACAATTGTCTTATTGTCTTCCACTCACTATCAGTTTTTTACAAACAATGACCACATTTTATTCATCTTTGCATCTCCAGCACACAGCCAGTGTCCTACACTTAATTACTTTTGGCTTAATTACTTTTGGCTAAATGAATAAATGAATGCAGGCAGGAAGGCTGGCAGGAGAAGTATGGGAAAATGTATGCCTCCACAGCCTGGTCCTTACTTGTTACTAATAAACCTCAAAAGGTCAGAATAGCTGAAGGATGCTGCACAATTTTGCCTAGAACTAGGGAGGAAAGAAACTTCGTTGGACATGGACAATGAAAATCACAACTTTTCTTTTCAATCTAAGTGTATACCCAGACAATACTAGTGTCATTTACCTGGGAGAGTTAAAAAATTAGATAAGAAGGAGAAACAATGCTGGGAATTCTCTATTTGCTAAGCTCTAATTCCCATTCATTTAAAAAATTGCTAGACAAAATTCATTAAGGCAACTTGGTTGAAACCGAGTCACTAAAAAGCAAAAGGTAGTGATAGATTAAATTAAAGTTTAGAAAACTTTTATGTCATGTTCCTGTTCTCTATAATTCAGCTCCATGAAAAGTCTTATACTTAATAGACAGAATAAATACAAATTTACTAATGAGAATCCTAGATGAGAACTAATAAAATGATCATAAATTTTCATTAACACATGAAGTTATAGCAAATACGACACTATACATTTTTATTACATTGGTAATATTTAGAGAAAATGTAGCATAGTTCATATATTACTCTCCTTTCCATGTATCCTCACAATTTTACCTATCATATTTCATACGTGAATTATGAAAAAAATCCTACAGGATGCTGATGTGTTCCAAAAACAGTATTAATTATTGTTCAATGTCATTTCTCTTTTTTCCTGCTCATTTTCATTGTTCCTTCCATCTTCTCAGTCTTTCAAAATTGCATAAATACATACTTTTTAATCATTAACTTTTGGTTATGATATAGCCTATATCATATGATATTATGATAATATGATATTATCAAATGTGAAGCATCATGCCAAGTTAGGGGAAATTGCCATGACTGGAAACATGTTTTTCTTATATGAATTCAGAGACTCTTAAAACTCAACACCACTTCTTGAGATAATCTGAATATTTCTAAAATTTTGAGATACAAAAAAATCCAAGAAAACTGACCTATAAGTCAGGGATGAGGTGTCTGATCTTAAATCCATCTACTATTCATTTTGGGCTCTAGGCTGTTCTCCTTGGGCTTTACTCAGAGAATTTTTATCAAGAGATCAGTGGTATCTTTCCATTCATATGCCACAGGGACATCTGAGCTTCAATAATTGACCCACATGATGGAACTTGGAATAAATGTTTTAAATTTGCAGACAGTTGTAAAATGTGGAAAGCAGTTAGTTCTGTTGAAGATAAATTTAAAATGTATAAGGAACTATGTGTCAGAAGCCAAGCTATTATAAATTCCCCAGAGGTAGACCCTCCTTGGTTTAACTGCAGATGTTGTAGAGGGAAGAAACCTGCCTTTCAGGGTCACAAAACTCTTAAGAAAATGAAAGACAACTTCAGTAATGAGACAGGTGACATGACACTGAAAGCAGTCCTTCATTCTTTCTATAAACATTTATCAAATACCTCCTACATAGGCCAGGATGTTTATTAAGCACTTGGAAAAAAACAAAATTACTGAGACTCGGTCCCTAACCCAAAGAACAAAGGGTAAGGTAAGACAATTTAAGCAGAATCAAAAAACAAAATACTTCTAAAAAAAAAACAACTGAGTTTCCCTCTGTGCCAGACTCCATTCTAAGTGGTTTTCATGTATTGATTCATTCAGTCCTACAGTTCTCTGAGAGGGAGGCCACTGTTACTACTCCATCTTATTGATGAGGAAACCAAACCTCAGAAAGGTCAAGGAACTTGCTCAAGGAACTTGCTCAAGGTCACGAAGTTTGTGAGTGGGGGAACCAGCATTTGAACCAAAGCAGACTGGCTCAAATAAAGCAGATTGCTAATGATGGCAATACTACATTGCTTCTTAATGTGTACAAATGACAAAGAATTCATGTTCAAGATTTTTAAGAAATTCTTATAGTCCAACAAAAGCCAGGCATCCCAAATGGGAAAACAGGCAAATTGGATGACAAGAAATTTTTTCTAATTTTAATCTGGAATAGGAAAAGAGCATTTGAAGAGATGTTCAATCTGACAGTGTTGAATGAAATCAAAAACACTTACAACCTTCAACTAGGTCATCCTATTTCTAAGTATACATCCCTGAGAAACCTTCACGTAGGTACAAAAAGGAATATATTTAAGGATGTTCATCATAGCTTTGGTGGGAAAAGCAAAAGGTCACATCAACCTAAGTGGACATCAAAGGGAGAACATAAAAAGAAGTTGCATACCTACGAAGAAGTATAGAACTGAGAAAGAAATTAAAGGGGTCCACTTATACATATAAAACAAATCTCAGAAACATAATGATGAATAGAAAAGGTAAGCAGAACAGAATGTATGGTATAATAAAATGTATGTAATATATTTTAAACCATACACAAAATAACTGTACATATGGTTTTCAGATATACATATATGTAAATAAAGTTGTGGATGTGAATTGAAAGAACATATGTTAAAAGCACAGAATGCTCAGATACTTATGAAAATCTTGAGTGATGAGCTATGAATCTTAAGTATGATTAAATAACAACAATAGGGTCAGGCATGGTGGCTCATGCCTGTAATCCCAATGCTTAGGGAGGCTAAGGCAGGAGGATTACTTGTGGCCAGGAGCTCAAGACTAGCCTAAGCAGCATAGCAAGATCTCATCTCTACAAAAATAATTTAGACAATAAAAAGAATCAGCCAGGTGTAGGGGTGCATGCCTGTGGTCCCAGCTATTCAGGAGGCTGAGGCAGGAGGATCACTTGAGTTCAGGAGTTAGCAGCTGCAGTGTGCTGTGTTTGGACCACTGCACTCTAGCATGAGTGACAGAGTGAGACACTGTCTCAAAAACAAACAAACAAACAAACAAAAATAATGATAGCACTTACTGGCTGCATATTACTTATCAGGTACTGTTTCCAAGAACTTTAAAAGTACTGGCTCACAATAAGAAGAATAAAGAATTAGGTACTATTTTCACCCTTATTTTACAAATGAGAAAAACTGAGTCATAGAAGGTTAAGTATGTTTTCCTTCATCACAGAGATTACAGATGATGAATATGGGATCTGAATCCAGCAATTTCACTCTATTGCCGATACTCTTAATTGCTATACTTTTATAATTATTATATTTTTAATATGCACACATGTATTAAATCTAGAGATATGTTAGGAGTCAGTGAAAATGTGAAGATAAGATATATCAGAATGTATAAAATACTTTGAGTGGGGAGGACATGTCTGAGACTCAAGTATACATTGTACTTCCATAGACATTTGAAAGATCATCATGACAAAAATGATAAATGGTTCTTCTGCTTCCACTGACCTCATAGGACAAATTGAATTCAACTGTGAAATGAGGGATTTGAGTAAAACATAAAAGGATGATAAAGACAGATTACATGTTTCGGTTTCTACCATGTGCCACTAACTGTGCTAAATGCTTCTGTACATGTTATCACACTTAACCTTCAACTTGGACGTAAATATTCCTAGTCTCGTTTTACAAACATGAAAACTAAGATACAGGAAGGCTAAATAACTTTCCACCCTCCCACCAACACACATTGTAGAGCTGTGACAGAAGCTCATCTAATTCCAAGTCCAAGGGTCTTTCCATTGCATCATCTCTGACATAGGTCAGACAGCCCCCCAATCCTGTGACCTATTTATACCAGTGTCTCTATCTCTGGATAGAAATGTACCAATTATTCCATCTCTCCACCCTATAGTATTATTATGAGTACCATAGGTGTCAGGACCCATAACTGAACATGCAGGAAAATGCGCTGGAAACATTATAATGGTGACTTTTATTTTTTTCATCACAAACCTCAAGTCTCTTGAACATCAGTTATTTGGGGATGCTTATCTGAGGCTGGAAGATTTTCCAGTGTCATAGGAAGTCTTTCATTTTTCGGACGAGATGTTAAATTTTTTTTTAAGTGATTCCCATTCCATTTATTCTTGTTTCTATTTTCCCACTGGTCTAAAAATGAGTGGGTTTTTTAACACAGTGACACATACTCCAGCACTTCACCTTCCATTTCTGGGACCCTTCCTTTCTACCAGAAACTGTCTTCTGAATCTGAACAAATGTAGACTTTATTTCTCTATTTCTCCTGCATCAATCTGCCTTGACATACAAAGCAAGTATTCTTTATGATACCTGAGGGAAAGAGGAGAGGAAAATAGATGGTTGTGACTACTTCTCCACATTTATCAAAACCCACTAGAGTTTTTGCCAACATGAAGATGAAGCATAGCATCGTTAATAGAGGCAGGCCTTTGATATTAGACAAACCTGAGTGTAAATCTCAGCTCCGCCATTTGCAAACTGTGTGACTTTGGGCAAATCATTCCCCAGTTTCGCTTTCACAACTTTAAAATAAAGGTAATAATACCTACATTCTGAGTAATTTTGAGGATTCTGAAAAATACATGGAATGTATCTAACACAGTGCCTAGGAAATAAGAAATCCTCAGTGAATGCTTTTTCTCATCATGGTATTCACATCCGGAGTTTTCAAACTCAGAGGCACCTTTGAGTCATACTAGTTATAACTGGATATTTCATAAGAAAATGCATTTCAGTCAGAAGGGCAAAATGAGCAGCCCGGGGTCACACCGTCTGCTCACAACTGAGCCAGACCTGGAACATAAACTTCCAACTCTGATTCAGTCCTGTGCTCGCTTCTCTTTGATGCCTCTCACTCTTTTCTGGAATTTCTAAGTGCTCATTCATTTTGTTTGTTTGTTTGGGTTTTTTGATTCCCCATTCTTTACTCACACAAGTATTTTTATTCCACCAATTATAATTTTTTTTCTTTTTTCTGGTAGTACTCAGGGCATCTGAGACCCACTTGGAATCTGAACTCTAGTCAGACGACCTCAGAGCTCACTCCTCCTTGCTTGCTTTCTGCTGTATATGAACATGCTTGGGTATTTGGAGGTTAAAAAAAAGTTCTTAGGCATTATTTTTAGCTCATCTTTTCTTTCCAACCTTGAATTCTTCATGCTTTGTGTAATTAATTTATCGTAAGAAGAGTAATGTTGGAAGAAATTTCCTCTGAGTATAGAAGAAGCTGAAAAATTGTTGCAAGAAGTCACAGCAGTAGTAAGACTATTGCTGAGCATGGGTTTATTAGAAAGCAAAATAAACAGCATGCTGCATGCTGACTTCATCTTCATTAAACATTCATACTGGAAATGCTTACCTTGTCCGCAGCCAAGATGTTATCCTTTGTAGAAGGAAGAAAAAAAATGGAATCACTAAACCAACATACTGCAAGTGTTTCATGGCTTTGGAAAAGCAGTGTTATGTAAAACCTTTTAATGCGTTAGCCTAAGCAGTTTGACCTCCAAACAATTTGAATCACCTTGGGGTAGGAAATGATGGCCAGGAAGGCATCTAGACTGGTGAATGAATTGACTTGCACTCTGCCATGCAGAGAAACGTAAACAAAAGTTGGAGAGGCCTCGATGCCACTGCCATCATGGTATGTGAGTCCACTTGGTCTAATATGTTAAGAGGATTAGCACTAAAGCTGCATGAACTTTGAAATAGCCTAATGAAGCTTATGCGCTTTCCAGTTTAAATTGGTCTTCAGCAAGACCTCTCTGATCATTGGGAATTTGGCAGCCTGAGTATTCTGCCACATTCTCTGAAGCAAGGTCAAGCCCCCTGGGTGTCAACACTGCAGTATCCTTTTTTATTTGAGGTAGAGATGGAGAGAAAGACAGAAGGCAAAGGGGCAGGGATCACCACAGAGGTCATAGTAAAAGCCAAAAATCTCAAATACTTCTCTTTCACACTTGCCCAAAGATCATAAGGTTTCCTCAAATTAAATTTAATTAAAAAAAACACAAAACACTCTGCTGTTGCATCCTGCTTATGACTGGCTTATAGGGTCAAAGAAAAGTCCTTTCTCTGCCTATTTAAACAAGAGGGGACTTCACTGGGTAATAAATGCAATTTTCTTATAGGACTAAAGGCATTACACTGTGAGAGTCATATGGAAAACTAGTTGGGAAAAAGAATGTGAATTCCCGGTAAACGGACTTTTAATGAAAGAAGCCCCTAAAATGGTTACCTCTATACTTTAACTTAGCTAAAATGAAGCTTAACACCAACTGAAGAGGAACACTTTAGAATGTGCCCATTAGAAGTTGATCACTACACTTGCTGAATAACAGAGAATGTGCTAGATATAGAGGCATTTGCATGTGTGTTTGGACATCTCAGCGTCCCTAAGGGTATTTGACAATTCAAAGGCACAGTGTGGAATCTATATAAAACACATATTCCCAGCATACACAGACTGGGGGAGGGGGGGACCTCCTTTAAGGCATGACATCTCCAGATACAGATTTCATGGGGCCCTTTGCTGGGATGCCAATGATTTTGGAATGAGTTTACATGAACTGCATCATTCAGAAAGCAGCTGGGGAATCATGTTCCCTGTGACTCTCCTGGGTCTCCTTTGAAGCTCCTGCCTCTGCTTCAAAGATATCGAATGACAGGAACCTTTCTCTGTTTCCAGAAGGGGGGAAAATGTGGGGACTGCTTAAACACTTTAGCCAACGCTATGTCATCATCACAAAAGACAGTAACTGAGAACAGCAGTCAGCCCAGCAAAAGAAATTCTAAAGAATCAATAAAATTTGTCAATAGTGGAGAAAGCTCCAGGATTCAGAGGTGGTTGTTTTCCCCCAACGTGAGGATGATCCAGATCATTTAAGGATACAAACAAAGAGAGGGAGAAAAAAATAGGCAAGGGTGACTTGTTAGCTTTGCAGTATTAATCCAGAAACAACAGATCCTGTGTATATATTTCCTTCTGGTCTTTTGCCACAACCAATGGGTTTATGTAATAACTGTTTTCCTCCTCTATTCCCATTCTGTGTCCATGGTACTGAGTTCATGAAAAAGCCAAGAACTGGCTTGACAAAAGGGAAAATCTGTTGTAAAAGCAATGATTTTTTTTTTTAGTGGAAAATATATTGTATTTTTAACAAACCATGACTTCTTAGCTGAAGGAGACACAATGCAGGATCAATCATATGAGCTGAAATACTTACAATCACCACAGACGTATTTTCATTTAAAATTATGTCATGCAAAGAGCATGGCTGGGGCCCCATTCCAAACAGACAGGAACACCCACAGCGCCCTATAATGTGACTGCATGCTAAGGCAGTTACAGCTATCCTTTGGGACTTTCTTGCAGGGCTGTTTTTTTAATATTATGATTTTTTTTTCTTTAACCAAAACCAGCAAAGAAATAAAATGTGTGCAGCATTGCTCAAGGCATAGAAAAATTATCAAAACAAATATACAAATTGTCCATTTATTTAGCACTTAAAATTCACTTCCCACAATTTTGTGGATTTTATATAAGAGTTTGTGGATTTTGTTTAAAAGACTCACTGACCAGGCAATTCTGAGTTTCCAGCATTAAGGTGGAATATCAAATCTTTCTTTTCATATCAACCCTCGCTATAATACCTGGTTCATGCTCTGACTTGAAGTTTCTCAAATATTTTCCAGTGTACAGTTCTTCCCTTTTACCTAAGTTTGTAGCCTTCACCTAGACCCATAACTCTTCCTCAAGGTTAACAGGCAAAGAAGGATGCCACAAGATTATTAACCCTGAAAGACTGAATATACAAAGAGACATGGCCAGGCCATATATAATGATAAAACTCTGACCTACAACCAGCAGCAGCTTACCCAGAAAACTAATCTTTAATCTATAATAATCAGTCCAGGTCCCAGTCGACTATGGGTCAGACATTTAGGAAGTCAGACTGCTATCTCTAGTAACAACACAGGAAGTCGGCAATAGCCTTTGTAATAATCGGCCAGGACTAGATTTTAAACTGTCAGCTTTTCTAGTTTTTGACCCTACTTCCAACTTAGTACCAACCATCGAAAGCCAACTTTGCATCCCTAATCAACTACATAGGATTCTCTAGTTCAAATTAGCCCACCTCCAGTTTTCCCACGCCAACAGCCTCCAATCAGAACGCACTTGAAGGCTTCCTGTTTTGACCCTAAAGCTTTCCATCTCGAGTCTGCCTTTGAGTTTCTGTCAGAACACAAGTTACAGAGGTTAACTCTCTTGCTATGGTGAGCTCTGAATAGCCTTTCCTTATTCTCATTTGGTTGATCTTTTCTTATTTTCACAACCCATTGCTTTTTATATAAGATAATACCTAAGGCTGTCTTTGTAATTTCCTGATTTTAAAGAAAAATAAATATATTGTTAAGATTTACTCACTTTGGAAATAGAGGCAAAATCGTATGTTTAGGATTCAGATATTGAATCAGCATGCCATCAGGAAAGGAGAGATTACTTGGTGAATTTAAAAGAAGGACTGAAGAAAAAACATTGGTTACAGAGGAGCAGAAACTGGTGAGGTTGAAGGAAGAAGAGAGAGAATGGTTGTTACCCTAAGATCCAGAAGCCACCTCCACTCCTGTACTGGATCCTGTGAGACCACATAAGCTGCTCCCTGATGGAAGCACACCACCACCAAGTATAAACCCAGAAGCTGCACTACCACAGTGATACTAGAACTCACAGGCACTAGTAATACCTCAAGTGGTTGCCGTTGCTGTGAATGTCAGAGGCACACCACCTGAAGCATTTAAATTCAGTTTTCTTCCTTTCTCATTGCAATGTACTGTCAGTGCCTTTCATTGAAAGGGCACATCAGAAAGTCAGGTGGCAAAAAAAGGTCTGGGAAGGTAGTTTCCATGCTTCCACCCCCAGTGGTGGAGAGAAGGCCAAGCATAGGGGTGAGAAAACAACAGACACCATCTAGCACACATAATAAACAGGTTTGGCCAAAACTGGATCATAAATCCAAGACAGAAGATTGCTCAGATTTATCAAACTTGATTTTGAAATAAGATAAATCCGTTGAGTCCATAATACTAGATTCCCATGTTCCTAGGAGGAAATGAACAATAGAGAAGTGGGCTCCATTCTCCCTGCTTCTGATGTTATAGCCTTGAGGACGGGCCTAAGAAACGGTGAGGGGTGACAGACTAGAGAAGGTTTCTGAGCCCAGGTTACAGACAGGAGTTACAGGTGGGTGCTATATTCATTCATCCTGTCATACAAAGCTCTGATGCCACACCTTGGTTTTGGACACCAAAATGAAGTCTCTCCGCTCTCTACAATGGTCGTTCATAACACATTCTTTGGAGGATGAATTCCTCCAGAGAGAACCAAGCCCAGAGTTTGGAGAATATTCTGCGGCTGTCAATGAAATGTGGTATGGATAAATAATAGACCTCTTCTTTTAGGATTCCATGTATTTATCTCATTCAACCATTATTTATTGAATGTGAACCATGTGTAGGCACTATTTCAGGAACAGAGAATACAGTAGAGAAAAAAAGCAAATAATCTCTAAAAACACAGAGTATACATTTTATATGGAGGAGGGAGACAATAATGTAATTAAAAGGTAGTAAGTATTATTTAAAAAGAGAAAGAAAGAGCAAGGAATGGGGGAGGGTGGGAGATGGAGATAGTGGATGTTGCCATTTCAATTAGGAAAACAAGAAGGCCTTTCCTTATTAAAGAAGTCGTATTTGAGCAAAGACTTAAAGAATTTGAGATAGGAAGCCATGTGAACACCAAGGGAAGAGCATACCAGACAGAGAAAATTGCAAATTCAAAGGTGTTAAAGCAAGATATGCTTGGTGTGTTTGGAAAACAGGCCAGTGTTGCTAGAGGGAAGAAATAACAATAAATACAGGTCACAGAGGATTTCAGAGGTCATTATTGAGAATGACTCTTCTTCAAGGATGAGATGGAAAGGCATTGCAGGATTTAGAGGCAGAGAGTGACATGATCAGATTCAGAGTTTTCTGTGCTCCCTGTGGAGGCTGTGTAAATGGGTGGAAAGAAGTATGTGGGAATGGAGGCAGTGAAAGTGGGTGCAGGTAGACCATTGCAATAATCCAGGCAAGAGATGCCTGATAGTGGTGGAGGTGGCAGTGGTGGTGGTGTTGACAAATAGTTTGTTCACAAAAGTAGAAAAAGGAAATTACTCAGGTTGGCCAGAATTATATGTACAATACTTCACTTGAAAATAGATTCCAAATATATCCCCTTGATGATGCTATGTTAGCAGTATCATCTTTAGGCCTGCATATTATGCCAAAATTCATATGGTTGCAGTCTCTGTGCCCTGCATGCTTCATTGTGGCTGAAAATATATCACTCTTGGATCATAATTAGCAAGACAAATGACTAAACGCATTTCACATACAGCACCTATTCTTTGATTTGCTTATAGTGTAGTTTCCAAATGAGGACCATTTCAACAGAAATGATTTTGTGAATACTTACATACAGCTGTATTTTTAACACCCTGAGATGAAAATAATACATAATGACAAAAAACTACTATAAAATCAGTAATGCTTGAAAAAATTCCATATTTTATAAGTACAACAACATCTCCACTCAACTGAAAAATAATTGTATGTGTAAGCACAAAACCAAATACTTTTGATTCACTGGCCACACATAAAGTGTAGAAGGTTTCACAGGCCCATGTCATTGTCATGAAAATAGCCTTTGTAGAGTTATGTAGCCTGGTCAGAATTCAACTAGAAGTCATTTAAATATGAAGATCAGTTGTCACCTTGACAGGAAGAGCAAGAAACTAATTCAGAATAGAAAAAAGCAATAAACTGGTTAACAAAATCTAGGTAAGTGGTTTAGTTAAGTGAAGACCGTGGACTCTAATTTTCCTCAAGATCAAGGGGAAAAAAATGCCACATTCAAGATGGTGCACCAAAGTGACCTTGTTAAATTTTGGGTTCTACTGTTGTTGTGTGACTATACAAGGAACCCTCGTGTCACCAGCTCTAGATCTCATACCCAACAAAATCTCAAGTCAATTAGCAGTTTCTTGGAGCTACGAATTTAAAATATAGTTCCCTTAATAGGCAATACCACCAATGCTCCTGAGAGGGCAAATTCTTGAAGAAAAATATAAGCAAATCATATTTCTTGGTACTTATATTTTTAATGTTAGATTTAAAATAATATATATGAGATTTTTTAGGTACTGAAAATGTATAAGAGGATTTGACATAGGGCGATATATGTCTTATGATTATAAGGAAAAATATGTAATAAAGGATTGACTTAGACTTGTGATATTAACTTAATATCTTATGTTTGCATATATTATTAGTATTGGAACAATTAGAGCATTGTTCTCAATCCTTAGCATGAATCAGAATCACCTGGAAAGCTTTCTAAAGTACAAGTTGCTAGGCTCAATCTCCAGTTTCTTATTCAGTAGATCTGAGATGAAGCCTAATAACTTGCATTTCTAACAAGTGTCCAGATGATGCTAATTCTGCTGGTCCAGTGACCACACCTTGAGAATCACTGAATTGAAGGAGTTTAAGATTCACCTTATTCATAAGGTAAACTTATTAACGTTATAATAATTATTTAAGAACTTGAGAAAGTTTGTTAAATCATGTAGACTATTTGCGAAGAAAGTTAATAATATTAAGTTTATAAACGCAGCTTAAAATATTTGTAGAAGATTAATGATTAAATTTGTTAATAGTGCCAAACTTTAATCGAGTCTTACAAAGATTTACAAGTTTAAGAAATACTCAGTATTTAAGCAAATGATATTATGAAATAGAATATTAATAGCTAAAACCAAAATCACCTCTGAATAATATTTTCTGTGCACAGAACTCTCTCATGGGAACATAAAAAATTCTAACATTAACTGTAGTCACTTCATTTCCCAGGGCTTCCAAGCCTGTGGACTGAGAATTATTGACATAGAAAACTAGCTGAATATTCACCCTTTCCCTAAACCATTTGATGGCTCTTCAAATGGTCTTACTCCTCTGCTCATGGAGTCAGGGCTTGCTTTGAAGACAGTGGACAGAAACAAAGAGTCTACATCCTGATCAACTTGGAGTCTGCCTGCCACAGGAATGAATCTCCTGCAGATGCTCTGGGAACTTTTTTCTCCAGCTCCCTGCTAACTGTCATTGTCTTCGTGCACAGTCAGAGGACACCACAGAAAGAAGAATGGCATGTCAAGATCAATCTTCCTCTAGAGACACTCCTTGAAATAATGTTGAATAGCTGCGCATTTGGAAACCTTTACTTCAGAGACCAATTATCTCCCTGCTACAATGTATTCAGCCTTCACCAGCTTGGCTTCTGGACCCAGCTGTTTTCTGTAAGGCCAGATGTATTTCAAATCACAGATGTGATCATTTAAATTAACTAAATTTTATATGTTTTTTAAAAAGCTACATTTATTACCTTCGGGGAATAAATTCTTTGGTTCACTTTCCAGGTTAGAACTTTTGTCCTTCATTTTTCTTGTAGACCTAAAAGCACTAATGCATCATAAATAAAAACACCATGCAAGCATCTAAGCTATGCTCTAGTTCAAGGAGGAAATAAAGTCAGTGAAGGTCCTAGACTTCCATAGGATTCCTTTACTCCACTGAGAACCCAATCTACTGACCTCTGAATGTCAATCAATTGTTTGAGGCCAGATCCTGCCTTAGGGTACTTGAATTTAGACATATTTTATTTTGGTTACCAAAGTAATCACTAATTTTCTGGGAACCTTAATTTTTAAATGCAATCTTAAGTAAAAATTTGCAGAAAACTTTAACAGGAAAAAAAAACTACATTCAACTACCTCATAATATCATTGTGCAACTGGTCTTAAACAAATACTTTATTTTAAAAGTTGTGTTATGACAGCAGTTATGGTCTATGTAGGGGAAAAAGTATCTTCTTCACCCACCCAAAGATTCTTGGCTGATATCCCAACAACAAAAAACAGAGTAAGAAAAGCATAACAAATTTATTTCCTTCATTGTGTAAGTTTTACACAACATAGAATCCTTCAAACATGAAGACCCAAAGACTCAGGATAAATGTATATTTTTGTGCTTAGATTTGATGAAAAAAATGTTCTTGGACAAAAAGGGAAATTGCTTAATGGTAATAAACTGAGGGGACCTTATCAAGGTCTATTTGACCAGATTCTTCTCTGTATTTCAGTATTCATTTCTTTCCTCCGGGTATAAGGCAAGACCTATCACATGAGCATCTTTAAGAGAGATGGGACTGGAGAAGTTTAGAGAGACCTCCTGCTTCTGCAGTTTTCCCAATTTCCTTCAGCCTGAAGTACTCATGATGCCAAAGTGTCATATTTTGGGGTATCATGTTCTGAGCCCCAACAGTTAGAAAAGGCACATTTTGTAAAGAATGCTTTAAATCTTGACTTTGCCCTGTCTAAACCTGACTTCTCATTAAAAATAAAAATTAAAAAGTTGAGTGCAGTGGCTCTCAAGTGTAATCCCAGCACTTTGGGAGACTGAGGAGAGAGGATTGCTTAAGCCCAGGAGTTTGAGACCAGCCTGGGCAACATAGTGAAAACTTGTCTCTATAAAAAAATTTAAAATCAAATTATTCAGGTATGGAGTCATGTGCCTGTAGTCCCAGCTACTCAGGATGTCGAGGTGGAAGGATCTCCTGAGCCCAGGAGGTCAAGGATTTCATGAGCCATGATCATTGTACTCTATGATCATGCCACTGCACTCCAGCCTGGGTGACAAATTGAGACCCTGATTCAAAAAATAAATAAATAAATAACAACTTTTTACTTTAAATGTGTCTGGTCCATAGAAGGTGCCCAATAAACATTAGCTATAATTTTTATTTGTACCTAAATCTCTATCAGTAAGTAAATGACTAATCCCTTTGATGGAATTATATATAACAATTAAGAATTATGTTTTTGAAATTGATTTAATTTTAAAACAAAAAATTACTAATTTATAAATAACATAATCACACTATTTTAAAAATATTTAGAGGGAAAATGAAAATCTTCCACATTGCTAATAAATTGTAGTAGAGCTATGGTCTTTAAAAAAATTAACCTAGGAAGGTATAAATATTTGAGGGATATGTTATTTAATAGGTAGGGGCCAGATAAACAAATTCAACAAAGAGAAATTTTAAAATTGTGAGTGAAACTGCCTTAATATATTGAACTGTATAATGAACTACCAACTGCTATTGTTATGGTCAACAACATTTGTACCTTATACCCCTAAATGGATGATGCTAGCAATTAAAACTGCATCTAAATTATCACCTCTCTTCAGAATATTGGTTTTTGTTTTTGTTTGTTTTCAATAAACCCCTAAAGTAGATTGGATGGTCATAATTTCTTTTCATTTTATAGACAAGAAAATTAATGGGAACTGGTACACCCAGCTTCTTATTTGTGGAGCTGTTACAGACACCAGCAACCTAGTGGGTTGTGATTATTGGTCACCCTATGTAAACATTCAGTGACTAGCTATGTGCCTGGGGCCAATCACACAGCCCCTCTGCTGTGTATCCCTAGATACAAAATGAGAATGGAGATATCTACCCTCCCCATCTCATCGGCTTATAGAAGACTCAAACAATACGGTATCGGTAAAAATTTGCTGTTACTCTTTTAAAACTGTATTAAAATCACTAACATTAATTGTGCATATAACCATGTGCTTCATATTGTGTGAAAGACAACTGTCACTTTGTAGAAGACCCAAAATGTTAGTTCTCTTTCTTTCTCGCTTGACAGCAAGATAACATTGATAAAGTTTAGAGTCCTGTAGAATATCAGAGTTTTCAGGAACCTTAAAGGTCATTTATTCAACTTCTACACAAGCTCTCTGATAAAATGTTATGCAACCTTTTTTTCAACATTTCAGTTGAAAGAGAAACTTCTTACCTTACGGGGCATTTGTCTTCCTTCGGCCTACACAAAAAGTGTCATTCCATTTGCCACAAGTCTAACTAGTATTTCAATGAGCTCCAACAGATTAAAAAAAAAGCTGTGATTTTTTTTTTCCTAAGAGGATTAGAATCAAGAACTGTTTAGAAATGTGTTTTCTTTATTTTTACTTTTCCTTTCAACTTTCTTCCACTGTGCTAGGAGTTCTCATCTGAGTGTCTAATTAATAAGCCCCGTCTTTCCTGGGTCTTCATTGTGTAGTGTTACTCAGCAGGAAAGAATTTTTGTTTTTAAATTTTCATGAAATCAACATAATCTTATATCATAAAATAGAAGTAGCAATAAAAAAATAGTTTCTTGGGGTTAGTTATGCATTATGGGTAGCAATTTGCAAATATCTTGCCCTAAATCTCAGAACTGGATCTGTAATAAACCAGCCCCTGCAAAGGCATGACAAGAATAAGTCCTTTCTGAAACACACTCAGTCTGGACACCATGAGGTAGGAAAAAGTCTAAGCCTTATAAGAACAACAACAATTTCATTCAGTGGGAAAACTTCCTTTACTGATACCGATTTAGACATAGAAATATGTTGAAATCTAAATATGGAAAACATGCAATTTTTCCCATCTTTACTCAGTTCAGTCATTCCAAGAACTGTGCCTGCTTCCAGTCTGCTACAGAGAGTAGGATAGCAAAGATGACAAATTGTGTGACTCTAGCAGTCAGCTCCTCTTAGAGACCCACCTCAGATGCTGATGGCTATGACATGGTTCTCAAAGTTTATCTTTTCCTCCCATCATGCCATGAGCCAGCAAAATTACAGGTGCCCACAGATATGTCAAGATTGTATTTATAATAATAAAGCATTCTTATGAAGAAAGCCTGTATATTTTAGAAAACCCTTTAATTCTGCTCAAAGTGTTCCTTTGCAATAGTGTTGGTGTTGGGACATTTCAACTCTTTTCTCTCATTTACCCAAGCCTCAGTTTACCCATGGTAGAAGGCTTGCATCTCTTCTTTGTCCCAGAGAGCAAAAGAGGGCTCTCTTATTTGGAAAATTAGTCGTCTCTTCTAGAAGGAAATCTTAGTTGTTAATAGATAGTGCCACATCATAGGTGAGCCTTTTCTAATCAGAAATCACCTGGGGATCATTACTTGGCTAAGCCCAAACTCCTTGAGCACTACCTTCTCCAAACTATTTCCTAAGAATTTTAAGAGACATTTATCCTCCTAGATATATAGAGTTTTCTGCAGACGTATAAACCAAGTTCTGTGGTGAGTAAAAATCCCGCATTATAGAGCTATTTTCTTGTTCTCAGCAGCCAGTTGAAACCTGCCATGGTGCAAAAATAAATGTTGACATTGTGCTCTGAATAAGGATGAGAAGACTGCATGCAGCTTGTGATGCCTGATTGTTTTGATTTCATTTCCCTCTTCCTTCTCATGTGAAAGAGAAGGAGGTATGAATGTGCCTGATTTAAGGTAATAATACTGTTTTATATCATATTATTTTACATAGATATGGTTATATAATATTTTAATGTCATAAAACACATTCTTCTCTTTAAATCAGTTTCATAGTATCCTCTAACAAACATAAAAAACTGAAGAATGTGGATTAAAACCTAACTTATATTATATTTAATAAGAAATTGACTGCAAAGCATTAAGTAGCCAAAAATGCTGGGACAAAATGATGATGACACAGAGGATAAAACTTAAAAATTATTTTCTTCATTCTATGGACCTGGAGGAACCTGATTTAAACAAAATGAAAGTTGTAGATAGGTGCAACTTTTCAATATGATTTTTCTTCATCTTTTCACATTATAATTTTTGGAGACAAAAGAGAGAACTCCAAAAATATGACTTTAGGGGACAGGCATGATAATACTTTCTTTTATGGAAAGAAATAAGCCCAAAAGGGCAGTAAAGCAGGTAACCAGCAGAAGGTAGATTGAAGTGGTAACTGTGCCTCTTATCGAAACCAAATTTGTGGTGTGAAGGCATGGACCATGACATATGCTGACAAGTGTACCAGCTACCAGAGGCAGTGGACAGAAAACCAGGAACACAGCCCAAAGGTGTCAGCAGGAGGTTGGGCATCTTCCTTGAGTGATGACAAAAACACTGTTTCAAAAGTCAGGAAAGCTGTTCTGTGAGCATTGGGCAGGTCTAGGAAAGGTTAAAGAGCTTATTGAGTTCAGCAAAGTTCCCATGCAGTTTCTTTTTTCATTTTCTTCATTTTCCTGGTCAGCTAATCATCATGGACATGGAGAACTTAATGCCATGACCCTGCCAAAGCCAGGGTGGCAAATGAAGAAAATGACCGGGGTGGAGTACAAAGGGTAGACAGGGGAAGAGAGAGGGTTAGACAAAAGGGAAAAGAGTAAAGAGTGAAAATCACCCTCTCCGCATTTGAAAAGAGTGGCACTAAATGCCCAAATCAGAAAACTTCTGCTTGAAGAAAAAGTTATTTTTTCCATCATGACTGCTGGTGGTATTCATTTCACAGTCTCCGTAAACCTTAATGCCCCCTACTTGCTTAGCTCCTGTGGAGTAGGAATGTGAAATACATTACAGTGTTCCCCAACCTCTTTGGCATCAAGGACCAGTTTCTGGAAGACAATGTTTCCACAGAGGGATGGTGGTGGAGGGATGTGGTGGTGGAGGGATGTGCAGTCAAACCTCACTGCTAAAGTTAATCTGTATTGTAGCCACTCCCCAGCACTAGCATGACCACCTCAGCTCCACCTCAGATCATCAGTTATTAAAATCTCACAAGGGCCTGCAACCTAGATCTCTTGCATGCACAGTTCACAGTAGGGTTCTCACTCCTATGAATACCCAGCTGATCTGACAAGAGGTGGAGCTCAGGCAGTAATGCCAGCGATAGGGAGCTGCTGTAAATACAAATGAAGCTTTGCTCCCTCTCCCACGGTTCAAGTCCGCCTGTGTGACCCAGTTCCTAACAAATCACAGACCAGTACTGGTCTGTGACCTGGAGGCTGGGGACCCCAAAACACAAAAACAGTTATCAGCTGGGATCAGGCTTGGTGGCTCAGCCTGTAATTCCAGCAGCACTTTGGGAGGCCAAGGCAAGTGAATTGCCTGAGCTCTCGGGTTCAAGACCAGCCGTGCAACTTGGCGAGACTTCATTCCTATAATAAATTTTAAAAATTAACTGGGCATGGTAGCTCATGTCTGTAGTTGGGGCTACTTAGAAGGCTGAGGCAGAAGGCTCCCCAGAGCCCAACAGGTCGACTCTGGGCTGGCCATGAAGGTGCCACTGCACTGCACTCCAGCCTGGGTGACAGAGTGAGACTCCAGCTCAAAAACAAACAAAGAAACAAAAAAACAGAAAAATCCCAGTTGTCTCTTGCCCCTTCATATTCACGGAATTGGTTTCAGGACCCCCCACAGATACCCACTTCAGGAATGCTCAAGTTCTTGACATAAAATAGTGTAGTATTTACATATAACTTACATTCACCCTCCCTTTTACTTTAAATCATCTCTAGATTATTTATACAATGTAAATGCTACACAGATAATTTTATCCCATATTGCTTTTTATTGTTATTATCTTTCATTTTTGTATTTCTATTTTTTATTAGTTTTTTCCTGAATATTTTTGATTTAAGATTAATTGAATCTGGGATGAGAAGCATGAGAATTCAAATAACCAACTGTAACCCTAACAGAAGACAGCTGCCACTCATTCTACTATCTCCATGGTCCTTAGCAAGATATCCTGACAGATCTAGTACTGTCACTTGTAGGCCAAAGAATTTTGAGTTATCCAAGACTGCTCTTTACTATCAAGCATTGCTGTTGATTGGTGTCTGGACTTGTGATCACTTCATCTCTTAGAACCTCAACTTCGTCATGTATTATGGAAGGGAAATGAGCTTAGGTGGACTACTGCTCAAATGATCCTGTTCTTTCTCATCTTGGAAATTAGTCACAGAAAATTTCCATGTCTTGGCTTGCTATTGTGTTGTTGTTTTGTGGCTTTTTGGATCTGTTTGTTTATTCATTTGTTCATTTGTTTCACAACTGGTTGATTGAATAAGGTTTCATAGAATGCTTTGAATTTATGAAACACTTTTTATTTTAATGATGAATTGTGAGCTACCAAAATAGTATCACCCCAACCCTGCCCCCACTGAGTGATAGTTTATCCTATGCCTCCTGAATTGGAAAAATTATATATAGGCATGTATATTTTGTATATACTTAAAAAACTTGTATCTTATCCTAATAGGATAGTATATAATTGCCAGCAGATATCATAATGCTCAGAGTAACCAAGGACCAACCAACAACCAAATTCCTGGCTTTAATTACTCAATTTCCATTGTAAAGGCTTAAAATTAATATTGTAGAGATAACTAAATCAATAGTTCTATTAATATCTGAAACACCTTGCCAGTGCAATTATGATAGAATAGTATATGACAGACACCACAGTTGAATCTCCTCTTTGATACACTGTTAATATACATTTGCTCAAATGATCTACTATTTCTGTTTAGGCTGTCTCAAGGGACAGGAAGAAGTTTGTTAAATATATAACTAAAGGTGAAGCTATATTTTTCTAATATTTCATAAAAATACATAGTGGCCAGAAGTTGATACAATCTACAGGGTTTAATTTTGTTTTTTCTACTCTGGAATCTCTATATTTCACTCAGCTCTCAGATCTGGAAAATTCTCAGATATTCTTTTCTTAATAGGCTTTTTGCTCATCTCATTAGATGTCTTTTGGAAATTTCTCATCTTATCATCTATGTTTTTTACTCATCTTCCACTTGTTCCATCTCATTGTTTCTCTGTGTGGCCCCAGGCCCAAATCCCTTGTCTTCCTAACTACTGGAAACTATATCTGTGACCATCATCTATCTGCCCATCCCCAGGACTCTATGGGATTCACCTCATAAGCTTATAGCTCTAGTTTTCAGATTCTTCTTCGTTTCAGTCTTCATGAGGTTTTCCTTTCTCTCAAGGTCAGCTATAAAAGAATTATATTTTACCCATTATTTTATAAATTTGAGGAGAAGGTTGACATAGTACAATTTTCCAAATTGTTTGAACTAAAAAAGTTCCAAATAGCACTTCTAGGGAAAAACACTTAATTTAAAACTATCTGAACCAAAGAGACTCATGCCTATGATCCCAACACTTTGGGAGGTCAAGGTAAAAGAATCTCTTGAGCCCAGAAGTTTGAGACCTGCCTTGTCTCTACAAAAAATAATATAGTGACACCTTGTCTCTACAAAAAATAAAAAATTAGCCAGATACAGTGGCATGCACCTATAGTTCCAGCTACCTGGGAGGTTTAGGTAGAAGGATCACCTAAGTACAGAAAGTGAAGTCTACGGTGAGCCATGATAGGCCTGGGCACTCCAACCTGGGCAACATAGCAAGACTCTAACTAAAAAAAAAAAAAAAAAATCTGAAAAGAGAATTCGAAAAGGAGATCATAGAAAGTCCCAAACAGTCCAAATAAAAATAAATCTTCATAAATAGTTATGAAGCCAGAGAACACCAAAGATATAGAGAAAATAGTAAAAGCAGCTCAATGGTGGGTCATGTATATTTGACTAGAGTAAATGGGAGTCACAGCCAAACAGAGGGAAAAGCCACTATTTATAGAAGAAAAACAATTATACAGACATCAGATTTAGCATCAGCAACAATAGAAGCGAGAAGAAACTAGAATGTCTTCATACTGATAAGGGAAAAAACTGAAAAATCTATAATCTTACACCTAGCTAAATAAAATGGAAGAGTACAAGCAAAATAAAGACATTTTCTAGACAAAACTTATGACTTTATCACTTATAGACTTAGCTACTGAATGTTAGTAGATACTCCTTATGAAAAGATAAATTAACTCAAAAAGGTAGAGGTGGGATAGATTCAAGAAGCAACTAACACTGACTAAATAAATGACAAAGGTAAGTAAACAGGATCCCAAGTAAAACCTTTCCTAGGACCTCATTATTTCAGCTAAGAATAAAAAAGCTACCAGGCCCAGTGGCTTACGCCTGTAATCCCAGAACTTTGGGAGACTGAGGTGAGAGAATTGCCTGAGCCCAGGGATTCGAGACCAACCTGGGCGACATGTTAGACCTTGTCTCTACAGGCATGGTGGCACATGCCTGTAGTTCCAGCTACTTGAAAGGCTAAGGTGGAAGGATCGCCTGAGCCCAGCAAGTTGAGCCTGCAGTGAACATGAGCATGCCACTGCATTCCAGCCTGGGCGACAGAGTGAGACTCCAACTCAAAATAGAATAAAAAAACTGCAAAAAGGGAACTTGGCATCACCCTACACATATTACACGTATTATAACGGAGTCACTAGTTTTGGGAGATAGCTTACTCTCACACAACCACTTATGACTGACCACCTGTTCCCACATTGACCTTGTCAGTCTTTCAATAGTATTGGAAAAAAGAAGAGGATTTTGTATCAGTCTTGTAGAAAGTGCAGTGCATGTGAAGAAAGCTCTTTCTCTTCCTTTCATTTTGGAGCAAGGAAAGAGAATGCTTGTTTCCCCCTAAGCCAAGGGAATAAGATAAAATTCCAAGAAATTTCTCATAAAGATCAATAGTTAAGGAAAGAATGGGAAAATTTGAATATATTCACTGTGGGCTTCAACTTGGCCAGCAGACCTGCTGATCTCTCCCAATACTATCTAAGCAGCAGAGAGGAGTATCTCTTAGACAGTATACTATCTGCTTAGATAGTATCTAAGATACTATCTAAGCATCTAAGAGAGCGCTACAGAGGAGTCTGTAAGGTGAAAAAGTACCCCGTTAAGTATACATTTTCTGGAAGTTATCACAGTAGCAGAAATTCTCAAACTTGGCTTTACCTAGATGAGGCTAAATGGGAAGAACACTAGAGAAGCAACCAATGCTCACTGAGTACATAAGACACAAATCAAAACAGGATTTGTAGCCTGCCAGTCGAAATGAAAGGACCTGAACCTCACCCAGGTAAGTAGGGAGACTTTGCATTTTCCCATCACCTTTTCTTTTACATAGCAAGGAGCTATAAAAGGAAGAGGAGAACATTATATCTCTTCCTTCCTCCCTCTACTTAACTGCTAGGATGTCAGATGCTACAATGGAGAAGAAAGCTCAGATAGCATGGAAAAAAGTTTAATAGCAAAGTTTATTTTAAAATGAATAGAAATGTCATTGTTCTAATAACCAAATTTAGGTGAATATGTATGGAATCAGACCAATTCATTATTAAGAGGAACAAAAAATACAACTTATAAGATAAGAAAAACTGGGAGAGCCAGGCTCGGTGGCTCAGCCAGTAATCACGCACTTTGGGAGGCTGAGGTGATTGGATTGCCTGAGTCTGCGGGTTTGAGACCCGCCTGGGCAACTTAGCGAGACCTCATCTCTACAATAAATCAAAAAATTAGCCGGGCGTGGTAGTGTGCGCCTAAAGTGCCAACTATTTGGGAGGCTGAGCGGAAGGATCGCCGGAGCCCAGCAGGTCGAGGCTGCGGTGGCCGGGAGCGGCCACTGCACTCCAGTCTGGGCGACAGAGTGAGACTCCAACTCACAAAAAAAAAAAAAAAAAAAAAGAAAAGAAAAGAAAAGAAAAACTGGGAGAAAAAGTAAAAAAAAGAAGCACGGTAAAATAGAAATGGTATAATAACATTGGTAGAAGTAAATCTTAATTATGTTATATATTTGAGAAAGTTTCTCAGCCTCAATAAAAAAATTTAAATCTAACTATATGTGTACATAAGAGATATATTTGAGATTTATAGACATGAATATAAAGATACAATATAAAGATAGAAAAATATACTAAGTGGAAAAGAAATCTATTTTAGTTGTACTGAAAATAGACTTTAAAGTAATAAAAAAATCATTATATAAAATCATAAGACCATTTTTCAACAGAATTTGATCTTTATGCACCTAACAACCACAAAATAAGTGAAGCAGAAACCAACAGAAATTTTATAAAATATTGATAAATCAACAATAACATGAGAAGTTTTCTATACCTCTCTCAAAATTAAATTGACCAAGAGTGCAAAAAATTAATAAATGACTTTTAACAAAACAAGTTAAAATATTAATGAAAAATTCCCAATAAATCAGATATCAAAATGTAAAAAAAAATGGAGTTACATATGTACTAGGGAAAAAAAATGAATTAATTCCTATATAAAAGCTAAGCGTATGCTGAGACCAATGGCTTAACACCTATAATCAAAGATCTTTAGAAGGCTGAGACTGGAGGATTGCTTGAGTCTAAGAATTTGAGACCAGCCAGGGTCACATACTAAATCCCTCATCTCCACAAAAATAATAAAACACACACATACACACACACACACACGCACATTCAAAATTAAAACTTAAAAAAAAAATGAAGACAGCTCCCTGAACTATGATTCAAAACACAGTTTCCCAACTATGACTGAAAATCTAAAAGTAAACTCCATAATAATTCAAAATAAAAGCTTTGCATAGCTAAAGAAAGTTTTAAATCACCATAAGCTAAGTTCAACAAAAAAAGAAACACTAATTAAAAACTGCAAAAAAACTTTGAACTTATGCCACAAAGGGTTAATATTCCTACTATCTAAGGAGCTTCTAAACATTGAGAAGGAAAACACCAAAAAGTAAAAAAACAAAAAAACAACAAAAAAAAAAAGAGCAAAGGCTATGAAAAAATGCGAATGGCTTGTTGTCCTAGAAACATATGTTTAAATTCACTCATATTAAGGCAATATAAATTAAAATTAGACCAAAATACCATTTTTCACATACATATGCAAATAGTCTAAAGGATAGCACATATTCTGTTGACAAGGCTGTCAGGAAACAGACATTTTCATGGTTTCATACATTCAAAATGGCACAACTTCTATAAAGGGAAATGTAGTAATATTTTACACACACACACACACACACACACACACACACACACACACACACACACACCATCTGACTCAACAGTAGGTTATATTTTTGGATTTTATACCAAGGATACACTGAAAAAAAAAAGAAATAATATTTGAAGAAGTGAGCTGTTGTGTTATCATTTACAATAGCAGAAGACCATAAACAACCCAAGTGTCCATCAGCAAGGGACTGTTAATAAACTATGGTTCATCCATACTATAGAGTCTGTACCTCTATTAAAAAAGAATGAAGAAAATCTGTAGTAATGAAATGTTCTCCAGGGCATATTTGTGACAGCCAGTATTAAGTATAGAACACCAAGTATAATATCAACTTTTGTGTAATAAAGTTCAAGTTTGTAAACATACAAATGTGTTTAGATTCTCAAAGAGAAACGTGAAAGGATAAACAAAAAAAATTAATAAAAATGGCTACCTAGACAAATGAGAGCACAAGAAAGGAAAAGAGTTGTTTAAGATGCACTTGAACCAGGCTCGGTGGCTCAGCCTGTAATCCCAACACTTTGGGAGGCCGAGGTGGGTGGATTGCCTAAGCCCAAGGGTTCGAGACCCACCCCGCCAAGTTAACGAGTCCTCGTCTCTACAACAAATCAAAAACTAGTCAGACATGGAAGCGCATGCCTACATGTAGGTCCTGCTACTTGGAAGACTAAGGCGGAAACATCGCTGGAACCCAGCAGGTCGAGGCTGCAGTGGCAAGGAGTGTGCCACTGCTCTCCAGTCTGGGCGACAGAGTGAGACTTGAACTAAAAAAAAAAAAAAGACGCACTTGAAGTTACTGAGTTTTAAGTGTGGTATGCTAGTAATTTGATTTGTAATTATGCTAATTTTTTCAGCATTTTATCATTTTTAATTTTACTTTAATTGAAAATATTTGCATGATCTGTAAGTCAAAACTATAGAACAAGATACCTGACAATTGGCATATCACACTTAAAATCAAATCACATCAATTGCATTTTAAACAGTTTTTGACCATTTATCGCTAGTAGCATATGACAAACTATCCAGGTTTTATGTAGGACTTAGGGGGTTGTTTGGGACACAGGATATTTAGTGCTAAAAACAGGAAAGTCTCAGGAAACCAGAACAAACTGGTCACCCTAATTCTAAGACAAATGATAAATGAAAGAAATTTTGAACTGATAATGTAGTTTTATTATTACTTTGGAGCTATTACAAATATGTGGTAAGACAAAGTAATATATTAATTGTGTTATTTTAAATAAAATTATAAGAGCCTGTTGTTTTGGACTAAGCTCCTGAACTAGACCCCAACAGACCAGACTAAAAACCAGACTGGAGTCACTCATGTTCAAGTTCCATATCACTAAACTGAAACTAAGTTGTTAGCTGATCCTCTGAGAAATCACAACAAAGTAATAACAGACAAATTTCCCAAAAAAGCCACTTTCAGTTGGCATGATAATAAAGTGTTCTCTGCTCTAATCCTTACCAAATAATAATAACTTGAAGTAAGCTGATGTTAACTACTCAGTTATTTTTCTGTTATTCTCTTTCCTTGTTCCCACCTTATGAGGAACGACACTTGGAAGCGACCAATCTGTTTTTTGATCTTTGTTTCTGCTTTCTCCAACCCTTTCCTGGCTATTAAACCAATCTCATCTGCTCAGCTCATTAGATCACTTATTCTTTTTTATAAAACAAAGTGCTGCCTGATTCTAGAACTACATATAAAGCCAATTAAAATCTTTAAACAAAATTGTTGTAATTTTGTCTTTTGACATTATGAACCAAGATTTCAGCATGAGAGAACACCCAAACTGTCAATAGACTGCCAATAGAGAATGTAATTACTGTGAAGTTTGACAAGCCAAATTTAAATTGGGTGGGGTTTTGAACACTTATATATAACTATAAGGTATGGATCTGAACGGGTAGGAGCTCTGGAAAACTGGGCTCCCGTAATAAACAGATAAAGCCCCTTTTAAGAAAACCCTTAGAGAAACTGCGGGGAGTAGTTTCCAGATTAAGTCAGAATCGATAAAATAAAAGTGAAAGAAAAATACAAATAAAAGTAGGAGAGGTAGAAAAAAGTAGACTATCTCAGAAAACACAGGGTAATAATTTTTAGCTTTGAATTTTTAAATATCTGACGGATTTTTGTTTAAAGTAGAAGTTTAGATCTAAGAAGCTAGAAAAGCTATCCAGACCCACCTGGCTTTCTAAAAGTTCAGTAAATCTAATAGTGCACAAAAGTGAGCAATTAACAGAGTTGTGTAAAAATAAGTAGAAAAATGTCACTGTGTATATTAAAAGTGTTCCAGAAATATATATGGCCACTAAACAGATGGAAACTATAACTATTTCAAACAAGCCAAAAGAAAATTTAAAATATAATCTTAAAAAAAAATTAAGCCGGGCTCGGTGGCTCAGCCTGTAATCCCGCGCCTTTGGGAGGCTGAGGTGAGTGGATTGCCTGAGCCCACGGGTTTGAGACCCGCCTGGGCAGCGAGACCTCATCTCTACAATAAATCAAAAAATCAGCCAGGCGTGGTAGCACATGCCTGTAATTCCGGCTACTCAGAAGGCTGAGGCGGAAGGATCGCCAGAGCCCAGCAGGCGAGGCTGCGGTGGCCGGAAGCGGCCACTGCATTCTAGTCTGGGTGACAGAGTGAGACTCCAACTCAAAAAAATAAAAAAAAAAATTAACAAAACAAGTTAGGGTTAGAAAACCTAGATATGAGGTAAGAATTAAGGAAAAAAATTGAAATTTTAAAAAATTTATTTTAGAAATAAAGCCTGAACTGGAATTCACACAGGAGAAGACAAAAACAAAAGATAATACTTTAAGAGAAGTAGAAGTTTAAAAATATGAAAATTTATAATGAAAAGAAAACAAAGGAATAAAAAGTATTGAGAGCATGGCAAATATAGCTAATACACAAAGAAGAGCCAATACATGTAAAGGGGTTTCCTAAAGAGAATATATAAACAACAGCATAGAACAAGTACTGAAATTAAAGAAATTTTACCTCCCTAAAATTTTTCATTTAACTACCTATTGAAAGAATGCAGCTGGTATCTGGGAAAAACAGGTGGCATACCTTGATGTATTATCTAACAAAATTTCTAGACTTTGAAAGCAAATACAAAATTATTTGGGCCTTCAAAGAAAGAAAACAAGATAGGCAAAAAAAAAAAAAAAAAAGTGTTTTGCTGTAAATTTATCAGTAACATGGTATCTAGCTTAGGACAACCAAAAGTAAACACTAGTGTGTCACGTTGGAGATTGCAGTTGGCCTAGTCATGCTCCTTCAGAGGTACCAGTAGTGTCTCTTCCTTGGAGAACTGAGCTCTAAATCCCTAGGGTACGTCTTCTAAAGTCTGAGTTCTTATGCCCTAGTCACCCCTCTTTTGTTTTCTGGGTTGACTGTAATTACCTGGGTACACTCAGCATCTTTTATATAATACACATGCAACCAATTCTCAGCTTTAAAATGCCTTTTTAAAATTTGGAAATATCAGTATAAGTGCATTTTTTTTTCTTCAAAGAATTCCACTTCCTTATTCTGTTTATTGAAAAGGTCAAGAAGCAATGATATCCTAGTAGCAAGGAACTCAGCCATCATCTAAAACTCTCAACTCCATTTTCCACTACAAAGAATCAGGGCTCCTTGGAAAAATTTCTGATTCTAGGTCTTGCAAAGAAAATGTACAAAATGAACCTGAGATATTGTATAAGCTACAAAGCAAGGAAGCTATCAAAAACTAATAAGATCACAGGGGCCAACATAGAGAAACATTCACTGGCCAAAAGCTGGCAAAATTTAAGCAAAGACAAAATAAATGTATTGAAGTAAATTAAATGCTTTGTAAAATCTAGGCATTTCGTTTTAAAATCTGTTAAATTATAATATACTAAAAAATAAAAAAGTACAATCGTCATTGCTGTGGTCTAAATGTGTGTGTCCTCCACTAATTTATATATTAGAACCTAACATCTAATGTGATAGCATAAAGAGATGGACATTTTGGGAAGTGATTAATTCATTAGGGCTCTACCCTTATGAATGGAATGAGTGCTTTCATAAAAGAGGCATAAGGGAGCTCCCCAGCCCCTTCTATCCTTTCCATTTTGTAAGGCACATTTATGAAGCTGAGAATGAATACTGAACCTGCCAGCACCTTGACCTTGGACTTCCTAGTCTCCAGAACTGTGAATAATAAATTTCTGTTGTTTATAAATTACCCAGTCTAGAGTGCTTTGTTATGGCAGCCTAAATGGACCAGAACACCAACTCACTATGAAAACTGACAAAGAAAATAAATCAAAGAGTTGCCTTTTTTGTACAAATTTTATTTCAAACAGTTGGTGAGAGAATGTTCTACTTTAAATGCACAAAGAATGATAAACTTAAAAAAAAAATCACTATTTAGAAATCCATAATGAAATAAATAATGAATATAGGCAATGATTGTCATAAATGTTAAAACTATCATGTGCAATGTTGATTGGTAACTTGAAACTGGATGAATGAGACAAAACAACCTGAACTCACTAATTCATCTTGGCATCACTGAAAGTGAACAGACAGATCTCATGTGCCTCTTTTTGTAATACAACAGAAATGCAGTATTCTTAACTAAACAAAAAATGAATGTAAATAGAATGATTCTCTAGATTGTACTGCCAACTTACAGAAAATGTAGAAGATAGACGAATGTGCTAAAAGAATACTGAAGAAAAGCTCTCACTAGAATCCCAAATGGAGTCTTTCTATATGAACTGCTTTCTATAACAAATTAAAGGAATCAAAAGAAAGTGAGGAGGATTTATGGTGGCTATAAAATAAAAGAGACTTAAAAGACAACCAGATGCAAGATGTGGATCTTGTTTGAATATTAATTCTAATATACTAACACTAAAAAAAAAAAAAAATTTATAACATCAGGGCGTTTTTCTACCTCTATCAATGGGCCAAGGGTTTTGTTTTTTTATTTGTTTGTTTTTTCTCTAGGAAGTATAAATGCTGTTCTTCACATGTGGCACAGACTAGATTTTTTTTTAATTTTTCACAGTACACCTTAAAAAATCTTCATTCACATAGATTTTAATTATTTGTTACTCAACCAACATCTTTGAATTAATTATATTTTATTAATTTCTCACATTTAAATTCCCAGGGTAAAAAAAAAAAAGATACGTTTTGTCTAGACTCACAAGTTGTGAGGGTTCTAACAGTGAGATGTCTTGAATCTGAGAATGAGAGATAGGAAGAGGTCGTTCTGAGAGAGGGATGAATGTCCTAGCAACTATGATAGCAGAGGCTCCAGGAGAAGTAACAGTGGTAGAGCGTCTGGCATTCAATCTTGAGAGTTATAGTGACATCTTTCAGTGGGCTGGGCATTATATATGGCTGGGCATCTTCAGATTCCAGTTCTCTGGGCCTCCTGGAAATACTTTTCCACTTAAAGCAGATAGGTTCTAATACTGTTTGTAATCAAGACCCCTGAGTGTCAGTTACCCCACACCTCTTTGCTACTTTCTCGGGCCAGTGGGTGAGATAGTCTAGTTCCCTGTGCAATGAACTGTTTCTTTGTGTTGTTAGTTTCTTTTTCTTTTCTTTTCTTTTTTTTGTAAACAAGTCAGGGGAATGAAAAGAATTTGTGTGTATATGGTTTAGTATTTCAGAGGACTCAGATTATTGCAATTATCTCTGTTCAGTTCTACACCTCATGCTGGCCCAAGGCTCAGTATCCCATCCCTGTGTGGGTAATAAAATCCCAATCCCCAGTCCTTTATCCAGGGTTTATGTTGGATTTGATACTCTACCACACGGGTCAGCAGTAGAGTATCAAATAGCCTGTTAACTATTTCTGTAAATAAAGTTTTATTTTAACACAGCTACCCTCATTCATGTAAGTATTGTCTATCACTGCTTTGAAGCTACAGTTACAGAGTTGAGTAGTTAACCACTATATGGCCCCCAAAGTAGCTAGACCATGTGACCCCAAAAGCCTAAAGTACTTACTATCTAGTCCTTTACAGAAAATGTTTGCCAAATCCTGCCCTACTAGATCAAAATGGCGTTATCTTTGAGTTTTCAATTTATTTCTGGCACCTGGTGGTTTATTTCTTGTGTCAAGTTTGAGAGAGAGAGACAGAGACAGACAGGAAGAGAGAAGGAGAGAAAGAGATATTTTAATGCTGAACTTCTTCCTTTGTGAAGAGCAAGCCTCACCCACTCAGTCCATAACCAGATTGTGAATGCCATGTATAAATAATATGCAAAAACCTGAAATGCAGATGGAGAAAAATTATATGGTATCATAGAAGAAAGAGAGAGACACAGGAATAATGAAGACTGTGATACAATTTATAATTTATTAACACGTACACGTAGGTACCTTCTTTTATCAGCATGTACAATCTCTTCATTTACCCCCTTAAATATTTTAAAGCTATTTTCTCTTTGCAAAACTGTTTCCAACTCTCTTTGATTAATAAGTGTTCATTAGTTAAGAGACATAGTTAAGGGATAGGATTTTTTAAAAAACACAATTTACTGTCCTGGCTTCCTTCTGAATGAGTATTCATGTATTTGTCAACATTTTCATCAGGAAGGAGGCAGTACAGCATAAAGTTTCATCAGAACAGGGTGAGGTGAGTGAGGGAGTTCATCACTTAATTGCAGCTGTAACTCAATTGCTTTGTACACTTGAAAGATTTACGTAAACTCTCCAGCCTCAGTTTTCTACCTGTAAAAAGGGATTGATAATAGTAATTACCTCTTAAATTTGCTGTGAAAATGAAATTGATCAATGTAAGGCATTTAGCTGAGTGTCTGCTACATAGCAATAGTTTGACAAATACCAGCTGTCATCATCATCACCATCAATATTATTGGTAACTGTGATAATGGAAAGAGAAATGCGATATAATAGACATACATTTTATTCCACAATGCTGGATGTTAGGAAGGAAGGAAGGAAGGGAGGGAGGAAGGGAGGGAGGAAAAGAAAAATTACTTTCCTCTGTTCCCTTAAACCAAATTTCATATGTTTAGAAACCTTCCCACTAGGATGGCAATAAGTTCTGTCTTAGTCCTTACTGAGACTTGTCTTCCCTCATCTCAGAATCATTCACATTTCCTGTGGTGCATACACAGTCCACAATATCTGCGGAAAGACCATCTTTTTATTCCATACTACCTAAATCCACATTCTTTGAAGAAGGGCTGCTCTATTATATCCATGCAAATTTCCCTCACCTCCCCAGGATGAAAAAAAAAATTGCTGTTCATTTCTTACCACCTCCACCACCATCCCTCTTACAAACCCTACTTTCTGTTTCTCAGGAAACTTCATACAGAAGCAGGTGCTGTTTTCAGCTATTCATGGGACTGATAAATGCCGTCCCTCTTCCAGTATCTGAATGCCCACATCCCCCTGAAACCTACCAACTTCTTCCACCCTTCAGAACAGGATGAGTCTCTCATGATTCCACCCAAATAGGAATTTAAAAACTAACCTTTCTCATTCCAAGGACTGTAGAGTGGAGAATGAAATATTGAAAGGAGACATTTTTTTTTCTGATTATCCAGTTACCCTGTAGATTGAGTGACCAAGTAATGAGACCATGAAAAGGGAAGAAAATAGAACTGGACAGAGGATGAAACAGTGGGCTAGAAACCAGTAGAGTACTCCTGGTGGAGAAAATAGACATTTTTGGTGAGTCCACCCTCCTGATCACTTTATAATCAATATTATTTTTTTCTACTTAGGCAAATGTATTGGCACATGAGTCGCAAATATCCTACTGTTCAAAGTTTTATGTTCAACTTGCTTCTTAGGCTCCAATCCATTTGTTTTCTTATATCCTGCCTAGAAATTTGTATCTGGTTCTGAAATAACAAACTCAAGAGTGTCAGGAGATCAAGAGTAGCTTTTTGCAACAGCAACAAAGATGAAGGCAAGTGAAAATAAAACCTATGTGAACGTTAGATTATTTTACTTATTGGATGGAATGTAAAGAGGAAACCTGATCATGTTTGTCAGATAGATAAAGGGTTTTTCTACAGAGCACATTGACCAACTGCTCTTTGTGATCATAAAGGAACGAACAAGAGGAAGCAACTTAATCTGAAGCCTGGGGATTTACAGACAAAGAGAACTTGGTGATACTGAAGGTCATTAAGTATTATAATCTGTTTGATAGGAATGCCATAGAGGTTTGGATTTACTGAAGAGCACTTATGCTGAAGAGAGGGGAGGAACGCAATGTTCGCTGATTGTCTCAGTTGGTTGTCTTAATTCCAAGACCTGTACTCTTTAGAGCTACACTATTTAGAAAAATACACTACTTAAATTAAAAATGTTCTAAATACATAAATCATCATAAATGTATTTCTAACTAGCTATATAGAAAAATACACTATTTGAACTTAAAAAATTAACACATAAACCAGCATTAAAGTATTTCTATTACACCATTTAAAATAATATGATGATTTACTCTGAGCAGTTAAATTATAAAGGGCCAACTATGAGACTATATTTAAATAAATTAAACTCACAATTTTAAACATAATTCTTCATGTTATGGGTTGAATTGTATCCTTAACAACATTTCTGTGTTGAAATCTTAAGCTCCAGTACCTGACAGTGTAAGCTTATTTGGAATTAGGGTCATTGTAGATACAATTACTTAAGTCAGGATGAGGCCAGACTAGAGCAGGGTGGACACAATCCAATATGACCAATGTCCTTGTGAAGAGGGAAAAGTTGGTGACTGCTGAATAACAAGGGAAGACAATGTGAACACACAGGGAGAACGCCATGTGCATATAAAAGCTAAGACTGGAGTGATGCTTCTGTAAGCCAAAGATGGCCAGCAAACCACAAGATGCTAAGGAAGAAGCATGGGATAGATTCTTCCTCACAGTTCTCAGAAGGGACTGACCCTGCTGACATTTTGATCAGACTACTAGCCTGTAATACTGACACTAAAATCAACAACAAATGTGTGTGTTCAAGCCACTCAGTTTGTGGTATTTGTTATGGTAGCCTTAGAAAACTAATGCACTGCCTCTGACTACAAAGAGATTTTAGTATAATGGGAACGAAGAGTAAACAGATAAGTGTTATGAATGGTACAATGGGTGACGTACACAATACTATTCCCAGGTGTGCACCAATCTATGGCTTGCTTGGTAAAGAGTCTCAGGACAGGAATATGATGCCCAAGCTTCTCCCCAAGCCCTTCCTGTCTCCTCTTCTCAAGTCATTCATCACCATCCACACATTATATCCACATACTCCCACCCAAGAAATCTGCTTGAATGTAGATTTCTTACTAGAATGTATCTGACATGGTGTATACAAGTAGGGTATTCAGACCTCGGCTACCCTACCAGTTAGTCAGCTTATGTAGCATAGATCATGGTTGTGTTAATATAGAGTAATGCAAACGTGTGATTTGCTTTAAGCTCACAGTCTATACAACTTAATAATTAAAAATAATGGTGCTGACTGCGAGTAGCAGTGAGAATTACATTGAGTCCAGTTATGCAAGTGGCATGTGTCTGTGCTGTTTTTACTGTTTTTCCCTAAAGCACTATTCAGCCAAAGCTCTTAGTAGTTGAAAAGAGTCAAAACTGATGTCAATGTAAGTAGCAAAAACTGGGAACATTGGTCCTAACAGATTGGTTGATTGAAACGTTAATTCGGTGATACAAGCTTTCATTCAATCTCTAGAATGTGCCCAAATATTTCTATGACCTTTTATATTTCCCTTGGTGACATACATTCAAGTGTCTGGCACCCAATCAAATTTCCCTATTACCTCTTATTCCCACTCCATAAAAAAGGAAGAAAATATCTCTCTATGTTCCATGCGAGGAAGCTGCTTACATGCTATCTGTAACTACCCTAAAGCTTAATTTGATTATTTTTATCCTTCTACATGTACAATTTGTTTCCATTTGCAAAGTCAGCATCCTAGAATTATTTCTTTCATGCCTTGCCTAAGCAGAAAGCAGATCCTTGGGAGATTGTCACAAAACAAGGGAAAAAAGCAACGAATTAGGAAAGATGTTGGTTTTGGTTTTTTAAAGACTGAGCTGATTATCTCATTACCCCAGTTTCCAGCCCACTGGCCCATGGAATGAGCACTCCTGGGTCACTCTGGGTTCTGGGGCACTGGCTGGGCTTGGTGCTCCACCCCTTCAGCTGCCGAATTCTTTCCTACTCCCGAGACAGTCTTTCATCTGCTCAGATAGGTTCTCGGGGAGAGAGTATTTTTAATTATATAGCATGTTACCCTGTCTGTATTTATTTATCCTGTAACAACTAATTTATTAGTAAAGTCAAAGGAAAAGTTCTTTGATCCCAAAGGATAAAAACTTCCCTTTATCAATCTTCATCTACTCTACTGTAATTATGGATTATTTACCCAGATCTCATCTCCCTGGCAGCTTGTAGCTAAGACGTTCATTGCTAACAAATGAGATAATGTACAAGGTGATTTGTCATTATTTCAGGTCATTACTTCTTAAGTGTTTAAATCTGTCTTTCTACAAAAGCAATTTTTGCTATAATGCTGGGTCATGGAAGATCTTGGTATCTGGACTTTGTTAGGAGGGAAATTATCTGTTTGCCTTCCTTTTCAAATTACTTATAAACACACATATATATACACATGCATTCACACACATACACACAATCTCAAAGAGACAAATGATAATGAGAAAGCTAAATCATAAAGGTTAGCTGCTATTTGGT
This sequence comes from Cephalopachus bancanus, assembly GCA_027257055.1. Lineage (NCBI taxonomy): Eukaryota > Metazoa > Chordata > Mammalia > Primates > Tarsiidae > Cephalopachus > Cephalopachus bancanus. Next base: position 5,096,986 of record JAPVLO010000097.1, on the reverse strand, counting down.
TAAGAAAGAAATAAGTGCAAATCGAAGTCATTTTTAATATAAGGAATCATAACTTTACATAAAAGTTAAATTATATTCCTACGTTGACATTTTACTGACACAACTTCATTTACTACTATGAGTGTCTAATGTCAATCAGTCTAAATGGGGAAAAAGGATAAAAACTGCCTTTTGGCTGAGACCACTACCTCAATCATGAAGACCCTAGCCAGGAATACATGCATCATCTGTTTCCTTCAGTATACTGCTAAGAAAATGTTACTGTGCTGCCCTCTAATGGTTGTCACCTCACAGGTTCAAGGTTGCCAGCTTTGAGCTGTTGAACGACCATGGCAAGAGACGTCATCAGACATGAAATGCAGAAGACAGTCTCTAAACTAAACTTAGATTATCTTTTCCAAAAGAATCACTATTGTTTCATCAGTACTAGCACTGTAACTTTTTCTACATTTGTACTTGACTTGAGAAAGCACAGAGCTCTCAGAAACTATATCATACGCTTTTTCATTGATAGATTATGGAGTAGGAAGGATCCAACTTTAGCTTGTATACAGTGTATTCTCATTGAGAACGATGAAGACATTTTTCAGAAAGCAAGCAAGACCTGGCATGTGCAGCAGCGCCCTTTAAGTGTGCTGATGATCTACTACATTTATATCTATCCATCTATCTCTATGTAGGTATGTGTATGTTTCTCTTTTAAAGCTGGAAATTCATTAGCCTGAGCATCTTAATCTGTTTTGGTAGTTTCCCTGATTCCAGGTTACTTGAAGCTTTTACGTAATCAATTTCATTTTGTCAAAAGTTAAAACCAGAATCATTGTCCAAGATTGACAGTTTGAGCTTCCAGATTTCCCACTCCTCAACCTAAGTTTTAATTGACTTCAAGGAGCTGAAGGAGAAGTAGAGAAAGCATTTTGGATTAGATGTGTTTGGTACACTTTTCATCCCAGGAACCTGACCTTCAATTACCCCTCAAGTTTGACAAAGCAAAGAATCAGCCTATAATTACAGGCAAGTGAAAATAGGAAGGCTCCTTCCACACAGCCCAGGGAAGACCTGCATCTAAACTAGCTGATCAAGTCACATAAATATTAATAACACTGTTTAAAGTGGCATGTGGTTCCACTGGCCACGCCTCAGTCAGAGCAGCTTCTATAGCCCAGCTGCTAGTTGCTGTCTCTGAGATCCATTTATAAATAATTGAAGTGTTTAGACTGAAATTACCACTCTGTATATGAAAGAGATCATTGTGTGAGTGCCCATCAGATGGGGGATCCCAAATTACTGTTAGGCTGAAGAAGATGGGACAGGCCATATTACCAGTGTGTGCGCGTGCATGTGTGTGTGTGTGTGTGTGTGTGTGTGTGTGTGTGTGTGTGTGTGTGTGTATACCAACAATCTCCTAGAGGGGAAAGGTATAGAAGAACTGCTCCTTCATCTTCTCCAGGTGAGTGGTCTAGGTCAAAGTACTGGCTTTAACCCAAAGCTTTTAAGCTCTCTTCTAGCTGGGAAATTGGTATTATAGTAAAGGAAAAAGAAAATTGAGAAAGGGAAAAAAGGGAAAAGCAAAACGTCAGAGTGTGGTACTACAGCATCACAGAAGTGTGTTTTGAATAGTTAAAGAAAAATTCAACTCACACACATAAACAGAATTTTTAGTAACATTCCTTACTCTAAGAGATACAAAGGAGGTGAAACTGTGTGAAAGCAAGAGAGAAAATAAAAGCATTATAATTCTACCATTTCAGAAATAATGATTTCTGGGAGCTGGGAGAATACACATGGCAAACTTCTTCACATTAGACTCCACAGCAGTTTTGTCTTTAATAATTTTATTCTGGAGTGTAAGAAGAACAAGTGTAAATATGGTTAACAAGTGCCAAATCCAGATTGACTGAGTCTTCACCTTACAAAATGCAAAATATCCTTAGTCTTACCTCCCCTGAACAGATGACAATAATTCTGAAGGGAAATTTAAGTCTGAATTTATTAACAAATCATTTCTTACAAAAATTATTTCCAAAGATGCTGATTAAACTAATTTGAAGAGGTTGTACAAGAGATTATTTTTTTTTTGAGTATTGTATTTCACTCTTCTAAAACTCCCTAAGATAACTCATTCTTCAAAGCAAGAAAATGTTGCTTCAGACGCACATATGTTTTACCAACAATTATTTACTGAGACTCTTTCCTGTTTAAAGTATGGTACCAGACTCTGTGGGGGGTTCAAAGATTTATAAGGCAAGGTCTCTGCTCTCAAAGAACTTGTAGTGCACAGAGATGCTTCAGTGGAATAAATCCATGTTCCCACATTGATTTTTGGATCATATCTAATTCAAAAGATTTCAAGACAACTCTCCCCTACAGAGTCTACTCAATTCCTATTGAATCATAAATATGGGAAATGTGATAGAATTTTTTATATAAAATATTGCTATAAAGACAGAGAAGCTACTAAGGATAAAAGCTGAACTCACAATTCTAGTAGCTTTACACTGAGATTATATTTGATCAGTTTGGAAGAACCATCTATAGTTTCCTTAAAATAGCAAGAAATTCTGAGAAGGATGAACCAGAGTTCAATTGTTCAGATTAACCTCTCGAGCCCATTCTGTCAAAGGGAAGATTCTCACGGGGCTTGGACCTACGATAAGGAAAATGGAGAAGGAAATTGAAGGCACATATCTGGTATATTCAAAAGTCATTATTACCTGGACTACTAAGGTAGGTTGATGCTGAGACAACTGCTATCATTGATATTTGTTTCACAAATATCACTTGCATCATCAGCTTACATACTTGCTTTCAGCTGCGCTTAGTTATTGAGCTAACCATTTGTGCTACCCAGACTCACAGTCAGTGTGTTCAGTCAGACTATTGAGCTGACACATTTCTAGGATTCTGCACATCCCTGTGTCCCGTAGACAGCCACAGGGGTGGCACACACACTCTTTTTCTTCAAATTCAGCTTCCCTTGGGAATAGGAGCTGCATCTTTGGTGGCATAATGTGGGAGGTGAGGGTGTTATATCCTCACAGGCAGCTGTTACGTACTTCGATAAATGTTATATCTGTCAAAAGTGTTGGCAGCATGAATAGAGAGACCTGGAATATGATGGGCTAAAAAGCCAGACAATAGAGAAAATATTTTCTAGCCATTGCTTTATATACTTCCTCCACTGATCTTGGACAGTTTCTCTGAAATCTATTAGTGGTTTTTTTGCCCATTGTCCTGCTTATTTCATCCCTTACTCTTAGAAGCTTGCTTTGAGAACCTATATGGGTTTTACACCTACACCTATAGATGCTATACAGGTGATTCTGGAGAAATTGTTGCCAGTCTGGTAGGCAGATCATTGTGCATTAGTGTATGGAATCCAGTCACTTCATCAATCTAATCCTTTCTTCTCTTCTTGTACAATGGCTCAAAGTATGGGTTCTCAAAGAAGATGGAGCCAGATGTGAGACTAAAAGCCTTAGAAAGACCAAGCCATCTCTGTTCATGGGTCAGTCCGGGAAATGTCCTGCAGTGCCGAGGTAGAAAGTTGATTTGGTAGCAAATGACCACTCTGTCTGAAAATTCCTCTTCTCTCTCTTTATATGAGGCTATAAGCTTGGTTGAAAAGAGAAGATTTCCCAGATAGAGAACTATCATTCTAACCTTGGGGAGCAGAGCAAGAAAAATGTCATTGAAGCATTCTCACATAGCACCTGCCAATTTCCATACCCTTTTAAAATTGTCCAGAGTTTATGAAGATGTATCCACAGCTCCAGGTGAACACCTGGAAAACAATTTTGGAAAGGTGGGTAAGCCACTGTCCCTCCTAAATCCACTCCTCTTGCACATCTGACATTCACCATTCACATTTTTAATATGTCTGAATCTCCACTACCTTGTGAGATCTTTGAGAACAAGAAATATATCTTTTTCATTTTTATAGCTCTGGTTCCTAGTCTAGTACCTGGAACATAGTAGTTTCCCTCTAAGTGTTGCTGAACTGAACTAACACCATATTTCCTATATTAGATGCTTATCCCAAATCATAGAGTTATAATAACCAACAAACAGCCCCGTTAAAAATTGGACAAAAGACATGAATAGATATTTCTCAAAAGAAAATATATGAGCAGCCAACAGAACATGAAAGAATGCTCAGCCTCACTAATCATCAGAGAAATGCAAATCAAAACCACATTGAGATACCACCTAACTCCAGTAAAAATGGCCATCACTAATCAAACAAAAAACAACAGATGCTGATGAGGATGCGAAGAAAAGGGAATGCTTCCACACGGTGGGAGTGCAAACTAATTCAACCTGTTTGAAAAACAGTGTGGCGATTCCTAAAAGAACTCAAAATTGTCCTTCCATATAACCCAGCAATCCCCCTTCTAGGAATATACTCAAAGAATCTCAAATCATCCTACAAAAAAAATGCCTGCACATGCATGTTTATTGTAGCACTATTCACAATAGCAAAATCAGAACCAACCATGCTGCCCATCAAAACTGGACTGGATAAAAAAAAATATAGTACGTATACACGAAGGATATTACACAGCCATAAAGAAGGGTAGAATTATGGACTTCATGGCAACTTGGATTGATTTGGAATCTATCATACTCAGCGATCTATCCCAGAAACAAATAACTGAGTACCCCATGTTCTCACTCACAAGTGGACCCTAAACACCTATCACAATACTACAAAAAAGGAATTGACAGTAGTGGGACACTGCCGGGGGGTGAGGGGACACATAACATCATTAAGGGTGCCTGATCTGTTTATTTTGTTGTTTTTTTTTTCTGAGTTGGAGTCTCACTCGGCTGCCCAGACTGGAGTGCAGTGGCCGCTCCCGGCCACCTCAGCCCCGACCTGCTGGACTCCAGCGATCCTTCCGCCTCAGCCTTCCGAGTAGCCGGAATTACAGGCGCGCGCTACCACGCCCGGCTGATTTTTTGATTTATTGTAGAGATGAGGTCTCGCTGCCCAGGCGGGTCTCGAACCCTCGGGCTCAGGCAATCCACTCACCTCAGCCTCCCAAAGGCGCGGGATTACAGGCTGAGCCACCGAGCCCGGCTAGGATGCCTGATCTTAATCCACATGAAGTGAGGTCCAATGAGAAGGCCAAAACTCCACCTACTTAAAACACTTATGTACACAATCCTGACTTGTACCCAACAACCTTAAATTTTTTAAAAAAATCATAAAGATCTCACCTTTGCTTTTAACAACTGAAATGTAATAAAATATTCAAAGTACTGTGAATCTAATAAGCAAAATTTTCATGTATGAATGCAGATACATAAACCAAAATTAACTAAAAGGACCAGTTTTACTTATGTTAGAAAGTAACATTAAGTAAAATATTACATTCCACATGATAAATGATCAGACTGTAATTTTTGTGTTGCCTGATATTAATACTATTGAATTATAAGAGTACAGGAGAAGACACTGTAATCATGTACTTCTTAATTTAAAAAAAACTACAGATTTGAAAAATATCATTTTGAAGAAAAAAAAATCTGAATCAGTTCATTCAATTTCCCAATAGGTAGTTGCAACAAACCTTAACTCTGAAATTCGCATTATAACATTATGTACCAAGGGTGAGTCAGGCCCTTAGGAAGAACTGAGCTCCTCTGGCTGTATATGAACTCAGCCTCAGGAGTGTCTCGAGTAGTAAAAATATAAAGTCTTTAAAAATTGGCTAGATGCGTGTGTTTGTTATAAATACAGGGAGATAATGTGTGACCTCTTTAAAGCCCTTCAAAAATAAAATTCATAAAAAAAGACTTTCTTGGAATTAAATAAGCTATTGCCCTTGAAAATATTTTGTAAATGTCGAAGCATTAGGAGTCTGTATTATATTATTAGCATATTATTAAAATTTATGAAAGATATCCCTACTCTACCTGTTCAAGTTGTCCAGCTAACTGTAAAATGCCAACTGTGAAAAAAAATGAGCAATTACTTAAATATTCTAAGCTTCAGCTGCTTCTTCTGTAAATAAAACATAGTAATACCTACCTCTAAGTATTGTTATATGTCTTCAGTGAGATTATCAACATGTGAGAAACATTAAACATGTCATCAGATGTAAGTTCTATTTACTCATCTGCCATTGAAAGACAAGATATCTGTGATTTTAAAACTTATAAGAGCAAGAAAAAAATCTTACACCTATTAAAGAAAATACAGAGAATTTTACCTAACATACATCGAAGAACAATAAATCGATCAGAAATCTGTGTTCTCTCTGTATGCTTTCTACATATTGATGTTAATTTAAATACTACCATGAAATGGTAGAATAAAGACTACACAGAAGGCCAGGTGCGGTGGTTCAAGCCTGTAATCCCAGCACTTTGGGTGGCCAAGGCGAGAGGACTGCCTTAGTCCAGGGGTTCGAGACCAGCCTGGGCAACTTGGTGAGTCCTCGTCTCTACAATAAATTAAAAAATTACCAGGTGTGGTTGCATGCGCCTATAGCTCCAGTTACTTGAAAGGCTGAGGCGGGAGGATCTCCTGAGCCCAGCAGGTCAAAGCTGCTGTGGCCGTGAGCATGCCACTGCACTTCAGCCTGGGCGACAGAGTGAGATGCCGATTCAGTGAGACTCAGATTCAAAAAAAAAAAAAAAACTGCACAGAAAACAGAGATCCAAAAAGAGTAAGAGATTACATAGAACTAAATGACCAGGTTAACACAAGGGGAAGAAGGAAGAAGTATAACAATATTTTTCTTTTTTACATATTTAATGTCTAGATGCTGCAAACTCTGCTAATTTATACAGAATAACCATGAACCAAACTAAAGCTTGTTTTGCCTTTTTATATAGCTCAAAAAACAACCAAGTGAGTTTTAATGTCTCCCTAAAAGTAATCTATGAAGTCATAAAGATGTCAGCTCAATAATCTTAACAATAGGAATCGCAAAAAAAAAAAAAAAGCATTGACAGGTGTTTCAGCTTCAGTTCTATTACCATGCTAGGATCTCAGCAACAAGTTGCAGAGTTTGGTTTAATTTTAACCCACCAAATATATTTTGGGAGGCCAAGGAGAGAGGATTGCCTGAGCCCACGCATTCGAGACCAACCTGGGCAACTTGGCAAGACCACCTCTCTACAATAACTCAAATATTAGCCAGGTGTGGTATCACACACCTGTAGTTCCAGCTACTTGGAAGGCTGAGATGGAAGTATCGCCAGAGCCCAGCAAGTCGATGCTGGGCTGGCCATGAGCATGCCACTGCCCTCCAGCCTGGGCGACAGCGAGAGTCCAGCTAAAATAAAATATAAAAAAATAAAAATAAGAATTGTGTTGGCTTAATTCAGTTAAATTTGCTCAACTTATATTTGCATCAAACAAAAGACAACCGTTAATACATGGGGGATAGTACAGTCTATCTAGATTGTTTGGCACAACTGACATTTAACTAATTTGTATACATGGGGAATATCTAAGAAAGAAATATAAAACAATTCAACAAGCACTTATGTAATGCCTACTGTGTGCATTGTACTAGGCTATTTAATGAAGTTTACTTTTTTATTTTCATTATATATTTTTTTACTAACATTTAAAAATGCTTGCAGTTTGGACTAATTTAAAACCTGGTCTGTCCTCACTTGAGACTTGGGGTTTAAAACCTCATTCGATTAAGTCCACACTGAAAAGTAAGAGAATTTTAAAACAGCTCCTATCATGCAAAAGAAGCAGTTTCTGCAGCCAGATAATTCAAGAGCAATTATTATTTTTTTTAGTTACATAAAGAGACATTTTCAAACCTCTAATTGCTCCAAATTTATCTGCTAAAGAGTCATTATGATCCATCCTTAACCCCTCTCTGACATCAGGAACTAATGTTGTAATTGAACTGTGCCATCATTGATCTCAATTCCAAACCATTAGAACAGCTGGTTTTTGCCTTTTACTGCAATTGCACCATTTCCTTCCTAATCACTCCCATGCTTGCAGATATGCTCTGTGTAACCAAGACAAAGTTGTTTAAGGCACACCTAGACACAGTGAATGGCAAACATTGCCTCGTAGACTATTATTTGCTATTGTCACATATTTAGAGTAAGGATAAAAGTGCAGACATCTTTTTTTTAAAAGCTTGTTTTCCTATTTCTTCTCTTCTTGCCCAAAAAGTCTTTATGGTAACTTAATTTAGTTTGCTTACTCATATTTATAATAGAGTTAGGAGAATCAAAGAATTTTAGATTGGTCCCACTGCTGATGCTACATACATCAATACTATGTCTTAGTCTGAAAGGATATAAAACCCATATAAGAAAAGTATTACAGTAAGAAATACAGAGAGAGCAATTGTATTTGAGCCATGGAATTAGAGTTATGCATTAAAACAGCTCTAATACACTTTAACATTTACTATAATCTTGATCTAAAGGTTTACTTCAGCTCTAATCTCAATGTAGGGATGAAAAAAAAGAATCTCTCATTCAGTGGAGGTTAACTTGATCAAATTCTTGAATTTCACGACCTAATTTAAGAACTTTCTATTTATTTTTGTTGTTTAGCATAAGTATATGTGTTATTTCATAAAACCTCTGTAAAACTTTGCAGTTACATTTGAAATATAAAGGGTTTTTTTGTTTTTATTTTTTAATCTCAGAAGGTGTTTTAGGCTTTATCAAGACCCATCCCTCCTTCTGGCATGAAAATAATTTTGTAGTGGGTAAAACTCTGCACCAAAACCATGGACTTGGCAATGGAAAGAGCACGGGGGGGAGAGAAGGCATAGGAAACACCATCTTCTAATCTTGGCTTCAGAATTACTAGCCCATTTTTCACCTACTATTTCTAAGCTTTGATGTCTTTGTTGTAAAAGAAAGAGTTGAAAGAAATGGACTCTCAGCTCCTTCTGGCTATTACTTTAGGAGACTAAAAAATAAAAAGTTATAGAGAACCATTATTAGTATATTTGAATTAATATAGTGTCAGAGATATAGCCAGACATTATTTAAAAGTGGTAAAGGCTGCAAGAGGAAAGAGAACCCATTGTAAACATAGAAGGACATGGCAGGGATTGATGAGGCCATATGAGTTTGCTGATTGGCATTTATCTGGAGATCTGGAGGAGAAACTAACATTTTGTATCTTTAAGACAGGAATAAGTGGTACAAGTTGGATCAAGATTGGGGGAGGTGAATTAGAAGATGACAGTGAAAGTTATCTCCTTGGATGTTTGCATTTCAAAGAGATGGCTCCCAGGTCTTTGTGGAAACACATTTGGGTGGCAGAAAATTTACATTTCAAAGAGCAGAAAGAATTGCTAATTGGAGGATTTTTCAGGTGAGTATTATAAGTGGAATGGGACTGAGTCATTCTATGCTTTAAGCTGCTAGAAGCCATATTAGCATTTGGTCAAGGAGTCTTCTTCATCAATCACAATGGAACAGTCCAGGACGTTCATAACTGTCTGGCGTCTTGGAGGAGACTGAAGCTCAGATGAGAATACTTTCTACTATAGCATAGACTCAAAATTTTAGAAGGGATGAGAAGAGTCTACTTTTACAACAATTTGTTTCTGCCATATATGGACATTTTTGAAAAGGAATAAGAAAATAAGCAGGCCCAAAATATCTTTGTCAATGGCTCCATCTAGCTTTATTATAGCACTTTCTTGAGTCATTTAAATATCTGTTGCTGCATATCTCTTAAATGCCTAACAGTTAAATGTTCACCCCATTATAATACTATTTGCTCCCCCAGAAAAATGTGTCAAGTGTGATACTCTGGAGAGCCATAGTAGAGAATGACAAGCCCTCTTCATTTGTATCAATAATCATAATTCTTCAAATTCTCCTATCACCTTTTCTAAAATAAGACATTTCAAGCTGAAAGACCTTGAAAGGGCATTTCTCTGTAAAGTCTTATTTAGCGTTCATGAAAAATTTAAATGTAAGTTTTTGTAAATGCAAATGAAAATATTAAAGGTGCTCAATATATTCACAGAGCAGATTGATATTTTTTCATGCAATAATGTTAATGTGCTGTACCCTCTACAGCGGCACCATAATTAAACCTGTTGGCATTTCCATTTTAAACCTAGTCATAAAAATCCCTCTGAGCAATAATGTGCCATTCCAAGACTCAAACCAACAGTTTCCACTGTTTAGGAACAATATTTGAGAAAGTTTTAGCAGGGGGTCAAGTTCTAATGAGGTAAAACATTTAGCATAATTTTTTTCTTATTTCACCCTAGAAGCTTGTTTGGCTTCTGAAAACTAATTTCAATCTAATGTGTGATATTTATAAATAGGACAGACATGTAGCATGAAAACTGCATTCAAGCCGCAGTTGAGAAAGAAAGCATAGTTTATTATTTTGTGATATATACAGTTTTATTGGGCCTAGAGCTTAAATATTTTTGGAGGGCAATGTTTATGAAAAAGATAGTTACAAGTTCAAAATTAGAAATGCAAGTGAATATTTAGAATGAGAAAAGTTTTATGATTTTACAAATATCATAAAGTCCAGAAGGTCCAGCTACTTGGAAGACTGAGGTGGAAGGATCGCCAGAGCCCAGCAGGTCGAGGCTACAGTGGCTGTGAGTGTGCCACTGTACTCCAGCCTGGGCAACAAGAGTGAGATTCCAACTCAAAAAAAGAATCCAGAAGGATAGCAAAATATGCTTATAAAATTAGCTGTTTCAGTACTATAATACTTTTTTAAAACATATTTTGACTTCATACTCATTAATCACTCTAAAGATAACAAAGATTTTGTAATATAATTTATTATAGAGGGAATTCAGTCAGTCTTTCCTGTACTATCAGAGGCTGGCAAACTTTTTCTACAAAAGGTTAGATAGTAAATATTTTAGGACTAGAGGGCTTTATGGTCTCTCTCATAACTACTTATCTCTCATTATAGCACAAAAGCAAAAATGCACATGCTTAAGTGAATGAGTATGTCTGTGTTCCAACAAAACAATTTATGGACCCTGAATTTTGCATTTTATATAATTTCACATATCCTATGTTCTTTTTTCCTCAGTTATCTAAAAATGCAAAAATATTTCTTATCCATACAAAAAACACAGACTAAAATTTGATGACTTTCATCTTACCTTGGTTGAGAGAAGCTTGTTTTTTATAATTGACAGATTTTAAAAGCTATTTCCAATTTCTCAAATCATTGTTAATAATATGTATATTTTGAGATAGTTGTCATATTTGAAAAAAATACTTTTATATTTGAGCTTTTTGAGTTTTTTCTGCTGTCCAACTAGTGTTTTTTAAATTAATGATATTCATTACAGCTCATCATTGATAACTTCAACGTAAAATCATTGATTATATTAATTTCATTGTCTTTGTTATATTATTAGTATTTTGCATTAAATTACCAAAAAATTTTAATATCTTCCCAATGTGGTCATATAATTCTACTTATATGGTTCAATTTAAGAATCTATTTACTCTTAGAAAAAAGTATCACTTTCTCTTATTATTGCTTTTGCTACATTATGAAAATTTTTGGTTATAATTATATTCTAATGTTAGCATAATTTATTTTGACTTAATCCCTTGCTTTGATAACTTTGTTTCAGATTTTTACATTTTTAACTGGAAATTTCTCTCAGTTTTTAAATTTCTCTCAGTTTTTAGAAAAGAATGGACCTATCATATATATTAAACTTGAATCTAATTTCTCATTTATTTTGTTAGAACATTCCAAAACATCCTTTCAAATTACCTGACACCCTTGTGTCAAGATGCCAGGTCAGGTGGCACAAGAGACAATAAGATATTCCAGGAAGCCATTGTTGTGCCAGGACAGTTAGCACTCGTTTAACTCTACATAAGAGTGACTGAAAACTACATGAGTATGTTCCATTAAACCCAATGAATGTATTCTCAATTCAATTGTGCCTTAGCCAGATACCAAATACGCCTGTAGCCACCCCAAAAAAACAAAAAAATTGACTAACTCTATAATAATGCTAAGACCATGGTGGGACCCTTTCCTAGCCTTGAAGGCGTTTTACACACCTTGTTTGCCTTCATTCATTCCCTGGTAAATCTGTAATATCTCTGACTGTTTCCCATGAGGTCTATCATGCAGCTGAGTAGTTACCTGCATCACTGCCCATTACATTCTCTTGACCACAAATGGCCAGGGTATTCCAGAGGCAGCTAATGAGAACACATACCACTCACAAATTACATACCAGGTCATTTTTTTAAACACAAAAAGTACAGTAATCATTCAATATTTTTTGAAAAGTTATTTACCGAGATTTCGAGTGTAATGTTTATGCTTTCATTAGACAAAGCACCACAGAAAATTTTACATTTACAATAACATCATAATTAAACATTCTAATTTAATTTGGTGATTGTTCATATGTCTTATACTCTAGGAACTATAATAAATATACAGAAATTAAACAGCATAACAAGCAGAAAGGCTAAATTTGAGGTGGAAAACAAGACATTTATGAAGCCTCTCACACAGTAAAAATATTAAAAAGGTCAATTACAAGCTTACAAAAACAGATTCTATTCCAATGTAAAAAATAATTACAGTCAGCTTATTGTTTTTTTCCATCATTCTAGACATTCCTTTCAAGAGTGTCAAGTGAAGAAGAAAGCAATAGGAGGAGAGTTTCTGGTTTAAGTAACTTCAAAGCTTAGAAAGCAACCACCACGCTCCTGAAGATAGTCACAAAATTCCCTTTGTGTAAATAGAATCATTTGAGGATTCATTCATCTGCAGCTTAAAACTCTCTCTGTCCTTTCCTCCTGTGCTTCTTTTAGCCTTAGGGTCCTCGCAATACATTTCTGGTCCTAAACTCACAAACTTTGGAGAATCTATTGTTTTCCTAATATAAGCCCAATCATTTTTTTCAGTATAATGATTATCCATGTAAAGGATAATTAACTCCAAGAAATTACTATTTTTTTTATACTCGGACACCACAGCAATAGGACAGGTACATCAAAGTGTATTTTCCATCCTATTAAGTTAAATACTTTATAGTTAATTTTAAAATACATTCCTTCAAATCTCCCTGGCTTTGAAAACACTCAAATACAATCCATAAGACTACAGAAAAAACAATAGATAAATTAGAATAATAGAAATAGTAATCATATTACACAGAAAAGTACTTCATTATATTCTTAAATTTGTGGTTCCTTTAAATTATAAGCTAGCCTATGGCATTTAAAATATGGTTTACTTTTAAAGCTTCAATATATACATGGTGTGGCCGGGCACAGGGGCTCACACTTATAATCTCAGCACTTTGGGAAACCTGAGGCCACAGGTTTGAGACCAGCCTGGGCAACTTAGCAAGACTTCATCTCTACAGTAAATCCAAAAATTAGTCAGACGTGGTGGCACGTGGCTGTAGTTCCAGCTACTCGGAAGGCTGAGGCAGAAGGATCGCCTGAGCCCAGGAGGTCGAAGCTGCAGTGACCGGGAGTGTGCACTGCCCCCTAGCCTGGGCGACAGAATGAGACTCCAACTCAAAAAATAAATAAATATACACATGGTGTAATAATGAAACTGTTTTCTTTTCTCATGCATTTATCAAGCATCCTTTTGAAGGTAAACTTCTACCTTACAGCAGTTAATGTTGGTGTTACAAACATGACTTAATTGAGAAACCAAAGTAATAATATTTTTATAATTATATCCCCCATAATATTTATGTATCATTATTATTATGTTACAGAGTTACTTTCAATGTGTACTCCTATTAATATGTAACAGACAATTTACAAACACTGTAGAGCTTTGGGGAAAACGTTTAGAGAAAATGCTTAATTAGGCAATGGTGTGAATTTTGACATCTTTCTTCATGGTTCATAGAATATTCTCTTGCTGACACATATCTTCAGTAGTTTTATGAACAGAAAATCTTATTTTCTCAATATTAAAAATAGTATTGCAGGGTCACAGTATGGTGAGAAACTCTAAAAATGTGTTTTATTTATGTTTTAATAAATGACATGTTGCTAAGTAAGCCAAAATTATCTAATAGCACTGGAAAATCAAATTTGCACTAAAATATACTTTTCACAAGATATGATGGATATGTAATGGAGAAAAACAACTTTGAATCCAATAAGTCCCCATTTTAGTTGAGAATAAGCTTGGGGCATAAACATCATGCTTCAGGAAGTCTGAAGTATTTCCACCATCGTTCCACTGTTATTGTCAACATTGGCACTTATGCCTTGAGTAACTTTTCTGCCAGCAAATGTACTAAAATTCTAGAATCTTTAGTTAGGACCCCTAAAGGCCATCAAATATGATTTAAGTTAAATAACTGAATCTCTTTGGTTTTTATACTTATATAAACCACACAATTTTAACAACAAAGATATTAATGGAAATCATTTATTTACATTAATCTATTAATCTCATTTCAATTAATCTGATATGAAAGCATCATATTTCTCATTTCTAATTTATAGGATAATAAATCCTAAAATGTTATTAATTTAGAGCATTGACCCACTTATACACATACACTGTGTGGTTCAACTCTAAGATAATTTATATATTTCTTTATTTTCTGCTCTTCAAAGATTTCACATTTTCAGGCAAGTACATACATGGGTGGTTTATTCCTAAGTTGTATATACTACTGCAACAGTGTCAGAGGAAGCTCTAGTTAGTGTTCTCAGCCAACCATATTGGCCAAGAGACCTTGTTATATTCAAATCTAAACATAGTATTCTGTAAAATATATACCCTCACAACATATAGTCTCACAAACAAATTTCTCACTAACGGACCTTTACATGTTTGAAAAGGAGGAGGTATTCAGAAGGACATCCTTGGTTTATAAATTTAATTTTGTCTCAGAAACAAAGCTTTTCAGGAGGGAGTAGATCCCCATGAAATAGAAACCCTTACTCTTTTCCATGAAATGACTTAATCTTTTTTATCTGATCATCCCACTCAAAGGAGCAGATGGAACAGTTGCTCTTCTGAGCATCCCCAAAGGGGGGCCTTGTCAACAATTTTCAAGGCCCTAGAGTGACAGGACATTTGTTAACACATACTCTGACCGAAAGATGTTGTAGGAAATGCTGTGGAAACAGGCCACATGTGCCATAGCAAGAAAGAAACCAAAGCAAGCTTTTTGTTTTTTTGCCTACAGTTTCCCAACCAAATAAAAATTTAGACCATTTCCTAGTCCCTGTGCCAGACGCCATTACCTCATTCTCTGTCGATGATAAAACCTGGTTCTACCAGAGAACGCCCAACATTAGCATGTCAATGAATATTTACCAAGCTAGCCATGTCAGCATGTTTTTGTTTCAGTATTTTTCAAGGTTAGTTGCAGCAGCAAATTGTGACTTGCAAGGCTCTAGCCCTATGTAGTCTTCGTAGGCCACACTTCACTACCCTTGGTGATTGGGTGCTTTGATATGGATTGACAGCTGATGGTTTCTCAATCTCATGTAAAATGTGGATAACAGAATCTTTTAGAAACTTTGCACTTTTGATGATCTATTACCATATATCCTACATTGAAAACCATGTGCTTACTATTCAAATGCAGCTTTGAGACAAGTCTCTTTCCTTTTCAAACAAAATTTTGCCCCTTAGCCACTTCAGAGAGAAATGCTGAAGCTGCCCTTATTGCGGGGTGTTCATCTATGTAAGATAGGAATAAAGAAAAGAGACCCACACCAGGTTGCTGGTCATTCATCTGTTCAGCTGCCAAAACATCACATAGATGTCCATTCCAGTCAGGCCAAATTATCAGAATTCATTTTCAGAGTATCCAAATACCATATGGAATCAGGTAGAGACTTCCAGAAGACTGTGACAGCTGAGAGAATTATCTGTCACTATCATACACAGCTGAGTTTGAAGTAATGATGAAAAGAGAAAATGGTGGACTATATTTCATGAATTTGAAATAAGAAGGTTTTAAGTGCATGGTCTAAATTCCATCCTGGAAATGTATGACAACCACAATGACTCTGATAAAGATGAGTGGAGAAGGCTGTAAAAATAATACCTTGGATTAATGTATTTAGTAAAAGTGTAAAAGCAATCCAGTCTTTCACTTCTCAGGAGATTAGCTAGATTCCTTTATTAGAAATTACTCAAATAACACATACCAACTTAAAAATATTCTCAGAAGAGGAACGTGCTGCTTTCAAGAATCACATTTTATCTTACTTCGTCCTCAAATAATAGAGTCCTTGGTGGTTTTGACAAGTCTTGTGCAGGCCTATGATTTGCATGAACTTCTCTGAGCTTCTACCTACCTAGTTTACTTCTGGTAAGTTTTAATAAATTAAAATATAAAGTTGCACATAGAAAATACTTGTTCTTTTTGTTTTTCATTCAAAAATGAAAAGTTTTTCAGAACTCTAAGGTTTTCAAAAAATGAAAATTAATAATATTCATTTTCTTCTTCCATCACTAAAACGAAATTAATTATACAAGTCAACCATGTTGGGTTCCAGGTGTTATTGGGGTCAATATCATATTATATTGTACAAATCATACACAGATTCTGGGCATTTGGGCTGCATTGTTCTTTGAAACAGAGAACTTCCCACATGGATCCGTGCTCATAAGATTCATGAAAATAGAAGCATTGTCAAGACGAACTTGGCAAAAATCAAAGTTTCTAATCTCCCATCATGACCCTGACTCTTCCAGATCGGACAGTTTTGACATACCTAGCCAAAGGCCTATTGTTCTGATCATTTTCTTTACACAGTGAACTACAATCCTTCCAACTCATCCCAACTCTCTTCATCTGTTCATGGAATAAAAATACCTGACTTCATGTTTAGATGTAGGTGCAACATTTTTATTCCAATCTAGTCAGTACCTGCAATGTTCAATCAATCCATGTATCTTTAATGGTGTGAAGACTGTGTGATTTTTCTTGGCTCAGCACCTGGCCCCCTGGGCCACTTCCTGGACACTCAGTATGTGCTTCTGACACCTGGTGACATGGGATGGTGTTGTTGCTGCTGATGTACACATTTTAACAAGAGCAATCTACAAAGTATGACTACAAAGTCATTCTCAAACAGAGAATAAGGCCTGAGTTCTGGGTATCTGTACTATAACGTGCATCCCAGATGATTCTGATGCTAGGGATTGACAACTATACATCCAGCAATGCTGCTATTGAGAAGCGATGTCATCATCATAACTTTATATGTAAGTTAGTACACTGTTTTTGATACAGTAAGCTTGATATTATTTTTTTCCATCTAAAAGGGATTTAGAGACTTGTCCTTTGGGAGATTCTCACAGAGCAGTGTCCTAGAATTTGAAGTTAGCTTGTGTTGCTGCTGAATAGCATCAAAGAAAAGCTCTCTATGATTCAAAGTGCACAAGGAAAAAGAAACACAGAGATACACTGCTAGGTGATTTACATATATTTTTTGGTTTAATCAAAGGGCTAAGTGCTTTGCTTGACATAGATCCTCACAAGAACAATTTTTTTGTGTGCCAGAAAAGGCACTCATTGGTAAGGAGACAACAGTGAACAAAATATAAAAAGCCCTGTCATCATAGAGTTTATCATCTAGTAAGGGGTGTCTTAGGACTGCTATATCAAAATACAATAAACTGGGTAGCTTATAAACAATAGGAGTTTTCAGTGCTAGAGGCTGGGAGGCCCAAGAATCAGCAGCTGGCAGATTCAGTTGTCTGGTGAGGACCTGCCTCCTGGATTGCCATCTTCCAACTTCTAACCTCAGATGGCACAAAGGCCAAACAAACAAGGGCCTTTGAGCTTCTTTTAAAAGGGCATTAATCTTATTCATGAAGGCAGGGCCTCTCAAAGGCCTCACTTCCTAATACACATCCTCACTTTGGGAGTTAAGATTTCAACTATAAATTTCAGGGTCACACAAACACTCAGACCATAAAGGGAAACAGACAAGAGTAACATATAATACGTTACATGGAAATAAGTCCCATGGATGAAATAACTTGGGAGAAGGGGAAACAAGTGAACATGACACAGGATGGCCAGGGTAGGCCTTTCAGAAAAGATGCTCTAGAAACAAAGAAAACTGAGAAACATGGTTACGTTTGAATTCTGTTTTCTTTCTTTCTTCTTTCTCTCTCTCTCTTTTTTTTTTAATGTTGCCCAGTATGCTCTCAAATTCCTGGCCTCTATTAAACCTCACACTCATGCCTCGGCCTCCCAAAGTACTGGAATTAGAACCATGAGCCATGGCACTCAGTCATTGGATTCTTAATTTATTTTGAAGATAGAGTCAACAGAATATGCTCATAGATAGATTAGAGTAGGAGATTTAAAAATTTAAGAATTATACCAAAACTTTTGACTTAAGTAAAAGAAGAGGCTGAGAATTATTTATTGAGTTGAACATTATTATGTGAGATGGGTTATTACTTGCGTGCCATTTTTAAAACTAAAATTTGAAGGCTCCCATTAATTATGGGCTTGTTAAAGGTAACGCAGTCCACACATGGTGGCAAATGGTTTTAAACTAGTCAGAAGAATACTGGAGCCTATACACTCCATCATAAAAGCAGTTATAGCACCCCCCAGAATCCCCCAAGCTTTCTTTGAACCTAGCCCTTAGAATGAGCAGAGATGGGAAGAACAGAACTGGAGTCCCTCCATCTGTGCTCAGGGACTTGGAAACATGGTTATGCCAGGCTATCAATATCACTTTGCACACTCCCCAGCAGAGCAAGGAGACCTGCCTGCTCCTTTGCCTTGACATTTCAGAGATTCCTACTGCACATTTCTATCTATATATATAGGCAGGTCCAGCCCCTGGCAGGTGCAGGATGCAGAACAAATCTCAGTGCCTCTCCTCTGTACCAACACTCTCCAGCATATGGTATGTGGGTGGAATTAGGTTAAAAAGAACATCAAGGACAACCTTGGAGGAGAAATGAAATTATTGCCAAAAGGAAACATGCGATGGAATAAAGGGGGCGTGCTAGATGATAAAGGTGTTGGAGTGCTGATTATTTATACAAGGTATCTGCCACTGACCATCTGTCTATTGTTTTTCAAAAGTTTATACATAGACTATTAAGTTTCAGGCTCAGTTGGGAAGGGGGAGGAAAGCAAAAGAAAACATTAACAGGGTTGTCAGCTATGAGCCAGACACAGGACTAGATGCTTTGTATACATTTTCACAGCCCCGTGTGGCATTGACATTATTATGCCAATTATATAGAGACGAAGTCACTCAAGTTGAGGCTCAAGCTTACCTCTGCTGCACAAAGTCGATATGTAAGTTCCATGAGGGTAGGGACTGTCCTTGTCGGGTTCACTCTGTGCCCCCAATGCCTAATACAGTACCTGGGATTCTGGGGGACTCATTGACTTTAGTGAGTCATGCTTCTATTTCCAATTCTGGTTCCAGGCCTGGGATCATCTCTCTCTCTTCAACTGGTCTCCTCCCTCCTCACTAGGAGGAGAGGAAAATCTCAGATTCCCAGGGCTGCTTCTGCTCCCCAGTGGCTGTGACTGTAGGCTTCAGACAGCAGGACAAGCCAGCATGAGCATCCTCTGCAGTGATGGTTACTACCCCAAAGGGAGCTAAGGTTGGAAAAAAATAGAGGCAAGCAGCCTGTCCTGTGTATCTGTGGCTTGTCCACTCTCAAAATTGGCATAGGAGAAGGGAGCCTTCCCTTTTATGCTGACAACTGTGTCTGTCCACATATGAGATGAGGCTCTGAATGTCCATCATCCCCCAGGGTTCTGCTTTGGAGTTTTGCTCTGGATCGGCACCTCCACCACCCACCTCCCATACAGCTGGTTAGGCCACTTCCTGTTCTCTGCCACCTGCTTCTCTGAGTCACTGGTCTTTAAGTTTCTGAAGTATACCCAACCTCCCTAACAGCCTTAATTCATTTCTTCTTTCAGTTACCATTTATTCTTAGCAGAAGCACTAAGAATATAAAATGGCAGCACATACATGACATGAATTAAGGAATTGTGCAAAAAATCTATGCCTGTACATATATATATATATTTTTGAGTCAGACTCTCACTCTTCACCCAGGCTGGAATGCAGTGCCACAGTCACAAACAATGGAGATGGGAGAAGATTTTTTTTTAACAAACAAACAAACAAAAATTAGACTGACATTTCTGTGTCAGTCTACAATAATGTGAAATTTTTCTTTATTACTGCCTATAAATAAGCTCACACAAATCCAATAGCGGTTTTGACCAGGTACTGCCTACTAAGAATCTGTCCCTATAATTTTCATCTTTAGAGCAATAATTCAAAACATCAAAACTTCTCTAAGCAAGCAAAGGTCAACAATGCAATTACTTATTTTTCCTTTCTCCCCCTTCCTTTGAACCTCCCATTAGGCAGCAGAATCTTTTTCACCTAAGAAATATCTATGATCTAAAAATATATTATAATTTTGAAGTAGGACTTATAATTAAGTTAAAAACATGTTCTATTATATTTATAAATTATTCCTCCTTGATGTGTTTGCAATCCCACTCTTTGTACAGAAGCAAGAAGAAAAGAATAGTGTTACCACTTTTGATGCTCGATAGCTCTCCTCCCACTGGAAAGAAGATACTTTATATTCCAGAGCAGGTCGGCAGTGTCTCCTTTTCATAGCTCCTTCTCTCCCCACTTTTTCAATGTGCCCTAGTTTGTGTTTATTTGTTTTATTTATTGGGGGTGGGGGGAGTTGCTGCAAACTTTTAAAGTTTCAAATACTTACCAGAAAGTGATGGGGGAAAGTAAGTTTAAGATTTACATCATTAGACTGCAGGGAAGAGCCAAATGTGCTTAGAAAGGAGAAATTATCCAAATCACTTTGTACTTGGCCATCCTTACGAAGGAGAGGTCATGTTCTATACAAAGGGCTTCACAGCCTTTATACTCTGCATAAAACAGTGATAAAAATCGCGCTAACAGTTGCCTACTAATACTTAAAATCAGGGAATTGGTAGTTCATTACCCAGTTGTACCAAAGCATTGCACATCAGAACTCTTGAACCCATTTAAATCTGTTGGTGTGTTTGTAATTTACAACATTTGCAATTTGTATTGCTATTCTTTAATAAAAATATACATTTATGCATACATAGTAAAAAAAAATTTCTAATAATAATTAGATAGTTCAGCCAAGTAAAGCCACTGGGTCTTCAAATATAAGCATTAATCTCTAGGCACTTGGTTTTCATTTGACTTCGTTTTGTTTTTGGCTTGAAATATTTTCTCAACAATTGAAAACACAGAAAGGAAGTCTGATTTTCACAGGATTTCACAGAATCCTCTCCTAATCAGTTTTTTGCTATATGACTGACAAGAGATTAGTAGAGGAACTTTCTCTCTCTTTTTTTTTTTTTTTTTTTGAGTTGGAGTCTCACTCTGTTGCCCAGACTGGAGTGCAGTGGCTGCTCCCAGCCACCGCAGCCTCTACCTACTGGGCTCCGGTGATCCTTCCGCCTCAGCCTTCGGAGTAGCCGGAAGTACAGGCATACGCCACCACGCCCGGCTGATTTTTTGATTTAGTGTAGAGATGAGGTCTCGCTGCCCAGGCGGGTCTCGAACCCGCGGGCTCAGGCAATCCATTCCCTCCCTTCTTCCCCAACAATGCCCAGAAATTATCAATCTCTCCCTTGTGCTAGTTTGACTAATGTTCAGAGCCGAGCCCACTTATGAGTGAGAACATGCAGCATTCAGTTCTTTGTTTCTGTGAAAGATCACTTAATGGTCTCCAACTTCATCCAATTTGCTCCGAAGTCCATGATTTTGTTCTTTATGGCTGTGTAATACTCCATCATGTACATGTATCACATTTTCATGATGCATTTACTTTCAAAGCCCATCAAAAGTAAAAGGACTTTCCATGCAGTACTGGGGAGGAGAAATTGTGCCCCTTCAGGGAACCTCCTGTCTGATCCCTTAAGCTACAGAGAGAGAGGTCCCTTAAGCTCACCACCTATCAGAGTCCTGAAGAACTTTTATAAATACAGGTTTTGTATCATAAATACAGATCTTCAAATTAGAAGATCTAGAAGGGAGGCTTTGCCCCCTCCCAACTTTTTTTTTAATGCTCTCTCCTGGGTAATTTTGCTATATAAGCAAGTTTGGGAACAGCTACCTTATTAGGACAATGATCACATGTTTCCTAATTAGTCCCCATCCGTCACATCCCCTGTTCCTATAGTAGATAAGAGCTATCACTTATTCATTTGTTAACAACACATGTGGTTTATTTAGGCAAGAGAAACTAGAAATCTCAGGCTCTTAGAAGATTGTCTTGCTTTAGTTTCTGATTTTCTTAATGTTGATCACTTGGGATGAATTCTTTATTATCTGAGAAAGTGATATTCTGCCTTGATCAGCCCTGCTATAGCAACTCTGGTGTCAACATGCCACCAACACAGGCATTTCTTTCTTTATATTTTTTCTCTTTCTCTCATTTTCTTCCTTCCTTCCTTCCTTCTTTGTAGATGGGATCTCACTATGTCACCCAGGCTGGTCTCAAACTACTGGCCTCAAGTAATTGTCTTACCTTGGCTTCCCAAAGTCCTGGGATTATAGGAGTGGGCCACTAGGCCCAGCCAACTCAGGCATAATTCTAAGCCAGCATCTCTAGAAGTAACTAGTCCTTTCTTCCTTACAAGATAACCCTTGTTTTCCAATCTGAAATCTTTCAGTTTGGTCTTGTACATTATTTGGCACCTCCTCTCCATGAAAGAACTGATGTCTCAAATGCCATGTTTCCTTCTAGACTATATAACTGAAAAGAAAGCAAGCACTGTGCTATATTTATTTTTATGCCCTTTACAATTATTCTTTTAGAATACATTGAATTATTTGACCAGGACTGAACTGTTTATAATTGTAGAAAATCATGGCAAATATGCCACATCCAGGAGACTTTTCAGGAACCTAGTTTATCCATAGCCTTCTTTACTGCTGGGTGTGTTCTTCATTACAACTCCTGTCAGAACTTCACAGGCACCAGCACAAATATCAGAAAGTGCTGCACAGCTACATCACCCGACCCCAGAGTTCCTCACTTTGGCAATGTACCACACTGTTATTCCACAAAAACGTGACATTGATGCCCTCAATAAATGTAACACTAACTATTCCTAGCTAGAAAGAGGAGGGGAAAATAACATGTTCAAAAGCACCTGCATGAAACAAATGCTTTCTGGGAGAAAATGTGAAAATTAGATATGGAGAATCCTTGAGATAAATTTTCACAACAATTAAATGTGAGATCCGAAAGAAGAAACGTTGGTTCACAACGAACAAAAGTACAAAAGAGTTTTATTTATCAGAAAGAAAAGAATCACTTCTCTATTAGAATTATAGTCTGTAGCCACAAAGGGATGGTGGCCCACCCTTCATTCAGAATGGTTCCAGGGATGTGGTACATTTTGGCAGAATGCAGAAACTAAAGGCATGCAAGAAACACTCCTAACTACTCTTCCTCAACAGATGTAGATTGTTCCCTATTAAACTGGCCAAGGGCATCTCTTTTACTTCTTGGGAAATTAAGGAGAATAACAAACAGCACATTGTGTTCACAGCCAGCTAAAGAGGAGAAAGTTCAACAACGTGTGTCTGTGTTAGAATAGGAAATGCTGTGGGTTTAATGTGAGGACCCAAATTCTTCTCTTATTTTTCAGCATCCTTCCCCCTCTTGGAGGAAATGCTGTCATGAAAAAAGTTTCAGAGTGGTCACACATAATGATGGAAGCATGCGTGTACACACACTTGGAGAAGGGAGTGCATGTTATTTCTCACCAAAACAAACGTGTGTGGCACTTCTGCTTTTTATAGAATTTGACTTTACCTATTTTTTCAATGAGGAAAAAGAGACAACAGTGTCCTTCTTCTGTGCCCTGTTCTTAGGATTGAGAGCACAGATCCGTCTCCAAATCTATTCAAATCAGAACTTCCATTTGCATTCTGGACAATTAATAGAGTTAATGCATCAATCAATTTATCTAATTAAATGTATTGAAATACCTTTATATCCTGTTTCCTGATCACTGGGAATCAGGTTCTGTGGATTTTAAACACACCTGCAAATTACTTTTCAGTGTTCAAAGTACAAGTAGAAGTTTATCATTTGAGACTAAGAAGAAACAAGTATCCATAAAAATGAGATAAGGATAGTTTTTGATAAATGTAATAAAGTAAAAAGAAAATAAGCTTTTTCATCTTTTTTCTTCTTTTCCTCCTGCCCCCTTCCATCCCTGTATTTTCCCAAATCAAAATACAATCTCACATAATTTTTCATCTCTCTCTCTCTCTCTCTCTGACACACACACACACACACACACACACACACACACACACACACACACACACATATACACACACACACCTTTTCATCTTGCCTTGGTACAAATCGGGAAGGCTGCATATTTTCTTTTGGAAGTTTAGTCTTAATAGCTGCTCTGTATCAGAAATAGCCTGAGTAACAAATAACGCTTAACCAAATATTTCTAAACAATTTAGGAGACTGAAAGGAAAGGTTATTGAGAGAAATATTTTACCTTTAATATCTGGCTTCTATGATACACACATTCTATGACTTTTTTGTTTATTTCTAAACCTCTGGATGAGAAGTGTATATAAAGATCTCCCAGAATTGATGTTGATGGCAATTTCTGGATAAAGTTTCTGGCTAAACTGAAAGTATTTGAACTTAAAGGAAAAAATCAACATCTAAAAGGGGTAAGCATTCACCAGTTCTTCAAAGATATTCCTGAACTTTTACAAGGCTTAAAATCACATATTGTTCACCATATTACACATAGATAAATTGCTGTGATAAAATGCATTGTTTATTGAAACTGAGCAACACTGAAGATTTAATGAGCATCTTCTCACATACAGTATTTGGCTGCAAGTAACTCAGAATATGTTATAAGAAAAAAAATTTCCATTGGGAAAATGACCTAGAACTGACCACCTAAGTTTTGGTCCTTTTAAGCATCCAACATAATGCTGGTTCTTATGGCAGAGAAAGGATATTAACTGATAAATAGAATGTATTTTCAAAGTTATTTGAAAATTCCAAATAAAATTGATCCAATATCCTAATGTCATATGTAAAAGCTGCACATACCATTGATGAAGAATAAAAGAAGAAAATATCCTAGCTCTACTTAAATCACCACAAAGAAGATCAAACTTTCTATTCAGGAGGAAGAAAATTTTCTTACAATCATAGATATTGTAGCTGAGAAATGCTTCGGGGAGATCTTTCCTACCTCTTAATTTTACAGATAAGAAAACTGGGGGTCAGATAATTTAAGTGGCTTATTATAGTCATCTTGATTCTTAGTTTTCCATGTGATACCCTATCATGCAAATCTTCTAAGATTTGCTTTTCTCTTGTAAATCACATAAGTAAGAAAGAGTGTGCACCTTTGTACAATACCTACCTGCCAGTGGAAAGTTAACTGTGGTAGCTAAGTAGGTTTTAGCATCTGAGATGGACTCAACAGGTTCATATTCCCATTCTCCCCCACCTCTTCACTGACAGTTTTTTAAAAGGAAATGCAATATATTTTCTCTCCTTTTAATTTATCTTCTCATGGACTACTGACAGTAGAATTAATTTAGAAATTCTATTTGTTCAAGCTAAATATTTCTGTCATAAAAAAATGCTAACTGCTATTTTTAAAAGGCCTGTTGTTTGGTATCATATGTTTGCTTTGCTAAAGCAAGGTGTAGAGACAGAGAGTTGAACTGGGCATGGTGGCCCCCTACAGGGACACATAAAGTGGCATTTCAGATGACAGAAAAGGGACAGAACCAGGTAAGGATTTTTTTGCTTCCTCCTTACTTGTTAAGAAATAGGACCTCCACACTTAAAGCATAAGAAACCAGAGCGAGTCCTGATATATTTATAGAGAGGAAGAACAAATCTGGTGGTTCTCAACAGAGAATATGATATTGTTAACTATTAAATCATCTTGCAGGTTTGATCAAGAACCATTTGTGACCGTCTTTGTACAATCAGGAAAAAATGGGAAAGAAATTTGAATAGACTGAATATGGGGAAAATCTTGGCCCAAATTTTGAAAAACAGAAATTCTAGAAATTGTGTACTGCTCAACTTGATTCTAATCTGTGATAAAATTCTATAATGAATCCATCAACAAGCAGTCTAGAAAAACCCAACAATCTAACCCAGCTCACTAAGAACAAATCCTAGAGGAACTCTTCTTATGTGTTTGTTTTTAATTATACATGGAAAAAATACTCTGTAGAGTAAACCAAGATTCTGCCAACATATCTGGCAGAGGTAGATATAGTCTCGTTATATTCTTGAAGAACATGGAGAAATGTGAGTAGTACAGTTAGATGGATTGTTTACTAATGGACAAAAGTTTTTGGCAACCTAAAAAGAAGAAAATAAGAAACTTTAACTCCATATCACAATCTCCAATGTCCCACGTGATCAACTTCACCTACCCATCTCCTGTTCGGCAAGCTTCAGTCAAACTGGTGACCTTCTATTCTTAACCAGACCAAGTTCATTCCTTTCTGCCTGCATTTGCTGTTCCCTTCTGTCGGGAACACTCTTCTTTCAGCTCTTTGAATAGCTAGATCCTTCTCAAACTGTAGGCATTTGTTAAAATATCACCTAGTCAGATATTATTTCCAAACTAAATAACCACCTACTCAACCCTATTACTCTACATCCGAATCCTCTGTTTATGTCTTACTAGACTTTGTTATATTTCTTTCCAACTAAAATATTAGCTACATAAAGGCAAGGCCTTGTTGATTCACCAAGTGTCCCAAGGCCTAACACAATCCCTGGCATGAACTAGGCTTTTATGAACCTTTGAATAAATTAATGAATTAATTAATAAAATACAACTGTAAGTTGTGATAGCATATCTTCTATTTGGCCTTTTATAATAATAATATTTTTATCAATGTCTTATGGGGAGATGTAGAAGGCCTGAATTTTTGTATTTTTTAGTTTTTTTCATTATGTTATGCTAGATAAATACACTGTGTGATGAAATAGGAATTCTACAGGGCCTTCAGGGAGTGAAAGGCCAAACCCTCACAACAAAATGCCATAATGCGAGGAGACATGGAAAGTTCTGCACTTAGAATGAAAGGGAGCTTTTGTGTTATCACAGAATGGAGAGACTTCATTTGTCAGTGGGATTTATAAGAAAATACTTGGGGCTTCAGTTTATCACAATCTTGTTTTGAGCCAACAGTGTGATGTGGGCATTAAAAATCATTGAAGTTTTAAAATCAAAAGATGGTTCCACCAGACTAAATCTATATATTTGAGCAAGTCTAGGCATTAACACTTGAAAACATAGGAAAATTTAAAAGTGGTGAGAGGAAGATAACAATAAATATGAGAAGCATGGAAGACTACTCTCATAATAAAAAAAAATCAGAAACTTTTTCTAATAACCTCAATAAGAAGAAAAGATTTTCTAACAGTTATGAATTATTCAAAATACATTAGGTTATTCCATGGAAATGTTAATTTCTTTTCAGTGTAGATTCCTAATTCATGATTAATGAAAAGAATTCCTATAAAATACAAGTTTATTTGATTATTAATTTATGATCGATTTTCATAATATCAGTGGGGTTTCTCTACTTCTCCATTTTCCTACTGTGAAGTATTTACATTAAATACTTGCCATTTTTCTGTTTTATGGTGTACCATGCATAGAGAAGTTTGTTGAAATGTATACATGTTTTGTCAGTCTGCAATTGATGCGAGAATTTTGATAGTAAGTCTTTTATTACATGTTAATGGCCTGTGGAGATGTCAAGAAAAAGTCATTCGCCTACCCAAGAAGTGAGAATTAGTCAGTAAACCTGTAAAATCCATGCATAATGGATGGGATTAGCTTTTGTAAGAGTAAACCAGAAGATTACTTTTAAATTTGTCTCTCAAGAAACTAGAAAGACCTTAATGTAATAGCAGAAAAGCAAATTTGGAAGATTTTTATAATTTTGAAAGCAGGAACCTATCTGAACCCAACTTGTAGAAAAACTTTATGAACAAAAGGATAGTCAGCCTCAAAAATAGAGCATTGAGACCCGGAGTCTGAATCTCACCTTGTTTGTCAAATCACATAAAAGACAGAAACTTCTTAGTTCACATAGTAATGTAATCTATAGAGATAGATGCTTCAGCAAGTTTAAAACACCCTTGGTGAAATATTCTTTGAGGCTGCCCTCTTCGCTGCCTTCACTAAGCAACTCTGGCTAAGTCTACTTCTCAGGAATGTAAGACATTATACTCAATTTCTTCCTGAGAAAAGTATATCACTAATCTAAATGCTCATCATCACATATATGTATAATTTAGTATCATTTTGACAGACTTCCCAAGTCTGTACAACTCTGTACTACAAAGTAGGAAGGATGACCATGGACTACAGTAATATGACAGTACAGTGGCATCTTAGGTAGAGAGCCATGTGGCCTTTATCTGACCATACTATCACTCCCTCTTATAACCACATGTTTTGTTTCTATTTATTTATTTTAAGAGACAAGCTCTCACTTCTTTTCCCAGGCGAGGTGCAATGGTGCAATCATAGCTTACTGTAAACTCAGACTCCTGGGTGCAATTGATCCTCCTGCCTCATCCTCCCAAATAGGTAGGACTACAGGAATGCACCACCATGCCTAGGTAAATTTTTTTATTTATTTAATTTTTGTGTGGAGATGGAATCTCATTATGTTGCCTCCTGGCCTCAAGCAATCCTCCCACTGAGGCCTCCCAAAGCCCTGGGATTACATGCATGAACCACTGTGCTTGGCCCATCATTCTGTATTGATTACATGCTTAAACAAGAGCTATTTAGCTGTGACAAAATTAACATAAGGATATGTTTGATTTGGGGGTTCTGAATAATAACTACTGACCAACAATGCTCATTAAGAACCCTTATGGATAAAAAAGTAATTCGAAGTATTAGAGGGCACATAGACAATCTGGAAAGGAAGTGTACAAAGAGCAAGGAAAGTCATACTTTTTAACAATTGGTTATTTTAAACATTAGAAGTCAGCAAAGAAGCATGACATACACAGAGAAATGACTGTAAATGGACAAGAAAGGTAGTATGAACTTTGGCAGTTGGAAGAAGCATATACAATGATCTGTAGACCTGAAATGAGTCTACCCTCACTGAGGATTCAGTGGAGATGCCTTCAGATGAGGCTCCCAAATGACACAGAGACATTCCAGAAAATGCTACTGAATCAGGTTCACACATTTAACCAGAAAGATGACAACAACGTAGTCTTTACCCATGTATGCTTTTGGAAATTCAAAAGTTCCTGCTAGTTTTTCACTGCCAAAAGAGTAGAAGGCAAAACTATTCTTAGTGTGGCTTGGGTGAGGACTGTGAAATGCATCTGGTGTACAATGGAACATTCAAAAACTGACTGCTTAGTCATTGTCTCTGCTGCTGCCAGGGGCACTTTTCCCCCTTCATCCAGATATGATGTGACCCAGAATATCAGTGATCCACAAGAAAAGAAAGTAAACTCGTCTCCTTGCAATTCTTCATGCTTAATTTGTGTTTAGGAGGGAATTTATGGCATCGTAGCATAGAGTTTATAAGTGATACATAGAATGAAGTGCTCTTACTCCATGCACAAAGAGAATATCATTGTGGACTGCCACGTGATCCTTGACATTGTGCATTCAGCTCACACAGAGCTGTGGAAACCTACACTCAGAGTTCCCAACCCACTATTGCTCCACTTAACTCCCCCCAAATTATTTGCTTATGTCCTAAATGAACACATTATCTATATTGGTCCCCCTCATTTCTTAGATGTTCTTTCCAGGATGTTGGATCATGTCCTTGGGGAGCAAATTACATTCATATTTACAAGTAGCAGTCTTACACATTTCTTAAAGAAGGAAGCAACTTTTTTCCTCTCTTTTTTTTCTGAGTTGGAGTCTCACTCTGTTGCCCAGGCTGGAGTGCCCTGGCATATTCACTGTCACCCCAGCATCAACCTGCTGGGCTCCGGTGATCCTTTTGCCTCAGCCTTCCAAGTAGCCAGAACTACAGGCGTGCCCTACCACGCCCAGCTAATTTTTGATTTATTGTAGAGGCGAGGTCTCACCAAGTTGCCTGGGCTGTTCTCAAACCCATGAGGTCAGGCAATTCACTTGCCTTGGCTTCCCAAAGTGCTGGGATTACAGGCTGGGTCACTGAGCACTGCATTTTTTCCTTTCGGTACAAGTTTTTACAATTCAGATGGGAAAAGAATGAGGTAAAAAGAGAGAGCAAAGTAATGCCACTTGGTATTTGGTGAGTCAGCTGAAATTCTTACTTGCCTGATGACTTCAAAGCAAGCAACTAACTACTTTCCCAGGCTTAATTAAACCTGCAGCCAACCTGCAGGAAAGGGATATGTGCATGCCATCCAGAGACAGAAGAAGGCAGATAAAATTTATGATCAATATCAGATACTCCAGTAAGTTGGTATTAGAGGCAGAAAGTAAGAGCTGTTATACTTGTTCCTTCTCCCAGCAACGAGATTTAATTTTAGAGTTCAGATGATACAGCAGCTCATTGATGAAGTTCAATGATACTTTTCAGCATGTGTATATATTTCAGATGACAATAAATATATGGATTTTCTATATTTTACACAAATAAGCACATATTATCTTATATATTTCAAATCACTTAATCATCTGGAAATACCTAAAAGCATAATTTTGTGTCATGATTAAAAAGTATGAACTCACAATAGGACCTATACTGTCTATAAGCAGTACAATGTCAACCAAAGCAGTCCCAGTGACAAATCGAGTCAGAAAATGTGAGGGTTTTTTGTTGCTGTTGTTTGTTTTTTAACCTTAACTTACTTTTGAATATAGTCATTTGTAAAGCATCTGGAATCTGACTGTTTAAGTAAACAAGGGCGGCTCTTAGCTTCAGAAGAAAATAAACTATCCGTTTATTCAACACCCCTTTCTAGCAAGTTTGGTTATTGTCTGGCTGTCCCGAACAGTTGAAGATGAGATTCAACAAAGTAGTAAGAAACTGTTTTCATTACCAAAAAGAAATTACAGAAGATTTTAAAACATGCAAGTAGCACAACCTACTGAGTGAAAAAGACTAATTCCCAGGTAGAAGTAATGTGAAAACTAAGCTAGGAAACCAATTTACGGAAACTGTATTCACCTGCTCCTCAAAAGGTGCCCACTGAGAAGTCATCAGAATATCCCACCAGCCTGCCAAAAAAAGGGCAACCTTCCTCTATCTGTGAAGGATGCTAACAGCAGTGTTGCTTGGTAATTTTTTCAAAGACAATAAGTGCAGTCACATTGATCCAGGTCTCCATCCAGGTTGCTTATCTCAAGATTCATGGACTTTAAGAATGCCGTTCAGTGACTCTGTATGTTACAGCTTAATATGGTGCTGGATGGTCATTAACCCACAGAAATAACTACACTCATGTGTTGGATTCTGCCATTCTCATATAAGGAGACCATCTAGCATGTACTAGATGCTTAAAGTCTAAAAATTGCTAATGAATTTAAGAAGACTTAGTTCTGAGGTTAAAAAATTGAGGGCAAGGTCAGGGATACCTGAGAAAACATGTTTTTTTTCCTCTTTCTCAAATCCTTTTGACAAATGGAGGTTGATGGTAGTTTGGTAAACTTAACACACATGATTAAAGCTAAAATATATTTCTCCCCATTTCAATTCAGTTCACAGCAAGCTATGGAGCCTAAAGTTCTTACTTTAGGCAGTCTTTAATTGGGTGATATTTTTGTAAGTAAGGGGGCTGAGGAGATCAAGAATTCTTCCTTAGCATAAAGACTCATGTTGCTCTGGATGCAAAAATGCTCTTTTACTCATTTTCCTTAGGTGAATTTGCAATGGTATTTTAACATCTGCAACCGCTATCCATGAATTTAAATTTCTGCATCATTAAATGGGCAACAAGCTAGTGCTGGTTGATGAAAATATGAGCTGGAAGATAACAGCACCATATGGAATGATGATCACATAATGAACCAGGAAACCAAAGACTGAATGAGTCAGGCTGCTTAGAAACACAAAACAAGGTTATAGCACTCTTGAAATTACTACACTCACAAATGGTAAAAAATACTACCTCTCAAGCTTATATTTTCACCTCTGCTCAGTGGGTCTTATAATGTCCCCATATCATCCCTCAGGATGTTGGTAGTTCCCATAACTTAAAAAAACAGACAAACAACTGCAAAACATTTAACCCTTTCTTTTCAATAAAACTTTAGGTTATGCTTTTGACTCACTCTTTTACTTTTCCACCCACAGTAAAAATTTGATGACATGATGATGTACAATATTATTTTTAAGCTGAAAGCTCTAGACTTTCTGTCATAGTCATGGTTGGGATGTATTTAACCATATAACCACATTGTTATCTTACTAATAGCTACTGGTTTCATGAGCCATGAGTCTTGAGATGATGATACAGAAGGCAATAAATAACATTTTGTCCTATTTGGCTTATTTATATTCAAGATCATTTAGTACTTTATGGTTTGATGAACTACGACTCAATGATTATGGTTTGAATTACAATTTGAAAAGTAGTTGGACGTATTGCAATATTACATATGCAATATTACCAAGCAACATGTCAAACAAGTCGTAAAAATCTAGATACCCCCAGTGTCCAAAAACTCCCAGACAATGATGGGTTTTAAGAGACTTTGAAGACATTAACCATTCTGGTCCCCAGAATGCCGTGAATAATATATTCAGAGAGTATATCTGGGGAACCCTCCCAAAACCTAATTGTATATTTATTCTTACATGTTAAACTTCAGTCAGCTTCAAAGTACTCTCCATTTAATGTAATATACCCATCGAGATGCTTTTTTCACTGCTCAAAATAGTTTTTGAACTCATCAATTTTGATGGTTTTTAGTGTTTCGGCCGTTTTTTGTTTCACCTCTTCCACATAGGCAAAACCGTTTCCCTTTGAGGAATTTTTTCATCCAGGGAAACAACAAAAAAAAAAGTTGCTCAGGGCAAGATCAGGCGAATACCGAGGGTAGGGCACAAGGGTCATGCCATGCTTGGTCAAAAACTGCTGAACACTCAGTGCAGTATGGGAAAGTGAGTTGTCATGGTGGAAGAACCACTCACCTGTTTGCCACAACTCAGAATGTTTCTTCCAAAAATTGTGATGCAACCTTCTCAAAACTTCCAGATAAAAAATTTTGACTGACTGTTTGATCTGAAGAAACAAATTTTGAGTGTACTACAAGGGGCCCACTTTCCAAAAGATCATTTCTTTCTATTTTTTTTTTTTTTTGGTCCCCTCTCATATATAATGGTCTGGCATAGTTAATAATAATAAGCTACATGTGCATTAGATTTTTAAACAAAAAATTTAGCTTAATCTTCATGAAAAACTTGTGAGTTAGGTTTAATTATTCACATTGCACATAAGTACTTTAAAAGATTTGCCCTAAATCACACAGCTAAATTAAGCCTGGAAAAATAATAGTAAAATTTGTATAGCAAGTATACAGATCTATAGAAGAACTGCTCTGAGAACTTCACAGACTCAATTTAATTCTCAGGAAGGAAAATTTGCCCAAAGTAAGATAAGTGGTCATTAGTACGTTCCCAGACCCTGTGCTCTCCACCACTATCTCACACATCCTCTCCTTTCTCTAGAAGCTTCTAGATGAATACAAGAAATACTGAGGTCTAATGTTTTAGGATTCTGGCTCAGTGTCACATAGTACAAATAACCATAGAGTGACAATAGTTAAAAAAGAAAAGAATGAATTCTCAAATGTTCTGCAAGTAATAAATGAAATCTTGAGATGCTAAAATTTTTATTTCTATGTCATTCTCTTGACTTCATCTTCAGAAAATAGCAGTCTTGCTTCAAACCACCTAAAAGTATTTAAGAAATGGCAATATCTTCACCTCCAATGTTCCTAGAGGGAACATTTTAATGTACTAAGCTATTCTATTACTACATTAGGATAAGATTTGGTTGAAACCAAAGGAGAGAAGAGAATGGTCATAAAATTGGTTTAATGTAAAATACCATCTGTTTCTGATGATTCTAATGTTTTTTGTTGTTTTTTTTTTGAGTTGGAGTCTCACTCTGTTGCCCAGACTGGAGTGCTGTGGCCGCTCCTGGCCACTGCAGCCTCAACCTGCTGGGCTCTGGCGATCCTTCTGCCTCAGCCTTCCAAGTAGCTGGAACTACAAGCATGCGCTACCATGCCCGGCTAATTTTTGATTTATTGTAGAGATGAAGTCTCGCCAAACTGCCCAGGCGGGTCTTGAATCCACAGGCTCAGACAATTCACTCACCTCAGCCTCTCAAAGGCGCGGGATTACAGGCTAAGCCACCAAGCCCGGCTCGATTCTAATGTCTTAAGGCTGAGAAGGAGGACAAGTAGTATAAGTGAAACAAAAGAAATCACTAGACTATTAACTATTTAAAAGTAGTTCCATCAATTTTTTAAAAATCTTTAAAGATTTTACATACACTTTTGCCGGATTTCAGCTCCAGCCGGGTTCAGGGTACCTCAAAGGTGGAGACGGCATTGGCGTTTGGGGGGAAGAAGAAAGAGAGAGAGAAAGAGAGAGAAAGAGACTGGACTCCTGTCTAGTGCAGAAGCCGTTTATTGGGAATTACACAGGTCTTTTATACACAGTCAGGTGTGTGAGGGACGTTCCCCACCCACCAGATGTTCTTTCAGGTATAATCCCATAACAGATGTTAAACCTAATCCATGAAACCTTAATCCATGACTGCCTCTAAACTCTTTTCGTACTGCCCATAAACCCTTTTCATATTGCCTATAAACCCTGTTCGTACTAATACCAAGTTAAACAATTCTATAGAGACTTAAGTACTTACTTTACAAACTAAAGTGGCCCATCCCAGAATGTTTGGAATGTGGCCCAGTCCAAAGTTCACAGTAGGCTACCTGCAAGTAACCCAGCCTCA
The DNA here is from genome assembly GCA_027257055.1 of Cephalopachus bancanus. Lineage (NCBI taxonomy): Eukaryota > Metazoa > Chordata > Mammalia > Primates > Tarsiidae > Cephalopachus > Cephalopachus bancanus. The sequence continues at coordinate 5,061,993 of JAPVLO010000097.1, read as the reverse complement.
TTCTTTCAACAAAATGACTGTCTTCTAAAACTATATTCTACAATTTACACCTTATTCAACTTCAATAAATCCTAAGATCATGACCCAGAAGCCTGTGACCAATACTAAGACTCTTAGATGTGACCCGAGTTTGAATTGTAAGTTGTGTGAAAGCCAAAACTGCAGTTTGTGGAAGAATGGGAGCAATGAGCTTCTAAAGTTAGTTTGTGTTCGTCCTGGTCTCAGAGTTTTTATGTTTGCGCTCACAGGAGCTTAATCTGATTAGTGCTGAGTAGAAAGGGGGAGGAAATGGGGTCAATAGCTCCCAAATGCATCCTAGTGGTCTCGGGGTCAATGGCCCTTCCTGATCCCTAACGCTCAGTGGGCCTCCGTGGCCGGCTCCCAGCACACTTTGAGTGAGTCATAGTCACATCTTGGATTTTCTGTTAAACATATCAGATAAATTCTTAATAAACTTGAATATAATCTTCAGCAATATCTTTAGAAATTATGATTTGTAGCTGTTCTGTACAGAAATGGGAATAAGTACTTAGGCAAGGGAGGTATAAATTGTATAGCTGTGTGCAATGATCAAATATTCATTGAGAGTGACAAGTGAACCAAGTGTATTAGACACGATCCTGTCTAGTGAGCTGAAATTTCAAACTCAACATGGCAACAAGTCACATATGATAGTTTACATGATATATTTAGAGGAAAGTGGAATTTTAAAAGGTAATAACGAATGAACTTTCTGTTACATAGAGAATGTCCGGAACATGATTTGTAAAAAATGATTTTAAAGATAGCATTTTGTCATATAAATGAATTTAAATAAAATCTCAATGAACAATCATTGAGAGATGGGTTAGGAAGGCTGTATGTGAGTCTTCTCTCTGTATTCTCATTTACAGAAAATTTAGAAAATGCAAAATTAAGTCAATGTGAATGTTGTAAAAGAGAAAAAAGTAAAGAAATAGCAGACACAATCTACTAATTGCCATTTTAATCTAAGTGATCAAGAATCATAAAGCGTGTATTCACAAAAGATGCGTTATCTCAAGCAAAGATAAATAATAGAAAAAAATTTTAAGTGGTACACAGGTATAAACAACAAAATCTGAAAACTAAAGAGTTTACTCCTAACTTTATTCTGCCATATATGTGAATTTTCAAATGAATTTGTCAGTTCAACCATTTTCTTAGTTATAATGTTTGTAGTAAAATATAAACATTAGAATTTCTGCTATGACTTCTGTGGGAAAAAACATTTTTTATACTAAGACAAGTTATTATTACTCTAAAATGAAGTACTCTAAAAAGATAATGAGCCAAATTTGAATAAAAGTTTTTTATAAGAAGAGTAGTTATTTCTATCACGTTATTGTCCTTGTGTCTAGTATAGCCCCAATACACAATAACCACTGTTATGTATTGAATCGTGTCCCTCTCCCACCAAAGATATGTTGAAATTCTAAGCACCACCATCTCAAAATGTGACTGTATATACAAATAGGGTTGTTGCAGTTGCAATTAATTAAATTAAGATGAGGTCAAACGGGAGTAGGGTGGATCCCTACTTAAACATGACTGGGCCCTTATATAAGAAATTGGCCACATAAGGACAGAGCACACAGGGAAAATCTCATGTGATGACAACAACAGAAACTGGAATGTGCAGCTGCCAACCAAGGAATGCCAAAGATTGGCAGAAAAAGACCAGAAGCTGAAAGAAGCAAGGAAGGATTCCCCTACAGTTTTCAGGGGAATCATGATCCTGCCAACAGCTTGATTTCAGAGTTCTAGCCTCCAGAACTGAGAGATAAATTTCTGATGTTTTAAGCCACTCAGTTTGTAGTACATTGTTACAGAAGCCTTGGGAAATTAATAAGCCACTATGGAGATTGTATTTCTTTCCCTTCTTTAGTCCCTGTCTGTTTGCAAAGAAGGCACAGTGGAAGGAGTGTAATAAACCTGTTTGAATTCTGATGCCACCGTTTACTAGTGGTCTTTAGACAACTCATTTTGTTTTTCCAAGTTGTAGGTTACTCATCTGGAAAATGAGAATAAACCTTCAAAAAGTTATGAAAAAAATTAAATAAGATGGTATATATAAAATACAACTTGGGGGGCTCCTGGCAAGATGGCAATGGCAAAGGAGGACTTGTGGGATTCTCCGAACGTGAGTTTCCAAAAAGACTCTTACTTTTCTTCCCTCATCTCCCAGCCCACCACCAGCCATGCTGGTCTGAGGCCCGGGGACCTTCGGTCCCACGCAGGGCCGGATATTGTGGCCCCCTGCTGCTGCTGATCCACTGTGTATGGGAGTCTCAGGTCTTAGCTCTCTCCCTGGCTAAATCGTCTCCCTCCCAGCACCAAGCTGCCGGTCACTCAGGGAGGCTCTGGGTGCCTGACCCTCAGAGACACTGGTCCCATTCCTGGCTGAAGTACCCTGTGGGGGGCCTAGGACCACTCTTGTTGCTCACTGCCAGCCCTTTGGAGCTTTGGAGCTCTGGAGCTCTGGGCCCACCCTGGCTGAGGCACTCAGCGCATGACCCCAAGCTTGGGGACCCAGACAAGCAGAGAGAAATGGATCTGCAAAAGTGAATCTGTGCTGGCCATTCTCCAGGCAGAGACTTCCATTGTCCCACCTACCTATCAACAAACCCCACCTCGGTACCTAAGGACCAAGACTACATACTGCTACACGGACAGATTGTAAGGCAGAGGAAAATAGGTTCCAGTGTGCTCATACACCTGTTCGTGGATGCTAGAATCAGCATATACATTCTGAACCACAGCTTCCCCCTCAATTAAACCTCAAAACTGCAAAAAGTACAGTCCGTCGCCCACACTCCAACCTCAAAAGTGAACAAAGCCAGAAGACCCTCATAAGGAAGAACAAGATATTGCAGAAGTGAAACAAAAGCAACCCCACCTTCCCTCAAAAACAGAATTAAAAAAGGGGAGGGAAAGGGGGAGAGAGAGAAAAATCTACACAAATGAAGAAAAACCAAAAGAAGAGTATGGGTCTCTCCCAGACCCCTGGGAGGGCAGACACTGAGAAAACTGACTTCGGAATGCAAACAATGAAGAACCCCCATAATGAAGGGTCTCAAACTACAAACCTAGATATCAAGACAATAACGGAAAGATTAAAAAGAATTGAGGAGACACAAGAAGAAACTAGGAAGGAGCTGATATCTGAGATAACTGTAATAAAGAATATCGTGAATGAAATAAATAACAAACTGATAAGCATGGAAAGCAGAATTACCCAAGCAGAAGAAAGAATCTCAGAGCTTGAGGACCAAAATATAGAACTAACCCAAACTCTTAAAAACACAGAAAATAAGCTCAAAAAGACAGAACAAAACCTTCAAAGAATGAGTGATTACTTCAAGAGACTGAACTTAAGAGTAATTGACCTTCCTGAGGCAGAAAGAGAGACAGAGACCAAACTGGAACAAACGTTCCATGAGATCATTCAAGAAAATTTCCCTTATCTAATCAATGATGCAAAAACTCAAACACAAGAGATTCAGAGAACCCCTGAAAGACAACAAATGAGAAGACCAACTCCCAGACACATAATAATTCGTCTAAACAAAGTAGGCATAAAAGAAAAAATCCTAAAAACAACAAGAGAAAAAGGCCAGATCACCTACCATGGAAGAACAATCAGAATAACAGAAGATTTATCTACAGAAACCCTGCAGGCTAGGAGAACTTGGAGCCCTAGCTTCAAAGTCCTAAAAGATAAACAATTTCAACCAAGAAAAACCTACCCGGCCAAACTAAGCTTCGTCAGTGAGGGAAAATTAAAATCTTTCCCAGATAGTGTTAGGGAACACTTATGCTGCCACCAAACCACCTCTACATGAAACACTTAAGAAAGTACTAAACACAGAAGAAAAGGGAAAAAGAACAACGTTCTTCACAAGAGTACAGGAAAAAGAATAAAATATACATGAACCAATCCCAAAACCAAAAGAAAGACAAAAAAACCAAGTGGAAGAACAACAACTCTTTAAGAACTCTATGATAGGGATGAGCTCTCACATTTCAATAATTAGACTGAATGTGAGTGTACTAAACTCACCACTGAAAAGACATAGAATGGCAAAATGGATAAAATATCACCAGGCAACAATATACTGCCTTCAACAGACCCATCTTACTAGAAAGGACATACACAGATTCAAAGTAAGAGGATGGAAACAAATTTTCAGGCGACTGGAACACAAAAGAAAGGAGGAGTCGCGATCCTAATTTCTGACAAAATACCATTTAAGCTATCAAAAATTTAAAAAGATACAGAGGGCCATTACATAATGATAAAAGGTTCACTCCATCAACAAGAAATATCTATCCTAAACATATATGCACCCAACATAGGTGTGCCAACATTCATAAAGCGACTTCTAGGAAAACTAAAGAGATATTGACTCTAACACCATCATAACTGGGGACTTTAATATCTCACTCACAGTCCTACACAGATCATTAGGACAAAAAATCAGCAAGGAGATCCAGAACCTCAATGTATCTCTGGACCAAAAGGACTTAAAGGTACCTACAGAACACTACAACCAAAGACCACAGAATATGCATTCTACTCATCACCGCATGGAACGTATTCTAAGATCAACCACATAATTGGCCATAAATCAAGCATAAGCAAATTTAAAAGTGCCAAAATTCTACCATGCACCTTCTCAGACCACAGTGAAATAAAAATAAACATTAGCACCACTAAGGTCCCCCCAAAACCCACAAAGACATGGACACTAAACAGCATGATGCTAAACAACTCCTGGGTCAATGATGAAATCAAAACAGAGATTAAAAGATACCTTGAAACAAATGGAAATGAAGAAACATCTTACCAAAATCTCTGGGACACCTTAAAAGCTGTAGTAGGAGGGGAATTTATATCCCTACAAACACACATGAAGAAAATGGAAGGAACACAAATTAACAGCCTAACAAGCCACCTAAGGAAGCTGGAAAAGCAAGACCACAAAAACCCTAATTTCAGCAGAAGAATCTAGATCACCAAAATAAAAGCCCAAATCCAGGACATGGAAGACAAAAACATAATACAAAAAATCAATGAAACAAAAAGGTGGTTCTTTGAAGGATAAACAAGATCGATGGTCCCCTAGCTAGACTGACCAAGAAAAAAAGAGAAAAAAACCCAAATAAGCACAATCAGAAACACAAAAGATGAAGTCACATCTGACCCTGAAGAAATACAAAAGATCATTAGAGTCTACTATGTACATTTGTATGGAAACAAACTTGAAAACCTTAAGGAAATGGAGGACTTTCTAACATCACACAACCTACCTAGGTTGGAACAAGAAGAAATTGAGACCCTAAATAGACCAATAACAATCAAGGAAATCAACTACATAATAAGAAAACTACCTACAAAAAAAAGGTCTGGTCCAGAATTCCAGCAGAATTCTACAAGACATTTAAGGAGAAGCTGATACCAATCCTACTGAAGGTATTCCAGGTGATTGAAAAAGATGGAACTCTCCCCAAATCATTTTACGAAGCCAACATCACATTGATACCCAAGCCAGGTAAAGATCCAACAAAGAAAGAGAACTACAAGCCAATATCTTTGATGAACGTAGATGCTAAAATTCTCAACAAGATCCTGGCAAACCGGATTCAACAATACATCTCAAAAATCTTCCATCATGATCAAGTAGGCTTCATACCTGGGATGCAAGGCTGGTTCAACATTCGTAAAACCATAAATGTAATTCAATACATCAACAGACGTCAAAACAAAAACCACACGATTATATCATTAGATGCAGAAAAAGCTTTTGATAAAATCCAGCACCCCTTCTTGATAAAAACCCTCGAACATCTAGGCATATGGGGAATATACCTCAAAATAGTAAAAGCCATCTACGAGAAACCCACAGCCAGCATACTCCTAAATGGACAAAAATTGGAACCATTTCCCCTGAAAACTGGAACAAGACAAAGATACCCACTCTCACCCCTCCTGTTCAACATAGTATTGGAAGTCCTGGCTCGAGCAATCAGAGAATAGAAGGCAATCAGGGGTATCCAAATAGAAAAAGAGGAAGTCAAGTTATCTCTCTTTGTAGACAATATGATTGTGTACCTTGAAAACCAAAGAGAATCTGTCAAAAACCTCCTTACACTGATAAAGGCCTTTGGCAAAGTCTCAGGATACAAAATAAATATGCAAAAGACAATCGCATTTCTCTAAAGCAATAATAAACAAACAGAAACCCAAATAAAAAGCACAATTCAATTCACAATAGCCACACAAAAAATGAAATACCTTGTCATCTTCCTAACCAGAGACGTGAAAGACCTTTACAATGAAAACTACAAAACATTGCTTAAAGAAATCAAAGATGACACAAACAAGTGGAAAAATATCACATGCTCATGGATCGGAAGAATCAACATTGTGAAGATGTCCATCTTACCTAAGGCGATCTACAGATTCAATGCAATACCCATCAAATTACCAGCAACATTCTTCTCAGACGTAGAAAAAAACAACACAGGAATTCATATGGAAACACAAACACCCAAGAATAGCCAGAATAATCCTCAGAAAAAAAAAAAAGCAAGTGGTATCATATTACCAGACTTCAAACTTTACTATAAAGCTACAATCATCAAAACAGTTTGGTATTGATATAGGAACAGGCATATAGATCAATGGAATAGAATCGAGATTCCAGAAGCAAAACCTCAATTTCTCAACCAACTCATCTTCGACAAAGCCTCCACCACCTACCACTGGGGAGAGGAGAACCTATTCAGTAAATGGTGCTGGGAAAACTGGCTGACCACATGTAGAAGATTGAAACAGGACCTCTATCTATCCCCATACACAAAAATTAACTCCAAATGGATCAGAGACCTAAATGTAAAACCTTAAACCATAAGAACCTTAGGAAATGAAGGACATACCCTTATGGAAATCGGAACTGGCATCCAATTCCTGAACAAAACCCGAAACCCACAGGCCATGAGATAAGATAGACAAGTGGGACCTCATTAAACTGACAAGCTTCTGCAAAGCCAAAGAAACCATCAAGAGAGCAGGGAGACATCCTACAGACTGGGAAAAAGTATTTGCCAACACCAGGTCTGACAAAGGCCTAACATCTTGGATCTACAAGGAACTCAAACATGCTGAAAAGAAAAAAACAAACGACCCCATTATAAAATAGGCAAAAGATATGAACAGACACTTCTCAAAGGAAGACATCCGAGCAGCCAACAGACACATGAAGAAATGTTTAACCTCACTAATCATCAGAGATATGCAAATCAAAACCACACTGAGACACCACTTAACTGCAGTCAGAATGGCAATTATCAACAACTCAAAAAATAACAGCTGCTGGAGAGAGTGTGGCGAAAAGGGAACACTTCTACACTGTTGGTGGGAGTGTAAACTAGTGCAGCCTTGTGGAAAGCAGTGTGGCGATTCCTAAAAGCTCTAAATATCAACCTCCCATATGACCCCGTGATCCCCGTACTGGGAATACATCCTGAAGAACTCAAATCACTCTATCAAAAAGATACCTGCACACGTATGTTTATCGCAGTATTGTTCACAATAGCAAGAACCTGGAAACAACCATGCTGCCCATCAAAAGAGGACTGGATTAAAAAACTGTGGTACATATACACGATGGAATACTATGCAGTCATAAAAAAGAACAAAATCATGAATTTCGCAGCAACCTGGATGGAACTAGAGTCTATAATACTGAGTGACCGCTCACAGAAACAAAGATCCGAGTATCACATGTTTTCACTCATATAATGGACCTTGAACATCCAATGTAATACTATAAGAAAATGACTGACAGTAGTGGGAAACTATGCGGGGGGTCGGATTAACAGTAGCAAATATCTGTATGGGGACGGGGAAACACCTCTTATCAACAAGGGTGCCTGAACGAAACATATTTGTATACCTAACCCTTAATTTTACTCCACAATATCATAATATAAAAAAAAAGAAAAAATAAATAAATAAATAAAATACAACTTGGGCATGTCATAAAAGATTCAAAAGAGCCCCATCTGAGAGAAAGTTATTAAGACCCCCGGAGCCTAGGGAGAGAATTTGCAATGATTTAAAGATGAATACTTTGAGGGGTTTGGGGGCTTATTTCTTAAGTCTTTTTTTTTTTTTTTTTTTTGAGTTGGAGTCTCACTCTGTCGCCCAGACTGGAGTGCAGTGGCCACTTCCGGCCACCGCAGCCTCGACCTGCTGGGCTCCGGCGATCCTTCCGCCTTAGCCTTCCGAGTAGCCGGAATTACAGGCATGCACTACCATGCCCGGCTGATTTTTTGATTTATTGTAGAGATGAGGTCTCGCTGCCCAGGCGGGTCTCGAACCCGCGGGTTCAGGCAATCCACTCACCTCAGCCTCCCAAAGGCGCGGGATTACAGGCTGAGCCACCGAGCCCGGCTATGTCTTAAGTCTTAATGCTCTGTAATTCAGAACCACCACCGTATACTGCAAAAGACTCAGTGAAATATCATCTCCTTCTGAGCCCTAAAAATTCCCATCAGTGTCAGAGAGGGCAGCCACACACTTGTTTCCCAGCACAGTTCCTTGAGAACTTATCTAAGACCTCAGTCAAGGGAGGTGCTAAACTTGAAAGAGTGAAATCACTTCTGCCACAAGGAAAATTACAGAAAGAAAAAGGACAAAAATATTCATTGGCCATAATGCTTACTGCTCCAATGAAGATAAGGCAGAACTAGCTTCTGGTATAAGATGTCACCAACTGGGATCAGCAGTAATTGCTGCCGAACAAAGTCAATGCTCAGTTCAGAGGACTACCAGTGTCCAGCCCCAGAAAGATGGACCGCAGTCTTAATAGCACCAACCGGGCTTGGAGGGGCCCCAGAAGCCACCAAAATTGCTCGATTCTACTCTACTGGGACCCTAGCCCACCTTGAGTAAACATCATCAATCTGCAAGATATAGGGAGAAAAAAGATTGTATTCCATGTAAGAAAAAAGTAAAACTAGGTTTAGGGGTGAGAGGGAATAAAGACAATAAATAATCCAAGAACTGTGAGCAAATGGTTCTGAATCTAAGGAGGCAGACATCAGGATCACAGCCCTTGATTTTCCCTGTTTGAATGCTGTAAAGCTGAAGAAAGAACCATTTTCTAATAACAAAAAGAAAGACTTTCATGTGCCAAGTCACTCCCTTCCTTAGTCCTCTCTACTAACTTATCAAAAAAAGCCATCAAATGCATTGCTAGCTGTATAGTCCAAAGCACATCTCTGGAATGTACTTTTAAGTTAAAAAAAAAACCTTTTCTCAGTTGCTATTCCAAATAGACAGATGATTCCAATAACAGTCAAATAATTTCAAGAACCACTTGAACTTCCACCTGCAAGCTTTGAGGCTGATGACTGTCTTTGAGGTGTTATTGTCTAGGGCTTTGAAGAGGCTTAGAGGTCCATGGAAGAGGTGAGCCCTTCCTTTCACTTTCTGGAACATCTGGAGGTGACTCTCACTGCCCTTCCCTTTCCCCCAACAGGGAATTATGTCCTGTGGAGGGCCCTCTGAAGACAGCAGCCCGTAAACACGACTTCAGAAAGAGCAACAGCCAGGAGAACATCAGTCCCCGTTGGATCAGTCACATAAAACCATCCTTGCCACGGCTCCTCTCCTCCCAGTGTCCCACCCCACCTGAGACTCTGAGGAGGGGGAGGAGCGGCGGTGACAGAGTGGGCCCCTCCCCTTCCCCACAGCAGGTGGGGATCCCGTGGGCCATGGCTTAGTCCTGCCCTGTCAAGGGAAGGCATGACACTTGAGGTCTGAGTCAGATTGATCCAGATTTTAATAACTGAAAGCGAACAGACTGCTGTTCCTGAGCTCAAGGGACAAAAGAGTGAGTCAACAGAACATGGTTTAAAGGAATGACTGAATAAAAATAAAACCTTTTCATGATCGCACCCCATGGAGAGCAGAGCCACTTCAGTGGACACTAAAGTATACATTCTGAGAGAAGATCTCCTGAGTCATGCAGCAGCCAATGTTTCCAGTCATGAGCAGCAAGGGCAAATGCAGGCCAGTGGGGACAGGGTGAGGAATGGGGACCAGTGGAAGACGGGGCAGGAGACGCTTAGAGGAGAGACTGAAAGTGTTGCCATTGTTCTGAATGGGCTGTGGTGACCATTGGATGAAGCCTGTCATTTCTGACCCTGGGCTACAGAATAGGCTTACGGTGTGGTGATTTCTGAAAGAACTAGAAATTGAGATTCCATATGACCCAGCGATTCCCCTATTGGGAATATACCCAGAGGAACTCAAATTATTCTACAAAGAAGATACCTGCACATGTATGTTTGCTGCAGCTCTAGTCACAATAGCAAAAACATGAAACCGACCATGTTGCCCATTGAAGTTGGACTAGATAAAAAAAATGTGGTACATATACACAGAATATTATGCAGCCATAAAGAAGGACAAATATATGGACTTTGCAGCAACCTGGATGGATTTGGAGTCGATCATACTCAGTGATTTATCACAAAGAACAGAGTTCCATATGCTCTCACTCATAAGATGACCTTGAACAATGATAATGCTATAAGAAAGTGATTGGCAGTAATAGGAATCTGTCGATGGGGAGTAGGGGGTGTAATTGACAGTTGAGGGAAACTTCTAGGGAGGGAGGGGCATACCTCATCAACAGGGGTACCTGTGTGATCAATGTTTGTACACCTAACCCTGAATTGCACCTCACATCTTTATAATAAAAATTAAAAAAAAAAAAAAAGGAATGGGCCAGGAAGGAAGCACAGGCAGGGATGAGCACATGGCAAGAAGTCTGCTTCAGACTGAAGTTAACTAGTCTTTGTTGTTCTCTCAATCTAACTGTTATGGAGTGATATCAAGGCCAGAGTGGGATCCATAAGGAAAAAGAATGGGGTTTCCTTAGTAGCATGAAAATTTGGTGGGAGGCAGGAAGGGTTGAAAGTTGCTTTTAAAATAATTCAGCTCAGGGCCTGACGTGGTGGCTTATGCCGTTAATCCCAACACTTTGGAAGCCTGAGGCAGGAGAATCACTTGAGGGGAGGGATTTGAGACCAGGCTGGGCAACATAGTAAGATCCTATCTCTACACAAATATTTTTTTAAAAACCAAGAATGGTGGCACATGCCTGTAATCCCAACTACTCGGAAGGCTGAGGTGAGCATCACATGAGCTCAGGAGGTCAAGTCTGCAGCGAGCTGTGACTGTGTCACTGTACTCCAGCCTGGGTGAAAGAGAAGAACCTTGTCTAAATAATAATAATAATGATAGTAAATCATTTGGCTCATGCTTGAATTCACCTAGTTAAAGCAATGCCTGGAATGCCTTCTGCTTGGAAAGCAAACCTCCCCTTTTTAGCCAAACTCAGTAAGGTTCAGGCAAGGAAAAGCTATGATACAAGATGTGGCTTAAACTAAGGCTTCTCTAGGCTCTAAGAGAGCATGGGTGGGAGGGAAGATAGTTTTGAAATTTAAATACAGCCCAGTCCTCTTCACTGGAGCAGAGCTGACTACGTTTTGAAACTCAAACCCTAACTGGTCATAAGGAAGACACCAATCCTTCTTCAGCAAAGATCTCTCTACCCTACGAAAATGTAGGGATGTGGGGTCCTGCCTAAATGTAATTCTTGAGGAAATAGTAATGCTGAGGAACTAAATGCAGAGAATGTGAAGAGGGATGATAAGAGGAGAGGTGCACAAGGCAAATTGACTTCCAATCAATTAGATATCAAGCATGAAAAGAGATAGAGAAAAATAGTTCCTGGTGTTGAGAAGGAATAACTGGAGAGATGGTTATTACATTACAGAAATAAGGAGGATGAGAGACAATTCAGAGGTCAAAGAAGAGAGGTGAGTTTGATTTTAAATGTGCTGAAACAAGAGTGTCTGTCTTCTATTCACCAACACTTGGAAATAAGCGGCCAGAGCTCCGGCGGAAGTGTGACTTCTCCTCCCTACCCACCCCTACAGCGGCAGACGCTGGGATTTTCTGTGTTCTCGTGCCAGAAAGAGGAACTGAGATCCAGCTTTAGCACACACAGTGGCTACAAGAAATAAACAACAAGCCTATTTTTCACATTGACGGATCTAACTCTCCAAGGGCTGGCAATGTCTCCATGCGTTAGAGAGCAAAGACCCAGCATAAGTAAATGCTGAACTAATCGCTGAGGACTCCAACAGGAGATGCTGTGAAGTTTGTGACAAGCAGTAATGAAAATGTCAGATGCCACACGGATGAGGAACTTGGTGCATAAGAAACACATGTTATTTCACAATCTGCCACTGAGTGAACAAAAGCCAGCTGAAATCAAGCTAGAGGCAGCCAAGAACACACCCCTGAAGTCATTACAGAGCAATACTAGGATTGGCTCAGGCTCAGCAGAGCCCTGATTCTTATTCTGCCAGAAGTTCAGATCAGAGGGGATGGACGGAGTGTGCAAGAAAAGCAGTAATAAAGGAAACAAACAAGCACTTACTTAAAGATAGTTAATATAGCACATCGGAAGACAAAGCAAAGAAAAAGAGGGAGGTCACTCCTGTCTAAAATGTGTTTGTCTTGGGACTTCTTGTGATGATTTTATTTGTTGGCTACCTACTTTATATCTTCCACCAACAGAGATGATAACCTCCTAAAACAGCAGCTTCCCAAGCACCCTCAAGGGCACATACCAGCTCCTATTAGAGGAGAGTGTACCTACTCCCACAGGGACGAGAGGATTGCCTTAGCCTGTCGGTTCGAGACCAGCCTGGGCAACATGGTGAGTCCTTGTCTCTACAATAAATCAAAAAATTAGCCGGGAGTGGTTGCACATGCCTGTAGTTCCAGCTATTTGGAAGGCTGAGGCAGAAGGATCACCGGAGCCCAGCAGGTCGACGCTGGGGTGTTCGTGAGCGTGCCACTGCACTCCAGCCTGGGCGATGGAGTGAGACTCCAACTCAAAAAAAAAAATGGACCCAATAAGAGGACCTTGGTCTTAGGTCTATTTAGAATTAAAATTAGAGAATATGAGTAACATTCATAATAGTGCCAGGCGCATACATTGTATGTGTTCATTAAACATTTGTTAGTTTTCATCAGAGAAGTAGCTCAAGGAAGTTCCTTAATATTTCCTTACCTGAGCTACCAACTCTGCATCAGAATGAAAAAAAAAACTTTGTTATTCTTGTGTTTTTATTTTAGGAGTTTTCTGGAATCATTGTGGAATCAAGAGCAAATTTGGCCCTACATATCCAGCCATCCAACCATTCACATAGGTCTTTTTTTCTATCCACAATTCAAGTCATGTGGTGGGGTGGGGGTGGGGGGGATATTTTGGCATGCCTGCTTCAGGTAGGTGCTATGCAAATACTGGGACATAATCAGGAATGAATCCAAGCAATGTGCCCAGATACAGACATATCAGTTCTTAAGGCATTAAAATAATTTCACCAGTTGAAAAACCGCAGCTACCTTAAGTTCCCCAGTGACCCTCTTCCCCAAACTTCTGGGGGTCCTTCTTTTGTTATCCAGCAACAGAAAAGTTTACATTTGGTTAAAGGACAATTTTTCATAATAAAGTATAATCATGTCTCTCATAAAGACATAAATAAGAACAAATGTCTAAGATTTATTTAATTCATTAATTCATGAGGTAACTGTAAAAACTATTACAACCACTTCAAAGGAAAATTCAAAGGCTGGACAAAAAAGCCCACCAGGAATGTTGAAACAAATTTGATTAAGAGATGCAAAACTTGCTCATTCCACAGTGGAGTGGAGGAATTTTTTGAACCTCTACGATACAAAAACTCTTTGCATGTACATAGACAAGAATCATTTGTTTTAAATCAGTGTTGTACAATTAAATTTTATAGAGTTAACTATATCCAGTTATCTCTATAGAATTATAAAATAACTCAGAAACACTTAGTTGCATACCAACGCTGTGCTTCAAAAAAGGTACAGTTTTTCACTGATGACACCTGGCGACCTTTCGGTCCATTTAAAAGTCACTCACAATTTTCTGGTGCAATCTTCCCCTCTTGATCAAGAATAATAACACATTATTGTAAGGCTGGTCCCATTAGACTTGGCCTGATCATTTGCAGAAATGCAGCAAGATGCATTCTAAAGTTTGATTTGAAAATCCAGAGCTCTACAGTATTGAACAATCACAAAATTAACCTCTGTTGAAAGATTTTCATAGGAAATGTCAGTTTCGGCTTTTTAACGTTTCTAATTTTTGGTATCCCAAAGCTAGGAAATCAAGCCTCTAAAAAACTCTTCATCAAATTTTACCTGCAGGTGAATCCCTCTCTTCTCAAGGTCACTGGCCTTCCTCAGCATCTGCGAAGTTGGACTCCTGGAAGTGGGGTTCCAGTCCAGTCTTTCTTAAAGGCCTTTACAGGCATTGGCTCCATGAGAAAGTCATAAGTAATGTAAAATAAGTTAATTTTATTCCTTAAAAATGGCTCTTATACCTGATTTAGTGAGAACCAGTCTCAAACATTACATTCCAGGCAAGAACTTAGTTGCATACCTGATTTTTAAAATTATATCTTGATACAAAGGAGGACAAATTTGTACCGAGCCTATTCAAATAACTAAATTGCCATGAACAGTAAAGAAACAGTAAGAGTTTCTGATTTCTGGTTATGGGGACTGGGGAAACAAAAGAAAGGAAAGGGGTTAGTGAGCATTAGATATCATTTGAAAATCTTGTGTCAATAGCAGCATGTACTAAACTATTGCAGGTTACAGGTAGCTCAAGAATTTAAAAAACAAAAAAGGTGAAGTTGCTTACATATGTAGAAGAGAGGACATTAAAAGAACACAATAGTATTAGAAACAAATATTCGTAATAAAAATGTCCACATCAGCTCATCAGTCCTAGGTAATTAAATTATGTTCTACCAAATATTGGACTAGCAGACTCCGGAAGCCTTCTGCTTATTGGCTAAAAAGAGTTTGGAAATCTGACTCAGCCCATTGGTAAGCAATGCCATCTTTATCCAAGAATTTATTCTTAGAAGAGTCATTGATCAGTGGCAATACAAACTTTGATATAATTCTGCTCATTGAGGTGAGAGTCAGAGTAAACCAAAATCTATCTGCATTTGACAGCAATGTGAAATAGGCTTGGTTATTTATTACTGTTAATTATCAAATATAAAAGAGCTGATATGAGTTCAGAATAAAGTAGTTGACAAGGAAATTTGTTTCTATAGTATACAAAACAATAAAGCTATTTCAAAAATTATTTTAGACAAAATATCTCTAAGGGTATTATTAAATATATATTCAAATGTTACATCTGATTTATAAATGCATGAATATAATTTTATAGAAAAACTTGAGGTATAATATGTAATAATTCTCAGATATTGTATCCATACTCTATCAAGAATATACCAAGAATATCAAGTAAAGACATTCAGTAACTCTGGAGAAGAGCTTAGATATATATATGTTTATAATACTCTATGGATAAGTCTGATGTACCTCTCAAATTAGAACCACTGGCCAGACAATGCTAAATTCAAATTAAAGAAATTTGTTCCAAGTAAGCATTTTAAATAATTACTGAAATTGGACAATAACACTACTATTTTTGCCTAACAATATCAGGCAAACCATCATCAGAATTCTGATTAATAGGAACATATTATGGACAATGTTGGCACTGACAGATCTCTAGGAAATTCCCATGAAAGCACACTATTTCTGAAATATTTATATTGTTATATTTTCTGTATTCTAATTGAACTTGGGGAAATCTGAGCATGTCTTCTGATTTGGCAACTCATTAAACAAACCTAATTATTTCTAGTATCATTTTATAGGAATTAGTCATTGTAATTTTCCAGGGATCTTTTGGGAAATCTCAGAGATAGTTTTAGGTATAAAAGTTATCTGGAAAGGTTTTTTTCTTTTTCTTGAAATTTGAGTTTTTGAAGGCAAACATTTAGAAGGATCTTAGAGGAAATTTGAACATGGGATTAACATAGTATTTCATATGTGTGCCTGAGAAACAATGCTTGATTATTCACTTAATCAAAGAGGAAACAAAGCATTTAAAAGTAAACATAAATGTAACACAACTGAAAAGAACCTTAGTCCTTCCCTAAAAGAGAAAGCTTTGTTCTTT
Organism: Cephalopachus bancanus; assembly: GCA_027257055.1. Lineage (NCBI taxonomy): Eukaryota > Metazoa > Chordata > Mammalia > Primates > Tarsiidae > Cephalopachus > Cephalopachus bancanus. Next base: position 5,045,797 of record JAPVLO010000097.1, on the reverse strand, counting down.
GTTAGTTTTTTCCCCTAAATAATCTAAGTGAAAAATTCCCTTAACTGTTTAAGGATAATTTTTTAAAAAGAAAAAATGGTAAAATCATGACTTGCATACAGATATAAAATAAACATATGTCAAAGATTTCATTTAACTCATTAATCAATTAATGAGAGAACTGGAAAAGGTGTTATAACCAGTTCAAAAGAGAATTCAAAGATCAGACAAATAGCTAGGCTCATCAGATATGTTGAAATTAATTTGCTTAATAGGTGCACCACTGGCTTCTTCCACAGTAGGGAGAAGAAATCAATTGAACTTCCACCAGATAATATTTTTTACATGTCTATAGATAAGAATTAATTACATTACTATCAGTTTTCTACAAGCTAACTTCTCTCTCTACAGAGCTATAGGATATCTCAAGATAACAAAAGGTCCAAACTCCATAGAATCCAACAGCACAGAAGAATGTGCTTAGCACCACACACCATTGTTCCATTGAAGATGCCTCCTAATCTTTTGGCTTATTTAAAAGTCATTCACAATGTCTTCCTAAATCCTGACACAGCAGGGAGCCTTCAGGGACCTATTCCATCAGTTTTCCAGGCTTGTTAATATTTACCACTGCTTGTTAAATATTTTTACTCTCCCTCCTGTACACAGTAGAGAAAAAGACAGTTTCTGTCCTTGATGAGTTCTGAGTACAAATGGTAATGACAGACTGGCAAACAGAAAGAAGATAAGCACAAGGTACTTGTAGGAGGAGGCACTAAACCTGACTTTCAAGGTTAGGACAAGCTCTCTGGAGCAAAAGTAGAATTAATTAAAAAATGGGGAAGGATGGTGAAGAGAACAAGAGAAAAGAGGGCTCCAGACAGAAGAAATGTCATGAGCCATAACCTGAAGGCAAATTAGACCACAGAACTGCAAGTAGTTAACTTAGGCTGTGGAAGAAAGAAAATGTTTTCCACTATTCTTGACTTGGCTGAGAAATACACTCCTGAGTAGCAATGATATCCTCACTGCTTTAAAAGAATTTAAGAAAAATGCATAGTGAACATATGACAGGCAAAGTGAAGGAACAGGGTATTGTAAATAATTCTCAGCCAATTCTAAAAATGGCTTGCAGCCATTCTAAATATTGCCTAGGAATTATTTATAATGCCTGATACTACATTCTGTGATAACATAGGCACACACAATTGAGAGTTTGTTAAAATTTAATCCCAATTAAAAGCTAGGCAGAGGGGTCAACATGAAAATAGACAAAGGATTTTCATCAGGAGCATCTTATTCAAGTAAAAATTAGAAAGGACCCACAAACTCAAAAATTTTAAATGATCATTTCCCAGAGTTGGTAAATGCTGAAATCGACAGAAGGTGATCTCTTCTTGTAACTGGTTGCCATGTTTAACATAGGACTACATTTTCATCAAACTTGATGAGAAGGGCTGTTGGGAATAAATTCTATTTGTTGACAAATATGTCCCCAGTCTATCCTAACTCTAAAGTTACATCTGGACAAATAAGATTGTAACCAAAACTACCAACAGTGAAGAACTCTTCATAAACTTGACAGCTACCACTTATTTACTATTTATATGTACCAGACACTTTAAAAGTATTACCAGTTTGATCTTAACACAATTCTATACAATAGATAGTAAGTTATCATGCCCATTTTGCCGATGAATAAACTAAGAGTCAGGGAGATTAAGCAAATTGTCCAGATTTTCATATGTTACAAGTAGAAGAGCTTAGTCTCTAATGCACATTTGTTGGTCCAAAAACCCACAGTCTAAAAAGCATAGAACTTCTAGAGAAAAATGGAGCTCCATCAAGGACTTTTAAATGATGGTATTTATTAACAATATCTGAGATTATAAAAGAGGACTTTGTTATTTGGAAATAGACTTCTGGACCACAACCAGGTTTGCCTTTAACATTTGTAAGGCCCTAGACAAGAATACAAATGGAAGTCCACATACCATATATCCCAATACTAAAAGTAATAAATCTATCTAACAAGCGGTTAAATAAAATATGTTCCACTCCCTTGCCTTGATATACTTTATGATGACTAGAAGATCAGGTTCAAATTTAGAATCCCTCAGCTCAAAGCACGGCACCCTGCCTCCCCAACCCCCAGACTCCCCTCCACACACACACACACACACACACACACACACACACACACTTTTCCATGCCCTGGCTCTGTTCTGCAGTACAAGGGTCCCTGGCTTGCATGTATGTAGTGGATCCCATTCCACACATCCAAGTTCCATCCACAGCCCCCACACAGTTGTCCCTTGGTCACTGGTGGTGTGAACCGCCTTCAGAGTATGGATTTACAGAAAAGTCCTACACAAATCCTGGAAGCAAGTGCAGGTCACTTTGGACAGGGAATACTGGGAACCTGAGCATAGTCTATAATGTGCTGTCTTCAAACCTGTCCTGGTCCTTGAATGGTGTGTTACCAGTCTACATCAAGTACAGAAAGTGAAAGTAAGCATTTAGAGCCTTTAATAGCAACTTGACATTGCTGCAACTTCCAAGGGCAGGCTTTTATATTTTACAAAGGTATTGGTTGGCCATGAATAGGAATTTTTTTTTAAGTGGGAGGGTCTCTCCCTTGAAGAAGTAGAAAACTTTGTCTAGAATGGAGAGGAAGGGTAGGATCCTGGAGGACACAGTCTTTGCCCACAGACTCACCCCCCCATGGGGAGGGTCCAGTCAAGGAGGACCTGGACAAGGACTTCCAAAAGGGAGTTTCTCTTACTCAGGTCTTAGAGCAGCTCTAACAATTTTAAGACCTCTGCTATTTCAGGATTGCTTTAAAGATCTGCAAGTCTGGGCCTTGGGCTCTGTTGAAGCTGCTAGTAATGAGAAAGCAAGTTCTGCTGTTACTGTGTGAGCTTTGGGGATCCCACATGACAATAAGCAGATGCATAGCTAATAAGTGGCTAACAGGAAACCTCTAAGCCTGTAGAACTCCTGCTACCAACGTTCTACTGATTAGCTCCAGCAGGAAAATCAGGTCAAAGCCAATATATTTCAGCTCCTGTTAATTCAGGACTACTCTGACAATTCAGTGGAAAGATTTTAGATCTCCTGTATCTTTTGTTGCTCCAAACCTTAATTCCTGCTGAAGATACATTCCCCAGCCTCTTTTTGTTTTTTTCTATGTCTGTTGGTAAAGGAATTTTAAAATAAAGGCAGGGAATTTGAGACACTTTGAGATCTGTTTCAATGACAATGAATTTTTTAAAGAGCAAAACAAATACCATTCAAAATGCTATTTGCAATCATCTTTCTTTTTTATTTCAATAGCTTTAGGGGTACAAATAATTTTTGGTTACATGGATGTATTATATAATGATGAAGTCTGGGTTTTAAGTGCACCTATCACCCCCACTAGGACACACTGCACCCGACGGGTGATTTTTCATCCCTCCCCCCTTCCCACCCTCCCCTTTCTGAGTCTCCAATGTCCATTATACCATTCTAGATGGTTTATTGACCATAATCTTGATATTATTGCCTAAAGGTTTTGGCCAGGAAGAAATTGTTTTTAAAATGACCCAGGATAAGAAATAAGTCTTGCTACTATAACATTTTTCTCTTCATAATTCTCTCTGTGATCCAACCCCAACATGCATAACCTTCATTCCTTACACACCCACTCTTTGTGCAACCCCTCCAATACACACATATGTATACCTACACCAATAAACCAAGAGTCAATGAAAATGGTAGTAGTTTCACTTTGTCTGAACACTATATTTAACTATTAATAAGTAATAAGCTTAGTAACTACATATTTTTGGTACCAATCATAGCATAAACTATTATATTTTAAAGCAGTAAACACCCAACTACAATTAACTTATTTTTATGAAAATATCAAACTTAAATTTCTAGTATAGCATCTACTAAAACACAAAATCTGATGGGTCCAGATTGTATGCAGACAAGCAGCACAGAAGATAAAGTAAAAAGAAATGTCTGCCAGTACCTTCCTTAGAGAAAATACCTCTCAGTTTCTCCCAGGGTACACATATATTTTGTGACAAATTGACCCCCTTTACTTTGAGGTCAGGGTTTTGTTCAGCGGCAAAGAGCACTATTAACTTTACATGAAGGTTAAATTAAAGATTGTAAACCAACAAGGGTTTTCAATATCACACATAAAATTACGTAAATTGTGCTCAGTAGCATCAATACCTTAGTGAAATATGAGTTCCCATAAGTACATACAGGATTTTAACCCTGGAATAGACTGTCAACAATATTCCTTTTTCCTCACATAGTGACTTGATCTCTGGAGGCATAAATGATTTAGATCTGTTTTTCCTGAGCCTGTCCTGGTATTAACTTATCTTAGGCAGGCTTCTTTTCTTTCCCTTAGACAAACAATTCTAAGCTTTAGTGTGCATAAGAATCATTTACAATTATTTTTAAAATTTAGATTTCCAAGCCACATCCCTAGAGATTTTGACTTGGCAGATCTGGGATCACACCAGACATCTGCATTTTTAAGAAGTAACTTAGGTGATTTCAATGCAGTTCCATGGAACCTTCCTAGAGAGGTATCATACTGGCGCCTTGACTGTTTCTAAGTACCAAATGAATCAACTGTTGCTGACTGGCAATTTGAGTTCATTTTATTTTGATGACCATGATATCATGGTGGAAAAAAGTAAACTTTCACAGAATAAGTCACAAACACAGTAAGCATCATGTAAATTGACTGAATAATAATATAATCAAAGTTGTCAAAGTAAAAACATTCATGGTCACTTATCAGAAACTTTTTGTTGATGAAACCTGTGCAAATTTAGAAACAAAGCAAGATGATGACTGCACGTCATCTTAATCCTACTGTTTAACAAGCTCACTCAAGGAATATTAATTAATAAGAGAAAGTATCCACTATTTAATATTTAAGTAGAGCCCAGACATTATGAAGTTACATGTAAACTTGTCTCTAGCAAGAGGAGAGATAATTCCAAAAGTTGGAGTTGTGTGCCCTGTATGACATTAATCAGGTTTGCATCCAAAAGCAAACTTTTTCAGTGTTCTTTTATCCCTGACTACATATAAATCTTCATTTCTCAAATTCTCCTTTGAGCCCATCTTCCCACCTTACTTGCTCTTTCATTAAGCAGTGGGTCGTTTGAAAGCATTGACGTGTGTTCATTTTACATTTGTATGGGAGTCGTGTTTCCGAATTTTTTGAAGAGTGTGCTTTGACTGTTTCGGAGGTTCCACTGAGATCTCAAATACACTTACCTGCCAAAGCCAATTAAACCACGTTGGCCAAGAAGTACAATTTCTTGCGTTGTTTAAGCCCAGGCACAACTTTTCTTGGCTCCCTGAGTGAATCTCGAGCAGCAGTAGACTCTCTTGCTGTCTCTCTGTTTCTCTTTTTAGTTTCCCGTCTGTGTTTTTGTTTTGTTTCTGGTTCTTGGTCACATTCAGTTCTGATTGTCGTTTGTGCACAGCCAATACATTATTTCCCACTGGGGATGGCAGTGGAGTTCTGGTTTCATGGCTTGACAGTGTGGCTATCTATATCAAGATGATGGACACCTGCTCTCTGTTGGGGGAGAGACTAAGGGGAATTTTTTTCTTCTGTTTGCCTCTTTATGTGCTCAAATCAATTAAGAAAATATTTTGTTTAAAAGGGAAAACAGCTCTTTGAGATAAAAACTGGTGAGTTTTTGTGTTTTTATTTACTTTGACCTGTGGCTATGGAAGTGAAATGTGTGTTTACAATGAAGAAAAGTCTCTCATTGTGTGGATTTTAAATATTTTCCTACCTCTGAGGGGGTATTAATTAGTAAGAAGATAAGTTTCCTCAAAATAAGGAAGTTTTATTTTCTATTGATTTATAGAGATTAACAAACATTTGCAAAAGTGAAACATTTCTAAAATTCCTCCAGAAAATAAACTGAATTTAAAATGTGATCACCTTTCAAGACAAAATAATAATAATAAACTACTAACCCTGAAGCATGTTTTACATAATAATCCGAATTCACATAATCAAGGTGAGCCATTGGACATATAAGACTGGTTTGATAATTTTAGTTAAGAAAACAGCTTTATATCTTTCTGTAATTGTATCAGAGTTTATTTAGCATAAAATGTTTTATTTTTAAAAAGATTTAAATTTTTAATAGATTTCTAAAACTTTTCATACTATTTTATTGCTCAAATAAGTTAACACTACTCCTACATTATTTTTAAAAGTATAAAACATGAAAATTTTATTCAACTAAAATTAATTATAATTTTGATAAGCTTTTGGATGTAAACAACAATTATGTTCTGATGTTCTAAAGAGTTTCAACCTAAATATAAGTTTCAAAATTCTTGGTTCACTTAAAAAAAAACAAAAAAAAAACTTGGACTAATTTTAAATAGAGTTAATTATTGGATAGTCTTCAGACACCTGTATAATTTCTAGACAAAACAGAATACTGAAACCCAAATGCAGCTTTAATATATATACCTTTTCTTCTTTAATATATTAGAGAGTAGCTATAGCTTTGGATCATGTTATTAAGTGTACTTATTCTTGACATTTTAAGAATATATAAAACTGATGCTTATGGCTATACAGGCTTGGTTTTGCTAGTTAGTTTGCTAAACTGCTTGTGTGATAGACAATTATCAATGACCTCTCTTCAACTAAATTGAAGTTAGTTTATTTCATAAAAGTTATATTTAGTAGGGGTAACTGAAGTTATAACAGAAGCAGCGCATCAGAGAAATACAACTGTGTATACAAAGCAACGGGATGTGGGTTTTTTTGTTTTCCCCAGAAAACAAGAGCACTTTTGTCTTAAAGGAAAGTGTCAGCTTGTTCTAGAACATAAAAGAACATAGTGAGGAACAAAATTTAAGCTTGTGTAGCAAGTTGTAGAGGTTTCAAGGGAACTGAACTTTATTTACCTTGGTTTGTAATACCCAAGTTTGAAAAAAAGAACAGTGAAATATGTCAACATTTTCACAAAGTTGGCCCAGTCTTGATGGACCTATTCTCAAGTTAATCTGTAAAGAAGCTTGAGAACACTTTACTGCCAAATATTGTACAGATGAAAACTAGAACTTGGCTCAAAATCACAACTGATCTTGAAACATTTAGTCTTAACAATGGGTAGTAAATGGTTACTTTTTACCTCTGTGTAATCTGTCCAAATATTATTCCATACACCAGAATAATTTCCTGTGCTTTGTGTTGCTTTATTATATCTTTGATTATCATTTAAAAAAATAAGTTTTCTCCCTTGTAATAGAGTGAGGATCAGAGAATGAATTCTGCAGGAGCAGATGTTGAGACAGTTGGGTATGCAGGTCTCAACATCTGTAGAGACAGGGCTTTGGCAGAAGTCAGTCTTGCTGGCCCCACATTTTTTGGCTAACCCCGTGGGAAGCTCTGGAACAGATACAGATTTTCCAGGACTGAACAAAAATGGCCAGGCCTTTACACCAGAGCCTGATTGGTCATTGAATATAGACCACCCTGGAAAAGCAGCTGTAGCTGAGCACAACCCTGAAAGTGCAGGCACCTTGTAACTGCCTGCTAACAGCCAGGCACCAAATCCTTCCATAAACAGGAATCTGGGAAGCTCATTTCCATGTCTGCCACAGTCCTCTGCAGTCATGTTGCTTTCTACTGTGTTCCTTTAAAAATAATGCATTATTGCTTGAATTCAATAGGTAGCCAAGTATTGTATCTCAGGATTCCAGGGTACAGAAACTTGATCCGGTGAGAAATCTAACAACTCTTGATTTAACCTTCTCATGATCAGAACCCAGGTTTAGAAAAGAACAAAATTTTAAGAGACTTTTTTTTATTTTGAGATTTCACATTCAGTCCCCAGATTATACAAATATGAGGGGTACACCGCAAAAAAACAGAATTATTTATAAAAATCATGTATTTATTCTTGCATGTTTAAGCCCAGTCACCTTCTAAGTACTCTGTTTGAGGCAACTCACCTATTAAGATGCTTTTTCCACTGCTCAAAACAGTTTTTGAACCTGTTGATTTGGATGCCTTATAGTACTTCTGCCGTTTTTGTTTCACCTCTTCCACATCGGGAAAATGTTTTCCTTTGAGGACTTTTTTCACCTGAGGAAACCAAAAAAAGTTGCATGGGATAAGGCCAGGGAACAGAAAGGGTGAGACAATGAGGTCATGCCCTTTATGGTCAAAAACTGCTGAACATGCAGCATGGTGTGGACAGGTGTGCTCATAAATCACCCATCATGAAATGAGTAAACATGTTGAAAGAATCTAAAAAATAAAAAAAAAATTCACTGAAGTCACACGTGACTAGTTGGTACACATGCCAATGAGTTCCTAGAACACCTGCCTAGCAGGAAAAGCCTGTACTACAAGGGGCCCACCCTCCAAAAAATAATTCCATTTTTGGAAGTTCCCCCTCGTATGTTTTATTTGCCTTATAAAAAGTAATTTAAAAGTAATTGTCAAATCAAAGGATGTGTACAGATTAACTATTATTAATAAAATTATTTCTGAGTTTGCTTTTAATGCATTTCTCAAAATGAGGTCCTCGGACCTGGGACCTTGTTAGAAATGCAAATTCTGGAGTCCCACCCCAGTCTTATTGAATGAGAAATTATGGGGTAGAGCCCAGCAATCTGTGTTTTAACAAGCCTTTCAAGTGATACTGATGCCTGAAAAAGCTTGAAAAACATTGCCTTACAGAATAGACTGAAAGGCCCTGGAAATGTGTTAACAACCTCAATGTTCATTATGTATTCTTACCCTCAGGAGAAACATTGGTCAAATCCTCACGAAAGCTTTATAAAGCAATAGAGGATTTTTACACTCCTGTATTTTTATATTATTGGTTCCTATAATACATTAATTACAGCATTTAGTTTCAATATCAAACAGGAGCCTGCTCTACCCTGATGTTTGCCTAAAGACTCTGCTATAAGTTACAGGCTTGAATTTGTATCTTCCACGAAGGACAGTCTCAGCAACTTCTAGAAAGGTCTATACCAGCGATTTCAAGGCAAAGACATGCAGGTCAGAATTTGAAACTTAGGATGATGTCACTTATGCGACTAACTGTTCCTGAAAACAGAGTCAAGATTTGCAAAACTCTTTTTACTCCAGAAGCAGACAATTTCATGAAAGTAAAACAAAAATTAATTACAATGAACTAAATGAAACTATGAGAAAAATTGTAGTTATTTATTTGGGGATATATTTAGTTTTTTATATTTTGTTACCTAATCAATAGATGAGAAAGCCTTTTTTTCTTTTTTTATATCTGTTTCTAACTCAATTTAGTGAACTATGCTTCTGCCAACTGAAATGAAACATGTGATCAGAATGATATCTGATTCTTATTAAACCCTCAGAATTAAAATACTTTTACAGCATCTCTTTACTTTTAATGAAAATGAGTATCTTCAATGAGAGTCTGTCCTTCCTACTAGGATATAATTGTGCAAATTAACGTGCAATCAGAACTATATCTGGAGTGTTGCATTTGAGAATGATTCTTATTTGATATGCTATAACAGTCTCATCATTAAAGAATAAAGATTAGGCCGGGCTCGGTGGCTCAGCCCGTAATCCCAGCATTTTTTGAGGCCGAGGCGAGTGGATTGCCTGAGCCCGCGGGTTCGAGACCAGTCCGGGCAACTTGGCGAGACCTCATCTCTATAATAAATCCAAAAATAAACTAGCTGGGCGTGGTAGCGCGCACCTATAGTTCCAGCTACTTGGAAGGCTGAGGTGGAAGGATCTCCAGAGCCCAGCAGGTCGAGGCTGCGGTGGCCGGGAATGGCCACTGCACTCCAGTCTGGGCGACAGAGTGAGATTCCAACTCAAAAAAAAAAAAAAAAAAGAATAAAGGTTAATCATGATATGTGAAGCCACTGGGAAGGCTGAGGTGGAAGGATCGCCGGAGCCCAGCAGGTTGAGACCGTGGTGGCCGGAAGCGCCCACTGCACTCCAATCTGGGCTGCAGTGAGACTCCAACTCCAAAAAAAAAGAACTTCAGGTAAAATTTCATGGAGGGAGTTTCTTGATGATGGCTTCCTAGACCCAGGATAAAAAAGCCAATAATAGAGGCTTTTAAAAGCCCAAGCCAAGATTTCTTTCGAAAATGTTCATATAGAATTTAATTTTCTGGCTGACCGCAGTGGCTCATACCGATAAATCCCAGCACTTTGGAAGGCTAAGCACGAGGATTGTTTGAGTGCAAAAGTTTGAGACTAGCCTACGCAATATAGCAAGACCTCATCTCTGCAAAAATAAAAAATTAACCAGCCATAATAGTGCACACCTGTAGTCCCAGCTACTTGAAATTCTGAGGTGGAAGGACCACCAAAGCCCGGGAGATTGAGTCTGCAGTGAGCCATGATAGTGCCATTGCACTCTAGCCTGGGTGACAGCATAAGATTCTGAATAATAATAATAATAATAATTTTTATCTTAGTTTACAAAGTACTATATGCTTGAAGAGCCTTATTTGTATGAATTTCTACTTATTACTGCACTAATGTAAATCAGCAGGCCAAAATTAAATGATGCTAGTCTTTTTGTTGTTGTTATCACGAATAAAGTTTGAATGGATAACCATATGCAGAAGAATGAAACTAGACCCCTATCTCTCTCTCACCATGCAAAAAAGAAAAGAAAAGGAAATATATATAAATCAATGAAATGTATTGAAGATTTTAATTTAAAACCTGAAATTATGAAACTATTAGACGACAACATTGGGGAAATGCTCTAGGACATTGATTTGGGCAAAGATTTCTTGTAATTTTAAAGCACAGGCAACCAAAGCAAAAACAGACAGTTGGGATTGTATTAAGATAAAAACCTTCTGCAAAGCAAAGGAAACAATCAACAAAGTGACTAGACAACCCACAGAATGAGGGAAAATATTTTCAAACTATTCATCTAACAAGGGATTAAAAAACAAAATACAGCCAGGCTCGGTGGCTCAGCCTGTAATCCTGCACCTTTGGGAGGCTGAGGTGAGTGGATTGCCTGAGCCCGCGGGTTCGAGACCCGCCTGGGCAGCGAGACCTCATCTCTACAACAAATCAAAAAGTCAGCCGGGCGTGGTAGCGCATGCCTGTAATTCCGGCTACTCGGAAGGCTGAGGCGGAAGGATCGCCAGAGCCCAGCAGGTCGAGGCTGCGGTGGCCGGGAGCGGCCACTGCACTCCAGTCTGGGCGACAGAGTGAGACTCCGACTCAAAAAAAAAAAAAAATACATAAGTAGCTCAAACTTCTCAACTGCAATAAAATAAGTAATCCAATGTAAAAATGGGCAAAAGAGCTAAATAGATATTTCTCAAAAGAACACATAGAGATGGGCCAACAGATATATAAAAAATGCTCAACATCACTAAACATCAGAGAAATACAAATCAAAACCACAATGCAATATTATCTCACCTCGGTTAAGGTGGTTTGTATAAAAAAGACAGGCAATAACAGATGCTGGTGAGGATGTAGAGAAAGGGGAATCCTCATACACTGTTCGTGGGGAACATAAATTAGCACAACCACTATGGAGAAGAGTATGGAGACTCCTCAAAAAACTAAAAATAAAACTTTCATATAATTCCACTCTACTACTGAGCATATATCCAAAAGAAATAAAGTCACTATAGCAGAGTTTTCTGCACTTTCGTGTTTATTGAAGCACTATTCACAACAGCCAAAAGAGGAAATCAACTTAAATGCACATCAAGGGATGAATGGATGAAGAAAATGTAGTAGATATACATAAAGCAATATTATTCAGTCATACAAAGAAAGAAATGCTGTCATTTTCAGCAATATAGATGGAACCGAAGGCCATGATGTTAAGTGAAATAACCCAGGCACAGAAAGACAAATGTTCTCACTCATGTGTGGGAACTAAACATGTAATTCTCATGAAGATAGAGACTAGGTTATTGGTTACCAGCGAACAGAAAGTGGGAGGTGTGAAGGGAAAAAAAAGAAATATAAATGTATTTATTGTCATTGAGCTGTGCACTTGAAAATGGTAAAGATGATCATTTATATATGTATATTTTACCTCAGTAAAAAAGAATAAACTTTGTAGATTATGCATCGTCATGATGGGGATGAGGAGAAGTTGAGGAAATTACTCAAAACTTTAAAATAAAGTTTAACTGCATGTTCTTCCAGTATCGTGGTTTAATTATGGATTGTATAAATGTTTAGATGAATGCACCTATATTTGACTTTGTTGTTTAATATTTTAATTAGACTCTGACATTTTGTGATATTTGTGGATTCCTGTTACTAAAAGAGATAACCCAGTTTTTTCTTTGTATGTCATTAACCATATTTTAATCTATACACACAAATGTGTTTCAGCATTTCTTTGACTGCCTGACTATATACATTTTCATTTCCAAATTCCCACTTTGCCAGCTTACTGATTTCCTCATCAATTAATGAGTTGAAAGAATCTTTGACGTTTGTTCATTTCACATTTGTATGAGAGTCACATTTTTTACCTTTTTTGAGAATTCTGCTTTGATACTTGAGACCAGATGTGTTTTGGATATTTAATTTCATCAGATTTCAGGAAGTGCAGAGATATATATTTTATATTATATATATATATTTTATATTATCTACATAAAGAACTCTCAACAGCATCTGGAGCAATACACCAAATGCAAACATCTTAATATTTCTTCAGTGAAACATATAAATATTTGCACTTAGTGGGATGAAAAAGAAGATTATAAATAGCCACATGTCATTTTAGGTTTGGTTTTACCACATTATTCTGAACTTGTTCAGAATAGGTCAGGACACCACCAAATTAGTTATGAAAAATTTGTCAGTTTTCAGCACATGGTGGATTTTGGTAGGCAATTAGAGAACTGTGAGCCTACAATTTCTATTACCATCTCAAACTACATTTATTCAGTTACAGGCGACTCATGTCAAAGATAATAAGAAAAAGAAGAGGTGTGAACCCTCAGAAACTCTTCGTAATTTAATATCTTAGAATGCAACCTAATGTGAGTCATTTCTCTATGGAGAGTAATAGAGCTGCAAAATGCAACATTCTCAAAATAATGGCTAACACTGTGATCCATGTTTAGAAAGACTTCGTACTCAAAAGCCCTAGCAAGAAAATAAAAAACAACAAACAAAACTAAAGAATACACAAAAGATATGAATAAAACTTTCTTAAATGTAAATTGGATAACTTTTTCTGTAGTAATATTTTGTGGCAAATATAAAATTCTGTATAATATAACAAATCTTTTGCAGTCTTTAAATAAATGAAATATTTAAAAGCTACACATTCAAAGAAAATTAATGTCAGTTTATTTTTAGCAAGATTGAAAAAGGCTATATCAATGTATGAAAAATACACCTTTCAATGAACAAGAATGATCTTAACATTAGAAATAATAGAAAGACTACATTGTTAAAATATGGATAAGTTTAGATAAACAGGAACAATGAAGATAAGTGAAAGTGTTCCTATGATGTAAAATCTATTTTACCTTATAGGTAATAATTTTTCTCATAACTTTTATATAATACTTTGAGTATTTAAGACTTTGATTTGCTTTTTGAAACATTAAAGCTCCTTAACTTTCTCCCAGCAAAAAATTCCTACGCTTTAGCCCCCAAGGTAAACTTAACACTCTTAGTGGACTCTCTTCTGCCGCCATCCGAGAAGTGTGCAGGGATGAACTTAAATCTAACAATATATCATCTATCTATCCATCCACCCATCAATCGAAATATATATTCCAACTAACATAAATATGCTTCCACTGTATAATTTTCACATAACAGCCTATGTTCATAAATAATATATTCACAGTATTCCTGAAACAGGATTTGATTCACAACCAAATCTAAAGGTAGGGAAAGTGGGCTTTTACTGATTGAAGGTTGCTCCTAAAGCCATCTCTCCCAAAACTTATCCTATCAAAAAATGTAACAGACTGCATCAGTTTTAACGACAGCCATGAATATTTATGGATGCTTAATAAATTATTTATTATTTGAAAAACTGTTATAGTCAGAACCTTTTAACACTATGGGGAAATTTTTACAAATAAGCATTAGTAATCTTTTATATATATTAATATAGGTGTTAGCTGTTTTGCATGTGTTGCCATTTACTTTTTCTCTAGAAATAGAATAAGAAATCTTTCAGGCTGAAGATAATACTAATAAATACAAATAGAATAAAAATTCTATAGTTTTAAATACATTTTGCATTTAGTATACTTTCACATTCAATACATTTCAAAAATATATTCAAAATGCGTTATTCTCATCCATCTCTATAAATTGGGGATTTGTGCATAATGTTCTTCCTGACCACCTCCCCATCCTCAATTTTTTCATATGCTCCTCTTGCACTAGTCTTCTACAACTTAGGATGACTCCTTTTGATAGCCACCTTTACTGTTTTCCCTCAAGAAGGCAAGGCTTGCGTTTAATTATTTTATTTGTTCATGTATGTTAGTTACCCTTAATACATTGTAAGTATAATTCCAACTGGGCAATAGATCATTAAATAGACTGGGGAAGAGAGGCAGAGAAGGAAAGAGAGTGAAATAATGTTTGACAAAATAACATGAAAAGTCAGTTATTTTACATAGTGAAGGAGGCATTCCAAACTTGCTCTCCAGAGGTCAAAGAATTAGATGAATTCCACAGTCATTCCTATAACTGCCACACATACAGGAAAATTGAGATAGAGACCAGAGTACAGTGATATTGTTCTCATGTTGAAACACAATCCTAAGGAATATTGCATTAGAGGTCCATCCAGCTCCTTCAGGTTCAGACATCCACAAATCTATGCATCATCTGATCAGAACTGGGATCACTGGAACTACCAGATGTCAACTTGATGGCTGAATTTCAGAGTCTTCAGACTGAGGAGTCTGAGAAATTATATTCAATCAGCACAGAGTCGGAGACCAGGAAACTACTGTTTCAAAGCAAATGCAGTAGTTGTAGAATAGCAGAGACTCCTGATGAGGGAAACACTCTGAATCCATGGTGATGAAAAGGGAGAGACCAAGTAGGTCCTGGGCAGAGATACCAGCCTGCTTGTGGTTAATTAAGTCATTTGAAGAAGGTCTAGAAGTTGGCATTAGAACCATGTTGCATATAATCTATGAGTAATCACTATGTCACTACAAGATAAGTGACAAGTGCAAATATGACTCATTGATACTGAAACTACCCTGGATTTCAGCCACCCCAACTCAGCCTCAACTCCATCACACTAGCCTTGGCACAATCTCCTTCTGTTATTTCTGGAAATCACCATGAGTGTTGCATAACTCAAAAAAGAGTTCACACATTCTTCTTTTCTCCTGACTTCTTGACAAGATGCCTTACTGTAGCCCAGGCTGCCTGGATTCCTCACAGGAGTGTGACACAGCTGTGCTTGCCCAGATGCTGTTCTGACCCTTCAGAAGATCAAAGCTGACTGTGGTTCATGGCCAGTGGTTGGTTTGCCTCATACAAGCAGAGCTGCTACCCATACCTCTGCAGTTCCTCTGCTCAATTTCTCCACTGGTTTAATGTATGGTGGATGGCTTGCAAAATGGCACCAACTCTCCACCCCTGCCTTCCTTTATCTGTGACATTTTCATCAAGAGGTGGAGTCAATTTACACCTTGAATCGGGGCTGGTTTTGCAATTTTCTTTGGTAAACAGACTGTAGTAGAGGTGACATGTGCCTTATCTGCTTTGACTTCTTAGTCTTCTACAATCACCAAGAGAAAAAATCCCAGCTAGCTGGCTGAACAGTAAGAGGCCATATGGACCAGTCACCCCTATCATCCAGAGGTTAGCCAGTCAGTTCCCAGAAGCAAGGTTGCCCAGTATAGCCTGTAGCTCCCATGACATGCATGAAGCAACCCAGCTAAATATCAGAATTACCCTGCTGAGGCTACCCTAAATTGCTGACCCATAGAGTCCTGAGCCAAATAAACAGTTGTTATTTAAGTCATTACATTTAGTGGTGGTTTGTTACAAAGTAATAAATAATTGTTGCAATATGATATCTGTGACAAATTGTCCATATAGCAGTCAAGTCACAGATCAATTTGCTCCATACATAGTAGAAATATTTGAACCTCCTGTGATATATATTATGTAAGCATATAAATAATGTTATATTATAATACTGTGTTGCATTATATCATAATGCTAAATTTTATTGAATTATATTCCTTTGCATCATATAATTATATGTTCCTCCTTTTCAGAGTGCACAAGGTCAGAATTTAAACAGAATTTTTGTTTTGGAAGACCTCCAAACTGTCGATATAGACTATTTTCTATAGCAATTTAGTTTCTCATGAGAAAACTCTTCCAAATTTCCGCCTAGGGATATAAGTTACAGAAACAGTGGATGAAGGAAGTTAGAGAAGCCTCCATTCAGTATGTAGATATATATTTAATCTTGGATTTTTTTTCTCAAAAAGGAGCATCAAGAAGATAGTTCATCACATAGAAAAGTGACCTATATTCCTCTGTAGTGACCCACATTACCCAATCTACTTTAAGATTTGTATTTTAAAATATTTTGTTTTTCTTATGCATGATAGTACCCATTGTAACCAAATCATATTTCCCCAAAATTCATATGCTGAAACCCTAACCCCCAGTCTCTTAGAATGTTACTATACAGTCGTGTGTTGCTTAACAATGGGTATACATTCTGAGAAATGTATTGTTAGGCTATTTCATTGTTGCATGAGCATCATAGAGCATAATTACACAAACCTAAATGGTTTAGCCTACTAAGCACCTAGGCTATATGATATAGCCTATTGTGCATAGGCTACAAAACTGTATATCATGTGACTGCACTGGACACTGTAGACAAATGTAATACAATAAGTACAATCTTCCCTCAGTACCCACTGGGGATTGGTTTCACGATCTCCCACAGATACCAAAATCTGCAGATCCTCTATTTGCTAATATAAAGTGCAAAAGTAGGTGTATATACCCTATGCATATCTTCTCAGATACAGTAGTTTAAACCATCTCTAGAGTACTTGTATTACCTAATACAAGGAGAATGCTCTATAAATAGCTGTGACCATGTGCTGTTTAGGGAATAATGACAAGAAATATATCTATACATGTTCATTACAGGCATAATTTTATTTTTTCAAATATTTTCTGTCCCTAGCTAGTTGAATTCAGAGATGCAGAACCCACAGATATGAAAGGCCAACTATATTTGTGTATCTAAACATAGAAAAAGTACAGTAAAAATGAAGTGGGGTCCGAGCACTTACTTCACGGCACCGGCACGCAATTTTAACAAGAGAGAGGTTTATTAGCCAAGGTTCAGCCGGCCAGGACCGCTCACCAGACTTGCAAGTCTCAAGGCGAGGGCCCCGAACTGTGGCAAGGGCCATCCTTAAATAGGCCAAAGCTCGCCCAAACTACAAGGCCATTACAATTTAAATTTAAACAGAGCAAAGCCCACCAGAAGTTAAGAGGGACTAAGCCCGCCATAATTCAAACAGAGAAAAGTGCGCCAGAATTCGAGAGGGCCTTATCATATCACATCACACCATGACAGCAGGGTTCACAGAAGCAGAAAAAAGCTGGTTAGTGTATCTAACATATCCACTTGGTGTTTCCAAGTGGGGCATCCTTTCTAGGGTTTCCAAGAATTACTAAGAATTGTTAGGGGAGAGGTCACAGCATACAGTTTCAGCACATACACTATATGAGATTATAGTTTCATTACATTACACACAATTCATTACCTTTTACAAAAATACAACATAAAAATGAAAAATGCCATACCTGAATAGGGTGCTTATCATGAATGGAGCTTACAGGACTAGAAGTTGCTCTGGGCGAGTCAGTGAGTGAGTGGTGAGTGAATGTGAAGGTCCAGGACATTACTGTACACAACTATAGCTTTCTAAACACTATACACTTAGGAGACACTAAATTTATACAAAAATGTTTTTATTTCTTTCTTTTTTTTTTTTTTTTGAGTTGGAGTCTCACTCTGTCACCCAGACTGGAGTGCAGTGGCTGCTCCAGGTCACTGCAGCCTCTATCTGCTGGGCTCCGGCGAGCCTTCCGCCTCAGCCTTCCAAGTAGCTGGAACTACAGGTGTGTGCTACCACTACCGGCTAATTTTTTTTATTTTATTGTAGAGATAAGGTCTTCCCAAGCTGCCCAGGTGGGTCTCGAACCCATGGGCGCAGGCAATCCACTCACCTCAGCCTCCCAAAGCGCTGGGATTACAGGCTGAGCCACTGAGTCCAGCTTTTATTTCTTAAAAATAAATTAACTTTAGCTTACTGTAATTTTCTTACCTCATAATTTTTTTTTTTGAGTTGGATTCTTACTCTGTCGTTCAGACTGGAGTGCAGTGGCACACTCACTGCCATCCCAGCATAGACCTACTGGACTCCAACGATCCTTCTGCCTTAGCCTTCTAAGGAGCCGGAACTACAGGTACACACTACTATGCCCGGGTTATTTTTGATTTATTGTAGAGACAAGGTCCTGTCAAGTTGCCTGGCTAGTCTCAAACCTGCGGGCTCAGGTAATCCACTTGCTTTGGCCTCCCAAAGTGCTGGGATTACAGGTTGAACCTCTGAGCTCAGCTTAAATCTTCAATTTTTTAAATTTTTGACTCTTTTGTAATAACACTTAGTTTAAAACAAAAATAAAATGTACAGCTATACAAAAGTCATTTCTTTTTATCTTTGTTTTACCAGCATTTTTCGGTTAATGGTTTTAAAACTTTTTAAGCTTTTGTGTTAAAAAACTAAATCAAGCTGGGCTCGGTGGCTCAGCCTGTAATCCCGCACCTTTGGGAAGCTGAGGTGAGTGGATTGCCTGAGCCTGCGAATTTGAGACCCGCCTGGGCAGCGAGACCTCATCTCTACAATAAATCAAAAAATTAGCCGGGCATGGTAGCGCATGCCTGTAATTCCGGCTACTCAGAAGGCTGAGGCAGAAGGATCGCCAGAGCCCAGCAGGCGAGGCTGCGATGGCTGGGAGCGGCCACTGCACTCCAGTCTGGGCGACCGAGTGAGACTCCAACTCAAAAAAAAAAAAAAACTAAGTCAAAAACACACACATTATACAGTCAGGATCATCAGTGTCACTGTCTTCCACCTCCACATTTTGCCCCGCTGAAAAGTCTTCGGGACAGTTAACACACTTAGAGGTGTCATGTTCTATGACAACAATGACTTCTTCTGGAATACCTCCTGAAAAATCTGCCTGAGGTTGTGTATAGTTAACTATTTTTAATCAATAGAAAGAGTGCACCCTAAAATAATGATTAAAAATTATAACATAGTAATACACAAACCAGTGACATAGTTGTTTATTAATATTATCAAATAAATACTTGTATGAGCTTTTCTTTTATACCACTGGCAGTGCATTAGGTTTGTTTACACCTGCATCAACACAAAAACATGAGTAATGTGTTGCAATAAGACACTATATGGATGGGAATTTTTCAGCCCCATTGTAATCTTATGGGACCAACATCACACAAACAGTCCCCGGTTGACCAAAAGTTATTATGTGGTGCAAGACTCTTTTGGAGATAGAGTCTTCAAAGAGATAACCAAGTTAAAATAAGGTCATAATTGAGCCCTAATCCAATCAGATTGGTTTCCTTACAAGAAGAGATTAGGACATAGACACACACAGAAAGAAGACCATGTGAAGACACAGAAGAAGATGACCATCTGCAAGACAAGGAGAAAGACCTCAGGAAAATCAACACTGCTGACACCTCGATCTTGAACCTCTAGCTTCCAGAACTGTAAGAAAATATCTCTGTTGTTTAAGTCACTCAGTCTGTGGTATTTGTTATGGTAGCCCTGGCACACCAATATAGTACCTAAATATATATAAAAGTTGCTAATGAATGTTCGTTACTAGATAATAAATTTGACCAATTGACTATTAGTGTCCTGCCCATATACTCTTGCTTACTATAAGGTCATCTACAGAGAGCTTTCTTTCTTTCTTTTTTTTAAATTGTTGGAGTCTTACTCACATACTCACAGCCACCCCAATGTCGACCTGCTAGGCTCTGTGATCCTTCTAAGTCGTCAGAACTACAGGAACGTTCTAACACGCCCGGCTAATTTTTGATTTATTGTAGAGACGAGGTCTTGCCAAATTGCCCAGGCTGGTCTCGAACCCCTGGGCTCAGGCCATCCACTTGCCTCGGCCTCCCAAAGTGCTGGGATTACAGGCTGATTCATCAAGCCCAGCCACAGAGAGCTTTCATACATGATGATAGCTTCCCCCATCTCTCTGCCTGAGGCCAAGGACCAAGCAGAGCAGGTCACAGTTCATGGCGTGGAAGCAGCACTCAACCAATGAGGGGCTCAAGTCAACGGATAAATATTCCAGCTTTCTTGTCCCTTGGTGAAACAATTCTGACATGTGTCTCTCAGAGTGTCCCCAGCCAAGACCCCTTTACCCATTGTCATTGCATAACCAAGTCTCAAAGCTAAAGGGTTGCATGGAATAAATGCTAAAAGAAGAAATGCAACAGCAGTTACTTCAAAGTAGGCTGGGCTCAATAATCCTAGCATTTTTGGAGGCTAAGGTGGGAGAATAATTTGAGACCAGGAATTCAAAACCAGCCTGAGTAACATAGAAAGATCCCATCGCTACAAAATTTAGCCAGGTGTGAAGGTTCACAACTATAGTCCTAACACTCAAGAGACTGAAGCAGGAGGATTGCTTGATCCCAAGTGTTTGAGATTATAGTGAGCTATGAAGGCATCACTGCCCTCCAGCCTGAGCAACAGATCAAGACCTTGTCTATAAAATAAATAAATAAACAAATAAATAAAAAACAAAATAGATTACCCCTTCTTGACCACAAAGAAGAAACTGAGGCAAAATTAATATAAGTGGAGAGATTATTTGGGCCAAACTTGAGGGTTACAAATCAGAAACATAGACTCAAGTTGTCTGAATGTATATGCCAACTAACAGTTATAAGTGGACTGTTAAAGGGAAAGAAAAGGCAGTTCCTGAGTTGTTTACCAAGAGTTTATATTTTTAAAACGCTACCAGCCTCGGAAATATAGAAAGACCTTGTCGCTATAAAAATAAAAAAAATTAGCTGGGCATGGTGGCTCACACCAATAGTCCCAGCTACTTGGGAGGCTGAAGTGGAAGGAATGACTAACTAAGCCCAGGAAGTCAAGGTTGTGGTGAACCATGATTGTGCCACTGCACTCCACCCTAAGTAACAGAATGAGATCTCAACTCAAATAAATAAATAAAGCTATTAATTGGCTATACACTGTTCTTTGTATCACAAATTCCAGTAACAGGAGGATAAATGATAAGGGAACTAGTCAGAAAAAAAATGACTTTAAACAACTGTCCCCAGGCATGGGGATGAGAGCATGACTCAAGTCCCATACTCAAATTTCTCTGAGCCAGCGTATACCACATAGCTCAGACTATTCTGGCTATTTTTCTTTTCTCATTTCCCCTTGTTGTTCAAAAACTTCCCATGGAAGCACTGATAATCAATCTCTGCTTAGGTTAAAGTGATAGGCATTCTTCATTCCTCAGTGCTTAGAAGGTTCATTCCCAGATAGTCCTCAGTCAAGTCACTGATTTATGTAACTGCCGTTGCTTATTGAATCATCTCTAGCATTTTTTGGAATTTCATGCTCTTGGTTTCCTTGGAATAAGTAAAAAAATGAGAGATACATGGTAAAAATCTGATTCCACTGGAGATTCAATTCTGTTTGTTCAAAAACAATGCTCATGGCAGGAATCTAATAATAGATATACTATAATTCTCTTCTGAAATATAATTTTATTTTCTCTCTAGTCCCAATGTTTACCAAATATAAATAATAGTAGGACCAATTCACTTGCAAAATGTTTTAGTATTTTACTTACCCTGATTATTTGTGCAAAATACAGCAAGAAAAATGATTGGCATATAGGCTCTTTTAAATTGGCTTTGCCGGGACTTTTATAAGGAATGTTCCATTTGACTTTTCAATGCCTTGAGGGTAGGAGGCCCATCGATAGCACCTGTAAAACCTATGGCGAATTTCTCTCTTCCCAAGAGCCCCAAAGTACCATGAGGATCCAGGGCCTGTCAGAAAGTGACATTCTTTGCTTGCAAGGTCAGAAACCTTGAAGAAAAACTGTGTAGACAAGCTAGAAGGCAAATTTTTCCAAAGAACTTTTTATCAGCTCTATAAAGTCACTGTCAGTCCCTTAAAGGAGTCTGGTCATATCTGAAAAAAATGCCATTCCAGTCAAAGTCTTGGTGAAATAATCAGTGTTTCCCATTGTGTCCTATTACAGAAAACAGAAACTTATTAAACATATGCAAATAACTAGATTGCTATAAAATATGAATGCTCATTAATATTTTCCAGATTTTGGAGAAATCAGGCAGAGAGAAGGTCAAATGTTTAAATTTTGTTCACAAAGGTATATTTTACCCAATTTCTATAAGCTATACATAGCTCAAAAGAAAAAAATGTTATTGCCTCTGAAAAACAAAATCTAAAAGAATCACAAAGTTTAAAAAAAAGAGCCATAAAAATTATTCCAGTCCTCTATCAGTGCAGTCACATGTAAAAATTCATGCTCTGCTTGATGTCAGGTTAGCAATCTTTATGGATGCATCAGTTTATTAGAGTTCTGAAAGTTTTTACTTTGTCCAATGATATTATCTTCAAAGTTATCAGAAACTTGGATTCAAGAATACTTGTCAGGATCCTTTTCCATGAATATGCTTGAAGACAAGGTAAATTTTGGACTGTAGCTGATTGTAAACTGCTTTTTGAGAAGAATCAACGTAAAAATAAAACAATTATTATCTGAGGAGGACAAAAAAAAGAATAGACAAGTTTAAAGATGCAATTCACAAGGAAATTTGGTTATTTTTGTGGCATACAACAATTTTAAATATCACCATAATTATATCTAACAGCATACATCAAGACATATCAGAATTTGAGGAATTTCATATAATTTTGGAATGCATACAAATAACATATCTATACAAATAACTCAAAAAAAGTAAATACCATTTCTTATGTGACAATGCTTCTCACATGATTTTTTTTTTTTTTTTTGAGTTGGAGTCTTACTCCATCGCCCAGACTGGAGTGCAGTGGCGCACGCCCGGCCACCACAGCCTCTACCTGCTGGGCTCTGGCGATCCTTCTGCTTCAGTCTTCCAAGGAGCTGGAACTACAGGCGCACGCTACCACACCTGGCTAATTTTTGACTTATTGTAGAGATGAGGTCTTATAGCAGGGAAAATAGAGAGATCGTGACACCGAGACTATTATAGGAAGTGGCACTTTATTACACTGGCTAGCACAGCGGGCTCAATGGAACTAATTTGTCCAAACCAAGTGCCCCAGAACAGGAAAACAGGGGTATTATACCCTTGTTTAGGTAAGGGAGGGGGATCGTGTTGAGTGATTACATATTTCCTTTGGAATCTTACAAGGTTGTACTCAGCAAAATCAGATTTTTCAAAGAACAATGGTTTCCAGGAACTGCAGGCTTGTAAACCGTCAACTTCAGAAGGGGGTTTTTTTGGGTAAGTCTGTGAATTAGCCAATCTTTTTGCATATCCATTAAATGGCTAGTCTTGGGGCCATTTGGCCTCTCCCAAACAAAACCTGCTTGGAGCCTGGGTGGGTCTTTAAAGTTGTAACTTGCCTTTCAAAAGGAAATACCTTTAACTGCTATCAACTCCTTTCCTGCCCTGGGCTAGTGATTGCCATGAGGCCAACTGCTGATCCTGAACCAGCTACATGTTTCTGTGTTTATTCACTCAATCATACAAGAAATATATTTGAGCATTTGCTGCATCCTGCTACAGTCTCACCAAGTTCCCCAGGTGGGTCTCGAACCCGCAGGCTCAGGCAATCCACTCACCTGGCTTCCCAAAGTGCTGGGATTACAGGCTGAGCCACCAAGCAGGCTCACATGATTTTTAACACAAAAAATAAGTCTAACAAATCTCTCTTGGATTTATAGGGGTTTCTTTTGGAAAAGACTTAATTTTCTGGATTATCTATTTCATTACCCTAAACAATTGTTACTTAGACAACCCTAAATTTACATTTCCAAAGATAGTTAGGTAAAAATTTACAATTCAAAAGCACAGAACTTAGATCCAAACACAGTAATTTACTGAAAGAAAAGGTTCAGTCAAGAAAATATTGTCAAGGAAAGTATCTTAAACAGAGTTAAGGTTTGTTATGCAAATTTTCCACTAATGTATTTCCTATTGTAAAAGTTTCTAGTAACTTGGGTGCAGGGAGATGTCCTTACAAATGATGATTTTTTTTTAATAGGTGTAAGTTTCTTTTACAAAGAGTTTCAAAATACCAAGCTAAATACCAGAAAGTCATATTTTGCAGATGAATCTAGTTATATAGGTGGTCTTTTCAATTTAGCTTGTTTCTCCATTAGATTTCTGATTTTGGAATTAATAAATAGGATAAATAAAGCATTTGTAGTTTCCAGGGTCTAATTTTTAAATGTGAAAAGTAGGCACAGCTAGAAAGCAGAGGATCCAGCTCTTTAAAAATCAGATTCCACTTTTATATCAAACTCTAGGTTCCCAAAAGAGAACACCATGAGACTGTCTGTGCAACAATTCCGCAATTCACCTTCCTGCAAAGACATTTTCTCAAGGCTGGTAAGCAACCCAGTCAGTCCACTCTGTAATCAACCCATCAACAATGGGAGTCTTATCCCTCAGGAGTGAACACTCTCAGAGCCTCCTAGTTTTCAGACTGCACATTTCTTATCTAAACATGTAAGAGAAATGGGTAGCCTTCCTTCAATAACAACCATTCATTGCAACTACTGTCAGTCTCCAAAACTGCAGCTTTCACCAGTGACTTGTCAGCCATTGCACACATGGAAGTCAAGTTCTCACAACACAAAATAACCATCCCCTAGTGTTATGGTCCAAGTAAAGCTCGGCTGCTCCCCTTGATACCAATAAATCAAAGGGGCAGGGAACTGGTAGAAAGTTTATTTCTGAGTTCGATTCCAAGGAGCAGAGTCAGACTCGAGGTCTTTCTAAAATGGTTCTGCCCAATCTTCACAGTCTACTTTTATAGTCCAGAGTTGTCAGTGCCTATACATTAGCCATGTGACCAGTAGAGCATGGTATAGAACTTAAGTGACAGCTGCTTTTTACATTTAGATAGTGACATTTAGAGTAAAGGAAGTTTACAAGGCCTAAAACATCATGCATTGCAAAAGTTATGAAAATCACAAGACTTGTGATTACATTGATTCAAAGGTATGCAAATCACAAGTCTTAGGATTACATCGATACTATATTGTTCAGACCAATGACTATTAAGAAAGGGAGTAAATAGGGATTTACACCTTTGGGCTTAGTCTGCAGGGAAGTCAAGGATCCCCTGAAACTACTTACTGGGGGTGCATAGAAGACCAGGTAATATGCTCAGGAATGTGCAGGAGCCCTTGAATCCCCACCATGCCCTTCTCTAGGGGCTGTAGCAACGTGAAGGGACATGAGTGGGTCCCTGTATGACTAGTACCTGCAAAAAAAAGAGATTAGGTAATGCAAAAGAGAGCAGAATTTTTAGACATGAAAAGAAACTGCTCACAATTCTTTGGCCTCAAAAAAAAAGGGAGAGTGGCCCCTTTTTTGTATATTCTGCAAGGGATCTTAGAGTTATTAGAAGTATCCTATCAATTTCTGTATGTGGTATCAAAAATGGAAAAAAGAAATAGGAGCGCAAGAGGAAGAAAATAGAAGAACAAGATTTAGAGAAACCGATTTAGGGAGATTTTAAGCTTTGTAAAAGGTCAATGAAGTTTTACATTTTTCTCAGTAAAAATCATGCCAACAAGATAGGAAGCAAATAGAGGGATCAAACACATTTAAAAAGGGGTTTTAACTAGCTGAAGAAAATTCCCAGAAACAGGATCAAACAGAGGAAAAGGCAGAAAGGCCTTTCTAAAAAAAATAAAAAATAAATATTATAGCCTGAATATCAGCTTTTAATTAAGCTGACTTTTAACCATAAATCTTTAAAAATAATCTTTTCAGATCTTTTTATTAGACATCAGCCAGGACAAACATAAAGTAGGATCTCCCATTCAGTTTGTCTAGTTCTAAAACCAGCTTTTTTCCAATTGTGTGCTCAAATAAACTATTTTAGGCATTTCAAAGAATTTCCATTTTGGCTACTGCGGTTTATGAACATCCTAGGTTAGGTGGGTCCATTTTCCTAGA
Organism: Cephalopachus bancanus; assembly: GCA_027257055.1. Taxonomy (NCBI): domain Eukaryota; kingdom Metazoa; phylum Chordata; class Mammalia; order Primates; family Tarsiidae; genus Cephalopachus; species Cephalopachus bancanus. Next base: position 5,019,468 of record JAPVLO010000097.1, on the reverse strand, counting down.
TATTTACAGATGATGCCCTGTAAGTGTTAAACATAAATTCAGCTAGTATTTCTAAAAAGAGTGCTCAGATTTTGAAGATTGGCTTCCCATAATTTTGGAACTTTTCAAAAGTGACCAAGATTAGGAATATGTTTAGGGTCAAAGTATGATGCATCTTACAATATCCTTAGCCACCATGTGGCAGCACAGTGCTCAAGGTATGGGGGATAAGATCCCAATACTACACTCATCTCAAAGAGCAAAAATGAGGTGTTTTTTTTTTTGTTTTTGAGCCGGAGTCTCACTCTGATGCCCAGGCTGGAGTGCAGTGACACACTCACTGCTACCCCAGCATCGACCTGCTGGGCTCTAGCTATCCTTCTGCCTCAGCCTTCCAAGTAGCCAGAACTACAGGCGTGTGCTACCACGCCTGGCTAATATTTTATTTATTGTAGAGGACGAGGTCTTGCCAAGTTGCCCAGGCTGGTCTCGAACTCATGGGCCCAGGCAATCCACTCACTTCGGCTTCCCAAAGTGCTGAGATTACAGGCTGTGCCACAGAGTCCTGCCTAGGTACATTTTTAAGTTAGGAACTAACAAAAACTTGTTACATGTGAAAGGCGAAGAGCAAATTTTTAAGCAATAAAAAAACAGCTGCAATCTTAAAATCATGCTGTGAAAAACAAAAACAAAAACAAAACAAACAAAAGAACCTGGTGCCTAATGACCAATCCTTTGACCTAAACCTCTGCTATCAGACAGAGACAAGAAAAAGGCAGTTTTATGCAGAGCTCTTTACCTGAATCTGCTGTCCAAAGACAGAGACTGAATCTCTACCTCTTTAAGCAAAGAGATGGTTTTAAAAACATCATAAGATATGTTTTGTTTTACTTAGGTTTCCTATCAAAGAGGTTACGAGCCACCCTTCTTTTGAAATCACTCATAGCATCAAGTCTGTCGTAGTTCCATGTTTTTTTCCTTCTAAAATTAGCATGGATTTTTGGTAAAACTACATAATATGAACAAGACACTATTCAGAAGGTTTGGCAACAAACTGATGTAAAGTTCAAAGAAAATATGCAACATCATGACAATGTTTTTCATTTTCATTTGGCTGAATCTACACTCTAAGTGAATCTAGAATTTCTTACCCTTGGTAATTCATTCTTCTCACACCTAGAGTCGTAGTTTTGTAGGGAAGTTCAAAGTTTCCCTCTGAATGTTTAGTCTAAATCTGCTGAAATGAATTAACAATAGACAGATTAACAGGAAAAAGGCATACATTTGTATTAACACGTATAACCACAGGAGAATGATCATCCAACAGCCCAGTGGAGTAAGGTGTTTACATACCATTCTTTACAGGAGGGAAACAATTGGGAATGGAGGCAATGCTTTTGACGGGGTAATAAATAAATATTTATTAGGGAGAATAAATGGAGCCAGGAGACAGAAATTAACTTGTAATATTGATACTTTTTTTTTTTGAGTTGGAGTCTCACTCTGTCGTTAATAAAATTTGTATGAACCCAAGGTGCAGACACTGTCTTGCAAAAAAAGCCCATTTGCTTATGGTTCCATTCCTCCATCTTCTTTTCTGCCATAAATAATGAAATTTCAGAGAGAGTATAGAAGGCTATTGTATTCTCTTTGGCGAGTCCAGTCTCAGAGTAGAGCCTCTTCTAGCATCTGCTGGTATTCAAGGACCTTTAATTTAACTTAATCGGCATAAGAGCGTTCCATATTTTGAGGTGAAATTCCCTGGGCTTTTTCAGTTTCCCAAAAACATTATATTAGATGTAAGTGGCTATTTGGAAAGCTAGAAGTGTCCCAGTAGAAGGATGAAAGGGGAGAAGACAGACTTTACTGAGTTTAAATCCTCTAAAGATGGAGTTTTCCAAATAAGACTAAATTAAAGAGACCATTTTAAACTAGAAGAGAGCAAGAGATCGCTAAATAATTAACAGAATAGGCGACATTACATTACACAGGTATGTCCATTAGCAGAAATAATCGTAGCCAAGAGTGAAGATTTCTTACCACAAATTGTAGTCTAAGAGTAGTAAACATTTAAAGTGGTGGCAGAGAGGAAAGGAAGTTGTGCTCTACGAGGGCAGGGATGATTGCCTTCTGTTCACAGTTGAAATTCTATGCTCAGAAGTGCCTAAGACAGGAGAGTCACACAGCAAACATTTATAGGAAGAGGGGAGGGAGACTAGGTAAGCAAAGGTAGGGTTCCCAAGAGCCTCACTTTATTAGGGAATTTTAAAATAATCAAAAACAAGCCGGGTTCGGTGGCTCAGCCTGTAATCCCGCGCCTTTCGGAGGCTGAGGTGAGTGGATTGCCTGAGCCCGCAGGTTCAAGACCCGCCTGGGTAGCGAGACCTCATCTCTACAATAAATCAAAAATTAGCCGGGTGTGGTAGTGCGCCCCTGTAGTTTCAGCTACTTAGAAGGCTGAGGCGGAAGGATCGCCGGAGCCCAGCAGGTCGAGGCTGCGGTGGCCGCTCCCGGCCACCGCACTCCAGTCTGGGTGACAGAGTGAGACTCCAACTCAAAAAATGAAAATAAATAAATAAATAAATAAATAAATAAATAAATAAATAAATAAAAAAAATCAGCCGGGCGTGGTAGTGCATGCCTGTAATTCCGGCTACTCGGAAGGCTGAGGCGGAAGGATTGCCGGAGCCCAGCAGGCGAGGCTGCGGTGGTCGGGAGCGGCCACTGCATTCCAGTCTGGGCGACAGAGTGAGACTCCAACTCAAAAAAATAAATAAATAATAATCAAAAACAAAATCCTTTTGAAACCCTAACAGACATGACAAGAACAAATTGGCCATATCCGAAGGGGGACCCAAAAAATCCCAGAATTATTTTTTGGAGGGCGTGACCCTTATAGTACAGGCTTCCCCCACTAGGTAAGTGTTCTAGGAACCCATCAGCATCAGTGTACCAGTTAATATTGTTGTGAGTGCTGCTTTCAGCTTCAGTTATTTTTTTATTTATTTAAATTTTTTTTGGAGATTCTTTCAATGCATTTGCCCATTTTGTGATGAGTGATTTACCAGCGCACCTGCTCACACTGCTGAGTGTTCACAGTTTCTGACCAAAAATGGCATGATCCCCATGCCCCACCCTCCCTATTCACTCAATCTCACCCCAAGTGACTTTTTATTTTTCCCTGGCTGCAAAAAATCCAAACGCTTTTCCAATGTGGAAGAGGTAAAACAAAAAATGAAAGAAGCACTAGAAGGCATCAACATTGACAAGTTTAACAACTGTTTTAGGACGGGCTCGGTGGCTCAGCCTGTAATCCCAGCACTTTGGGAGGCTGAGGCGAGCGGATTGCCTGAGCCGCGGGTTCAAGACCTACCCGGGCAACTTGGTGAGCCCTCATCTCTACCACAAAAAAAAAACAAAAACAAAAACAAAAATTTAGCCCGGCGTGGTAGTGCGTGCCTGTAGTTCCGTCTACTTGGAAGGCTGAGGCGGAAGGATCGCCGGAGCCCAGCAGGTCGAGGCTGTGGTGGCCAGGAGCGTGCCACTGTACTCCAGTCTTGGCGACATACTCACCAAAAAAAAAAAAAAAAAACTCACCAAAAAAAAAAAAAAAAAAAAAAAACTGTTTTGAGCAGTGGAAAAAACATCTCGATAGGTGTATTGCATTAGATGGAAAGGACTTTGAAAGTGACTGAGGTTTAAAAATGTAAGAATAAATACACTATTTTTAATAAATAAATTTCAAAGGGGGTTTTGGGTCCTTCCTTGTATTTAATAGAAGAAGCATTTACCATAAAAAGTTCATGGGTGTATGAGTGTGCATACAGTAAAATTTCTAAATAAAAAAAGTAATTTTTTTTCACCCTGAAATGTAACTTTTAATACCAGGCCAAGTATTACTGGATTTAAAAAATTTATCTATGGATGACAACAGTTTTGGAAGCTAAGTCTTTTCATCCACTAGGGTCCTATTCACTAAATTGGAACATTAATCTGTTTTCTTATTATGTTAATTATTATTAGTGGTAGTTGTGGTATAAGTAAACATGTGTACAAATCACATAGAAGCCATATTTGGGGACATAATTAACTAAAAGAAACAAAAATATCTGGAATCTGAAAATCTCAAGGACTAACCAACTACCGGAGTCCAAATGTCCAGGTTTGTAATTTACCTCCAAGACTTACAACTGCAAAACCTGGTGCAAGTTTCTTAACATCTCTGCGGTTGTTTTCTCATCTATAAAATGGGAATGCTAATAGTCCCTTATCACTAGGCTGTTGTTAGAACAAGATGAAATTATTCATGTAAATCACAGAAAATGTCTGGCATGTGAGTGTAGTGCCATGATGTAGAAATAAGGGAATGAAGAGTCTGATGTTATGTGAGGGCACTGGGCAGTTATGTTCACTCAATAAACCTCACGGTCCTCATCTGTGAAAGGAGCATATTGGAGCAGATCACGAGTCTTTTTATAATGCAGCCACTTACCCAAGTTAATGATAGGACTCAAGAGCATGGCCCAAAATACAGCAACTTGCCATTTGAGAAAACAGCTGAAGCTTGAAGGTCACTCTCACTTTCCTCTCACTCTTCTCCCCTGAAGAAGACCATAAGACTTTCATTCCAGAAGCATAGGGCACCTCTTTGTGCCCAGAATAAAGGCATATCCTTAGCTCTGAAGACTCAGGGAGGCGTAAAAGAACATGAAGCATCAGGCCTTACTAAGTTCTCCCCAGTTTATTAACATTAAATCATACACTTCAATCCTTCAATTATATTTTTCCACAGCTGTCTACTCTTCATCAAAGCTAAGCATAGAAATACACAGGTTTTCCTGTTTCTTTGGGTCTTCATTTCCTTATGAAGATTACCCTGTAACATAAAATTTATATTCAATACATCTGTATACCTTTCTCTTATTAATTTGTCTTCTGTTACAGGGGCCTTAGCCATGAACCCAGTGACGGGTGAAGAAAATAAATCTTTTTCTCTTCCATATTAATATCGGGTCTAGGAATAATAACAACAGCTGAAACTAATTTGCATTTACTTTGTACTAGTCACTGTGCAAACATTTGCATATATTAAACATTTTTAACATGCATTACATCTCAGAATTGCCTGAGATGTCATTATTTTCTTTGATAGCCATATGTTGGGCAGGGAGTCAAGCAACATAATTAGACTTCTTATATTTTTAAAATATGAATTGCTATTTCCAGGTTTCTCTCAGTCCTATCTGTGAAATGGTTAATTTTTAAAAATATATATGCAAGCAATATGTTACAATTATGATTAACTTCACTTTTTTTTTTTTTTTTTGGGTCTTGGACCACCATTCCAGCTAACTCAAGTCTGTTCTCCATTTCAAGTCTGTTTTCCAAAATATTAAATACCATGTGTAATTTTAAGTTGAATAATGCCAGCAGCAAAATAAAAGTCTAGTGGTTAACTATCAACCACATCCTTTCAATTAGCCTATAAATCTACTCTGTTTTAGTATTGCTTGATGAACTTTAAACTTGCTGACTTGTCATCCTCTGTGTCAACTTTTGAACTCAGAGACTTTTTCTGTAAAATGCAGTCAGTCTTACACTGTCATATGTTAAGTGACAATATATACAAAATGTTGGTGGCTCAGCCTGTAATCCCGCGCCTTTGGGAGGCTGAGGTGAGCGGATTGCCTGAGCCTGTGGGTTCGAGACGCGCCTGGGCAGCGAGACCTCATCTCTACAATAAATCAAAAAATCAGCCGGGTGTGGTAGCGCCTGCCTGTAATTCCGGCTACTTGGAAGGCTGAGGCAGGAGGATTGCTGGAGCCCAGCAGGTCGAGGCTGCGGTGGCCGGGAGCGGCCACTGCACTCCAGTCTGGGCGACAGAGTGAGACTCCAACTCAAAAAAAAAAAAAGTAGGCATTTGATGTGTAGTGGTTTCCTTTTCCCTCATTCAGTTGATAGTGATGCTTATTTGAAGTGCTAGCCTTATACCATCTTTCTCGTGACATCTTTTCTTCAGTCACTAGGCTATTACTTAAATTAGCTAAAATGTATAGCAAAATAATCATATCCATTTAGGTGACAATGCTTTGTTTCAAAGGTAAAAGCATGATTGGTTTTTAGCTCTAGATTTCAAAAAGAATTATGTTTAGGCAACAATTCCCAGCATATCTGGTCACTTATATTAATGACTGCACCCAGCTGACCCCACAGATTTAGTTGAATGATGGTTCTACTTCCTGGAAAGCCAGAAGTTTAGCTCACACACCCATCTGGAGTGTGCAAACCCTACTCGTGGAAATACACTCCTCTCCTGACCTAGTGAAGTAGGCTGCCTAAACTACTCCTCGCTCCCTGCTTTGATTCAGAGAGCACTTTGCCTACAGGGGTGAAAAAACTGGACGTCCACATTCCCCACTTTAGTGAATAATTTTTCTTTTGATTTCCCATTAGGTCCTTAAAGAATGGGAGGTGACATTCAAGCTTGCTTTTTCTTCCCCCATATGTTGTATCTTTGTTCACTTGTGTTGCTATAACAAAGAATATGTCAGACTGCATAATTTATAAATAATACAAATTTATTTCTCACAGTTCTAGAGGTTGAGAAGTCCAAGATCAAGGCACCAGCAAATTAGTGTCTGGTGGGGGCTGCTCTCTGCTTCCAAGATAGTGCCTTTTTGCTGCCTCACCTGGAGGGGACAAATGCTATATCCTCTCTTGACAGAAGAAATAGAAGGGCAAATGGCACTAGGGTGGTCCCTTTAACTTCTTTGATAAGAACACTAATCCATCCATGAGCATGACATGATCACTTCCCCAAAGCACAACCTCTTAACACAATCACCTTGGGGTTTACATTCTAGTATACACATTTGAGGGGGACACATACATTCAGACTATAGCACCATGAGAAGCTGAATGTTCTCCTGTATAAAGCTTGTGTGCTTATAGCAGTGGTTCACAAAATCAGTTGCATGTTGGAACCACTTACGGAGTTAGAGAAAATAACTGAGGCCTGAGAAATAGTGATTAATTGTTCTCAGATATGGCCTGGGCATTTCAATGTTTAAAAGGTGATACCAATGTGCAACAACCATTGAAAACCACTGATTTACAAGTCAAGGAACTTTCCCTGAATTCCACCTCTGAAACTGTGAAGTATTGTGAAGCATGAGTTTGTAGTGTTTTTTTGTTTTGTTTTGCTTGCCCATGAAATGCAAATGTTGCACAACAGTTGACTGGTCACATCTGCCAATTCTTGGGTTGAATGCTGTGAATCATCATGGATTAAAGCGTTTAAACAGTCTTCATCAAGGCCCAATGGTTTTCCTGAACATGGAGAATCCTCAGGTCAAAGGTGTTCTCTTTGAAACTGCAAAATCATTTTCTTGCCGTGTTTTTCCTGATGACATTCTCTCTATACATGGTGCAAATGTTTCAAGTTATCTCCACTACCTTTATTCCTCTGTTTAGAAGAATATATCAGAAGTGTACTTTTTTTCCCTGCTTGACACTCCATCTTTTTAACCCACAGATAACATTTTCTTCAAATCTTGAAAATGCAAGGCATATCCACAACTACAACACTGTCACTCCAAATGACAAATGGTAAACCTCCAACACCGCAGTGTTGCCGTGTCAAAAACAAATGCTATGAACTTATGCATCAATCTAATATATCCTCATTCAGATAAATGGGCCTATGCTTCTCCTATTGCTCTCCTGCCTTTTTATCCCACGCATCCCTTACACTCTTCTAACCTACCTGTCTCAGAGTGTGTTCTAAGCTATGATTGTTGGGAAAGGTGGGTACCCACTAAGAGTTCTTTCTGCAAAGCAGAAACTGTTAAGCCCTCACCCAGACTCAAGTTCAACTGTGACAACCAAATGCTAAAGCGGGGGTTAGTTTCATAAATTTCAAGTTATCACTCCAAATGACAAATGGTAAACCTCCAACACCGCAGTGTTGCCGTGTCAAAAACAAATGCTATGAACTTATGCATCAATCTAATATATCATTCAGATAAATGGGTCTATGCTTCTCCTATTGCTCTCCTGCCTTTTTATCCCACGCATCCCTTAGACTCTTCTAACCTTCATAAAGTTTCATAAATTTGGTTAAAATTTAGAGAGAAATAAAATCAGTCAAGCCAGTTATTGGTATTCTATATTTATGGCAAAAATGGAACAATTTTCTAAATAACAATTTTTTTCTCCTGGTAGTTTTAGCAGCACATGCACACAGCTCCTGTTACATAGACATTTCAATTTTTCTTTTCACTAAAACATAACAACTGACCATGTCATCCCAAGAGTACTTCCCTAGGTTTCAGTTTGCATAGCCTAAGCCACATTTTAAAAATATTGTTGATGAATTGGTAGATTAAATACCAGTAATAGACATTCTGTTCTTTATTCGCATTCTCAAAGACACTATATGTGTATATTTTCCAAGCAATATCTGATAAATAAATTGAAATGTTACATTTGTTTTTTTTTTTCAAAGAGAAATGATTTGGTAAGCAGCATTATCTTGAAAGCAACTAGTTCTTTTTAATGCTTATCATGCTTTCTTTGTATGCAGTTTAAATGTCACACATCAGCATCTATAGGTGGGCTATTGTCAGTGACCTTTATATTATGTTGAAAAAGCACCAGGAATTTTTTTACCTGCATTTTCAAAGAAATGGGAAAAAGACTTAAAGCTATACTCTTTCATTGCCAGAAATGTCTGCAATCAGAGCTCATGTTCCTCTTTATATGACATCACAATTATAATTCTATGGATCCCTTTAGCTGGCATCCAAATGCTACTGTGGGTTGGGGAGTTCTACTTAATAGGTTTCCTATGTGCCTCTGCAGAAAATGAAAAAGAGTAACCTTCACCCAGGGTCCCATAGATTCATAAATAATACAAGGGAAGCATTTAGGCCTGAACATAAGCTTGTATTCTAAAGTGTTTATTTAAAATGTGTAAATACACGCATATATATACACACACTGTGTGTGTATATATGTGTGTGTGTATAAATTTATTATGTATTATAAATTAAAAACAAAAAAGTTAGATAATTAAATGCTGTATGACTCAAAGTGGGTGCTTATATTTGGTTTTACTTGATTAATAAGGTTAGCATTAAATGGTCAGCTTTGAAGTTAACAAACAGTTATTAAGATGCATCAGAAGAGTTTTCAGGTTTCTTTCTTTTTTTTAGCCATTGTTTTAATCTGGTTGGCTTCAGACTCAACGAAACAGCAGAAATGGGATTTACATAGTGAGGGCTATTTTTGTTAGTGAGAGGGATAAAACCTTTTCTTCAATATAAATAAATAAAATGGATGGTCTTGAGAGACTAGCATGTGGGAAAAACTAAATCTTTTATCCCCCTCCCCACCAGCCTTGAGATTTCCATTGTCATCCTCTGCTTTCCCTGGAAGGCTTCAATGCAAATTTTTTAGTTCCCAAGCATTTGCCTTGTGCTTTGCTTACAGCATCTCAGCCCCCTCTCAAAGGATTCCTTGGATACTGAGCCAACTGTCTACAAGATTCATTATTCTGGACTTTCTGGGGTTAACACCCAAATCCTCTCCTATGGCAGTACAAGTCAGAGGAGGAATGGTGGAGGGAAATTACACCAAAATTCCTAACGGCATTGTCTATAGAAAAGAGGGCAATAATTAAGAGATAGTGTGAAAGGGGCCAGAGCATTCTCACCCGATAATGGTCTCCTGCTGTTAAAAGGACGCCAAGGCAGAGCCAGTACCATTTATGGAAAATAAATGTCATGGGGAGGGAGGTTAAGACATTTACTTTTACATCAGAATAGCCAGTCCCTTGGTAAAGGCCTGGTATTTGAAATCATCAAAGCTGATTAAATCATTTTATCCAATAGATATTCCGGCAGAAGAGGGAAAATCCTGTGTTAGTAGCAGCCTGCAGAGTTAGAGGAACTGGCATAAATAAGTAAATAAAATGTAAAATAATGGTCATGTCTTTAGCTGGTTAAGAGAGGTGCAAGTGAAACATCATTTTAAACCAAGCCCTCACTAGGCTGGGCTCTGAGTGGTTCCAAATACTTAGTACCAGCTGTGTGTTCTACACGTGCTCTTTTTTAAGAAATTGCTTCAGAGGTGGAAACTGAAGGTTGAAGGGTCTGGCCAGGGATGGGAGACAGTCTTTATAATGGAAATATTTTAGGGCAAGTGGGGTCTTTCAATACCTTCAAATCACACTCCTAGGACTAATTTCAGTGCTATAGTTCATGGAATGAACTCCAAAGGAATTGCAAGGTTGTTTCAAGTGCCTATAAATAAAACCCCAACTGTGACATAGTTGATTGAGTGTTTTTGGTCATCCATGGAATGATAAATCAATTTATTGCTTAAAAAAATCACACAAGAATACAGGCAAAATCTTTCAGATAAACGATTCAGAAGTTTCAGTCATGTCAAAGATCATAGTCAATATCACTAGTTTTGCATTTCTGTGACATTTCAAAATTGGATTCACCATAAACAAAGTTGAAAAGTTATATAAAGACAAGTATTTGGTAATTGCTTGTATGTACAGAGATTACATTGGATGTCACTGAACACATAAATATGAATAAGGTACCTTCGAGGTATTTATAACCCAAGGAAAGAAGAAGGCAAACTGAACCTGTTGCTATAGAAAACAAAGGAAGTGTGCTAATCCAATTGAAAGAAATACTATGAGAACCCAGGAGGGACCAGTAAATTCTAGTTCATAAAATTGTAGACAGCTTCAAGAAGAGGTATGTGTTAGCCCAAAGCATGACTTAGCTCTTCTCTATTCAAAACATCTAGTGGCTTCCAGACTGGGCATGATGGTTTACGCCTATAATTTCAGCACTTGGGGGACTAAGGTGCTTGAGCCCAGGAGTTTGAGACCAGCCTAGAGTGCAGTGGCCGCTCCTGGCCACTGCAACTTCGACCTGCTGGGCTCCAGCGATCCTTCCGCCTCAGCCTTCCAAGTAGCTGGAACTACAAGCTCGCACTACCACGCCCGGCTAATTTTTTTTTTTTTTTTTTTTTTTTATTGTAGAGATGAGGTCTCGTCAAGTTGCCCAGGCGGGTCTCAAACCTGCGCGCTCAGGCAATCCACTCACTTCGGCATCCCAAAGCGCTGGGATTACAGGCTGAGCCACCCAGCCCAGCCAACATAGCGACTTTGTCTCTACAAAAACATAAAAGTCAAAATTAGCCACAGGTGGTAGCACGTGCTTATAGTCCCAGCTCCTCAGGAGGTGAAATGGAAGGATCAGTGGAGCCCAGAAGGTTGAGGCTGCTGTGAGCCATGATAATGCCACTGCACTCCAGCCTCCAGGGTGACCAAACGAGAAAACACAACTCAAAGGAAAAAAAAGAAAAATCATAAAACAAAAAAAACAGCACCTCTGGTAGCTTCCATATCACTCAAAGTCAAAATTCTTTCATCTACAAGGTCCTCCATTAATCTCTCTGAGCAGATTTCCAACCATTCTTTTTTTGAGTTGGAGTCTCACTCTGTCGCCCAGACCAGAGTGCAGTGACCGCTCCCGGTCACCGCAGCCTCGACTTGCAGGGCTCCGGCGATCCTTCCGCCTCAGCCTTCCGACTAGCCAGAATTACAGGCGCGTGCTACCACGCCCCGCTCAACCATTCTTATTAATTCTAGACATACTAGCCTCCTTTATGCTTCAAGACCATGCCAGGCACAGTGCTGCCTCGGGGTCTTAACTTATGCTGTTCCTTCTGCCTGAAACGTTCTTACCCCAGATATTCTCATGGCTTGCTCCGTTTCGTTTTTTGGTCTTAACTCAAAGGTTCCTTCTCTGCAAGGTCTTTCTCAGCCACCATTTTTGAAACTGGAATTTCTCACCTCCCTACCCCTATGCTTTCTGCTCTCCTCCCACATTCCATCTTCCCCCTTACCGTTTTCCATACTCTAAACTTCTCCCCATTTCTGCTTATGTTTTTCTTCCCCAGTTAGAGTGTAAGCCCTATAAAGGCAAAAACTGTTTTAACTTCAACAGTGCCTGGTTCACAGTTGATATTCTTAATTGAATCAATGCATGAGTGAATAAATGGGCAGATGAATGAGTATATTGCTTAATTCTCTCAGCCTCATTGTTTTCATGTTTTAAAAGAGAGATTTCGGCTAAGCATGGTGGCTCATGACTGCAATCCCAGAGCTTTTGGAGGCAGAAGGATCATTTGAGCCCTGGATTTTTTTTTTTTCTTCGAATTGGAGTCTCACTCTTGTTGCCCAGGCTAGAGTGCAGTGGCACGCTCATGGCCACTGCAGCCTCGACCTGCTGGGCTTAAGCCATCCTTCCGCCTCAGCCTTCCAAGTAGCTGGAACTACAGATACACACCACCTTGTCTGGATAAAGCCCTGGAGTTTGAGACTTGTCTGGGCAACATAGTGAGACTCTATGAATACAAAAATAGCAATTAATTTAAAAGAGGGATTGTATTGTGGAAGCTCTTAACTCTCCAGCAGGTAATACAATACTGTTTATGGCATTTATCTTTGGAGCACTATAGAATATCTTCAAACAATATAGTTTTGCCATACTATTTAATCAAATTAGCATAAAAACTGTCTTATATAAATAAATTATTGAATTTTTCCATCTGAGAAACAGAAGTATTCAACTAATAATAATCATAATTGGAGTCATAACAGCAACCATTTAATGAGTGTATACTATGTACAAGATTCATCAATCAACATTTAAAAAAATATTTATGGAACCATGATATATGCTAGGCACTGGACATATACAATTATTATTATTATTTTTTTTTTTTTTTGAGTTGTAGTCTCACTCTGTTGCCCAGACTGGAGTGCAGTGGCTACTCCCGGCCACCGCAGCCTCAACCTGGTGGGCTCCAGCGATCCTTCCGCCTCAGCCTTCCAAGTAGCCGGAATTACAGGCACGCGCTACCACGCCCGGCTGATTTTTTGATTTATTGTAGAGATGAGGTCTCACTGCCCAGGCGGGTCTCGAACCTGTGGGCTCAGGCAATCCACTCACCTCAGCCTCCCAAAGGCACGGGATTATAGACTGAGCCACCGTGCCCAGCTTACAATGATTATTAAATACAAATTATTTTGTTTGACTCTTACATTTCTCCTGAATCTGGTCCACCTAGTTATTCAATCACTAAATACAAGGGAGTGTCAAAAAAATGTATACACATTTTAAGCATGACATTCACTCAAAAGATGGGGTTAATCAAATGAATGCTAGCATCACCACACAACAGACAGAACAGTCTAAGAAAATGGTAGAGCTGGGCTCGGTGGCTCAGTCTGTAATCCCCCGCCTTTGGGAGGCTGAGGTGAGTGGATTGCCTGAACCCGCGGGTTCGAGACCCGCCTGGGCAGCAAGACCTCATCTCTACAATAAAAAAAAAAAAAAAAAAAATTAGCCGGACATGGTAGCGCACGCCTGTAATTCCGGCTACTTGGATGGCTGAAGCGGAAGGATCGCTGGAGCCCGGCAGGTCAAGGCTGCGGTGGCCGGGAGCGGCCACTGCACTCCAGTCTGGGTGACAGAGTGAGACTCCAACTCAAAAAAAAAAAAAAAAAAAAGAAAGAAAGAAAATGGTAGAATCATAGTTGAGCAAACATCATATTACACATTGCTATGGTAATTCGATTCAATTTCAAAAAGTAATACATAGATAACAACTCTTAAAATGTGTATACTTTTTTCGGCACCCCCTATATATTGAGCACTTACTATGTATCAGGCATGGTGCAATGCATCCTCCCTGTTCTACAATATTTTCTCACACTTCTTAGGGTCAGTAAGCTTAGTCTTCTCATTCCCTTTCATTCTAATAGCTGTTTATCCTGTTCTCACTGACAACTCCCCTCTCTTCACTTGTTCAGACACTCTTCCTCCTTGGGGGTGTCCCAGCTTAATTCATCCTGGTCTTCTTGCTTTAGTCATCCTGATCTTGATTTCACGGTAGCCCTGAATACACTGTCTCCCATGTCATCTTGCTACTCTTCTTCTGAACTTGACTTCACATCACAATAATCAGGAATGATTTTTTAAAATAATGATAATTAAATTAGAATTCCAGGAAGTAACCCAAGAATCAGTGATTTAGACTCAATTTGAAAGCAAATACTCTCAATTCAATTAACAATGAAGTAATCAACCTAAATTTAATAAGAATGTTGCAATCATTGGCTTTATATTACAATGTTATTGGACATAACATGATTCAACAGAGTGATAATTTTTTTCCATCTTGAATATTTTTTGCTCACCAATTTAGACATAATCCTGAAAATATGAACTAAACAATATCAAACATCTGTTAAAATATTTTCATTCTGTTTTTAACTACACAATAATAAATTTCATAAAACATGAGTAGCAAATTATGCCAGGCTCAAGTGCCCAGATTGTGGCAAGTTAATATACCAAGACACTGAGGACTGCAGCAGAGAGAGGTTTACTTTGCAGGAAGCTATACTAGGAGATGGAGAAAACCTCACATCTGCCTCCATGACGATTTTGGGGCTGGGAATTACAAGGGTTTTGGGTCAGGCTGTGGGCTGGGGATCACTGAAGTCATGGGATGAGGAGATGAGGAAACTGCATTCTTGTGCTGACTTAGTTCCCAAGTGAGAGTCTTCACACTGGCATCAGCCACGCTGCTGAAATTCAGGATCTGAAAAACATCTTAAACAGTCCTTAAGCAAAATGGTCCTATGATTCTAACCTCAGAGATCCTCTCTACAGAACAACGGGGAAGCAAATGGTCAATACCTAGTGCTACCTGACTTTCCAGTAGTAAGTAGCTGTAGAGAAGTAGGCCAGAGGGCAACCTGATTTATGCTTAGCTCTACCTTTGTCTAAAGCCTAGCCCAAAATTCACTGTCACCACCTATTTAATTCACAGTCCCATTATTTTAGGGACGGTAAAATTGTTTTTAATTTTAAAAAGTTATATAATAAGTAGAGGCTTTTAGATGGAACTTGCCATATTTTCTCCAGTGAGGCAGGTTTAGTGAAAATGATAAGAGTTTGGGGAACTAATGACACTCAAGTCTTAATTTTTATATCCGTCATAAGAGTTTCTGGGTGAATGGACTTCATTTTTGTTAAGGTTTTTAGACCAATAGGAAGACAGGTTATTTTTAAAGCAATCATCACATTTTTAAAATAAGTATTTTTCTTTGAACAGAGGAAATTACAAGTTCCCTGGAGTCTAGTTTCATTTTCTTATGCCTTTGTGTAATGGACTGATTGAAGAGGAGGGCTGACGAAGAGTTAGAGAGTTTGGGAGCTTAAGGAAGGACATTACTTCCTAAATGCAAGGTAGGAAATCCTGGAAGTTCTAACCAAACTTACTTTACTTAGTCACACTGTACAGATTCATAGTGTATGAGAATATACTTAATACTTAAAAGTTACTCAGAATGGTTCATTCTTTCATTTTCTCTCCATCTTCTCTTTACCCTACACATAATCTTTTCCCTTACATTTTCCATTTATGAAATATAATTGTCATCTAGGAAATTTTGTCATATGGGATACCCTTTGTATTTAGAAATGTTAAGCAATCGCTAACATTTTAAAAAGCTCTATTAATGAAAACCAATGATCGAAAAATTTACAGATTTTCTCTGAGGTAACAAAATAAAGTATATTTTTTATTTCTTTCATCTATAGCACAGAGGGTGGCACAACCAAAATGTTCTATTATATAATTTTTGTGCCATAGTCTGTTCATGTTCCAGGGGCAGACTATAAACCCATGTAATTTTCCTAAATGATGATATTCACTCTACCATCTCCAAATAACAAAAACTATGGAAAATTAGATCTAAACTGACATTCTCAGTTGGCAATCTCTATTTCAGGGTGTCTTCTATGCATTGATTCTTTCAGGAACACAAAAAAATCACAAAATATTTATCTTAGGGAGTCTGACACATGCTCAATTTATTCCTGATGTGTAGGAATATGAGGAGGCTTGATATTAAATGCTGAAATTTTTCTTATCAAGAAAGAATATAGGAAGATAATACTGGGTTAAAGTGCATAAAAGGATGCCTAGCCGTACTTCAAAATCTTACTGAAAATGAAATGATTATGTACCCTCCTCTTATTAACAAGAAGCTCTTGCAATCTACACATAACTTTAGCCATTTTGGTTGAGTTTTAAATTTTTTAATCCAAAAAGTCCAGTCACTCTCAAATATCTACAGTGTTGTTTCTCTACAAATCATTGCCTTGTCACACTGCCTCACATTTCTGACACCAGCATAATTTCTTGGTGGGGGAGGGGTTAACCCGACTATTTTAACTTGTTTTAGGTATTGACTATTCTTAGGTGCCATGGTCTATTGAGCAAGAAATGTGCTGGAATTCTTTTGTCAAATTAAGCCAGTATCTCTAACCCTCAAAGAAAAAGCACAGTTCTGTATTAGCAGATCTAAAAGTTATGTAATTGTATTTGGGAGGGAGGAGAGAAAATGGAGAAATTAGGTATACAGAATGCCATTTCAGGGTGGGTAGTATAGACAACAGTGTGATGGGAGACTAGAAAAGCAGGCCCAGGTGCCTGCTCTACAAGTTTGAGTGGAAGATAGATTTTTGCTTAATTCCTAATTTTACCCAGGCAAATAACACCTCTGCTCACCCAACAAGTGTCTATTGAGCACCAACGATATGCTGGGAATTCCTATTAGTTTTGCATTTTGTTCATATTACTTTAGCTTGCATGAAAGCAAATATTGACCTAAAAAAGAACTTATAAATTCTTCCATGCTAGAAAAACTCGCATAGACAGCAGCTGAAATTCAAGCTTCGAAGGTTTTTGTTGCTGTTGTTGCTTTTAGTCAATAGTTTGCCTGTAGCAAATCTCTCACTGATAAGATGCCACTCATGCCATCAAATTAATTTCTGCAGCAAGAAGACACCTAGTCTTTGTGCTATTGTCTTGTACTGCTGTCTCCCCAATACTGACCACTGCATATGACTCTACAAACATCTCAGTCTACAATCTTGGAGTTCATGCTTGGCCTCTGTGGTCTCTCATAGACTACATCTAAGCCGTCAAGTTCAAGCGCTCTTTTTCTCAATTTTTTTTGTTTTCATTCACTCACCCAACAAAAAATTATGGAGCATTTATTACAAAAGAGGATCTCCCCACCCAAATAACCCAGAATTTATTTATTTAAAAAAAATTATATATTTTTTGAATATGTTTAAACTTCAGTTACCTTCAAAGTACTCTCCGTTTCATGTAATACATCTATCAAGATGCTTTTCCCACTGCTCAAAACAATTTTTGAACTCGTCAAATTTGATGCCTTTTGGTGCTACTGACATTTTTTGTTTCACCTCTTCCACACTGGCATAAGGTTTCTCTTTAAGGACTTTTTTCATCCAGGGAAACAAACAAAAAAAGTGGTTCAAGGTGAGATCAGGTGAATAGGGAGGATGAGGTATGGATTTTTGGTCAAAAACTGCTAAACACTCAGTGTGGTGTGGTCAGGTTGTTCAGGTAAATCACCGATCATGAAATGGGCAAGCACGTTGAAATATTAAAAAAAAAACAAATTCACTGAAGTTGAATGCAACCTCTCACAACAACACTAGCTGGCACACTGATGCCAATGGGTTCCTAGAATACCTACTTAGCAAGAGAAGCTTGTATTACAAGGGACCCAACCTCAAAAAAATAATTCTGATTTTTTTGGATCCTCCCTGGTATGTGCCTGTCACTGTCCCAGTCACTGGGGTATGAATGAGCAAAATAGACACAACTTTTAGTTTATACTCTAATTGGAGAAAAAGACAAACAAATAAATAAGGGAAATGCATCAAATATCAATTTATGGTGAATGGGATAGGCTAGGGAAATAAGGGATGACTTAGAGTTCTTGGCTTCTTGTGGTAACTGATACAAACAAGGAAATGATCTACAGTGAATTAATCATATTCTCAAGGCCAATGCTGGTGCAAGGCTGTGCATATTTTAAAAAGGGAAGGATGCAATCAAGGCAGGGTAGCTCACAGTTTTGGAGTCCTGTCTTTGTTCTTGCAAATGGTGACGCAGAGACAGTGGAGGGAGGCAGGAGAATGGCCGTCTTATCTGGAGACAGGGAGCTCTGGAGCTCTTTCCTGTCTTCTTTGTTCATTGACAGAATCTTTGCTAAATTCCCTGGTGGACTCTTATCCAGATTACTGTCACCGAGATATATTAAAATAGAAAATTTCTTCTTTAAAATCCCTGAAGAAATTACCAAAAATATACATGCAACATTTTCACACAAAGTTAAGAAACCACAAATGTTAAAAAAAAAAAAAATTTAGCATTTGATGGCTTATGTCCTCCTAAGAAAATTAAATAATATCCATAACGATCTTTACTCTTATTTTTTTCTTTCACTACCAAGTGGGAAATTAAAAAAGAACAAATATATATCAATTATTTCTGTTTTTTGCATAGTGTGATTAAACTGTATATTTCTAATTATAAGCTGCTTACATAGAAAAAAAATGTTTTCAAAACATAACTAACACCACAAAATTATCTCTAAGGTTTGGTGAGCAGTGGAAAAACTGAAGCTAACTGGGAGCATCGACAAAGAAAAAGTGCCCTTAATAATGTGATTATTGGCCACACACTTCAGCTAGGGGCTTTTCTATACAGATGTTTCTGTGAACCCTGGGGAGTATTTGGAGAGAGTTCAACAACATTGGACTTTGACTAACTGATCTTCTGGCTACAAAATAAGAGCAAGCATGTTTTCTGAGGAAAGTATTGAACGTCACTGAGCACAGAGGAAAAACCAGGTAAAATGTACATGGATAGTTTTTTTTCTAACTGTGAGTATAGTAGGCTGTCTATAAACAGTTTTGTCATGTATCATTGTATAGGATGCAAGTTGCATATGGCAGCTGAAGGACATCCTCATTTTTTCCATTCACCAAGTCACTCACTCTGTTGAGGGGCCCCATTCATCCAGAGGAGATTCCCTTTTGTCTAACTTGCACAAAGGCATTCTATGGGTTACTAGAGGATAAATACACACACACACACCCACACTCACACACACATCACAACTTTTCTTTTCTACTGGATGTTTCCACTTGGCCAAAAAGCATTCTGTAAATTATATAAGCATTTAAAACTTAACATACTTTTCTTATTAACCTCTCAAGCAACTGTTTCTGCTCTAATTCTTCATTCACTCTTTTCTGCATCTCACCACCTTCCTCCTCTTTGCAGTCTACAGTTTGCATTCAACCACTGCGGAAAACCAACTTTTAATAGACATCAGTTGTTCACTGGTTACCAAATCCACCTGCGAGTTCATTTGTATTTGTTCTTTCTACAACATCAAACTTCTGGTCAACAACTATTCTCCTAACTCTCTCTTTCCTTGCACATTTGTCCTCAGGGTGTTTTTTTGTGTATTTGTTTTGTTCTTCTCTAGAATCGATTCTTCTATTACTTTATCTCTGGTCTGTTCCTTGCCTTTGGGCTCCAACCATAGGACTCCTGGAGTTCTCTATTTTAGCCCTCTTTTCCAGTTTCTGTCTTCTAGAAAAATGCATCTACTCACATTTCAATTATCATCTCTAAGGAGAGGACTTCCAAGTAGCTATCTAGAGTTCTGACTTCTCTCTCGAGCTCCAATTCCAAGCATTTAATTGTGTTCCAGACCAACTGTCAAAACTAAACTGCTGTAGCTTATAGCTGGGTCTGGTGTGAAGGATCCCCAGACATGCAAGCCCATTTGAGCTCCAGCTGGAATAAGAGCCAAGGAAATCAGGCCTCATGCCATTTGTGAGGGCTCTCTAGGAAAAACAGTTGTCAAGGAGGGAGTTGTGAAAGGAGAGCAGGAGGAAGAAAGGGAGAGGGAAGTAGCTTGGGTAGGTTTCAGCCTCTGCTCAGCTCTCAGAGCGTGAATTCCTAGGAGTGCCTTAAAGTTCATCTAGAGAATTTGAACTCATCATTCCATCCTTAAATTCTTTCATCCTGCCTTGTTTATGTTAATGTTATGTTTATGTTTGTCACTTAATTTTTCCATTTGCCTGGGTTCAAAATGTGCACAACTTGAATTTCCCTCTTTAGTTGCTGATTCCTTTTTATTTCCAAAATTTCATTTCTACATTTTAAAAAATATCTTATGCAATATATATCTTTTCATTTTATACCTTCTCTCCAGTTCTACTGCCATTGCCTTGATTCCAGTTCCCATTGATCGCATCTCACCTGCGCTATTACAATAGTCTGCTAACCACCACCCACCCCAGCAACTCATTCCTATATCCCATTCTCAGAGCGCTAAGCTTACTCTAAACAGTTCCTGGGCATATTAATCCATTTTTTGGTAAAACCACATGTTCTGAAAAGTTTCAAGACAAATCATTAAAATCACAATGGCTGATAATAATGTCATGAAGCTCATAAATTTAACTAATAGGCAATTTCTTAAAGTAAGATCAAGCTCTATTTCTGTGTACCAGAATCAATAGGGAAAATATTATAAATATTTTTAACATTGAGCAGAATAGTGTAGGTCTCTTGGCTCTAAACACAGGCCATTTATTAATATTACATGTAATTTATGGTAAAAAATGTAGTTGTAAATATTCATTTGTGATCTAGGAGATAAATATTGGAAAAAAGCCAACCAGTGGGAAGGAGGCCTTGGTTGTTGAAGGAGTGAAAAGTGGCTTAACTAAAGAAAAAGTCTCAATAAACCCAGAGAATATGTTATTCTGCAGAGTTAGTGAGGCAAGTCTTAATGTGAGAAAAGAAAACAGAGAAAGGTGTGTATGTGTGCATATGTTTGTATACATCTTCAACTACACAAAAAAACTCTGTTCCCTCAAAATGACAAACTTCGAACCAGAAGAGGTCAAACTCAAAACAGGAATTCCAGAATATTCTACCTAAGATTATGTAGAACTTCATAAATATGCTCTTCACCATTTAACTTGGCCCAGGTATGGTGGCTAATGAGTAACTACTGAAGAGTGTACTTTTAAAAAGAGTGAAATGTGGGTTAGTTCTGCAAACTCCAGGGGCTTCTTTCACATTCTCTGAGAGTGCTGCCTCTGGACCATGAGCCCATTTACACTGAATATGAATCGTGCCCCCAGAGTTGTGTAAAGTGACCTGTTGATAGGGAGTAGCTCTCATGGGCCACTTCCCTGTTCTGTCGTCCCCTAACTCCCAGAAAGAACTGGGAAATGCTCCCAAAGTAAACAGTTGTTGAAACAGAAATCTCCTACTGGTGAGAGAGGGCCAGGGCAAAGGTTTGTTTTTATTTGCCATGGGAATTTTTGATGATGAAGGGTTGCAGGAAAATTTACCCCCCAAAATATGGCATTTTGCCTCCAGGTCTCCCAAGAAGCAGCGAACCTTCAGGGGTCCAATGGCCATGGTCCCTACAATGATATCAGATCTAATGTCTTATGTCCCTCTCTCAATAGTCCACATCCCTAGTCTAACTGGCCCATAGTCTATCCACTGTCTCCTACTCCCCCCACACTATAACACTTCCTTGAAAGAAGTGACTGTCTTACTTATCTTTGTATCCAGCATGTGTGTATAAGTGAGGAAAGTGAATCCACAAATCAGTGAGCAAATGTATTCCACAGCAATGGTCCCCCTAAAATATCAAAACAAAATGACTAATTGGACAAACAATAGTATTTAAAAATATTACTATGAGTACATTCTTTTTCGTAAATTCCAAAAAAAAAAAAAAGTCTATATTACAGAATTAATTGGGAAAAGACCTGCACCTGATGCATTCATCTTCTCTGCCACCTGGCTGACCCTTGTCTACACATCCACTCACCTCTCCCCAGTTTCCTTCCTGCTTTTAGGTTCAGCTTTCAGACATCTTCCAGTTCCTCTAACACTCCATAACCTCCCTGGTCTTAGTGACTCCATATGAGATTCCCATATCACCACAAAATTTATCCTTCTCACCTGCTTACCATTCAGGTCTCAACTGAAAGGTGACGTTCCAGGGAGACCACTTTGAGGTCTAGGTTTGGCTAGGTCCTTCTGCACAACTGAGTGCAGGTAAAAATCATTATAATAATTATGACACTGAAAAAATTTTATAGATGTGGGGTACAATTCAGAGATAGGTATACAAATGGTCATTATGCACATATCCTTGTTGATGAGGTGTGCCCGTCTCCCTCCCCTGGCAGTTTTCCATTACTGCCAATCCCTACTTATAGTATTATGATAATCATTCAAGGTCTGCTTATGAGTGAGAACATATGGTACTCAGTTCTTTGTTTCTGTGATAGATCACTGAATATTATAGATTCTAAGTCAAGTTGCTGCAAAGTTCAATTTGTGACACTTTTTATACATGTCTTCCCAATTAGATCATCAGCTCCTTGAAGGTTCAGGTTTGTCTTGTTCATTTGGTTGGTATCCATAGCACCTAGCACAGTGCCAAGTATATTATAGGTGTTCAAGACATATTTGTCAAATGAATGAAATTCTAGTAACATCTAGAAGTTAAACAAACATTTTAGTATCTTTGGAAAGATCCTTTATTCATTCATTCAACAACAACAAAAAAAATCAAACCCTTACTTTCCCATGCTCTTCTAAATGTAGTCAAGCTCTTATCAACTCTGTAAATAGACCTGTTATTTTCTCCTTCAAGTTCTACCACCAGAATTTATTTTATCATCCAAGAGAGTGTTATTTAATAAATCTAGACTAAAATACCACCACCAAGTCTCCTGATGTCCTTCCTGTAGACATATGCTATTTACATATTCTGCATTGTCTAAACCCATTTAACTGCATAATCACACACAGTATCTTATGTAGTAGATATGTTCCCCAAAACGTTGCTTAAAAATTAAATTATGCTTTTTCAAGTGAATAGCATTGTCATTTGGAGTATTATGTTCTTTTCATTTTATTATACCTTAACTGACAGTAGTTCTTCATGTTTTATGTTGCTCCAGAATTTTTCTCTCAATTAATTAATAATACATAAAGTAGGCGTAAAAGTATTGGAGGAGTATCTATTTAAACAAATATGTCAATGATTCCTTTTATTATTATGAATGACACATTATATTTTAACCTTTGTATAGTAATTCTTTGCTAAACAGCCCACACACATCTGGGATATAGTGTGCAAACCTTTCTCTAAGGGGGTTCAATCAACGTTTCATTTTTGCAATGAAGTTCAAATTCAGTTTTCTCTTTTTAAAGTTTTTTTTTTTCACTCTTACATTGCCAATATTGGAATTGCCACTAACAGATTTTTCAGGAGTGAAGATGAAATGATGCGTGTGAGAAAAAAAATGTGATAGGGAAGTTTGACAAAGTGTTTTAACTAGGCAAAGGCTGAAATTAGAAGCTAGTTATGAGACACAGCTAAGAAGACATGACATTAAATATTCAGTGATAAGCTGAAACCCTGTTCAAATCATAAAGCATCACAAGTAACGATATAGGTAAAGTTATGGTTAACTACTTTTTAAATTGTATTTATTTATTTATTTTGAGTTAGAGTCTCACTTTGTCACCCAGGCTGGAGTGCAGTGGCACACTCCTGGCCACCCCAGCATTGAAACGCTGGGCTCTGGCAATCCTTTCGCCTCAGCCTTCCATGTAGCCAGAACTACAGGTGTGTGCTACTATGCCTGGCTAATTTTTGACTTATTGCAAAGATGAAGTCTTGCCAAGTTGCCCAGGCTGGTCTCGAACCTGGGAGCTCAGGCAATCCATTCGCCTCAGCCTTCCAAAGTGCTGGGATTACAGGCTGAGCCACCAAGCCCAGCTGGTTAACTATTTTTAACATGAAAAAAATAAATAAAAGTTAAAACATCAGAAGCTCTTCTAATTCAAACATGACTGAAACAATACATTCATTAATGGAAGGGGCAGGTGAATGGGGATTTGCATTGTTCAGTTCTATCTATACAATGGCAGTAGAGGACCATAAAATGAAAGATGGACCATTAGAGTAACACTTGCATTTTTATAGCTATTTTTATATCCAACGATCAAAGGCATTTTATCACCTATATTAGAAGAAATTCATTCATTCACCTTAAAACTTTACCATCTCCTTGGAGAAACAAAAAAAAAATTATGATACACCTTGTAGACACAACCAAGAAGAGAATGTAACCAAACAATTTCTTTCAATGATAAATGATGAAAGAAAAGACGAATTTTATTTGGGGGAGAAATAAGCAATTCATCTCAAAATATGGGTAACGGCAGAAGCCATTTTCATGGATCATCTAGAAAGAATCTCAGGTACCTCGACACAGCCTATTAAAAGGTAATCTCTTATCTCCTACTGGATACTGATTTATAATAGGCACAAAGGGGGAAGGGCTGCGTGGATTCCATGCGCTACTTACTGCATCTCCCCAGGAGACTCTGCATCTGCCATCTAGGTGCTGGCTTGTTCTGCACTTGTTTTATTTATAAGACTCAATGAGATTGTAGCCAAAGTGATATGACTGCAGGGTCCCTAAACCCTTGGCACGCAACACTTGGATACATCTTTTTCAGCAGATATGTTCAGCTTAACATCTGTTGGTTCCCCTCTTTCTATGTCTATGCCCTGAAGGCCAGAGTGAGTCATTGTGATAGGATTCTCTTAATGTTTATGTAATTTAGTTTGAATTTCAGGAAGGACTAGAAACTAGAGCCTATTACTTCACCTATTGAATGACATAGCTAGCTGCAAATTGTAAAGTTATTTGACCCCCATCTTGATTGGTACTCAATCAACTGGTATAACTGGTAATTGCCACAATGACAAATGATTTCTGTAATACCTCATCCCATCACTTGGCTGGATCATGAAGTTTAGAAAGCATAAAACTAGCTACCTGATTAAGGTTTGCACCAATGTGCTGCGCCTCCGTCACTGAAATACTTGGAGACCTCTAGTTCCAAGTCCCTGGGAATAAGCTGATTAAGCAGTTTTGAAGGCTAGAGCAGAAGAAAAACTAAAAATCTATAATCATTCCTAGAAAGGTTGTGGTGCAAATAACAAGTAAGTAAAAATGAGTAGTGCAGGTAATGCTGCCTTTTAGGACTGTTCCTGTTCAAAGTAGCAAATGACGGTTAAGCATTATTTCTATCTGGGCAATTATTAAATGGCATGACCTTATTTTTAAAATGCAGAGATCCTGGTTCACTGTCTAAGAAAGACATGAATCCATTCTATGGCCAAGGGAAGATATTAAATAGTCATTGTGAGTACAACTAACACACACTGGATGCTTTCCAATTGACCTTATAGGTAGAAAGATTTTTTCCCCTTTGGTCTCATATACAAGGAAATAGCCATTTGTTGTGGAATGAGTGTTTGTGTCTCTCTCCAAAATTCATTTGTTGAAATATAATCCCCAGTGTGATGGTATTTAGAGGAAAAGCCTTTGGGAGATAATTAGGACATGGGAGTGAGGCTCTCATGAATGGGATTAGTTCCTTTATAAGAGGCTACAAAACCAACTCTCTCTCTTTCCACTGAGTGAAGACAAATGGAAGCCAGCAGCCTGAAACCTAAAAAGGAGTCTTTGCCAGAATTCAACCATGCTAGCACCTTGATCTTGGACTTCAGCCTCTAAAACTGTGAAAAATAAATTTCTGTTGTTTATAAGTCATCTTGTTACAGTAGCCTGAGCTAAGACATCCTGCATGCAACTGCCTGTTTGCTTTGAGTCACATAGGGCCTATAGATAGGAGAATTAACAGCTGCTAGTCTTCTCCTAACAATACACAGGCATGCCTCATTTTATTGTGCTTCACATTATTGCACATCTTCAGATACTATATTTTATTTTATTTTTTACAAATTGAAGGTTTGTGGCACACATGCGTTAAGCAAGACTTTTGGCACCTTTTTTCCAATAGCATGTACTCACTTTATGTCTCTGTATCTTTTTCGTTGTCATTACAGCTGTTATGGTGATCTGTGATCAAGGATCTTTGATGCTACTATTGTACTTGTTTTGGGACACTATGAACCATGCCCATATAAGATATTGAACTTAGCTGATAAACGTTATGTGTGCTCTGACTGCTCCACCAACCAGGCTTTCCCCATTTCTCTCCTTATCCTCCAGTTTCCCTATTAAATCTTTCACTTTAAATCAAAAGCTAGAATTGACAGAGATTACTGGGGAAGGCATATCAGAAGCTGATATAGGCTGAAAGCTAGGCATCAGTTAGCCAAGCTGTGAATACACAGGAAAATATTTTGGAGAAAGTTAAGTGTGCTTCTTCAGTGAATACATAAATGATAAGAAAGCAGAGTAGCTATATTGCTGATATGGAGAAAGTTTGAGTGGTCAGGATAGAAGACCAAACCAGCCACAACATTTCTCTATGCCAAAGACTAATTCAGAGAAAAACCCTAATTCTTTTCAATTCTGTGGTGGCTAAGAGAGGTGTGGAAGCCTCAGAAAAAAGTTTGACACTTGCAGAAACTTGGTCCCTGAGGCTTAAGGAAAAAAATAATTTCTATAATATAAAAGTGCAAGGTGAAGCAGCAAGTGATGACATAGAAGATGCAGCAAGTTATCCAGAATATCTAGCTTAGATGACTGATGAATGCGGCTATACTAAACAACTGACTTCAGTGTAGACAAAACAGCTTTCTATTGAAAGAAGATGCCACCTAGGACTTTCATACCTAGAGAGAAGTCAATGCTTAACTTCAAAGTATTAACAGACAGGCTGACTTTCTTGTTAGGGGCTGATGTAGCTGGTGACTTTAAGTTAAAGCCAATGCTTGTTTACCATCCTATAAATTTTAAAATCCTTAAAAATTATGCTGAATCTACCCTGTCTGTCTTATAAAAATGAAATAACAAAGACTGGATGACAATACACCTGTTTAAAGCCCACTGTTGAGATCTGCTGCTCAGAAAAAAAGCCTCCTTTCAAAATATTACTGCTCACTGAAAATGCATCTAGTCACCCAAGAGCTATGATGGAGATGAACAAGGAAATTAATGTTCTCATGACTGCTAACAACATTCATTCTGCAGCCCACGGGTCAAGGAGTAATTTAGTCTTTCAAGTCTCATTATTTAAGAAATACATTTCATAAGGCTATAGCTACCACAAATACTAATTTCTCTGATAAATTTGAGCAGAGTAAATTGAAAACCTTCTGGAAGAGCTTTGCCATTTTAGATGCCATTAAGCACATTCATGATTCATGGGAGGAGGTCAAAATGCTAATACTGACAGGACTTTGGAAGTTTATTCCAATCCTCATGGATGACTTTAAGAGGTTCAAGTCTTCAGTGGAGGAAAGAACTACAGATGTAATGGAAGTAGGAAGAGAATTAGAAGTGGATCCTAAAGATGTGACTAAATTGCTGCATCCCATGAAAAGACTCGTTTCTTACGGATGAGCAAAGAAAGTGGTCTCTTGAGATGGAATCTACTTACGGTGAAAATTCTGTAAACATTGTTGAAATGAAAACGAAGGATTTAGAATATGACATAAACTTAGTTGATAAAGCAGCAGTTGGGTTGAGAATATAGACTCCAATTTTGAAAGAAGTCCTACTGTGGATAAAAGCTGCCAAACAGCATCACATGCTACAGAGAAACCTTTCATGAAAGGAACAGGTCAATTTGATGTGGCACACTTCGTTGCTGTCTTGCTGTAGGTGATTGCCATAGCTACCCTGGCCTTCAGCAGTCACAACCCTCATGAGTCAATACTGTCAACACCAAGGCAAGATTCTCTATCATCAAAAAGATTAGGACTCAATGAAGGTTCAGATGGTTGCTGGCATTTCTTAGCAATAAAGCATTTTAAAATTAAGATACATAAACTTTATGAGGCATAATGCTATTGCATTCTTAACAGACTACGGGATAGTGTAAACACAACTTGCATATACACTGGGAAACAAACTTGTGTATTGTGATACTCGATTATTTGTGGTCATCTGGAACTGAACTCATAATATCTCTGAGATATGCCTGTCGTAACAACCTGTGTCTCAGCTCTGAAAACTCTTTTTTTTCCTTCGAGTTGGAGTCTCACTCTTGTTGTTCAGGCTAGAGTGCAGGGGCATGCTCAGAGCCACTGTGGCCACAACCTGCTGGGCTTAGGTAATCCTTCCACCTTAGCCTTCCACCACGCCTGGATAGTTTTTGTGATTTATTGTAGAGATGAGGTCTCACTAAGTTGCCCGGGCTGGACTCGAACCTCCAGGTTCAGGCAACCCTCTCACCTCGGCCTCCCAAAGTGCTGGGATTATAGACTGAGCGACTGCACCCAGCCTGAAACCTTTTCTAAAGCAGTATAAAAAACTGCAAGAATCATGAGCTTTCATAAGACACAAAATATGTAAAGAGATTATCTGCCCCCACTAAATAGAAATCAAATTTAAGGGATCCAAATGTAGTATACAAAGTTGCATCATCAAATGTAGATACAACTAGTATGTATTCTTATTTTCAGAAATGCACCTTTTTTTGACATCTTCACAATAAACCTGTGGGGTAGCTCTTCTTACCTCCAGATAAAGGAGGCAGTTCTCAGCTTCATCAGTGATGGAGAATTAAAATCCTTCCCAGATATACAATCCCTAAGAGATTATGCAGCTTCCAGACCGGCTCTATGGGAGACACTTAAAAAGGTATTAAGCACAGAAGAAAGAAAAAAAAAAAGAATGACCACACACTTCCCAAGAGAGCAGCAGAGCACAGAATCAACAGAGAATACAGCACAACAAGAAACTTGAAAACACTCGTATATATTAACCCCAAAGCCAAAAGAAAACAAGCAAACAAAGAAAAAACTTTATAAGAACCTCATGACAGGAGAAACAATCACACTTCAATAATCAGCCTGAATGTGAATGGACTAAATGCACCACTGAAAAGACACAGAATGACAAACTTGATAAGAAACCATGACCCAATTATTTGCTGCATACAGGAGACTCGCCTCACCACAAGGGACGCACACAGACTCAAAGTTAAAGGTTAGAAAATGAGTTTCCAGGCAAATGGGATCACAAAAGAAGGTAGGAGTTGGGATCTTAATATCAGACAAAACAACCTTTAAGCTATCAAAAATTAAAAAAGATGCAGCTGGGCTTGGTGGCTCAACCTGTAATCCCACGCTTTGGGAGGCTGAAGTGAGTGAATTACTTCAGTCCGCAGGTTCGAGATCTGCCTAGGCAACTTGGCAAGACCTCATCTCTACAATAAATCAAAAAAATTAGCCGGGCATAGTAGCACGCACCTGTAATTCCATCTACTTGGAAGACTGAGGAGGAAGGTTTGCTGGAGCCCAGCAGGTCAAGGCTGAGGTGGCCAGGAGCGTGCCACTGCTCTCCAGTGTCTGGGCAACAGAGTGAGAAACCAACTCAAAAAAAAAAAAAAGATGTAAAAGAACATTACATAGTGATAAAAGGTTCAATCCATCAACAAGAAATATCCATCCTAAACATATATGCACCCAACACAGGAGCACCAGTATTTATAAAGCAACACTAAATAAACTAAAAAAAGATATTGACTCTAACACTATTATAGCAGGGGACTTGAATACCCCACTGACAGCACTAGATAGATCATCGAGGCAGAAAATCATCAAGAAGATCCAGAACCTAAACTTGACATTCGACCAAACGGACTTAGTCAATACCTACAGGTTATCCCACCCAACAACCACAGAATATACATTCTACTCATCACCACATGGAACATACTCCAAGATCAATCACATCCTTGGCCATAAATCAAGCATAAACAAATTCTATAAGGTTGAAATGTTGCCATGCACATTCTCAGACCACAGTGTAATAAAAATAAATATCAACACAAACAATATTTCCCCAAAGCCCACAAGGACATGGACACTAAACAGCATGATGCTGAATAACTACTGGGTCAACACTGACATCAAAGCAGAAATTACATGATTCCTGGAAACAAATGAAAATGAAGCAACATCTTACCAAAACCTCTGGGATGCCATGAAATCAGTTCTAAAAGAGGAATTTATATCTCTACGAGCACACATCAAGAAAATGGAAAGATCACCAGTGGCGAGCCTAAGAAATCACCTAAGGGTGCTAAAAAGAGAAGACCACCAAAAACCCAACTTTAGCAGAAGAATCCAAATCACCAAAATAAAAGCCCAAATACAGGAAGACATGGAAGAAAAAATATCATAGAAAACTTCAAAACAAAAGGCTGTTTCTTGAAAGAATTAACAAGATTGATAGACCCCTAATCAGAATGACCAAGAAAATGAGAGAAAAAGCCCAAATAAACACAATCAGAAATACAAAAGATCAAATCACAACTGACCCCAAAGAAATAAAAAAGACGATCAGAGATTACTGTGTATACCTGTATGAAAACAAACTTAGTAATCTAGATGAAATGGAGGACTTACTGACATCACACAACCTCCCCAGGTTGAAACAAGAATACACTGAGACACTAAATAGATCAATAAACAACCCAGGAAATTGACTCTGTCATAAGAAAACTACCTACAAAAAAAAAAAAAAAAAAAAAAAAAAAGCCCTGGACTAGATGGCTTTCCAGCAGAATTCTACAAAACATACAAGAAGGAGCTGATACCAATTCTATTGAAAGTATTCCAGGCAATTGAGAAAGATGGAATTCTCCCCAAATCATTTTATGAAGCTAACATCACACTGATACCCAAACCGGGTAAAGATCCAACAAAAAAAGAGAACTACAGGCCAATATCCCTTATGAACATAGATGCAAAAATCCTCAAGATTCTAGCATATCAGATCCAAAAACACATCTCAAAAATCATCCACCATGACCAAGTAGGCTACATCCCCAGGATGCAGGGCTGGTTCAACTTTCACAAGACCATAAATGTAATTAAATATATCAACAGATGTAAAAGCAATAACCACATGATTATCTCATTAGATGCAGAAAAATCTTTTGATAAAATCCAGTATCTCTTCTTGATAAAAATCCTCAAACATCTAGGTGTAGAAGAAACATACCTCAAAATAGTAAGTGCCATCTACGATAAACCCATAGCTAACATATTCTTAAATGGACAGAAACTGGAAACATTTCCCCTGAAAACTGGAACAAGACAAGGCTGCCCACTCTCACCCCTCTTGTTCAATATTGTGTTGGAAGTCCTAGCTTGGGCAATTAGACAAGAGAAAGAAATCAGGGGTATCCAAATAGGAAGAGAGGAAGTCAAGTTATCCCTATTTGCTGATGATATGATCCTATACCTTGAAAATCCAAGAGAATCTGTCAAAAACCTGCTTGCATTGATAATGTACTTTGGCAAAGTCTCAGGGTAATAAATAAACGTGCAAAAGTCAGTTGCATTCCTACACAACAACAACAAGCAGGCAGAGACCCAAATAAAAAGCACAAACCCATTCACAGTAGCCACAAAAAAAACAAAATGAAATACCTCAGCATCTTCCTAACCAGAGAAGTAAAAGACCTTTACAATGAGAACTACAAAAAAACACTGCTCAAAGAAATCCAAAAAGACACAAACAAGTGGAAAAATATTCCATGCTCATGGATAGGAAGATTCAGCATTGTTAAAATGTCCATCCTACCAAAGGCAATCTACAGATTCAATGCAAAACCCATTAAGTTGCCAACATCATTCTTCTCAGACCTGGAAATGACAATACAGAAATTCATATGGAAACATAAACGACCATGAATAGCCAAAACAATCCTTAGCAAGAGAAACAAAGCAGGAGGTATCACACTTCCAGACTTCAAACTTTACCATAAGGCTACAGTAATCAAAATAGCCTGTATTGGTACAAGAACAGGCACATAGACCAGTGGAACAGGGTAGAGATTCCAGAAGCAAAGCCTTAATTCCTCAACCTCTGACAAAGCCTCCAACAACAACCACTGGGGAGAGGAGAACCTATTCAGTAAATGGTGCAGGGAAAACTGGCTGATACATGCAGAAGACTGAAACAGGACTGCTACGTATCTCCATACACAAAAATTAATGCTAAGTGGATCAAAGACCTAAACGTAAAACCTCAAACTATAAGACTCTTAGAAAATGCAGGAAACACCCTTATGGAAATTGGAACTGGCAACCAATTCCTATTCAGAACCCTAAAGGCCAATACCTTAAGAAATAAGATAGACAAGTGGGACCTCATCAAATTAATGAGATTCTGCAAAGCAAAGGAAACCATCAAGAGAGCAGGGAGACAGCCCACAGAATGGGAAAAAATATTTGCCAACTGTATATCTGACAAAGGCCTAACATCTAGGATCTACAAGGAGCTCAAATGCGCAGAAAAGAAAAAAACAAACAGCCCCATGAAAAAGTGAGCAAAAGACATGAATAGACACTTCTAAAAGAAGATATACGGGCAGCCAACAGACACATGAAAAGGTACTCAGCCTCACTCATCATCAGAGAAATGCAAATCAAAACCACACTGAGATACCACCTAACCCCAGTAAGAATGGCCATCATTAATAAAACAAACGACAACAGATGCTGGCAAGGATGCAGAGGAAAAGGAGCACTTCGACACTGCTGATGGTAATGCAAACTAGTGCAAACTCTCTAGAAGACAGTGTGGCACTGTCCGAAAGAACTAGAAATTGACCTTCCATATGACCCAGCAAATCCCCTCTTGGGAATATACCCGGAGGAACTCAAATCATTCTACAAAAAAGATACCTGCACATGTATTACATGTATGTTTGTTGTAGCTCTATCCACAATAGCAAAAACGTGGAACCAATCATGTTGCCATCGAAGCTGGACTGGATAAAAAAATATGGCACATATATACAATAGAATATTATGCAGTCATAAAGAAAGACAAACATATGGACTTTGTAGCAACTTGGATGGATTTGGAGTTGATCATACTCAGTGATCTAACACAGAAACAAAGAACAGAGTACTCATAAGCAGAACTTGAACAATTATAATACTCTAAGAAAGGGATTGGCAGTAGTGGGAAACTCTCAGGGGAAAGGGGTGGGATTGGCAGTTAAGGGAAACTGCTAGGGGAGGGAGGGGTATACCTCATCAACAAGGGTACCTGCATAATCAACGTTTGTATACCTAACCCTGAATTGTACCCCACATCTTTAAAATAAAAAAATAATAAATAAATAAATAAATAAATAAAATCTACACATAAACAACAACAAAAAGGAAGCAGCTGAGAAAATTTTATGTTCCCCAATGAGAAAGGAAAGTACAGCACAGTACCAGTACTGTCTCCTCCAAAGATTTATCTTTGTATTAAGAACTATTCCTTCTCTCTTAAAGACAAGTTATCAGAAGACTGGCAACTATGGGTGACATTAATGACATTCCTATTATCATTGCTCACACTTATTTTTCATCCCTCTTGTGCGACGAAGGTGCTTAGGTTTGTTTCTCTAATCAACATCTGAAAAAATTGGGACTCCAAAAAAGGAAACAGTCTGACTGAGTCTGTGAGGAAGTAACTGACAACTTTGTCACTCTGATTCCATCACTAAATCTCTCCTTACTTCATCACCCTAACTAATAAACATGAGATAAATTATCTCCTCTCCTCTTATTTCAATGTCATGGAAGGAGCCAAGAAAGAAACTCAACATCTTCAATTCTCTGTCTAAATATTTTATCGACAAACCATATTATATCCACATGCCTGAGTAAACACTAGGACAGAAAGGGAAAAAATAATTCTCAAGAAGGGCGGGAGAGGCATGGAAAAAAGCAGCTCATTTTCACCATCTTTAAGGAAAGAGAACAATGACATCAATTCATTAGGCAGTAAAACCTCCAAGAACTATGGTATTGACTGTCCAACTCTGCTTTCCATTTGGACTTGTCTGTCACTGGCAATTTAGCACAGAAACTACACCACAAAACATGAACTAGGGGTGAAGGAGTGTGATACAGAACTGTCAGAGACCCACGCACCCCCAAATATTCAACTCTGTTCTTCGTTTCTGGTTCATGGAAAGAAACTGGCTGGGTGTGTTGGCTCCCCTGGAATTTGTTGAACCTTTTGCCAGCAGTGATATGAACCTATTCCTAATTTACCTTCTTGAACAAATCTGGAAACTTCTACCACATGCTCCATGTCCTGGAAGAACTGAGCACATATTGTGCCCATACAAAAGTTATTCTATTCATGACCCGCCTGGGCAACTTGGCGAGACCTCATCTCTACAATAAATCAAAAAATTATCCGGGCGTAGTAGCACACACCTGTAGTTCCAGCTACTTGGAAGGCTGAGGGAGAAGGATAGCCAGAGCCCAGCAGGTCGAGGCTGCGGTGGCCGGGAGCGGCCACTGCACTCCAGTCTGGGTGACAGAGTGAGACTCCAACTCAAAAAAAAAAAAGTTATTCTAGCAAGTTTTCATCAGTGGGTATAACTAAACATTGGGAGTAATAATCTGGAATTTAAGAAATAGAGCACCGAGACTCATATAGGATAGACAGGTGGAAAGTATGTGACTAAAAAACAAAAAAAAAACCCTCCTAATCATTAATCTGTAAAATGGGAATATTAATATTGATATCATAAAACCAAAGGGAGAAGCTAATGAAAAAAATATATATATACACACAATGGGAGACTCCCCAAAAAACTAGTATTTATAAATCTTGTGTTTATTCTTACATGTCTAAACTTTAGTCTTCTTCAAAGTACTCTCCATTTGATGCAATACACCTATAGAGACACTTTTTCCGAAGCTCAAAACAGTTTTTGAACTCATTGATTTTGATGCCTTTTAGTGCTTCTGCCATTTTGTTGTTGTTGTTGTTTCACTTCTTCCACATGGGCTAATGTTTCCCATTGAAGACTTTTTCCATCCAAGCAAACAAAAAGGTCGCTCAAGGCGAGATCAGGTGAATAGGGAGAGTGGGACACAAGGTTCATGCCATTTTTGTTCAAAAACTGTTGAACACGCTGTGCAGTGTGGGCAGGGGCATTGTCATGGTAGAAGAACCAGTCACCTGTTGCTACTTGAGACATCTCTTCCACAAATTGTGATGCAACCTTCTCAAAACTGCCAGACAAAAACTTTGGTTCACCGTTTGATACAGAATAACAAATTCCAAATGAATTACAAGGGGCCAACCCTCCCACATATAATTCCAGTTTTTTGAGGTGTATATATATTCTACACACACACACACACACACACACACGCAAACACACACACACACACCTAATGTGAAGTGGGTGCCCCTCCCCTATCTGACATAGTCCAATCCAGTGGTATAGGCAGAGACTCTGCACTCTAGGAAGTTAACATTTGAATTGTCCTCACGTTAATAGATCCTATGGCAGGTTGAGCCAGAGGCAACCACAGAATTTTATTTTGCACAACTTTCTGTTCTTGGTGTCTTTCAACCTTGCTCAAGGAACACATCACCTTTCTCTTCTCTTCCAATCCCTGCTAATGAATCCACTCTCTTACATTTCCTTAATCAATGCTTAAATCATAGAATCAAGAAATTTAAAAGCAGAAATGAATCTAACAATGAAATTGAAGTTATCCCTTCTCTGGGCATTTGGTTGCCAATATGAATCTAAAAAGTGGCATTCTTAGAAGAAGAAGTTTGGTGTTAGTCGAAAAAGCTTGTGATTTTATATTTGGAGGGAATGGTATTAAAGAAAGTGCAGGGGTGTTAAGGGGCTTTGAAATCACAATTATCACTTGCATCATTTCCTTAATGTTACCATTTGTTGGTTTTATGCTATAACTCAATAAATTCTCTCACTAAAGCACATCAACTTTCTTAACAACCACAGAGGCGGACAGGTCCTGATATATCCTGTCTCTACTCATTCCCCAAGACTCTCCACTGAAACAGCTCTCCCAAGGGCCACCAGAGACCCTAGTCTTATATTATTAGGTCAAGAGATCAATTTCCAGTTTTACCTCATCTGACTTCTCAGTATTAATATTTCCACTGTTTTGGAAATCCCCTTTTCCCTGAAATTCCCTCTTCTCTAGTTTTCTCATGCTTCTCTGAGGCCCCTTCTCCACCCAGCCATTAAATAGTGCAATTCATCAAAGCTTTGGAATAGTTTTTTTCTCTCTTTAAAAACTCTTTTCTAAGTAATATTATCCACATGTATTTCTGTGTCCACTTATATACAAATACATTTAAATTTATGCCTAAGGCTCAGATCTCTCCTATGATCTCCAGTCTCACACATTCAACAGCCTGTCTTCTGTCCCTGCTTGGATGTCTTAAAGACTGCAACCCCAAAATGTCCATTTGAACTATTCATGTTTTTCAACAAGTCTTGAGGTCTAAATGTCACAGGAACTCCCACCATTGCACTGAAGTAGTATTTTTGACCTCTGGATCCTATCCCTTTTACCTTCCATATCCTAAGAGTAGCCAAACCCTATAGAATATTTTCTTCCAAATATCTCTTGAACTTGTTCTGCATTTTTCATCTTGAATATCATTTTGGACTATAGTAGTCAATAACCTTCTAGCCAGTCTCACTGAAGCCATTCCAATTCTTGTCTCCTTCCAATTTATTCTCTACAATAATGCCAAAGCTATGTGCTAAAAGGCAAATATAATTGGCATTCCCATTTAAGACACTTAAATGGCACCTGTGCTCTTAAGCTGATGACCACAGTTTCTAGCAAGACTCTCTGAAGCCTCTGGGGGAGAATCCATCTCTGCCTCTTCTAATTTCTGATAGCTCCCTGGCATTTTTCTTGTAGATGCATCACTCCATAACTTTCAAGGCCAAGAGCTTTCTGCTATCTTGTGCTTTGATTTCATCTCCACCTGCTCCAGTCATGCTTACTTTTCTGTTTCTAAAAACACCATGCTCAATCCCACCACAGAACCTGTGTTTATGCTCTCCCCTCTGCCCAGAAAATGCCTATCATCTCTCCACAGCCCCTTGCCCATTTTATTAATTCCCTGGGACTGCCATACAAATTACTACAAATTTGGAGGTTTAATAAAATAGACTTTTATCTCAATTCTGAATGTCATAAGTCTAAAATTAAGATGATTGTGACCCTCTCTGAAGGCTCTGGAGGAGAATCTGTCTTGGCCTCTTCCAGTTTCTGATGGCTCCTTGGAAATTCTTGACTTGTAGCTGCATAAGTCCAATCTCTGCTTCCATCTTTACATGGCCTTCTTTCTCTTTTGTTTGTGTCTGTCCTCTTTTCTGTGATGTTTCCTATTCTTACAAGGGCAATTTTCACTGGATTTAGGATCATCCTTTTCATTCAGGTTGATCTTCGGCTCCCTAACTTTTTAAAAGACTCTTTTTACACATAAAGTCACATAAGGCTTGGGACTTAAACATATCTTTTTGTGGGCCACAATTGAACCCTTTACATGTACCTAAATCCAATTTATCTTTCAGATCTCAACCCAATTATTATATCCTCAGAGCAGTCATTCCTTCCCTGAATAAACTCATACTTTTGAAGAAGCACATATTTCTTTGTGGTCTTCTAGCCACATCCTACAGCAGCAAAGCAGAGTTTCCTATTACATAATTCCATGTGGATTCACAGTGCCATGTGCACACACACACACACAAATTCATGGAAACACATGTGTATACAGAGTTAAACCCAATCCCCATAGAATTCTGGGAAGTTTTATTCCCATGACCCTTCTCACCCATACAACCCTAAATCTGGGATACATACAGGGTGAACATGGTTGGTGTCTGTGAGTGGGTATGAGTATGTCCCAGCCTGGACTGAGGACCACCTTGATTATTAAAAAGCTAACTGTTCAAAGGTGGCTCCATTTGTACAATAATATTCCAGTTTATAAAGTATTTTTATTTGAGTAAGTGGTGTCTTTTTGTCTTAGTCCATTTGTGCTGCTATAATAAAATCTCACAGACTGGGTAATTCACAAACAAGAGAAATTCATTCTCACAGTTCTGGAGGTTGGGAAGTCCAAGACCAAGGTCCCAGCATCTGGTGTGGATAATCCTATTCCATCTTCACAGGGTGAAAGGAGGAAGGGAAAAAGAGTGAGCCCAATTTCTCAAGTTCTTTTTAGGGCAGCATTGATTCATTCATGAGGGCACGTCTACATGACTTAAACACCTCTTTTTTTTTTTTTGAGTTGGAGTCTCACTCTGTCACCCTGACTGGAGTGCAGTGGCCTCTCCCGGCCACTCCAGCCTCAACCTGTGGGGCTCCGGCGATCCTTCCGCCTCAGCCTCCCAAGTAGCCGGAACTACAGGCATGCACTACCATACCCGGCTAATTTTTTTTGATTTATTGTAGAAATGAGGCCTTGGCAAGTTGCCCAGGCAGGTCTCAAACCCGCAGGCTCAGGCAATCCACTCACCTCGGCCTCCCAAAGCACTGGAATTACAGGCTGAGCCACCGAGCCCGGCCTAAACACTTCTTAAAAGGCCCCATTTCTCACTACTGTTGCATTGGGGACCCTGTTCCCAACACATGAATTTTGAGGGATACATTCAGGCCACAGCACATGGTATGAGTTGTCAAGTGTTTCTACCCAAACATACCCACTTCCCTCCATTACCATTGCTACAACAACTATCCCAGATGCCATCAGTCTTGTCCAAAATTTCGCATTGGCTGCCTGTTTCTCTGTGTCCACACTTGCCTGTTTACAGTCAACTATTTTTTTTTTATTTTAAAGATGTGGAGCATGATTCAGAATTGGATATACAAGTGGTCATCATACAAGTAAAGTTTGGACCTCCCTTTGGTCCCCACTTTGCCTGGTTGGAGTTCAGGTACCCTTATTGATGTTATGTGCCCCCTCTCCCTCCTCTGGCAGTGTCCAATTACTGGACAATCAACTCTTTTATATGCATTCAGAATGATCTTTTTTGTTCCAAATCAAGTCACTTAAAACTCCTGTCCTTCCTTTTGCTCAAAACACTTCATTGCCTTTCCATCAGACCTAGAATATTATCCAATTATGACCTACTTCCTTTTATATTGTTGGAGTCCCCCATCCCATACCATTCTCTCCTCTTATTCCAACCTGCTGCAGTACCACCTCTATCTATTCCTTGAACATACCAAGTTGCCTCTCATCTTAGAGTCCTGTGTGTCTGACCCCTTATCATGAGTTTCAAAGATTAAAAAGATGCTCCTATCTTATCTAAACTAGACTCCTCAAATCACTACAACATTTACTATATTTCTTTCATATCAACGATCATTATCTAAATTTTTCTCATTATTTCTTTTCTTTGAGTTGGAGTCTCACTCTGTGAGTGAGTGCAGTGGAGTGCAGTGGCATGCTCCTAGCCACCGCAGCCTCAACCTGCTAGGCTCCAGCGATCCTTCTGCCTCAGCCTTCCAAATAGCTGAAACTACAGGCGCATGCTACCATGCCCAGCTAATTTTTTTCATTTATTGTGGAGATGAGGTCTCACCAAGTTGCCTGGGCGGTTCTCGAACCCGTGGACTCAGGCAATCCTCTTGCCTCGGCCTCCCAAAGTGCTGGGATTACAGACTGAGCCACTGAGCCTGGCTTCATTATTTATTTTCTATAGCCCCTGAGAAAAACATAAAGCTTCATGAGACAGAGCTGGTGCGAAATACATATTTAATGAACACACAAATGTTTGGTTCCATTAACCCTGCTGTAAATACAACTTGCAGACTTAGGCAAACAGTTTATCACATGCAGGAATGAACCATAAAGATGTTTGTCTACCTATTCTTTCAAAGTTGTGCTTCCTGTTTTTCCCCTTCTCTTTACTCAACAGCGAAAGGCTCTTCCTGACACTTTAAGTTGTTTTGTGTCCTGGGCTCTTGTACCCACTCCATTGTCCTACAGCCTTGGGGCCATTTTGTTTTTGTTGCTCTAAACCACATTTGCAAGGTCCAGAATGAGATGAACTCTCTCTTCTCCTGTGGCAAAGGCATAAAGATATTCATATTACCCATCCATTTCTACTGGAAAATGTCTTTTCATAGTCTGATTTGAGTCAGAGTTACTTAATCTCTCAGGTCCTTAATTCTCAACCAATCTACAGATTTAACTTCATGCCTCTTTCCCAATGCAGAAGTGTTTGTCTTACTCATCTTTGTAGCCACAGATGTACCATAAAAACTAGTACATAGTAGGTGTTCTCCAATATTTACTGAGAAAACTGAATAAATATATGCCTCAAAAAGTTATTAAACTAGAGAGAAACTAAAAAAAAAAAAAGTCCCCTCCTATGGGGGGAAAATAACTCTCTTAGTTGGAATGAGATTTACTGAGTCAAAATATATAAAACCAGACAGAAAAAGTCCTCCACAAGATCAAAATCATCTCCCAAAAGATGTAATGAATGTTTCCATATTTGAGTCACTTCAAACTATACTGAGCAATCTAAAATATGTAATTATAAAGCCCTATAAAAATAACAATCTATGTTCCAAGAAAATACGCCAAACTCCTGATTTGAATCCAAGATGGACCAACTTTCACAGCATGTTAATTTCCTTAAACCTCAGTTTCCACATCTGATAGCACTTACCTGTCTCCCAAGAGCTGTCAGAAAGCTAATGAGCTCCTGTCTGCAGTGCACGTGAAGACCTTTACATGAAAGGTGTTACAGAAGGCCAAAAAATTCATCCTGGCATTTGTTTCGCCTGGAAAATTTCCTCAATTATTATAGGAAAAAAATTCCATAAATGACACACCAGATTTTGGCCCTTCATACATTTTAAAATCAAAAGATCTTTGAATATAAATCTAACTTTAGATAAAGGTTATAGAAAATTCTGCAGTACGATATAAGGCCAAGGGCCCTGGTAATGGCCTGCCTTAGACACATACGTATATTGTCTCTAACAGCTGTGAAAGGGAGATTGCCTGTTTATTCTCGGCAATGGTTTGCACGTACAGGGACCAGGGCTTACATCCCAACATAATAGCCACCAGCCATCCTGCAGAGTCCATGAATGACACTTCTAGAAACACCAAGTCTCATATTCCAAAGCACATGAACTTGATTAACTCTGTCATTTATATTCTCCACTCTATTTGACTTATGGAAACCAATCTTATCTTTAAAAGAATATTATTATGAGGAAGTTTTTCCAAGTCATCTTAAACTTCACATTGAAGAAAAAGTGCTGTCATTCTATTCTCTTCCTTTGAGCTTATTTCTCTGGAGAGAAGAAGGCCATAAATCATTGATGCCTATGTACAATAAGAATTTTGCTTTGTTATATTCGAAGTTAAAAAAAAACCAGGTTTTTAAAATTAGCTTTCTCCTATTTGTATTGTAGAAAAATCTGCTTGTGGATTTTTAAAAAAGAATATGTTTTTCTACAGAGCATGCTTGAATAAAAGTTTTGCTAATGATGGTAGTAAGATAAAGGAAAAAACAGAATGAACTCCCATTATCAAAAGACTTGGATTCTGCTTCTGCCACACCCTAGTCATGTGATTTCTGCCAAATTATCACATAATTTAGTTTTCTCATCTGTTAAAAGGGAGAGCATATTTGAGCTACCTATTTAACAGAGTTGTCTTGAAGAAGTTTAAATAAGATAATGCATGGAAAGCATTTGCAAAATATAACATAAAGTTTTAAAATAAGGTATTACAGGTACCATTAATACTACTAACATTGGCCAGGCCTGGCTCATGCTTGTAATCTCAGTTCTTTGGGAGGCCTAGGCAAGAGGATCACTCTGGGCCAGGAGTTCAAGACCAACCTGGGCAATGTAGCAAGATGTCGTCTCAAAAACAAAAACAAAAAATATTAGCCTGGCATGGTATTCCCAGCTACTCGTAAGCTGAGGGGTAAGGATTGCCTAAGGCCAGGAGGTCAAAGCTGTGGTGAGTTACAATCAAGCCACGGTACTCCAACCTGGGCAACCCCAACACAAAAACAAAACAAAACAAAACAAAACAAAAAATACAGCTAACATTTATCACATGGTTGGATAATCATTATTTAGTCTTAATATATTAGTCAAGAATTTTTTAGCCAATTTCTGTCATTCTTAAAGAAGGGAACACTTAAACTACAATCATCCACATCACATCTTAATTTTTGTATTATTCAGTATTTTTGGTCTATCTTCTTTTTATTCCAAAATTTGGAATTATTATTGTTTTACTTAGTCAATGTTGGCTTGGGTTAACCTAGTTTACTCTATAACTTGATCAAAATTTCATTGATATCTCAGATCTTCTCTTGAAAATTGCTTTTCTTCTGCCACATATATTTCCTGCAGAGCCATGATTCTCCACCTGAGTAGCATCTGATCCCTGGAGAACATGACACTACACAGCTTGCTGCACCCACCACAGTTTCTGGTCCAAGGTCTAGGTTGGGCCTGGAAATGTGCATTTGTTACATCTTCCCAAATGGAGCTGATATTGCTAGGGACCACACTCTGAAAATC
The DNA here is from genome assembly GCA_027257055.1 of Cephalopachus bancanus. Taxonomy (NCBI): domain Eukaryota; kingdom Metazoa; phylum Chordata; class Mammalia; order Primates; family Tarsiidae; genus Cephalopachus; species Cephalopachus bancanus. Next base: position 4,977,056 of record JAPVLO010000097.1, on the reverse strand, counting down.
ACTAGAAGGTCATAGAGCAAGAGTGTTGGTCACAAACTCTTAGGTTTTGCTTATCTAAAAATGACTTCATGTGTCTTTCTTCCTGAAGGACAGTTTGTACAAATCTAGGTTAATAGGATTTTTTTTTTCCTTTCTTTCTCTCTCTCTGTCTTATAAGAAAGTACTATTCCATATCCCTTTGTATTGTTAAGAAGTCCAACATCAATTTAATTGTTTTTTTGTGGGCAAAATTTTTTCTCCTTTTTGATCAATTTAATGGTCCCTTAGTCCTTTTCTTGATAATTAGCCATTTTCTGTGGTGAAGATATCTCTCTTTCTTTCTCTCTCTTTCTCTCTCTCCCTTTCTCCCTTCCTCCCTCTGTCTTATTCTCTCTCCCTCTTTCTTCATTTTGCTCTTTCTTCATTTCTTCTTTCTTTGAGTGTGGTTCACTTAATCTGTAGCTGCATGCCTTTCATTAGGTCTGGACAATTTTCTGCTATTATCTTTTCAAATATTGCTTCAACTCTCTTCTTCCTGTTTTTATTCTTTCTTATTCAAGGAGATTTTTTCTGCTTTTTGTCTCCCTGGGTCATGTTTTCAAAGTCTATCTTCTAATTCCTTGTTACTCTCAATGTAGGCATCACCTGAGAGATGATTAGAAATGGCAATTTTGGGGTCTCACCCTAGGCCTACAGAATCAGAAACTGCATTTTAACAAGGTCCTAGGTGATAGCCATATACACTCAAGGTTGAGAAGAACCACTCCCATTCACTAAGTCTCTTTCTTCAGGTGTGTTTAATCTGCTCCTTAGCTCATATGTTAATATTATCATTGCAATAATTATATTTTTTTAATTTCTAAGACTTCTGTTGGTTCTTTTTCAGACATTTTTTTTTTTTTGAGTTGGAGTCTCACTCTGTCACCCAGACTGGAGTGCAGTGGCCGCTCCCAGCCACCACAGCCTCGACCTGCTGAGCTCCGGCGATCCTTCCGCCTCAGCCTTCCAAGTAGCTGGAATTACAGGCATGCGCTACCACGCCCGGCTGATGTTTTGATTTATTGTAGAGATGAGGTCTCGCTGCCCAGGCGGGTCTCGAACCCGCGGGCTCAGGCAATTCACTCACCTCAGCCTCCCAAAGGCACGGGATTACAGGCTGAGCCACTGAACCCAGCTGAATTTATATTTAATTAATGTGAATCGTGGAATTGGAGAATATAAGCTTGTATTCCCCACCCCATCTCCCATATGAATTTGGACTTTGCTAAGTGTTCCTGGCAAATTAAAGTCTTCTTGAAATTACTTTCTTGTCTTGAGATTTTTCTAACACTCAAAGAGGGCTATCTAATCTCCAAACTTGTGTGAGAAACCCATACCTGATTGTAAATCCTTTGGAACAGACAAGTGTCTCTGTCATCCTCCTTTGTTAGGAGGCTAATTTGTTCTCCCTCAGTAAGGATGTGATCCTATAAGTTTCCTGCCTTTATATAAAATTCTTATTTCTAACTTCCTACCATGAAAATGCCCAAAGCTTTACCTCCTGACCTCACCAGCTGGCAATGCCAATAACTTTAAGTACTTCATGAAGACAAATGTTCTCAGGACAACTGCGGCTTTGCCTGTCATTCTAGTCTTTAGCTCATTCCAATCATGTCCTGGGATTTATCTTATTTTCTTCTGAGCTCAACTTTATTGGGGAGAAAAAAAAGAAGAGGAAGAAGAGGGATATGGAGGGAGAAAAGGAAAGAGAGGGAGGAAAGAGAGAAGGAGAATGAGGGAGGAAGAGAGGAGAAATAATTGGGAAGGACGTCAAGAAGAAAGAAAGAAGAAGGGAAAGAGAAGGGGAATTTCACCTACAATTGGTTATGTTGAAGAAGACTGGATTTTCTGTTTTGAGACGTAGCTCCAAACTCTCTAAGCCTCTTATAGGATATAGAGTTCACTGCTGTTATTAGACCACATGCTCTTTCACCTTTGGGCATTTGCTCATGTCTACTTGGAACTGTCTTTTCCTCTTTAATTTCCCCCTACTTCTCTTTCACCTGGTCTATAACCGCTTTCAGGAATAAATATGAAAAGACCAAGACAACAGTGGTTTTATGGACAAATATGTTTCATTAGCTCACCTGACAGTTCATTATCCATCAGGCTAGCTAATAGGTATTGCATATGTCCAAATAAAAAAACAAGAAATACCCAGTGGCATTCAATACCAGCAGGCCAGTGATATCAGGGCCTGTGGCCCTCCCCTGGCCACTGGAAGACTGAAGCAGCTCACAAGACCTCACACCAGTGTCCCAAGCAAGAAGGATAGGTAAAGGCAAACATTCCTTCTCTCTTTCATTGGGCCAACCCGAAGATTTCTCTATCTTATCAATCAGAACATTCTCACCATCATATTCCTGGCTTTGAAAAAATGATGATATGGCCCAGAAAATGTGGGTCACCACTACTGACGTACACTAAGTGTGCATAGTCTTACATCAAGATACCTCAATCAAGGTATCTCCACCCCATAAGCAAAATAAATAAAGAAATAAAACAGGTATGTTGTCACGCAGGGAACAGTGTCTTCCTCAGGAGGTTCATATAAGTCTTAACTAAAATGTTGTTATCCCAAAAGCAGACCTCCTGTTACACTCTCTTCATAGCACTAATTAGGCTCCCTTGTGATTTGCTTGCAGGATGTTATTATCGCTCTACTGTAACATTCCTTTTACTTTACACAACTTGTGTGATGTCTACCTTCCCTACCATATAACAAACTCCATGAGGGTAAGTGTCGTGACTGTTTTTGTTCAATACTTAATCTTATAATAAATACTAAACATATATTTGTTGGAAAAAAGGAATAACAACAATAAAACTCAAATATTATAGGTCTCTACCCACACTTTTCTTCTAAACTTTCCTCTGAGAATCAGGCCCAAATGTACAATAGTCTGCAAGTCATCTCCATTCAGAGACTTTAATATTGTCCTAAAATAAAATTCTTGCAGTGGAGAACCATTTTTTAAATGAGGTTAGCTTCTAAAGTAGGCACAGAAGCCACAGTCAAATATAGTCAAAGGTACCTTTTGGAATATATAAAGCACATGGAGATAATCAGAAACACTATCTCTCAGGCAGGGACAACATGACACCTAGGACCTACCATGATACTGTTCACATAGAAGATATCATAAATAATCATTTATTAAATATATGAAATTATTGGTTTAGATGTGGCCAGGTCAACAGAGCAAACCAAAGAAAATAATTATACTATCCAAAAGGAAGCATTCTAAATTCCACATGCCTTCTAATTATGCCTGTCTAGAAAAAACTGTCATCAGATTTAAAGTACTGATTTAAATCCTAATTATGTATTTACTAAACCCAACAACACAATGTGGGTATTTCTTGTTTTTTATTTGGACATAGGCAATACATTCTCCATTAAACAATTAGAAATGGAAACCACTGCAGTGAAATTGCTTCCAGGCAAACAAATACCCAGAGATAACCCGTCTATTTTAGAGAATTATATTTAACTGTGAATGTTGCTTTCTATTACTGGAAACTAAGTAAGAATTCTTTAAAGTGGTCTCTTAAGAAGAGGTTGCTTCCTTGCAGAGATGCTGTGATTCCTAACTTTTCAAAGTTGTCCTGAAAGACTTTAACCAGATATCTATTATTTTTCTGGTTATGGTATAGAAGGTACGAGATCTTGGCAATGCATTTTTTTAACCTGGCCTTGGAAGTAGGAACATTAGGAGGAGTACATGGTATTTATTCAAAATGGCTAATTTAACTTGGTTTTCTCTCTACCATGGATTCACAGGACTCTTTTATTTAATCAGTTTATGCACCAGCACTATTACAGGCATTGAGCCTTTGGAGATTAAAAAAAAAACAAGCAAAATGAACAAACAAAAAAAACCCCATGGATATGAATTTATTACTCCCCAGTCGGGAAGAAAAAAAAACCTTCTAGATTATAACAGAGTATAAGGGATATGCACAGAGAAATGCATGTCAGATTGTGGTAGCAGGCAACTATAGCATTTCATTCATCTTAAGATGTTTCTTCAAGAAAAAGTCTATTCTGAATTATAGCTAAGAGATGAATGGAGACCATTTTCAGGCCCACCTTATAAAGATGCTTAGATTGCACACTGCACAAGGCCATTCACATCGTGGACATACCCTAACACAAACAGGTATAGAGACTGAGTCCCAAGTGTATCCAAATGTATCCCGAGTCGCTCCTTTTCTGTTTCTCTGTTTGAGAAGACTCATCAGTCTCATCAGGTCAGATTCAAAACCTAATACGGTTCTTCATTTGGGGTAAGATCACCCCACCTCCTCATCCCTCTCCGCTGGTCTTCTTGTTGCCTTTGGCTTTATAGAGCATCTTTAAGTATGTGAGCAGGCTAGTGTGTGTGTGTGTGTGTGTGTGTGTGTGTGTGTCTAGCTAATATTGTCTGCTAGGGCTCAGAAAAATTCCTCCAGAGTACAGCAATTCAGGTTATGCTAATTTATTTATTTATTTATTTTACTTTTATAGACCAAGCCACTTAAATAATCCTCAAAAAGACACTAGCAGCAGCCATCGTCCCCTTTTACACACACACACACACACACACACACACACACACACACACAAAAGCAAAAAACAAAAGAACAAAAAAAAGTTGATGACATTATGGCAAAGAATTCCAACACCTAGCTAGCAGTGCCTTTTTTCCTGTACACATGTCAAACTCCTTTGATCTGCAGCTGCAGCTGCTATTTCCAGAGCCTGGCACAGTACTAAGAAATTCCTGGTCAACCCAGAGCTTTCACTGTTGGGAAGCCATGTCCTTCCTGATAGCAGCCTATAGACCAGGCCCATTGGCTTCTGTGGCTTCCCGGCTGACCGCAACACTGTTTGAAGCTGGGCTGCCCTGGGCCTCCCGGGTATTTCTTTCTCCTCCCTGCTTGCTGTTACTTTGCTGTGATTCACTGGAAAGTTCTGTCTTGCTTTTTATCACTCTAAGGGTGAGTTAAATTAGCACAGGTAAAAATGTGAGTTTTGTTTTACAAGCACCTTTCTGGAATATACGATTTCTGTCTTCCAAGTGACCTCCCCCCTCGTGTCAGTAAAATTCCTAAAATGCCAACAAAGGAAACCACAGGGTTCAATTTTATTAATCCCCTAAAATTACACAATGAAAGATCATAAGAAACAGATGACCTTTGTCACCTGAAGCGAACATAATTTTAATGGCTCAGATGACTCCCGCATCTTCGATCCTGACTGGATTCCAAAGGATTAAACATCCCAGCACCATCTAAATGACACAGCACTGGGAAATGAGAGAAAGGAGAACAATATTATCCACCGCCTGAGTAAGGAAGACCTTAAACCACCTTGCTTCTCTGATTTCAGGATAGCTCCTGCCGCAGGAGCTTGCCCGCAAGAGCAAAACTATTTGAAAAACTATCCCTTTAAGGTACAATTGATTTAGCCATAAATACATCCTGGAGGAAACGTTCTGCTCTTTGCAAGGATGGCCAGCCTCTGCAATGTGCATGTTCTTTCACACAGCGAAATGTGATAGGACCCAGCTTTGGCTGGAAAATGTAATTTGCTCAGTGAAGCATGCCCATCCCTCGCCCCTGATTACTTGCCGCTCTCTGGACAAATGCTCCAGTCCCTTGCCACCCAGTATCTATCAGGGTTTATCTTATGCCGACAGCAAATATTTATCAGATGGGTGACTATTTTTATTATAAAGAAAATGCACATGCCAAACAGCCAAGTTCATTCAATTACCAAAATTATGTCTTTCCCCTAGGTAATTTCTAATTGAGTAATTATGAGTATTGCAAGGCTCATTGAGAAGTTACTGGATACCAGTGATGCATTACTCTTTTCCTCAGTGAACCTTTTCTCCTGATATTTCTGCTACCGAAAAGGTTAATCTATATCAGTAAAGTTTCATTGGAAAGGACTTTGTACTCATCAGTGTTATCACTTCTGGTGAGCCTGGTTTTCATTAAGAGCTTTAAAATGAACAGCCTCTGGGTTTTCTATAAACACCAAAATGCACTAACACGAAAAGTCTTTTGGTGTGGCCTCTGAGTAAGCTGGAGATGCAAGCAAGCTTCCATTTCTGCCAACCACTACTGTTCTTTCAATTACTGCTCCTACCTCAGGTTCAAGTTCTTAGGTTTGTGCCCCGTCGGCAAAGGGAATGGCTATTCTTATCTCCACAGGAGTGCAGTGCAGTTTGGCTCCTTCAAATAGATAACAAGAGCAAATGATTATAATTTCTCTAGATTTAAATTTAATCTTGGCTATCCATCTAAGTGCATGATGAACTCAATTCTTCATTGCTCAACCAGAGAAAACAGTATCTTGATGAAGCCCTTGAAAAATGTGAATAATAAATAATGGTCTAGGGGGGGGGCATCTGTTTTGTGAAAAGGAGAGAGATAAAAAAGATACACACTGGGACATAAATTGCCTCCATATAATCCTCAGAAATTAAGTACATCAGAGTAGTCGATTTTCATTACTATCTTCTACTAGCGAATACAGTCATCCCTCCATATCCACAGGGGACTGGTCCAGGACCCCAAGGAGTACCAAAATCTATGATGCTCAAGTCCCTGATATAAAATGACCTAGTATTTTCATATAACCTATGCACATCCTCCTGTATACTTAAACGCATCTAGATTACTTATAATACATAATACAAAGTAAATGCTGTGAAAATTGTTGCTATACTGTGTTGTTTAGGGCACGAAGAAAAATGTCTGCACATGTTCACTATGAAGCAATCATCAACTTTTTTCCCCAAATTTTCCATCCACAGTTGACTGAATCCACGGATGGAGCCCACCATTATGGAGGGCTGATCGTATTGAAAGAAACAAGTTTGGATGGTGCCTAAGCGAAGGGATTGTTTGGAAACGGTGTGATGTAGAAAGGGCCTGATCTCAGGTCCCACATATAAACTCTGCACCTGGCTGTCCTTGGAGATTTCTGCTACTTTCATAACAGTTTCTTCAATTAAAAAAAAAAGGGTGTGCATTCACTTGCTAAGGCTGTTATTTTTAAAATGCCATAAACTGGGTGACTTAAACAGCACAAATGTATTGTCTCATTTTCTGGAAGGTTAGAAGTCTGAGGTCAAGGTTTCAACAGGGCTGGTTCTTCCTGAGGGCTGTGAGGAAAGGATCTACTCCAGGTCTTTTCCCTTTGCTGTTAAATGGCTGTCTTCTTCCTGCATCTGTTCACATTATCTTCTCTCTGTGGGTGTCTGTCTCTCTGTTCAAATTTCCCCTTTTTATAAGGATACAGTCCTCTTCGATTGGGGCCCACTTCAAAGACCTCACTTTAATTACGTCTGTAATGACCTGATTTTCAAATAAGATACTGGGGTTAGGATTTAAACATATTAATTTTGGAGGGACACAATACAACCCATAGCACTTAGATTGGTAAAGATCTCTAAGTTCTCACTCAACTCCAAAATTATATGAGCTTTTCTCTTAATAATTCAGAAAAAATCAACCTAAAATTGTTTGCATTTTAAGTCAAAAACGAAAGATGGGTTTGAAAAAATTCTGTTAGTTTCTTGTAATTGTGAAACTAACCACCGAATGCTACTTTTTACTGTTCTCTTTGAAGACAGATAAACTAGCTGGCAGTTTCACTCTCCAGCCTGTGTTGGTTGGCGTCATCCTTCTTGGTTGACACAGGAACGGTTGTTCATGTGGTTGCAGCCCTGACCCTTCTCTGCCACCTCATGTTCAAGGTCACAGCCTACCACTGCTACTCTGAACACCCAGATACTTCATTTTATTTTATTTTATTTTTTGACTAGCCTTAAATCACTTTCTTAGGTGTTTTTATTGCATGTGCGTTTTTTCTTGAAATCCAGAAACTAAAGTAGTTTTGTAAAGCACATAGATGGTCCAACACCATATGGTGGTGATATGAAACTTTATAGTGGTAACAAATGGATTAACTCAGGGCCTAAGTGAAGTTGAACCTTCTTAATATTCATGCATTACATTAGCATGTGTGAAATATTATATGTTTAATATATACATATAAGCACTGGGTGTTGAGAATTGTATGATCAGACAGGGCAGGGTGGGATGCATTTTTCTCTCTGAGCAAAGGTACTGATGAGAGGGAGCTGTTAAAATGAACTTACAACTGAACTTTGGTTCATCTCACATCAAACCACAAATGTATCTGTCCTAGAAGTGGTGAAGCGTCTTATTTTAGGAGAAATTTTTGGTATTATTAAAAGGATTTATCTTTAAGTGGAATTTGTTTGTGTCTCTAAGTCCCTCAACAAGAAAAATAAGGCTTCTTTATATAAGCTGAGCCAAAGACTCAAAAATTTCAGCATATTCATTTTGTGCAGAGTCTACATCAAAGAAGATTTATGTAAAGAAATGCTGTACACAACCTGTGTTTTGAATGCTCACTTTTCTTTAACTTTGGGAAATAGCTTTTACTCAATCAGATAGAAAAGTTACAGTGACCCAGCAAGACTTAGATATTCATTTCATTTTTAGATGAGAAATGATGTACCAAGACATTTCATTACAGCCATGGGTCCTAGCCTCATTCTTAACCTGAGCTCTCTGATGGGTTTCTCTGCAAGCACAAGGCCCTTGGGCCCTCCCCAGCACATACCTGATAGATGGGCACTGCTTTTTCTCCGAGAAAATTTCTCAAGTTGCTCACGGTGACTGCTGGTCTGAGGATGGCTATTACTGTGTCATACCTTTAAATTGTCCGAGAAAGAAATAACCCGTGGTTATGACAAATTAGAGGGTAACTAGCTAGTTTTGGAGTGGAGCCCTATGTATTAATATGCAAATCCTGTAGGGGTAAAGAAAGTTCAAGTATAGGAAAGGAGATGGTGGTAGTATGCTCCCCACCTAAATAAGGAAGTATAACTCTGTGGATATTGCACATAGAGTCATCTTTAAAATAGTATATGTGGGTTGACACCTGTGAATACTGAAAATGGGTGGGTTAGAAGTGAAAAGCAAGTAAGTAATACATCAATATATAATAATGTCATTTCTGAATACAGGTATATTTATTTTCCAGTTAGCCCAACTAAAGCTCTAGAAAGATGATGTACAGGTACTCTTCAAACACGAAAAATAAAAAGATCATGGTAAAAAATATTCTACCTGATTGTCACTTTTGTTTATGAAATAATTGTATTTTTTCATAATTTAGTAAATACATATATAAGCATCAAATTTACACTTTAAAAGACCTCAGCAATCTTATCCTGTTGTTTTGTAGGTAACCCAGAGCTCCTTAATTTGTCTTTTTTATTTTCAGTATTACATAAATATACAAAAGTGTTTAGTAAAATGAACTGTTTTAAACATGTAAGGTAATACATATTTAAATAAGGATGAAATAAAAGAAATAGATCCTAATTCGTTTTACCTGTGAGAAAAATGCCTTGTTATTTATTTTTGAGATAGTCTTACTCCGTTGCCCAGGCTAGAGTGCAGTGGCTTGATCTTGGTTCACCAGAGTCTCAACCTCCTGGGCTCAAGACATTCTCCTGCCCTAGACTCCCAAATAACTGAGACTATAGGCACATGCTATCACATTGGCTAATTTTTTTTTGTAGAGAACAAGATATCTCAGTGTTACTCAGGCTGGTCTCTAACTTTTGGTTTCAAGTAATTCTCCCACCTAGGCCTCCCAAAGTACTAGGATTATGGGCATAAGCCATCATGCCTGGCCACATATTTTTAAACAAATTTCTTGTTAAAAAAAATGTAAGAAATATAAGTCAGGATAATAGCTACCTTGACACAGAAGAAAAAGGAAGAAAATAGGAAAAATACTAGCAATCTTATAATACTATGCATCAACTTTGTATGTTTTTGAATTTTGTATAAATGGGGTGACATATGTCCTTTTTTGCCTTGAATTTTTCATTCAACATTATATTTATATGATCTATTTATATTGCTACATTTAACTATAATTTAGTCGTTTTTGTAGTAATTCTATTGCAGGATTTATTTAATCTATTTATTTACTTTTCTTTTGGACTTTGTATTTATGAATTCCAAAAAATAAAAATAAAAATTATTGTATATGTATGTTTGCATATATGTATACATTTTGGTTGTGTATATGTTTAAAATTGGAAGTGTTAGTTTGTGGAGAATGCATACATTCAATTTTAGTAGAAAATGTCAGTTTTCTGCCATTACGTATGAAAGCTCTACTAGCTCTAGATCTACCCCAGACATAAGGAATGCAGCTAAAGTCATATTTAGAGGCAAAACTATAGTCTTTTATGCATTAATTTGAAAATGATTGACTGAAAATTATCAAAGTATCCATTTTATGGTATAAGAAAATTAAACTACATGTTAATCCTAAAGAAAATGGAATTAAATGAATAAACAATGAGGGGAGAAAGTTGTGAAAAAGAAAAACAAAATACAACAGAAAATCAACATAGTAAAAGTTCACAAGACCAATCAAGGAAAAGGAAAGAGATCCCCAAATCAGAAATGAAAAAGCCCTATATTCATTAAAAACATAATAGAGAATATTATGAATAACTTTATACCAATATAATACAAAAAAATCAATAATGTAAATTTTTTTAGAAAAACATAATTACCAAAGTAGATGCAAAACAAATAAAAAAATTGAATGATCATCTATTATCTATCTATTACTGATATCAAAAATTTTTAAATTAAATGTCACACATTTTGCAGATAGGTCCTGGGATAACCAGCCTCAAGTGCAAATTTCCTTCAATGTATTATTCGATACCCACATAAAATCCAGTTTAAGGGATACAGAGCTATGTAAGCTTGGGAGTTAGAATATCTAAGTACTCATCTTGGGGCACACTGGACACTTTAAAAAAATCTTTCTAAATTATAATTTATAACAGATATAAAATTCTTAGGACACTGCCTGGGCACATACATAATTAATAAAAAATTAAAATGTTAGCCATTATTTTTATTGTTATTTAAGAACAATAAAAGGAGAAACATATGGTCTATTCCTTCCCCTGGGTCAGTTTTGGATAAAGTCATGCCATTTCTAGCCTCAGCAGTGTCATTGCATCTGGGTTATGTGACGTGTCTAGAAGGATGAGAAGTTTCTGTTTGGACAATGGTATTCATATGACATGGTCTACTGCAGTTTTGTTCTCAGTCTAATTCAGTTTAGCCTCTGACCATTGTAATTGCAATTCCATTGATGGATGCTTTTCTGTGCCTCTGCAGTAAAATGGTGAAACAGCACATTGTAGTGTAAAAGACAGGGTCACTGATGATAGTCAAATCTATATTCAGAAGCAAGCCCTCTGCAGACTTCTCATGAGGATGATACAACCTGTCTCACATAATTGTGAAGTTTAAAAACAGTGGCATAAAAACAGTTCTGATATTTATTTATTTATGTATTCATGTATTTATTTATTTATTTTGAGTTGGAGTCTCACTCTGTAGCCCAGACTGGAGTGCAGTGGCTGCTCCTGGCCACCGCAGCCTCGACCTGCTGGGCTCCGGCGATCCTTCCGCCTCAGACTTCCAAGTAGCTGGAACTACAGGCGTGCACTACCACGCCCGGCTAGTTTAGTTCTGATATTTATAATTAGTGTTTCACTAATATCCATTTATCTACTAAAAATAACCTAGAGAACGCCTAGAAAGAAAATAAAATTTATAAAACTATCATTTGGATAAAAAATGTTTTTTTTAAGTGTTACACATATTGAGACTTTCAAAACAAACAAGTAATGAGAAAGGTCTTTCTTATTTATTTTTATTTTGTTTACTGGTAACACTAATCTACTTTCCTTACTCCTTCCAGAATTAGCTTTGTTAGAAAATATAATGTGTCTCTTTGTGGCTTTTGTTTTGCTTTGTCTTTAGTGATTAACTTGGTGCCTGGGCTAAAAGTCCTCAATTAAATTCTTCTTTGATTAAATTGAATTAATGATACCTGTTCAAAAATTTTAGATGTTACAGAAATTATTTATAAGAATGTCTACCACCCTTGAAATTATATGTTACACTTCAGAATTCGAGGACCTCCAAAAACCAAGTTTATTAGTAAATATTATATTTTCTAATAAAGGCAAGTCCCCAAAATAAAGACTGACGTGTATTATTTATATAGAAAATTGTAGGCCATAATTCTAGGGTTTTTAAGATTTCTTCTTGATCTAAAATTCTCACCCTTACCAATAAATTTTGGATTTCTAAGCTGATGTCTGAAAAATATAGGTTTTTTCCCATATAGGATTTCACTGTGATTTACTTAGGTATCTATAAAGGCATTAAGCAAATACTGGATCACATGTCACTGTATCCAGAATCTTCCATAAATTGAGGTGTAAACACCCTGGGAATCAAGCAGTATCATTAAAAACTCTCTGTGTTACTCTTCTACTTTTCTCTTGTTTGACTTGTGAAGGGACTTATTTCTACAAGTAAATGTCGACATTTGTTTTGGCCAAGGAGAGAGAGTTGACCAGCCGAGAATGAGAAAAACATTGCAAATATAAGCCCTGACCACATACATTCATAGATCAAATATTTCATGTTATTCTCTTGATGCTTGGAATCTACTACATCTATGGACAAAGGAGTCTTTTACCATGTTCATGGCACACATTTAATTCCTGGAGTCTGTGATCTTCAATAGAAACTGTTAGAATGCTCAAAGAAGGATTCTAATTTGAGAGGGGAGTAGAAACTAAAATATGCAAATACAATCTGTGATCTTGCAATAATCAGCAAATGATTTTTAATGTGGTAAAGACCTCTAAATTTTACAGAGGTTTTTAAATTAAGATACAATTACAATGAAACCTTACATATGCTAACTTGCATAGCCACAAAATAATATATACATGTACTGTAGAAAACTTATCAGTTTGACATTCCTAAAGACATATAATCAGTGCCCATCTCTAGGATGCTAAACAAAAACTCGATATTAGTTTTCAAGTATTATTTATTATTTTCTCTACCAAGAAAATATCTAGGAATTAATGTATTGCTTTTGTTATTCATGTTGAGTGGCCACAACTTTTCTTTTAGGTAGTCAAAATTCTGTTTTATGATGCTGTTAACATAATCTTGGCAGTAGAATAGTCTTCCAGGTGCACCTGCAGAGAGCAGATGGCTTTCAGCTCCTCTGCTTGGGAGTGGGTTTCAGCTCCCAGCATGCTATCACCCTTTCCTGGGAGCACAGCACCAGGTGTTTTACTGGCTTCGTTTGCATTCCATGCACAACTCATGCTCCTTTGCTTCCAGACTTGCACAAAACTATTCCTTACTCCTTTTGTCTTGATAACATTTGTTTATTCTTCTCCAGATTAATTTTGAGACCCTGAGAAAAGTCAGTGGTCAGGGGAGACTTACAGGGTGTACTGTTGCTCAAAGCACAACACTAGCTGGAATGGGAATGAAGAAATTTCCAACTGTTTACCTCCTAGCTGACAGAGTTACGGGAGAACTTTTAAACAGAAAATTATTAAAGACAAAAAAAGTTTACTATTTCCTGTTATTCTTCTCAGTACTCTTCCTAAAGCTAAATTCATATAAAGTAATAACGGTATTGCTAGATAAATGGAAAAGCATATATATTCATCCCACAAGTAGAGATATAAATTTTGAACAAACTTTAGAAAAACAGTGACCTCACCTAATCAAAGATATGAAAATTAAAATGAAATATCAGCCCGGCACGGTGGCTCATGCCTGCAATCCCAGCACTTTGGTGGCCAAGCAATGAGAATTGCTTGAGCCCAGGAGTTTGAAATCAGCCTAGGCAACATAGCAAGACCTCATCTCTATTAAAAAATTTAAAAATTAGCTGGGTATGGTGTTGTGTGCCTTACACAGGAGGCTGAGGCAGGAGGACTGCCTGAGCCCACTAGCTCAAAGCTGTGGTGAGAGCCATGATCATGCCACTGCGCTCCAGTCTGAGCAACAGAGTGAGACCCTGACTTAAAAGAGACAGAGAAATATCACTTATCATATCTTGAAAATAATTATAACTAACCCCATTATATACCCACGCACTGCTAGTAGCAATTTTAAGTTAACATATTAGAAAGTAGAAAATTTTGGTAATGTATCCACCATTGTTCTAAGATATTGAAGTTAAGCTATATTATTTTAAAAATGTATTAATAAAAAAGATAGGACAATACCACATGTATCAAGGTAGTCAGTGCAAGTTCATTATATTTACATTCAATTAGAAAAATATATATCCAAAAAATAGTTAAATCTCTTGCAAAATACCCACTTTGTGGAATTTAATGCTATTAAAATAATTCATTAATGTAATATGTAATATGGAAGTATATTTATTAAAGTATACACAGCATAAATTAACTATTATGATTATATCAGTAAAATTATTAAATAAAATATGGGTGCATTAGAGCAGTTTGAGTATTAGAGAGATGTGATTGGGTAGTTTTTTAAATTGCTTTTATTATAATATTTAGTTTTTAAAAAATCCATATTAATATTCTTCTCCCAGAAAGCCACAGTCTAACCTTCAATTACTTATTTCAGTCAACATTCTCCTGATTATCACCGAAATTCAATAGTTTGGGAGTTGGTAATAACCAACTATTAACCACAACTGCAGATATAGTGAGGAGTACTGTTCTTTAGGGAAAATTGCCCCTCTCTTAGTACCCATGATTTCAGTAATAATTTCATGTTAGGATGCTGTCCTTGGTAGTTAAACTGAAATAAAATAACTCAGGCAATATGCACAATTTAAAACTCAATTTGGCTTAGCTTCTTGGGAAGCTTCACTATAGCCTTTCTTATTGACTCTGGCAACTTCCCAGATTTCAAAGTATCATTAAAAACTCTAAGAAAAAAACTATGCATGTCAGGCATAACTTTGTCAAAATTAAGCTGAAAGCCCATCTGGCTCCAGTGTCTTATTGAATTTGTCACATTTTATAGGTAGTTGAGTTTCTTTCCTAATAATCAATCTCTCCAAGAGATGACAAGAATTACTTCATTGTATAAGCAAACTGCTACAGTTGGTTACCTCAACCTGACATTCTCTCTTCCAGAATTTCACTGCTTCCATACATTTCCAAATTTTTATTTTGAAGATCAAATTTTAACTCTCCAGAGGCCTTCAAATGGATTCATCCCATCTTTACCAGCACCCAATTCCGACCAGCATCACATCTCACCTGAATATCAACAGCCTCCTAGCTGATCGCCTCACATAAACTACTGCCCAATTCAGTCTGCTCTCACACTGGCGCCAGAGTGCCACTTTCAGAACACAATTTGGAACATATCTTTATTGCCATAACCTGTCTTTTATTTATTTTTTTAGAGACAGGTTTTCACTATGTTGCCCAGACTGGTTTCAAATTCCTGGTCTCAAGCAATCTTCCTGCGTCGGCCTCCCAAAATACTGGGTTTGCAGGCTTGAGCCACCACGACTAGCCCACAACCTCCATTTTCTACCCTTCTCAATGACTTGCCTCTGAAGACACCTCAATGTCCTCCTGTGAATAGGGCTCCCAGTTCTTGCCCGATCTCATCTTCACCTAACTCTCCAGCTTCATCTCAGATTACCTCACTGTTCTTGGTGTTTCACTTACACTGACCTTTCATCTTGTCCCTGGTGGTCATGACGTCTCCCTCCCTACAGTGCCACCCCACCCAACATCACAGCTCTTGTGGGGGCTGCTCATTATTTGCCTGAACATTCACTCTTCTGCCTCCCCTCACTGAATTAACTACTGTCTTTCAGATCTCAGTTCACAGAAGTCTTTCCTGGCCCTCCAGAATATATGGATCCACCATTATATTTACTGCCAACAACCTCTACCTTTCCCCATGCTTATGACCAGTTTATATACTTCTGAACTTATTGGATTAATGTCTTCTTCCCCACTAGCTTCTATGCTGCAGAAGAGCAGAGACCATACTATGTTTGCTCATCACTCCATCTTCAGCACTCAACAGAGTTCTGCTTGTAGACTGGGCATTCTACAAATGAATGAATGAATGCCAAGGAAAGATTGTATTTTCTCCCTGCTCTTTTATTTTTTTGTTTTTTACACCAAAAGGAAATGCTTTTCTTATTCACCTGACACAGATTGTAAGGATTGCCATGATCATACTTAAAATGGTGGATATTGGTATTGTTTGCCAAAATAACATGCTTGACATATAATAGGTAATAACAACAACAACAACAAAACTTTGGTAACAGAAATTTCTCTCTATAAAGCTGGCTAGCAAACCAAATGTGTGCAGAGGTAAAAGTATAAACATATTAATTCACTATATCTTAGCTGCATGAGAGAAGAGGTATAGAAATACGGAAGTAAACCCATTGTTTCTTAACTTCCAAGCATTCTGAAGCCAGATTTGTCCTAGACACCGCATGACTAGGATAGATGGATGAAATAAACACAATCCCTGTTCTCAAGGGGTTCTCTGTCTACCTCTGCGGGACTGAAGTAACCTAAACTTTGAAGTTTCATGCTCTAAAATTTCAAACATGAAACTCTTTCTCTGCCAATATATCATAAATATATTCAGGTTTTACAAATAGCCTGATTATCTTTGTATCCTTGATGGAAAGAGGTTTTTTGTTTTGTTTTGAGTCTAAGTCTCACTCTGTCACCTCAGGTGGGGCACGGTGGCATGATCATGGCCACCTCAGCCTCAACCTGCTGGGCTCAGGTGATCCCTCTGCCTCAGTCTTCCACGTAGATGAACTACAGGTTCGTGCCACCATGCCAGGCTAATTTTTTTTTTAATTATAGAGATGAGGTCTCATCTTGAACCCCTGGGCTCAGGCAGTCCTCTTGCCTCCACCCCTCCAAAGTGCTGGGATTATAGGCATGAGCTACTGCACCTGGCTGATTATGGGAAGAGTTTGAAAAATGTCTTTAATAGGTGCTCAATAAATATGTGTTGAATGGACTGATTAACTGAAGTTTTATGACAACTTTAAAGCAAAATTTTCCTAAAATTTTATTTCATCCTGCTCATCTCACCTAAAGGTTATTTAAAAAACAAACAAACAGTAAAATGCAACTGTAATGGATATCTTTCATCTGCACTCAGGTCCACTTAATGGTTAGGAGAAACACATGGTACAGAACAGAATATCTTGATATTCCCACCCCCCTCATTGCACAGCCTTCAGCAAACTCAAGAATTCTTTTAATTTATTTTAAATCTTTCATTATATATACTTTTTTTATTCAGAAAAGTGATTGACAACTTCAGATTGGAAGTGCGTAACAGCAA
The DNA here is from genome assembly GCA_027257055.1 of Cephalopachus bancanus. Lineage (NCBI taxonomy): Eukaryota > Metazoa > Chordata > Mammalia > Primates > Tarsiidae > Cephalopachus > Cephalopachus bancanus. The sequence continues at coordinate 4,959,740 of JAPVLO010000097.1, read as the reverse complement.
GAGTCCAAGCCAATGAATCAGGTATGAAACAGATCAAGGATTTCAAAAGTCCAAGAACAAACAACTCTACTGAGAGATATTTGTTCAGCTGTAAAATGGAGTATTAATAACTGAGGTTTCTTCAAAAGTATTTGCTAATATCTGAAAAGTGTCTTGATCCGATATTAAAAAAATGTTTTAGAGAAAAAACTGTAGTGGAAGTTGTTGGTGTGGGTTTATTCTCAACAAGCATCCAGTCACAGCTTTTTAAGAAAGTAAAAATTCAAAGGGATTTTATTTTCAAAGCTTATTAAAACAGTGAAAAGAAGCTTGCGTGATTATGTCTTTTATACAGCATTCCTGAGCTATTTATCAAGCTATAGAATTGGAGAAACATGATAACAGCTGGTACTGGCTAGGAATTACTGTACTTAATTAAAAATTAGATGTAGATACTGGCAGCTTTGGTTTCACAAGATACCTGTTCTACCCACTGAGGGGAATTTAAATTCCACTTAGCACAATCAGTACATCAATACACAGAAGCATGTTGTAAGCAGATACTCTCCAGGAAGGAAGAAGACCATCTACAGTTGACTAGGAAAATGGAAAAAGAACTGTATTTTTTGTTTAAATTATGTTTCAAGTAGTTAAATTGTGTTAACTTTGACTATCAAAAATATTTGTTCATTTTTATACTTAGGTGATTAGAAGAAGAAAGGGAAATAAGTAACATTTAATCTGTAGAACTACAACAGTGTAACAAACCACTATTAAAATGCTATAATAGCTTGGTGTGGTGGCTCACGCCTGTAATCCCAACACATTGGGAGGTTGAACCAAGAGAATCACTTGAGGCTAGGAATTCAAGACCAGTCCCGTCTCTACCCCCCCCAAAAAAACTAGCCAGTCATAGCCATAGTGATACACAATTGCAGTTTTAGCTACTAGGGAAGCTGAGGCAGGAGGATTGCCTGAGTCCAGGAGTTCAAGGTTACAATCAGTTGTGATCTTGGAGTTACTGCACTTCAGCATGGATGACAGTGCAAGACTTAGTACCAAAAGCAAAAGGAAAAACAAAGTTGCATTTTCTTCCGGTGTTTATATATGCATATATATACTATATATTTTAACTTCTCTTGAAAAATTATGATCATATGATATGTTCAGTTTTCATGTAAGGGTTAGATTTAGGATTGGATCTATGTATTAATTCAAAGTCAAGGTCATCTACAAAACTGTATCTTATTTTATTAACTATTTTTATGAAATATCCTTTTAATAGCTTATCATACTTAATTTTGTAGTACTTTTTTTAACACATTTCTCCATTGTATTTAGATAGGTTGTAGGGTTTTTTTCTCTTTTACCTTTTAGGTCTCTCTGATTATTAAGATAAATATATAAAAGTAGACTTTTGCAATCAAAATGTTTGAATATTATAAAGGCATTTTGTACATTTATTACAAACTGCTTTCTAGGACATTAGTACTCCCATCAAAAGTGCATCAAAATCCATTTCAGGCCGGTGCAGTGGTTCAAGCCTGTAATCCCAGCACTTTAGGGGGTGGAGGTGATGGGATTGCTTGAGCCCACAGGTTCGAGAACAGCCTGGGAAACTTGGCGAGACTTCATCTCTACAATAAAATAAAATTTTAAAAAATTAGCTGGGCATTGTAATGCCTATAGTTCCGGCTACTTGGAAGGCTGAGGCAGAAGGATTGCCAAAGCACAGCAGGTTGACGCTAGAGTGGCTGTGAGGTTGGCAACAGAGTGAGACTCCAGCTCAAAAAAAAAAAAAAGTCCATTTCAATGTAAACTTAACACGTGGAATATTAAAATTTTCAATCTCTTTACCCAATTCATTAAAAAATATATATTATTATTTCAATGTGTATTTTATTACTCATTAGGTTGCATGCTTTTCATATGTACCTTATTATTGCAAACTACTTTTTATATATTGGTTTATTTTTCAATAGAGATATTAGGTTTTTTCTTATCGATCTATTATCACAGATATTAAATATTATTAAGTGAACTTTCAGAATAATCCATCAACTTTTATTCTTATTTTTATATTTTGTTCAGAGTGCTTTTTGACATTGCTTTATGCCACATAGTCATGTGTCACTTAACAGTGGTGATACGTTCTGAGAAATACTTTATTAGATGATCTCATTGCTGTGTGAGCATCACAGAGTCTATATAAATCTAGATAGTATAACCTACTGTACACCAAGGTTATATGGTATGACTTGTTGCTTCTAGGCTACAAATGTGTATAGCATGTTACTATACTGAATACCCACAGGCAATTGTAACAATGGTGAGCATTTGTGTATCTAAAGATAACTAGAAGGGGTGCTGGATTTTGTCAAAAGCTTTTTCCACATCTAATGATATAATCATGTGGTTTTTGTCTTTATATCTGTTGATGTATTTAATTACATTTATGGTCTTTTGGATGTTGAGCCAGCCCAGCATCATGGGGATGAAACCTACTTTGTCATGGTAGATGATTTTTGAGATGTGTTGTTGAATCTGGTTTGCTAGAATATTGTTGAGAATTTTAGCATTCATGTTCATCAAGGATATTAGCCTGTGGTCCTCTTTCTTTGTTGGATCTTCACCCGGTTTGGGCAGCAATGTGATGTTAGTTAGCATCACAAAATAATTTGGAGAAAGTTCCATCTTTCTCAATTGCCTGGAATATTTTCAATAGGATTGATATCAGTTCTTCCTTGTATGTTTTGTAGAATTCTGTTGGAAAGCCATCTATTCCGAGGCTTTTTTTGGTAGGTAGTTTTCTTATAATATAGTCAATTTCCTGACTTCTTGTTGATCTCTTTAAGATCTCTATTTCTTCTTGTTTCAACCTGGAGAGTTTGTGTGATATCAGAAACTCCTCCGTTTCATTTAGATTTTTGAGTTTGTTTCCATATAGGTGTACATAGTAATCTCTGATAATCTTTTGCATTTCTTTGGAGTCAGTTGTGACTTCATCTTTTACATTTCTGATTGTGTTTACTTGGGCTTTCTCTCTCTTTTTCTTGGTCAGCCTAGTTAGGGGTCTATCAATCTTGTTTATCCTTTCAAAAAACCAGCTTGGTCTCATTGATTTTTGTATTATATTTTTGTCTTCTATGTCCTGAACTTAGGCTTTTATTTTGGTGATCTGGATTCTTCTGCTGAAGTTATGGTTTTTGTGGTCTTGCTGTTAACTTATGATCTTTCTGTTTTCTTCATGTGTGTTCATAGCAATATGAATTCCCCCTCTTAGGATTGCTTTCATGACATCCCAGAGATCTTGGTGAGATGTTTCTTCATTTTCATTTGTTTCCAGCTATCTTTTAATCTATGTTTTGATTTCCGTGTTGACCCAGGAGTTGTTTATCATCATGATGTTTAGTGTCCAAGTCTTTGTAAACTTGGGAGAAACTTTGTTGGTGTTGATATTTATTTTTATTCCACTGTAATCTGAGAAGGTACATGGCAGAATTTCAATCTTATGGAATTTGTTTATGCTTGTTTTATGACCAAGGATGTGGTCAATCTTACCCTTGAACATCTAGGCATAGATGGAACATACTTCAAAATAGTAAGAGCCATCTACAAGAAACCCACAGTCAACATGCTGCTAAACAGACAAAAATTGGGACCATTTCCTCTGAAAACCAGAACAAGACAAGGATGCCCACTCTCCCCGCTCCTGTTCAACATAGTTTTGGAAGACTTAGCTAGAGCAATCTAACAAGAGAAGGAAATCAAGTGTATCCAAATAGGAAAAGAGGAAATCAAGTAACCTCTCTGGCAGATGACCTGATTTTATAGCTCAAAAACCCATACGACCCCGCAATCCCCCTACTGGGCATATACTCGGAGAAACTCAAATCACTCTATGAAAAAGTTACCTGCACATGCATGTTTATTCAACATTATTCACAATAACAAAAACATGGAAACAACCATGCTACCCATTGAAAGAGGACTGGATAAAAAAAAATGTGGTACATATACATGATGGAATATTATGAAACCATAGAGCAGGACAAAATTATGAACTTCACAGCAACTTGGATGGACTTAGAGTCTATAATACTGAGTGATCTATCACAGAAATAAAGAACTGAGTATCACATGTTCTCACTCATAAGTGAAATTTGAACATCTGTCATAATGCTACAAGAAAGGGATTTGAGCAGTAGTAGGAAATTGCCAGGGGAGAGTTGGGGTGGAATTGGCAGTAGTAGGAAATTGCCAGGGGATGGGGGGCGGACACACCTCAACAATAAGGGTCCCTGCATAATGAACATTTGTATCCCTAACCCTGAATTATACCACACATATTTAAAATACAACTTTTTAAAAAAAGATATCTAAACAAGAAAAGGTAAAGTAAAAATACAGTACTACAATCTTATGAGACAACAGTCATATATGCTGTTTGTTGTTGACTGAAGCATAATTACATGTCACATGACTATAGTAAATGAGCACCCTAGCTGGGGGTCCAGATATATGAGAGAACCCAACTTCTACACAGCCGCATTTGATGCAGCCTTGTGAATCAGCACAGCAAAGACCAGTAAAACTACCCATTTGAGCCCAGTCCAAATCATCAGTCTGCAGCCTCAAGAACTGAATAAACTGTTGTTGCTATTTTAAGTCAACTGAAGTTTGGTGGACTTGTTATGTAAACATAGCTAACTCATACACTTGTTATGAGTCTTTCTAAATGTTGGTGAGTAGATAGAAGAGGCTGACACAGTGTCCTCAGCAGCCCCCAGAAAGAGTTAATTCAATAGTAATAAATACAATACTAGTCAATTTAAAGTTGATTTTAATTAAAAAGCGTAAGACATCATTTCCCAAATCATCTTCCACCAAGCACTATGTCCTATTAGATGAAAAGAGGGGCCTCCATGGTAAAATAATTTTAAGAAAGAGTGTATACTTCATTCTGCTGTTAGAACTTCTCAGTGTACATTAACACATAAAGCATTTAAGAGGTTGTTAGTTCATGACCTAAAACCTAGTAAATATTCGACAAATGCTCAAATATTCATCATTGTCATCATCATCATCATCATCATCATCATTTTCTGGTTATAAATTAATTTTGCCAATTCACCTTGAAATTGCATAGTTAAGACTCTCCCAGTCAGTTGACTTTAATTCTTAGTATAGACTAAAAAAATAATTTTAAAACAACTTTGTAAAATTACAAAAGCATTTAATTTTATAATTTTGGACATTTAAAGCAACAAGTAAAGCTTTATTGGTATGATGAGAGTTAGTAGTTTTACAACACAAATTTCTCAAAAGTAAGTTGCAACTAAGCAGATACAATTTCTATTAATAACCTATGAAACTAGAGTTTTGTGAAACTCTTTGGGATTCACTACTCTGAGGTGATGATGGCTAAATGGAAAATGTCACAGGTGAAATATTCTCTGCTCTTTTAAAGACTGCACAAGTAAAAGGCTGATAAAAGTTAATTTTCTTACTTCCCACTAAAGAAATAAAGAACCATGAAACAAAGTTTTAAAGTAACTCTGGCAAGTTCCTTTGAAAATCCAGTTGTGATGGATACTATTGGCCATGCATTGTAATAATGAATCTTCACACGGAGAATAAAAAGAATAGTACTTCCTCAGAGTTCAGTTTAGTCTATAAAGGCACTGGCCTTTCTTGAAACACAGGATAACAAAACAGTTTTCATCTTATGTCCTCTCATTAAGCATTTTCCATTCATTAAATTCTTCCATTTTAGCATTTGATTGATTATTCCGTGTTTATTTTTTCTGCCTTTTAATTTGGTAATCAATTGTTACAAATCCATTAATTATCTTATAGTCATTTTACAAATTTGATCTACACCACACTTGGTAATCCTTACTAGTCAACAGAAATAAGAAATGTCCTAGATTTTGGTGTTTATAGTAGTCCTCCCTTTATCTGTAATTTCTGATTTCTCAGCTTCAGTTGCCCGGTCAACCACAGTCCAAAAATATTAAATGGAAAATTCCAGAAATAAGCAATTTATAAGCTTTAAATTGCATGCTATTCTGAGGAATATGGTGGAATTCCAAGTCATCTTACCCATGCTTCCTGGGACATAACTCATCCCTTTGTCCAGTGTCTATGTGTTGGATACCCGCTCTGTAGTCACCTAGTAGCCACTCTGGCATGATATTGCAGTGCTTATGTTCACATAACTCCAACCATCAAAATTGTCTCTTCCTGACATCTAATCATGGACATCATAACGGGTAGGTGATTTAGGATCACCTGAAGCAGATGATCTTCCTTCTGAAGTATAGTCAGAAGATCAATAGTAGCCTAATACTATGTCATACTGTCTCAGTCATTCACCTCACTTCATCTCATCACATATGCATTTTACCATCTTGCATCAACAAAATATTTTGAGAGAGAAAGAGAGAGAGAGAGTAAGAGTGAGAGAGAGACTGGCCACATTTATATAACTTTTATATGTAATAACTTTTATTACAACATGCTGTTATATTGTTATATTTTTATTCATTATTGTTGTTTAATCTCGTACTGTGTCTAATTTATAAAACTTTATCATAAGTATGCATGTATAGAAAAAAACACATACCTGTGATAAAGTTTTATATATATATGATTTGATACTATCCACAGTTTAAGGCATCATCCACTGTGAATCACAAGAACTTGGAAGAGAGAAGACTTAACATATCTGCATAATAACAATTCTGTCTAGAGTAGAAATAAGATTCAATCAACACTAGTCATAGGGATTGTGAGAAAAGTTTGTTCCACAGGTTACCTTAAACTCTACTGTAGAAAAAATTTTTTTTACCAGCTTCTGTACTTGTTTGCTAGCATTACCATAAAAAAATACCACAGACCGGGTGACTTAAACAACAGAAATACATTTTTTCACAAATCTGGAGGTTATAAGTTCAAAATCAAACTGTTGGCAAGGTTGGTTTCTTCTGAGCCTCTCTCCTTGGCTTTCCGGTAGTCATCTTCTCCCTGTGTTTTGATATAGTCTTCCTTCTGTACATTTCTGCATCCAAATTTCCTCTTTTTATATGGGCACTAGTCCTATTGAATTAGGGCTCACCTTAATGACCACATTTTAATTTACCTACTACTTTAAAGGTTATATATGTAAACACTGTCACATTCTGAGGTTCTGGGGGTTAGGATCTCACCATATAAACTTGGGGCAACACAGTTTAGTCCACAACAGTTTCCTTCTTTTTCTTCTTCATTAGCTCCCTTTACTAATAAAACCTTAATAAACATTAGCTGATACTCTCATAGATCATCTGTCATACTATGAGCCTGTGAAGTTTAGAGGATAACATAATTATCAAGAATAAACTGGAGAAGATAAAGCAAAGATTACGAAACACAAGACTAGTCTATAGTAGCACAGCTATGGGAATAGGTTCTAGTGTCAGCTTGAAACACAGCTCTGCCACTTACAAGCCATATAACTAGTACCTGCTTTAAATTTTATAGTCCTCATGAGTCCATACTTCCCAGAAGAAAGATTGCTATAAGAATTAAAAGGAATAATGCAAGGCAGGCACCGTGGAGGTACTGAGCACACTGTGATACTGGACATCTAGTAGGTATTCTCACTATTACACTTTTTTGAAATAAGACAGTTCATTGTATTCTCACTTAATTCTCACATGCGTTGTTTTCATCCAAATAAGCAAATATGAATATTTATTAAACCAAACACTGTTTTGTTTTTATTAAAAGTGATTAGCCAAAGAAATACATCACTTTGGATTAGGAAAAGAAAAGAATGACTGTGTAAGCATTCTGTAAAAAGTGGACTTTAATGCAGACTGCAGAGTCTGAGTGATAATCATGGAGCAAGGTAAATTCGACTTGATATATCAAGATGTTGATGGTGGGTATGTGGGGGGAGGAGGGATAGGAGATAACTCTGTACCTTCTGTTTAATTTTGCTGTGAAATCAAAGTGACTCTAAAAAATAAAGTTTACCAAAAAAGTGTTTTGGAATCATTTTTTATTTATTTTATAGTATAAAAGGACAAAAGGAAGACTATACTTCTGAGCTGCCACATAGAAACCTAGTACTAAGATTATCTGCTAAGCCGGGCTCGGTGGCTCAGCCTGTAATCCCGCGCCTTTGGGAGGCTGAGGTGAGTGGATTGCCTGAGCCCGCGGGTTCGAGACCCGCCTGGGCAGCGAGACCTCATCTCTACAATAAATCAAAAAATCAGCCGGGTGTGGTAGCACATGCCTGAAATTCCGGCTACTCGGAAGGCTGAGGCGGAAGGATCGCCGGAGCCCAGCAGGTCGAGGCTGCGGTGGCCGGGAGCGGCCACTGCACTCCAGTCTGGGCAACAGAGTGAGACTCCAACTCAAGGAAAAAAAAAAAAAAAAAAAAAAGATTATCTTCTATCAAAATGGAATGAATAACATCTAAGTATATATTTTGGATGCTTTATTTGCCTGTAGATTTTTAAACACAACAATGTCATTTGCTTCTACCTTTCATTGAATTGAAATGATATTTATGATGAAATAAAACTCACTCTAAAGGCAATACAATAGTTCTCAGAAAAGTGAAATTATTTCTTTTTCTTTGTATCATAGATGCCTCTAACAAGCTTCAATCTGCAGTTTACTCATCTTTTTAATAGTAGAGATTTTGAAGAATGAATAAAAGTAATTGTATACCTGGTGAAAGAAAAATTGGGTAGCAGGCATTGGACAATTATGCTTTATTTATTCAGTTAAATACACAATTCTGTTTATAAAAATTCTCCAGGAAAAAAAGGGGAAATTATGTGGGTTATCCAACAATTTTTTTATGAACTTCTTCTTAACTGTGCTTAGAATTAAGTAAAGATTTGTGTCACATCTTTAGTGTTTTAACAGAGTAAAAAGCATGCAAATAAACAAAATGACTCCAAAGTTATGTGTTTAATTTTTTTTATCTCTATCAGAATCTTTGCTATCTTCATTATTTGAAATATCATTATTAGGAGAAAAAAAAGGAATCTAGTGCATCTTTTCTGAAGGTAAAAGACATAACAGTTCCTTAAATTCAGACTCCCTGTAATTGCAGCTGTTTAAATGAGCCTTCCTGAGTACAGCAATGTCAGCATGCCATTTTATAAAGGATAAAATTATACTTTCCACTTGCTGAATTATTAATGATATTTAATTTCTCCAACATTCACTTTTTATTTAAGAATCACAGTCAGAAACATATTTGCTAATTCACAGTAACAGAAATGGAAGAATTAGTCAACTACATTATTCAAGATCTATACTCAAGCATTGCATTACTCTAAGGTCCTGTTTTAAACCAAGCGCATTATTCAGAAGAAATTGGGGGAAGTGAGAAGAGTAGCCTTGAAGTTTATCTTCAGAGTGGCAAAGAAGAAACATTGTTGTGAGGGTACCAAAGAAGAGAAGCAAAACCCTTTCAAGTGCAAACAATCCCCTTTTAGGCATATATTTGCCATCCTAGATTTCACCCAAAAGGATAATTGGGATTTTACACCAGATATCCACTTATACACTTAAATGAATATCAGAGTGTTTTCTCAAGGTGGCCAAAGGCAATCTTTTCATTTCTGGCACTGGATTTGGTTTAGCTAAAGGAATGAAAGAATAGAGTGACCACATTTTTTTTAAAAAAAGATAACCGGAGGCCTTCCAAACAATAGAACCCTGTCTTTAAATGCAGAGTTTTTAATAAAAATCTTAGTGGTTGTATAACTTTATTTAACCTTTATTTAATCCTGCAAGATTACATATGCAAAATTGTCCACTTTTAAAGAATAAAATCTGACTAATTTAAGCCAGGAAGGGAGAATTTATTGTATCTACAGTTACAGCAATTCAAAGGGTCAAAGGAAAAGAGAACACTCAAACCATGAGAAAGCCAAGTGCAAGGGAGTTCTGGAGAGTTCAGCTAGCAGGAACCGCAGACACCATTTAGACTCCTAGCATGAGAATAGTTAGCTTCAGTCTTTCATGTCCTTGTGGACTCCTGTTCAAAATTTATGTTATTGAAGGAGAACCCATAAGCACGAGCTTGGGATGTGAGTATTTGTCTGTGGTAAGCTCGGAAAGTTGGGGGTGAGGGATGGGGACAGGAATAGTCATTGTGTCCTGGATACTAGTGAGAGTCCTACCAGAGCACATAGATGAGGCAGGGCGGTCTTCAAGTGACAGGAGAATACTTTCACTAGCGGGAGAAAGGAGATGCTAAATGAATCCTGCCACACCCACATCCAAAAGGGAAAAAAATTCCAAATAAACTACTTTGCACAGTGATAAGAACATAGTTAGTCCTCAATAAACATTAATCATAATGTTTTATTTGGATAGGCCTAGAATAAAATAAAGAAACCCAAGAACACATTTAATCTAGAAAGCATGCATGCCTTATTTGTTTCCTAAAAGAAAATATTTTAAGTACTTTCACCTAAATTATTTTTCCATGTATAATTTTTGAAACAATAATCATAGTCTTCTTGCCTAACTGGAAATGAGAGTCAAGAGCTTCCTTCTGAGCAGGTTCAAAGTTAACAGAAATGCCCTGGATGTCATGTTTCATCTTCAGTTTACAAGCTCCACAAAATTCTCTTAGAATCTTTTCTCCTTCAGAGGGAACTCTCCTTAATAATTCCATTCCCACAGCCAGTAACCACTGCTTTCATCATTCAGTCCCTATCAAAACCTCTCTCAGGCTGTGTGAGATGGTTCATTCCTGTAATCCCAATGACTGAGGTGGATGGATCACTTGAGTTCAAGGCTGCAGTGAGCTATAATCATGTCATTTCACTCCAGCCTGGGTGATAGAGCAAGGCTCTGTCTCCGAAAGAAAGGAAGGAAGGAAGGAAGGAAGGAAGGAAGGAAGGAAGGAAGGAAGGAAGGAAGGAAGGAAGGAAAAAAACCAAACTTTTTTGGGTACTTTCCTGGACTGTTTATATTTTAACAGGAATAAGAATCTAAAGGGGAAAAAGAAAACTCTGACCTTGGAATTCCAACGCTTCCTCTGAAGAGACAGGATTTGACAGGTGAAGAGTCTTGCTAGTGTTCTATTAAATTGTAGCTAGTTGGGAGAAGGATTTCTAGGAGACAAACACATTGACACAAATAAGAGCCTGCTCTTATGCAAGCCATTCTCACCGGTGAAATCAGTGGGAAATTGAGATTTTTCTCATTGTATTTTGAGTTCATCTACCAGCTCCTTCAATCTTTTTTTCAGACCCCGTCACTTCATGACAGCACTCAATTACGTTATCCAATTTGAATTCTGCTATCAGGCTACTTACATGTCCTCTGTGTTTGTTCTCTTGTATTGTGATGGTGGTGTTTCCCTCACACCCTCCCTCCATTCTTCCCTTCCTTCCTTCCTTCTTCCCTTCCCTTCCCCTTCCTCTCCTTTCTTCTTTCATTCCTTTCCCTCTTTCCTCCCTTCCTTCTTCCCTTCCTCACTTCCCTTCCCCTTCTTCCCTTCTGTTCTTCCTTTCTTCTATCTTTGCTTCCTTTCTTTCCTCCTTCTGTTCTTCCTTTCCTTCTTGCTTTCTCCCTCCTTTGTCTTTCTGATTTTTACCTAGGCACAGGTAATAGGTTTGAGTTGTTCATGTTCTTCAATTTCTAAGGATAAATCAAGGACTCTTCTCATTCCAAGAGAAGTGTATATGTCAAGAACATACAATTAGGCTGCCGTATCTTTTAGAGGAGAAATAAATTATAGATATGACAAGACTGGGATATCCTCTGCAAAAATTGTTCTTTTTGTGTGGTACTCTGCTCTTCTCTTTCTTTTCATCCATGTAGCTAGTCTAGTAGGAACCTTCTCTGCTTTTAGAAACAAGAGGACCAGGGAGGGGTTCAGAAAAAAATGAGGGCATGTTCTAGCCTACTCACTTCTGCTCTTAACAAAATGGACCTTTCCACTACAGCCATGGAATAACACAGCTCAGAAGGGTAAAGGGCCAGTCAGGGATTCAGAGCTGAACTCAGACGAATATAAAGGTCATGCATCTGTGTCATGTGTTTCTTCTTCATCTAATCCCTGGAAGCCTAAGAAACACACCAATAGTTAAACAAGTGGCTGGGTCAACATTTGACCATCCCAGATAACCGAAGGGTTCCAACTTAAAAATAGAATATTAACCAGTTCTGATTTTTAACTACCTGAATCATGACAGGTTCGAGGTTAGAGCTTTTGAATTATGAGAAAGAGAACTGCATCATTTAAATTTCCTGATAATACTCAGGTATTAGAATTCTTTGTTTTACAAAAAGATTGCAATGGATAAAAGAATTTAGCATGTTTTTACTTCTGAATGCTGCTACCAAGCCTTTCATATAAACAGGAGACTATTTATTAATAGCAAACTATTCAGTGCTTATTACTTATTATAATTGTTGTTCACTACTAGTTCTAGGATTATGGGGAGTGCTTGTATTTGCAATTAAGGCTGTATCTGCTGCAAGAACTGGCTTAGAGAAAAAAGCATGTTCGATTATGGCAAATATCTACTCATTTTAAAGCAATTGTTTAGGAAATAGTCTACATTAAATATATTTCTCCTCCAAAATAATTTGTGTTGATAAACAATTAAGTTCAAATAGCGTTTACTGAATACCTACTATGGACAAAGTATCTTACTCAAAATATATTTATTATCTAAAGGAACTTAGAATATAGCAAAAGAAACTGAATTAAAACACATGAAATATACATCTTATGATTGGATGAATATTTTATTTTAGAGTCACTCTAATGCTACAAATGACCTATCTCAAATATAAAACAGGATACTTTAATGTTAAAGTCTACATCCTTCACATGACATTCAAGGTTCACGTTTATCTGGTCCATATTTCCAGTCACTTCCTCTTGTTTCAATTTATAATCCAAGAATGTGAACTCATATGTAGTTTTTAAAGATGTGTCATTCTCTCCCATGCTTCCATTCATGGCTGTTGATTTGTTTATCTGTACATTTCCCATTAGACTAGGGGAGCCTTGTGGGGTGCTTTGTTGACTTCCATAGCCCTAGCATTTGGACAGACTGGCATGTAAATGGCACCTATAAAGATTTATGAAACCAGACTGAGTTAGTAGTATATTCTCCATGAAAACTTATAAGCAGAAAGTGTTGCTTCTCTTCAGTGCTTTCATGGTATTTTCCTTCTTCTCTTTGTCACATGGCTGTGAAGAACAAGGTTGATGCTCTTTTTCCTTTTTTCTTTCCGATATCTCTTTGCACAGTGCTCACCAACACCGTGGTGTCAAATATATTAACTGAATTAATAACAAGTAGACTAGGAACAGATCAAACACCTTAGCCAGTAGTAATAATGAATGGCATTTTAATTGTGTTTTTCTTAATTATTATATTTTAGTGCTTCCAGAAATTCAGACATGAAATTTTTTGATGTCACAATGAGATAAAGTCTAATATTCAGGATTGTTAAGAGCAACTCTGATAAGAAAAACAGCAATGTTAAAATAGTCAAATATTTAAAGGGTTAACTAATAAAATAAATATCTAAGTTTAGAAAAAAGCACCTCTTAACCAAGTGGCTTGTTTTTTTTTCAGATATATGCCCACTGGAGTTTTGATTTTCTAGAACTTACTTTTTGCTATGAAATGATTCTAGTATGATGATCAGCGGCGAATAAGCACCATTACCAGATTCCTCTGATGAGTCCAGCACCCAGTCAGCCTGTGTGGGAAACTTTCCTTTTCTCTTCTCATAGAACCAGATTCCATTTATGCTTAGTAATTGGCAGTAATAAGGCTGGCAATGCCTCCTGTGTCTTGTACTCTAAGCTAATTTTTAAACAACTCCAAATGACAAAAATGAATTAGAGATTCTTCAGTAATTTCATGGAGGTATCCAACACCAAAATGACTTGATTCTAGAGTCATCATTTGCAACTGAGAAATTAACATATAATTTACACTAAATAAATAGATTTAATTTTTCACAGCTTCATAAAGTGAGGTTAGAAGCAAAAATATTCAAATATGCAAAGCTTAAGTATAATCTGTTCTAGTCTAATTCTAATATGATCTGAAATAATCTTTTATTTAGGTTACTATAAAAACCAGAGTCTCTCCTGATATTGAATAGCTAAAAGGAAGGGGGAATGAAGGCCAAGGAATAGGGAGATTTGTGGAGACCAGTAGGTGGACACTGGAGTTATGGAAATAAGTGGAGTGACAAGGCAAATTGGGAGATCGAAAGGCAAAGAAACTCTTTTCTCTTTTTTCATTACAGAAAATAACTTTTGCTTTAAAGAAGTTGCTGCATATATTTTTTCCCCCAGTTACCTCCCTTTCCACCAGCCTACTCACCAAAAAATTTTTACAGATCTAAAAATGAACAATAGAGAGAAACAGTGCAACGTTACTTCCTATTTTCTATTTCTTTAAAACATCATACCACTTCTTTAGTTAAATTTATTCCTCAGCATTCTATTCTTTTTGATGCTATTGTAAATGGAATTGTTTTCTCAATTTCTTTTTTGGATAGATAATTATTAGTATACAGAAATGCAACTGATTTTTGCATGTTGATTTTGTATCCTGCAAATTTGCTGAATTCACTTATTCTAAGAGATTTCCTTCCTAGAGTCTAGCTTTCTACAAATAGGATCATGTCATTTGTAAAGAGGAATAATTTTACTTCTTCCTTTCTCGATTTTACTGTTTTTTTCTTGTCTTATTGCTGTTGGTAGTATTTCCATTATTGTGTTGAATAAGAGTGGCAAGAGTAGGCAACCTTTCCTTGTACCAGATCTTAAAAAAAAAAAGTTGTTTTTCCCCACTGATTATGATGTTATTAATAGCTGTGGGGTTTTTATAAATGACCTTTACTTTGTTAAGGATAAGTTGGCTGAGAAATTGAAATTTTGCCTCTGGAATCTCTATCCTGTTCCATTGGTCTATATGCCTATTGTTTTACCAATACCAGAATACCAGGCTATTTTGATTATTGTGCCCTTTATAGTAAAGTTTAAAGTCTGGGAGTGTAGGCTGGGCTCAGTGGCTCAGCCTGTAATCCCAGCGCTTTGGGAGGCGGAGGTGAATGGATCGCCTGAGCCCACGGGTGAGACCAGCCTGGGCAACTTGGCGAGACCTCATTTCTATAATAAATCAAAAATTAGCCAGGGGTGGTAGTGCGCCTGTAGTTCCAGCTACTTGGAAGGCTGAGGCGGAAGGATAGCCGGAGCCCAGCAGGTCGAGGCTGCGGTGGCCGGAGCGGCCACTGCACTCCAGTCTGCGTGACAGAGTGAGACTCCAAACTCAAAAAAATAAAATCTGGGAGTGTGATACCTCCTGCTTTGTTTTGTTTGTTGTTGTTTTGTGTGTTTTGTTTTTCTGAGGATTGTTTTGGCTATTTGTTGTTTTTTATGTTTCCATATGATTTCCTGTATTGTCATTTCCAGGTCTGAGAAGAAAGCTGCTGGTAATTTGATGGTTATTGCATTAAATCTGTAGATTGTCTTGGATAGGATGGACATCTTAACAGTGTTGATTCTCCCAATCCATGAACATGGAATATTTTTCCATTTGTTTGTGTCTTCTTTGATTTCTTTGAGCAGTGTTTTTTAGTTTTCGTTGTAAAGGTCTTTCACGTTTCTGGTTAGGAGTAATTTGGATGGACTTAGAGCCTATAATACTGAATGATCTATCACAGAAACAAAGAACGGAGTGTGACATGTTCTCACTCATAGGTGGACCTTGAACAATTATTGTAATACTATAAGAAAAGGATTGTCAGTAGTAGGAAATTGCCGGGGATGGGGGGATGGGGTGTGGGATTGGCAGTAGTGGAATTCTGCCAGGGGAGGGGGTGGCACACCTCATCAACAAGAGTACATGCATAATGAACATTTGTATACTTAACCCTGAATTGTACCCCACATCTTTAAAATAGAAAAAATTTTAAATGGCCTCTACTAAAGGACTTTGGCAAAGTCTCAGGGTACAAAATCAAAGTGCAAAATGCAAAAAACAGTTGCATTATTATACACCAACAATAAACAGGCAGAGAACCAACTAAAAAGCACAATCCCATTCACAATAGCTCCCCCCAAAAGAAATACTTCAGCATCTTCCTACCAGAGAAGAATCAACATTGTTAAGCTGTCCATCCTACCCAATGCAATCTAGAAACTCAACTCAATACCCATTAACTTACGAACATCATTCTTCTCTGACCTGGAAACAAGAATACAGAAATTAATATGGAAACATAAATGACCATGAATAGTCACAACAATCTTTAGCAAAAGAAACAAAGTGGACTTCCAGACTTTAAACTTTACTATAAAGGCTACAGCCTGGTCTTGGTACAAGAACAGGCCTATAGACCAATGGAACAAGATAGAGATTGTGGAAGAAAAACCTCAATTTCTCAACCAACTCATCTTTAACAAAGCCTCCACCAACAACCACTGGGGAGAGGAGAATCTATTCAGTAAATGGTGTTAGGAAAACTGGTTGAGCACATGAAGACTGAAACAGGACCCCTACCGATCACCATACATAAAAATCAACTCTAAATGGATCAAAGACCTAAATATAAAACCTCAAACTGTAAGAATCTTAGAAAATGCAGGCAACACCCTTTGGAAATAGTAATAAGCAACCAATTCCTGATTAAAACTCCAAATGCTTATGCCATAAAATATAGACAAATGGGGCCTCATCAAACTGACAAACTTATGCAAAGGAAAAGAAACCATCAAGAGAGCAGTGAGGCAGCCCACAGAATAGGAAATAATATTTGTCAACTATATATCTGACAAAGGCCTAACATCCAGGATCTACAAGGAAGTGAAACATGCCAAAAGAAAAAAAAAAACCATATTAAAAAGTAGATTAAAAGAGATTCTTCAGCAATCTCTATCTTGTTCCAAAAGATATGAGCAAACACTTCTCAAAAGAAGACATAGGAGCAGCCAACAGATACATGAAAAAATACTCAAGCCTCACTAATCATCAAAGAAATGCAAATTAAAACTACACTGAGATACCACCTAACTCCAGTCAGGATGGCCATCATCAATTACTCAAAAAGCAGATGCTGGAGAGAATATGGGGAAAAGGGAATGATTTTACAAGGGGTACAAGTACAGATTTGATACATAGGTATATTGTATGTTGGTGATGTTTGGGCTTCCATAGAGCCCATCACCCAGGTAATAAGCATGGTACCCAATGGGTAGTTTTAAACTCTTCCACCCCCTTTTCCTCCCCCCTTTAGTCTTTTATTGGAGATTTTCACACCTATATTAATTAGAGACATCAGTCTATTTGTTTCTTGTGGTATCTTTGTCTGGTTTTGGTATCAGGGTGATGCTGGTCTTATAAACTGAATTTAAAAGTATTCTTTCTGTTCCTATTCTTTGGAAGAGTTTAAGAGGGAATGGTATTAATTATTTGTGATTTTGGTAGAATTTAGCCATGGCGCCATCTGGTCCTGGGCTTTTTTTGTTGTTGTTGGAGCTTTTTAATTACTACTTTACTGAAAGCTATACAACAGTAATAAAAAAAAATGAAAAAGACACAATTTTTAAAAATCCTATGCTCATAGAGTGGGAGAATTAATATCACTAAATATGTTATATGACACTAAACAATATAGAGATTCAACACAATCTCTATTGAAGGTCTCACAGAAATAGAAAAATTATTCTAAAATTTCTGTGGAGCCACAAAAGACCCCAAATAAACAAAGCAATCTTGAGAAAAAAAAATAAGACTGGAGGCAACACACTTTCTGATTTCAAAATACACTATGAAGCTACAGTAGCCAAAACAGTATAATACTGGGATAATAATGGACACATAAACCAAGGAACAGAACAGAGAATCCAGAAATAAAACCAAAAATATACAGTCAACTATTTTCAACAAGCCTACCAAGAAGACACAGTTGGGAAAGGATAGTTACTTCAATAAATGGTGTTGGGAAAATTGGGCATCCACTTGCAAAAGAACAAGACTGGAACCTTATCTTACACCTTACACAAAGATAAACTCAAAATGGATTAAAGACATAAATGTAAGACCTGAAATCATAAATCTCCTAGAGGAAAACATATGGGAAATGCTTCACGACACTGTTCTGGGCAATGATTTTTTTTAGATGCCACAGCAAAAGCTCAAGCAAAAATAGCAAAACCAAAAAGTGGGACTACAAACCAAAAGGCTTCTGCACAGCAAAGGAAGCAATCAGCAAAATGAAAGGCAGCCTATAAACCGGAAGAAAATATTTGCAACCATAAATCTGATAAGAGGTTAGCATTCAAAATATACAGGAACGGCCGGCCTCGGTGGCTCAGCCTGTAATCCCGCGCCTTTGGGCGGCTGAGGTGAGTGGATTGCCTGAGACTGCAGGTTCGAGACCTGCCTGGGCAACTTGGAGAGAACTCATCTCTACAATAAATCAAAAAAATTAGCCAGGCATGGTAGCACGCGCCTGTAGTTCCAGCTTCTTGGAAGGCTGAGACGGAAGGATCGCCGGAGCCCAGCAGCTTGAGGCTGCGGTGACTGGGAGCAGCCGCTGCACTCCAGTCTGGGCGACAGAGTGAGACTCCAACACACACACACACACACACAAAAATGTACAGGAACCCATGCCACTCAATAGCAAAATAAATTTTTAAAATAAACATTATTTTTTAAATATTATTTTAAACAGTTAATTTTTTTTAAATGGGCGAAAACCTGAATAGATATTTCTCCAAGAAGACATACAAATGGCCAACAGGGATATGAAAAGATGCTCAACATCACTAATCATCAGGTAAATGTAAATTAAAACCAGAATGAGAAATCACTTCACATGTGTTAGGATAGCTATTATCAAAACGACACGAGATAACAAGTGTTGGTGAGATTGTGGAGAAAAGAGAACCCTTATATACTGTTGGTAGGAATGTAAATTAGTGTAGCCATTAAGAAGAAAAGCGTATAGAGGGTCTTCGAAAAATTAAAAATTGATCTACTATTACTACCAATACATGACCTAGCAATTCATCTTCTGGGGATATACACAAAGGAAATGAAATTAGCACCTTGTAGATATCTGCAGTCTCATGTTCATTGTAGCAAGGTAGACAAACATCTCAAGTGTCCGTTGACAGATGAATGTATTTTTAAAATGTGAGGGATATATGTCCGTGTGTTTGTGTGTGTGTGCAAGTCAGCCTTAAAAAAAGATCTAGACATTTGTGACAATACAGATTAATCTTTATTACATTATGCTAAGTGAAATGGACTAGACTCAGAAAGAAAGATATTGCATGATCTTATGTATGAAATTTAAAATATCAAAAAAGTCAAATAAATAGAAACAGAATAGATGGTGGTTACTAGAGAAGGAAAGGTAGGGAGGAAATAGGGAGATGTGAATCAAAGCATACAAAGTGACAGATAAGTAGAACGAATAAGTCTGGAGATCTAATGTACAACATGAGGACTCTAGTTATAATATTGTATCGTATATCATTGTATGATATTGTATTGTATATGGGAATTTGCTTAGAGAGTAGGTTTTAGGTGCTCTTAACACACACACACGTAACTATGTGAAGTGATGAATATGTCCATTTGCTTGGCTATGGTAACTATTTTGCCATGTATAAGTTCAGCATTAAGTTATATGCTTTGTAAGTGTACAATGTAAAAAAAAAAAAAACACTGGTGAAGGTAACTACATGGTCAAAATAAAATTCAGAACTATTGCATTTGGGGCTTTTAGCTTATTCTTCCTATACTGATTTAAAAGACAAATTCTTAAAATCATAATTATAAATCTTAATTAGAACAAAAAAGTTTAAAAAATTAAATTCAAATAAAATGTTCTAGGCACAGTGGTTTACACCCATAATTCCCAGCACTTTGGGAGGTCGAGGTCAGAGGATTGCTTGAGGCTAAGAGTTTGAGACCAGCATGGGCAACATAGTGAGATTCTGTCTCTTCAAAATTTTTTTAAAAATTACCCTGGCATGTTGGTGCATACCTGTAGTCCCAGCTACTCGGGAGGCTGAGACAGGAGGATCACTTGAGTGACTGTACTTTAGGAGTTCAAGATTACAGTAAGGTATGATCATGCTAGGTATGATCATGCTACTGTACTCCAGCCTGGGTGACAAAGTAAGGCCCTGTCTCAAACATAAATAAAATAAAATAAATATTAAAAATGTAATTATCTGGTTCTTTGTTATAGGCTTTTTTCAATGTTTAATGTTAGATGTGTTTGGGGTTTTAAAAAAATGTTAATAGCTTTAGGGAATACAATGTGATAGGCTTTTTAGAAGCCTACCGCTTAATTGACATAAAATAGCTGAAACTTTATTGATTGTTGAGTGTACCAGAATATTTCCTTCCAAATTCTAGCCTGAATACTTTACTCCAGTAATTATCAAATGCTTTTTAGGGACTCTTAAGAATTGCAAAGAATCTCTAGGTCTTCCTTTTTGAAACAGGTGATGACAGCAAGCCAAGGGTCTATCTCATTTTGCTGTTGTTTATTTGTTTGTGTTTTATTTGGGTATGTGGCATTATCTAGTAGCTGACAATATGGCAGGTACCTGGGTACTAAGACTTGCATTTTGCCTCTGAGTAGCTCACAAGTTATTCAGTCCTAAGGCCCAAGTTGTGATTCCGTGACAAAAAATATATTGGAAAAGTCTGCTTCTTTCCTATTTGGGAAAATTTCAGGCTGAACTACTGGGCTTTACAATGATTATACTGTGCTCTTCAATAAATTACTTGTGGCCTCTGTATTGAAGACATCGTGATTAAATTAAGCAGGAAACATTCACTATTCATCTATTTTTCACTGTGGAGGGAAAGATTCATTAGGTCATATCTATATCATGCTTTGAGCAATTCAGTATATTGTTACAGTTTCATTAATCATTCATCATTATCCACATTAGAATGCCCACACAAACTTGACATTCAAATATGACTTGATGTCAGCCCCATTCTGGCAACATTCTAGTGCTAACATCAAGTCACATACATTGTCACAGATATTTATTCTGAAACAAATTCTGCTGGGTATTCTGAAGCAAAGTAACTTCAGCTGATTACAGCAGCATAACTTAAGACATACAGAATTTCACTGAAGTCTTTTTCTCTCAAATTTATTTTTGAGCCCAAACTAAGCAAGATAAATTATATAGCCAAAGGTATTTTTCTGAGAAAATTATCAGGGAATGAAGAATAGAGGTTAGCTCACCATGACCCCAGCAACCTTAACTGGGACATCACTATTGCTGTCCTGTAAATTAGATTTTCAGTGAGATCTGCTACTGCTATTCAGGGCTTAGCCTTGAAACAGCCTCTGCCACAGAACTATGGAGAGTAGAACGAGCAATTAGATCAGCTCAGGCGGGTGTGTGATTCTGTTCTAAATTTATTAAGTAAGGGTTTGGGTTACAAATAATATTAGATAACAGATTATAGGTTGATACTAAAATTGGTTTCTTTAAGGCACTCTTTCATTTTGATCGGGAAGCAACATCCCATCTGAGGAGTGATTCCTGGGAGAGCAGGAATTGAGCAAATAAGAATCACCTAGGGAGTTTTTAAAACCTATTAATATTCCTATTCCTGAGTCAGTGCCTCATTCCATTTTTAAAACTTGCTCTACCCTTAGGTGTGTGTAATTTGAAAAAAGATTTGATAGTTTTGATACCTAGCACCCTCTAATATCACAAATTATAGGGAAAATTGGTCTGGATTTTATGCTACCAAACTTGGAGCTAAAATAATAGGGGGTTTCTCACTCAGCCAAAACAAATTAAATAAAAAAGGGAAATGTCTTTGCTCCCAACTTTAGAATAGAAAATCAAAGAGATGTGGGATGCTAAGAGCCCAGGATTGCTTATTGCTCAGCAAACAGGGGTTGCTAGCCATAGCAAAAGGCACAGCCTGTATATTAACTTGAAAATGCATATACTTTCGAGGTGGAAGGTACCATTTACTTCCTATCCATGCAGTGATCCCCAGGTATCCACAGGTTCCAGGAAATTCCTCAGATACCAAAATCTATAGATGACCAGTCCCTGATAGAAAACAGTGTAGTATTTGTGTATAATTCACACATATCCTCCCATATAGACTACTTATTTATTTTTTAAAATATTTTTTATTTTAAAGATGTGGAGTATAATTCAGGGTTAGGTATACAAATGTTGATTATGCAGGTAGCCTTGTTGATGAGGTATGACCCTCCCTCCCCTAGCAGTTTCCTTCAACTGACAATCTCCCACCCTCCCCTGGCAGTTTCCCACTACTGCCAATCCCTTTCTTGTAGTATAATGACAATTGTTCAAGATCCGCTTATGAGTGAGAACATATGGTACTCTGTGCTTTGTTTCTGTGATAGATCACTGAGTATGATTGACTCTAAATCCACCCAAGTTACTGCAAAGTTCATTTTATAATTTCTAATACAATGTAAATGATATGTAAATAGTTGCTATACGATGATGTTTAGAAAACAATGACAAGAAAAAAGTCTGTCCATGTTCAGTACAGATGTAAATTTTTTTCCAAATATTTTGAAGTCATGGATGTGGAATCACAGCTATGAAGGGCCAACTGTAACAATCACAACCGTTCTCTGAAACTGTAGTCAGGCAAAACTAATGAAACAAATGCTGTTATCCAAAAACTTTTTTCTTTATGGTATTATATCATTGGATTCTTTTCTAATGGAAAATAGGAAAAATGTGAACAAGTATGAATATATTCTAATTCTTAAAAGACTGTTTACTATAATAGAGAAAGACCTAGAAGGTGACCAGGCCCTGCATGCCTACCTAAAATGAGATCCAGTCATCCAGTTTCTAGAATTCGGCTTTTGATTTTATTTATTAAACTTTATGAATACACAATGATTCTTTCACTGACATTTTTATCACACCCACATGTTTAGGAAACAGTTTAGTGATAAGAAGTGGAACGGGCACTAGAACAATGAACCCTGAAGACAAGAAAGAAAGGAAAGAGAAGCTGCTCATGGAAGGTATTATCAATACTCCCCAGCCAAAAACTATCAGGAACACACCTGTTGTTGGACAAGTTAGGTTTACGGCTTATCACAAAAGAACAACACAGAGTACAATGCATACTATGGGGGTGAGGGATGGAGGGTGGTGGCCAAAGACATCTCAGTAAAACAGCATTAGAAAAGACTGAGGTTCATGTTTAGGGGAGATGTCAAGGACTTTGCTCTTGGCTCTAAATGGGAAACTATCAGAAAGCGAGGCTTAATGTCATGATTTGGCAGCTGAATAACTTCTTCCCTAGAAAGAAGGAAAACCAGAGTTAGACTAAAGTTGTAATCTGTAAATAAGGAAGGAATGATCATCCAGACAAGTGAGGATAGAAGGGTGTTAGGTCATCTTTAATGTTTGGTTAATACTCATGTTTTGGTCTGCATTCAGACGTGGTTATGGGGCAGTCTTGTTTATGTCTTCATCCATCATGGTTGCAGAGTAGATTTGTCTGATTTTGGTGTTCTGTGAAATTTTTTATACTCAACAGGAGAAGACATAGTTGTGAATACCAAACTAGCTTTAGAGGTCAGGAACTACTTTTCTATCTCTCAGTACAAAGTCATAAGTGTAAGAAGTGGCTGTCTGTTCACTTGTTTTATAGCAAGCACTGCGAATTACTTTACATTCCTCCACTTAATGTCCCAAGCAACTCTATGCAGTAGTGCTCTATTCTTTCTCAATTGCCACATGAAGAAACTGAATCACAGAGAGTTTGAATTCCTTGTCCAGAGCCATAGCACTCCAAGGTGGTAGAGCTGGCCTGACATCAAAGCCTAGGTTTTCAACCACAGTGTCATGCTTCTACCAACAAGCAGGTAACCAAACACTTTGGTTTCCACATTTTGAAAAAATAATTTTTGTAGTCAATTATTATCAAAGGATCTTTCTTTCCTTCTTGATGCCCCTCTGAGCTCCTATTTATCTCTACTGCTAGCACATTTTACGACATGTGCCATCTTTACAGTGTGCAAGACACCAAAGGGGAAACCAATTGGAAAAATTCTGCCATGTAAAAAAATGATCTGAAAAGTGAAGTAACCAGATTTCGTGAACATGCACAAACATACACATATGCGCAAATACAGAATGCCTAGTTAAACCTTGAATTTCAGATAAACAATGAATACTAGGTTCTAGGTTTAGGATAATTCCCAGTGCTTCAAATACTACATTGGACATCCTTATCTTAAAAAATTATTTACTGTTTATCTGAAATTTGAATTTAACTAAGTGTCCTGTATTTTACCTGAAAATCCAACTCTAAAAGTTTCGTGAAAATTTCAAAATTTTTAGTCATGAAATTAATTTCTTTTTGCTATCTTTCTGACCATGAGAAGAAAGAGATCAGTAACCTACTCCTTGAAGACTGAACATTCTACCATATTTATGTCTGTATCTCACAAGGTTAGCATAGGTAGTCTGTAAATATTTGGAAACTAAGGAAACTGCTTTAAAGTCTTTAAATTTTTCATATACATATACATCAACACATCTATTTGATGGCTAAAGGTGGACACATGAGTATAGCAAATTACAAGAAAACCCAACATATATATTTTTTTAGACTAGAGATGTGCTATCCCTCATTCACTCAATAGTCTTTTACAGATAGATCTTCTATTATGTTCCAGGTTCCATTAAGCACTAGGGATACAAAAAGAATCTCACATTATAATGAAAGCTAAAGAGATAAACGATTAGCTAATCTAGTGGACATTTTCCAAAACCCTTATCTTTATTTATCTTAAGTATCCTTTAATAGAGCATTTATTCTTTGGTTTTGTTTTAAAAAATACACTTTAGCAGTTTGTTTTAGAGAATGTGTAATTTTCTTCTTGGCTTCTGCTAAATTTATCATTGACTGCTGCCTGTTGTGCAAGTTTGGTATTAATTTAGCAAGCAAATTTTTCCTAATTATTATACACCTCACATAGACCTGAGTCATAGTTTGGGTTGCTGAGGATGTTGACTTCTGTCTATCACCAGAGATCATTTATGATAACAAATAATATTTTAAATTTTGGTAATCACAGGTTGGACTGATAACCTTAAGAATGAGAAAGTAGGTGATTTGAAATTATTGATCAAGATAGAGAATGGCTATACTCTATAAGAAATAGTTTCTTTAGCAACTTTATGTTTATAATAAAAGCTAGAAGCCACTGTTAAAAAGAGACAAAAGAGAAAAATAATCCTACATTATAACCCACTATTTTCCCAGAAAGCACTAGCTGAATGTAGTAAGGTCTGTAACTAAGATTTATTTTCCTAGTTTATGACACATATGTGCAAAATCATTCTATGAATGCTGAATTCTGTTTGATTGCCTGGAACATCTTTGATTAATTAAAGAACAAAAACTTTTAACAATCGCTTTTCATGGAGTTCAACAAATACTTAAAGATTCTCTGGAGCAGTAAAAGCGCACAAAGTAATAATGTGAAGAATGGTAAAGAAAATCGTAGCCCATGGTGAGAAATTCAGATGGAACTGTCTAGCACCATATACTGTCTGGCATGTAAGGGGGAGGAGAAATAAATACTGAATGAACAATATGATTGTATAATCCATGGATACACCTCAGTGTTTGATAAGCAGGAATGCAACATAATGAACAAGTTGGGTTAGATATGCTCAAAATACCCACGAGTTGGTTCCCAGATCTGCCATCTTGTTTGGTGATTGGGCAACCTGTACTCATGAGGAAAGGAAAGACCAATTCTAAGGACACAAAGCTATTCCTTGTTACTGCTCTTAAAACGTGCACAATCAGTCCTGCACTTTCATTTTGTAGTGTTGTTTGACCACCTTATTAACCTGGAATTGCTGTGTGGGCCTTTCCAGTGATGTTTACAAACAGTCACCCACTGGTAGTTAGTGCTATCTGTTTTGAAAGACATATAGTCTTAGGCTTAGTGAACTTATTTCTTTGACTTTACACGATTTGGTGAACAAACAAGCCAAGATTGTAAAATGTGGTCATCTTGAAAGGTCAGAACTTGTCCATATGGTCAAATCACATGGGGGAGCTAGAAATGCTAGTGTCACCATTTGTTGTAGCTCCTTGACCAAGAGGATAGTGAAATAATCGGGCCAAATGTTGTCTTGTCTATTTTCTGTCTTCATAGGGCAGAGTTCTCCCCAGGCTCAAATACTACCAGAGTTTGAAGTATACAAACAATCGATTAATACTCAATGTGTCCTCTAATAATTTTATCAATATCTTCCCGCTGTTTATTATGCCTCTATCTCACAATAACTTTAAAACAGGTTGTAAAAACAATTCTAATTTGCAATATAATAAATTAAAGTATAGAAAATAGACGTGAAGGTTGTCATTTATATATCAAGCATCATGCTTTACATTTAAATATATTCTACAAATTTAATATTCCTAACAACCAAGAAAGTTAGAAATTACTATGCCCATTTTAAAGGTAAAGAAACTCAATCTCAGAAAAAGACTATGTAACTCACCCAAGTAACAGAAATTGGACTTTGAAATTATGGCTCAAATAAAATGGCTCTATACAACTCTCTTTGATACTATGACTAGGACAAATACTATTTTTGTTCTGGGTGTGGTTCATTTTGTTTGGCATCTACTCAGTGCTAGAATTTTACCTACCTTACATTTTAAAAGTATGCTTCACTAAAATTGTCTGGCTCCAAAAACTCTATGAAAGCAAATCTAAGGATTATATCTTGAATGATTTAGCTTTAAAAATGCAATAGAAGTGTACTTTCTAGAGAAAGGATAGTATTTGGGCTTCACATCTGTAGATCCAGGAGCATTTCCAGAATGTTTAATTTTAGGTTTTAAGGTCTGTGCCATTGGTAAGAGATACAGAATGGCTCTGAAGAAAGAGAAATGAATTAATCAAGTTGTTCATAGCCTGAAGACAGTCTTTTTATCCCCATATCAATGCTACTGAGTCCCTCAAGAAAGTTTATAGTTCTTCCTTTTCTCCTGGTAGCAACTTCTCTCTTAATAAGTACAATCTCTGATTGAACCCAGTAGCCTGTTCATCCCATTTCTTTTTCCTGCTCTATTAAAACAAGAGAAAATAAAATCTTCCATTCCCATTCCTCTGTGATCACAGCAGTGAAGTAGGGTTTATTCTGAAGAGGCCATTAGAAGCAAGGAGAGTGGGTTGATGGATCAGCCTTTGGAGAATGACACACTGTCCTCTAAGGAAGTTTTTACCAAGCCAATATCATAAGAATCTCTTTGCTCTTTGTTTCTTTCATATGATTGGAGGAAACCAATTTCAATAAAAATCATTTTAGTTAATCATTCCTGCATAACTTGCTTTGTTGCATGAATGTAAATTTTTTTTTTTTTTTTTTTTGAGTTGGAGTCTCACTCTGTCACCCAGACTGGAGTGCAGTGGCTGCTCCCAGCCACCGCAGCCTCGACCTGCTGGGCTCCAGCGATCCTTCCGCCCCAGCCTTCCAAGTAGCCGGAATTACAGGCATGCACTACCATGCCCGGCTGATTTTTTGATTTATTGTAGAGATGAGGTCTCGCTGCCCAGGCGGGTCTCGAACCCGCGGGCTCAGGCAATCCACTCACCTCAGCCTCCCAAAGGCGCGGGATTACAGGCTGAGCCACCGAGCCCGGCTCATGAATGTAAATCTTACCAAGTCAACACTCAAATGCTACAAGGAGTATTTATTCTGCCATACCAAACTGCTTGAAATGATTTGCCCAGAGAGGATTACACAGAGTAAGAGACTAAGCCTGGAATGAATTTTCTCATTCCTAAAGCAATATTCTCTCCTCTGTCTTTTTTTTTTTTTTCCTAATAAAATTGTTGTAACTATTTACTGGATTAGAGAGCATAAGACTATGTGAAAACTTCCCCAATGGCAACAAAGGTTAAACAAGGGAAAAGGCAAGATGCATTTGTGTGTTGATTACCAGTGGAGGACAAAAGTCTTTTTGAAAATCATGTCCTTTCCCAGCAATAAGCTCATATAATAGATCCCCACCTTTAGAGACTCAAAGGCTTCAGGGCTGTACAAATAACAATAATAAGACCGGAAACTGTTAAAAACATAAGACAGATAAACTCAATGTGAAACCTTCAGAGGGACAGAGATAAGCATTGAATCAGAGGAAACATGTCAATGAAGCTATTTCACTCAGTAGGTTATGTTTTTTTCCTTGAAAAGAGGAGAAAGCACTGATTAGAAACAGAAAATGAGTGTTCATTTTAAACAGAGAGATGAATCCCACTGAAGGCTTGTCTGCCTGGTAGCCTCTTGCCTTCCTTGCACAAACCACACCCTGTGCTGCAGCAGCTTGCCTATATATACATATATATACATATATATATATACATATATATATATATATTTTTTTTTTTTTAAGCTGGAACCAAAAACTAGGTGTCAGTCAGGTAGAAAAGTAAATGTTAAGTGTACAAGAAAATTTGAAATGAGGGAAAATGCATGATTGAAACATGCTCAGATTCAAAGTCGGGCTGTCGAACAGCAGCAGATAGAACACTGATTTATTTCACATTGCTTCATTCAGGTCAAAGAGGTTACCAAATAGAAAAAGAAAAGCAATGCCAAAGATTTCCACTCAATAAACCACCTATTCCAGAGCCCCACCAGGACTTGGCCTCTGCTTCTAATTCACCTCTTGAGAGTCTTGATTGTTAGGAAAAATATTGAATGACTCCCTGATGTAGATAAATGTTGTTTTTCTACCTCGACACCAGGTATGCTTCTTTGAGTCAGCTCATTATTTAAATAGCTTTATTGAGGTATAATTTACATAACATAAAATTCATTCATTTTAATTTGATAATTCAATGATATCTAGCAAATTAACAGAGTTGTACAACCATCACCATCATATTTTCTCTCTTTGACTTTCTGCAGTTTAGATATAATATACTTAGTTGTGTTTTATTTGTATTTTTTCTTGATGTTTTCTGTTTCTAAATCTGTGAGTTCTTGTCTACCATTAATTTTGGAAATCTTTAAAACTTTATTACTTCAAAGATTTCTCCCATTTCATTCTCTTTCTTTTTCTGATATTCCAATTATGCATTTTCCTTTTGCAATTCTTCTATAGCTGTTGGAAATTCTGCTCTGTTTTTTTTTACTTTTTTTTCTTTGCAATTAAGTTTGGGGTATTTCTATTGACCTTCCATCAAACTCACTGATTCTTTCCTCTGCTGTGTCAAGGCTACTGATAAGTCCATTGAAGGCATTCTTCATTTCTGTTACCATAGTTTTGTTTGCTAGAATTTTAGTATGTTCTTTTTTAAAGTTTACATGTCCCATATTATCCATCTTTTTGCATGCTTTCTTCTTCTTCTTCATTAAAGACTTTAACATGTTAATCATAGTTATTATTCATAATCATAGTTATTATTATTCATGGTAATATTATTATTCATAATCACAGTTATTATCAACTGAATAACTAACTCTGGTAATTTCAACATCAATGTCATGTTTCAGTCTAATTCTGATCATTGTTTTGTTTCTTCAGACTGTTTTTTGTTTTGTTTTGTTTTTAACTTTTTGGTCTGCCTTGTAATTTTTTGTTAAAAGTAGGATATGTTTCTGGACAATAAGAGCAGAAGTAAATAGATCCTTGGTGTGAGGACTTATGGTAACCTGACTACAATACAGACTATGTTTTATGTTTAATGATTGCTGTTGCTATAGTTATCAGAATCTCTCAATTTCTCTGGTGTTCTTGTTTTTGTCTTTTCTCTTGACCTTGGGTTTCCCTGCATACTCCTCCTTAGAGAGAGTCTGTTTCCTACAACTCTTTCAGATGTCTTTCACTATGATGATCCTGAAGATTTGTTGCTGTGATGATTAGATATGAAGGAAGAGAAACATTTTGTAATCTTATTATTAAATCTCAGTCTTTCGGTGGACCCATGTCTTGGAGCTTTTGTTCCACATCCTCTGCTCCATTTTCTGACTGCAGCACTCCCAATTTATGTCACTGAAGTTCTGAGCCCCATTGATCATGGTTTTTAGTTTTTGTTTTTGCTGTTTTGTTTTGTTTGCTTGTTCATTTATGTTTTTGTTTTTTGTCCTGAGATAAAACAGGAAGACTAGAAGGGACCAGAGCAGGAAGAATGACTTTTATCCCAACTGAGGAAAGACTCTTCTTTTCTGGAATACAAGCATTATTATGAGAAGGTTGAAGGTATATTTTGCAATGATCACTCTATTAGTCTACTCAGGCTGCTATTACAAAATACCCTATATTGGGTGACTTAAACAACAGACATTTATTTCTCACCATTCTAAAAGCTAAAAAAGTCCAAAATTGAGGTGCCAGCTGATTTAGTTCCTGATAAGGGCTTCCTTCCTGGCTTGCAGACAGCTACCTTCTATCAGTGTCCTCACATGATAGAGAGACAGCTATCTCTCTCTTCTTCTTCTTAGAATGCCGCTAATTCATCTAATTCATCATTCACTGCTTTATCTCAACAGTGTGAGTGGGCCTCATCCAGTCAGTTGAAGGCCTTGGGAGAAATAACTGAGGACTGCTGAGGAGAAATGAATTCTGTCTCCAGATTACCTTTGGATTCAAGACTGTGACACCAAATCCTACCTGAATTTCAAACTTGCTGTCAGTGTGTCTTATTTTGTATAAATGGAGTAATAAAATATATGGGTTTTTTCCATCTTGTTTTACAAAGCATAATATTTTGGGGGTGCATTCATGTTGCAACATGTTTCAGTAGAATTTTTCTTATTGTTGAATAGTATTTTAAGTATTATACCACATTTTGTTTATTCATTCACCAACTGATGGACATTTGGATTCCCATTTTGAAGTATTACTAGTAAGATTATTTTCTTGTCTTTTACATGTATTCTTTTTAAAGAAAAAGACTACTTTTCCTTTTGGTATGCAGTTCTACTTTCACACATGTATAGACTTATGTTACTACCACCACAAATAAGATACATAACAGCTCCATTACCACAAAAATTGCCTTATGGCATCCCTTTATATTTATACTTGTTGCTTAATCTTAACTCTGCCAACTTCTGATACATTTTCCAACACTATAGTTTTGTCTTTTCAAGAATGTCATTCAAATAAGATCGTATGATATAACTGCCTTTTTCATTCAGTATAATGCCCTTGAAATTCGTTCAAGTTGTTGTATGTATCACTTGTGAGTTCCTATTTTATTGCTGACTGAGTTCCATTGTATAAGGATATAGGAAATACCAAAGTATTTTCCAACTATGCAATCACACAATTCTATTATTGATAAAGCAGTGTTGATGTTGCCAACTATAACTGTCTATATTTTTAACTTTTTCTTCAGTTCTGTTGAGTTTTTAAATTTTATTTTGAATCTCTATTCTGAGGTACTTAATCAATTAATACTATTATGCCTTCTTGGTGACTTTACTTTTTATTATCACATAACATAACTGGTAATTCTATTTGCTTTCAATATATTTTGTCTAGTATTAATATAGTAATTCTAGCTTACTTTTGATACATATTTATAATGACATCTTTTTTTATCCTTTTGCATTTTACCTAAATTATATTTGAAGTGAGTTTCCTGTAGACATCATGAAAGTATGCTTTATAAAATTCATTCTATCTTTTATTTGATGTCTTTAGACCATTTACATGTAAATGATATTTATTTACATGATATTTTTGGATTTAGGTATACTCTTTTATCACTGTCTTTCTAATTGCTACTCTTTTTGGTTATTTCATCTTTTCTAATTTCTTTTGGGTTGTTTGAAATTTTTTTATTCTATTTTAATTTATCTATTGTGATTTTGAATTTTTTGGGTATAAATTTTTAGTGGTTGTTCTGCAGATTGTAAAATATGTAATTTCTCATAACCTATTTAGAATCAATATTTTATCACTTTAATTAAATTGTAGAAAACCTACTATTCCTCATTCCCTCTGCTGTAAGTTACAGTTGCCTTATATATGATGCCTACCTACATCAAAATTCTGTCACACAATATTATACATTTTGCCTTCAAACAACATATATTTAAAAGAATGTAAGAGGAAAAAATAGCTTATTAAATGTACCCAGATATTTACTGTATCTGTGAAACTTTTCCTTTGTTCGTGGTGTTTAAGTTTCCTTTTAATATGGTTTAGCTTGTAGATGAAAAATTTAGGCAGGTAAATGGACTACTAACTATATTAGGTTTTCTTCTTATGTGAATTCTTTTATTTTCCATCAATTTCTGAGGAATATTTAGACTGAAAAAAAGTGCTGGGATAGCAGTTCTTTTCTTTCAGAAATGAAAAAAAATTAGGACATTTATCTGCCCTCCATGGTTTCTAATGAGAAATTAGCAGTACCCAAATCATTTTTCCCTATAAGTAACATGTTACATTTATCTAACTGCTTTCAAAATATTTTTCTTTGCTTAGCATTGTTATTCAAGTTTTATCATTTGGGGGGGTTATTCAGCTTCTTGAATCTGTAGATATATGCCTTTCACCAAATTTAGAAATATTTTAGCTAATATTTCTTTGAATATTTTCTTCGAGCATCATGTTTATTGTCCCCTTTTTCTACAGCTCTGATGACATTTGTTAGAACTTTTGCTGGTCACTGAAACTCTGTTTGTTTTTCTGTTTTTCCAATGAGATAATTTTTATTTATCTAACTTCAAGTTTACTAAGTCTTTCCTGTATCATCTACATTGATAAGTTCATTCAGTGAATTTTTCATTTTAGTTGTATTTTTCATTTTTAAAATTTTTACTTTGTTCTTTTTATCTTCTACTTCATTGCTAAAACTTTCTATTTTGAGTTTTGTTTTTAAAAATGTTCATGATTATTCATTTAAGCATATTTTTTACAAAGTTGCTTTTGCATTTTTTCAAATAATTCCAATATCTGTGTTATCTCACCATTGGAGTCACTTGATTTTCTTTTCCCATAGGAGTTGTAAGTTTATAATTATTTGTATGCCAAGTGTTTTAGACTGTATCTCAGATATCCTGAATATTATGTTATGAGATTATGGGTCTTGTTTAAATCTTATACAAAATATTGATTAACAGGCACTTTACCTGATTAAGTTTAGTTGACAAGTTTCAACCTGCTCTTCTGGGCTGTGTTTTTAATATCAGTTCAGTTTTTTTTTTTTTTTTTGAGTTGGAGTCTCACTTTGTCACCCAGACTGGAGTGCAGTGGCCCTCCCGGCCACCGCAGCCTCGACCTGCTGGGCTTCGGCGATCCTTCCGCCTCAGCCTTCCGAGTAGCCGGAATTACAGGCACGCGCTACCACGCCCGGCTGATTTTTTTTTTTTTGATTTATTGTAGAGATGAGGTCTCGCTGCCCAGGCGGGTCTCGAACCCGCAGGCTCAGGCAATCCACTCACCTCAGCCTCCCAAAGGCGTGGGATTACAGGCTGAGCCACCGAGCCCGGCTCAGTTCAGTTTTCAAAAGTGAAAACTATCACTTAGCAGCACTATCCAGATTATCTTATCACTATAGCAGCACTATCCAGATTATCTTACCCAGGAATCACTATGGGTCCCGATTGGAAGTTATCTAAAATGATCTAAACTATCTAAGATAGTCTAAACTCTCTCTTAGATTAGTTCTCAAAATCCTTAGATATCAATTAGCATTTGCATGTTGAGTTTAGAACTTCACAACTGGAGTTGTTTCTTTAATTCTCCATCTCTATTACATCTCTGATATTTTCTGATTCTCTGAGGCTCCTCTTCTTGGTCCTTTGACCAAAATCTAACATTTCCACTACTTCAGTACGGCAATGAGAAGATGGAAAGAGAAAGAAAAAAGCAATATAGCTTGGTCCCATCATCTTGGAACTGCCTTTCTACCATTAGAGAGAGTTTCTCCTCTTTCAGTGTTTGGGCCCTTGTAGTTCACTCTTGTTGGTTTCTTTTGCAACTGCTGCCACTGTAGGATTAGTCAGAATCTGAAAGAGTGGAGACAAAGGAAAGAAAAACTAATTGGATTCTTGCCACTTTCTTTTAGGAGCTCCATTTTCTGCTTTTCAAATTAGAACTAGAAATTTTGCCTGGATATCCCTCTGTACCACAGCGCTCACCTCTAGATTTTGATTCTAAAAGCAAAGACAATCACTGACATCAATAAAGAAGGCCACTACAAAGAGATACAATATTCAATTCCAAATAACTGTTAGCTCACCTGTCAAGTAACATAATCTTGAAATCTATCTATCCACTAAAATTTACAAAACTACAAAGAGAAATAACCAAATCAACAATCACAGAAAAAGTTCATAATATCATTTTCCTAGCAAGTAGCATATTAAAAAGGTTGAATATCAGTAAGGACATAGAAGATTACAAAACTATAATTTGGCCGGGCTTGGTGGCTCAGCCTGTAATTCCAGCACTTTGGGAGACCAAGGCAGGTGGATTGCCTGAGCCCGAGGGATGGAGACCAGCCCGGGCAACTTGGTAAGACCTCATCTCTACAATACAAAAAAAAAAAAAAAATTAGCCAGGTGTGGTAGTGAATGCCTGAAGTTCCGGCTACTTGGAAGGTTAAGGCGGAAAGATCGCTGGAGCCGAGCCGGTCGATGCAGGGATGGCTGTGAGTGTACCACCACATTCCAGCCTATGCGACTGAGTGAGACTATAACTCAAAACAAAAACAAAAACAAAAACAAAAAACCCAAAAAAAGCAACCCAAAAAACTATAATTTAAAAGCTTGATCCAATGTTCTTATATACAAAACTGCACTCAATTAAAAAAAAAGCACGTGTCCTGTGTCCCTTTAAAATAATATATGAATATTTATAAACTTAAATATTAATTAATTCCAAAGAATTGGTACTCTGGCCACAATTCAGTAAATAATTATAGAGCATCTACTGCATACCTAAAGACCCTGGCATCAATAATGAAAGTAGTGCACACTAAAATTACTTTAGAAATTGTAATAAAAACAATAGCTAAAAAAAATATGTGTTTAAACATTAATAAGCACTCTTTTTAAAACTGTTGAGATATTGATCAAAATAGATCCTTTGGAAAGGAAGTTGGTACTATCTAGTAAGGTTGATGATGTTTATATCCCGTGGTCCCAAAATTCCACTAGCAGGTATATACTCTAGAGAAAATCCTGCATTTGTACAATAAAAAAATACTGCAAATTGTTCAAAACATTAGATGCTATGATAATAAACTAGAAAGACTCCAAATGCCAATAAACAGTAGAAAAGATAATGTATCTATAATGCAATGCTATGTAAAGTAATATATGTGAGTTAAACTTACACAAAACAAAACAAAAACTTAATAGTAAAAGTTGATATGATAGTAAAGCTTACATGGGAAAAGAATAGACAAGAAAACACTGAGAAATTAAAACTACAAGGAAATCAAGCTCTACTAGACATTGAATCATATTATAAAGACTCTAATTAAACCAGTGTGGTACTGGTGCATGACTAGACAAACAGACCAGTGGGATTAAATATAAAGCCCTGAAACAGACTCAAGTACATGTAAAATAAATGTATATTTAGTATATAATAAAAGTG
The DNA here is from genome assembly GCA_027257055.1 of Cephalopachus bancanus. NCBI lineage: Eukaryota > Metazoa > Chordata > Mammalia > Primates > Tarsiidae > Cephalopachus > Cephalopachus bancanus. Next base: position 4,924,095 of record JAPVLO010000097.1, on the reverse strand, counting down.
GCATCTCAAATCACTGGAACAAGGTTGACTTTATAATAAATGATGCTAAAACAACTATTGATCCACTTGGAAAATATAAAAGTGATCTATATTTTACACTATACACAAAAGTAAATGTAAATGTTTTAGAGAGCTACATATCAAATAAGTCACTTAAACATAAGAAGAAAACATGAGTAAGCTACCCTTTAATTTCGTTGTAGATAAAGGCTTTCTAAATATGACTCCAAACCTAGAGGCAATAAAATTAGAAAAGTGAAAGTTTGACCACATAAAAATCAGAATTTTGCATGGCACAAAATACCAGAAATAAAGTAAAAAAGAACTGACAACTGGAGGAAAATATTTGCGACATATACTACATGCAAAGGGATAAATTTCTAATACAATCATTCACTACACAATGCCATTTTAGTCAACAGTGAACCACACATACAATGGTGGTTCCATAAGAATATGATGGAGTTGAAAAATTCCTCTCTCCTAATGACATAGTAACTATCATAACATTGTAGCACAATGCATTACTCATATATTTGTGGTAATGCTGGTGTTAAAAAACCTACTGCACTTCCAGTTGTATAAAAATATAGCACATACAATAGTGTGCCAGACAATAATCGATCATGATACTAAATGATTATGTTACTGGTTTAGGTAATTACTGTCATATACTACACTATCATTATTTTAGCATGTATTTTAGCCTACGTAAAAAATAAAATAAAATAAAAGTTAACTTTAAGACATCCTCAGGCAGGTCCTTCAAGAGGTATTCCAAAATAGGTTATTGCTATCATACCAGGTGACAGATCCATGCATGTTACCTCCCATGAAGAGCTTCCAGTGGGACAAGATATGGAGGTGGAAGCAGTGATATTGATGATCCTGACCCTGTGTAGGCTTAGGTTAATGTGTGTGCTTGGATCTTAGTTTTTAACAAAATAGTTTTAAAAGTTTTAAAAATTAATTGAAAAAGCTTATAGAATAAGGATATAAAGAAAAAATATTTTTGTACAAATGTACAATGTGTTTGTATTTTAATCTAAGTGTTATTACAAAAGGGTCAAAAACTTTTCACAAAGTTTAAAAGTTTATAAAGCAAAGAGGTTACAGTAAGCTAAGGCCAATTTATTATTGAAGAAAGAAAAATATTGTTTGTAAATCTGGTGTAGCCTAAGTGCATACTGTCTACAGTAGGGTACGATAATGTCCTATGCCTTCATATTATCTCACCACTCACTCAGTGACTCACCCAGAATGATTTCCAGTCCTGCAAGCTCCATTCATGATAACTGCCCTATACAGGTGTGCCATTTTTTAAATCTTCTACAACCTGTTTTTATGGTAACTTTTCTATGCTTTGATATGTTTGGATACACAAATACTTACCAGTGTGTTACAATTGTGGGCCATATTCAATACGATAACATGCTGTACAGGTTTGTAGCCTAGGAACAGTGGGCTGCACAATACACCCGAGGTATGTAGTAGGTTATACCACATAGTTTTGTGTAAGTAGACCCTGAAATGTTTGCAAAATGACAAAATCACCTAGCAACGCATTTCTTTGAATGTATCCCTGATGTTGTGATGCATGACTGCAATTTTGGAACTCTTAAAAATTGAGAGACAAAGAATCAAAATCTTGGTAGAAAACTCTAAAAAGATCATAAACAATTCAAATACAAAACAATATTAAAAAGCATTGAAACATATGAGAAAATGTCCAAATTTGATCATAATAAGACTTGCAAATTAAAACACTGAGCTACCATATTCCATTTAACAAATTGTCAAAAATTAAAAGTATGACAACACATTCTGTTGACCAGCTGTGGGTGAACCAGCACTCTCATATATTGTTGATGGAAATGCAAACTGGTATAACCTTTCTGGAAGGGAATTTGGCAACATATATACTTAATCTTTGAACCAGCAGTCACTTTCTAGAAATCTCCCCTGAAGGTATATTACCGACACTAAAAAAATAGATATCACAAAGTTATTGATTGTAGCATTTTTATAATTGCAATATATTAAAAACAATCTAAATGCACACATTTATGCTTGTGGTTGAATGATCTACAGTACATCCATTCAATGGAATAATATGCAGCTGTAAACCAAAGTGAGAATGATTGCTGAGAATCAAAATCAGTATGAAGTGACTTCCAGGATACATTTTATGTGAAAATAGCAGAGTACAAAAGAATGCCTATAGCATGCTATCCTTCATGTATAAAAGAAGAGAATACAAGAAAATAAATATGTACCTACTCATATATATAAAAGAAAAGTATCTACAGAGAGTGAATGGGAAAGGTGTTAAAAGAGTGGAAACAGAAATGAACAAGCACGAGGAGAATGCAACACCTCTCTGTCCCCTTTTGTGTGGCTCTCACTCTAAGAACCATGATTATGTTTCATATGACCCAATAAGAAGCAACTAAGATCATACAACATTTGGGAAACTCACTGGAATACAAACAGTAACAAATGCACTGAGTTAAACTATGAGTAAATAATATTTCCACACAGAAAGGGGCAAAGAAGAATTAGCCTAAATAATTTAAAAAAAACAAAACCCTCTATATGTTAGCTATATGGTCAGGCTAATGGCAAAGAGAATTATACAGTTCTCTTGTCAACAAATAGGTTTCTCTCAGAGGTATGGATAATTTACTCTTGTCAACAAATTGGTTTCTCAGAGGGTATGGATAAGTAATTTATGAATTATTTTATGTATATTCTAAGATTAAACAAATAGGTAAACATATATTATAAATAATGAGTCGGGTTTTTTATTAAAGAAATGAGCTACAAATAACGAAAGGGGGAAGACAAGAATGAACTTTGATGTTTGATTGGAATCAAAGATATTAGTATGAACTCATGAGTTTGTGTGTATGTATGCATGTGAGTGTGTGTGTGTGTATGTTTCCTAGGTCTATTGCTGAGAACCCTGAAAGTAACATTAATCCAAAGCAATGAACATACCTAATATCTAGATTATAGTTTCCAAAATCCAAATACTATTCCTCAATAAAAGTAAACAAAGCTTCTTGGAAAAATGGTTGATTCCAGAACAGAGCAGGAAACATATAAGATAACAGCCTAGAATATCTGCAATGTCAGAAAATAAGAAGTTGCTCAAAAAAAGTTGAGAGTTTGTTCAAAGAAAACAGACACCATCGTGAAGAAACTCTGATAGCCAAAACTGGAACAATTTGAGGAAAATGAATGACATAGAGAATATCAATTTTATTTTGGAATATGGAGAATGAAATAAGCATTCCATTCTAATGTAAATAATAAATATATAGAAGAAGAAGAAAGAATTTGCAGAAGAATTCCAATTTGTAAATGTAGAGGAATGAAGAGAATCCAAAAATCACCCTTAGGCAAATACCACATCAGATAGTTATTGCATGCAAGATCTACCAATAGATGAAAAACTAGTGAGTAAAAGGTTGAGGAGGAACAAGATGTTTTTATAGTCTCAAAGATAGGTACTGATTACAAAGGCAAAGATATTAACTTTATATTAGAGAACCTGAAAGATACCACTTTCATCTAGTAATTAGACATATTGACATCATTCACTCTCTGACATAATGAACAAAATTACTAGTGACATTCTTACCAAAGTAATCTCAATCTAATGATAAGAAAACATTTTTAAAAATAAAAATTAAAATATATTCTAAAAAATAGCTGAACAGTACTCTTCAAAAGTGCCATCAAGTTCAGGAAACACAGAGAAAATTTAATATATAGGCTGCAGAGGACTCTGGGTATTATGAAGCTAAAGTCAGTGTAAACATTTATAATAAATGCATACCTTTGGATTGGAACCTGGAACATAAAAAAAAGCACTAGTAGAAATAATGATGAAATTTTTAAAGGTCTGTAGTTAACAGTAATAGCATTTTTTGCAATGTTAGTTTCCTGGTTGTGATAATTGAAATATATGAGATGGTAACTTTAGGGGAAGCTAGGTTATGAACATATTATACAGGAATTCTTTGCACTACTTTTGTAATATTTTTGTAAGCCTGAAATCATTTCTAAATAAAAAAGCTCTAAAAAAATTATATATTTAGGGTCACAAAATTCTCAATAACACTATTAAATATCATGAGGAAATAGCAAGTATAAAATGTAAGCTAGTGGTGACATTTGAGGGTGACGGCATGGGAAATGAATTGGGGGGGCACTCAGGGCTTCAAGGGTAATTTTAATATTTTTATTTTCAGAATGGTTGTAAATACAGGAAGGTTCATTTTAAATGATTATTTTATATCTTCTATATATTTGATTTTTTTAAATCAATACAATAGATTTAATAAATACAAATATATGAGATTCTGGCATAAATATAAAGGGTTGACATTAAAGTCAGCTCATTCACAGCGATCTGAAGTTGCGTTGAATTAAATCAGAATACTCCTAAAAAGACCTTTCCGTGTCTTTTAATATAAAGTGTTAGGTTTGCTTACACCTCAGTTTGGAGATCCCTAATATGAGTTGGCTTGCATTTGTGGATAGTAAAATCTTGGCAATAATGTCTTTTAGTTCTGAATGTGGTGTCAGTGGAGAAAGAGGAACAGTTGGAATATTTGCCTATGGATACAATTTTAAGAAGAGCAAATGGAAGCGAGTACTTATTGGCACATACTGAGAAAAAAAATCCCCTGCAGTGAGTCTCAAGGTACCCAATTAAGATAAAATTAAATCATGCAAATATTGATCCAGTTAAATTTGCCAGGGGTAAGTCTTATTATCAGTCAAATTTTTTTATATCAAACAGCAAGGAAGTGTAGAAAAACTAAAAATTTTATATATGTGTCTACATATTTTTAAATCAGAGGAACAGTAATAATAGAGAAAAACATATTTCATTCCACTTTTATTACTTGCATTGGTTATTGACTTGCTATTTTTCTTATTATGACTAATTACAATTGAAATTTCAGACTCCTTTACTGGTGTTTAACACTCATAGATAATGCTCTACCCTCAAAAAGTTAACATTTTGTTTAAATAAGATGCACAAAATTTTAGGCAATGTGCACATAATTAATTACACAAAATAGATCACAAAACATTCACAAACATCACAATGGCACATGGCTCTGAATGTTCCTAGAAAAGAATACTCATGATTCCATTGATCAAAGTAATTGACTGTATTTTCACCATGATTGAAATTATATTTTCGGGAACTTCATTCCAACTGAAATAGGACAATGTGTTTAATTATAGTAGTATGTTTGAATGAACGCAAATCCAAAGTTTTTTTTTCTTCTTCTTCTTTAAGGATATAGTTTCCAAAAGCAAAAGTGTCCATTAAAACGTTTGCATAAAGCAAACTCATAAAAAGTGGTTGTTCCACAAGAAAATTATGAACAATTAGCCATGAATCTGCTTAATGTTGTCTTCATTGTTGAGGTCATTATTCCAAGTTATCAGCTATCATCCAAAAGGTTTTTCTAATAAAAAAAGTAGTTGATTCTCTCAAGTCTACCAAATCATACACATCTGTGTGAGTTCAGACTGCGTCAAAGCAATCACCTTTGGAGGTTATGTCTCCCATTGATGCTGACCCTTGATTAATACTTTTGGAGTTCCTCTTTTGGAATTGCACTCACAGCTTACGACACCTTCAAGGAAAATCCTACAGAGAAAACTCTTGGTCGTTTGACAGTAGATATGATTTTTGGAAAGAAAGTTATGTGGATTATGTGGAGTCCAGCTCAGTGCATAAAATGGGTGATGAATCTAGTTAATAGGATCCTGGGCTAAGCAAGAGGCCCGATTACAAATGGTTGCGATTGCCCCACAGGGCATTTCAAATGGACTTCACACAAACGGCACCTTTGTGAAAATGAGCGAATACATTTCCAAAGAGCCTGTTGTGAAGGATACTATTTATCTGTCTGCATTAGTTATAGTATTGACATTTCCACAAAGGACACGTTATAATTCCTTGCAGTGCAGTGGGGTTCACTTTCCTGAATGGGTGTTGTCTGAAGGCCACTCTGCTTCTGCTAGGTCAGGGCTCTTCCTACAAGTCCTCTTAGCCACAAGGCCCGCCCCCATCAGCTGGGTGACACCCTGAAGGATGGCCTTAAGCTCCCATTTCTTTTTTCTACCCTGGGTGGGATGCTTAATATGAAAGCTGTCCTTTGCCTCACACAGCCGTAGCCTAGAGGCAACTGGAAATCAAGACACTTTAAACAGGTGAAGTAACTTACAGTGAAAGCTACAAGGTCACCTAGCCCCCCAAACCTACCATTTGGTTGAAATCTGACTAAAATGAAAAGGAAAACAAGTTTACTAAAGGAAGATATGCTGCTGAGAGTCACTGGGAAGCAGGGCAAGGGCTATTTTCACCCTAAGAAGCGAATGACATGCACACGCACTTCGGTTTCTGTGGAAAATCAGTTGACAGAAATTTTTCCTCTCCTGCTCTGATGGCGACTTTTCTCCATAACTTGCTGCTCACGTCCCCCTCCTGGTGTCCTCTCCTATCCAACCTGGCTGTCCATCCCTGAGAGGCTACAGTGCTTAGGGCAATTGGTAGCTCTGATCAGGCATAACCTTTCTGATTGTCGGCTTCCTTTCCTTGTCACTTTCTGATTCTAAAACTAAAGATAGAGCCAGTTTCTCTCCTTTAGCTTTTCAAATTCCTTTCTCATGACTCTTCAGGTGGCACTGTGAGAAGGTTAAGTGCAGGATCTGGAATCCCAGCCTGACTTCTTAATAGCCTTACGATCTACCTCACAGAAGTGTTTCAAGGGTAAAATGAGTTAGTGCACATAAAGCTTGCAACACGGTGCTTGGCCCAGAATAGGCCCTCAGCGAATGCTAGTTATTATTACGATGATTAATACTTTAGTTTCACCGTGCTCAGCAAACACAACCTCCTTATGTCAGCACGGTACAATCCCCTCAGTACACGTATCTAAGGCCCTGGTCCTACTCTTTTCTGCTTGCGCTTAGGCCCCTGAGGAGGAGGGAAGAGGAATGCATGTCACCTTCCAAGACTTTTATCTGGAACAGGCTTTATCTCTTTCACTGTGGGGATTTTCCCCAGGCTCTTTTGTCCCTTATTTCAGAGCTTATTTTGCCTTCCCTTTTGTGTTGCATTTGCTTCTATAGGGGGGTAGAGTTGCCCTATTTACAAGAGTAACTGTCACCATGGTAACTTGGTATTTTGATACAGGCATGAAACAATTCTCAGGGAAAAATAGGTCCCTTATTTTTCAGCTTTGGCATGTAGATATATGGGAATCAAAATACTTGCCCAGCATTATAGAGCTGGTTCAAATGTCAAAGCAAAGAAACAAGTTTTGTTGATATTTTAAATAAGTATTGAGCGACCACAGCACAGTGTCAATTGAGCAGAACATTCTCACAATTAATTTCTGCCTCTTAGGCACGAACGCCCGAAGGCTTCATGACATATACTTTGGTGAACTCATTCTCTGAATGAAAAAATTGGTACCCATGGTTGGACAATGAAATATTTTGCTCATTCACATGCCAAAAAAACGTTGTGAAAAATGCCAGTTGGAGTTTCTGAGATATTTTTATTGTTTATTGAGAAGGAACAAGACAGAACATTTGAAAATCAGCCTGCTGCTAATGATCAGAGAAATGTGGCACTGTACATATCACTTACACAGTGTGCATGAAATGAGGAGAGGCTGGTTTTGGTTATTGAGTGCCTACTGTGTGCCAGACTCCCTACTACGAACTGCTAACATAGATTAATGGACTGTCACTCCTATCTTTGCTACGTTTCATTTGATGAGGAGATAAGTAATTATCATACAATATGATACGTTTCTACAAAGATAGCTAAAAAAAATTATATAAGAGAAGAAGAGGAAAAAGATCTCAGAGAGATGAATTTTTAACTGTGTTTTTAAGGATGACCAGCTGGTGAAATTAGAGGGAGTGGACTTTGCCCGTTAGGTCCTGGCGAGACTACTGTAGAATATATTTCCAGACGATGAACTTCTTTTCTTCTCTCGCCAAACAAGGGCAAGCATAATCTCTACTTGGCCATATTCCAGCAACCTCAGGGTTCCTAAGACTGGGCTTGCTGACAGACCATTCCAGAATTCCCATGCCGAACTATGTTCAGTTTGCTAAATGTAGCATTTTTTTCTCCTCATTTTTGCTCATCTTGCTTTACCTACCTGAAATCTCCGTGTTGTGCTGTGCCCCCTACCCTCTCCATTCAGCATGTATATTTCCTCTTATCCACTTTTGTGTCCTTCAGGCCTTGGCTCCAGTGTTTCTTCCCTGGGGTAACCTTTGCTGCCTCTCAGAGAGTGTCCTATTTCTATTTGCTCCTGAAATATCCTCTACTTACCTTTACATTGGTGCTTATAAAATTGTTTTGTCTTTGCCTGTTTTCTGATTTGACTCATTCAATTAACTCACTCCCCTCAGGAGGAAGCAATGGGTGTTGTCCCCCTTCATCTTCCCAGAGCCTTACATAATGCTTATTAAATAGATGTACAAATGAATCTGAGAAAACACTGACTATTGTCATTACTCAACAAGAAAAACAACTACCTTGTCCCATGATGTTTTCTTGAATTTGTTATAGTGAGCCTTCCTGCAAGGTATGAGTGGCTAAACAAAATGAGACATGAAAATCCCTATTTATTTCATTTTGGGGTAACATCTTATTTTGAAATAATTGCAAACTTGCAAAGTTACAAGGCTAGTACAAGCAACACTGTAAAATGTTTGCCCAGATTTAAAAAATGATTTACATTTTGCTCCATTTACTTTATCAATCTCTTTATTCCCCCTTTCTCTGTATATATGTGAATTTTTAAAACAATTTGATAGTAAGTTGGAGTGCCTTTTTACTTTTAAATACTTCAGTGTGAATTTCTCATCAAAAAGATGCTCTTTTACTATGATCACAGTAAAATTATCAAAATATGAAAATTTAATATTGATAAACTATTAACATTTAAGTAATAATTAATATTTAAATCTCACCAGTTGTACTAATATTGTTTGTTTGTTTGTTTGTTTGTTTTTGTTTGTTTTTGAGTTGGAGTTTCACTCTGTCGCCTGGACTGGAGTGCAGTGGCCGCTCCCGGCCACCGCAGCCTCGACCTGCTGGGCTCCGGCGATCCTTCCGCCTCAGCCTTCCAAGTAGCCGGAATTACAGGCATGCGCTACCACGCCCGGCTGATTTTTTGATTTACTGTAGAGATGAGGTCTCGCTGCCCAGGCGGGTCTCAAACCCACGGGCTCAGGCAATCCACTCACCTCAGCCTCCCAAAGGCGCGGGATTACAGGCTGAGCCACCGAGCCCGGCTAATATTGTTCTTTATAGTTATTTTTTCTCTGTCCAGGATCATATGACAAATCACACATTGCATATAGTTATCATGTCTCTTTAGTGTCCTTTTATCTGGAACTGTCTCTCAGCCTTTCTTTTTTCCTTTTTGATCTTGATAGTTTGGATAATATAGGAAAGTTATTTTGTAGAATGCCCCTCCGTATTTGGCTTAGTCTAATGTTTCTTCATAATTACATCCAGGTTATTCTATTTTATTTTGCCAGGAGTACTACAGAAGTAATGTGAGGTTGCATCTTTTCTGGTACAGCATGTCAGAAAGCATAGATTTCAGTTTGTCCCTATATTTGTTAACTTTGACCACTTGACTAAGATGGTGTCTGCCAACTTTTTACACTCTAAAGTTCCTGCAACCTTTTGTAGTTAACAAGTAATTATATATACATATGTATATAACTATATAGCTAAAGCAATAGGTAGGTAGGTGGGTGGGTGGGTGGATGGATGGATGGATGGATGGATAGATGACGGATGGATGGATGGATAGATAGATAGATAGATAGATATAGACAGACAACCATGGGCATAGCAGCGGATATAGACATGGACAATAGACATAGGAGAAGAATTTCTGGATCTTTTTGTTTTTGTTTGAGTTGGAGTCTCACTCTGTCGCCCAGACTGGAGTGCAGTGGCCACTCCTGGCCACCGCAGCCTCGACCTGCTGGGCTCCGGCGATCCTTCCGCCTCAGCCTTCCAAGTAGCCGGAATTACAGGCATGCGCTACCACGCCCAGCTGATTTTTTGATTTATTGTAGAGATGAGGTCTCGCCGCCTAGGCGGGTCTCGAACCCGCGGGCTCAGGCAATTCACTCACCTCAGCCTCCCAAAGGCGCGGGATTACAGGCTGAGCCACCAAGCCCGGCTAATTTCTGGATCTTATGGTGAAATAAATGTTTAGGTTTTTGAGAAATTGCTATAGTGTTTTCCAAAGTAGTTCTACCATTTTATATTCTTGCAAGCAATGCATTAGACTTACAGTTACTCTACACCCTAACCCACATTTTCAATATTCTCAGTCGTATTATTTTTAGTAATTTTGATAGAAATGTAATGGTATCTCATTCTGGTTTTAATGTTCATTTGCTTTGATGTTGATGGCTGCTGACTAATCAGGGTGGTAGCTGCTGAAGGGTGGGGTGGCTGTGGTAATTTCTTAAAATAAGAAAACATTGAAGTTTGTCACATCACTTGACTTTTCCTTTCATGAAAGGTTTCTCTCTAGCATGTGATATTTGATAGCATTTTATTCACAGTAGATCTTCTTTCAAAATTGAAGCCAATCCTTTCAAATTCAGCATTGCTTTATTAACTAAGTTTATGTAAGTATGTGTTGTAATTTCAGCAATGTTCATAGTATCTCCACTAGGAGTAGATTCCATCTCTAGAAACCACTTTTTTTGCTCTTCTAAAAGAAACAACACTTCATCTGTTCGAGGTTGATTGTGATATTGCAACAAATCAACACATTCCAGGGTACACTACTAATTCCAGGTCTCTTGATATTTCCAGCATATCCACAGTTCCTTCATCCACTGGAATCTTTAACTCCTCAAAGTCATCCATGAGAGTTGGAATGAATTTTTTCCAAACTCCCACGAATAATGATATTTTGACCTCCTCCTGTGTTTTAAATAAATGTTCTTAATAGTATCTAGAATGGCAAGGTTTTTTCCAGAAGTTTTTCAATTTACTTTGCTTAGATCCATCAAAGGAATCTTTACCTATAGAAACTATAGCCTTACAAAATAAATGTTTTAAATAGTAAGCCTTGAAAGTTGAAATTACTCCTTGATCCATGAGCTGTAGAATGAATGTTGTCTTAACCGTCATGAAAACATTAATCTCCTTGCACAAGGTGGGGGACCCCAGAACATCAGAATTATTTTTTGGAGGATAGTCCCCTAGTAGTATAGACTTCTCCTGCTAGGTAAGTAAGTGTTCTAGGAGCCCGTTAGAATCAGTGCACCAGCTAGTGTTGTTGTGAGAGGCTGAGTTCGGATTAGGTGAATTTTTTTGGAGATTCTTTCAATGCATTTGTCTATTTCATGATGGGTGATTTACTCGAATGATCTGCCCACTGCACTGAGTGTTCATTGGTTTTTGGCTAAAAATGACATGACTACCATACCCGCCCCCATCCCTATTCACCCAATCTCATGCCAAGTGACTTGTTTTTGTTTCCCTGAATGAAAAAAGTCCTCCCCACGGGTTCGTGACCCGCCTGGGCAGCGAGACCTCATCTTTACAATACATCAAAAAATCAGCCGGGCTTGGTAGCACATGCCTGTAATTCCGGCTACTCAGAAGGCTGAGGCGGAAGGATCGCTGGAGTCCAGCAGGTCGAGGCTGCGGTGGCCAAGAGCGGCCAATGCACTATAGTCTGGGCGACAGAGTGAGACTCCAACTCAAAAAAAAAAAAGAAAAAAGTCCTCAAAGGGAAATGTTTTGCCAACATGGAAGAGGTGAAACAAAAAACAACAGAAGCATTAAAAGATCTCAAAATTGTCAAGTTCAAAACTGTTTTGAGCAATGGGAAAAATATTTCAATAGGTGTATTGCATCAGAGAGAAAGTGCTTTGAAGGTGATTGTAGTTTAAACATGTAAGAATAAATACATGATTTAAAAAGAAAAATTCTGGGGCTTTTTTGGGGGGGTTCCCACTTGTACATCTCCATCATAGTTCTTGGGTGACTAGGTGCATTGTCAATGAGCAGTAATATTTTGAAATGAGTTCTTTTTTCTTCAGCAGTAGTTCTCATAGTGGGCTTAAAATATCTAGCAAATCTTGCTATAAACAGATGTGTTATCATTCAGGGTTTGTTGCTTCAGTTTTGGAGCATAGGCAGAGTAGATTTGGCATAATTTTTTTTTTTTTTTTGAGTTGGAGTCTCACTCTGTCGCCCAGACTGGAGTGCAGTGGCCGCTCCTGGCCACCGCAGCCTCGGCCTGCTGGGCTCCAGCGATCCTTTAGCCTCAGCCTTCCAAGTAGCCGGAACTATGGGCGCGCACTACCACACCCGGCTAATTTTTTGATTTATTGTAGAGATGAGGTCTCGCCAAGTTGCCCAGGAGGGTCTCGAACCTGTGGGCTCAGGCAATCCACTCACCTCAGCCTCCCAAAGCGCGAGATTACAGGCTGAGCCACCGAGCCCGGCTTGGCATAATTCTTAAGGGTCCTTTTGCTATTCTAAGGGAAAATAACTTTCCTTTTCTCTAAAATTTATGGATAAAATGTTTAATGTTTCTCAATTATTAATTTTTTTAGTTGTAGCTTTTCATAGATGCCCTTTAGTTTGGGAAGTATTCTTCAATTGTTAATTTGCTAAGAGTTTTATTAAAAGCATGAAAGAGCATTGAATTTAAGAATTTCATTAAATTCCTTTTTTTTCATTTATTGAGGTGACTACACAATTTTTATTTTTTATTCTAATAATGTGGTGAATTACAGTGACTTATTTTCAATTATTGAGCTAGCATAGCATACCTAGGATAAACCCTAATTTTTCATGGAGAATTATTCTTTTTGTATGTTAGGAGATTTCATTCGCTAATATGGCTTATGAGTTTTTATGACTATATTCATGAGTTTTATCAGTCTGTGGGTTTTTTTTTTCTATAATGTCTTTGTAAGATTTTGGCATCAGAATTATGAGTTTCAATCTAAATAAAGGGCTTCTATGAAAAACTACAGCTAAACAATTATTAATTGTGAAGCATTAAATATCCCCCACTCCAAATTTTGGAAAAAGCGAAAGATACTCTCTTAGTAATTTTAACATTTCACTAGAGGTCCCAGCCTAAATAATAAGGCAAGAAAAAATATAAACAAAGATCTTCTCCTATTTTTTTGTATAAAGTTTGTATTATGTCTTTCTTAAGTTTTTGATAGAATTTACATAAAAAAGAATTGAGCACCGATACTTTGTATTTAAAAAGTTTGTTATTATAATTTCTATTTTTTAATAGACACGGTTATTAAGTTTCTTTTTTATCTTTGTCGGTTTTGCTAAATAATGTTTTCCACTTACAAGACATTACAGAAAAAAAAAACCCCACAGACTGATAATTTATCATTTGAATCTACATCATTACAAATATCTTATGTTATAGCATTTTCCTCTATTCTTTCACATCTGTAAAATCTATACAGATATCACATCTGTGATGGTTAATTTTATATGTCAACTGTCAACTTGGCTGGGCCATGGGATGCCCAGATATTGTCAAGTATTAGTCTTGGTCTTTTTGTGAGTATGTTTTGTATAAAATTAACATTAAAATCAGTAAATTTTAGCCGGGCTCGGTGGCTCAGCCTGTAATCCCACGTCATTGGGAGGCTGAGGTGAATGGATTGCCTGAGCCCGCGGGTTCGAGACCCGCCTGGGCAGTGAGACCTCATCTCTACAATAAATCAAAAATCAGCTGGGCGTGGTAGTGCATGCCTGCAATTCCGGCTACTTGGAAGGCTGAGGCGGAAGGATCGCCGGAGCCCAGCAGGTAGAGGCTGCGGTGGCCGGGAACGGCCACTGCACTCCGGTCTGGGCAACAGATTGAAACTCCAACTCAAAAAAAAAAAAAAATCAGTAAATTTTGAGTAAAACATATTGTCTTCTGTAGTGGGGATGGGCCTTATACAATTTGTGGAAACCCTGAATAGAAAAAAAGGACTAACCCTCCATTAAGCAAGAAAAAATTATTCAGCTGGTGGCAGCCTTCCTCATTTGTAACATCAGCTCTTCTTAGTTCTACACTTGTCTACGCCTGTCTTTGGACTCAAACAGGAACACCAGTTCTCCGTGGTCTCCAGCATGTCAGCCCATCCTGCTGATGTTGTACTTGCCAGTCTCGACAATCACATGAGCCAATTTCTTATTCTCTCTCTCTCTCTCTCTCTCTCTCTCTCTCTCTCTCTCTTTCTCTCTTTCTCTATTGGTTCTGGTTCTCTGGAGAACCCTGATTAATGCAATACTTTTCACTGCTGATTTAGCAATTATTTTCTTCTTGAGCGTTCTTGTCAATTTGTTGATCCTTTCGAAGAACCAATTTTTGGTTTCATTAATTTTTTTGCATTCTATTTCTATGTCATTTTTTCCTAATCTTACCTTTACTTATTCCTTTCTTCTACTTTGGGTTTAACTTGTTCAATTTTTTTATTGAGGTAAAAACTTACATAATTTTGATTTCCAACCTTTCTTACTTTATATTATAAACATTTAAGCTAGAATTTCCTTCTAAACATTGTTTTAGCTACATACTACAAATTTTGACATGTATTTTTATTATCATGCAATTTGAGGTTGGCCCTAATTTCTCTTATGATTTCTTTGCTATATGAGTTATTTGGAAATTTTTTGTTTAATTTTGAAATATTTAGAGGTTCTACAAATGTTATTTATTTATACTTATTTTATTAAGATTGGAGCTCTTAATCTGCAGTATTTTAATCTTTTGAAATTTATTAGGACGTGTTTTATGATCTATTATATGGTTTTTCTTGTTGAATATTCCATACACACATAAAAATTATGTATGGGGCAGTTGTTGACTGTTATATAAATGTCAACTAAATCAAGTTGTTCAATAGTGTTTTGCAATTCTTCTATGTACTTATTAATCTTTTATATACTTGTTCTATCAATTACTGAGAGAAGTGTTAAAATACCCAATTCTGATTATTGATTGTCCATTTCTTTTTTAATTCCTATTAATTTTTGTTTTTGTATTTTCAAGTTCTGCATGTAAGAGATTATGTTATGTTGATAAATTAATGATTTTATCATAAATTTTTTTTGTTTTGCTTTGTTAGTATTTTTTGTATTGAAGTCTATTTTAATATTAATATAGTCATACCAGCTTCTTTTTGCATCTACTGTTTTATGACATAGTTTTTCTCATACATTTACTTCTTAGTCATCTTTATCTTTATATATAAAGATTATCTTCTATATAGCAAAAATTGGTGCTTTTTTTCTGACAATCTGCATTATAAAGTATTTGTCCAGTTACAGTAGACATGAATATTTGCATGGTTTTATCTGTCTATCATTGTAGTGTTTGCTTTTTATTTGTTCCATTTGTTGTTAATTCATCTTTTTTTTTTCTCCTTCTATCTTTTTTGGGTTAATCAAGTATTTTTTCAGAATTCATGTTTAATTTCTCTATTGGCTTTTTGGTAATTACCACAGGAATTATAGTATGAATCTTAAAATTATCATAGTCTACTTAGAGTTAATATTATACTAGTTCACCGAAAATATAGAAACATTGCAGCTATTTAGTTTTATTTATCAACTCTATCTTTTAGCCTAATATATTTATATATTTTTTCTACATATATGTATTATAAGTTCCACTGGACATTGTTAAAACATTTCCAAGTATTTTTGTAAATAAATAAAGTAAAAAAATATACAATTTTTAGCCGGGCTCGGTGTCTCAGCCTGTTATCCCGTGCCTTTGGGAGGCTGAGGTGAGAGGATTGCCTGAGCTCGCGGGTTCGAGACCTGCCTGGGCAGCGAGACCTCATCTCCACAATAAATCAAAAAACCAGCCAGGCGTGGTAGTGCATGCCTGTAATTCCAGCTACTCGGAAGGCTGAGGCGGAAGGATTGCCGGAGCCCAGCAGGTCGAGGCTGCGGTGGCCGAGAGCGGCCACTTCACTCCAGTCTGGGCGACAGAGTGAGACTCCGACTCAAAAAAAAACCAAAAAAAAAAACCAAAAAACAAACAAACAAAAATATATACAATTTTTTATATTTACTTAAGTGTATCATTTCCTTTGCTCTTAATTTTGTGCAAAAGATCTGAGTTGCCATTTAGTACCATTTTCTTTAGCCCAAATAATTCACTTTAGCATATTTTTGTAGTATAGGTCTGGTGGTGAAGGTTATTATAATTCTTATTTATTTTAAAGTAATAATGCCTATTCTTGAGTACTATTTTAACTGGATATAGAATTCTGGATTGCCAAATTTCATTTTTCAACAGTTTGAAGATGTTTTACTGTCTTTGACTTACATTGTTCCTGAAGATGGGTTGATTATAATTCACGTCTTTGTAAAAAAGATGCCATTTTTTATCTAGTGGTTTTCAAAGTGTTTCCTTTTATAGTTGTTTTCAGCAGTTTTATTATGATGTATCTAGAAACAGTTTTCTCTTCTTAAGCTTCTTAAGTTTCACTGATCTTCTTAGATCTGTAAGTTACATTTTTCACCAAATTTGGAAAATATTCTGCCCCTTTCTCTTTTTTCTTATTTTATTTTTTGAATCAGGGTCTCACTCTGTCACCCAGGTTGAGTGTAGTGGCTGTGGTGAGCAGCCACTTTTGGGATCAAGTGATCCGTCCACCTCAGCCTCCCATGTAGCTAGGACTACAGGTACATGTCACAATGCCCAGCTAAATTTCTGTTTTTTGTAGAGATGGGGTCGAGCTATGTTGCTCAGAGTGGTCTCAAACTCCTGAATTCAAGCAATCCTCCAGCCTCAACCTCCCAAAGTGCTGGCATTATAGGTTTATAAGTGTGAGCCATTATGTCTGGCTTTTCTGCCCTTTTTCTAGGACTTCAGTGACACCTATGTTTGACCACTTGATATTGTCCCACCTATCAAAGAATCTTTCTCATTGCAAGTCTTTTTTTTCCCTTTGCTCTTCAGATTACATACTTCTTATTAATTTATATTTAAGTTTATTGACTCTTCTACAATCTCCAATTAGCTATCAAAATAATCATTTTCATTTCAGATTACTGTATCTTTAATTCTAAAATTTCTACTCAGTTCTTTTTTTTTAGATTAGAAAATATAGTTTATTTAAAAAGTAAATTAGAGAAAGAGACAGAAAGAAAGAGGAGATTCACCTCCCTAAGGTAGGGAAGGGGGTCAAAGACAGGAAACATGGCAACAGCCATAGCTCAAAGAGTTCATGACCACAAAAGAGTCTAGTAAGGCAATGACCTCAATTCTTTCTTATAGCTTCCATTTGTTAATATATAGTTACCATATTTTCCTTCAAAATCATATACATGTTTATAATAGCTGCTTTGAAGTCCTTGTTCAATAGCTCAAAATTTCAACATCTTCCAGCTGAGCACTTTTTTTTTTGAAGACAGGATCCTGTTCTGTCACCTAGGCTGGAGGGCAGTGACATGATCATAGCTAACTACACCCACAAACTCCTGGGTTCTGACAATCCTCCCACTTCATCCTTCCTAGTAGCTGAAACTACAGACATGAGCCAACACACTTGGATAATTTTTATATTTTTTTAGTGATGGGGCCTCACTATGTTGCCCATGCTGGTCTCAAACTCCTGGCCTCAATTGGTCCTCCTTCATAGGCCTTCCAAGGCACTGGGATTACAAGCATGAGCCACCATGCCCGGCCAGTTGAGCATTATTAACTTCTCTTCTCTAGGCAATGTGACACATTTTTGTTTTGAGGGGATAAGTCAAGTAATTTTTTATTACATACTGGACATTATGAAGGATACATTGTAGAGCTTCTGAATTTTATTATAATCTTTTGAAAGTATTTTTGTACTAACAGAGAGTCAATTTGCACTCTAAATGTTCTTTCACCTGTAATAGACAACAGCTGAGACAAAAGTTTCTCTCATCCTTCTAGCTGTTACTTTGAGTCCCTTAGAGACTCCCTGTGCATGCTTAATTCATGCTAATCTAAGATTTGGGCAGTTTATTCACAGATTTCTGGGTAAAGTTCTAGCCATGAATCTCTGATCTGTGACTTCCTTTCCTAGTTTCCTACCATTCTGGCAATCCTGAACTCTAAACTCTGGCTTCTTTAGTAAGACCAAGGCCGTTTGCTTATTTTTAAGCTGCTTGCTTTTGATTTTCCTCCAGTGCTTTCTAATTTACTCGAAGCTTCTAATTTACTCCTCCAGTGCTTTAGAGGTGCTTTCCATTGCCTAAAGTTTATAACCATTATATATGGGAGAGTTAGTCTTATATAAACAACTCTGCAATTAACAAAGTAAAATCTGCCAAAATGAGACTTATTATTTCTACATTTAGGTCCTCTACATGAGAGAGATTCATTAATCCATTTATATCAGATAGTAGAGATTATATATAGGTTTATTAATTGTTTTACAGTATTTCTTTGGATAATTTTATCCATAACCATGACCTCTGTTTTCTCCTTTATTGATGCTTTCCCAGATCTTTACCTTTAGACCTTATCATTCTTCTGAGTTTCAAGTCTAGATTTCCAACTGTCTTCCCATTCACAAAATAGTATTTTATTTTATTTTATTGGTAAAACATTGCCCAGCCATGACTAATAGTCTGTTGCTTCTGATGGAAACTGACAACCTCAACTCTAGACTTCTGAAGCAACAGATTTCTGCTTCTGCTTCATCACTTGTCAATACCTAATTTCTGTTTTAGGTATTTTCATATACTTGTTTCCTCAAATACTGTAAACTCCTTGTTGCCATGTGCCATGCATTATTTATCTTCATGTCGTTAGTGCCTAGCTCATTTATTTTGTTCAAAAATATTTATTGAACCATTGTTTCTCAGCCTTTTAGCTAAGATCAAATGCAAAAGTATTTGTTGAACCAGATTTCAGAAGGAACAAATGTTTGATTTACTGGTGTAATAGAAGGAAGATATTGTCCCCAAATAGTCTGTAGCTTCTTTTTTTTTTTTTTGAGTTGTTGTCTCACTCTGTCATCCAGACTGGAGTGCAGTGGGCGCTCCCGGCCACCGCAGCCTCGACCTGCTGGGCTCCGGCGATCCTTCCACCTCAGCCTTCCAAGAAGCTGGAACTACAGGCACGCGCCACCACGCCCGGATAATTTTTGATTTATTGTAGAGATGAGGTCTCACCAAGTTGCCCAGGTGGGTCTCGAATCCGCAGGCTCAGGCAATCCACTCACCTCAGCCTCCCAAAGCGCTGGGATTACAGGTTGAGCCACCGAGCCTGACCTGTAGCTTCTTACAAAGTTAAAATGTTTGGTTTTTTTTCAGTAGGCCTCTACAGGAAACTTTGAGGAATATGAGTAAAGTGACACACTGTGACCCATTGCTTGTAGGACCCACTTTTAAAAGCAAATATTTAATTTTGCATTTGATGAGATTGATATTTATTTAACTTCTAGTAAAGTGGGAATAAGTCTTTTAAAAAAAGAAACATTTAGCCGGGCTTGGTGGCTCAGCCTGTAATCCCGCGCCTTTGGGAGGCCTAGGTGAGTGGATTGTCTGAGCCCGCGG
The DNA here is from genome assembly GCA_027257055.1 of Cephalopachus bancanus. Classification (NCBI taxonomy): domain Eukaryota; kingdom Metazoa; phylum Chordata; class Mammalia; order Primates; family Tarsiidae; genus Cephalopachus; species Cephalopachus bancanus. Next base: position 4,904,459 of record JAPVLO010000097.1, on the reverse strand, counting down.
ATTCGAGACCTGCCTGGGCGGCGAGACCTCATCTCTGCAATCAATCAAAAAAATCAGCCGAACGTGGTAGCGCATGCCTGTAATTCCGGCTACTCGGAAGGCTGAGGCGGAAGGATCGCCGGAGCCCAGCAGGTCGAGTCTGGGGTGGCCGGGAGCGGACACTGCACTCCAGTCTGGGTGACAGAGTGAGACTCCAACTCAAAAAAAAAGAAACATTTGGTAAGTTGGTAAGTTCAAATTCTGTCATATACACTCTGGGAGGAGTTATATACAATGTTATCACTTTCTGCTATAAGTATAAAGAGCTCATCACTTGGAAAATGATCTTTTTCATGAAGTAGTATAATAATAATAATAGCAAGTGCCATATTTATTGAATTTTGTGAAATAAAGGGATAGTTCAAAGTGTTTCACATATATTAACTCATCTAATACTCAGAACAATGCTATAAAATATGTATGTCACTAAATTTCCATTTCCTCAGTTGAAGAAATTGAGATTTAGATAGAAGTAAGCTAAAGATACTTTACAGTCTTAGTTTTTGTAGCCAAGAACCTACTCTATGGTATAGAGTGTAATCCCTCTCCTCATACTTATTTCTGGAACTTTTATTTTACTGACTCATTTCTCCCTCAATGCCTTGTGTAAGTCTTTCATGCATTTCACATACTATTATTTCATTAGTGATAAGTTACCTAAGTCTAATTCCTCTTATTGCAAAAGATTGCTCTCCAATCTTGGCAAATATTATCTTATCTCAATCACTGCGGTGAAATTCCATTTTGACCTTTCAGCTGTTACACTTGCCTGTCACTGATACTAATTTTGACTTGAAGAAATAGTGGTTTTCAAACATAGGAAGCCAATAACTAATTTATGTCCCCAAAACAACAGTCATCGGCCTAGTTTCAGTTGGCTGTTATCCATGTTGAATTAAGTGTATTGGTGTATTGATGTGTGTTGATATCTAGTAGGTGTTGATTTGGCACTACTAATCTCATTTTTTCTAGGTCTTTAGTTCTTAAGACCTTTCAAGCGGAGATAATAGGTCCTTTCTTTTTTACTCTATCAAGTCATGAGGTGCTCAAAATTTGAAGTTTGCTTTTTATAGAAGATACAGTAAAATTTTTTGCAACCTTATAAGATATCCTTTACCAGAATTCAGGGAAGGGAAACTATTGCTGGGATCATAAAGAACAATTAAATAACAATAAGTCTCCAGCATTTCAATATTGGATATCATCTTTGTTCTAGTATTAAAAAACTAGTAATAGTCTTAAGCAACTCATCATTTTGCTGTGGAGAGTTTTAGTATACATTTAAATCAGTATTTCAGTTAAATGTAAATCAGTATTTTTATTTTAATCTGCAAAGAGCTGGCATTCACTTAGAAACATGGAAATGGCATCCAATAAAGGGAAAATGGTTTCATTCTCTGTGATGCCTATATGAGAAAATATTATTCACAGTAATGGGAGATAGTAGTTCACACTGAGGGGTCACAATGTCCACAAGTACTCTTGAAGATTTGCCTGAGTCTAATGTTCTGATTTATGCACTGCCTTATTCACTGTGTAATCATATCAGTCTCTGAAGTGCATCCCATAATTATACCAGCAATAACCATTTCTTTTTGTTTATAAACACAACAGTGAGCAAGCAGCTGAAATATAATTTCCTGAAGCAAAGTTCTTAAGAATTGATAACATCTTTGTAACTCTTCATCTATCATTTTCTTTTTAAAAAAAATTATTTTATTTTATTTTATTTATTTATTTTTTTGAGTCGGAGTCTCACTCTGTCGCCCAGACTGGAGTGCAGTGGCTGCTCCCAGCCACTGCAGCCTCGAACTGCTGGGCTCCTGCGATCCTTCCGCCTCAGCCTTCCAAGTAGCTGATTTTTTTTATTTATTGTAGAGATGAGGTCTCGCTGCCCAGGCGGGTCTCGAACCCGCGGGCTCAGGCAATCCACTCACCTCAGCCTCCCAAAGGTGTGGGATTACAGACTGAGCCACCGAGCCCGGCTTCATCTATCATTTTCAAATCCAGTTGAGAAGGTCAAGATTCCTATTTGTTTAATAATTTTGAAACACTGTTGTCCCATAAAGTAATGGAATTAGCCAAGATTGAAAATCACATATATATTTAATGAATATGTGAAAATATAAAAATAAAAGAGCACTTGAGTTGTTCACAATAATTTAAGAAATGGAACATCCTATTTCATTGAGATTTCTGATTCCATGGGGCTTGATCCTTTTGTGCTAGGAACCACTTCACTTACCATGACTCATTAAGTAACTTTGTACTTTTAAAAACATAGACATTAACCAGCCATAAGTCTTCAACCTAGAAATCAAAATATTCATTATATGGTCAATATCTTTTGAAAAGGCATCATAAAAACAGACATGTAAAATGTTTTAACCAAGTTCTATATGTACAAAAGAGTCATGGCCCAGGAAAATGAGTTTAATTGTTTCAAATATAAATTTTAACTCAAAATTTGAGGCAAGAAACTTTAGGAAAACAACTAGATAATTTAGAATTTATGTAATCTTATTTAAAGAGGTGGTGATAAAAATGCAAATATGGAATTGCCTCTAGCTCTCTTAGTGAACAGAATAAATCTTAGTTGAATCATTTATCCCCCTTTATACATATTCATATTCTTGCTGTAGCCTGAAAACTCAGAGGTAAAAAGTAAAGGCCTTTAGAGGTATCTGGGACAAAATTGGCAAACAGATTAAAAGTCATAATAGTTGGCAATGTGCCTTCTTCTAGTCTCTTTCTCATTGCCTGTGCTTATCTCCATATGGTGCCTCTGTCTCAAGCTAGGCTCTATCTAGTCTTCCTCAAATGAAGCAGATTCAAATTCATATTTCATTTTAATCTGCTTATTGTAAGAAATTAATGCCACCTGCCCCACATACAGAATGGCATGCCTTTGTTTGAACGAACTGCTAACATAATATCTGACTTTATTCTCTTCAAATTACATATTTTTTGGCTTTATTGTATAAGAGACTAAGTTTACTAGAAATGTTTGCACCATCCCTTTTTGACAGTTGATCTATATTAAGTACAAAAATAACACATTTAAATTTAATTTACTTTTCCTTTCGCAAGAAATTCTTAGACTTGACTCTTTGGGGATTACGAACTAACTAACCTTCCTTGATTTCTTTCTGATGCTTCCTGGTTGTCATTTATATTTCTTAGGATTCCTTTGGTCATAGGTAAAAGAAAATTCCCTATGCAGTTTCAAGGAAAGAGTCTGATTTAAAACAAGGGCTCAGGAATCTCTTTCAGAACCTACATGCAGTAATGGGGTTGGTGCTTAAGAATTTCTGAGAAGGAGGCACTGACTGCCTGCCTCAAGTAACACTATTGTCCCCTCCCATTTCTGTGTCTCTGAGCAGTTGCTGAGTTAGTCCCCAGCTGAGAATTATCTTCTTATTAACACATACCATTATGTGCAGACCAGTTCTTCTTGTTCAGTCTATATGATGGAAAATGGCTGTTGAATCACTCCATAGTTATGTTACCTTCATTGAGAGATGAGCAAGATGGAACTGAAATCTTGTTAGCGATGGCATGTTTTTAGAGGCAAACTAACATCAGCCTTATCTATTTTGGCCTGAAAGCTGAACCGTGTCACTCAAACATAGCTGTGTCTATTGTAAAACATGTACATGAGAAGGGGGTAGATTTGAAAGCAATGTAAGATGCTTTGACTTTAACTCTCAAATTAATTACATGAAGATTTGAGTTACCAAAGAGATAAATAAGATTAGGTTGATTAGTTCTATTCATCAATTTTTAGTATTTATCAATGACCAATCAGGTATCAGTCAAATAAATTTAGAGCTGTATTTAATGGAACGTTAGAATTGGCTTTGGTTCGTAGCCATGCCTATTGAATCCTATTATTTATTGTCTAGAGATATTAATTATATTTGTCCATTTTGGAATCATATTTGGTATCAAACCTCATAATACATTGGCCCTCTTTTAATTTTAGAAATAAATAATATTTATACTGTAGTATTGCTAAAAAAAATGCAAGCACTTGGGTTCACAGTGAGTTATAACTCTAAAATATTAATTGTTGACCTTAGCACTCTCTCTGATGTAATGTGGTTCATATTCATTAGATCCAAAGGCAGGGATGATAGATGCATTGCTGAGATCATGGTGCCGATGAAGCCAAGGTCATAGGTGTAGGCTCTGTGTGGGCCAGGGTTTCTGTAGCTAGAAAATGAAAAGCCAGCATCCCAAATCTCATCTGTTCTTCTTATTATCACATACCATTAAACATGAGAAAAACTGATGATGATGTTAAGGAAACTAACCCTACATGCATGTCCTTGGCATACCTAATATCAGCTTCCTATATGCAAGGACTTTCTTTATTTAATTAAAAAAAATGGTTTCAGTACAAATTCATCAAAACCATACACTCTGGTTTTTATGGACATAGATTTTTCTTTACTTTCAACTATTCATCTATAACATGTGCAGTATGTTGTGAACTTATTATTTAGCCATCTATATAACCAAAATAAATAATAATGTGTATGATTCCCAAACCTCTATAGCATTTTGTGAATATCATGTTTTTTCTACAGTTTCAAGTACTTAGGCTGGAAGAAGCAGAGAGAGAGAGGAGAGAGAGAGAGAGAGAGAGAGAGAGAGAGAGAGAGAGAGAGAGAGAGAGATTACCCTAGTAGAAAAACAATGTTTTGAGGCCCAACATAGTAGCTTTTACTTTGAGTGGTTACAAGTATAATTTATTTTTGGATGCCCCAAAATCACTAAGTTCTGAAGTTCTGAAATTGACTGACGAATCAGTGAATGATTCAGAAAAAAACAAACTAGAAGTGTTTGGGATTTAAACACAATGGCATGATGCCTCAATGCATATTTTCTTAGGAATTTGAAATTTTACTTAACTAAGACTTTCCTACTCAGTAAGAATTTCCCGGAAGTTGTTGACTTTGATGCCATGGTATATTAGCAAATGGCAATAATTTTAGATAGCTTTGATTGAAAATCTTGACCTATTTGAGTTTCATATGAGCAGTCTCACTGAAATAATGTAAATTAAAGAAAGAATATTATCAGCCAATAAAAAATTTTTCTTGCACAATAGTGAAAGAGTAGGATGAATGACCTATTTACACCCTTTCTAGTCTCATAAATAAATGCATTTTAAGGTACAATATATCCCCAAATATTATGAATCTTCTATTAATACTATTTTCTTTTGCTTACATCAGATGTGCTTAAAGCACATACAATCACACGCATATGTACAGTCTAAGGTTTGTTTCCTTTCCTGGTTCTGTCTACTTTCATTTTAGGTCTAGTCTATGTGGCTTTCTATGTCAGTGCCCATCAACCAAGTCAATAGTCAGTTAGCTCCATATTGCCTTCTGACGTATTGAGAGCAATCTGAGTCATTTATGCTTTGGTGTACAGATTTCCTTTCAAACCAGTGAAGGTTCCACTATGGTAACTTGGGGGAATAGATGTCTTTTCTACCAGAATCAGAGTGGTTTATTGTCTCTCTGATACTGTTGCATTTCTTTTCAATTTTAGCATGATGTCGCTTTCCTGCCCTAAATATCAGATAATTTCCTAACCAACATCTTGTTTAAAGGGCTATACCACAATTTTCATAATACATTTATAGATAAAACACAACCGCCAGTAAATATTGAACCATTCCATCAGCATTAACAAACAACGAAATAGTCATACAGCTGTGCTTTCTTTTGTCCTTAACTCTGGAACTTTATGTGAATCAATACTTAATTAATTAACTAAGATTACTTAATGAATTTGGTGCAAGAATCTGGAACAAAATCATATCATCAGTGAATACAAGTTCTTATGTGACCCATGTTCTAGTCTTGTAGAAATACAGTGCTCAATTGGATTTGTGCCCTAAATCTCCATACATGAGTAGATAACAATGTTGTCTCAGGCTTTAGAATATTATTGCTCTTGAATTAGTAGTAAGGATTCTAGCATTCTTTGTGGCTTTTCCTTTTTTCTTTTTCTTCCTTCGGCAACAAGAAGAGACAGACCATTTAGTGGATACTGCTATCGGGCTGGTTTGCAATAGCAGCTTTTTGACTTTGTGCTATTTTGTGATAACACTTTTGCTGTATTATCTAGCCTAATCACCATTCTCTCAATTGCCTGTCTTAAAACCTGGTGAATCTTGTAAGCTTAACCCTGACTCATCTTTCTCTCCATCAACCATTACAAGCCTTCATTCAGAATTGTTTCCCTGCTTCGTTTTATTTCAACTCTATCTGTGTATTTGTTTATTCAAACTATATTGGGACACCTCTTAAATCTGTTTAATTTGTCCACTCTTACAACCTCACAATCAAAACCAAGCAACCATGACTTCATTACCTCTTGTTTGGACTCCTGCAGTAGACTTTTAGCTCATATCTCTACTGTGTCTCAACCAGCTGTTACTCATTCTCTCTGTGCCTGACTACATAGTATCATGTGGGAAGGTGAGAAAACTATTGAAATGACTTCATAGTTAACATTTTGAAAGAATTGAAACAATCAATATGAGAAAAATAGAACTTGGTCAGATTTCTTTACACTGATTTTTACAATTTAATGTTGTTTTATATAATTTTTTGTATATGGCAGAGTCACCATAATATTTTCAGTGCCTAGAACCTCTAAAGATTTTATCTGGGCCCTGCAGATACCACAGAGCTACCAGTTTGACTACTCAAGAAAATCAATCTGATGATATCTTTCCTTTATTCCAAATTCTTTCAAAGATGTTCCTAAGCCAAGACATAAAAATTGAAATTCTTTAGCACACTACACAGAGCTGAGAATTATCTAAACCTGCCCTCACTTTGAAAAAGCCTCTTTCCTTGTCACTATACCATCCAGTCCTGTCAAATGACTTGACCATTCCCAAAATGTGCCTTGAAATTACACCTAGATGTCTTTGTATTATGTTGTTCCCTTCTAGAATGTTCTCTCTACTTTGAGTCTGGAACACTTGTATGCTCATATTAAGTATTGCCATGATAAAGAGGCAGGTCAGAAGTCAGATATTCCTTTTTTTTTTGAGTTGGAGTCTCACTCTGTCGCTCAGACTGGAGTGCAGTGGCTGCTCCCGGCCACTGCAGCCTCGACCTGCTGGGCTCCCGCGATCCTTCCACCTCAGCCTTCCAAGTAGCCGGAGTTACAGCATGCGCTACCACGCCCGGCTGATTTTTGTTTTGATTTATTGTAGAGATGAGGTCTTGCTGCCCAGGCAGGTCTCAAACCCGTGGGCTCAGGCAATCCACTCACCTCAGCCTCCCAAAGGCACGGGATTACAGGCTGAGCCACCAAGCCCGGCTCAGATATTCTTTTTAATAGCTCTAGTGGAATCAGGCTTATTTCTACTATGGCATTTACCACCTTATGTAACAGCTGGTCACAGGCTTTATCTTTATATTAGATCATAAAGTCCTTAAGGTAGACCACAAGTCTTAATTACCTTTATAGACTCATGTTTGGCATGGTGCTTGGCATAGAACAGAGTTTCAATCAGAGTCTATTGTTCAATGATTATCTTTCTGAACTAAAGCACAAAGTGAAATGTGTTTTTTTATTCTTTGTAATTTCTTGCACCACAAAATTTGTCTCTTAAGAATTGAAAACAAATATTTTCATTTCATATTTAAAGTTTGAACTTTACAAAACTCTTTTAAGAATATTTCACTAAAACTTGAACACTTCAGTGTATGTGGATAATTATATTATTCTGCTGTAGTATAAATGCAACTATAATATTGACAGAAAATAGATATTCTGGGACAGTTCAGATGTATTTAGTTTTATGTTTTTAATTTCACTTCTTCCTGACCATGAAAGACAGAATTGAAGTGATAGATTCAATACTTAGTTTTACACATAATGAACAACTGGTTTGATAACCATCAGTCGAGGTTAGAAGAACAAAACTAACTTTTATATACATTTATATACCTTTTCTTTTTTTCTGTCATAATAGACTTTTAAATTGAGTACACAGGCAGGCATTGTTATATGCCACGGTACAGATAAGGAAGCAGATGCTGTGGTACACATGTGGTGCATATTCACTAGAAACTGGCAATTCTGTGATATGAACTCGGGGTTCTTGGCTACCAAACCCTTCTCTTTCCACTAAGCTATGCAGCATTTCTGCTTCTATGAATCTGGCTACCTACAAACTCCTTTTAATTAGCAGAACAACCTGTTTCTCACTCATCCTTTCATAGATAATACATTTTTTCTTTCTTATATCATCTTCTCCCTACTGAATTGCTTCAGTTATTTCGGCCTGGACTCAAAAAAACCTTGGGGTAGGAAACTGATGCATCATTGCCCAAAGTAATAAAACACTCTACATTTTTAGAGATATTTTAGTTTGAAGGGAAACCTTTATTAATGCCAATTGAATGTGCTGATACAAAGAATACATGCAAGCGAAATGGTTATAGTCATTCAAATTAAAGATATAGAGTAAATTTTATGTTACATTAGCCAGCATCCCCAAACCCCACATTCTTTATTGGAACATTAACAGTATTGAAATTCTAAGGTTAGTTTTCATATATATCAAAAGGTTCATGTCTTACTAAAACATGCAAAATTTATAAGTGAAGTCTGAACTTTTTTTATATCGGAAGAAAAAAATCAATTTTTATGAATATTTCATTATAATTAAAATAAAGCATTACTTGAAAGAATATGTAGTGGTTAAAAATGTGGGTTTTGTCATTAGACATACCTGAGTTTTCCTCCAAACTCTGTAATTCGCTGTGTACCAATTTTTGTCAACTTACTTATTCTTTTTGAACTTCAGTTTACTCAACTGCAAGATGGGTTGATGTTTGAATCAAGTAGATGGTTTATTTAAACACATCAATAAACTTGAGATGTATAAAATAAATGATTGCTAATAAATGATTGCTATCACCATTATGGCATTAAGCTCGTTAACTGTTATTTTTAATACATTGTTTTAAGGTTGTAGTCAGTAACCACTGATATGTACTTCTGGAAAACATGAAAGTAGCCTGCACAGAGTCTTCTGATCAATTTTCAGAGAATTCTGTTCACTCTCTCAAACGTGTTTTCACTCCGCCCTCATGCCACAACAATCATTACCAACACAAAAGATGACTTCGGTGACCAAAGATATGGGGTTTTTTCCCTACACAACAACCAGTGGACACCAGCTAAGATGTCCTCTATTTCAATTTTGACACTATCTACCCAGAGATAGCATCAGATCCCACAGGTTAAGGGTTCAGTCTCATAAGACCACCACACCCCTCCACAGGCACCAGTCAGAAATCTGAGCCTCCAGAGCTTCGGACTCACTGGTTTCAAGTTGGGATTCTTATGATCCCCATAAGAATAAATGTTCACTATTTATCTCAAAAACCTGTGAGATGCACAACAAAACTAGAAAAAAGCAAATGATGCAGAAACTATATTTTAAACTTTCTTGACATAAATTGAACTAATAGTCCAGTACTTCTGGTAATCAAGAAAAAAATATATACATATACATATATACATATATTTTATATGTGTATATATTTTGCTTCAGAAAGATTTTTATGCAGATCCAGATAGAGAAATCTCTGCTATAAATAGGGAGCTACAGCTTGTATTTAATTTTGAAAACATCCACATTTTTAACCTTCTTTAAAAATATAAACATACGTTTTAGAAGACACACATAGTATTAATAAATTGGATATGTAATTTGGCTACACAGTCAATATTTGTAGATCATGATTTTCCTTATATATTTGCATCTTAATACATTTTATAATAGATAAGTCTTATCTCTGACATCAACACTCTTAGGGTGATAAAAAGTTATAGAAGAATAAAATGAATCAATCTTTGGATTATCTTTTTCCAATCAAAAGCATTTTTCAAAGCTTTGAGATTAAAGTTTCCAATTTGTTTTAAAAGATGACACATGTGACCACTATGTGGGAAGTAGTTATGTGCTATATACTTTTACTCTAATAAATTATACTTTCTTATGTTCTGAATTTTTTTTTACCTTTGGAAACCAAAATCTCCAGGATTTTTCTTTAAAAAATATCAGCTCCCAGCCGGGCTCGGTGGCTCAGCCTGTAATCCCGCGCCTTTGGGAGGCTGAGGTGAGTGGATTGCCTGAGCCCGCGGGTTCGAGACCCGCCTGGGCAGCGAGACCTCATCTCTACAATAAATCAAAAAATCAGCCGGGCGTGGTAGCGCATGCCTGTAATTCCGGCTACTCGGAAGGCTGAGGCGGAAGGATCGCCGGAGCCCAGCAGGTCGAGGCTGCGGTGGCCGGGAGCGGCCACTGCACTCCAGTCTGGGAGACCGAGTGAGACTCCAACTCAAAAAAAAAAAAAAAAAAAAAAAAAAAATCAGCTCCCTATGAAGCACTGAACAATACAATGCAATACAATATCTAAACTTCTGTATGTATAATCTAGCAGAATTTAAGGCAATCGTTTCAGGAAAACTATCTCAAACATGTTTTCCCTCTGCCCTCATGCCACAACGAATCATTACCAACACAGAAGATGACTTTGGTGGCCAAAGATGTGTTTTTTTTTTTCCCTACACAACAACCAGTGGACACCAGCTGGACATCCTCTATTTCAATTTCGACACTATCTACCCAAGGATAGCATCATCCCACAGATTAAGGGTTCAGTCTCATAAGACCGCCCCCACCCCCACACCAATCACAAATCTGAGCCTCCGGAACTTCTGACTCACTGGTTTCAACTGGGATTCTTATGATTCCCACACTTTGAATCTGATTAATTTGCTGGAGAGGCTCACAGAACTCAGGGAAACCTGTTTCCTGGTTTATTATGAAGGAGATTGCAAAAAATACAGATGAAGAGATTCATAGGGCAAGGTCTGAGGGAAAAGGTGCAGAACTTCCAAGTCCTCCTTGGGTGTGTCAACCTCCAGGAACTTTTATGTGTTCAGCAAACTGGAAGTTCTTTGAATTCTGTCCTTTTAGGTTTTCATGGAGGCTTAGTTACATAGCCATGATTGACAACTATGTAGAAATGTGATTGGACAAAAAAGGACATGGTCTAAAACCAGCAGGACCTTTCTGTTCAGACTTTAATTGGTCTTTCTGTGCAGCATTCTTCCTCTAGGATATAGGGCAAGACTTTCTCTGGAAGGAAGAGCTTTTGACCCATGATCAGAAGAGTCCTGCCTTGAGCAGAGTAATGAAAACAGGGGAAGTTCAGAGGGAAAGATGCTGTTTCCTGAGCTCTGCCTTTGAGGTTTAAAGTTCCCCAACATTATAACTAAAGACTGTAACAAAGTTAATGGAAGTTATAGCGAAGAACTGTGGATGAAAACCAATATCTACATCATAACACCACAGCAATGCATACAAATTAATTGGCATAGCAATATGTAGGTATATGACAATTGTATTGGCTAAATCAGGAAATCTGAAGGAAAGCAAAAATATTTTTAACAAAGAATTCAAATGTTCATGTGGTATAATGTTTACAATCAAGAGAGGAAAAAAGAACTCCATTAAAATATAGAAATATATCCCTTGAGGTTTATATACAGTACTTATCTGCATTTGTCAGGGGAATGTTTGTGGGCCTTCTGGGTCAGATGACTTCTTTTTCTTCCTGTGCATTTTGGGGAATGCTTCTTATATTTCCCACATCCTTCATTTCCTGGACTTTTTTCTCCCAATTTGGCTGTACGTGAGGACTCAGTGAATTTCCCTACACTTTCTTCCTTGCAGCTACCAAATTGAGCACACAAGCTCTTCCATATATGAACTAATCATTGTGGGCACACGCTGAGTTTCATAAAAATAACTGCAATTTGAGATAGCTCCTGGGGTCTCGGTGTCCTTAAGAGCTACATTATTTCTGTTTCAATCTGTCACTCCCCACTGCACTAATATTTCTGTTGAATCTTTACCTGATTTCCACTAAGCACTAGAAACACAGGAAAGGAGAAACAGCAAAACAAAATCCTCCAAGAGTCCTACATCACCTTCATGGTGGAAATGAAGGGGGTGGTTTACACAACTTTGCAAACAAATGGACACTGAATGGCAAATGACCCTGATGGCCAACCTTAGCCATGTGTCATCTCTCATATTCACCTCCACGCTCTTCCTATGCATTTTAGATGCTGCACTCAAAATCATCTCATCTTTGAACTGTCTGAATTCCAAGAAGTCTTCTTCCTAAGCAAAGACTTCCTTCTTGAAAGAGGAATTTCAAAAGAGTTTAATTTTGTTTTTACTATACCACATCATAAAATATTACCAAGGTTAAAAACAAATTAATTAGCATTCATATGATGTACCTCTCAGAACCTTCTGGAGAACTGAAGAATCTTATTCCCCAGTTCTGAGAATGCTGCTGGGAGATGGCCCTCAGTTTTCAGCCCTCTTCTAGGATTGCCTATCAAGGTCAACATCCTTCCTAGGGCTGCACACATCCAATGGTAGGTTTACATGGGGCTATTCGGGCATGCCCCCCACTCTACTCTGACTTCAACCCTGAAAGATCATTATAGCTTTAGAGTTGCCTGAGGTATCGTTAAAGGCCTTTGTTGACACTTCACGGTTGTCCAACTTCTCCCTCTGCTTAACCTGGCTTCTTTCCCTTTCTTTCCATAAACATAAATCCTAAAAGCACTCCCCAATAAACTTTCTGCATGTTAATCTCCATCTCAGTCTGCTTTCTTTGGAACCCATCCTGGGACATGTTCTTAATTAGCGCTCTTCCATATGGTTACCAACTGTCTAAGTCAGAGGAGACCCTAACAGCGCTTTCAGGCAAATCCACACTGGTTCTTCTCTTGGGTAATTCTGCATGGCAGGATCAGTTGCTTACACTGTGGCTTGGGGTATATTGGTGTGAGAGCCAGGCATCAGTATTTTAGAAGATTCCCCAGAAATTCTGATGTGTAGTAAGGCCAATGAGCTCTTCCACTCTTTGTCAAGTCCTTCCACTTTCCTGGATGACTTTCCCTGTTGAAAGAACTTCTGGTCAACACTGTAAAATTCTTTTTTGTGCTTTATCTGGAAAGTAGTTTTATTTAATGCTCATCTGAAGAGCCATATTTGTCCACCCTGAGACTCATAAGAGACTTCAGCCTTTTTTGGCTCAGATGATCACTACTCCCTCTTCGGGATTGCTGATTTGATTTATTCACATACTGCATCTTTTCTAGTAAAGTAGTCATGTTATAATTATGCCTTGACAATAGAAGAATCAATTTAACATGCAGAAACAATCTAAGACAGTGTCCTTCAAAGAACGAAGAATCAGGCTGTCACACCATTTAATTGTTTTGATCCATCATTAATAAATTATAGTTACAACAAATTATTTGAGAAAAACAAAATCAACAAGCAAACAAATTCTGGAACAGATGGATAGACTAATAGCTCCATTCCTGACCTGTTTCTCTATATTGGGACATCAGTACATCCTGGAATAGCTAAGTATTAACTTTTAGTCATAATAGCGATGTATAGTTGCGGCTTCAAACTAAGTAGCACCTTTTAAAAGATCCATGCCACCCCTTTCTCCAAGTTATTGATTTAATATTCAAAACCTAACATTTATACAGCCTTTTTCAGTTTGTAAAATACCTTCACATCAATTGTCTTATTTCACATTCCTCAATTGTGCTGAATGGTTTTAAAAACTTGGTGATACTGACATTAAGTTCTTGTAAAGAATGTGATCATGATGAACAAAAGCAATTTGATATATTTGCTTCTATGCCCTGTACATCCAACTACTAAAATTTAATGTTGCATGATGACCTAATTTTTGAGAGATTCCTATACTTGCAGTCAAAGGGTTTAAGAAGAATGATACTATTAAGAGAGGAAATATTAGAAATGGGATACAAAATTAGGTGAGCCAGGCTGAAGTGGACGATTCTGCTAACATAGCTGAGTTATTAAATCTGCAATTTTTATGCCAAAGTCCACAAGCAAAATCTCCAAAGTAATAAAGTTTGATCTCTTTAGGATCTATCACTTCCAGGCAATTTAATCGATTTTCAGAATTTCTGTGGTTCCAAGTTTCCTGGATATACTTGGATATTCTTCCAGAGCTGGCAATGAAAAAAACAGAGTTAACAGGTGGTGAAGCATTCTGGTCAGTGAGGCCAGGAATCAAGCATAATTCTCCTTCCATAAACTTGACTATGAGGGCCAAATAAATGATATAAAACATATTTATACTGCTTTTAAGAACAGTAAGAGAGTTTGAGACACAGAATGCAGAACACTAAGACGGGTTTTCTTCAATCTTAAGAGGCAGACTAAAGTCTCTTACCAACTTAAGTGTATATACTGCCAAGGCAAAAAGAATACCTATAATGGAATTGTAAAGAACCTATAATGGAATTGTAATGGATGTTCTGTCTGAAGTCCTGCCAATAATGTTGGAAAATATGAGAAATTAAACTGAAACGTAAAGTGAAAAGCTTTTTGAAAGTGAAACATTTTCTTCTTTTGTAAATTATAAAAGGATATAATGTAACAGCTATGGGTAGGTAGATAAACATGAGACTGTCTTACTAATAATATATAACAATAGTCAAGTTGTATGGTGGGCTTATTATGTCCTGGGTGTTACTGGTTTGGTCTTAATGACAGTCCTGTGATCGACCCTTACTCTACAGACAAGGACACAGTAACTAAACAATTTATCTGATGTTATGCCGCCAGTGAAAGGGCAGAGGCAGGACCTGAACCCAGGGAGAATCATACCAGTCGGTGCCTTCTGGCAATATTTAATTTCTTCTTAAGGCACACGAGGATGTTACAGCGTTTCAAAAGGCCAAGAGTGAGTATATTGGAAAAACACACCAGCTATGTTGGATAAAGAAACAGAATAAAAGATTCATCTTTCTTAGTAGAGAAGAAAATGAGTTTCTGCTAGCAGACTAAATGTTCCCCCAGAGCCCGGAAATGTTACTTTGATTTCCAAAATTGTTCAGCTTACAACCGGAAAATGAAACGTGTGGGCCAGACATGGCAGGTAGTCCTTGTTGTGTGTATGAATGAGATTGTCCATAGTGGTTCTGAGAGTGCACTTGGCCGCTTTCTAGGCCCTGGAGAAACTGGTGAGTAAGAATGCTGGGAACGTGCCAGTCTTAGCTCAAGCAGTCAAGGAACTTAGTGAATAAAAGAAACTATTAATTTTTTTTCTCTCATCCTGGGGTCTCCCATTCTTCCCTTTTCCTCCCACATGCCTCTATATGTATGTGCCTGGTGTTCTATAGGATTTCTATAGTTCCTCATAAAATATGGGATTTATTCTTAAAAATTTAGACTGAACTAAAATATTTATGAATACAAATTAAAGATATTCGACTGAGCACTCCTAAATCCTATATGGGCCCACCTAATATACAATAAACTATGCAGAAGAGCTACTTTTTCCTTTGTGCACTCAGCCTTGTGTTTTTCACTCCGTGCCTCCCAGAGACAACTGTTGTGAGCTCCGGAGCCAGACAGTTGGACTGAAATTATGACTCTGCTGCTTACTAGCTCAGCCTTATTAGATAAGTCTTATAACTTCTGATAGAGCCTCTCCATCTAAAGAAAGCAGGGAAAATAAAACGGATCTTGCACACCTTAGTATGTATTTCATAGATTCAGATACTCTGATGCTTGTGCTTTGCTGATGTTACCAAAAGGCATCAACGTTTCCACACAACTACACCTTGCTTGGGTACAGTCTTTTAATTGTGTGAAGCTGCTTGATCCCAGAATTGTTAAAATGTAGGAAACAACTATGAGTCTAGTAGAAGTGATGGAGTAGGGCAATTACTATAAGGATTAAATGAGATAATATGTCGAGTGTGTAACACAGTATCTATGCACATGGAAATAACTCAGTATTGGTACAATCCAGCCATGTTGTTGGCTATGTATCTGTGCTTGGGTTTACACAAGATTGGCAGTTTTAGTTCAACACAGTCTATGAGGCCATATAGTTTTCAGTCACAAAAGGAGTCAACTTTAATTTACAATAGTCATATGGGGTTGGGGAGATCAGGCATTGATTGAGTTTGATTTACTCCAAAGGTTGAAGAGATCCTAGTGCCATGGTATGAAACTAAGTATTCCAGGTGAACAACTCTGGGACAAAAGGAAAAGTTTCCTTCAGTCCGTGGTGGTTTATGCTTTTATCAATACCTAAATATTAAGATGCAAGTAAAGCAAGAAGATATCTAACGATACAAGAAAAATAGTACTAAAATGGTCTCAGCCACCCCCCAAAATAGAGCAAAAATATACTAAACTGAAAATATTGTCATCCAATACCATCATATTTTGTCTCTCACCTTGGATGTTAATACAATAAATGTTTTCGCTACACATAATAATAAAAACACCATGAAAAAAGGCAGCAAATTCTCAAACTGTACTATACAAACTATCTTTCCCACAAAGTAGAAACTACGAAAACTGTCACTGATAAGTGTCTATGTATTAACTTACAAGAAAAAGGTCAACATTCTTAAACTTGAAGTTTCCTATTCAAAGTTCCTTAGTTGCAGAGAAAGATCAAGAAGCAAATGACTGCAGAAGGTGGCATCCATTTAATAATTAAGTTCACCATGCATTCCTGAACATATTATTATAAACACTGTTACGAATTACTCCTGAGATCATGTCTAAACTTTAAAAAAACTGAATAAGTGAATCCAATATATTAACTACATACTGAATTATAGTAACAGAATACCTCAAAGATATCTGTCCACCCTCATGTTTCTGATTCACAAAAATGTTCCTAGTGAAGCAATTTGCGTCACCTGCTCCCCTGCCCTGCCACGTAAGAAAGGGCACTTAAAATATCATAATCCCCATGTGGACTTAATTTTTTCCCAAACTATGAAGAGTAAATAGTTCCTCAGACTTTAAGCCGTACCTATAGTCCGCACAATCATTAGTTGTATTAGAAATTAAAGGTATTGGGATTACTTTAAATCTATGAGTAACATCTCCCAACACATTCTAGCTGCTGTAGCATTATCTCTTTCCTACCCACTGAACTCTTACAAGGCTGGCTAACAAACATAAGAAATGGTGACACCTGAGCTTTTACTATCAACCTTACAGAAGTACTGATGACCAATGAAAAGTAGTATCTCTAAGACTGAAATGGCTGTTGTCAAGAAAAAGAAAGGCTGGGCTCAGTGGCTCAGCCTGTAATCCCAGCACTTTGGGAGGCTGAGGTGACTGGATTGCCTGAGCTTGAAGGTTCATAGATCAGACTGGGCAACTTGGCGAGACCTCCCCTCTACAATAAATTGAAAAAAAAATTAACCCAGTGTGATAGCGTGCACCTGTAGTTCTGGCTCTTTGGAAGGCTGAGGCAGAAGGATTGCCGGAGCCCAGCAGGTCTACGCTGGGGTGGCCATGAGTGTGCCACTGCACTACAGCCTGGGTGACAGAGTGAGACTGCAACCCAAAAAAGAAAAAGAAAAATGCTTTTGCTGCTCTTTTCTACAATTCCCTTTTTTTTTAATGGGCCAATTATTGGATGTTTCGTAGGAAGGAAGGTTTTTGTTGTTTGCCTGTTGCTGTTGAGGATGTGGTGGTAAGACAACTAACTGTGAGATAGTTTATATTTGTATGGTCTTAAAATCATACTGTCTGAGTGAAAAAAGTGACATTCAGGAAGTATGAATCCCTCAGATTTTACAGTATTCCTTATTAGTTGGTCTTCTAATTTTCCTCTGAAAATGAAAATAGGCCAGGCACGGTAGCCCAAGCCTGTAATCCCAGCATTTTGGGAGGCTGAGGTGAGGGCATTGCCTGAGCCCAGGTGTTCGAGCTTAGCCTGGGAGACTTGGTGAAACCTTGTCTCTACAAAAAAATCAACAAATTTAGCTGGGCGTGGTGGTATGCACAAATAATTTTAGTTATTTGGAAAGCTGAGGCAAAAGGATCACCTGAGTACAGCAGGTCAAGGCTGCGGTGTCTGTGAGTGTGCCACTGCACTCCAGCCTGGGTGACAAGAGTGAGACTCCAACTCAAAATAAATACATAAATAAATAAAATAAAATGAAAACAACCATTTTTCCCTCAATGAGGAAAACTTTAGTGGGTTTTAAATGAACAATTATAAAGCTATAATAAGGTAAAAATGAGAGGGGAAAGAGGCCTGGTTTATAATGACTCTTCTGCTTTGTATACCATTGATGTCAAGTCACATGCTGGTGGCCTGAAGATACTCTTGAAAGCTACAGAAACAATCAGTGAGAGCCTAGTTCACCAAAATTGAATCTCTAAATACAGGAGTGGAAGT
Source organism: Cephalopachus bancanus (assembly GCA_027257055.1). Classification (NCBI taxonomy): domain Eukaryota; kingdom Metazoa; phylum Chordata; class Mammalia; order Primates; family Tarsiidae; genus Cephalopachus; species Cephalopachus bancanus. The sequence continues at coordinate 4,886,064 of JAPVLO010000097.1, read as the reverse complement.
TCCTGGTCTCAAAGATGGTAAGCTGCAAAAGTCAAATTATTATCAAGACTGGTGTATTGGTCAATGCACTGTTACAGTGCAATATAGTGAAAATGGCAAAGAAACAAAGTTTTAAAATGTATATGTTGTTTACAAATAGGTAAAAATAAAAATTATACAAAAGTTGTTAACAACAAAGTGATAGGCTGTATCAGGCTAAAATCAGATACATATATATTTGGCTAAAACAAACAAAAAAGAAAAGAGGTATGTTACATTAATATTGAGCAAAGTGGAATTTAGCGTTAAAAGCACTGAAAGTTACCAAGTGATGTATTTTTTATTGGTAAAAGTCCCAATTCAACAATTTTAAGCACACATCAACATGGATTGGAAATACACAAATCCAAAAAGCTACCAGAAAATGTTAATTACCTCCTTCAGGAACTGATATAACAAAATAAGTAAAATATTAGATGTGTGAAAAACAAGTTATCAGGCTTGGAGAAATGAGTACCCAGTAGCCAAGTGACTAAATATTCTATATCAATAAATCTAAAATCCAGTTTTAAAAAAACAATAATAAACAACACTTTTGACTAAGCTTGATTAAAAAAAAGTTTTAGCAAGGGAGTAAGTTTTTGATATTAGTTTTAGTTAAGGAAATATGAATTTGTTATGTAGTAATTATCACGAAAATAAGCCAAAGCAAAAAACCAGGATTTCTGATGTTTTAAACCTGTAGATGTAAGAGCTACATGTCTTTTTACAGCAGGAAAGAATATGTTCTTTATGTACCCACTGTATCTGCACAGGTGAAGGTAGTGGGTACACTTAAAGCCCAGATTTTTTTGTTAATATACAATGCAGCCATATTGTACAAACTATTTGTACCCCACAAAGCAATTGAAATAAAAACAAAATAATTGATAATAAATGAATAAATTAAATAAATATCCATTGTACACTTGCATGTTGAAACAGACTATTTGAGCAGGCAGCTCATATTTCTAAAAATTAAATTTAACATCCAACTTAGTTATTTATAACCATTTTTGAGGCTTTTCTTCAGCTGATGTAGTTATTATCAATTTGTAAAATTCCAGAATATGAACAAATTTATCTTTCTTTAAAAAAACGGATTCATTTATTTATACAATATCATGAGCTATTTGCTTTCAGTAAAAGAAATATGTGTCATAAAAATTTAAAAAAGGGAGTGAGAAAATAAAATGTATCCTAAAGTATGAAATAGATTTTAAGAATGCTATATGAAATTTTCTATCAATAAATCCTTAAAAGTTAGATAAAATTGAGTTTTCAGAAAAATGTCATTTGTGAAAATTAGTCAAAAATAAATGAAAAACCTGAATACACCAAATCCCACTTAGGAAACAATTCCCAAGATGGTAACATTGCATAAGAATTCCAATAAATTTTTCACAAACATATTACGCTGCATGTAAGTCAGAGCATAAGGAAAATGTCAATCTTTTAAAATATGTATTTTAGACTAGCATAAGTCTGAGACTAAAATTGATCAAAAACAATGAGAAAAACAGAGTTGTATAAGAAAATCACATGTAATGTAAAATTCTAAGTAAAGTAGCAGCAAATCGAATACATCAGCCTATTAAAAGAAAAATATTATGACCAAATAGGGCTTATTCCAAGAAAGTTTGATTCAACGTTAGAAAATCTAATGACATTCATAATATAACTTGTTGCATCAATCATTTAATATATAACCATCCATGTAGATGAAGAAAGTGAGTTTTATAAAATTCTACATACACATGCAAAAATCTCAAAGCAGACAAAGTATAAAATTACACTATAATAAATGTTATGTGTAGTGATGAAATGTACAAAGTCTTCCTACTTTAGTAGGAATAATAACGAGAGTGACCATCACTGCTATTAACTGCACAGAAAAAAAAAAGTATTAATCTTGGAAAGAGAGGAAAAAACTATCATTACTTGCAGTCATGATTATTTGTCAGGAAAGTCAAGGCAATCAACAAAAAGCTATTAGAACTAATACAAGAGTAAAATAAGACAGAAACAAGAGAAATAACCGTTGATAAATTTACAACAGAGCAGTAAAAAAATCATTAGGAAAAAAAAAATACAAAGAACCCACTCATAATAGTAATACAAATTATAAGGGTGAAATAAAATGAGATGTTGAGTGAAACTCCAAGAATGTGTGTGTATATACACACTATATACATATATATGTCTTATTAAAATTTACAGTGCATCTTTTTTTTTTAGATTCGAAAATATAGTTTATTTAGAAAGCAAGTGAGAGAGAGAGAGAGAGAGAGAGAGAGAGAGAGAGAGGAGATTCACCTCCCCAAGGTAGGGGAAGGAGTCAAAATTAGGAAACATGGTGGCCATAGCTCAAAGAGCCAGGTGACCTGGCCAATGCTTAACAAAACAATGGTTGACATACATTTATCATAGAAAATAACTTACTTCACAGAGACTCTAGGATTCTGCATGTCTTTTTAATTATATATACACACATACATGCATATATATATATATGATCTGAAAAGTAATTGCATAGTATTGGATGGGATAACAGATAAAACTGTTAAATTTTCACAACTCAATACAATTTTGAGTAAAATCTGTTACTGGACTTGATAAAAATATTTCTAAAATTTATGCACAAGAGAAAATGTGGAAAAAGAATATAGAAAATTTTGATTAAAAAGAACAGTATAGGTAGCGGCTTCTCAGAACTGATAATTACACTGTAACAATTGAGTGGTATACAGGAATTAAATCAATGGAACAAAATAAAAAATCTAGAAGCAAATACATGCTCACATAGGAACTATGTATACGATAAAAGTTGCATTTCACATGGCTGGGTTTAGCCTGAAGTTTCTAAAAAGTAGTGTTTGGAAAAGAGTCCATGTCAGGAAATACTGATAAACAGATTTCTACATTATACAAAATAATTTCTAGGTGAATTAAAGAGCTAAAGGCAAAACAATGAAAACAATACAAAAGAGTAATTGTATCATTTGAAGGTGGAAAGACTTTCTTAAAAATTCAAACATAATGAGAATAAACCACATAAACATACAAATTCCTGTAAGAAAATTTACTAGATTAGCAACAGGCCAGGGGAAAAAATGCATATAAAGAGTCCTTGCTAATTAATTGGAAAAAAGGCAAATAATTCAGTAGTGAAATGAAAATAGATTATTCGAAGAAACACAAATAAGCATAAGAAAAAAAAAAAAAAAAGAAAAGCCCTCAGTCTCATTAGGGGAAAGTCTAATTACTAACATGAGGCATCTTTTGCTGCCTCTCCGACATGGCAAAACTTGTAAACATGCTCAATGTCTAGGACTGTGGAGGGTGAGTGTAATAGATTTTTGTAGACTGTGCTGATCGGAATGTAAATTGATACAGTCTGTAATTAGGAAAACTTGGCAATGTCTTATTAAAATTTAAAGTGCACATACTTTTATCATAGAAAACAACCTACTTTACAGAGAGTCTAGGATTCTATATGCATGTTTTTCATTAGCAGTATTTCAGAAGAGATCCAAATCACCAGGAATGGTCTAGAAAAACATGTTCTGGATAGGGTTCAGAAACCATGTGCATAAATGTACAGTTTTCAAGGTTTTTGTTACATCACATGGTTACAGTCATTTTACCAAATAGTTCAAACTAGTATTGTGGCTTGACTCAAAGGCTAACTTGCAAAGTATAGGGAATAAGGCCTTTGCTAGATTTTCTTACATTCTGTGGTTACTATTTTGAGCTGCAGAAAATCCTCTGCCAGAGGAGGATGTTGTTGGCTTTAGAGAGCCTTGTCTTCTTTTAGCTGAAAGGCACTTTGACGCATGCTAAAACATTTATAATTTCAGCCATATTTAATTAACTCCTCTTCACAGTCTTTAATCCAGCAATTCCATATCCAAGCCTCTATTAGTATTAGAGAAATACTCTCATGCAAAGAGACATGCACAAGGATGTTTATTGTGGCATTGTTTTTAATAGTGGAAAAATTGGAAACAACAAATTAATTAGGAAATGGCTCAATAAAACTATTTTGTCCATAGTATGGAGTACTATGTTGCAGTTAAAAAGAATGAGGTAGGTGTACTTATATACTCATATGAAAAATTTTCAAAGATACACCCTTAGTGAAAAAGGCAAATTACAGAATAATACATAATGTACAATCTCATTTTCACAAAAACAAAATAAAATCTTTATGGAAATGTATATGCAAAAATGTTTTTTGGATGCAGAACTAGAAATTACATCAACCAGTTACACAAAAGGTCCTTCTGTAGCAGGGCAGAAGTCTTCCATTATTTATTAGTTTCCTAGTCTTTTCTTTAAAAAAAAAGTTTTTACAAAGGAAATATAGTTGTGTATTACAGCTACAAAAAATTAACATTTACATTTATTGATTATATATAGAAAATGTTTATCATTAACACTTAAAGTTTACCCATATATGCTAGATCTGGGTCTCTGACTGTGTATCAACCATAAGAAAATAATTTGAACCATTATTTATCTAATGATGTAAATTTAAGTGTTACAACGTTTGAATTTGAAAAGACAGTTCAGTTTCATTTGAATGTACAACAGCATGGAAGCACATTCTAAGAATCAATTTTAGAAAAGACTATTCCAATTAGCAAATTTAGTAAGTTTCATTATGGAAATTCCCAGAGGTAAACTCTGGCATTTAATGATTAGAAAAGTAACAAGAAAGTATTGCCTACAGAGTGAGTCAATGGCAAAGTAAATTTCACTGTCTAATATAAAATAACTTTTATGTTAAGCAAAAAACATAGAGTTAATTAGAGAAGGTATATTATATAAGTGTTTTCAAAGTATACAGTATAAGAATATATGGTGTGATAACGATTATGAAGCAAATAGAAAAATACAAGTGAAGATTCTTTCAATTCTGTTAAAATTCACTAATGAATCACTGTAAAGTACATCAACAATTTTACAAAAATTTAGCAGTATTGTATCCTTTTCTTGTCCTCTGTGACTATATCGAACTAAAGCAAATGGTCAAGTAAATGCCAGTCAAATCTAAGTGTGTTTCACTGAGTACATACAATAAGGGCTTCAATGAATTGCACGAGCATTCCAATGTCCACTGACGTTTCCACAGCAGTCCTGTAACCCATTTTACTGACGTTTCCTTTATGCTGGTGGCTTTAATGGGAAAGGCCTGTTAGAATCAGCATAACCATTAGCTTGAACAGAAACAAATTAAAACAAAAGTTATATTGAGAATTAACACAAAAGTTCACTGAAGTTAAAGGATGAGATTTGTGTATCACCACCAGGAAGGTCTATTCCTGAGTCACTTGATGTTTTTCTTCTATGATGATGATAAGATCCAACACGATTCTCTCGGCTGCTCACCATACACCGTTGCCATGCTACGTGCTTCAATGGTGAATAGCGCAAGAACAAATACATACTTTTGTACTGTTGTTCTCATCGAAACTCCAGTACTTGGGATTTTTGCAACATTCAAAGCAGCTCAAGTAGAAAAGAAAAAGTTCAAACCAGTCACCAGATCCAAAATTAGCATTTTATTCAGAACGCTGGGGTCAGAGGTGTATCATTTATATTCTGGTACACAATACAGAGGCAAAGCTGTTGTCAGAAGTCTCTCCAGTTTAAAAGCTTTTTTTTTTCATTTTTTTTCTTAAAAACACACACTTAGTAGTGCCACCAGTGTCAGGCCACCCCTTTCTTTCTTTTCCTTTTTTTTTTTTTTGGTACAAATTATGTAAAACATTTGTGCTAAGAACTTTTCTCCCTCCCCAAACCAAAAAATAAAAATAAAAAATAAAAAAAATAAAAAAATTAAAAATTGAGTATTCTAACTACAGCTCAACAATTGAATCAAATGTCACTTTGTTTTGTAAATACTTTATCCATAACGAAAGATATAAACATGCAAAAAACCTGAATCCATAGTCCAAATAATACATACACATGTTCTGAAGTTTCTGCACTTCTCCATAGACTATGCCAATAAAACATTATGTACACATACCATTTTTACAGTGAAGTGGAAAAAATACAGAAATAAAAAAGTGTACATGGATTAAGACCAAAATGTGTCTAACATTCTAGTTTATGAAAAAATTCAATTTTGCTACAAATTGGTGATATGAAAACTCCCTTTATTTGCAACCAGCTGCGTAAGTTTTAAGATTTTAGTGGGGAAAAAAAACAAAACAAAACTAAAGTCTACAACTAGAAGTAATGTACATTTTCCAATCTCATGGTCTCATCCCCCAAGATAATAAAATTGCTCCATGAGTTTTGTTTGTTTGTTTAATTCTGTATTTTAAGAAAAGCAAATGCAATGTAACAAAAGCGTGTTGAAGCATATCATGGTTTAACTTACTGCTCCCACCACAAAATATTTTGTCTTTTACTTATCGTTTCAGAAATCAGTACCATTAAAGCCTTAAACATAAAACTAATTCCAATCTGAAAAAGGTACAAAAAGGCACATAAAATCCCAGTGCTTCTGTACTGTAAAATTCAAGTGTAACTGAGCTCAGTGTTTTTCCAAACAGTATTGGATCACTGATATTCCCTCTGAGCCCAAATTGGTTTGCAGCCTATGCCAAAGCCTCCAGCAAGCACTGTGCTAGTAGACTACAAAGTTAAAGCCTAGCTTCTGTATGCTTTTTGGGAATATCAGTTGAAATTGTACTTGTCCAAAAACCAAGTTCACCCTGAAGTTCAGTCATCACCTCCACCATACATGTCAGCAAGTTTCTTGAACCGTGGCCCCCAGTCGTTCAGGTAATCATAGTCCTGCTCGCCACCACTACTAGATGAATTAAGGGAGCTCAAGGACCCAGCGGTGGAACCACTGCCTTCATAGTCAAACACTAAGAGGGAGTCATATGGTGGAGCTGTGGGGTCATTGTCAGCCGCTTTAAGGCCCTGCAATGTGGAAACACAAAGAAAGAAAGAATTAAGAGAGGGTTACAATTTGCAAAACCACAAAGCAGATCCTAGTGATTCCATGGGATCAAACAAACACTTGTTTGTAAATTTCCATTTACAGACCACAACATTTTAACATCTAGAAACTAGGGTTATCATCATTTGGAGGTTAGAAAAAAACTAACTGATGTCTTTCCTCTCCAAAGAAACAACCCTACAGAGTCAAGTCAGAAAGTACAAGACTTATGAACAGGAGGGGGCAAATTGAAGAATAAGTGTGACAGGTGGCAGAAATGAATGGCCGACTGCTTGAGGCAGAGGAAGAAGTACCTTAAATAACATAATATATAGAACAGGATTGCTGGATTTTATTTTAAAAACTCTCATTGAAATACAAGCTAAATTATATTATGGTAATTACTGTTAAATCAATTCATTCATTAATTCAACAAACATATATGGAACAACTGCTATTCTTATTAGAATGTGTGATAAGTGAGATTTTGCAATAGTCCAATGCACAAGACCTGTTTTGAATAAGTAATTTACTGGTGAAATAGGTTACATGAAATAATAAAGAGGGCTATGAAATCATGCGATACATGAAGCCTAATCGGAGTCAGGGTCAGGGAATTTTGACAATAGGTTGAATAGGAATTATAGGTAAGGCCAAGAGACAGACATACAAATGAGTGCCATATGGTCCTAGTCCCTCTACAAATTTACCTTCTAGCCTAACAGGCATTACACAATGCAAATGTTAAACCACAAAATTGTGAAGTCAAAGAAAAATCATCAGGATGCTGAAAATTATTTAGACTAACATTAAGAGATAGCAGTTCAAAGAGGAAGTAGCATTGTATTGACCTAATATTGGAAGAATATCAAAGGAAGAATGAAGACAGGCCAGATGTGAATACTATATAAGGAAAGGTAGTCATTGAATCATTTATGTGATCAACAAAACATGTGGAGTGTGGAATTAACTGATAAATTGTGAACATGTATTTCTTTTTTAAATAGGGTAGCTTCTAGTTTCTATAAACCCTAGAAAAGTCATGATCCAAGATCTGCACGTAGTATAAATATTGGGGAGGGGACGGCTTCTGTCAATCTAAAATAACATGCATACTTGGCTTTTACAAAGAATTAAAAAAACTTTTTAAAAAAGGAAATAATTACCATCTATGTCCTTAATTTGTGTAAATAGATGCTTTTCAATATTAAAGTATCTGCAGCTAATTCATAATTATGCTCTGCAAGACTTCTAAGGATTTAAGATTAGGTCTTTTTGGCATGTTTTTCCTGATTTTTTCCCCAATTTCATTCTAGTACTTTAAGACATACCAACATGCATCTCCACAACTCTGGCTTAACAAATACTGGTGGGCTTATGGTGGTCTCACTTATCAAGGATGTGTCATAGACTGTCCTACCTGAGAGATCAGATCTTCCTTCCAATCTACATGCATTTTATGAGCATATATGTGGGGTTTTATGAGCACGTGTTCTATTCATTCAAGTTTCCAGAAAAGGAGTAGGGAAAGACAGCATGCAAATTCAACTCAGAGTCCACATGGTGTAGTAGTTAAGAGATCGGACTGTGAGTTGACACCTCAGGTCACCCCAGTATCAGCTGTTGGATCTCAGTACTTCCTCCTTTGTAATGGTAATAATAATAATAATAATAATAATAAAGATTATTATAAAGCCCAAATGAGGTAAAAGGACCCAAGGACTCAGCAAAGTGTCTGCCATACATAGAGTTCAATGCATATTATCTAGTACTTACAAAAAATTAAGTTTGGAGAAAATATCTTGCTTTGGAATTTAAAAAAATAAAAAAATGGTAAAGGCACATTTTATGAAACAAAATGGCAGCTGCTTGACTCAAATAAAAAACTAGAAAGAAAAGTACATGTGACCAGTTTTCCCATCTCCAAGTATCTTTTACCATATCCTAACTACTGAATTAAGCATCACTTTTCCTCATGTCATTTTATATTATTTATAACACAGAAAAACCTATGTAAAATAGAATATAGTAGGTCTTCAGTGAAATACCTCAATATATAAAACATAAATAATTTTAGATAGGATTTTCTTTATCTTATTTTTAGACTAAGTTACAAGACAATTCTGCTAAGACTGGGAACCACAGCCTACAATTTCTCAAAATGCATAATTCCCTTCTGTGGTAGATTGTGTTACTGCCCCCGGGTGATTCACCGCCCTTCTTCTGTGGGTGGATCACACACCCACATTACCACAGTGCCTCCCTGGAGTCAGGGTTTACTCCCCAACCCCAGTGCCAGGGTGGGCTATGTGACTGGTTTTTGCCAACGCAATGGGATGAGTTGTGAAGAACAGCTGCTTAAAGAACTTTATCTAATGTGTTTCCACCAGTTCCTTCTTTCTCCTTCTTCCAGGAGAATGGCCTGCCTCAGATGGAAATGTTATCTTTTCCTGGGTTCTAAAATGAACAAGACATATAGATCAGGAATCTAGCCACTGACAGAACACAGCCGATTTAGTCTTATTATTCTTTAATTTTTTTAAAGACAAAGTCTTGCTATGTCGCCCAGCCTAGAGTGCAGTGGCACAAAAGTAGCTCACAGCAGCATTAAACTCCTGGGTTCAAGGGTTCCTTCCACCTCAACCTCCCGAGTAGCTAGGTCTACAGGTGTGTGCCATCATGTCTAGCTATTTAAAAATAATTTTTGTAGAGATGGAGTCTCCTTGTGTTGCCAGGCTGGTCTCAAACTCCTGGTCTCAAGCGATCCTCTCACCTCAGCCTCTCAAAGCACTTGGATAACAGGTATGAGCCACCATACCAGTCTACAACTTATTTATAATTTAAGCAAGAAGTAAACCTTTGTTACTGTAAACCAGCAATACTTTGAAGTTGTCAGTTACTGCAGCCTTAGCTAGCAAAAGCCAAAGAAAGCATCTTCGTTTTTTTCTTTTTTTTGCAGATATTCATTCAATTCAAGACATTTGTTGGGTATCTATTATCATAATGAATTCTGCTTAATGGTGGAGAAACAACTATCAATTAGCAAGATCCTGTGTTTGTCCTCGTAGAGTTTGTATTCACATATTAGCCCGCACCCCTCTTCTCTTTGTCCTACAAAATCTAACTACTGCAAATAGAAGCAATAGGGAATTCCTTCAGTTCAGCACGGTCTAACTTGGGAGCATTAAAGATTGGATTCAAGAATAATCTGAAAGAAAATCAAGAAAAATCAGGAAAATTCCTGATAAGAAGAGTGGGTCTCTGAAAACAAATATTAAATTTCATTATGAGAACTGCTTTATGATACCAACAACAGAAACAATGGCAAAGATCACTTGTTCAGGTCTCCTGCTTTATTACAACTCAATTTTTATGTGAAAATACACACAGTCATACCCAATCTTTATAGTGTCAACTCCAAATTGGAAATATGGAAATATTAAGACTAAAATTAGCTCTCAAGAGTCCATGGCAGAGTCTCAAGTATGTCTGGATTCAGTGGAGAGAAAAAGGGATGCCCTGTTGTTTACTGTGTCCCGAGAATAAACAGGAAAAGTGGGCTGGTCTTCACTAGGTTTTTAAAGGACCTGCAGGACTCCTCATCAAATGTCTTAGCCACTTAATTGAATTCCTTGAAAAAAGTATGTCACTGCTCTACATAATCTACTCTCATACCTGCTATTGAAATTCTCAAAAATATTACTGCTTATCTATTTTATTATTATTATTATTAGCTTTTGCACTGGCTTTCAGATCATCATGGTAGTTTTTGAATTTATTTTAATTTTTTTAAAAAGAGGTTAAGGCCATAAAATCCATTAGTAAGAGCCCATCATGTTATGATAGAACATGGCACACTGTCTTATGTTCTAATAATTATGAAAGGGCAAAACCACTGAACTTTTCAAGAATTCTTAGGCAAGCCATCTTTCTAGGCAGAAGGTTAAGTACTTCAAGTCCCTTCCACTTGATTTTTATCTGAGAATAAAATATGACTCTTCCGGATGAGGTATTACATAAACTCTTGGTAATATTTTGGTAAATCTAAAAAGATCACAGTCAAGTTCTGAGAAACTCATGGC